>OZ024741.1:410225463-411634638 GCA_964016885.1 Eledone cirrhosa | reverse complement strand
GTGGTGGTATTGAGGGTAGTGGGTGGTGGTGGTGGTATTGAGTGTAGTGGGTGGTGGTGGTGGTATTGAGGGTAGTGGGTGGTGGTGGTGGTATTGAGAATAGTGGGTGTTGGTGGTGGTATTGAGTGTAGTGGGTGGTGGTGGTGGTATTGAGGGTAGTGGGTGGTGGTGGTGGTATTGAGGGTAGTGGGTGGTGGTGGTGGTATTGAGGGTAGTGGGTGGTGGTGGTGGTATTGAGGGTAGTGGGTGGTGCCGGTGGTATTGAGGGTAGTGGGTGGTGGTGGTGGTAGTATTGAGGGTAGTGGGTGGTGGTGGTGTTGAGGGTAGTGGGTGGTGGTGGTGGTATTGAGGGTATTGGGTGGTGGTGGTGATATTGAGGGTAGTGTGTGGTGGTGGTGGTATTGAGGGTAGTGGGTGGTGGTGGTGGTATTGAGGGTAGTGGGTGGTGGTGGTGGTATTGAGAATAGTGGGTGTTGGTGGTGGTATTGAAGGTAGTGTGTGGTGGTGGTGGTATTGAGGGTAGTGGGTGGTGGTGGTGGTATTGAGGGTAGTGGGTGGTGGTGGTGGTATTGAGGGTAGTGGGTGGTGGTGGTGGTATTGAGGGTAGTGGGTGGTGGTGGTGGTATTGAGGGTAGTGGGTGGTGGTGGTGGTATTGAGGGTAGTGGGTGGTGGTGGTGGTGGTAAGGAGGGTAGTGGGTGGTAATGGTGGTATTGAGGGTAGTGGGTGGTGGTGGTGGAGTTGAGGGTAGTGGGTGGTGGTGGTATTGAGGGTAGTGGGTGGTGGTGGTATTGAGGGTAGTGGGTGGTGGTGGTATTGAGGGTAGTGGGTGGTGGTGGTATTGAGGGTAGTGGGTGGTGGTGGTATTGAGGGTAGTGGGTGGTGGTGGTATTGAGGGTAGTGGGTGGTGGTGGTATTGAGGGTAGTGGGTGGTGGTGGTATTGAGGGTAGTGGGTGGTGGTGGTGGTATTGAGGATAGTGGGTGGTAATGGTGGTATTGAGGTTAGTGGGTGGTGGTGGTGGAGTTGAGGGTAGTGGGTGGTGGTGGTATTGAGGGTAGTGGGTGGTGGTGGTATTGAGGGTAGTGGGTGGTGGTGGTGGTATTGAGGGTAGTGGGTGGTGGTGGTGGTATTGAGGGTAGTGGGTGGTGGTGGTGGTATTGAGGGTAGTGGGTGGTGGTGGTGGTATTGAGGGTAGTGGGTGGTGGTGGTGGTGGTAAGGAGGGTAGTGGGTGGTAATGGTGGTATTGAGGGTAGTGGGTGGTGGTGGTGGAGTTGAGGGTAGTGGGTGGTGGTGGTATTGAGGGTAGTGGGTGGTGGTGGTATTGAGGGTAGTGGGTGGTGGTGGTATTGAGGGTAGTGGGTGGTGGTGGTATTGAGGGTAGTGGGTGGTGGTGGTATTGAGGGTAGTGGGTGGTGGTGGTGGTATTGAGGGTAGTGGGTGGTGGTGGTGGTGGTAAGGAGGGTAGTGGGTGGTAATGGTGGTATTGAGGGTAGTGGGTGGTGGTGGTGGAGTTGAGGGTAGTGGGTGGTGGTGGTATTGAGGGTAGTGGGTGGTGGTGGTATTGAGGGTAGTGGGTGGTGGTGGTGGTGGTAAGGAGGGTAGTGGGTGGTAATGGTGGTATTGAGGGTAGTGGGTGGTGGTGGTGGTATTGAGGGTAGTGGGTGGTGGTGGTGGAGTTGAGGGTAGTGGGTGGTGGTGGTATTGAGGGTAGTGGGTGGTGGTGGTATTGAGGGTAGTGGGTGGTGGTGGTGGTGGTAAGGAGGGTAGTGGGTGGTAATGGTGGTATTGAGGGTAGTGGGTGGTGGTGGTGGTATTGAGGGTAGTGGGTGGTGGTGGTATTGAGGGTAGTGGGTGGTGGTGGTGGTATTGAGGGTAGTGGGTGGTGGTGGTGGTATTGAGGGTAGTGGGTGGTGGTGGTGGTATTGAGGGTAGTGGGTGGTGGTGGTGGTATTGAGGGTAGTGGGTGGTGGTGGTGGTATTGAGGGTAGTGGGTGGTGGTGGTGGTATTGAGGGTAGTGGGTGGTGGTGGTGGTATTGAGGGTAGTGGGTGGTGGTGGTGGTATTGAGGGTAGTGGGTGGTGGTGGTGGTATTGAGGGTAGTGGGTGGTGGTGGTGGTATTGAGGGTAGTGGGTGGTGGTGGTGGTATTGAGGGTAGTGGGTGGTGGTGGTGGTATTGAGGGTAGTGGGTGGTGGTGGTGGTGGTAAGGAGGGTAGTGGGTGGTAATGGTGGTATTGAGGGTAGTGGGTGGTGGTGGTGGAGTTGAGGGTAGTGGGTGGTGGTGGTATTGAGGGTAGTGGGTGGTGGTGGTATTGAGGGTAGTGGGTGGTGGTGGTGGTGGTAAGGAGGGTAGTGGGTGGTAATGGTGGTATTGAGGGTAGTGGGTGGTGGTGGTGGTATTGAGGGTAGTGGGTGGTGGTGGTATTGAGGGTAGTGGGTGGTGGTGGTGGTATTGAGGGTAGTGGGTGGTGGTGGTGGTATTGAGGGTAGTGGGTGGTGGTGGTGGTATTGAGGGTAGTGGGTGGTGGTGGTGGTATTGAGGGTAGTGGGTGGTGGTGGTGGTATTGAGGGTAGTGGGTGGTGGTGGTAAGGAGGGTAGTGGGTGGTAATGGTGGTATTGAGGGTAGTGGGTGGTGGTGGTGGAGTTGAGGGTAGTGGGTGGTGGTGGTATTGAGGGTAGTGGGTGGTGGTGGTATTGAGGGTAGTGGGTGGTGGTGGTATTGAGGGTAGTGGGTGGTGGTGGTATTGAGGGTAGTGGGTGGTGGTATTGAGGGTAGTGGGTGGTGGTGGTATTGAGGGTAGTGGGTGGTGGTGGTATTGAGGGTAGTGGGTGGTGGTGGTGGTATTGAGGGTAGTGGGTGGTGGTGGTATTGAGGGTAGTGGGTGGTGGTGGTATTGAGGGTAGTGGGTGGTGGTATTGAGGGTAGTGGGTGGTGGTGGTATTGAGGGTAGTGGGTGGTGGTGGTATTGAGGGTAGTGGGTGGTGGTGGTATTGAGGATAGTGGGTGGTGGTGGTATTGAGGGTAGTGGGTGGTGGTGGTATTGAGGGTAGTGGGTGGTGGTGGTATTGAGGGTAGTGGGTGGTGGTGGTATTGAGGGTAGTGGGTGGTGGTGGTATTGAGGGTAGTGGGTGGTGGTGGTGGTATTGAGGGTAGTGGGTGGTGGTGGTATTGAGGGTAGTGGGTGGTGGTGGTATTGAGGGTAGTGGGTGGTGGTGGTATTGAGGGTAGTGGGTGGTGGTGGTATTGAGGGTAGTGGGTGGTGGTGGTATTGAGGGTAGTGGGTGGTGGTGGTGGTATTGAGGGTAGTGGGTGGTGGTGATATTGAGGGTAGTGGGTGGTGGTGGTATTGAGGGTAGTGGGTGGTGGTGGTGGTATTGAGGGTAGTGGGTGGTGGTGGTATTGAGGGTAGTGGGTGGTGGTGATATTGAGGGTAGTGGGTGGTGGTGGTATTGAGGGTAGTGGGTGGTGGTGGTATTGAGGGTAGTGGGTGGTGGTGGTATTGAGGGTAGTGGGTGGTGGTGATATTGAGGGTAGTGGGTGGTGGTGGTATTGAGGGTAGTGGGTGGTGGTGATATTGAGGGTAGTGGGTGGTGGTGGTATTGAGGGTAGTGGGTGGTGGTGATATTGAGGGTAGTGGGTGGTGGTGATATTGAGGGTAGTGGGTGGTGGTGGTATTGAGGGTAGTGGGTGGTGGTGGTATTGAGGGTAGTGGGTGGTGGTGGTATTGAGGGTAGTGGGTGGTGGTGGTATTGAGGGTAGTGGGTGGTGGTGGTATTGAGGGTAGTGGGTGGTGGTGATATTGAGGGTAGTGGGTGGTGGTGGTATTGAGGGTAGTGGGTGGTGGTGATATTGAGGGTAGTGGGTGGTGGTGATATTGAGGGTAGTGGGTGGTGGTGGTGATATTGAGGGTAGTGGGTGGTGGTGGTATTGAGGGTAGTGGGTGGTGGTGGTGGTGATATTGAGGGTAGTGGGTGGGGGTGGTATTGAGGGTAGTGGGTGGTGGTGGTATTGAGGGTAGTGGGTGGGGGTGGTATTGAGGGTAGTGGGTGGTGGTGGTATTGAGGGTAGTGGGTGGTGGTGGTGGTATTGAGGGTAGTGGGTGGTGCTGGTGATATTGAGGGTAGTGTGTGGTGGTGCTTGTATTGAGGGTAGTGGGTGGTGGTGGTGGTATTGAGGGTAGTGGGTGGTGGTGGTGGTATTGAGGGTAGTGGGTGGTGGTGGTATTGAGGGTAGTGGGTGGTGGTGGTATTGAGGGTAGTGGGTGGTGGTGGTATTGAGGGTAGTGGGAGGTGGTGGTATTGAGGATAGTGGGTGGTGGTGGTATTGAGGGTAGTGGGTGGTGGTGGTATTGAGGATAGTGGGTGGTGGTGGTATTGAGGGTATTGGGTGGTGGTGGTATTGAGGGTAGTGGGTGGTGGTGGTATTGAGGGTAGTGGGTGGTGGTGGTGGTATTGAGGGTAGTGGGTGGTGGTGGTGGTATTGAGGTTAGTGGGTGGTGGTGGTGATATTGAGGGTAGTGGGTGGTGGTGGTATTGAGGGTAGTGGGTGGTGGTGGTGGTATTGAGGTTAGTGGGTGGTGGTGGTGATATTGAGGGTAGTGGGTGGTGGTGGTATTGAGGGTAGTGGGAGGTGGTGGTATTGAGGGTAGTGGGTGGTGGTGGTATTGAGGGTAGTGGGTGGTGGTGGTATTGAGGTTAGTGGGTGGTGGTGGTGATATTGAGGGTAGTGGGTGGTGGTGGTGATATTGAGGGTAGTGGGTGGTGGTGGTATTGAGGGTAGTGGGTGGTGGTGGTATTGAGGGTAGTGGGTGGTGGTGGTATTGAGGGTAGTGGGTGGTGGTGGTGGTATTGAGGGTAGTGGGAGGTGGTGGTATTGAGGGTAGTGGGTGGTGGTGGTATTGAGGGTAGTGGGTGGTGGTGGTATTGAGGGTAATGGGTGGTGGTGGTATTGAGGGTAGTGGGTGGTGGTGGTGGTATTGAGTGTAGTGGGTGGTGGTGGTGGTATTGAGGGTAGTGGGTGGTGGTGGTGGTATTGAGGGTAGTGGGTGGTGGTGGTATTGAGGTTAGTGGGTGGTGGTGGTATTGAGGGTAGTGGGTGGTGCTGGTGGTATTGAGGATAGTGGGTGGTGGTGGTGGTATTGAGGGTAGTGGGTGGTGGTGGTGGTATTGAGGATAGTGGGTGGTGGTGGTGGTATTGAGGGTAGTGGGTGGTGGAGGTGGTATTGAGGGTAGTGGGTGGTGGTGGTGGTATTGAGGGTAGTGGGTGGTGGTGGTGGTATTGAGGGTAGTGGGTGGTGGTGGTGGTATTGAGGGTAGAGGGTGGTGGTGGTGATATTGAGAATAGTGGGTGGTGGTGGTGGTATTGAGGGTAGTGGGTGGTGCTGGTGGTATTGAGGGTAGTGGGTGGTGGTGGTGGTATTGAGGATAGTGGGTGGTGGTGGTGGTATTGAGGGTAGTGGGTGGTGGTGGTGGTATTGAGGGTGGTGGGTGGTGGTGGTGGTATAGAGGGTAGTGGGTGGTGGTGGTGGTATTGAGGGTAGTGGGTGGTGGTGGTGGTATTGAGTCTAGTGGGTGGTGGTGGTGGTATTGAGTGTAGTGGGAGGTGGTGGTATTGAGGATAGTGGTTGGTGGTGGTGGTATTGAGGGTAGTGGGTGGTGGTGGTGGTATTGAGGGTAGTGGGTGGTGGTGGTGGTAAGGAGGGTAGTGGGTGGTAATGGTGGTATTGAGGGTAGTGGGTGGTGGTGGTGGTATTGAGGATAGTGGGTGGTAATGGTGGTATTGAGGTTAGTGGGTGGTGGTGGTGGTATTGAGGATAGTGGGTGGTGGTGGTATTGAGGGTAGTGGGTGGTGGTGGTATTGAGGGTAGTGGGTGGTGGTGGTGGTATTGAGGGTAGTGGGTGGTGGTGGTATTGAGGGTAGTGGGTGGTGGTGGTATTGAGGGTAGTGGGTGGTGGTGGTGGTATTGAGGGTAGTGGGTGGTGGTGGTATTGAGGGTAGTGGGTGGTGGTGGTATTGAGGGTAGTGGGTGGTGGTGGTGGTATTGAGGGTAGTGGGTGGTGGTGGTGGTATTGAGGGTAGTGGGTGGTAATGGTGGTATTGAGGGTAGTGGGTGGTGGTGGTGGTATTGAGGATAGTGGGTGGTGGTGGTATTGAGGGTAGTGGGTGGTGGTGGTATTGAGGGTAGTGGGTGGTGGTGGTGGTATTGAGGGTAGTGGGTGGTGGTGGTATTGAGGGTAGTGGGTGGTGGTGGTATTGAGGGTAGTGGGTGGTGGTGGTATTGAGGGTAGTGGGTGGTGGTGGTATTGAGGGTAGTGGGTGGTGGTGATATTGAGGGTAGTGGGTGGTGGTGGTGATATTGAGGGTAGTGGGTGGTGGTGGTATTGAGGGTAGTGGGTGGTGGTGGTGGTATTGAGGGTAGTGGGTGGTGGTGGTATTGAGGGTAGTGGGTGGTGGTGGTATTGAGGGTAGTGGGTGGTGGTGGTGGTATTGAGGGTAGTGGGTGGTGGTGGTGGTATTGAGGGTAGTGGGTGGTGGTGGTATTGAGGGTAGTGGGTGGTGGTGGTGGTATTGAGGGTAGTGGGTGGTGGTGGTATTGAGGGTAGTGGGGTGGTGGTGGTATTGAGGGTAGTGGGTGGTGGTGGTGGTATTGAGGGTAGTGGGTGGTGGTGGTGGTATTGAGTGTAGTGGGTGGTGGTGGTGGTATTGAGGGTAGTGGGTGGTGGTGGTATTGAGGGTAGTGGGTGGTGGTGGTGGTATTGAGGGTAGTGGGTGGTGGTGGTATTGAGGGTAGTGGGTGGTGGTGGTGGTATTGAGGGTAGTGGGTGGTGGTGGTATTGAGGGTAGTGGGTGGTGGTGGTATTGAGGGTAGTGGGTGGTGGTGGTGGTATTGAGGGTAGTGGGTGGTGGTGGTATTGAGGGTAGTGGGTGGTGGTGGTGGTATTGAGGTAGTGGGTGGTGGTGGTGGTATTGAGGGTAGTGGGTGGTGGTGGTGGTATTGAGGGTAGTGGGTGGTGGTGGTATTGAGGGTAGTGGGTGGTGGTGGTGGTATTGAGTGTAGTGGGTGGTGGTGGTGGTATTGAGGGTAGTGGGTGGTGGTGGTATTGAGGGTAGTGGGTGGTGGTGGTGGTATTGAGGGTAGTGGGTGGTGGTGGTATTGAGGGTAGTGGGTGGTGGTGGTGGTATTGAGGGTAGTGGGTGGTGGTGGTATTGAGGGTAGTGGGTGGTGGTGGTATTGAGGGTAGTGGGTGGTGGTGGTGGTATTGAGGGTAGTGGGTGGTGGTGGTATTGAGGGTAGTGGGTGGTGGTGGTGGTATTGAGGGTAGTGGGTGGTGGTGGTATTGAGGGTAGTGGGTGGTGGTGGTATTGAGGGTAGTGGGTGGTGGTGGTGGTATTGAGGGTAGTGGGTGGTGGTGGTATTGAGGGTAGTGGGTGGTGGTGGTGGTATTGAGGGTAGTGGGAGGTGGTGGTATTGAGGGTAGTGGGTGGTGGTGGTATTGAGGGTAGTGGGTGGTGGTGGTATTGAGGGTAGTGGGTGGTGGTGGTATTGAGGGTAGTGGGTGGTGGTGGTGGTATTGAGGGTAGTGGGTGGTGGTGGTATTGAGGGTAGTGGGTGGCGGTGGTATTGAGGGTAGTGGGTGGTGGTGCTATTGAGGGTAGTGGGTGGTGCTGGTGATATTGAGGGTAGTGGGTGGTGGTGGTATTGAGGGTAGTGTGTGGTGGTGGTGGTATTGAGGGTAGTGGGTGGTGGTGGTATTGAGGGTAGTGGGTGGTGGTGGTGGTATTGAGGGTAGTGGGTGGCGGTGGTATTGAGGGTAGTGGGTGGTGGTGCTATTGAGGGTAGTGGGTGGTGCTGGTGATATTGAGGGTAGTGGGTGGTGGTGGTATTGAGGGTGGTGGTGCTTGTATTGAGGGTAGTGGGTGGTGGTGGTGGTATTGAGGGTAGTGGGTGGTGGTGGTATTGAGGGTAGTGGGTGGTGGTGGTGATATTGAGGGTAGTGGGTGGTGGTGGTGAATTGAGGGTAGTGGGTGGTGGTGGTGGTATTGAGGGTAGTGGGTGGTGGTGGTATTGAGGGTAGTGGGTGGTGGTGGTATTGAGGGTAGTGGGTGGTGGTGGTATTGAGGGTAGTGGGTGGTGGTGGTATTGAGGGTAGTGGGTGGTGGTGGTGATATTGAGGGTAGTGGGTGGTGGTGGTATTGAGGGTAGTGGGTGGTGGTGGTATTGAGTGTAGTGGGTGGTGGTGGTGGTATTGAGGGTAGTGGGTGGTGGTGGTGGTATTGAGGGTAGTGGGTGGTGGTGGTGGTATTGAGGGTAGTGGGTGGTGGTGGTATTGAGGGTAGTGGGTGGTGGTGGTGATATTGAGGGTAGTGGGTGGTGGTGGTATTGAGGGTAGTGGGTGGTGGTGGTGGTAAGGAGGGTAGTGGGTGGTAATGGTGGTATTGAGGGTAGTGGGTGGTGGTGGTGGTATTGAGGATAGTGGGTGGTAATGGTGGTATTGAGGTTAGTGGGTGGTGGTGGTGGTATTGAGGATAGTGGGTGGTGGTGGTATTGAGGGTAGTGGGTGGTGGTGGTATTGAGGGTAGTGGGTGGTGGTGGTGGTATTGAGGGTAGTGGGTGGTGGTGGTGGTATTGAGGGTAGTGGGTGGTAATGGTGGTATTGAGGGTAGTGGGTGGTGGTGGTGGTATTGAGGATAGTGGGTGGTGGTGGTATTGAGGGTAGTGGGTGGTGGTGGTATTGAGGGTAGTGGGTGGTGGTGGTATTGAGGGTAGTGGGTGGTGGTGGTATTGAGGGTAGTGGGTAGTGGTGATATTGAGGGTAGTGGGTGGTGGTGGTGATATTGAGGGTAGTGGGTGGTGGTGGTATTGAGGGTAGTGGGTGGTGGTGGTGGTATTGAGGGTAGTGGGTGGTGGTGGTATTGAGGGTAGTGGGTGGTGGTGGTATTGAGGGTAGTGGGTGGTGGTGGTATTGAGGGTAGTGGGTGGTGGTGGTGGTATTGAGGGTAGTGGGTGGTGGTGGTGGTATTGAGGATAGTGGGTGGTGGTGGTATTGAGGGTAGTGGGTGGTGGTGGTATTGAGGGTAGTGGGTGGTGGTGGTGGTATTGAGGGTAAGTGGGTGGTGGTGGTATTGAGGGTAGTGGGTGGTGGTGGTATTGAGGGTAGTGGGTGGTGGTGGTATTGAGGGTAGTGGGTAGTGGTGATATTGAGGGTAGTGGGTGGTGGTGGTGATATTGAGGGTAGTGGGTGGTGGTGGTATTGAGGGTAGTGGGTTGTGGTGGTGGTATTGAGGGTAGTGGGTGGTGGTGGTATTGAGGGTAGTGGGTGGTGGTGGTATTGAGGGTAGTGGGTGGTGGTGGTGGTATTGAGGGTAGTGGGTGGTGGTGGTATTGAGGGTAGTGGGTGGTGGTGATATTGAGGGTAGTGGGTGGTGGTGGTGGTATTGAGGGTAGTGGGTGGTGGTGGTGGTATTGAGTGTAGTGGGTGGTGGTGGTGGTATTGAGGGTAGTGGGTGGTGGTGGTATTGAGGGTAGTGGGTGGTGGTGGTATTGAGGGTAGTGGGTGGTGGTGGTATTGAGGGTAGTGGGTGGTGGTGGTGGTATTGAGGGTAGTGGGTGGTGGTGGTATTGAGGGTAGTGGGTGGTGGTGGTGGTATTGAGGGTAGTGGGTGGTGGTGGTATTGAGGGTAGTGGGTGGTGGTGGTGGTATTGAGGGTAGTGGGAGGTGGTGGTATTGAGGGTAGTGGGTGGTGGTGGTATTGAGGGTAGTGGGTGGTGGTGGTGGTATTGAGGGTAGTGGGTGGTGGTGGTATTGAGGGTAGTGGGTGGTGGTGGTGGTATTGAGGGTAGTGGGAGGTGGTGGTATTGAGGGTAGTGGGTGGTGGTGGTATTGAGGGTAGTGGGTGGTGGTGGTGGTATTGAGGGTAGTGGGTGGTGGTGGTATTGAGGGTAGTGGGTGGTGGTGGTGGTATTGAGGGTAGTGGGTGGTGGTGGTATTGAGGGTAGTGGGTGGTGGTGGTGGTATTGAGGGTAGTGGGTGGTGGTGGTGGTATTGAGTGTAGTGGGTGGTGGTGGTGGTATTGAGGGTAGTGGGTGGTGTGGTATTGAGGGTAGTGGGTGGTGGTGGTGATATTGAGGTTAGTGGGTGGTGGTGGTATTGAGGGTAGTGGGTGGTGGTGGTGGTATTGAGGGTAGTGGGTGGTGGTGGTATTGAGGGTAGTGGGTGGTGGTGGTGGTATTGAGGGTAGTGGGTGGTGGTGGTATTGAGGGTAGTGGGTGGTGGTGGTGGTATTGAGGGTAGTGGGAGGTGGTGGTATTGAGGGTAGTGGGTGGTGGTGGTATTGAGGGTAGTGGGTGGTGGTGGTATTGAGGGTAGTGGGTGGTGGTGGTGGTATTGAGGGTAGTGGGTGGTGGTGGTATTGAGGGTAGTGGGTGGTGGTGGTGGTATTGAGGGTAGTGGGTGGTGGTGGTATTGAGGGTAGTGGGTGGTGGTGGTGGTATTGAGGGTAGTGGGTGGTGGTGGTATTGAGGGTAGTGGGTGGTGGTGGTGGTATTGAGGGTAGTGGGTGGTGGTGGTGGTATTGAGTGTAGTGGGTGGTGGTGGTGGTATTGAGGGTAGTGGGTGGTGGTGGTATTGAGGGTAGTGGGTGGTGGTGGTATTGAGGGTAGTGGGTGGTGGTGGTATTGAGGGTAGTGGGTGGTGGTGGTGGTATTGAGGGTAGTGGGTGGTGGTGGTATTGAGGGTAGTGGGTGGTGGTGGTGGTATTGAGGGTAGTGGGTGGTGGTGGTATTGAGGGTAGTGGGTGGTGGTGGTGGTATTGAGGGTAGTGGGAGGTGGTGGTATTGAGGGTAGTGGGTGGTGGTGGTATTGAGGGTAGTGGGTGGTGGTGGTATTGAGGGTAGTGGGTGGTGCTGGTGGTATTGAGGGTAGTGGGTGGTGGTGGTATTGAGGGTAGTGGGTGGTGGTGATATTGAGGGTAGTGGGTGGTGGTGGTGATATTGAGGGTAGTGGGTGGTGGTGGTATTGAGGGTAGTGGGTGGTGGTGGTATTGAGTGTAGTGGGAAGTGGTGGTATTGAGGGTAGTGGGTGGTGGTGGTGGTATTGAGGGTAGTGGGTGGTGGTGGTATTGAGGGTAGTGGGTGGTGGTGGTATTGAGGGTAGTGGGTGGTGGTGGTGGTATTGAGGGTAGTGGGTGGTGGTGGTATTGAGGGTAGTGGGTGGCGGTGGTATTGAGGGTAGTGGGTGGTGGTGCTATTGAGGGTAGTGGGTGGTGCTGGTATTGAGGGTAGTGTGTGGTGGTGGTGGTATTGAGGGTAGTGGGTGGTGGTGGTATTGAGGGTAGTGGGTGGTGGTGGTATTGAGGGTAGTGTGTGGTGGTGGTGGTATTGAGGGTAGTGGGTGGTGGTGGTATTGAGGGTAGTGGGAAGTGGTGGTATTGAGGGTAGTGGGTGGTGGTGGTATTGAGTGTAGTGGGAGGTGGTGGTGGTATTGAGGGTAGTGGGTGGTGGTGGTATTGAGGGTAGTGGGTGGTGCTGGTGATATTGAGGGTAGTGGGTGGTGGTGGTATTGAGGGTAGTGGGTGGTGGTGGTATTGAGGGTAGTGGGTGGTGGTGCTTGTATTGAGGGTAGTGGGTGGTGGTGGTGGTATTGAGGGTAGTGGGTGGTGGTGGTGATATTGAGGGTAGTGGGTGGTGGTGGTGGTATTGAGGGTAGTGGGTGGTGGTGGTATTGAGGGTAGTGGGTGGTGGTGGTATTGAGGGTAGTGGGTGGTGGTGGTATTGAGGGTAGTGGGAGGTGGTGGTATTGAGTGTAGTGGGTGGTGGTGGTATTGAGGGTAGTGGGTGGTGGTGGTATTGAGGGTAGTGGGTGGTGGTGGTATTGAGTGTAGTGGGTGGTGGTGGTATTGAGGGTAGTGGGTGGTGGTGGTGATATTGAGGGTAGTGGGTGGTGGTGGTATTGAGGGTAGTGGGTGGTGGTGGTATTGAGTGTAGTGGGTGGTGGTGGTATTGAGGGTAGTGGGTGGTGGTGGTATTGAGGGTAGTGGGTGGTGGTGGTGATATTGAGGGTAGTGGGTGGTGGTGGTATTGAGGGTAGTGGGTGGTGGTGGTATTGAGGGTAGTGGGTGGTGCTGGTGATATTGAGGGTAGTGGGTGGTGGTGGTATTGAGGGTAGTGGGTGGTGCTGGTGATATTGAGGGTAGTGGGTGGTGGTGGTATTGAGGGTAGTGGGTGGCGGTGGTATTGAGGGTAGTGGGTGGTGCTGGTGATATTGAGGGTAGTGGGTGGTGGTGGTATTGAGGGTAGTGGGTGGTGGTGGTATTGAGGGTAGTGGGTGGTGCTGGTGATATTGAGGGTAGTGGGTGGTGGTGGTATTGAGGGTAGTGGGTGGTGCTGGTGATATTGAGGGTAGTGGGTGGTGGTGGTATTGAGGGTAGTGGGTGGCGGTGGTATTGAGGGTAGTGGGTGGTGCTGGTGATATTGAGGGTAGTGGGTGGTGGTGGTATTGAGGGTAGTGTGTGGTGGTGCTTGTATTGAGGGTAGTGGGTGGTGGTGGTGGTATTGAGGGTAGTGGGTGGTGGTGGTATTGAGGGTAGTGGGTGGTGGTGGTATTGAGGGTAGTGGGTGGTGCTGGTGATATTGAGGGTAGTGGGTGGTGGTGGTATTGAGGGTAGTGGGTGGTGGTGGTATTGAGGGTAGTGGGTGGTGCTGGTGATATTGAGGGTAGTGGGTGGTGGTGGTATTGAGGGTAGTGGGTGGTGCTGGTGATATTGAGGGTAGTGGGTGGTGGTGGTATTGAGGGTAGTGGGTGGTGGTGGTATTGAGGGTAGTGGGTGGTGCTGGTGATATTGAGGGTAGTGGGTGGTGGTGGTATTGAGGGTAGTGGGTGGTGCTGGTGATATTGAGGGTAGTGGGTGGTGGTGGTATTGAGGGTAGTGGGTGGCGGTGGTATTGAGGGTAGTGGGTGGTGCTGGTGATATTGAGGGTAGTGGGTGGTGGTGGTATTGAGGGTAGTGTGTGGTGGTGCTTGTATTGAGGGTAGTGGGTGGTGGTGGTGGTATTGAGGGTAGTGGGTGGTGGTGGTATTGAGGGTAGTGGGTGGTGGTGGTGATATTGAGGGTAGTGGGTGGTGGTGGTGATATTGAGGGTAGTGGGTGGTGGTGGTATTGAGGGTAGTGGGTGGTGGTGGTATTGAGGGTAGTGGGTGGTGGTGGTATTGAGTGTAGTGGGTGGTGCTGGTGATATTGAGGGTAGTGGGTGGTGGTGGTATTGAGGGTAGTGTGTGGTGGTGCTTGTATTGAGGGTAGTGGGTGGTGGTGGTGGTATTGAGGGTAGTGGGTGGCGGTGGTATTGAGGGTAGTGGGTGGTGGTGCTATTGAGGGTAGTGGGTGGTGCTGGTGATATTGAGGGTAGTGGGTGGTGGTGGTATTGAGGGTAGTGTGTGGTGGTGCTTGTATTGAGGGTAGTGGGTGGTGGTGGTGGTATTGAGGGTAGTGGGTGGTGGTGGTATTGAGGGTAGTGGGTGGTGGTGGTGATATTGAGGGTAGTGGGTGGTGGTGGTGATATTGAGGGTAGTGGGTGGTGGTGGTGGTATTGAGGGTAGTGGGTGGTGGTGGTATTGAGGGTAGTGGGTGGTGGTGGTATTGAGGGTAGTGGGTGGTGGTGGTATTGAGGGTAGTGGGTGGTGGTGGTGGTATTGAGGGTAGTGGGTGGTGGTGGTATTGAGGGTAGTGGGTGGTGGTGGTATTGAGTGTAGTGGGTGGTGGTGGTGGTATTGAGGGTAGTGGGTGGTGTTGGTGGTATTGAGGGTAGTGGGTGGTGGTGGTGGTATTGAGGGTAGTGGGTGGTGGTGGTGGTATTGAGGATAGTGGGTGGTGGTGGTGGTATTGAGGGTAGTGGGTGGTGGTGGTGGTATTGAGGATAGTGGGTGGTGGTGGTGGTATTGAGGGTAGTGGGTGGTGGTGGTGGTATTGAGGGTAGTGGGTGGTGGTGGTGGTATTGGGGGTAGTGGGTGGTGGTGTTGGTGTTGAGTATGGTGGTGGTGGTGGTGGTATTGAGGGTAGTGTGTGGTGGTGATGGTATTGAGGGTAGTGGGTGGTGGTGGTGGTATTGAGGGTAGTGGGTGGTGGTGTTGGTGTTGAGTATGGTGGTGGTGGTGGTGGTATTGAGGGTGGTGGTGGTGGTATTGAGGGTAGTGGGTGGTGGTGGTATTGAGGGTAGTGGGTGGTGGTGGTGGTATTGAGGGTGGTGGTGGTGGTATTGAGGGTAGTGGGTGGTGGTGGTGGTATTGAGGGTAGTGGGTGCTGGTGGTGGTATTGAGGGTAGTGGGTGGTGCCGGTGGTATTGAGGGTAGTGGGTGGTGGTGGTATTGAGGGTAGTGGGTGGTGGTGGTGGTATTGAGTGTAGTGGGTGGTGGTGGTGATATTGAGGGTAGTGGGTGGTGGTGGTGGTATTGAGGGTAGTGTGTGGTGGTGGTATTGAGGGTAGTGGGTGGTGGTGCTTGTATTGAGGGTAGTGGGTGGTGGTGGTATTGAGGGTAGTGGGTGGTGGTGGTATTGAGGGTAGTGGGTGGTGGTGGTATTGAGGGTAGTGGGTGGTGGTGGTGGTATTGAGGGTAGTGGGTGGTGGTGGTATTGAGTGTAGTGGGTGGTGGTGGTGGTATTGAGGGTAGTGGGTGGTGGTGGTGGTATTGAGGGTAGTGGGTGGTGGTGGTGGTATTGAGGGTAGTGGGTGGTGGTGGTGGTGGTATTGAGGTTAGTGGGTGGTGGTGGTGGTATTGAGTGTAGTGGGTGGTGGTGGTGGTATTGAGGTTAGTGGGTGGTGGTGGTGGTATTGAGTGTAGTGGGTGGTGGTGGTGGTATTGAGGGTAGTGGGTGGTGGTGGTGGTATTGAGTGTAGTGGGTGGTGGTGGTGGTGGTATTGAGGGTAGTGGGTGGTGGTGGTATTGAGGGTAGTGGGTGGTGGTGGTGGTATTGAGGGTAGTGGGTGGTGGTGATATTGAGGGTAATGGGTGGTGGTGGTGGTATTGAGGGTAGTGGGTGGTGGTGGTGGTATTGAGGGTAGTGGGTGGTGGTGGTATTGAGTGTAGTGGGTGGTGGTGGTGGTATTGAGGGTAGTGGGTGGTGGTGGTGGGATTGAGTGTAGTGGGTGGTGGTGGTGGTATTGAGGGTAGTGGGTGGTGGTGGTGGTATTGAGGGTAGTGGGTGGTGTTGGTGGGATTGAGTGTAGTGGGTGGTGGTGGTGGTATTGAGGGTAGTGGGTGGTGGTGGTATTGAGGGTAGTGGGTGGTGGTGGTGGTATTGAGGGTAGTGGGTGGTGGTGGTGGTGGTATTGAGCATAGTGGGTGGTGGTGGTATTGAGGGTAGTGGGTGGTGGTGGTGGTGGTATTGAGGATAGTGGGTGGTGGTGGTGATATTGAGGTTAGTGGGTGGTGGTGGTGGTGGTATTGAGGATAGTGGGTGGTGGTGGTGGTGGTATTGAGGATAGTGGGTGGTGGTGGTGGTATTGAGGATAGTGGGTGGTGGTGGTATTGAGGGTATTGGGTGGTGGTGGTATTGAGGGTAGTGGGTGGTGGTGGTATTGAGGGTAGTGGGTGGTGGTGGTATTGAGGTTAGTGGGTGGTGGTGGTATTGAGGATAGTGGGTGGTGGTGGTGATATTGAGGTTAGTGGGTGGTGGTGGTATTGAGGATAGTGGGTGGTGGTGGTGATATTGAGGTTAGTGGGTGGTGGTGGTATTGAGGATAGTGGGTGGTGGTGGTATTGAGGGTATTGGGTGGTGGTGGTATTGAGGGTAGTGGGTGGTGGTGGTGGTATTGAGGGTAGTGGGTGGTGGTGGTATTGAGGATAGTGGGTGGTGGTGGTGATATTGAGGTTAGTGGGTGGTGGTGGTATTGAGGGTAGTGGGTGGTGGTGGTATTGAGGTTAGTGGGTGGTGGTGGTATTGAGGGTAGTGGGTGGTGGTGGTATTGAGGATAGTGGGTGGTGGTGGTGATATTGAGGTTAGTGGGTGGTGGTGGTATTGAGGATAGTGGGTGGTGGTGGTATTGAGGGTAGTGGGTGGTGGTGGTATTGAGGATAGTGGGTGGTGGTGGTGATATTGAGGTTAGTGGGTGGTGGTGTTATTGAGGGTAGTGGGTGGTGGTGGTATTGAGGGTAGTGGGTGGTGGTGGTGGTATTGAGGGTAGTGGGAGGTGGTGATATTGAGGTTAGTGGGTGGTGGTGGTATTGAGGTTAGTGGGTGGTGGTGGTATTGAGGTTAGTGGGTGGTGGTGGTATTGAGGATAGTGGGTGGTGGTGGTGATATTGAGGTTAGTGGGTGGTGGTGGTATTGAGGGTAGTGGGTGGTGGTGGTATTGAGGTTAGTGGGTGGTGGTGGTATTGAGGGTAGTGGGTGGTGGTGGTATTGAGGGTATTGGGTGGTGGTGGTATTGAGGTTAGTGGGTGGTGGTGGTATTGAGGGTAGTGGGTGGTGGTGGTATTGAGGGTATTGGGTGGTGGTGGTATTGAGGGTAGTGGGAGGTGGTGGTATTGAGGATAGTGGGTGGTGGTGGTGATATTGAGGGTAGTGGGTGGTGGTGGTATTGAGGATAGTGGGTGGTGGTGGTATTGAGGTTAGTGGGTGGTGGTGGTATTGAGGATAGTGGGTGGTGGTGGTGATATTGAGGGTAGTGGGTGGTGGTGGTATTGAGGATAGTGGGTGGTGGTGGTATTGAGGTTAGTGGGTGGTGGTGGTATTGAGGTTAGTGGGTGGTGGTGGTATTGAGGGTATTGGGTGGTGGTGGTATTGAGGGTATTGGGTGGTGGTGGTATTGAGGGTATTGGGTGGTGGTGGTATTGAGGTTAGTGGGTGGTGGTGGTATTGAGGTTAGTGGGTGGTGGTGGTATTGAGGGTAGTGGGTGGTGGTGGTATTGAGGGTATTGGGTGGTGGTGGTATTGAGGGTAGTGGGTGGTGGTGGTATTGAGGGTAGTGGGTGGTGGTGGTGATATTGAGGTTAGTGGGTGGTGGTGGTGGTATTGAGGTTAGTGGGTGGTGGTGGTATTGAGGGTAGTGGGTGGTGGTGGTATTGAGGTTAGTGGGTGGTGGTGGTATTGAGGATAGTGGGTGGTGGTGGTGATATTGAGGGTAGTGGGTGGTGGTGGTATTGAGGATAGTGGGTGGTGGTGGTGATATTGAGGTTAGTGGGTGGTGGTGGTATTGAGGGTAGTGGGTGGTGGTGGTATTGAGGTTAGTGGGTGGTGGTGGTATTGAGGATAGTGGGTGGTGGTGGTGATATTGAGGGTAGTGGGTGGTGGTGGTATTGAGGGTAGTGGGTGGTGGTGGTATTGAGGATAGTGGGTGGTGGTGGTGATATTGAGGTTAGTGGGTGGTGGTGGTATTGAGGATAGTGGGTGGTGGTGGTATTGAGGGTATTGGGTGGTGGTGGTATTGAGGGTAGTGGGTGGTGGTGGTGGTATTGAGGTTAGTGGGTGGTGGTGGTATTGAGGTTAGTGGGTGGTGGTGGTGATATTGAGGTTAGTGGGTGGTGGTGGTATTGAGGGTAGTGGGAGGTGGTGGTATTGAGGGTATTGGGTGGTGGTGGTATTGAGGGTAGTGGGTGGTGGTGGTGGTATTGAGGTTAGTGGGTGGTGGTGGTATTGAGGTTAGTGGGTGGTGGTGGTGATATTGAGGTTAGTGGGTGGTGGTGGTATTGAGGGTAGTGGGAGGTGGTGGTATTGAGGATAGTGGGTGGTGGTGGTGATATTGAGGGTAGTGGGTGGTGGTGGTATTGAGGGTAGTGGGTGGTGGTGGTATTGAGGATAGTGGGTGGTGGTGGTGATATTGAGGGTAGTGGGTGGTGGTGGTATTGAGGGTAGTGGGTGGTGGTGGTATTGAGGGTATTGGGTGGTGGTGGTATTGAGGATAGTGGGTGGTGGTGGTATTGAGGGTAGTGGGTGGTGGTGGTATTGAGGATAGTGGGTGGTGGTGGTGATATTGAGGGTAGTGGGTGGTGGTGGTATTGAGGGTAGTGGGAGGTGGTGGTATTGAGGATAGTGGGTGGTGGTGGTGATATTGAGGGTAGTGGGTGGTGGTGGTATTGAGGGTAGTGGGTGGTGGTGGTATTGAGGGTATTGGGTGGTGGTGGTATTGAGGGTATTGGGTGGTGGTGGTATTGAGGGTAGTGGGTGGTGGTGGTGGTATTGAGGTTAGTGGGTGGTGGTGGTATTGAGGTTAGTGGGTGGTGGTGGTGATATTGAGGGTAGTGGGTGGTGGTGGTATTGAGGGTAGTGGGAGGTGGTGGTATTGAGGGTAGTGGGTGGTGGTGGTGATATTGAGGGTAGTGGGTGGTGGTGGTATTGAGGATAGTGGGTGGTGGTGGTATTGAGGGTATTGGGTGGTGGTGGTATTGAGGGTAGTGGGTGGTGGTGGTATTGAGGGTAGTGGGTGGTGGTGGTATTGAGGTTAGTGGGTGGTGGTGGTGATATTGAGGGTAGTGGGTGGTGGTGGTATTGAGGGTATTGGGTGGTGGTGGTATTGAGGGTATTGGGTGGTGGTGGTATTGAGGGTAGTGGGTGGTGGTGGTATTGAGGGTAGTGGGTGGTGGTGGTATTGAGGTTAGTGGGTGGTGGTGGTGATATTGAGGGTAGTGGGTGGTGGTGGTATTGAGGGTAGTGGGAGGTGGTGGTATTGAGGGTAGTGGGTGGTGGTGGTATTGAGGGTATTGGGTGGTGGTGGTGATATTGAGGGTAGTGGGTGGTGGTGGTGGTATTGAGGATAGTGGGTGGTGGTGGTATTGAGGATAGTGGGTGGTGGTGGTGATATTGAGGGTAGTGGGTGGTGGTGGTGGTATTGAGGATAGTGGGTGGTGGTGGTATTGAGGATAGTGGGTGGTGGTGGTATTGAGGGTATTGGGTGGTGGTGGTGGTGGTATTGAGGATAGTGGGTGGTGGTGGATTTGAGGGTAGTGGGTGGTGGTGGTGGTATTGAGGGTAGTGGGTGGTGGTGGTGGTATTGAGGTTAGTGGGTGGTGGTGGTATTGAGTGTAGTGGGAGGTGGTGGTGGTATTGAGGGTAGTGGGTGGTGGTGGTATTGAGGTTAGTGGGTGGTGGTGGTATTGAGGGTAGTGGGTGGTGGTGGTGGTATTGAGTGTAGGGGGAGGTGGTGGTGGTATTGAGTGTAGTGGGTGGTGGTGGTGGTATTGAGGTTAGTGGGTGGTGGTGGTGGTATTGAGGGTAGTGGGTGGTGGTGGTGGTATTGAGGGTAGTGGGTGGTGGTGGTGGTATTGAGGGTAGTGGGTGGTGGTGGTGGTATTGAGGGTAGTGGGTGGTGGTGGTGGTATTGAGGGTAGTGGGTGGTGGTGGTGGTATTGAGTGTAGTGGGTGGTGGTGGTGGTATTGAGGTTAGTGGGTGGTGGTGGTGGTATTGAGGTTAGTGGGTGGTGGTGGTATTGAGGTTAGTGGGTGGTGGTGGTATTGAGGTTAGTGGGTGGTGGTGGTATTGAGGTTAGTGGGTGGTGGTGGTGGTATTGAGGGTAGTGGGTGGTGGTGGTGGTATTGAGGGTAGTGGGAGGTGGTGGTGGTATTGAGGGTAGTGGGTGGTGGTGGTGGTATTGAGGGTAGTGGGTGTTGGTGGTGGTATTGAGGGTAGTGGGTGGTGGTGGTATTGAGGGTAGTGGGTGGTGGTGGTGGTATTGAGGGTAGTGGGTGGTGGTGGTGGTATTGAGGGTAGTGGGAGGTGGTGGTGGTATTGAGGGTAGTGGGTGGTGGTGGTATTGAGGGTAGTGGGTGGTGGTGGTATTGAGGGTAGTGGGTGGTGGTGGTGGTATTGAGGGTAGTGGGTGGTGGTGGTATTGAGGGTAGTGGGTGGTGGTGGTATTGAGGGTAGTGGGTGGTGGTGGTATTGAGGGTAGTGGGTGGTGGTGGTATTGAAAGTAGTGGGTGGTGGTGGTGGTATTGAGGGTAGTGGGTGTTGGTGGTATTGAGGGTAGTGGGTGGTGGTGGTATTGAGGGTAGTGGGAGGTGGTGGTGGTATTGAGGTTAGTGGGTGGTGGTGGTATTGAGGTTAGTGGGTGGTGGTGGTATTGAGGTTAGTGGGTGGTGGTGGTGGTATTGAGGGTAGTGGGTGGTGGTGGTGGTATTGAGGGTAGTGGGAGGTGGTGGTGGTATTGAGGGTAGTGGGTGGTGGTGGTGGTATTGAGGGTAGTGGGTGTTGGTGGTGGTATTGAGGGTAGTGGGTGGTGGTGGTATTGAGGGTAGTGGGTGGTGGTGGTGGTATTGAGGGTAGTGGGTGGTGGTGGTGGTATTGAGGGTAGTGGGAGGTGGTGGTGGTATTGAGGGTAGTGGGTGGTGGTGGTATTGAGGGTAGTGGGTGGTGGTGGTGGTATTGAGGGTAGTGGGAGGTGGTGGTGGTATTGAGGGTAGTGGGTGGTGGTGGTGGTATTGAGGATAGTGGCTGTTGGTGGTGGTATTGAGGGTAGTGGGTGGTGGTGGTATTGAGGGTAGTGGGAGGTGGTGGTGGTATTGAGGGTAGTGGGTGGTGGTGGTATTGAGGGTAGTGGGTGGTGGTGGTATTGAGGGTAGTGGGTGGTGGTGGTGGTATTGAGGGTAGTGGGTGGTGGTGGTATTGAGGGTAGTGGGTGGTGGTGGTATTGAGGGTAGTGGGTGGTGGTGGTATTGAGGGTAGTGGGTGGTGGTGGTATTGAAAGTAGTGGGTGGTGGTGGTGGTATTGAGGGTAGTGGGTGTTGGTGGTATTGAGGGTAGTGGGTGGTGGTGGTATTGAGGGTAGTGGGAGGTGGTGGTGGTATTGAGGGTAGTGGGTGGTGGTGGTATTGAGGGTAGTGGGTGGTGGTGGTATTGAGGGTAGTGGGTGGTGGTGGTATTGAAAGTAGTGGGTGGTGGTGGTGGTATTGAGGGTAGTGGGTGTTGGTGGTATTGAGGGTAGTGGGTGGTGGTGGTATTGAGGGTAGTGGGAGGTGGTGGTGGTATTGAGGGTAGTGGGTGGTGGTGGTATTGAGGGTAGTGGGTGGTGGTGGTATTGAGGGTAGTGGGTGGTGGTGGTATTGAAAGTAGTGGGTGGTGGTGGTGGTATTGAGGGTAGTGGGTGTTGGTGGTATTGAGGGTAGTGGGTGGTGGTGGTATTGAGGGTAGTGGGAGGTGGTGGTGGTATTGAGGGTAGTGGGTGGTGGTGGTATTGAGGGTAGTGGGTGGTGGTGGTATTGAGGGTAGTGGGTGGTGGTGGTGGTATTGAGGGTAGTGGGTGGTGGTGGTATTGAGGGTAGTGGGTGGTGGTGGTGGTATTGAGTGTGGTGGTGGTGGTGGTGGTATTGAGGGTAGTGTGTGGTGGTGGTGGTATTGAGTGTAGTGGGTGGTGGTGGTGGTATTGAGGGTAGTGGGTGGTGGTGGTGATATTGAGGGTAGTGGGTGGTGGTGGTGGTATTGAGGTAGTGGGTGGTGGTATTGAGGGTAGTGGGTGGTGGTGGTATTGAGGGTAGTGGGTGGTGGTGGTATTGAGTGTAGTGGGAGGTGGTGGTGGTATTGAGGGTAGTGGGTGGTGGTGGTGATATTGAGGGTAGTGGGTGGTGGTGGTGGTATTGAGGTAGTGGGTGGTGGTATTGAGGGTAGTGGGTGGTGGTGGTATTGAGGGTAGTGGGTGGTGGTGGTATTGAGTGTAGTGGGAGGTGGTGGTGGTATTGAGGGTAGTGGGTGGTGGTGGTGGTATTGAGGGTAGTGGGTGGTGTTGGTGGTATTGAGGTAGTGGGTGGTGGTATTGAGGGTAGTGGGTGGTGGTGGTATTGAGGGTAGTGGGTGGTGGTGGTGGTATTGAGTGTAGTGGGAGGTGGTGGTGGTATTGAGGGTAGTGGGTGGTGGTGGTGATATTGAGGGTAGTGGGTGGTGGTGGTGGTATTGAGGGTAGTGGGTGGTGGTGGTATTGAGGGTAGTGGGTGGTGGTGGTGGTATTGAGGGTAGTGGGTGGTGGTGGTATTGAGGGTAGTGGGTGGTGGTGGTATTGAGGGTAGTGGGTGGTGGTGGTATTGCGGGTAGTGGGTGGTGGTGGTGGTATTGAGTGTAGTGGGTGGTGGTGGTGGTATTGAGTGTAGTGGGAGGTGGTGGTGGTATTGAGGGTAGTGGGTGGTGGTGGTATTGAGGTAGTGGGTGGTGATATTGAGGGTAGTGGGTGGTGGTGGTGGTATTGAGGTAGTGGGTGGTGGTATTGAGGGTAGTGGGTGGTGGTGGTATTGAGGGTAGTGGGTGGTGGTGGTATTGAGTGTAGTGGGAGGTGGTGGTGGTATTGAGGGTAGTGGGTGGTGGTGGTGGTATTGAGGGTAGTGGGTGGTGTTGGTGGTATTGAGGTAGTGGGTGGTGGTATTGAGGGTAGTGGGTGGTGGTGGTATTGAGGGTAGTGGGTGGTGGTGGTGGTATTGAGGGTAGTGGGTGGTGGTGGTATTGAGGGTAGTGGGTGGTGGTGGTGGTATTGAGGGTAGTGGGTGGTGGTGGTATTGAGGGTAGTGGGTGGTGGTGGTATTGAGTGTAGTGGGTGGTGGTGGTGGTATTGAGGGTAGTGGGTGGTGGTGGTATTGAGGGTAGTGGGTGGTGGTGGTATTGAGTGTAGTGGGAGGTGGTGGTGGTATTGAGTGTAGTGGGAGGTGGTGGTGGTATTGAGGGTAGTGGGTGGTGTTGGTGGTATTGAGGGTAGTGGGTGGTGTTGGTGGTATTGAGGTAGTGGGTGGTGGTGGTGGTATTGAGTGTAGTGGGAGGTGGTGGTGGTATTGAGGGTAGTGGGTGGTGGTGGTGATATTGAGGGTAGTGGGTGGTGGTGGTGGTATTGAGGTAGTGGGTGGTGGTATTGAGGGTAGTGGGTGGTGGTGGTATTGAGGGTAGTGGGTGGTGGTGGTATTGAGTGTAGTGGGAGGTGGTGGTGGTATTGAGTGTAGTGGGAGGTGGTGGTGGTATTGAGGGTAGTGGGTGGTGTTGGTGGTTTTGAGGGTAGTGGGTGGTGGTGGTGGTATTGAGGGTAGTGGGTGGTGGTGGTATTGAGGGTAGTGGGTGGTGGTGGTATTGAGTGTAGTGGGAGGTGGTGGTGGTATTGAGTGTAGTGGGAGGTGGTGGTGGTATTGAGGGTAGTGGGTGGTGTTGGTGGTTTTGAGGGTAGTGGGTGGTGGTGGTGGTATTGAGGGTAGTGGGTGGTGGTGGTATTGAGGGTAGTGGGTGGTGGTGATATTGAGGGTAGTGGGTGGTGGTGGTGATATTGAGGGTAGTGGGTGGTGTTGGTGGTATTGAGTGTAGTGGGAGGTGGTGGTGGTATTGAGGGTAGTGGGTGGTGGTGGTGGTATTGAGTGTAGTGGGTGGTGGTGGTGGTATTGAGGGTAGTGGGTGGTGGTATTGAGGATAGTGGGTGGTGGTGGTGGTATTGAGGGTAGTGGGTGGTGGTGGTGATATTGAGGGTAGTGGGTGGTGGTGGCTGTATTGAGGGTAGTGGGAGGTGGTGATATTGAGTGTAGTGGGTGGTGGTGGTATTGAGGGTAGTGGGTGGTGGTGGTGGTGGTATTGAGGGTAGTGGGTGGTGGTGGTGGTATTGAGGTTAGTGGGTGGTGGTGGTGGTATTGAGTGTAGTGGGTGGTGGTGGTGGTATTGAGTGTAGTGGGTGGTGGTGGTATTGAGGGTAGTGGGTGGTGGTGGTATTGAGGATAGTGGGTGGTGGTGGTGGTATTGAGTGTAGTGGGTGGTGGTGGTGGTATTGAGTGTAGTGGGAGGTGGTGGTGGTATTGAGGGTAGTGGGTGGTGGTGGTATTGAGTGTAGTGGGTGGTGGTGGTGGTATTGAGGGTAGTGGGTGGTGGTGGTGGTATTGAGGGTAGTGGGTGGTGGTGGTGGTATTGAGTGTAGTGGGAGGTGGTGGTGGTATTGAGGGTAGTGGGTGGTGGTGGTATTGAGGGTAGTGGGTGGTGGTGGTGGTATTGAGGGTAGTGGGTGGTGGTGGTGGTATTGAGGGTAGTGGGTGGTGGTGGTGGTATTGAGGGTAGTGGGTGGTGGTGGTATTGAGTGTAGTGGGTGGTGGTGGTATTGAGGGTAGTGGGTGGTGGTGGTGGTATTGAGTGTAGTGGGTGGTGGTGGTATTGAGTGTAGTGGGTGGTGGTGGTGGTATTGAGTGTAGTGGGTGGTGGTGGTGGTGGTATTGAGGTTAGTGGGTGGTGGTGGTGGTATTGAGTGTAGTGGGTGGTGGTGGTGGTATTGAGGTTAGTGGGTGGTGGTGGTGGTATTGAGTGTAGTGGGTGGTGGTGGTGGTGGTATTGAGGGTAGTGGGTGGTGGTGGTGGTATTGAGGGTAGTGGGTGGTGGTGGTGGTATTGAGGTTAGTGGGTGGTGGTGGTGGTATTGAGTGTAGTGGGTGGTGGTGGTGGTGGTATTGAGTGTAGTGGGTGGTGGTGGTATTGAGGGTAGTGGGTGGTGGTGGTATTGAGGGTAGTGGGTGGTGGTGGTGGTATTGAGGGTAGTGGGTGGTGGTGGTGGTGGTATTGAGGATAGTGGGTGGTGGTGGATTTGAGGGTAGTGGGTGGTGGTGGTGGTATTGAGGATAGTGGGTGGTGGTGGTATTGAGGGTACTGGGTGGTGGTGGTGGTATTGAGGGTAGTGGGTGGTGGTGGTATTGAGTGTAGTGGGTGGTGGTGGTGGTATTGAGGGTAGTGGGAGGTGGTGGTGGTATTGAGGGTAGTGGGTGGTGGTGGTGGTATTGAGGGTAGTGGGTGGTGGTGGTATTGAGGGTAGTGGGTGGTGGTGGTGGTATTGAGGATAGTGGGTGGTGGTGGATTTGAGGGTAGTGGGTGGTGGTGGTATTGAGGGTAGTGGGTGGTGGTGGTATTGAGGGTAGTGGGTGGTGGTGGTGGTGGTATTGAGGTTAGTGGGTGGTGGTGGTGGTATTGAGTGTAGTGGGAGGTGGTGGTATTGAGGATAGTGGGTGGTGGTGGTATTGAGTGTAGTGGGAGGTGGTGGTGGTATTGAGGGTAGTGGGTGGTGGTGGTGGTGGTATTGAGTGTAGTGGGTGGTGGTGGTGATATTGAGGTTAGTGGGTGGTGGTGGTATTGAGGGTAGTGGGTGGTGGTGGTGGTGGTATTGAGTGTAGTGGGTGGTGGTGGTGATATTGAGGTTAGTGGGTGGTGGTGGTATTGAGGGTGGTGGTGGTGGTGGTATTGAGGGTAGTGGGTGGTGGTGGTATTGAGTGTAGTGGGTGGTGGTGGTGATATTGAGGTTAGTGGGTGGTGGTGGTATTGAGGGTAGTGGGTGGTGGTGGTATTGAGTGTAGTGGGTGGTGGTGGTGGTATTGAGGGTAGTGGGTGGTGGTGGTGGTGGTATTGAGTGTAGTGGGTGGTGGTGGTGATATTGAGGTTAGTGGGTGGTGGTGGTATTGAGGGTAGTGGGTGGTGGTGGTATTGAGGGTGGTGGTGGTGGTGGTATTGAGGGGAGTGGGTGGTGGTGGTGATATTGAGGGTAGTGGGTGGTGGTGGTGGTATTGAGGGTAGTGGGTGGTGGTGGTGGTATTGAGGGTAGTGGGTGGTGGTGGTATTGAGGGTAGTGGGTGGTGGTGGTGGTATTGAGGGTAGTGGGTGGTGGTGGTGGTATTGAGGGTAGTGGGTGGTGGTGGTATTGAGGGTAGTGGGAGGTGGTGGTGGTATTGAGGTTAGTGGGTGGTGGTGATATTGAGGTTAGTGGGTGGTGGTGGTATTGAGGGTGGTGGTGGTGGTGGTATTGAGGGGAGTGGGTGGTGGTGGTGATATTGAGGGTAGTGGGTGGTGGTGGTGGTATTGAGGGTAGTGGGTGGTGGTGGTATTGAGGGTAGTGGGAGGTGGTGGTGGTATTGAGGGTAGTGGGTGGTGGTGGTGGTATTGAGGGTAGTGGGTGGTGGTGGTATTGAGGGTAGTGGGTGGTGGTGGTATTGAGGGTAGTGGGTGGTGGTGGTGATATTGAGGTTAGTGGGTGGTGGTGGTATTGAGGGTAGTGGGAGGTGGTGGTATTGAGGGTAGTGGGTGGTGGTGCTTGTATTGAGGGTAGTGGGTGGTGGTATTGAGGGTAGTGGGTGGTGGTGGTGGTATTGAGGGTAGTGGGAGGTGGTGGTATTGAGGGTAGTGGGAGGTGGTGGTGGTATTGAGGGTAGTGGGTGGTGGTGGTGGTATTGAGGGTAGTGGGTGGTGGTGGTATTGAGGGTAGTGGGTGGTGGTGGTATTGAGGGTAGTGGGTGGTGGTGGTGGTATTGAGGGTAGTGGGAGGTGGTGGTATTGAGGGTAGTGGGAGGTGGTGGTATTGAGGGTAGTGGGTGGTGGTGCTTGTATTGAGGGTAGTGGGTGGTGGTATTGAGGGTAGTGGGTGGTGGTGGTGGTATTGAGGGTAGTGGGTGGTGGTGGTATTGAGGGTAGTGGGTGGTGGTGGTATTGCGGGTAGTGGGTGGTGGTGGTGGTATTGAGTGTAGTGGGTGGTGGTGGTGGTATTGAGTGTAGTGGGAGGTGGTGGTATTGAGGGTAGTGGGTGGTGGTGGTGGTATTGAGGGTAGTGGGTGGTGGTATTGAGTGTAGTGGGTGGTGGTGGTGGTATTGAGTGTAGTGGGAGGTGGTGGTATTGAGGATAGTGGGTGGTGGTGGTGATATTGAGTGTAGTGGGAGGTGGTGGTATTGAGGATAGTGGGTGGTGGTGGTGGTATTGAGGGTAGTGGGTGGTGGTGGTATTGAGGATAGTGGGTGGTGGTGGTGATATTGAGGGTAGTGGGTGGTGGTGGTGGTATTGAGTGTAGTGGGAGGTGGTGGTATTGAGGGTAGTGGGTGGTGGTGGTGGTATTGAGTGTAGTGGGAGGTGGTGGTATTGAGGGTAGTGGGTGGTGGTGGTGGTATTGAGGGTAGTGGGTGGTGGTGGTGGTATTGAGGGTAGTGGGTGGTGGTGGTGATATTGAGGGTAGTGGGTGGTGGTGGTGGTATTGAGGGTAGTGGGTGGTGGTGGTGGTATTGAGGGTAGTGGGTGGTGGTGGTGATATTGAGGGTAGTGGGTGGTGGTGGTGGTATTGAGGGTAGTGGGTGGTGGTGGTGGTATTGAGGGTAGTGGGTGGTGGTGGTGGTATTGAGGGTAGTGGGTGGTGGTGCTGGTTACATCAATATAATTATTTACTGGAATAAAGGGTTACCATGGAAGCCAGTATTCTGCAGTGATCAGTCCAAATATTGGAGAGTTCTTCTTGGTAGTGACATAACCAGTAAACTACGTGGGGTAGTTTACTGCTGTTGTTGCTGTTGTTGTTGTTGTTGTTGCTGCGGCTACTGCTGCTGTTCTTTTTGTTGTTGCTGTTGTTGTTGCTGTTGTTGTTGCTGATGTTGTAGTTGTTGTTGCTGCTGTTGCTACCGCTGTTGTTGTTGTTGTTGCTGCTGCTATTCTCTGGGCTCCCTAAAAAAATAACAAATATTTCATACATCATGACCATGTGTGACATCTAACACGCACATCAAACACACACATCAAACACACACATCAAACACACACATCAAACACACACATCTAACACACACATCAAACACACACATCTAACACACACATCAAACACACCCATCAAACACACACATCAAACACACACATCAAACACACACATCAAACACACACATCTAACACACACATCAAACACACACATCTAACACACACATCAAACACACCCATCAAACACACACATCAAACACACACATCTAACACACCCATCAAACACACACATCAAACACACACATCTAACACACACATCAAACACACACATCAAACACACACACATCAAACACACACATCTAACACACTCATCAAACACACACATCTAACACACACATCTAACACACTCATCTAACACACACATCTAACATACACATCTAACACACACATCTAAAACACACATCTAACACACACATCAAACACACACATATAACACACCCATCAAACACACACATCTAACACACAGATCTAACACACACATCAAACACACAGATCTAACACACACATCAAACACACACATGTAACACACCATCTAACACACACATCTAACAAACCCATCTAACACACACGTCTAACACACACATCTAACACACACATATAACATACACATCTAACACATATCTAACAAACCCATCTAACACACATATCTAACACACACATCTAACACACACATCTAACACACACACACATCAAACGCACACATCTAACAAACCCATCTAACACACACATCTAACACACACATCTAACAAACACATCAAACACACACATCTAACACACACATCTAGTACACACATCTAACACACACACATCTAACACACACATCTAACACACACACATCTAACACACACACATCTAACACACACTCTAAAACACACATCTAACACACACATCTAACACACACACATCTAACACACACTGCTAACACACACATCTAACACACACACATCTAAAACACACATCTAACACACACCCACCTATACACACACCTAACACACACATCTAACACACACACACCTAACACACACATCTAACACACACCCACCTGACACACACATCTAACACACACACACCTAACACACACACATCTAACACACACCCACCTAACACACACATCTAACACACACACACCTAACACACACATCTAACACAGACATCTAACACACACACCTAACACACACATCTAACACACACACAGAGCTAACACGCACACACATCTAACACATACATTTAACACACACATCTAACACACATACACACATCTAACACAGACACATCTAACACACACCCACCTAACACTCACATCTAACACACACATCTAACACACAGACATCTAACACACACACCTAACACACACATCTAACACACACATCTAACACACACCCCTAACACACACATCTAACACACACACATCTAACACACTAACATACATAACACACACACATCTAACACACGCCCACCTAACACACACACACACATCTAACACACACACATCTAACACACACATCTAACACCCACCCACCTAACACTCACCCACCTAACACACACACATCTAACACACACCCACCTAACACACACACATCTAACACACACCCACCTAACACACACACCTAACACACACATCTAACACATACACACCTAACACACACATCTAACACACACATCTAACACACACATCTAACATACACATCTAAAACACCCACATCTAACACACACACACACACATCTAACACACACACCTAGCACATGCATCTAACACACACATCTAACACACACAGCTAACAAACACCCACCTAACACACACACACACATCTAACACACACACATCTAACACACACCCACCTAACACACAAACATCTAACACCCACACACCTAACACACACATCTAACACACACCCATCTAACACACACACACACATCTAACACACCCCCACCTAACACACACACACACCTAACACACACATCTAACACACACACGTCTAACACACACATCTAACACATACACACCTAACACACACATCTAACACACACATCTAACATACACATCTAACACACACACATCTAACACACACACACACACATCTAACACACACACCTAACACATGCATCTAACATACACATCTAACACACACAACTAACACACATACACCTAACAAACACATCTAACACACACAGCTAACAAACACCCACCTAACACACACACACACATCTAACACACACACATCTAACACACACATCTAACACACACATCTAACACACACATCTAACACACTCATCTAACACACACATCTAACACACACATCTAACACACACCTCTCAAACACACATCTAACACACACATCAAATACACACATCTAACACACACATCAAACACACACCCATCAAACACACCCCTCAAACACACACATCTAACACACACATCTAACACAAACATCTAACAAACCCATCTAACACACACATCTAACACACCCATCTAACACACACATCAAACGCACATATCTAACACACACATCTAACACACACATCAAACACACACATCTAACACACACATCTAACACACACATCTAACACACACATCAAACACACACATCTAACACACCCATCTAACACACCCATCTAACACACCCATCTAGCACACACATCTAGCACACACATCTAGCACACACATCTAACACACACACATCTAACACACACATCTAACACACACACATCTAAAACACACATCTAACACACACATCTAACACACACACAGCTAACACACACACATCTAACACACACAGCTAACACACACCTACCTAACACACACATCTAACATACACCCACCTAACACACACATCTAACACACACACATCTAACACACACACCTAACACACACACACCTAACACACACATCTAACACACACCCACCTGACACACACATCTGACACACACACACCTAACACACACACATCTAACACACACCCACCTAACACACACATCTAACACACACACACCTAACACACACATCTAACACACACACAGAGCTAACACACACACACATCTAACACACACACACACCTAACACACAGATCTAACACACACACAGAGCTAACACACACACACATCTAACACATACATCTAACACACACATCTAACACACACACACCCGTATAACACTCACATCTAATGCACACATCTAACACACACATCTAACACACAGACATCTAACACACACACCTAACACATACATCTAAAACACACATCTAACACACACATCTAACACACACATCTAACACACACCCACCTAACACACACATCTAACACACACACACCTAACACACACATCTAACACACACACACCTAACACACACACATCTAACACACACCCACCTAACACACACATCTAACACACACACACCTAACACACACATCTAACACACACACAGAGCTAACACACACACACATCTAACACACACACACCTAACACACACATCTAACACACACACAGAGCTAACACACACACACATCTAACACATACATCTAACACACAGACATCTAACACACACACCTAACACATACATCTAAAACACACATCTAACACACACATCTAACACACACATCTAACACACACCCACCTAACACACACATCTAACACACACACACCTAACACACACATCTAACACACACACACCTAACACACACACATCTAACACACACCCACCTAACACACACATCTAACACACACACACCTAACACACACATCTAACACACACACAGAGCTAACACACACACACATCTAACACACACACACCTAACACACACATCTAACACACACACAGAGCTAACACACACACACATCTAACACATACATCTAACACACACATCTAACACACACACACCCATATAACACTCACATCTAACACACACATCTAACACACACATCTAACACACAGACATCTAACACACACACCTAACACATACATCTAACACACACATCTAACACACACATCTAACACACACACATCTAACACACTAACATACCTAACACACACACATCTAACACACGCCTACCTGACACACACACATCTAACACTCAGCCACCTAACACACACACATCTAACACACACCCACCTAACACACACACCTAACACACACCCACCTAACACACAAACATCTAACACCCACCCACCTAACACACACACATCTAACACCCACCCACCTAACACACACACCTAACACACACATCTAATACCCACATCTAACACACACCCACATAACACACACACATCTAACACACCCACATCTAACACACACACACACCTAACACACACATCTAACACACACACGTCTAACACACACACATCTAACACATACACACCTAACACACACATCTAACACACACATCTAACACACACATCTAACATACACATCTAACACACACACATCTAACACACACACACACACATCTAACACATACACCTAACACATGCATCTAACACACACATCTAACACACACAACTAACACACACACACCTAACACACACATCTAACACACACACATCTAACACACACAGCTAACAAACACCCACCTAACACACACACAAACATCTAACACACACACACCTAACACACACATCTAACACACACATCTACCGTTAACACATCTAACACACACATTTAACACACACACACACCTAACACACCCATCTAACACCCACATCTAACACACACACATCTAACACACACATACACATCTAACACACCCACCTAACACACACCCACCTAACACACACACCCACCTAACACACACACACACCTAACACACACATCTAACACATACAGACCTAATTCACAGATCTAACACACACATCTAACACACACATCTAACACACACATCTAACACACTCATCTAACACACACATCAAACACACACCCATCAAACACACACATCTAACACACACACACATCAAACACACACATCTAACACAAACATCTAACAAACCCATCTAACACACACATCTAACACACACATATAACACACACACATCAAACACACATATCTAACAAACCCATCTAACACACATATCTAACACACACATCTAACACACACATCTAACACACACATCAAACACACACACATCAACACACTCATCAAACACACATCTAACACACACATCAAACACACACATCTAACAAACCCATCTAACACACACATCTAACACACCCATCTAACACACACATCTAACACACCCATCTAACACACACACATCTAACACACACAGCTAACAAACACCCACCTAACACACACACAAACATCTAACACACACACACCTAACACACACATCTAACACACACATCTACCGTTAACACATCTAACACACACATTTAACACACACACACACCTAACACACCCATCTAACACCCACATCTAACACACACACATCTAACACACACATACACATCTAACACACCCACCTAACACACACCCACCTAACACACACACCCACCTAACACACACACACACCTAACACACACATCTAACACATACAGACCTAATTCACAGATCTAACACACACATCTAACACACACATCTAACACACACATCTAACACACTCATCTAACACACACATCAAACACACACCCATCAAACACACACATCTAACACACACACACATCAAACACACACATCTAACACAAACATCTAACAAACCCATCTAACACACACATCTAACACACACATATAACACACACACATCAAACACACATATCTAACAAACCCATCTAACACACATATCTAACACACACATCTAACACACACATCTAACACACACATCTAACACACACATCTAACACACTCATCAAACACACATCTAACACACACATCAAACACACACATCTAACAAACCCATCTAACACACACATCTAACACACCCATCTAACACACACATCTAACACACCCATCTAACACACACACATCTAACACACACAGCTAACACACACCTACCTAACACACACAAACACATCTAACACACACACATCTAACACACACCCACCTAACACACACATCTAACACACACACATCTAACACACACACACCTAACACACACATCTAACACACACACACACCTAACACACACATCTAACACACACAACTAACACACACCCACCTAACACACACATCTAACACACACCCACCAAACATACACATCTAACACACACACACCCACCAAACATACACATCTAACACACACACACCTAACACACACATCTAACACACACATCTAACACACACACAGATCTAACTCACACACACATCTAACACACACATCTAACACACACATCTAACACACACACATCTAACACACATACACACATCTAACACCCACCCACCTAACACTCACATCTAACACACACATCTAACACAGACATCTAATACACACACCTAACACACACATCTAACACACACATCTAACACACACACCTAACACACACACCTAACACACACATCTAACACACACATCTAACACACATACACACATCTAACACCCACCCACCTAACACTCACATCTAACACACACATCTAACACAGACATCTAATACACACACCTAACACACACATCTAACACACACATCTAACACACACACCTAACACACACACCTAACACACACATCTAACACACACACATCTAACACACACACACACCTAACACACACACACATCTAACACCCACCCACCTAACACACACACACACACATCTAACACACACACATCTAACACACACATCTAACACACACCCACCTAATACACACACATCTAACACCCACATCTAACACACACCCACCTAACACACACATCTAACACACCCATCTAACACTCACATCTAACACACACACATCTAACACCCACCCACCTAACACACACACACACATCTAACACACACCCACCTAACACCAACATCTAACACACCCATCTAACACCCACATCTAACACACACACCCACCTAACACACACTCACCTAACACACACACACATCTAACACACACACCTAACACACACATCTAACACACACACCTAACACACACATCTAACACACACACATCTAACACACATCCACCTAACACACGCATCTAACACACACCCACCTAACACACACACCTAACACACACGTCTAACACACACATCTAACACACCCCCACCTAACACCCACATCTAACACACACACATCTAACACACACACATCTAACACACACCCACCTAACACACACACACCTAACACACCCACCTAACACACACACATCTAACACACACATCTAACACACACCCACCTAACACACAAACCCACCTAACACACACACACCCACCTAACACACACACACCTAACACACACATCTAACACACACACGCCTAACACACACGCACCTAACACACACACATCTAACACACCCACCTAACACACACACACACACCTAACACACACACACACACCTAACACACACATCTAACACACACACATCTAACACATACACACCTAACACACAGATCTAACACACTCACACATCTAACACACACACCTAACACACACATCTAACACACACATCTAACTCACACATCTAACACATACATCTAACACACACACACCTAACACACACATCTAACACACACACATCTAACAAACACACCTAACATACACACCTAACACACAGGAGGAAGGTGGAGGAGAGGCATAGGAGAACAACAACAACAACAACAACAGCGACAACAAAAGCAACAACAACAACAGATTATTTGATAAACTGTTAAGTTTTCTCAACTCCAAGGAAGAAGAGCTGATCTCTGAGGAAGGAAAATATTTTTACCAGAATCTTGTGAAGATGTTTTTATTTTGTTGAAGTGGAAGAGACGTGTTAGTGACTCACAGTAAACAGACATTTGTTTCACCAACATGGACAGGTTGTTGAGCCGAACACATAACTGGAAGACAGCAAAATATTGTTATTTTCATTACGTACTGTGGAATCAATTAGTAGAATCAGTTATGTTGGTAGCACAACATCCAGTCCTAAATAAATGAGGTCGTGTAGGTGTCACAAGAAAAAAACACACAGTCCACTCTGTAATGTGGCCATGTAGGTAACACGGTAAAAACCTCCCAGTCCACACTGTAAACGTAGTTGGTGTTAGGAAGGACATCCAGCCGTGCCAGACATTCATACACGAGCAAGACAACCAATCTTGCCTCTAGTGGGACAATTCCTATCTAAACCCATGCTAGCGTGGAAGACAGACGTTAAACGATGATGATGATGATGATGAGTAGAGCATTGGACAACATGCTTCCCGGCAAAGAGTTACGGCTCTTTATGTTCTCAGTTGGAATACTCTTGGTGTATGTAGACGCGTCCAACCCTTATTAGCAGGGAAAGCAGGCATTGAAACGTCATGATGATGATGATGTGTGATATAATAGTCCCATAATCTTGTGGAGTTGTAGGAGAGTCATAATTGGCATTTGTTGGGGCCTTTTAAACCTGGGGAGCCCATCCCTTTCTGAGTCTGAATACAGAAGATTGCTTCCAGAGAAGAAGGTATATATATATATATATATATATATATATATAAATGAAAATATATTCTGTGCAGATCTTAACCGAGATTGAACTCCACTAGGCTACCGAGACAATTACCAAATGAAAATATATAAATATATATATATATATAATTAAAGGTTAAACAAGGTTCAATGACTAAATCAAGGAATAAAGTTTCACAATAGATTAGAAGCACTCCACGTTGCGGATTTCTGGATTTATTAATATTACTTCAAAATATTAACAAATATAGACATTCATGTAATCAAATATATTTTATTATACATATTTCAGAGGTACTGAGCTATTTCAACAGTACGTCCTCATCAGATAAAATAAGTTGATGCTTGACATACCTTGACTATGTTGATGGTTAAAATTCAGTCATGGCAGTGAATTAGTTATGACAAAACTCAATATTTATATACCTTAAGTTGAAACATGAAAAAATTACATATAAATACAAAGGGTACGTATAAGAATGTGTATAAAGATACATAATAATAAATAACTAATAATATATAATATAATATAAACCTACATAACTGTTAAAAATTTAAATAATTTAAATAATAATAAGATATGCATAACTCATTATTGCAGATAGAGGAAGTGAAAGATGTAGAGAGTAACTCATGAGGAAAGAGAGAATGACCAGAAAGATACATGATCATATGCAGGAAAGGCAGGCGAACTGATCAAAGGATAGAGAGAAGAAGAGAAAATAAGTTTAATAGTATAAACACTGGGAGGGAGACATAATATATAATTTTGATTACCTTTGGAGTGATGATAATCTTAAGTTTTTCTTTCTCATGTTTGCAAACACTTTAAATATGATATTATACTATAATATAAATCCTTATAAATTTTATAGTCAGAAATCTTATGCCATTGGATTAATTGACTATTTCTAATTAACTTAAGGATTCGAAAATAAACGGTCATCCAGCCATGCCCAGATATATATTTGATTAATTGACTATTTCTAATTAACTTAAGGATTCGAAAATAAACGGTCATCCAGCTATGCCCAGATATATATATTTTTCCCCTCATCTAATTATACGCTCTTTATCCATTAGAATACATGTCTTTCTCCCAGTGTTTATACTATTAAACTTATTTTCTCTTCTTCTCTCTATCCTTTGATCAGTTCGCCTGCCTTTCCTGCATATGATCATGTATCTTTCTGGTCATTCTCTCTTTCCTCATGAGTTACTCTCTACATCTTTCACTTCCTCTATCTGCAATAATGAGTTATGCATATCTTATTATTATTTAAATTATTTAAATTTTTAACAGTTATGTAGGTTTATATTATATTATATATTATTAGTTATTTATTATTATGTATCTTTATACACATTCTTATACGCACCCTTTGTATTTATATGTAATTTTTTCATGTTTCAACTTAAGGTATATAAATATTGAGTTTTGTCATAACTAATTCACTGCCATGACTGAATTTTAACCATCAACATAGTCAAGGTATGTCAAGCATCAACTTATTTTATCTGATGAGGACGTACTGTTGAAATAGCTCAGTACCTCTGAAATATGTATAATAAAATATATTTGATCACATGAATGTCTATATTTGTTAATATTTTGAAGTAATATATATATATATATATATATATATATATATATATATATATATATATATATATGTGTGTGTGTGTGTGTGTGTGTGTGTGTGTGTGTAGGAGGTGAGTTTTATTGTAGTACAATAAAGCAATGCAGATATCGGATAAGAAGCACTCTACAGTTTGTAGGACTGGAGTATAAATAATATAAGATCAAAAGATGGTTAAAAGAGTTCCATGTATTTTATTATGCGCATTTCAAAAACAAATATCATCATGAGATGACATTTGCTTTTTCGTCAGATAAAATAGGGAGACATGATATGAAGGTTAAAAAACACTTGTGAATAGTGCAGTTTTATATCAACACATGAAAAGTAATTTAAGATTGATGTGTGATATTGGGGAAAAAATAAGGCAGGGGGTGGGGTGGAAAGGATGAAAAAGAGGAGGAGATGAGAGTAAAGAATGGTGGGGGAGGAGTATAATAAAGAAGGATGAGATAGGAGGAGAGATGGGTGATAGAAAGAGAGAGATAGCCTTTATAACTGAGAAAAAAAATATATTGTTTCACAGAGAGAGGTTAAAAAGCTGTTGGAAGATAATTTATAATTTAAAAGAATTTGAAAATTGAAGAAGAGAAAAAAAATTAATGAAGAGAAAAAAATTAAGAATAATGTTAAATTAAGGTTTGTATATTGAAGGGTTTAATAATATGTGCGATGAAAAGAAATTGTTAATATGTATTAAGAATAATATTAAATTAAGGTTTGTATATTGAAGGGTTTAATAATATGTGCGATGAAAAGAAATTGTTAATATGTATTATTAAAATAAAAATATTAATGTTATTAAGGATATAATGTGAAAAGAAGTAGAAGAGTGGATGAATTATGAATTTAGAGGAATTAGTTAGTGTTTAAGTTTGTTTTTATGTAATGTAATATGTATGCGTAATATATGTAAATAGTTTGTTTACAAAAGAGCGCAGAAAGCAAAGAAGAAAATAGTGTTTAAGGAAGAGAAGACTCTAACAACAAAATATATATGTTTATGAAGTATTTCCTAATGGTAATAATATAATGTAATAAAGGAGATTAGTTAGTGTTTAAGTTTGTTTTTATGTATTGTGATATGTAATATGTAAAAGTTAGACGAGCATGAAAGGGAGAAAAAAAATATAATGAATTGAGGAGGAATAATCTAACGTCAAAAAATGTTTATGTTTACGAAGGATTTTTAAAGGTAATACTATAAAGTATTTAAAAGGTAATAATAAGTTTTATGGCCAATGATATGAAGGAAGAAGGAAGAGTGGTTATATTGTGGTGAGTAATAATAAGAATTGAGAAGTATCTAGGAAGAAAAAGTACAGATTAGAAGTTAGAAATTAAAAGAAAAGAGGAAGAAAGGGAATTGATAAATAGGAATGATATAGAATGAGTAACTAGTGTTATATAATGTATAATAAATAACATTGAAATAAGGTAGAAAGATGGGTATATTTTTAAAGAAATATATATATATGCCTTTGAGAAAAGGGATTTTAAACTGGCAAAGTATTAGATATTAGCTGTATACCTTATGGAATGGTCTGTGGAATTTATGCAAGCAGAGAGAAAATAAGTCAGTGCGTCTATTTATTATAGAATCTAAATTATATATAATGGAAATTTCTCACATAAACAAAGATTACATGTTTTGGATAGAGAGGCATTCAAGTAGGGAAAGGCCGAACAAACTTTCCTCCAAGAGATATTATAGTTAATATTTTTGTCTTTCAAGGACCATATGAGTTCTAAGAGTGCTGTGTTGGTTCTTTTAAGTTGGTATTTAAAAGAAGAATGGTGATTATAAAGACGGACTTTAAAGGAGGTGGAAGTGGAGCCAAAACAGGTAAAGGAATTGGTGTCAGTTATAACTTTACATTCATAGATTAAGTTTTTTTCAAGACAATGGTTGTTGAGAGGACATTTATTTTTAACAGGGCAATTACAATTGCGATTAGAGAAATTAACAGAGTTATTAACAAGTGACCTAATGTTATCTATAGGAGGAATTGGATTGGAGAAGTTATTTACGATAGGAATAATAGTTTCCTGATTTAGATTGGTATTAAGAACATTTGACGAAGTTACGTTTGACGTCGTATTTGGGTTTGCAGAAACTAGCTTAGAGTTGACAATGACTACTGCTATTATTATGACATTCAGTGTTGGAAGGAAGTGATTTAGTATTTAATGTTTTATTGTTGTGTTTAGAGATAATGTTGGAGATGTTGGAGGAGGTGGAATAGGAAATTTTATAGTATGTTTGTTAAATATTTTACTATAGATATGTGAGGGAGGGGAGCATTTATTTAGGGCACTAAAGAATAATTTAGGAATATAATTATTAATAGAGATAGAGAAAGGAGCATTATACCAGATTATATTTTTGTATCTAGGTCTTTTATTAAAGTTATTGGGATGATCATAATTAATTATTTTACTGTAAGATCTTCTAGGATTGGTTTCTTTACTGTATTTGATTTTATCAGGATAACCGGCTTTAGAAAGCGCGTTATTATAGTAATTGGCGTTAGCATCAAAGATATTTTTTATTAGATGATAGGTTTTATATTCTTTTTCCAATATTACTAACTATAGCATTTTTAATGTTAGTGGGGTGGTTAGATTTAAAATTAACATAATTTAGATTCTCATTGTTTTTATGGTAAGGGTAATATAGGCCAGTGTCAAGATTAAGGGATATATCCAAGAAGTTAGCTAGTTTGACGTTGTTATCAAATTCAATTTTTAAGTTATGTTGGTTAAAGAGATCACGTATATTGTTCTTAATAATATTAAGTTTAACTATGTTGCAATTTAAGATAGTAAAAAGTCCATCGTCCCGATAAATTCCACCGCGAAATTGAGGAATTTTCCGATTCAAAGAGTTCAAAATAAAGATACCAATTAAATCTGTCAATTGGGATGAATCGGATGCACCCATTGTAATGTCAAAGTTGTTGGAGGTATTAGCTCTAGTCCAGTATTCATTGTTGAATTCTAAGATGGTTTTACGTCCGGTGAGAATGATGTGAAGTTCATCTGTGGTGATGTCTGAATATTTAAGTGCGAAAGATAGAGCATTGTTGAGAAGTGAGGGCGAAATAGAAGAATAGTAGCTGGCAATATCAAATTGAATACATTTTTGTTTGTTTTTCTTATTCAAGTTGTTGAACCAGCCAATTACTTCAGATGTACCAAACCATAAATTTAAGTTAGAAGTAGAGCAATTAGAACGAACCTGTGGGATAATTCTATTCAAGATGGCTTTGCTAATAACCCCCAGATCTGATTTAGAGGGGGCGATTAGTCTAACAGGTAGTTCCGTACGAAAGTTGTTTTTGTGATCCTTGAGATTTATCCTCGGAGTTCTTGGGAGGAATGGTTCGGTCTTTTTTTCGATGCCAAGTTTTGACATAATCTCAGAAGCTTCAAAGTTTATGGATTCTAAATGATCATGGTTAGTTTTGCGATATTTCTTCCTTAGTTCTTTAAGGATAAGGTTATTATAGTTATCCTTAGATATACCATATAAATTATTTGTTTTGTCGGAGTGGACTAAAACATTTTTTTAGGAATTAAGGTTTAAAATCGTATTCTTGTCCTCTGTAAGGGTTTCTTTGACTTATTTTCTCTCTGCTTGCATAAATTCCACAGAACATTCCATAAAGTATACATCTAATATCTAATACTTTACCAGTTTAAAAATCCTTTTTCTCAAAGGCATATATATATATTTCTTTAAAAATATACCCATCTTTCTACCTTATTTCAATGTTATTTATTATACATTATATAACACTAGTTACTCATTCTATATCATTCCTATTTATCAATTCCCTTTCTTCCTCTCTTCTTTTAATTTCTAACCTCTAATCTGTACTTTTTCTTCCTAGATACTTCTCAATTCTTATTATTACTCACCACAATATAACCACTCTTCCTTCTTCCTTCATATCATTGGCCATAAAACTTATTATTACCTTTTAAATACTTTATAGTATTACCTTTAAAAATCCTTCGTAAACATAAACATTTTTTGACGTTAGATTATTCCTCCTCAATTCATTATATTTTTTTTCTCCCTTTCATGCTCGTCTAACTTTTACATATTACATATCACAATACATAAAAACAAACTTAAACACTAACTAATCTCCTTTATTACATTATATTATTACCATTAGGAAATACTTCATAAACATATATATTTTGTTGTTAGAGTCTTCTCTTCCTTAAACACTATTTTCTTCTTTGCTTTCTGCGCTCTTTTGTAAACAAACTATTTACATATATTACGCATACATATTACATTACATAAAAACAAACTTAAACACTAACTAATTCCTCTAAATTCATAATTCATCCACTCTTCTACTTCTTTTCACATTATATCCTTAATAACATTAATATTTTTATTTTAATAATACATATTAACAATTTCTTTTCATCGCACATATTATTAAACCCTTCAATATACAAACCTTAATTTAACATTATTCTTAATTTTTTTCTCTTCATTAATTTTTTTTTTCTCTTCATCAATTTTCAAGTTCTTTTATCTTCCAACAGCTTTTTAACCTCTCTCTGTGAAACAATATATTTTTTTCTCAGTTATAAAGGCTATCTCTCTCTTTCTATCACCATCTCTCCTCCTATCTCATCCTTCTTTATTATACTCCTCCCCCACCATTCTTTACTCTCATCTCCTCCTCTTTTTCATCCTTTCCACCCCACCCCCTGCCTTATTTTTTCCCCAATATCACACATCAATCTTAAATTACTTTTCATGTGTTGATATAAAACTGCACTATTCACAAGTGTTTTTTAACCTTCATATCATGTCTCCCTATTTTATCTGACGAAAACGCAAATGTCATCTCATGATGATATTTGTTTTTGAAATGCGCATAATAAAATACATGGAACTCTTTCTACCTTATTTCAATGTTATTTATTATACATTATATAACACTAGTTACTCATTCTATATCATTCCTATTTATCAATTCCCTTTCTTCCTCTCTTCTTTTAATTTCTAACCTCTAATCTGTACTTTTTCTTCCTAGATACTTCTCAATTCTTATTATTACTCACCACAATATAACCACTCTTCCTTCTTCCTTCATATCATTGGCCATAAAACTTATTATTACCTTTTAAATACTTTATAGTATTACCTTTAAAAATCCTTCGTAAACATAAACATTTTTTGACGTTAGATTATTCCTCCTCAATTCATTATATTTTTTTTCTCCCTTTCATGCTCGTCTAACTTTTACATATTACATATCACAATACATAAAAACAAACTTAAACACTAACTAATCTCCTTTATTACATTATATTATTACCATTAGGAAATACTTCATAAACATATATATTTTGTTGTTAGAGTCTTCTCTTCCTTAAACACTATTTTCTTCTTTGCTTTCTGCGCTCTTTTGTAAACAAACTATTTACATATATTACGCATACATATTACATTACATAAAAACAAACTTAAACACTAACTAATTCCTCTAAATTCATAATTCATCCACTCTTCTACTTCTTTTCACATTATATCCTTAATAACATTAATATTTTTATTTTAATAATACATATTAACAATTTCTTTTCATCGCACATATTATTAAACCCTTCAATATACAAACCTTAATTTAACATTATTCTTAATTTTTTTCTCTTCATTAATTTTTTTTTTCTCTTCATCAATTTTCAAGTTCTTTTATCTTCCAACAGCTTTTTAACCTCTCTCTGTGAAACAATATATTTTTTTCTCAGTTATAAAGGCTATCTCTCTCTTTCTATCACCATCTCTCCTCCTATCTCATCCTTCTTTATTATACTCCTCCCCCACCATTCTTTACTCTCATCTCCTCCTCTTTTTCATCCTTTCCACCCCACCCCCTGCCTTATTTTTTCCCCAATATCACACATCAATCTTAAATTACTTTTCATGTGTTGATATAAAACTGCACTATTCACAAGTGTTTTTTAACCTTCATATCATGTCTCCCTATTTTATCTGACGAAAACGCAAATGTCATCTCATGATGATATTTGTTTTTGAAATGCGCATAATAAAATACATGGAACTCTTTTAACCATCTTTTTATCTTATATTATATATATATATATATATATATATATATATATATATATATATATAGAGAGAGAGAGAGAGAGAGAGAGAGAGAGAGGAATCGAATCCAATACTTGACTGGTATTCTTTTATTGACCCCAGTACTGGAAGAGTCCACCCCAGTACAAGAAAAGTCTACCCTAGTACTGGAAGAGTCTACCCCAGTACTGGAAGGGTCCACCCCAGTACAAGAAAAGTCTACCCTAGTACTGGAAGAGTCTACCCCAGTACTGGAAGGGTCCACCCCAGTACAAGAAAAGTCTACCCTAGTACTGGAAGAGTCTACCCCAGTACTGGAAGGGTCCACCCTAGTACTGGAAGAGTCCACCCTAGTACAGGAAGAGACTACCCCAGTACTGGAAGAGTCCACCCCAGTACTGGATGAGTCTACCCCAATACAGGAAGAGTCCACCCTAGTATTGGAAGAGTCCACCCCAGTACAGGAAGTGTCCACCCCAGTACTGGAAGAGTCTGCCCCAGTACTGGAAGAGTCCACCCCAGTACTGGAAGAGTCCACCCCAGTACTGGATGAGTCTGCCCCAGTACTGGAAGAGTCCACCCCAGTACTGGAAGAGTCTGCCCCAGTACTGGAAGAGTCCACCCCAGTACTGGAAGAGTCTACCCCAATACTGGAAGAGTCTGCCCCAGTACTGGAAGAGTCCACCCCAGTACTGGAAGAGTCCACCCCAGTACTGGATGAGTCTGCCCCAGTACTGGAAGAGTCTGCCCCAGTACTGGAAGAGTCTGCCCCAGTACTGGAAGAGTCCACCCCAGTACTGGAAGAGTCCACCCCAGTACTGGATGAGTCTGCCCCAGTACTGGAAGAGTCTGCCCCAGTACTGGAAGAGTCTGCCCCAGTACTGGAAGAGTCCACCCCAGTACTGGAAGAGTCCACCCCAGTACCAACGATGATGATATGACATGTATAAAGAACATATGTTACCTGTTTAGAATAATGATCCTTCACAACCCTCTCAATTGACTGGTGTAGTTCTATCAACATCTTCTCTTGTGTTTCACCCTGTATTTCATGAAATATAAAACTTACCAAATAATTTATTTATTCAAAAAAATTAGTAGAACTTAGTAAATACTATTTTACTATTGCTTCTGTCTCTCTGATGATCTGTCTATGACATCAACAGTAATGACTGCAGATATAGCTTATATCATTGATTGAAGAAACTGACAGCTATGTCAGAAAAACAGCCCCCAAAACAACAGTCCCCTAGCCCCAGAGGTTGATCAGGCCAGAGGATGTCTGTTGCAATGTTAACAGCTGCCCCTAGCCCCAGAGGTCTACTGGGTGAGACCTTATCCTAGTTTCTATGGTGTTATCTGACAGGATGTCAGTCTGTTGTAGTGTTAACTGCCCTTAGTCCCAGAAGCTCAACAGGCGAGACTTTATCACAGTTTTGCTGTCATTAAACGACTAAAAGTACAAGATACCCGACCCTTCCCTAAACTGGATGCTAGTCCATCTCAGATCTAAAATTCAGCTTCTGCTGGTACTCATATATTTCAGCCAAGTGAACTGGAGCAATAGGAAATGAAGTGTTTTGCGCAAGGGTACAACACACTGCTTGATTCAGGAATCAAACCCACAACCTCATGATCATGAACCCAACACTCTAACCACATTTTTATTACATAAAACAAAATTGATAAACTTACTTTCTTTGTGAAATAAAAAGATGAGAACTGTTGGTAGAGATTAGAAGTCTTCCGTTGAAAATTCTTGCAAAATTGATCAGAATCTCTCAAAGATGCATCATCAACTATCTGAAAGAAATAATAAATATCTATAGAATAAAGACATTAAGATAGATGTTTCATAACTGTATTTATTGGATTATACGTATTTCTGTGAGACCAGTGTGGAGTTGTTATACAATCATTATTGCAGCGACTGGCACTGGTGTAACATCATCAGATGTTAACACAATTATGTGAAGGAGTTGATATATTGCAGGCAAACACTTTTATGTTTGTGAAAGTGAACAAATATAATAAATATTTCTTCTAAATTTCAGCTCCAAGAGAAAGTTTAGAAATAACTATTATGTATTCCAGCCACCCACAGCAACAGAATCATCATCATCACCCTCATCATCATTTTTATGTCTACTTTCCATGTTGAACAGGTTGTCGTATTCTGAGGCTAGACAGGTCAGGTGATCACATCCTGCTCTTACATTCCATATTTGGTATGGTTTCTATCATCAACTCTTTTACAGAGTGTACTCGGTGCAATTTTTCATAAGACAACCACTACTACTTTATAGAGTATAGTGTGTGTGCTTTATCATAGCTCTAGCATTCCCTTACTACAGAGTGTACTGGCTTAATTTTATCATGACACCAGCACTACCACTTTAATGAGTGTACAGGGTGTATTTTATCATGACACCAACACTACTACTTTACAGAGTGTACTGGGTGTATTTTAGCATGATATCAGCACTACCACTTTATAAAGTGTACAGGGTGTATTTTATCATGATACCAGTACTACTACTTTACAGAGTGTACTGGGTGTATTTTAGCATGATATCAGCACTACCACTTTATAAAGTGTACAGGGTGTATTTTATCATGATACCAGCACTACTACTTTACAGAGTGTACTGGGTGTATTTTAGCATGATATCAGCACTACCACTTTATAAAGTGTACAGGGTGTATTTTATCATGATACCAGCACTACTACTTTACAGAGTGTACTGGGTGTATTTTATCATGATACCAGCACTACCACTTTATAAAGCATACTGGGTGTATTTTATCAAGATATCAGCACTACCACTTTATAAAATGTACTGGGTGTATTTTATCATGATATCAGCACTACCACTTTATAAAGCGTACTGGGTGTATTTTATCATGATATCAGCACTACCACTTTATAAAATGTACTGGGTGTATTTTATCATGATATCAGCACTACCACTTTATAAAGCGTACTGGGTGTATTTTATCATGATATCAGCACTACCACTTTATAAAATGTACTGGGTGTATTTTATCATGATACCAGCACTACCACTTTATAAAGCATACTGGGTGTATGTTATCAAGATATCAGCACTACCACTTTATAAAATGTACTGGGTGTATTTTATCATGATATCAGCACTACCACTTTATAAAGCGTACTGGGTGTATTTTATCATGATATCAGCACTACCACTTTATAAAGCGTACTGGGTGTATTTTATCATGATATCAGCACTACCACTTTATAAAATGTACTGGGTGTATTTTATCATGATACCAGCACTACAACTTTATAAAGTGTACAGGGTGTATTTTATCATGATACCAGCACTACAACTTTATAAAGTGTACAGGGTGTATTTTATCATGATATCAGCACTACTACTTTACAGAGTGTACAGGGTGTATTTTATCATGATATCAACACTACAACTTTATAAAGTGTACAGGGTGTATTTTATCATGATACCAGCACTACTACTTTACAGAGTGTACTGGGTGTATTTGATCATGATACCAGCGCTACCACTTTATAAAGCGTACTGGGTGTATTTTATCGTGATATCAGCACTACCACTTTATAAAATGTACTGGGTGTATTTTATAATGATATCAGCACTACCACTTTATAAAGTGTACCGGGTGTATTTTATCAAGATATCAGCACTACCACTTTATAAAGTGTACAGGGTGTATTTTATAATGATATCAGCACTACCACTTTATAAAGTGTACAGGGTGTATTTTATCATGATATCAGCACTACCACTTTATAAAGTGTACTAGGTGCATTTTATCATGATATCAGCACTACCACTTTATAAAGTGTACTAGGTGTATTTTATCATGATATCAGCACTACTACTTTAAAAAGTGTACTAGGTGTATTTTATCATGATATCAGCACTACCACTTTATAAAGTGTACTAGGTGTATTTTATCATGATATCAGCACTACTACTTTATATAGTGTACTAGGTGTATTTTATCATGATATCAGCACTACCACTTTATAAAGTGTGCTAGGTGTATTTTATCATGATATCAGCACTACTACTTTATAAAGTGTACTGGGTGTATTTTATCATGACAGCAGCACTACTACTATAATTTGCATTGGATTTTGAAAATGTAGTATTTTGTGGGGGATTTAATAACAAAAGTTCTTACATAACATTATGATGCAAGTTATTTCAATAAATATAAAGACTTTAAAATAAATATATTGCATCAGAGAACCTGTGGGGTGGTTTCAGGTACAAATAGGACAAAAGCCAATTGGTGAATGGAACAAAATCAACTTACTTTTATTTTGGTTTTTGAGTTTTCTTTCAAAAAATTAATAGCATCTATTTTCAAGAGACTTCTGGCATAGTTGTTGATCAAGAGTATTCCTGACTGGAAAAAATTGGGAAAATCTTTCAGAATTAAAGATCTGGAGATAGAAGTTACTTGAATGTAATATAGTGTTACAATGGTTAGATGTACTTCTTAACTGTAACAACTTTACAGAGTGGACTGGGTGTATTTCATAGAGGTACCATCACAAATATAATGAGAATAAATTTAGTTTCTACATCTGGATGTCCTTTACAGAGTGGACTGGGTGTATTTTATAGAAGCATCATCACAAATATAATAGTTTCCGATTTAGGCACAAGGCTTGGAAATCCATTTAAGTACTGGATTCAATATGATCAACTAAATCTCTTTAATGTGGTGCCCCGTCATGGCCACAGTCTAATGACTTAAACCAATGAAAGAAAGTGGTGCCCCAGCATGGCCACCGTCTAATGTATGAAATCAATAACAGAATGTGGTGCCCCAGCATGGCCACAGTTTAATGACTTAAACCAATGAGAGAATATATGAGAAAAAGAGTGGGAATATTAACTTACTTCAAGAAAAGTATTGTAGAGCTCCATAATGCCAGAGTTTATCCAAGACAAGTTACTGGAAGAGGAAGAAGACATGGCAAGTCTTTGGTGCCAATATTTGGCAAGATGAAGAAGTCTATTTAGTTGTGTTATAATATCAATGCTAGAGCTGGACATTGGTAAAAACACAGCAAATTGTTCCTCTTTTGGAAATGTGGAATAATCATTAGAAAAGCACATCTGGAGCCTCCTTCTTTGAGATAAAACATCAATGTCGGTGAAGCAAGATTTATTGTGACTGTGGTTACATCTGGAGGAGGAGACTTGCTTGGAAATTTCTGTTTAAAATAAAATGAAATAAAAATAAATCAACATTATTATACACACCATACATATAAATATAATTTACCTATTTAATAAGCTTTGATAAAACATTACTGTGTGTGTATATATATCTATATACTACTAAAACTCTGTGATTGTGTACTTGTCTGTAATTTAAAGCAGCCAAAACGGTGAATAATGGGAAAATACTTTGAAAGGAAGTTGCCCTTGGAATGGGAATACAAATGGAATAAAACAAGTTTCACGTAAATATGAGCACGGGTTCCCGAGATACAGGGTTTTACTGGGTACCTTCATAAATAGAGAGAGAGAAAGAGATAACTTTCTTTTTATTTGCCACCAGGGCATCAAAAGTGGGACAAGTACAAAGGGGGGAGTTTACATGCAAAGCGTCCTCAATATGGAGGAGGCAATAACAAGATATAAAAGTATAAAAATAAAATAAAATATAACAAAATAAATTTTATAACAAAATCCTCAATAGGGAGGAAGCGCCTTGGGGGGTCGCACCCCCCCCCCCAAAAAAAAAGTGTGCAACCCTTCTCCTCAGGAGCACAGAGAGGGGGTGCTCCCTTGGTCTTTCATCTTTCTCACCTATAGTCTGATGTAGAGTGAAGGCCCATTCACACGGGCCATTCTCGCCACTTTCACCCATCTTTCATAAAAACGGCTGGGGTGCAGCACCTCTCTCTCCATCCTGATCCTTCTTCCGAAATGATATCGGAAGAAACGGACCAGTTGTTGGCCAGAGAGAAAGGTGTCTGACCTCAGTCTTTTCAGATGCGTCCACCATACAACCTCTTTCGCCATGGCTATTACGCACAGAAACACCGCCTCTCCTTCGTTTTTGAAGAGGGGAGGCGGCTTGATCGTTACAATAGACTCGGTGGTCAACCGGATCGGTCCCACCCTTGACAGCAGTTGTTCGACATAGCCCCACAGATCGGCAATGCCCGAGCAGTGTACCAATGCGTGTGCAACGGTTTCCTCGTCGCACACGCATCTGGGACAGATCTTTTTAGAGGGGTCCCTACCCGGGCGCCCGTGTCTGTAGAGCCTTTCTCGAACGGGCAGAGCCCCTCGGTAGCACTGCCAGGCCAGGGACCTCTGGAAGTTATCCATAGGTCCCGGGCTGAATGTCCTACCGAACAGGTTGGCCAGTTCGTCTTCCTCCATGCCTAGGGCTTCTCCGAGGGCGTCGTCGCACCTGCTAACCACCAACCCTCTATAGAATGACGAGGTGGATTCTCCACTGACAACCGGGTCCACCTGCCAGAGAGCTGTGAGCGCCTGGGCACACTCGGTGTGCCAGGCGCCCAGTTTTCTTGGTCTTTGCTTGACCCAGGATTGCAGCTCGGTGAATGAGACGAGTCTGGGAAAGGCTCGCCTCACAAACGGGGCCCACACCGGTTGACCGGTGAGGAATACGTAGAGGTGCCGTAGCCTTAATGCGTGTTTACGCATCATTAGCCACGGCATCCCCAGCCCCCCTTTCGAAGGGTGTTGACAGCAGATGGATCTCCTCACCATAGGAGCCCGCTTCTTCCAAAGGAATTGGAAGAGTGCGCGCTCCATTTTGGCGAGCGTTTCCCTTGGGCAAGGCACAACGGTCAGGCGGTAGTAGATGACGGACGCTATATAAGTGTTCGCCACCTCCGCCCGACCTTTAGAGAGAGAGAAAGAGATAGTGGTTGTGAGAGAGTAGATTGAAAGAGAGAGAGAGAAGGAGACAGAGAAGGAAAATGGAAGAGAGAGACATATAATATACATATATATATATATACATACACAGGGTATCCCCTAACAATGTATACACACTTTTATTACCTGTACAGGCAATATTTATTAGAATGGTCGATATATGTTTGGGGACACCCTGTATGCATATATATATATATATATATATATATATATATATATATATATATATATATATATATATATATATATATATATATATATTATATATATATGCAGCTCAAGTTTATTCACCCGCACCATGCGAACGAAAACACAACATCGACTTCTCCACCAAGAACATTCCAGTTCCATCGAGAAAACTTTACCTTCGGATGCTCACGCAAAAAATCGACCTTTTTGCGAAAAGACTAAGATGGAGAACTTTTTTCTACGACAGATACCGCGACAATCAGGACTTCGATACCAAGGAGCGATTCGGATTCAATACCTACAAATCTCCCCCTCCGAACCCTATGCTCTCACCCTTCGAGAACGACCTTTTCCACCTGGTCAAGAGCATTAAATTCAAACCCAGACACAACAGATTCCTACAAAAACTCCGTAGCAAAATAACAGAGTATGAAAACACCAAGAACATCATGGTGCACTCGGACAAAACAGGAAACCTCTACTTCGTCAGCCCTGACAGATACCACACACTGATCAGGAGCAGCCTAAACTCCACCTATAAAAGGCTAACCATTCAATTATCGAGGACATCAATCGAGATGGACAACAAATTACCTCCAGCCTCGGGGACGCCGACCGCACTGAACCTTTAGACCCACGGACCCCCTACTTCAGACTGAAGGACCACAAATCCGACTTCGACTGCAAACCATCTATCAGGCTTATAAACCCAACGAAGTTGGACATAGGGAGAATCAGTAAAAAGATTCTAGACCGCTTTATACCAAAAGTTAAGCAAAATGCGAGACTTAGCCTATCGGTCAGCACCCAGGAAGTAATCTCATGGTTCAGGAATATGGAGGACAAACGAAACAGTAAATTCATCCAGTTTGACATAGAGAGTTACTATGCATCTATTACCTTACCGCTCCTTAGGGCCGCCTTGGACTTTGCCGAAACACTCACACCCATTATCGACCAGGAAAGAAATATCATTCTCCACGCCAGGAAGACAGTCCTACTTTTCGACAACTCCAAGTGGATAAAGAGAGATCCCGACTCCCCCTTCGACGTCAGTATGGGCGCGACAGATTCGGCCGAAGTCACAGATCTTATAGGATTATTCCTACTATTTAAACTCACCGAAAGGTTTCCTGCATTCGGCGTGGATTATACCGCGATGATGGGCTCCTCACCCTCAAATGGTACAACCCCAGTGGTACAGACCGGGTCCGTAAACAACTAATCAGCTTCTTCCGGGACTGGGGATTTAAATAACCCTACTAACGTTCCTAACCCGAGTTAACTTCCTTGACGTTACCCTTAAACTCGAAAATGATCTGTACTACCCATACAGGAAACCAAACGACAACCTGCATTATATCCACCGCCGCTCTAACCATCCTAGAAACATCACCAATAACCTGGTTAAAAATATCTCCCTCCACATATCTCGTTTGTCCGCTAATGAGCAAATATTCGATGAACACGCGCCTCATTACAACCAGGCCCTCAAGCGGAGTGGCTTCCGGGAGGAAATATCCTTTTATCCAGCTTCCATTAGCGGAACCAGCAGGCGACGCCGCCGCTCACGCAACGTAACGTGGTTCAATCCTCCCCACAATGCCGAGGTGGCAGCACCTATCGAGAAAATCTTCTTTAGGTTCCTCGAAAAACACTTCCCACTACAACACCGCTACCACAACATAATCAACAAAAACACCATCAAACTCTCCTACAGCACCACACCTAACTTCGCACAAAACATCGTCTCCTCTAACAACAAAAAACTCAACCCCTATGGAAGAAATAACCTAGATGGAGAGCCGACCAGGAGGTGTAACTGTCCTGATAGATCCATGTGCCCCCTCAACAACAGATGCCGAGAATGCAATGTGATCTACCAGTGCAACGTGAGGACGGACACCTCCAACAAAGCTTATATAGGATTAACCGCTTGTGACTTCAAGACCCGGCTCTACCAACACCGACATACTTTCCGAAACACGGTCCGGCGACATGCCACTACACTTTCGAGCCACATCTGGGACCTCAAAGATAATAATATAACCTACAATCTCACTTGGAGCTTACTGTCCAGAGCTAACTCTTACATGGGAGGACGCCGTCCGTGTAACTTATGCTCGGAGGAAACATTACAAATGCTGTTTTCGAAGGACCAACTCCTAAACAAGAAAGACGAACTGGTAACCGCATGCAAACACAGATTTTGTAGGACTTACCTCGCCCTCAAACCTCATAACGACCCGGGTGGGTAGACAAGGGCTGATACCCCCCCCACACACACACACTTGCCGATTTTGTAAGGGGAAACCCCTGCTTACATAGGTAGATGTACCTTTTTTCTTTTCCTCTACGTTTCCTTCTTCCCCCCATCCCATCCTATCACTTCCTTCTACCCCCGATCTTCTTCCTCGTCTGTTTTTCACCTTTCGCCTACCCCGATGCAGCCCATCGGTCCTCTGTAGCCTCAGTACCCCACCCCCGTAATTTAAAGATAGAATTGGCCGATTACGCCTTATTTTAAGCAGATGTGTTAGACCCCTGTAATTTCTTCTTTTTTGTTACTACTCCAATTCTACAATTTCTAAATTTCTTATTTAGTATTATTTTTTTCTCAACTTATTAACCTGTAATTGTAAGATAGCATTGGCTGATTACGCTTTACTAACTATGTATAGCAGCTGTGTTAGACCCCCTGTAAAGCCTGCTTTAAATTTTTTCACTACCAACTACAATCTCTTATTTAGTATTTTCCCATCCTCTACCTATTAAACTTTTCTATAGCTTAGCAATACCTACTAATTATAGCAGTTGTTTCTAGACTCTACTGTTTTTTTTTATTCATTTCTCACTATCAAAACTTTTTTTATATATTTATTATTTTTTTATTTTAATTTTTATTTTACTCCCTTTCGACTTACCTATTCTTTCAACTCCCCTCCTCCTTTTCTCCAGTACAATTTTTCGACTTTTTATACACTATCCTTAGAATCTGCTGTATAGATTTCACTTTCAATGCCTGCCTGACTTTCTTCACTCCCTCTTTGTTCTACCGGCAAGTTCAGCCACTCCTCCCTCCCACCAAATGCCATGGTAGATTTATTTGTCTTTATAACAAATTTTAACCAATCCTCTTGACAATTACTCTCTTCCCATATAAGGAAGTACCCCTTGATAAGTTTGGCTATTTATTTACCAGGCTAAAAATTCTTACTTAGTCTAGAAATAGCCGTCGAAACGGCTTGAGCTCTGCCTTCGGGGTCATACTTGTTCCTATTACCCACTCTACTACACTAAGTATTGAGTAATTTGGTGCGTTGTGGTCTATCTGGTTCCTTACCACAATTCCTTCGTTATATATATATATATATATATATATATAAAACTTGGTAAAATTTCATCCTCCATGTAGAAATCTTATAATGAAACGATCGTATGGGGAATGAGATTTTAATATATCTCATATAAAATAATACAACCAATTATTCACACAATATAGTTAGCACCCCAAATGTTTAATTGGGAATATACTCCGGTATTTCCTTATGTTTGTTGAGTGACTTGGATATTGGTTGGAGTATCGCTAATAGCTTTCTCCGTTTATGTATTTTCGAAACAGCGAGCAGGTTTTAAATTATAAATGTAAGCTTTCGTTGTATTTTGACTAAAGAAATTAAAGAAAATTATTTAGCCTGATAGTGGGGTTAAGAACCCTCGGAGAAATGGAAAAAGATGAGTATTGACGTACATGGGAGTTAAACCCACATATAAAGCCTTTGACAGAGTACCCCGCTCCATTATCTGGTGGGCTCTTAGAAAACTAGGTGTTGATGAATGGCTTGTGAGAGCTATACAAGCCATGTATAAAGAAACAGTCAGCAAGGTTAGAATTAACAACGAATATAGTGAAGAGTTTAGCATAAAAGTTGGTGTTCATCAGGGCTCCGTCCTTAGCCCCCTACTATTTATTATTGCCCTTCAGGCTATAACAGAGGAGTTCAAGACTGGCTGCTCATGGGAACTCCTATACGCAGATTATCTAATGCTCATAGCTGAATCAATGGCTGAACTAGAAAAGAAATTCCAAACATGGAAGCATGGCCTAGAATCAAAAGGCCTTAAAATTAACCTGTCTAAGACTAAAGTTCTAGTTTGTAGGAAGGAAAATAGGGCATTGGTCCCATCTGGGAAATGGCCATACTCAGTGTGTAGGAAAGGAGTAGGCAGAAACTCCATTTTTAGTATGGGTGCATAAAAGATGTAGTGGGATCATAGGTAAGCTAACTAAGAATATAGATTTTATATGTGGCCGGTGCTCAGGTGCAATAAGTAGCAGTAAGTGCCCACAGAATACTAACTCATTCCATTGCACAGATGGTTCTATAGAAATAGTGGACACCTTCCGTTACCTGGGTGACAAAATCAGCAGTGGTGGCGGGTGCTCTGAAAGTACAGTAGCTAGAGTCAGAATGGGATGGAAAAAGTTCAGAGAGCTTATACCGCTATTGGCCGCTAAAGGGTTCTCTCTAAAAATGAAAGGCAGGCTGTATGATGCCTGTATACGAACAGCAATGTTACATGGCAGTGAGACTTGGGCATTGTGTGCCGAGGATATACGCAGACTGGAGAGGAACGAAGCTTGCATGCTCCGTTGGATGTGTAATAGTAATATACGTGAACGGCAAAGCATAAATGAACTAAGGGAGAAATTAGGAATAAGAGGAATCAGATGTTGTTTACTCGAGAGAAGACTACGTTGGTACGGTCACGTGATGCACATGAAAGACGACAGCTGTATAAAAAAAGTGCAGGGCGATAAAAATAGACGGTAGCCACGGAGTAGGCACACCCAGAAAAACCTGGGATGACTTGATAAATTCCGACCTCACACACTTACACTTCCCCAAGACAATGTCACTGGACCGAGATCTTTGGCGCTACACAGTAATACAGAAGACCCGCCTTGCCTAAGTACAAAGCGAAACCTACAGTCAGTAGGCACCTCTTAACAAAAATACACACCTGTCCTACTACCCTCACCCCATCCACACCACCCCTTTCGATGTAAAGTTATGTTGGTACCACAACATCCAGTCCGAAATAAATGAGGTCGTGTAGGTGTCACGACAAAAAAAAAACACACAGTCCACGCTGTAATGTGGCCGTGTAGGTAACACAGTAAAAACCTCCCAGTTCACACTGTAAACGTGGTTGGTGTTAGGAAGGGCATCCAGCCGTAGAAAACCCGCCAGACAGTCCTATACGAGAAAGACAACCAATCTTGCCTCAAGTGGGAAAATTCCCGTCTAAACCCATGCAAGCGTGGAAGATGGACGTTAAACGATGATGATGATGATGATATGACATGCACAAACAAATGTCTGTACTAAAATTACCTTCTTCATCTGAAGCAGAAGATTTACTCTGTAGGAACCGTTTCCATTCTTGATTACCTCCCTTCTGTTGCTCTTCTTGACAAGAGGAAGAACTTGTTGAACTATATGACACTGTGACTGGATGTTCTTCTGTTGAGTCTGAGATTAAACTTTTACTCAAGACTAAACTTGATAGACAACACTCAACCTCAAATGCTAAATGTAAAGAACTTGGAGATGTCTGACTTTGGCAGAAGTTAGATCTGCTGCAGTTCCTGGCAATAGCTTCTTGGCATAATTTCTGGAAGATTCCATCTTGTTCTCCTTGTTCTTGTTGCTCTTGTTCTTGTTTAGATTTTAGAATTAATTCAGTTTCTTTCTAAAATAACAGAAATATAAACAGTTGAACCGTTTTCTTACCATGTTTCTCATGAAAAGGGATTAAGCACCTGGGTGGGGATTGGTAATTTTTCTAGGTTGTCTTCATTGATTTCTTTTAAAAACCAGAATTAGTTGTTTAGTTTACATATTGAGACCCCAGCCTAGCATATTTATTTTATATTTTATAACAAATGGGATTTCTAGTAATGTACTTTTTTTTTGTAATGTATTTATATTTTTTAATGTATAAAGAAAATTAAAATAAAATTTTGTTGGAGATAGATTAGTAAAATGTAATAAGCTGGGGGCGAGGAGTGATTATTTGAGACCCTGGAGTACCCCAAACTCTGATCAGAAATCAGAGTAAGAGAGGCCCGCCCTGTCAAAGAAGCAAACGCTATCTCTAATCCATTTCCACTAATGTGATGTCCCAGCCCCTATACTTCTGGCAAGGCCCATGTAACCCCAGATATAGTAAGACAAACATTTACAAAATTAAATGAAAAACAATGTTGCCTCTGATTGAGATGAAGCAAGAGTGTATTTCAATACATATATAAATGAGAAAACTCGTCACTAGAACAGTCGTTAAAACAGCTAAATGCTGCCAAAGACAGTGAAGGGCAAAAATGCCTGAGGACAGAGACCAGCAGCCAGTGGTCAACAGAGAGACATATGAAATATAATGTCTCAGAGGAGAGAGACCAGTGGCCAGTGGTCAACAGAGAGACATATGAAATATAATGTCTCAGAGGAGAGAGACCAGCAGCCAGTGGTCAACAGAGAGACATATGAAATATAATGTCTCAGAGGACAGAAACCAGCAGCCAGTGGTAAACAGAGGAGAGAGACCAGTGGCTAGTGGTCAACAGAGAGACAGTCCACAAGGTGGGTGACAGGCAGATGAAATATAGAAAAGATTGAGAGAGGAGAAGGAGGACAAGAAGTGTGTTGGTACACAGAAGTGACTGAAAGAGGGAAATAAAGACAGATGATGTACAAGACAAGTTTACACATCTTCACCCTCATCTGCTCTTAAACTAGCAAAATGGTATCACATGATTTAATTGAGAGTACCATTTTAAAATGCTACATGGTGAGATATGGGCAGTGAATGTAGAGGACATGTGGTGATTGTATGACATTTGTGTGTAGTGTAATGCTACATGGTGAAATATGGGCATTGAATGTAGAGGACATGTGGTGATTGTATGACATTTGTGTGTAGTGTAATGCTACATGGTAGTGATATATGGGCAGTGAATGTAGAGAACATGTGGTGGCTGTATGACATGTGTGTGTAGTGTAATGCTACATTGTAGTGATATATGGGCAGTGAATGTAGAGAACATGTGGTGACTGTATGACATTTCTGTGCAGTGTAATGCTACATGGTGAGATATGGGCAGTGAATGTAGAGGACATGTGGTGGCTGTATGACATTTGTTTATAGTGTAATGCTACATGGTGAAATATGGGCAGTGAATGTAGAGGACATGTGGTGGCTGTATGACATTTGTGTATAGTGTAATGCTACATGGTGAGATATATGGGCAGTGAATGTAGAGGACATGTGGTGACAGTATGACATTTGTGTATAGTGTAATCCTACATGGTGAGATATGGGCAGTGAATCTAGAGGACATGTGGTGACTGTATGACATTTTTGTGTAGTGTAATGCTACATGGTAGTGATATATGGGCATTGAATGTAGAGGACATGTGGTGATTGTATGACATTTGTGTGTAGTGTAATGCTACATGGTAGTGATATATGGGCAGTGAATGTAGCAGACATGTGGTGACTATGACATTTGTTTATAGTGTAATGCTACATGGTGAGATATATGGGCAGTGAATGTAGAGGACATGTGGTGACTGTATGGCATTTGTGTGCAGTGTAATGCTACATGGTGAGATATGGGCAGTGAATGTAACAGACATGTGGTGACTGTATGACATTTGTGTGTAGTGTAATGCTACATAGTAGTGATATATGGGCAGTGAATGTAACAGACATGTGGTGACCGTATGACATTTGTGTGTAGTGTAATGCTACATGGTAGTGATATATGGGCAGTGAATGTAGAGGACATGTGGTGGCTGTATGACATTTGTGTGTAGTGTAATGCTACATGGTAGTGATATATGGGCAGTGAATGTAGAGGACATGTGGTGACTGTATGACATTTGTGTGTAGTGTAATGCTACATGGTAGTGATATATGGGCAGTGAATGTAGAGGACATGTGGTGGCTGTATGACATTTGTGTGTAGTGTAATGCTACATGGTAGTGATATATGGGCAGTGAATGTAGCAGAATTGTGGTGACTGTATGACATTTGCGTGTAGTGTAATGCTACATGGTAGTGATATATGGGCAGTGAATGTAGCAGAATTGTGGTGACTGTATGACATTTGCGTGTAGTGTAATGCTACATGGTAGTGATATATGGGCAGTGAATGTAGCAGAATTGTGGTGACTGTATGACATTTGCGTGTAGTGTAATGCTACATGGTAGTGATATATGGGCAGTGAATGTAGAGGACATGTGGTGGCTCTATGCCATTTGTGTGTAGTGTAATGCTACATGGTAGTGATATATGGGCAGTGAATGTAGAGGACATGTGGTGGCTGTATGACATTTGTAGTGTAATGGTACATGGTAGTGATATATGGGCAGTGAATGTAGAGGACATGTGGTGGCTGTATGACATTTGTGTGTAGTGTAATGCTACATGGTAGTGATATATGGGCAGTGAATGTAGAGGACATGTGGTGACTGTATGACATGTGTGTGTAGTGTAATGCTACATGGTAGTGATATATGGGCAGTGAATGTAGAGGACATGTGGTGGCTGTATGACATGTGTGTGTAGTGTAATGCTACATGGTAGTGATATATGGGCAGTGAATGTAGAGGACATGTGGTGACTGTATGACATTCGTGTGTAGTGTAATGGTACATGGTAGTGTTATATGGGCAGTGAATGTAGAGGACATGTGGTGACTGTATGACATTTGTGTGCAGTGTAATGCTACATGGTAGTGATATATGGGCAGTGAATGTAGAGGACATGTGGTGGCTGTATGACATTTGTGTGCAGTGTAATGCTACATGGTAGTGATATATGGGCAGTGAATGTAGAGGACATGTGGTGGCTGTATGACATTTGTGTGCAGTGTAATGCTACATGGTAGTGATATATGGGCAGTGGATGTAGAGGACATGTGGTGGCTGTATGACATTTGTGTGTAGTGTAATGCTACATGGTAGTGATATTGTGGGCACTGAATGTAACAGACATGTGGTGACTGTATGACATTTGTGTATAGTGTAATGCTACATGGTAGTGATATTGTGGGCAGTGAATGTAGAGGACATGTGGTGACTGTATGACATTTGTGTATAGTGTAATGCTACATGGTAGTGATATATGGGCAGTGAATGTAGCAGACATGTGGTGACTGTATGACATTTGTTTATAGTGTAATGCTACATGGTGAGATATATGGGCAGTGAATGTAGAGGACATGTGGTGACTGTATGACATTTGTGTATAGTGTAATGCTACATGGTAGTGATATATGGGCAGTGAATGTAGCAGACATGTGGTGACTTTATGACATTTGTTTATAGTGTAATGCTACATGGTGAGATATGGGCAGTGAATGTAGAGCACATGTGGTGACTGTATGACATTTGCGTGTAGTGTAATGCTACATGGTAGTGATATATGGGCATTGAATGTAGAGGACATGTGGTGGCTGTATGACATGCGTGTGTAGTGTAATGCTACATGGTAGTGATATATGGGCAGTGAATGTAGAGGACATGTGGTGGCTGTATGACATGTGTGTGTAGTGTAATGCTACATGGTAGTGATATATGGGCAGTGAATGTAGAGGACATGTGGTGACTGTATGACATTTGTGTGTAGTTTAATGCTACATGGTAGTGATATATGGGCAGTGAATGTAGCAGAATTGTGGTGACTGTATGACATTTGCGTGTAGTGTAATACTACATGGTAGTGATATATGGGCAGTGAATGTAGAGGACATGTGGTGATTGTATGACATGTGTGTGTAGTGTAATGCTACATGGTAGTGATATATGGGCAGTGAATGTAGAGGACATGTGGTGGCTGTATGACATGTGTGTGTAGTGTAATGCTACATGGTAGTGATATATGGGCAGTGAATGTAGAGGACATGTGGTGACTGTATGACATTCGTGTGTAGTGTAATGCTACATGGTAGTGATATATGGGCAGTGAATGTAGAGCACATGTGGTGGCTGTATGCCATTTGTGTGCAGTGTAATGCTACATGGTAGTGATATATGGGCAGTGAATGTAGAGGACATGTGGTGGCTGTATGCCATTTGTGTGCAGTGTAATGATACATGGTAGTGATATATGGGCAGTGAATGTAGAGGACATGTGGTGACTGTATGACATTTGTGTGCAGTGTAATGCTACATGGTAGTGATATATGGGCAGTGAATGTAGAGGACATGAGGTGACTGTATGACACTTGTGTGTAGTGTAATGCTACATGGTAGTGATATATGGGCAGTGAATGTAGAGGACATGTGGTGACTGTATGACACTTGTGTGTAGTGTAATGCTACATGGTAGTGATATATGGGCAGTGAATGTGGTGGATGGAGTGAAATGAGGTAAACATGCTTCGATGGATGTGCAATGTTAATGTGAAAGAATGAGAAAGCATGGATGGACTGAGGGAGAAACTGGGTGTAAGAGGAATGAGTGCTGGTGCTGGTGGGTGTGCTGGTGGTGATGGTGGTGCTGGTGGTGATGGTGGTGATGGTGGTGATGGTGGTGGTGGTGATGGTGGTGGTCGTGGTGCTGGTGGTGATGGTGATGGTGGTGATGGTGGTGGTGGCGATGGTGATGGTGGTGATGGTGATGGTGATGCTGATGGTGGCAGTGGTGGTGGTATGGTGGTGGTGGTATGGTAGCGGTGGTGGTGGTGATAGTGGTGGTGCTTGTGGTGATGATGATGATGATGATGAAAGTGTAGAATAAATAAATAAATAAATAAGTAAAACAAAAGAGGTCAAAGAAGAGACATTATTCCTTACTTGTGACATAACTAAAGAATTTGTGGGCATCATTGAGAGTAAAGGATAAAGGTTTGAGTTTGATAAAGTGATCACCTCAGCGTCACTCACTACAGAACCAAGAACATGTTTCCAACCCATCAACTGAGGTATACAGCTTTTACCACACATTTCATCACTTTTCTCAACTACAGAAAATAACTTAGAAGTAAACTGAAAGTAAAAGAAATAAAAATAAAGACCTACAATATATTTTCAAGAAAATGTTGGTGTTACCCTTTAAGACTTCCATGCTTCCTGAGATTCGCCAACACTACACCTAATGTTCCCCCTCCAAACACACATGTATATCATGACTCATACACTATTCACTTCCCTGATATTTCTACATAATTCTATGTACTATACATGCACCTTTGATGAGTTGTAGTGCACCTGAGCACTGTACACAATAATTTCATTATTATTATTATTATATTATAGAAGGAAACCTTCTCCTATTTCAGTGGAAAATAATACTTTTCTTCAGTTTTTTTCGTATGTTACCAATTAAACTTACCCTTTAGCATTTAAACCAGCCATATCCGGCCAGAATTCTCTCACCTCTTTCTGTTCAAATCAGCCGTAACTGGCTACTCATACTTATATTAAGGTATTGCTCTCAAAACAAGTGACACCAAAATCTCGTAGATTTAATATTGATGATGATAGATAATTATGTAAAATAAAGCCTTTACTGTGAAAATACAATAGTAAGTATACAATAATGTAAATGCTAAAGGGTTAATATGCTGCAAAGGATAATTTTTCCTGGAAAATGGAAGGGGAGAAGGGAACCTCAGACACACTCTCCCAAGTTTTCCTACCATATTTTTTCCCTTGATATATATTTTTTTTTTTCCGTAAGCTACCATCTAACCTCTGAACATGCTGCAAAGCCCCCCCCTCCAGTGCTTGGGTTATGGTTGAAGTTAGGGTTAGGGGGTAAAGAAAACTCTCAGAAAAGGGGCAGGTCTGAGGGTCCTCGCTCCCCACTCTGTTTTCCAGGTAAAAAGTCCTTTGCAGCATGTTAAGATTAGTGGTAAGATTAGTTGATAGCACAAAAAAAAAATAGCAAGGAACAAAAATGGTAAAGAAAACTCAGAGGAGGTAAAAAGTCCGAGGTTCACCCCTCCTCTTTCCTTTTCCAGGAAAAAAGTCCTTTGCACCATATTAGGAGGTACATTTAATTTATAACACACAAAAAAACTGAAGAAAAATAATTATTTTCCACTGAAATCGGTGAAGGTTTCTTTCTATAAATTTATCAAATGGTTTAACATTTACCATATAATCTCAAATATAAGCCGACACCGCCGAGATTTTATGTCTGAGGAATGGGAAAACCCTGTGTATAAGCCAAGACACCTAATCATCAGATAATGTTTAAATGTTACGGTTTTGAAATTGTCATGAATGGAGAATATATTTATGAAGTTTTTACGTTTTGATATTTGAAATGTTTTAAGAATAGTTTTTGTTTCATAACTCGATTATGTAACAATATTTTCTAGGTAGGTTCCTAGGTAGGTTTATTGGTAGGTTTATTGGTAGGTTCCAAGGTAGGTTTATTGGTAGGTTTCTAGGTAGGTTTATTGGTAGGTTTCTAGGTAGGTTCCTAGGTAGGTTTATTGGTAGGTTTATTGGTAGATTTCTAGGTAGATTCCTAGGTAGGTTTATTGGTAGGTTTATTGGTAGATTTCTAGGTAGGTTCCTAGGTAGGTTTATTGGTAGGTTTATTGGTAGGTTTATTGGTAGGTTTCTAGGTAGGTTCCTAGGTAGGTTTCTAGGTAGGTTTATTGGTAGGTTTATTGGTAGGTTTCTAGGTAGGTTTCTAGGTAGGTTTATTGGTAGGTTTCTAGGGAGGTTTATTGGTAGGTTTATTGTTAGGTTTCTAGGGAGGTTTATTGTTAGGTTTATTGGTAGGTTTTTAGGGAGGTTTATTGGTAGGTTTCTAGGTAGGTTTCTAGGTAGGTTTATTGGTAGGTTTATTGGTAGGTTTCTAGGTAGGTTTATTGGTAGGTTAATTGGTAGGTTTATTGGTAGGTTTCTAGGGAGGTTTATTGTTAGGTTTATTGGTAGGTTTCTAGGGAGGTTTATTGTTAGGTTTATTGGTAGGTTTCTAGGGAGGTTTATTGTTAGGTTTATTGGTAAGTTTCTAGGGAGGTTTTTTGGTAGGTTTCTAGGTAGGTTTCTAGGTAGGTTTATTGGTAGGTTTATTGGTAGGTTTCTAGGTAGGTTTATTGGTAGGTTAATTGGTAGGTTTATTGGTAGGTTTCTAGGGAGGTTTATTGGTAGGTTTATTGGTAGGTTTCTAGGTAGGTTTATTGGTAGGTTTCTAGTGAGGTTTGTTGGTAGGTCCATAGGTAGGTTTATTGGTAGGTTTCTAGGTACGTTTATTGGTAGGTTTCTAGGTACGTTTATTGGTAGGTTTCAAAGGTAGGTTTCTAGGTAGGTTTCTAGGGAGGTTTATTGGTAGGTTTACTGGTAGGTTTACTGGTAGGTTTCTAGGTAGGATTCTATGGAGGTTTATTGGTAGGTTTCTAGGTAGGTTCCTAGGTAGGTTCCTAGGTAGGTTTCTAGGTAGGTTTATTGGTAGGTTTCTAGGGAGGTTAAATTGGTAGGTTTCTAGTGAGGTTTGTTGGTAGGTCCATAGGTAGGTTCCTAGGTAGGTTTATTGGTAGGTTTCTAGGTAGGTTTATTGGTAGGTTTCTAGGTAGGTTTCTAGGTAGGTTTCTAGGTAGGTTTATTGGTAGGTTTATTGGTAGGATTCTAGGGAGGTTTATTGGTAGGTTTCTAGGGAGGCTTATTGGTAGGTTTATTGGTAGGTTTCTAGGTAGGTTTATTAGTAGGTTTATTGGTAGGTTCCTAGGTAGGTTTCTAGGTAGGTTCCTAGGTAGGTTTATTGGTATATTTACTGGTAGGTTTCTATGTAGGTGTCTAGGTAGGTTTCTAGGTAGGTTTATTGGTAGGTTTCTAGGGAGGTTTATTGGTAGGTTTATTGGTAGGTTTATTGGTAGGTTTATAGGTAGGTTTATTGGTAGGTTTCTAGGGAGGTTTATTGGTAGGTTTCTAGGGAGGTTTATTGGTAGGTTTATTGGTAGGTTTCTAGGGAGGTTTATTGGTAGGTTTCTAGGGAGGCTTATTGGTAGGTTTATTGGTAGGTTTCTAGGTAGGTTTATTAGTAGGTTTATTGGTAGGTTTCTAGGTGGGTTTATTGGTAGGTTTATTGGTAGATTTATTGGTAGATTTCTAGGGAGGTTAAATTGGTAGGTTTATTGGTAGGTTTATTGGTAGGTTTCTAGGTAGGTGTCTAGGTATGTTTCTAGGTAGGTGTCTAGGTAGGTTTCTAGGTAGGTTTATTGGTAGGTTTATTGATAGGTTTCTAGAGAGGTTTATTGGTAGGTTTATTGGTAGGTTTATTGGTAGGTTCCTAGGTAGGTTTCTAGGTAGGTTTATTGGTAGGTTTATTGGTAGGTTTCTAGGTACGTTTATTGGTAGGTTTATTGGTAGGTTAATTGGTAGGTTCCTAGGTAGGTTTCTAGGTAGGTTCCTAGGTAGGTTTATTGGTAGGTTTACTGGTAGGGACGTTTATTGGTAGGTTTATTGGTAGGTTTCTAGGTAGGTTCCTAGGCAGATTTATTGGTAGGTTTCTAGGGAGGTTTATTAGTAGGTTTATTGGTAGGTTTCTAGTTAGGTTTATTGATAGGTTTCTAGGTAGGTTTATTGGTAGGTTTCTAGGTAGGTTTATTAGTAGGTTTATTGGTAGGTTTCTAGGTAGGTTTATTGGTACGTTTCTCGGGAGGTTTATTGGTAGGTTTATTGGTAGGATTATTGGTAGGTTTCTCGGGAGGTTTATTGGTAGGTTTATTGGTAGGTTTATTGGTAGGTTTCTAGGTAGGTTCCTAGCTAGATTTCTAGGTAGGTTTCTAGGTAGGGTTATTGGTAGGTTTCTAGGTAGGTTTATTCCTAGGTTTCTAGGGAGGTTTATTGGTAGGTTTATTGGTAGGTTTATTGGTAGGTTTCTAGGTAGGTTTCTAGGTAGGTTTTTAGGTAGGTTTATTAGTAGGTTTATTGGTAGGTTTCTAGTGAGGTTTGTTGGTAGGTTCCTAGGTAGGTTTATTGCTCGGTTTCTATCTAGGTTTCTAGGTAGGTTTCTAGGTAGGTTTATAGCTAGGTTTGTAGGGAGGCTTATTGGTAGTTTCCTAGGAAGGTTTATTGGTAGGTTTATTGGTAGGTTTCTAGGTACGTTTATTGGTAGGTTTATTGGTAGCTTCGTAGGTAGGTTCCTAGGTAGGTTTATTGGTAGGTTCCTAGGTAGGTTTCTAGGTAGGTTTCTAGCTAGGTTTATTGGCAGGTTTCTCGGTAGGTTTATTGGTAGGTTTATTGGTAGGTTTATTGGTAGCTTCGTAGGTAGGTTCCTAGGTAGGTTTATTGGTAGGTTCCTAGGTAGGTTTCTAGGTAGGTTTCTAGGTAGGTTTATTGGCAGGTTTCTCGGTAGGTTTCTAGGTAGGTTTATTGGTAGGTTTATTGGTAGGTTTCTAGGTAGGTTTATTAGTAGGTTTATTGGTAGGTTTCTAGGTAGGTTTATTGGTAGGTTTATTGGTAGATTTCTAGGGAGGTTAAATTGGTAGGTTTATTGGTAGGTTTATTGGTAGGTTTCTAGGTAGGTGTCTAGGTATGTTTCTAGGTAGGTGTCTAGGTAGGTTTCTAGGTAGGTTTATTGGTAGGTTTATTGATAGGTTTCTAGAGAGGTTTATTGGTAGGTTTATTGGTAGGTTTATTGGAGGTTTCTAGGTGGGTTCCTAGGTAGGTTTCTAGGTAGGTTTATTGGTAGGTTTATTGGTAGGTTTATTGGTAGGTTCCTAGGTAGGTTTCTAGGTAGGTTTATTGGTAGGTTTATTGATAGGTTTATTGGTAGGTTCCTAGGTAGGTTTCTAGGTAGGTTTATTGGTAGGTTTATTGGTAGGTTTATTGGTAGGTTTCTAGGTAGGTTCCTAGGTAGGTTTCTAGGTAGGTTTATTGGTAGGTTTATTGGTAGGTTTATTGGTAGGTTCCTAGGTAGGTTTCTAGGTAGGTTTCTAGGTAGGTTTATAGGTACGTTTATTGGTAGGTTTATTGGTAGGTTAATTGGTAGGTTCCTAGGTAGGTTTCTAGGTAGGTTCCTAGGTAGGTTTATTGGTAGGTTTACTGGTAGGGACGTTTATTGGTAGGTTTATTGGTAGGTTTCTAGGTAGGTTCCTAGGCAGATTTATTGGTAGGTTTCTAGGGAGGTTTATTAGTAGGTTTATTGGTAGGTTTCTAGTTAGGTTTATTGGTAGGTTTCTAGGTAGGTTTATTGGAAGGTTTCTAGGTAGGTTTATTAGTAGGTTTATTGGTAGGTTTCTAGGTAGGTTTATTGGTACGTTTCTCGGGAGGTTTATTGGTAGGTTTATTGGTAGGTTTATTGGTAGGATTATTGGTAGGTTTCTCGGGAGGTTTATTGGTAGGTTTATTGGTAGGTTTCTAGGTAGGTTCCTAGGTAGATTTCTAGGTAGGTTTCTAGGTAGGGTTATTGGTAGGTTTCTAGGTAGGTTTATTCCTAGGTTTCTAGGGAGGTTTATTGGTAGGTTTATTGGTAGGTTTATTGGTAGGTTTCTAGGTAGGTTTCTAGGTAGGTTTTTAGGTAGGTTTATTGGTAGGTTTATTGGTAGGTTTCTAGTGAGGTTTGTTGGTAGGTTCCTAGGTAGCTTTATTGCTCGGTTTCTATCTAGGTTTCTAGGTAGGTTTCTAGGTAGGTTTCTAGGTAGGTTCCTAGTTAGGTTTATTGCTAGGTTTGTAGGGAGGCTTATTGGTAGTTTCCTAGGAAGGTTTATTGGTAGGTTTATTGGTAGGTTCCTAGGTAGGTTTATTGGTAGGTTCCTAGGTAGGTTTCTAGGTAGGTTTCTAGGTAGGTTTATTGGTAGGTTCCTAGGTAGGTTTCTAGGTAGGTTTCTAGGTAGGTTTATTGGCAGGTTTCTCGGTAGGTTTCTAGGTAGGTTTATTGGTAGGTTTATTGGTAGCTTCGTAGGTAGGTTCCTAGGTAGGTTTATTGGTAGGTTCCTAGGTAGGTTTCTAGGTAGGTTTCTAGGTAGGTTCCTTGGTAGGTTTATTGGTAGGTTTATTGTTAGGTTTCTAGGTAGGTTTATTGGTAGGTTTCTATGTAGGTGTCTAGGTAGGTTCCTAGGTAGGTTTATTGGTAGGTTTATTGGTAGATTTCTAGGTAGATTCCTAGGTAGGTTTATTGGTAGGTTTATTGGTAGATTTCTAGGTAGGTTCCTAGGTAGGTTTATTGGTAGGTTTATTGGTAGGTTTATTGGTAGGTTTATTGGTAGGTTCCTAGGTAGGTTTCTAGGTAGGTTTATTGGTAGGTTTATTGGTAGGTTTCTAGGTAGGTTTCTAGGTAGGTTTATTGGTAGGTTTCTAGGGAGGTTTATTGGTAGGTTTATTGTTAGGTTTCTAGGGAGGTTTATTGTTAGGTTTATTGGTAGGTTTTTAGGGAGGTTTATTGGTAGGTTTCTAGGTAGGTTTCTAGGTAGGTTTATTGGTAGGTTTATTGGTAGGTTTCTAGGTAGGTTTATTGGTAGGTTAATTGGTAGGTTTATTGGTAGGTTTCTAGGGAGGTTTATTGTTAGGTTTATTGGTAGGTTTCTAGGGAGGTTTATTGTTAGGTTTATTGGTAGGTTTGTAGGGAGGCTTATTGGTAGTTTCCTAGGAAGGTTTATTGGTAGGTTTATTGGTAGGCTCCTAGGTAGGTTTATTGGTAGGTTCCTAGGTAGGTTTCTAGGTAGGTTTCTAGGTAGGTTTATTGGTAGGTTCCTAGGTAGGTTTCTAGGTAGGTTTCTAGGTAGGTTTATTGGCAGGTTTCTCGGTAGGTTTCTAGGTAGGTTTATTGGTAGGTTTATTGGTAGCTTCGTAGGTAGGTTCCTAGGTAGGTTTATTGGTAGGTTCCTAGGTAGGTTTCTAGGTAGGTTTCTAGGTAGGTTCCTTGGTAGCTTTATTGGTAGGTTTATTGTTAGGTTTCTAGGTAGGTTTATTGGTAGGTTTCTAGGGAGGTTAAATTGGTGGGTTTATTGGTAGGTTTATTGGTAGGTTTCTAGGTAGTTTCCTAGGTAGGTTTCTAGGTAGGTTTCTACGTAGGTTTATTGGTGGGTTTCTAGATAGTTTTATTGGTAGGTTTCTAGGGAGGTTTATTGGTAGCTTTATTGGTAGGTTTATTGGTAGGTTTATTGGTAGGTTTATTGGTAGGTTTCTAGGTAGGTTTATTCCTAGGTTTCTAGGGAGGTTTATTGGTAGGTTTCTAGTGAGGTTTGTTGGTATGTTCATAGGTAGGTTTATTGGTAGGTTTATTGGTAGGTTTATTGGTAGGTTCCTAGGTAGGTTTCTAGGTAGGTTTCTAGGTAGGTTTATCGGTAGGTTTATTGGTAGGTTTATTGGTAGGTTTATTGGTAGGTTCCTAGGTAGGTTTATTGATAGGTTTATTGGTACGTTTCTAGGGAGGCTTATTGGTAGTTTCCTAGGTAGGTTTATTGGTAGCTTTATTGGTAGGTTTCTAGGTAGGTTTATTGGTAGGTTTAATGGTAGCTTCCTAGGTAGGTTCCTAGGTAGGTTCATTGGTAGGTTTCTAGGTAGGTTTCTAGATAGGTTTATTGGTAGGTTTCTAGGTAGGTTTATTGGTAGGTTTCTTGGTAGGTTTATTGGTAGGTTTAATGGTAGCTTCCTAGGTAGGTTGCTAGGTAGGTTTATTGGTAGGTTTCTAGGTAGGTTTCTAGGTAGGTTTATTGGTAGGTTTCTAGGTAGGTTTATTGGTAGATTTCTAGGGAGGTTAAATTGGTAGGTTTATTGGTAGGTTTATTGGTAGGTTTCTAGGTAGGTTCCTAGGTAGGTTTCTAGGTAGGTTTCTAGGTAGGTTTATTGGTAGGTTTCTTGGTAGGTTTATTGGTAGGTTTCTAGGTAGGTTTATTGGTAGGTTTATTGATAGGTTTCTAGAGAGGTTTATTGGTAGGTTTATTGGTAGGTTTATTGGTAGGTTTCTAGGTAGGTTCCTAGGTAGGTTTCTAGGTAGGTTTATTGGTAGGTTTATTGGTAGGTTTATTGGTAGGTTCCTAGGTAGCTTTCTAGGTAGGTTTCTAGGTAGGTTTCTAGGTACGTTTATTGGTAGGTTTATTGGTAGGTTAATTGGTAGGTTCCTAGGTAGGTTTCTAGGTTGGTTTCTAGGTAGGTTCCTAGGTATGTTTATTGGTAGGTTTACTGGTAGGGACGTTTATTGGTAGGTTTATTGGTAGGTTTCTAGGTAGGTTCCTAGGCAGATTTATTGGTAGGTTTCTAGGGAGGTTTATTAGTAGGTTTATTGGTAGGTTTCTAGTTAGGTTTATTGGTAGGCTTCTAGGTAGGTTTATTGGTAGGTTTCTAGGTAGGTTTATTAGTAGGTTTATTGGTAGGTTTCTAGGTAGGTTTATTGGTAGGTTTATTGGTAGGTTTATTGGTAGGTTTATTGGTAGGTTTCTAGGTAGGTTTATTGGTAGGTTTATTGGTAGCTTCGTAGGTAGGTTCCTAGGTAGGTTTATTGGTAGGTTCCTAGGTAGGTTTCTAGGTAGGTTTCTAGGTAGGTTTATTGGCAGGTTTCTCGGTAGGTTTATTGGTAGGTTTATTGGTAGGTTTATTGGTAGCTTCGTAGGTAGGTTCCTAGGTAGGTTTATTGGTAGGTTCCTAAGTAGGTTTCTAGGTAGGTTTCTAGGTAGGTTTATTGGTAGGTTCCTAGGTAGGTTTCTAGTTAGGTTTCTAGGTAGGTTTATTGGCAGGTTTCTAGGGAGGTTAAATTGGTGGGTTTATTGGTAGGTTTATTGGTAGGTTTCTAGGTAGTTTCCTAGGTAGGTTTCTAGGTAGGTTTCTACGTAGGTTTATTGGTGGGTTTCTAGATAGTTTTATTGGTAGGTTTCTAGGGAGGTTTATTGGTAGCTTTATTGGTAGGTTTATTGGTAGCTTTATTGGTAGGTTTATTGGTAGGTTTCTAGGTAGGTTCCTAGGTAGGTTTCTAGGTAGGTTTCTAGGTAGGTATATTGCTAGGTTTCTAGGTAGGTTTCAAAGATAGGTTTCTAGGTAGGTTCCTAGGTAGGTTTCTAGGTAGGTTCCTAGGTAGGTTTATTGGTTGGTTTCTAGGTAGGTTTATTGGTAGGTTTATTGGTAGGTTTCTAGGGAGGTTTATTGGTAGTTTCATAGGTAGGTTTATTGGTAGGTTTATTGGTAGGTTTCTAGGTACGTTTATTGGTAGGTTTATTGGTAGCTTGCTAGGTGGGTTCCTAGGTAGGTTTATTGGTAGGTTTCTAGGTAGGTTTATTGGTAGGTTTCTATGTAGGTTTTTAGGTAGGTTTATTGGTAGGTTTCTAGGTAGGTTTATTGGTAGGTTTATTGGTAGCTTCCTAGGTGGGTTCCTACGTAGGTTTCTAGATAGGTTTCTAGGTAGGTTTATTGGTAGGTTTCTAGGGAGGTTCCTAGGTAGGTTTATTGGTAGGTTTCTAGAGAGACTTATTGGTAGGTTTATTGGTAGGTTTCTAGGTAGGTTTCTAGGGAGGTTTCTAGGTAGGTTTATTGGAAGGTTTATTGGTAGGTTTATTGGTAGGTTTATTGGTAGGTTCCTAGGTAGGTTTATTGGTAGGTTTATTGGTAGGTTCCTAGGTAGGTTTCTAGGTAGGTTTCTAGGTAGGTTTATTGGTAGGCTTCTAGGGAGACTTATTGGTAGGTTTCTAGGGAGGTTTATTGGAAGGTTTATTGGTAGGTTTATTGGTAGGTTTATTGGTAGGTTCCTAGGTAGGTTTCTAGGTAGGTTTCTAGGTAGGTTTATTGGTAGGTTTCTAGGGAGACTTATTGGTAGGTTTCTAGGGAGACTTATTGGTAGGTTTATTGGTAGGTTTATTTGTAGGTTTATTGGGAGGTTCCTAGGTAGTTTCCTAGGTAGGTTTATTGGTAGCTTTATTGGTAGATTTATTGGTAGGTTTCTAGGTAGGTTCCTACGTAGGTTTTTAGGTAGGTTTATTGGTAGGTTTATTGGTAGGTTCCTAGGTAGGTTTCTAGGTAGGTTTCTAGGTACGTTTATTGGTAGGTTTATTGGTAGGTTTATCGGTAAGTTTATTGGTATGTTTACAGGTAGGGTTATTTGTAGGTTTATTGGGAGGTTCCTAGGTAGTTTCCTAGGTAGGTTTATTGGTAGGTTTATTGGTAGGTTTATTGGTAGGTTTCAAAGGTAGGTTTCTAGGTAGGTTTCTAGGTAGGTTTATTGGTAGGTTTATTGTTAGGTTTATTGGTAAGTTTATTGGTAGGTTTATTGGTAGGATTCTAGGGAGGTTTATTGGTAGGTTTCTAGGTAGGTTTCTAGGTAGGTTTATTGGTAGGTTTATTGGTAGGTTTATTGGTAGGTTTCTAGGTAGGTTTATTGGTCAGTTTCTATGTAGGTTTCTAGGTAGGTTTCTAGGTAGGTTTGTAGGTAGGTTTATTGGTAGGTTTCAAGTGAGGTTTGTTGGTATGTTCATAGGTAGTTTTATTTGTAGGTTTATTGGTAGGTTTATTGGGAGGTTCCTAGGATAGGTTTCTAGGTAGGTTTCTAGGTAGGTTCCTAGTTACGTTTATTGGTAGGTTTCTAGGTAGGTTTATTGATAGGTTTATTGGTAGGTTTCTAGGGAGGCTTATTGGTAGTTTCCTAGGTAGGTTTATTGGTAGGTTTATTGGTAGGTTTCTAGGTAGGTTTATTGGTAGGTTTATTGGTAGCCTCCTAGGTAATTTCCTAGGTAGGTTTATTGGTAGGTTTCTAGGTAGCTTTCTAGGTAGGGTTATTGGTAGGTTTCTAGGTAGGTTTACTGGTAGGTTTCTAGGTAGGTTCCTTGGTAGGTTTATTGGTAGGTTTATTGGTAGGATTCTAGGTAGGTTTATTGGCAGGTTTATTGGTAGGATTCTAGGTAGGTTTATTGGTAGGTTTATTGGTAGGTTTCTAGATAGGTTTATTGGTAGGTTTATTGGTAGGTTCCTAGGTAGGTTCCTAGGTAGGTTTATTTGTAGGTTTCTAGGTAGGTTTATTGATAGGTGTCTGGGGAGGTTTATTGGTAGGTTTCTAGGGAGGTTTATTGGAAGGTTTATTGGTAGGTTTATTGGTAGGTTTATTGGTAGGTTTCTAGGTAGGTTCCTATGTAGGTTTATTGGTAGGTTTCTAGATAGTTTTATTGGTAGGTTTCTAGGGAGGTTTATTGGTAGGTTTACTGGTAGGTTTATTGGTAGATTTCTAGGTAGGTTCCTAGGTAGGTTTCTAGGTAGGTTTATTGGTAGGTTTATTGGTAGGTTCCAATGTAGGTTTCTAGGTAGGTTTCTATGTACGTTTATTGGTAGGTTTATTGGTAGGTTCCTAGGTAGGTTTCTAGGTAGGTTTATTGGTAGGTTTCTAGGTAGGTTTATTGGTAGGTTTCTATGTAGGTTTTTAGGTAGGTTTACTGGTAGGTTTCTAGGAAGGTTTATTGGTAGTTTCCTAGGTAGGTTTATTGGTAGGTTTATTGGTAGGTTTCTAGGTAGGTTTATTGGTAGGTTTATTGGTAGCTTCCTAGGTGGGTTCCTAGGTAGGTTTATTGGTAGGTTTCTAGGTAGGTTTATTGGTAGGTTTATTGGTATGTTTATTGGTAGGTTTCTAGGTAGGTTTCTAGGTAGGTTTCTAGGTAGGTTTATTGGTAGGTTTCTAGTGAGGTTTGTTGGTAGGTTTCTAGATAGGTTTATTGGTAGGTTTCTAGGTAGGTCTATTGGTAGGTTTCAAAGGTAGCTTTCTAGGTAGGTTTTTAGGTAGGTTTCTAGGTAGGTTTCTAAGGAGGTTTATTGGCAGGTATATTGGTAGGTTTACTGGTAGGTTTACTGGTAGGTTTACTGGTAGGTTTACTGGTAGGTTTACTGGTAGGTTTCTAGGTAGGATTCTATGGAGGTTTATTGGAAGGTTCCTAGGTAGGTTTATTGGTAGGTTTCTAGGTAGGTTTATTGATAGGTGTCTGGGGAGGTTTATTGGTAGGTTTCTAGGGAGGTTTATTGGAAGGTTTATTGGTAGGTTTATTGGTAGGTTTATTGGTAGGTTTCTAGGTAGGTTCCTATGTAGGTTTATTGGTAGGTTTCTAGATAGTTTTATTGGTAGGTTTCTAGGGAGGTTTATTGGTAGGTTTACTGGTAGGTTTATTGGTAGATTTCTAGGTAGGTTCCTAGGTAGGTTTCTAGGTAGGTTTATTGGTAGGTTTATTGGTAGGTTCCAAGGTAGGTTTCTAGGTAGGTTTCTATGTACGTTTATTGGTAGGTTTATTGGTAGGTTCCTAGGTAGGTTTCTAGGTAGGTTTATTGGTAGGTTTCTAGGTAGGTTTATTGGTAGGTTTCTATGTAGGTTTTTAGGTAGGTTTACTGGTAGGTTTCTAGGAAGGTTTATTGGTAGTTTCCTAGGTAGGTTTATTGGTAGGTTTATTGGTAGGTTTCTAGGTAGGTTTATTGGTAGGTTTATTGGTAGCTTCCTAGGTGGGTTCCTAGGTAGGTTTATTGGTAGGTTTCTAGGTAGGTTTATTGGTAGGTTTATTGGTATGTTTATTGGTAGGTTTCTAGGTAGGTTTCTAGGTAGGTTTCTAGGTAGGTTTATTGGTAGGTTTCTAGTGAGGTTTGTTGGTAGGTTTCTAGATAGGTTTATTGGTAGGTTTCTAGGTAGGTCTATTGGTAGGTTTCAAAGGTAGCTTTCTAGGTAGGTTTTTAGGTAGGTTTCTAGGTAGGTTTCTAAGGAGGTTTATTGGCAGGTATATTGGTAGGTTTACTGGTAGGTTTACTGGTAGGTTTACTGGTAGGTTTACTGGTAGGTTTACTGGTAGGTTTCTAGGTAGGATTCTATGGAGGTTTATTGGAAGGTTCCTAGGTAGGTTTATTGGTAGGTTTCTAGGTAGGTTTATTGGTAGGTTTATTGGTAGGTTTCTAGGTAGGTTCCTAGGTAGGTTTCTAGGTCGGTTTCTAGGTAGGTTTATTGGTAGGTTTCTAGGTAGGTTTATTGGTAGGTTTCTAGATAGGTTTATTGGTAGGTTTATTGGTAGGTTTATTTGTAGGTTTATTGGGAGGTTCCTAGGTAGTTTCCTAGGTAGGTTTATTGGTAGCTTTATTGGTAGATTTATTGGTAGGTTTCTAGGTAGGTTCCTACGTAGGCTTTTAGGTAGGTTTATTGGTAGGTTTATTGGTAGGTTCCTAGGTAGGTTCTAGGTAGGTTTCTAGGGACGTTTATTGGTAGGTTTATTGGTAGGTTTATCGGTAAGTTCCTGGGTAGGTTTCTAGGTAGGTTTATTGGTAGGTTTCTAGGTAGGTTTATTGGTAGGTCTATTGGTATGTTTACTGGTAGGGTTATTTGTAGGTTTATTGGGAGGTTCCTAGGTAGTTTCCTAGGTAGGTTTATTGGTAGGTTTATTGGTAGGTTTATTGGTAGGTTTATTGGAAGGTTTCTAGGTAGGTTTATTGGTAAGTTTCAAAGGTAGGTTTCTAGGTAGGTTTCTAGGTAGGTTTCTAGGTAGGTTTCTAGGTAGGTTTATTGGTAGGTTTATTGTTAGGTTTATTGGTAAGTTTATTGGTAGGTTTATTGGTAGGATTCTAGGGAGGTTTATTGGTAGGATTCTAGGTAGGTTTATTGGTAGGTTTATTGGTAGGTTTCTAGATAGGTTTATTGGTAGGTTTCTAGGTAGGTTTATTGATAGGTGTCTAGGGAGGTTTATTGGTAGGTTACTAGGGAGGTTTATTGGAAGGTTTATTGGTAGGTTTATTGGTAGGTTTATTTGTAGGTTTCTAGGTAGGTTCCTATGTAGGTTTATTGGTAGGTTTCTAGATAGTTTTATTTGTAGGTTTCTAGGGAGGTTTATTGGTAGGTTTACTGGTAGGTTTATTGGTAGATTTCTAGGTAGGTTCCTAGGTAGGTTTCTAGGTAGGTTTATTGGTAGGTTTATTGGTAGGTTCCAAGGTAGGTTTCTAGGTAGATTTATTGGAAGGTTTCTAGGTAGGTTTATTGGTAAGTTTCTATGTAGGTTTTTAGGTAGGTTTACTGGTAGGTTTCTAGGAAGGTTTATTGGTAGTTTCCTACGTAGGTTTATTGGTAGGTTTATTGGTAGGTTTCTAGGTAGGTTTATTGGTAGGTTTATTGGTAGCTTCCTAGGTGGGTTCCTAGGTAGGTTTATTAGTAGGTTTCTAGGTAGGTTTATTGGTAGGTTTCTAGGGAGGTTTATTGGAAGGTTTATTGGTAGGTTTATTGGTAGGTTTATTGGTAGGTTCCTAGGTAGGTTTCTAGGTAGGTTTCTAGGTAGGTTTATTGATAGGTTTCTAGGGAGACTTATTGGTAGGTTTCTAGGGAGGTTTATTGGAAGGTTTCTAGGTAGGTTTATTGGTAGGTTTCTAGTGAGGTTTGTTGGTAGGTTTCTAGATAGGTTTATTGGTAGGTTTCTAGGTAGGTCTATTGGTAGGTTTCAAAGGTAGGTTTCTAGGTAGGTTTCTAGGTAGGTTTCTAGGTAGGTTTCTAGGCAGGTTTATTGGCAGGTATATTGGTAGGTTTACTGGTAGGTTTACTGGTAGGTTTCTAGGTAGGATTCTATGGATGTTTATTGGAAGGTTCCTAGGTAGGTTTATTGGTAGGTTTCTAGGTAGGTTTATTGGTAGGTTTATTGGTAGGTTTCTAGGTAGGTTCCTAGGTAGGTTTCTAGGTAGGTTTCTAGGTAGGTTTATTGGTAGGTTTCTAGGTAGGTTTATTGGTAGGTTTCTAGATAGGTTTATTGGTAGGTTTATTGGTAGGTTTATTTGTAGGTTTATTGGTAGGTTTCTAGGTAGGTTCCTACGTAGGTTTTTAGGTAGGTTTATTGGTAGGTTTCTAGGTAGGTTTCTAGGTAGGTTTCTAGGTACGTTTATTTGTAGGTTTATTGGTAGGTTTATCGGTAAGTTCCTAGGTAGGTTTCTAGGTAGGTTTCTAGGTAGGTTTCTAGGTAGGTTCCTAGGTAGGTTTATTGGTAGGTTTCTAGGTAGGTTTATTGGTAGGTTTATTGGTATGTTTACTGGTAGGGTTATTTGTAGGTTTATTGGGAGGTTCCTAGGTAGTTTCCTAGGTAGGTTTATTGGTAGGTTTATTGGTAGGTTTATTGGAAGGTTTCTAGGTAGGTTTATTGGTAGGTTTCAAAGGTAGGTTTCTAGGTAGGTTTCTAGGTAGGTTTCTAGGTAGGTTTATTGGTAGGTTTATTGTTAGGTTTATTGGTAAGTTTATTGGTAGGTTTATTGGTAGGATTCTAGGGAGGTTTATTGGTAGGTTTCTAGGTAGGTTTCTAGGTAGGTTTATTGGTAGGTTTATTGGTAGGTTTATTGGTAGGTTTCTAGGTAGGTTTATTGGTCAGTTTCTATGTAGGTTTCTAGGTAGGTTTCTAGGTAGGTTTGTAGGCAGGTTAATTGATAGGTTTCAAGTGAGGTTTGTTGGTATGTTCATAGGTAGGTTTATTTGTAGGTTCATTGGTAGGTTTATTGGGAGGTTCCTAGGTAGGTTTCTAGGTAGGTTTCTAGGTAGGTTCCTAGTTACGTTTATTGGTAGGTTTCTAGGTAGGTTTATTGATAGGTTTATTGGTAGGTTTCTAGGGAGGCTTATTGGTAGTTTCCTAGGTAGGTTTATTGGTAGGTTTATTGGTAGGTTTCTAGGTAGGTTTATTGGTAGGTTTATTGGTAGCTTCCTAGGTAGGTTCCTAGGTAGGTTTATTGGTAGGTTTTTAGGTAGGTTTCTAGGTAGGTTTATTGGTAGGTTTCTAGGTAGGTTTACTGGTAGGTTTCTAGGTAGGTTCCTTGGTAGGTTTATTGGTAGGTTTATTGGTAGGATTCTAGGTAGGTTTATTGGTAGGTTTATTGGTAGGATTCTAGGTAGGTTTATTGGTAGGTTTCTAGATAGGTTTATTGGTAGGTTTCTAGGTAGGTTCCTAGGTAGGTTCCTAGGTAGGTTTATTTGTAGGTTTCTAGGTAGGTTTATTGATAGGTGTCTAGGGAGGTTTATTGGTAGGTTTCTAGGGAGGTTTATTGGAAGGTTTATTGGTAGGTTTATTGGTAGGTTTATTGGTAGGTTTCTAAGTAGGTTCCTATGTAGGTTTATTGGTAGGTTTCTAGATAGTTTTATTGGTAGGTTTCTAGGGATGTTTATTGGTAGGTTTACTGGTAGGTTTATTGGTAGATTTCTAGGTAGGTTCCTAGGTAGGTTTCTAGGTAGGTTTATTGGTAGGTTTATTGGTAGGTTCCAAGGTAGGTTTCTAGGTAGGTTTCTAGGTACGTTTATTGGTAGGTTTATTGGTAGGTTCCTAGGTAGGTTTCTAGGTAGGTTTATTGGTAGGTTTCTAGGTAGGTTTATTGGTAGGTTTCTATGTAGGTTTTTAGGTAAGTTTACTGGTAGGTTTCTAGGAAGGTTTATTGGTAGGTTTATTGGTAGCTTCCTAGGTGGGTTCCTAGGTAGGTTTATTGGTAGGTTCCTAGGAAGGTTTATTGGTAGGTTTCTAGGGAGGTTTATTGGTAGGTTTATTGGTAGGTTTCTAGGTAGGTTCCTAGGTAGGTTTCTAGGTAGGTTTCTAGGTAGGTTTATTGGTAGGTTTCTAGGTAGGTTTATTGGTAGGTTTCTAGATAGGTATATTGGTAGGTTTATTGGTAGGTTTATTTGTAGGTTTATTGGTAGGTTTCTAGGTAGGTTCCTACGTAGGTTTTTAGGTAGGTTTATTGGTAGGTTTCTAGGTAGGTTTCTAGGTAGGTTTCTAGGTACGTTTATTGGTAGGTTTATTGGTAGGTTTATCGGTAAGTTCCTAGGTAGGTTTCTAGGTAGGTTTCTAGGTAGGTTTCTAGGTAGGTTCCTAGGTAGGTTTATTGGTAGGTTTCTAGGTAGGTTTATTGGTAGGTTTATTGGTATGTTTACTGGTAGGGTTATTTGTAGGTTTATTGGGAGGTTCCTAGGTAGTTTCCTAGGTAGGTTTATTGGTAGGTTTATTGGTAGGTTTATTGGTAGGTTTATTGGAAGGTTTCTAGGTAGGTTTATTGGTAGGTTTCAAAGGTAGGTTTCTAGGTAGGTTTCTAGGTAGGTTTCTAGGTAGGTTTATTGGTAGGTTTATTGTTAGGTTTATTGGTAAGTTTATTGGTAGGTTTATTGGTAGGATTCTAGGGAGGTTTATTGGTAGGTTTCTAGGTAGGTTTCTAGGTAGGTTTATTGGTAGGTTTATTGGTAGGTTTATTGGTAGGTTTCTAGGTAGGTTTATTGGTCAGTTTCTATGTAGGTTTCTAGGTAGGTTTCTAGGTAGGTTTGTAGGCAGGTTAATTGATAGGTTTCAAGTGAGGTTTGTTGGTATGTTCATAGGTAGGTTTATTTGTAGGTTTATTGGTAGGTTTATTGGGAGGTTCCTAGGTAGGTTTCTAGGTAGGTTTCTAGGTATGTTCCTAGTTACGTTTATTGGTAGGTTTCTAGGTAGGTTTATTGATAGGTTTATTGGTAGGTTTCTAGGGAGGCTTATTGGTAGGTTTATTGGTAGCTTCCTAGGTAGGTTCCTAGGTAGGTTTATTGGTAGCTTTCTAGGTAGGTTTCTAGGTAGGTTTATTGGTAGGTTTCTAGGTAGGTTTACTGGTAGGTTTCTAGGTAGGTTCCTTGGTAGGTTTATTGGTAGGTTTATTGGTAGGATTCTAGGTAGGTTTATTGGTAGCTTTATTGGTAGGATTCTAGGTAGGTTTATTGGTAGGTTTATTGGTAGGTTTCTAGATAGGTTTATTGGTAGGTTTCTAGGTAGGTTCCTAGGTAGGTTCCTAGGTAGGTTTATTTGTAGGTTTCTAGGTAGGTTTATTGATAGGTGTCTAGGGAGGTTTATTGGTAGGTTTCTAGGGAGGTTTATTGGAAGGTTTATTGGTAGGTTTATTGGTAGGTTTATTGGTAGGTTTCTAAGTAGGTTCCTATGTAGGTTTATTGGTAGGTTTCTAGATAGTTTTATTGGTAGGTTTCTAGGGATGTTTATTGGTAGGTTTACTGGTAGGTTTATTGGTAGATTTCTAGGTAGGTTCCTAGGTAGGTTTCTAGGTAGGTTTATTGGTAGGTTTATTGGTAGGTTCCAAGGTAGGTTTCTAGGTAGGTTTCATGGTACGTTTATTGGTAGGTTTATTGGTAGGTTCCTAGGTAGGTTTCTAGGTAGGTTTATTGGTAGGTTTCTAGGTAGGTTTATTGGTAGGTTTCTATGTAGGTTTTTAGGTAAGTTTACTGGTAGGTTTCTAGGAAGGTTTATTGGTAGTTTCCTACGTAGGTTTATTGGTAGGTTTATTGGTAGGTTTCTAGGTAGGTTTATTGGTAGGTTTATTGGTAGCTTCCTAGGTGGGTTCCTAGGTAGGTTTATTGGTAGGTTCCTAAGAAGGTTTATTGGTAGGTTTCTAGGGAGGTTTATTGGTAGGTTTATTGGTAGGTTTATTGGTAGGTTCCTAGGTAGGTTTCTCGGTAGGTTTCTAGGTAGGACTCTAGTGAGGTTTGTTGGTAGGTTTCTAGATAGGTTTATTGGTAGGTTTCTAGGTAGGTCTATTGGTAGGTTTCTAGATAGTTTTATTGGTAGGTTTCTAGGGAGGTTTATTGGTAGGTTTACTGGTATGTTTATTGGTAGGTTTCTAGGTAGGTTCCTAGGTAGGTTTCTAGGTAGGTTTATTGGTAGGTTTATTGGTAGGTTCCAAGATAGGTTTCTAGGTAGGTTTCTAGGTAGGTTTCTAGGTACGTTTATTGGTAGGTTTATTGGTAGGTTCCTAGGTAGGTTTCTAGGTAGGTTCCTAGGTAGGTTTATTGGTAGGTTTATTGGTAGGTTTCTAGGTAGGTTTCTAGGTATGTTCCTAGTTAGGTTTATTGCTAGGTTTGTAGGGAGGCTTATTGGTAGTTTCCTAGGTAGGTTGATTGGTAGGTTTATTGGTAGGTTTCTAGGTAGGTTTATTGGTAGGTTTATTTGTAGGTTTCTAGATAGCTTTATTGGTAGGTTTCTAGGTAAGTTTATTGGTAGGTTTATTGGTAGGTTTATTGGTAGCTTTATTGGTAGATTTATTGGTAGGTTTCTAGTTAGGTTTCTAGGTAGGTTTCTATGTAGGTTCCTAGGTAGGTTTATTGCTAGGTTTGTAGGGAGGCTTATTGGTAGTTTCCTAGGTAGGTTGATTGGTAGGTTTATTGGTAGGTTTATTGGTAGCTTCCTAGGTAGGTTCCTAGGCAGGTTTATTGGTAGGTTCGTAGGTAGGTTTCTAGGTAGGTTTCTCGGTAGGTTTATTGGTAGGTTTCTAGGTAGGTTCCTTGGTAGGTTTATTGGTAGGTTTCTAGGTAGGTTTATTGGTAGGTTTATTGGTAGGTTTCTAGATAGGTTTATTGGTAGGTTTCTAGTGAGGTTTGTTGGTAAGTTCATAGGTAGGTTTATTGGTAGGTTTCTAGATAGGTTTATTGGTAGGTTTATTGGTAGCTTTATTGGTAGATTTATTGGTAGGTTTCTAGGTAGGTTGCTAGGTAGGTTTCTAGGTAGGTTACTAGGTACGTTTATTTGTAGGTTTCTAGGTAGGTTTATTGGTAGCTTTCAAAGATAGGTTTCTAGGTAGGTTTCTAGGTAGGTTTATTGGTAGGTTTATTGGTAGGTTTATTGGTAGGTTTCTAGTGAGGTTTGTTGGTAAGTTCATAGGTAGGTTTATTGGTAGGTTTATTGGTAGTTTTCTAGGTAGGTTTCTAGGTAGGTTTATTGGTAGGTTTATTGGTAGTTTCCTAGGTAGGTTTCTAGGTAGGTTTCTAGGTAGGTTCCTAGGTAGGTTTATTGGTAGGTTTCTAGGTAGGTTTATTGATAGGTTTATTGGTAGTTTCCTAGGTAGGTTTATTGGTAGGTTTATTGGTAGCTTTCTAGGTAGGTTTATTGGTAGGTTTATTGGTAGGTTCCTAGGTGGGTTCCTAGGTAGGTTTATTGGTAGGTTTCTAGGTAGGTTCATTGGTAGGTTTCTATGTAGGTTTTTAGGTAGGTTTACTGGTAGGTTTCTAGGAAGGTTTATTGGTAGTGTTTCTAGATAGATTTATTGGTAGGTTTCTAGGGAGGTTCTGAGGTAGGTTTATTGGTAGGTTTCCAGGCAGGTTTATTGGTAGGTTTATTGGTAGGTTTCTAGGTAGGTTTCTAGGTAGGTTTCTAGGTATGTTTCTAGGTAGGTTTATTTGTAGGTTTCTAGGTAGTTTTATTGATAGGTTTCTAGGGAGATTTATTGGTAGGTTTCTAATGAGGTTTGTTGGTAGGTCAATAGGTATGTTCCTAGGTAGGTTTATTGGTAGGTTTCTATGTAGGTTTATTGGTAGGTTTCAAAGGTAGGTTTCTAGGTATGTTTCTAGGTAGGTTTCTAGGTAGGTTTATTGGTAAGTTTATTGGTAGGTTTATTGGTAGGTTTATTGGTAGGTTTCTAGGGAGGTTTATTGGTAGGTTTATTGGTAGGTTTCAAGGGAGGTTTATTGGTAGGTTTCTAGGTAGGTTTCTAGGGAGGTTTATTGGTAGGTATATTGGTAGGTTTCAAGGGAGGTTTACTGGTAGGTTTCTAGGTAGGATTCTATGGAGGTTTATTGGTAGGTTCCAAGGTAGGTTTATTGGTAGGTTTCTAGGTAGGTTTATTGGTAGGTTTATTGGTAGGTTTCTAGGTAGGTTCCTAGGTAGGTTTCTAGGTAGGTTTATTGGTAGGTTTCTAGATAGTTTTATTGGTAGATTTATTGGTAGGTTTTTAGGTAGGTTTATTGGTAGGTGTATTGGTAGGTTTATTGGTAGGTTCCTAGGTAGGTTTCTAGGTAGGTTTCTAGGTACGTTTATTGGTAGGTTCATTGGTAGGTTAATTGGTAGGTTCCTAGGTAGGTTTCTAGGTAGGTTTATTGGTAGGTTTCTAGGTAGGTTTCTAGGTAGGTTTATTGGTAGGTTTATTGGTAGGTTTATTGGTAGGTTTCTAGGGGCGTTTATTGGTAGGTTCCTATGGAGGTGTCTAGGTAGGTTTATTTGTACGTTTGTAGGTAGGTTTACTGGTAGGTTTATTGGTAGGTTTATTGGTAGGTTTATTAGTACGTTTCTAGGTAGGTTTCTAGGGAGGTTTATTGGTAGGTTTCTAGGGGCGTTTATTGGTAGGTTCCCATGGAGGTTTCTAGGTAGGTTTATTGGTAGGTTTCTAGGTAGGATTATTGGTAGGTTTAATTGTAGGTTTATTGGTAGGTTTATTGGTAGGTTTATTGGTAGGTTTATTAGTACGTTTCTAGGTAGGTTTCTAGGTAGGTTTATTGGTAGGTTTCTAGGGGCGTTTATTGGTAGGTTCCTATGGAGGTTTCTAGGTAGGTTTATTGGTAGGTTTCTATGTAGGTTTCTATGTAGGTTTATTGGTAGGTTTATTGGTAGGTTTCTAGGGAGGTTTATTGGTAGGTTTATTGGTAGGTTTATTGGTAGGTTTCTAGGTAGGTTTCTATGTAGGTTTATTGGTAGCTTTATTGGTAGGTTTCTAGGGAGGTTTATTGGTAGGTTTATTGGTAGGTTTATTGGTATGTCTATTGGTAGGTTTATTGGTAGGTTTATTGGTTGGTTTCTAGGGAGGTTTCTATGTAGGTTTATAGGTAGTTTTATTGATAGGTTTCTAGGGAGATTTATTGGTAGGTTTATTGGTAGGTTTCTAGCTAGTTTTCTAGGTAGGTTTATTGGTAGATTGTTACGTAAGTTTCTAGGTAGGTTCCTATGTAGGTTTATTGGTAGGTTTATTGGTATGTTCCTAGGTAGGTTTATTGGTATGTTCCTAGTTAGGTTTATTGGTAGGTTTGTTGGTAGGTTTCTAGGTAGGTTTATTGGTATGTTCCTAGTTAGGTTTATTGGTAGGTTTATTGGTAGATTTTTAGGTAGGTTTATTGGTAGGTTTACTGGTAAGTTTCTAGGTAGGTTTATTGGTAGGTTTATTGGTAGCTTTCTAGGTAGCTTTATTGGTAGATTCCTAGGTAGGTTTATTGGTAGCTTTATTGGTAGGTTTATTGGTAGGTTTCTAGGTAGGCTTATTGGTAGGTTTCTAGGTAGGTTTATTGGTAGCTTTCTAGGTAGGTTTCTAGGTAGGGTTATTGGTAGGTTTCTAGATAGCTTTATTGGTAGGTTTACTGGTAGGTTCCTAGGTAGGTTTATTGGTAGGTTTCTAGGTAGGTTTATTGGTAGGTTTATTGGTAGGTTTATTGGTAGGTTTATTGGTAGGTTTCCAGGTAGCTTTGTAGGTAGGTTTATTGGTAGGTTTATTGGTAGGTTCCTAGGTAGGTTTATTGTTCGGTTTATTGGTAGGTTTATTGTTCGGGTTATTGGTAGGTTTCTAGGTAGGTTTATTGGTAGGTTTATTGGTAGGTTTCTAGCTAGGTTTATTGGTAGGTTTCTAGGTAGGGTTATTGGTAGGTTTCTAGGTAGGTTTATTGGTAGGTTTAATGGTAGGTTCCTAGTTAGGTTTCTGGGTAGGTTTCTACGTAGGTTTCTAGGTAGGTTTATTGGTAGGTTTGTTGGTAGGTTTCTAGGTAGGTTTATCGGTAGGTTTATTGTTAGGTTTCTAGGTAGGTTTGTAGGTAGGTTTATTGGTAGGTTTCAAGTAGGTTCCTTGGTAGGTTTATTGGTAGGTTAATTGGTAGGTTTATTGGTAGGTTTATTGGTAGGTTTCTAGGGAGGTTTATTGGTAGGTTTATTGGTAGGTTTCAAGGGAGGTTTATTGGTAGGTTTCTAGGTAGGTTTCTAGGGAGGTTTATTGGTAGGTATATTGGTAGGTTTATTGGTAGCTTCCTAGGTAGGTTTATTGGTAGGTTTCTAGGTAGGTTTATTGGTATGTTACTATGTAGATTTATTGGTAGATTTATTGGTAGGTTTCTAGGTAGGTTTATTGGTCGGTTCCTATGTAGGTTTATTGGTAGGTTTCTAGGTAGTTTTATTGGTAGGTTTATTGGTAAGTTTCTAGGTAGTTTTATTGGTAGGTTTATTGGTAGCTTCCTAGGTAGGTTTATTGGTATGTTTCTAGGTAGGTTTATTGGTAGGTTTATTGGTAGGTTTATTGGTAGCTTTATTGGTAGGTTTCTAGGTAGGTTTAATGGTAGGTTTCTAGCTATGTTTCTAGGTAGGCTTATTGGTAGGTTTCTAGGTAGGTTTATTGGTAGGTTTATTGGTAGGTTTATTGGTAGGTTTCTAGGTAGGCTTATTGTTAGGTTTCTAGGTAGGTTTATTGGTAGGTTTACTTGTAGGTTCCTAGGTAGGTTTATTGGTAGGTTTCTAGTTAGGTTTATTGGTAGGTTTATTGCTAAGTTTATTGGTAGGTTTCTAGGTAGGCTTGTAGGTAGGTTTATTGGTAGGTTTCTAGGTAGGTTTATTGGTAGGTTTATTGGTAGCTTTATCGGTACGTTTATTGGTAGGTTTACTTGTAGGTTCCTAGGTAGGCTTATCGGTAGGTTTCTAGGTAGGTTTATTGGTAGGTTTCTAGCTAGGTTTATTGGTAGGTTTATTGGTAGGTTTCAAGGTTGGGTTATTGTTACGTTTCTAGGTAGGTTTATTGGTAGGTTTACTGGTAGGTTCCTAGGTAGGTTTATTTGTAGGTTTCTAGGTAGGTTTATTGGTAGGTTTCAAGTACGTTGCTAGATAGGTTTAATGGTAGGTTTATTGGTAGGTTTCTAGGTAGGTTTGTAGGAAGGTTTATTGGTAGGTTTCAAGTAGGTTCCTTGGTAGGTTTATTGGTAGGTTTATTGGTAGGTTTCTAGGTAGGTTTATTGGTAGGTTTATTGGTAGGTTTCTAGGAATGTTTATTGGTAAGTTTCTAGGTAGGGTTATTGGTAGGTTTATTGGTAGGTTTATTGGTAGGTTTATTGGTAGATTTCTAGGGAGGTTTGTTGGTAGGTTTATTGGTAGGTGTATTGGTAGGTTTCTAGGTAGGTTTCTAGGTAGGTTTATTTATAGGTTTCTAGGTAGGTTTATTGGTAGGTTTCTAGGTAGGCTTATTGGTAGGTTTCTAGATAGGTCTATTGGTAGGTTCCTAGGTAGATTTATTGGTAGGTTTATTGGTAGGTTTCTAGGTAGGTTTCTAGGTAGGCTTATTGGTAGGTTTCTTGGTAGTCTTATTGGTAGGTTTCTAGGTAGGTTTATTGGTAGGTTCCTAGGTAGGTTTATTGGTAGGTTTCTAGGTAGGTTTATTGGTAGGTTTATTGGTAAGTTTCTAGGTAGGTTTATTGGTAGGTTTATTGGTAGGTTTCTAGGTAGGTTTATTGGTAGGTTTATTGGTAGGTTTCTAGGTAGGTTTATTGGTAGATTCCTGGGTAGGTTTCTAGGTAGGTTTATTGGTAGGTTTATTGGTAGATTTCTAGGTAGGTTTCTAGGTAGGTTTATTGGTAGGTTTCTAGGTAGGTTTATTGTTAGGTTTATTGGTAGGTTTCTAGGTAGGTCTATTGGTAGGTTCCTAGGTAGGTTTATTGGTAGGTTTATTGGTAGGTTTATTGGTAGGTTTCTAGGTAGGTTTCTAGGTAGGTTTCTAGGTAGGTTTTTAGGTAGGTTTCTAGGTAGGCTTATTGGTAGGTTTCTAGGTAGGCTTATTGGTAGGTTTCTAGGTAGGTCTATTGGTAGGTTCCTAGGTAGGTTTATTAGTACGTTTCTAGGTAGGTTTCTAGGTAGGTTTATTGGTAGGTTTCTAGGGGCGTTTATTGGTAGGTTCCTATGGAGGTTTCTAGGTAGGTTTATTGGTAGGTTTCTAGGTAGGTTTCTATGTAGGTTTATTGGTAGGTTTATTGGTAGGTTTCTAGGGAGGTTTATTGGTAGGTTTATTGGTAGGTTTATTGGTAGGTTTCTAGGTAGGTTTCTATGTAGGTTTATTGGTAGCTTTATTGGTAGGTTTCTAGGGAGGTTTATTGGTAGGTTTATTGGTAGGTTTATTGGTAGGTCTATTGGTAGGTTTATTGGTAGGTTTATTGGTAGGTTTCTAGGGAGGTTTCTATGTAGGTTTATAGGTAGTTTTATTGATAGGTTTCTAGGGAGATTTATTGGTAGGTTTATTGGTAGGTTTCTAGCTAGTTTTCTAGGTAGGTTTATTGGTAGGTTGTTACGTAAGTTTCTAGGTAGGTTCCTATGTAGGTTTATTGGTAGGTTTATTGGTATGTTCCTAGGTAGGTTTATTGGTATGTTCCTAGTTAGGTTTATTGGTAGGTTTGTTGGTAGGTTTCTAGGTAGGTTTATTGGTATGTTCCTAGTTAGGTTTATTGGTAGGTTTATTGGTAGATTTCTAGGTAGGTTTATTGGTAGGTTTACTGGTAAGTTCCTAGGTAGGTTTATTGGTAGGTTTATTGGTAGCTTTCTAGGTAGCTTTATTGGTAGATTCCTAGGTAGGTTTATTGGTAGCTTTATTGGTAGGTTTATTGGTAGGTTTCTAGGTAGGCTTATTGGTAGGTTTCTAGTTAGGTTTATTGGTAGCTTTCTAGGTAGGTTTCTAGGTAGGGTTATTGGTAGGTTTCTAGATAGCTTTATTGGTAGGTTTACTGGTAGGTTCCTAGGTAGGTTTATTGGTAGGTTTCTAGGTAGGTTTATTGGTAGGTTTATTGGTAGGTTTATTGGTAGGTTTCCAGGTAGCTTTGTAGGTAGGTTTATTGGTAGGTTTATTGGTAGGTTCCTAGGTAGGTTTATTGTTCGGTTTATTGGTAGGTTTATTGTTCGGTTTATTGGTAGTTTTCTAGGTAGGTTTATTGGTAGGTTTATTGGTAGGTTTCTAGCTAGGTTTATTGGTAGGTTTCTAGGTAGGGTTATTGGTAGGTTTCTAGGTAGGTTTATTGGTAGGTTTAATGGTAGGTTCCTAGTTAGGTTTCTGGGTAGGTTTCTACGTAGGTTTCTAGGTAGGTTTATAGGTAGGTTTGTTGGTAGGTTTCTAGGTAGGTTTATTGGTAGGTTTATTGTTAGGTTTCTAGGTAGGTTTGTAGGTAGGTTTATTGGTAGGTTTCAAGTAGGTTCCTTGGTAGGTTTATTGGTAGGTTTATTGGTAGGTTTATTGGTAGGTTTATTGGTAGGTTTCTAGGGAGGTTTATTGGTAGGTTTATTGGTAGGTTTCAAGGGAGGTTTATTGGTATGTTTCTAGGTAGGTTTCTAGGGAGGTTTATTGGTAGGTATATTGGTAGGTTTATTGGTAGCTTCCTAGGTAGGTTTATTGGTAGGTTTCTAGGTAGGTTTATTGGTATGTTACTATGTAGATTTATTGGTAGATTTATTGGTAGGTTTCTAGGTAGGTTTATTGGTCGGTTCCTATGTAGGTTTATTGGTAGGTTTCTAGGTAGTTTTATTGGTAGGTTTATTGGTAAGTTTCTAGGTAGGTTTATTGGTAGGTTTATTGGTAGCTTCCTAGGTAGGTTTATTGGTAGGTTTCTAGGTAGGTTTATTGGTAGGTTTATTGGTAGGTTTATTGGTAGCTTTATTGGTAGGTTTCTAGGTAGGTTTATTGGTAGGTTTCTAGCTATGTTTCTAGGTAGGCTTATTGGTAGGTTTCTAGGTAGGTTTATTGGTAGGTTTATTGGTAGGTTTATTGGTAGGTTTCTAGGTAGGCTTATTGTTAGGTTTCTAGGTAGGTTTATTGGTAGGTTTACTTGTAGGTTCCTAGGTAGGTTTATTGGTAGGTTTCTAGTTAGGTTTATTGGTAGGTTTATTGCTAAGTTTATTGGTAGGTTTCTAGGTAGGCTTGTATGTAGGTTTATTGGTAGGTTTCTAGGTAGGTTTATTGGTAGGTTTATTGGTAGCTTTATCGGTACGTTTATTGGTAGGTTTATTGGTAGGTTTATTGGTAGGTTTCAAGATAGGGTTATTGTTACGTTTCTATGTAGGTTTATTGGTAGGTTTCTAGGTAGGTTTATTGGTAGGTTTCTAGCTAGGTTTATTGGTAGGTTTATTGGTAGGTTTCCAGATAGGGTTATTGTTACGTTTCTAGGTAGGTTTATTGGTAGGTTTACTGGTAGGTTCCTAGGTAGGTTTATTTGTAGGTTTCTAGGTAGGTTTATTGGTAGGTTTCAAGTACGTTGCTAGATAGGTTTAATGGTAGGTTTATTGGTAGGTTTCTAGGTAGGTTTGTAGGAAGGTTTATTGGTAGGTTTCAAGTAGGTTCCTTGGTAGGTTTATTGGTAGGTTTATTGGTAGGTTTATTGGTAGGTTTATTGGTAGGTTTCTAGGTAGGTTTATTGGTAGGTTTATTGGTAGGTTTCTAGGAATGTTTATTGGTAAGTTTCTAGGTAGGGTTATTGGTAGGTTTATTGGTAGGTTTATTGGTAGATTTCTAGGGAGGTTTGTTGGTAGGTTTATTGGTAGGTGTATTGGTAGGTTTCTAGGTAGGTTTCTAGGTAGGTTTATTTATAGGTTTCTAGGTAGGTTTATTGGTAGGTTTCTAGGTAGGCTTATTGGTAGGTTTCTAGATAGGTCTATTGGTAGGTTACTAGGTAGATTTATTGGTAGGTTTATTGGTAGGTTTCTAGGTAGGTTTCTAGGTAGGCTTATTGGTAGGTTTCTTGGTAGTCTTATTGGTAGGTTTCTAGGTAGGTTTATTGGTATGTTCCTAGGTAGGTTTATTGGTAGGTTTCTAGGTAGGTTTATTGGTAGGTTTATTGGTAAGTTTCTAGGTAGGTTTATTGATAGGTTTATTGGTAGGTTTCTAGGTAGGTTTATTGGTAGGTTTATTGGTAGGTTTCTAGGTAGGTTTATTGGTAGATTCCTGGGTAGGTTTCTAGGTAGGTTTATTGGTAGGTTTATTGGTAGATTTCTAGGTAGGTTTCTAGGTAGGTTTATTGGTAGGTTTCTAGGTAGGTTTATTGTTAGGTTTATTGGTAGGTTTCTAGGTAGGTCTATTGGTAGGTTCCTAGGTAGGTTTATTGGTAGGTTTATTGGTAGGTTTATTGGTAGGTTTCTAGGTAGGTTTCTAGGTAGGTTTCTAGGTAGGTTTTTAGGTAGGTTTCTAGGTAGGCTTATTGGTAGGTTTCTAGGTAGGCTTATTGGTAGGTTTCTAGGTAGGTCTATTGGTAGGTTCCTAGGTAGGTTTATTGGTAGGTTTATTGGTAGGTTTATTGGTAGGTTTCTAGCTAGGTTTATTGGTAAGTTTCTAGGTAGGTTTATTGGTAGGTTTATCGGTAGGTTTCTAGGTAGGCTTATTGGTAGGTTTCTAGGTAGGTTCATTGGTAGGTTCCAAGGTAGGTTTATTGGTAGGTTTCTAGGTAGGTTCCTAGGTAGGTTTATTGTTTGATTTATTGGTAGGTTTATTGGTAGGTTTATTGGTAGGTTTCTAGGTAGGTTTGTAGGTACATTTCTAGGGAGATTTAGTGGTAGATTGCTACGTAGGTTTCTAGGTAGGTTTACTGGTAGTTTCCTAGGTAGGTTTCTAGGGAAGTTTATTGGTAGGTTTATTGGTAGGTTTATTGGTAGGTTTATTGGTAGGTTTATTGATAGGTTTATTGCTAGGTTTATTGGTAGGTTTCTAGGTAGGTTTATTGGTAGGTTTATTGGTAGGTTTCTAGGTAGGTTTATTGATAGGTTTATTGGTAGGTTTCTAGGTAGGTTTATTGGTATGTTTACTGGTAGGTTTATTGGTAGGTTCCTAGGTATGTTTATTGTTAATTTATTGGTAGGTTTATTGGTAGGTTTCTAGGGACGTTTGTTGGTATATTTATTGGTAGGTTTCTAGGTAGGTTTATTGGTAGGTTTATTGGTAGGTTTCTAGGTAGGTTTATTGGTATGTTCCTAGGTAGGTTTATTGGTAGGTTTCTAGGTAGGTTTCTAGGTAGGTTTATTGGTAGGTTTCTAGGGTAGGTTTATTGGTAGGTTTCTAGGTAGGTTTATTGGTAGGTTTATTGGTAGGTTCTTAGGTACGTTTATTGGTAGGTTTCTAGGTAGGTTTATTGGTAGGTTTATTGGTAGCTTTATTGGTAGGTTTATTGGTAGGTTTCTAGGTAGGTTTATTGGTAGGTTTCTAGGTAGGTTTATTGGTAGGTTTCTAGCTATGTTTCAAGGTAGGTTTATTGGTAGGTTTCTAGGTAGGCTTATTGGTAGGTTTCTAGGTAGGTTTATTCGTAGGTATCTAGTTCAGTTTATTGGTACGTTTATTGGTAGGTTTATTGGTAGGTTTCAAGTAGGTTCCTAGGTAGGTTTATTGGTAGGTTTATTGGTAGTTTTCTAGGTAGGTTTTTAGGTAGGTTTCTAGGTAGGTTTCTAGGTAGGTTTCTTGGTAGGTTTATTGGTAGGTTTCAAGTACGTTCCTGGGTAGGTTTATTGGTAGGTTTATTGGTAGGTTTATTGGTAGGTTTCTAGGTAGGTTTATTTGTAAGTTTATTGGTAGTTTTCTAGGTAGGTTTTTAGGTAGGTTTCTAGGTAGGTTTCTAGGTAGGTTTCTTGGTAGGTTTATTGGTAGGTTTCAAGTACGTTCCTGGGTAGGTTTATTGGTAGGTTTATTGGTAGGTTTCTAGATAGGTTTGTAGGTAGGTTTATTGGTAGGTTTCTAGGTAGGTTTATTGGTAGGCTTATTGGTAGGTTTCTAGGTAGGTTTATTGGTAGGTTTCTAGGTAGGTTTATTGGTAGGTTTCTAGGTAGGTTTATTGGTAGGTTTATTGGTAGGTTTCTAGCTAGGTTTATTGGTAGGTTTCTAGGTAGGGTTATTGGTAGGTTTCTAGGTAGGTTTATTGGTAGGTTTAATGGTAGGTTCCTAGTTAGGTTTCTGGGTAGGTTTCTACGTAGGTTTCTAGGTAGGTTTATTGGTAGGTTTGTTGGTAGGTTTCTAGGTAGGTTTATTGGTAGGTTTATTGTTAGGTTTCTAGGTAGGTTTGTAGGTAGGTTTATTGGTAGGTTTCAAGTAGGTTCCTTGGTAGGTTTATTGGTAGGTTTATTGGTAGGTTTATTGGTAGGTTTCTAGGTAGGTTTATTGGTAGGCTTATTGGTAGGTTTCTAGGTAGGTTTATTGGTAGGTTCCTAGCTATGTTTCTAGGTAGGTTTATTGGTAGGTTTCTAGGTAGGTTTATTGGTAGGTTTCTAGGGAGGTTTGTTGGTCGGTTTATTGGTAGGTTTATTGCTGGGTTTATTGGTAGGTTCTCTTGGGAGGTTTGTTGGTAGGTTTATTGGTAGGTTTATTGGTAGGTTTATTGGTAATTTTCTAGGTAGGTTTATTTGTAGGTTTAGTGGTAGGTTTATTTGTAGGTTTCTACGTAGGTTTCTAGGTAGGTTTATTGGTAGGTTTATTGGTAGGTTTATTGGTAGGTTTCTAGGTAGGGTTATTGGTAGGTTTATTGGTAGGTTTCTACGTAGGTTTCTAGGTAGGTTTACTGGTAGGTTTCTAGGTAGGTTTATTGGTAGGTTTATTGGTAGGTTTATTGGTAGGTTTCTAGGTAGGTTTCTAGGTAGGTTTATTGGTAGGTTTATTGGTAGGTTTATTGGTAGGTTCCTAGGTAGGTTTATTAGTAGGTTTCTAGGTAGGTTTATTCGTATGTTCCTAGGTAGGTTTATTGGTAGGTTTCTAGGTAGGTTTCTAGGTAGGTTTATTGGTAGTTTTCTAGGTAGGTTTATTGGTAGGTTTCTAGTTAGTTTTATTGGTAGGTTTATTGGTAGGTTCCTAGGTACGTTTATTGGTAGGTTTCTAGGTAGGTTTATTGGTAGGTTTATTGGTAGCTTTATTGGTAGGTTTATTGGTAGGTTTCTAGTTAGGTTTATTGTTAGGTTTCTAGCTATGTTTCTAGGTAGGTTTATTGGTAGGTTTCTAGGTAGGTTTATTGGTAGGTTTATTGGTAGGTTTCTAGGTAGGCTTATTGGTAGGTTTCTAGGTAGGTTTATTCGGAGGTTTCTAGTTCGGTTTATTGGTACGTTCATTGGTAGTTTTCTAGGTAGGTATTTAGGTAGGTTTCTAGGTAGGTTTCTAGGTAGGTTTCTTGGTAGGTTTATTGGTAGGTTTCAAGTACGTTCCTGGGTAGGTTTATTGGTAGGTTTATTGGTAGGTTTCTAGATAGGTTTGTAGGTAGGTTTATTGGTAGGTTTCTAGGTAGGTTTATTGGAAGGCTTATTGGTAGCTTTATCGGTAGGTTTATTGGTAGGTTTCTAGGTAAGCTTATCGTTAGGTTTCTAGGTAGGTTTATTGGTAGGTTTCTAGCTAGGTTTATTGGTAGGTTTCTAGGTAGGTTTCTAGGTAGGTTTATTGGTAGGTTTATTGGTAGGTATATTTGTAGGTTTCTAGGTAGGTTTATTGGTAGGTTTATTGGTAGGTTTCTAGGTAGGTTTATTGGTAGGTTTCTAGGTAGGTTTCTAGGTAGGTTTCAAGTAGGTTCCTTGGTAGGTTTATTGGTAGTTTTATTGGTAGGTTTATTGGTAGGTTTCTAGGTAGGTTTATTGGTAGGTTTATTGGTAGGTTTCTAGGTAGGTTTATTGGTAGGTTTATTGGTAGGTTTCTAGGTAGGTTTATTGATAGGTTCCTAGGTAGGTTTATTGGTAGGTTTCTAGGGAGGTTTGTTGGTCGGTTTATTGGTAGGTTTATTGCTGGGTTTATTGGTAGGTTTCTAGGGAGGTTTGTTGGTAGGTTTATTGGTAGGTTTATTGGTAGGCTTCTAGGGATGTTTGTTGGTAGGTTTATTGGTAGGTTTATTGGTAGGTTTCTAGGTAGGTTTATTTGTAGGTTTAGTGGTAGGTTTATTGGTAGGTTTCTAGGTAGGTTTATTGGGAGGTTTATTGGTAGGTTTATTGGTAGGTTTCAAGTACGTTCCTAGATAGGTTTATTGGTAGGTTTCAAGTAGGTTCCTTGGTAGGTTTATTGGTAGGTTTATTGGTAGGTTTATTGGTAGGTTTATTGGTAGGTTTCTAGGTAGGTTTATTGGTAGGTTTATTGGTAGGTTTCTAGGTAGGTTTATTGGTAGGTTTATTGGTATGTTTCTAGGTAGGTTTCTAGGTAGGTTTATTGGTAGGTTTCTAGGTAGGTTTATTGGTAGGTTTATTGGTAGGTTTCCAGGTAGGTCTATTGGTAGGTTCCTAGGTAGGTTTATTGGTAGGTTTATTGGTAGGTTTATTGGTAGGTTTCTAGGTAGGTTTTCAGGTAGGTTTCTAGCTATGTTTATTGGTAGCTTTATTGGTAGGTTTATTGGTAGGTTTCTAGGTAGGTTTATTGGTAGGTTTATTGGTAGGTTTCTAGGTAGGTTTATTGGTAGGTTTATTGGTAGGTTTCTAGGTAGGTTTATTGGTAGGTTTATTGGTAGGTTACTAGGTAGGTTTATTGGTAGGTTTATTGGTATGTTTCTAGGTAGGTTTCTAGGTAGGTTTATTGGTAGGTTTCTAGGTAGGTTTATTGGTAGGTTTATTGGTAGGTTTCTAGGTAGGCTTATTGGTACGTTTCTAGGTAGGTTTATTGGTAGGTGTATTGGTAGGTTTCTAGGTAGGCTTATTGGTAGGTTCCTAGGTAGGTTTATTGGTAGGTTTCTATGTAGGTTTATTGGTAGTTTTATTGGTAGATTTCAAGTAGGTTCCTAGGTAGGTTTATTGGTAGGTTTCTAGGGAGGTTTGTTGGTCGGTTTACTGGTAGGTTTATTGCTGGGTTTATTGGTAGGTTTCTAGGGAGGTTTGTTGGTAGGTTTATTGGTAGGTTTATTGGTAGGTCTATTGGTAGATTTCAAGTAGGTTCCTAGGTAGGTTTATTGGTAGGTTTCTAGGGAGGTTTGTTGGTAGGTTTATTGGTAGGTCTATTGGTAGGTTTATTTGTAGGTTTATTGGTAGGTTTCTAGGGATGTTTGTTGGTAGGTTTATTGGTAGGTTTATTGGTGAGTTTCTAGGTAGGTTTATTTGTAGGTTTAGTGGTAGGTTTATTGGTAGGTTTCTAGGTAGGTTTATTGGTAGGTTTATTGGTAGGTTTATTGGTAGGTTTCTAGTTAGGTTTATTGGTAGGTTTACTGGTAGGTTCCTAAGTAGGTTTATTGGTAGGTTTCTAAGTAGGTTTATTGGTAGGTTTATTGGTAGGTTTCTAGGTAGGTTTATTGGTAGGTTCCTTGGTAGGTTTATTAGTAGGTTTCTAGGTAGGTTTATTGGTATGTTACTAGGTAGGTTTCTACGTAGGTTTCTAGGTAGGTTTATTGGTAGGTTTATTGGTAGGTTTCTAGGTAGGGTTATTGGTAGGTTTCTAGGTAGGTTTATTGGTAGGTTTACTGGTAGGTTCCTAAGTAGGTTTATTGGTAGGTTTCTAAGTAGGTTTATTGATAGGTTTATTGGTAGGTTTATTGGTAGGTTTCTAGGTAGGTTTCTAGGTAGGTTTATTGGTAGGTTTCTAGGTAGGTTTATTGGTAGGTTTCTAGGTAGGTTTATTGGTAGATTTATTGATAGGTTCCTAGGTACGTTTATTGGTAGGCTTCTAGATAGGTTTATTGGTAGGTTTATTGGTAGCTTTATTGGTATGTTTATTGGTAGGTTTCTAGGTAGGCTTATTGGTAGGTTTGTAGGTAGGTTTATTGGTAGGTTTCTAGCTATGTTTCTAGGTAGGTTTATTGGTAGGTTTCTAGGTAGGTTTATTGGTAGGTTTATTGGTAAGTTTCTAGGTAGGCTTATTGGTAGGTTTCTAGGTAGGTTTATTGGTAGTTTTATTGGTAGGTTTCTAGGTAAGCTTATCGTTAGGTTTCTAGGTAGGATTATTCGTAGGTTTCTAGTTCGGTTTATAGGTACGTTTATTGGTAGTTTTCTAGGTAGGTTTTTAGGTAGGTTTCTAGGTAGGTTTCTAGGTAGGTTTCTTGGTAGGTTTATTGGTAGGTTTCAAGTACGTTCCTGGGTAGGTTTATTGGTAGGTTTCTAGATAGGTTTGTAGGTAGGTTTATTGGTAGGTTTCTAGGTAGGTTTATTGGTAGGTTTATTGGTAGGTTTATCGGTAGGTTTATTGGTAGATTTCTAGGTAAGCTTATCGTTAGGTTTCTAGGTAGGTTTATTGGTAGGTTTCTAGCTAGGTTTATTGGTAGGTTTCTAGGTAGGTTTCTAGGTAGGTTTATTGGTAGGTTTATTGGTAGGTTTCTAGGTAGGTTTATTGGTAGGTTTTTTGGTAGGTTTATTGGTAGGTTTCTAGGTAGGTTTCTAGGTAGGCTTATTGGTAGGTTTATTGGTAGGTTTCTAGGTAGGTTTATTGGTAGGTTTATTGGTAGGTTTCTAGGTAGGTTTCTAGGTAGGTTTCAAGTAGGTTCCTTGGTAGGTTTATTGGTAGGTTTATTGGTAGGTTTCTAGGTAGGGTTATTGGTAGGTTTCTAGGTAGGTTTATTTGTAGGTTTAGTGGTAGGTTTATTGGTAGGTTTCTAGGTAGGTTTATTGGTAGGTTTCTAGGTAGGTTTCTAGGTAGGTTTATTGGTAGGTTTATTGGTAGGTTTCTAGGTAGGTTTATTGGTAGGTTCCTAGGTAGGTTTATTAGTAGGTTTCTAGGTAGGTTTATTGGTATGCTCCTAGGTAGGTTTATTGGTAGGTTTCTAGGTAGGTTTCTAGGTAGGTTTATTGGTAGGTTTCTAGGTAGGTTTATTGGTAGGTTTCTAGGTAGGTTTATTGGTAGGTTTCTAGGTAGCTTTATTGGTAGGTTTATTGGTAGGTTTCTAGGTAGGCTTATTGGTAGGTTTATTGGTAGGTTTCTAGGTAGGTTTATTGGTAGGTTTCTAGGTAGGTTTATTGGTAGGTTTATTGGTAGGTTTCTAGGTAGGTTTATTGGTAGGTTTCTAGCTATGTTTCTAGGTAGGTTTATTGGTAGGTTTCTAGGTAGGTTTATTGGTAGGTTTATTGGTAGGTTTCTAGGTAGGTTTATTCGTAGGTTTCTAGTTCGGTTTATAGGTACGTTTATTGGTAGTTTTCTAGGTAGGTTTTTAGGTAGGTTTCTAGGTAGGTTTATTGGTAGGCTTATTGGTAGCTTTATCGGTAGGTTTATTGGTAGGTTTCTAGGTAGGTTTATTGGTAGGTTTCTAGCTAGGTTTATTGGTAGGTTTCTAGGTAGGGTTATTGGTAGGTTTCTAGGTAGGTTTATTGGTAGGTTTCAAGTAGGTTCCTTGGTAGGTTTATTGGTAGGTTTATTGGTAGGTTTCTAGGTAGGTTTATTGGTAGGTTTAATGGTAGGTTTCTAGGTAGGTTTATTGGTAGGTTTATTGGTAGGTTTCTAGGTAGGTTTATTGGTAGGTTTATTGGTATGTTTCTAGGTAGGTTTATTGGTAGGTTTATTGGTAGGTTTCTAGGTAGGTTTATTGGTAGGTTTATTGGTATGTTTCTAGGTAGGTTTCTAGGTAGGTTTATTGGTAGGTTTCTAGGTAGGTTTATTGGTAGGTTTATTGGTAGGTTTCTAGGTAGGCTTATTGGTACGTTTCTAGGTAGGTTTATTGGTAGGTGTATTGGTAGGTTTCTAGGTAGGCTTATTGGTAGGTTCCTAGGTAGGTTTATTGGTAGGTTTCTATGTAGGTTTATTGGTAGTTTTATTGGTAGATTTCAAGTAGGTTCCTAGGTAGGTTTATTGGTAGGTTTCTAGGGAGGTTTGTTGGTCGGTTTACTGGTAAGTTTATTGCTGGGTTTATTGGTAGGTTTCTAGGGAGGTTTGTTGGTAGGTTTATTGGTAGGTTTATTGGTAGGTCTATTGGTAGATTTCAAGTAGGTTCCTAGGTAGGTTTATTGGTAGGTTTCTAGGGAGGTTTGTTGGTAGGTTTATTGGTAGGTTTATTGGTAGGTTTATTTGTAGGTTTATTGGTAGGTTTCTAGGGATGTTTGTTGGTAGGTTTATTGGTAGGTTTATTGGTAAGTTTCTAGGTAGGTTTATTTGTAGGTTTAGTGGTAGGTTTATTGGTAGGTTTCTAGGTAGGTTTATTGGTAGGTTTATTGGTAGGTTTATTGGTAGGTTTCTAGTTAGGTTTATTGGTAGGTTTACTGGTAGGTTCCTAAGTAGGTTTATTGGTAGGTTTCTAAGTAGGTTTATTGGTAGGTTTATTGGTAGGTTTCTAGGTAGGTTTATTGGTAGGTTCCTTGGTAGGTTTATTAGTAGGTTTCTAGGTAGGTTTATTGGTATGTTCCTAGGTAGGTTTCTACGTAGGTTTCTAGGTAGGTTTATTGGTAGGTTTATTGGTAGGTTTCTAGGTAGGGTTATTGGTAGGTTTCTAGGTAGGTTTATTGGTAGGTTTACTGGTAGGTTCCTAAGTAGGTTTATTGGTAGGTTTATTGGTAGGTTTATTGGTAGGTTTATTGGTAGGTTTCTAGGTAGGTTTCTAGGTAGGTTTATTGGTAGGTTTCTAGGTAGGTTTATTGGTAGGTTTCTAGGTAGGTTTATTGGTAGATTTATTGATAGGTTCCTAGGTACGTTTATTGGTAGGCTTCTAGATAGGTTTATTGGTAGGTTTATTGGTAGCTTTATTGGTAGGTTTATTGGTAGGTTTCTAGGTAGGCTTATTGGTAGGTTTCTAGGTAGGTTTATTGGTAGGTTTCTAGCTATGTTTCTAGGTAGGTTTATTGGTAGGTTTCTAGGTAGGTTTATTGGTAGGTTTATTGGTAGGTTTCTAGGTAGGCTTATTGGTAGGTTTCTAGGTAGGTTTATTGGTAGTTTTATTGGTAGGTTTCTAGGTAAGCTTATCGTTAGGTTTCTAGGTAGGATTATTCGTAGGTTTCTAGTTCGGTTTATAGGTACGTTTATTGGTAGTTTTCTAGGTAGGTTTTTAGGTAGGTTTCTAGGTAGGTTTCTAGGTAGGTTTCTTGGTAGGTTTATTGGTAGGTTTCAAGTACGTTCCTGGGTAGGTTTATTGGTAGGTTTCTAGATAGGTTTGTAGGTAGGTTTATTGGTAGGTTTCTAGGTAGGTTTATTGGTAGGTTTATTGGTAGGTTTATCGGTAGGTTTATTGGTAGGTTTCTAGGTAAGCTTATCGTTAGGTTTCTAGGTAGGTTTATTGGTAGGTTTCTTGCTAGGTTTATTGGTAGGTTTCTAGGTAGGTTTCTAGGTAGGTTTATTGGTAGGTTTATTGGTAGGTTTCTAGGTAGTTTTATTGGTAGGTTTATTGGTAGGTTTATTGGTAGGTTTCTAGGTAGGTTTCTAGGTAGGCTTATTGGTAGGTTTATTGGTAGGTTTCTAGGTAGGTTTATTGGTAGGTTTATTGGTAGGTTTCTAGGTAGGTTTCTAGGTAGGTTTCAAGTAGGTTCCTTGGTAGGTTTATTGGTAGGTTTATTGGTAGGTTTCTAGGTAGGGTTATTGGTAGGTTTCTAGGTAGGTTTATTTGTAGGTTTAGTGGTAGGTTTATTGGTAGGTTTCTAGGTAGGTTTATTGGTAGGTTTCTAGGTAGGTTTATTAGTAGGTTTCTAGGTAGGTTTATTGGTATGCTCCTAGGTAGGTTTATTGGTAGGTTTCTAGGTAGGTTTCTAGGTAGGTTTATTGGTAGGTTTCTAGGTAGGTTTATTGGTAGGTTTCTAGGTAGGTTTATTGGTAGGTTTCTAGGTAGCTTTATTGGTAGGTTTATTGGTAGGTTTCTAGGTAGGCTTATTGGTAGGTTTATTGGTAGGTTTCTAGGTAGGTTTATTGGTAGGTTTCTAGGTAGGTTTATTGGTAGGTTTATTGGTAGGTTTCTAGGTAGGTTTATTCGTAGGTTTCTAGCTATGTTTCTAGGTAGGTTTATTGGTAGGTTTCTAGGTAGGTTTATTGGTAGGTTTATTGGTAGGTTTCTAGGTAGGTTTATTCGTAGGTTTCTAGTTCGGTTTATAGGTACGTTTATTGGTAGTTTTCTAGGTAGGTTTTTAGGTAGGTTTCTAGGTAGGTTTATTGGTAGGCTTATTGGTAGCTTTATCGGTAGTTTTATTGGTAGGTTTCTAGGTAGGTTTATTGGTAGGTTTCTAGCTAGGTTTATTGGTAGGTTTCTAGGTAGGGTTATTGGTAGGTTTCTAGGTAGGTTTATTGGTAGGTTTCAAGTAGGTTCCTTGGTAGGTTTATTGGTAGGTTTATTGGTAGGTTTAATGGTAGGTTTCTAGGTAGGTTTATTGGTAGGTTTATTGGTAGGTTTCTAGGTAGGTTTATTGGTAGGTTTATTGGTATGTTTCTAGGTAGGTTTCTAGGTAGGTTTATTGGTAAGTTTATTGGTAGGTTTATTGGTAGGTTTATTGGTACGTTTCTAGGTAGGTCTATTGGTAGGTTCCTAGGTAGGTTTATTGGTAGGTTTATTGGTAGGTTTATTGGTAGGTTTATTGGTAGGTTTCTAGGTAGGTTTCTAGGTAGGTTTTTAGGTAGGTTTCTAGGTAGGTTTCTAGCTAGGTTTATTGGTAGGTTTATTGGTAGGTTTCTAGGTAGGCTTATTAGTAGGTTCCTAGGTAGGTTTATTGGTAGGTTTCTATGTAGGTTTATTGGTAGTTTTATTGGTAGATTTCAAGTAGGTTCCTAGGTAGGTTTATTGGTAGGTTTCTAGGGAGGTTTGTTGGTAGGTTTATTGGTAGGTTTATTGCTGGGTTTATTGGGAGGTTTTTAGGGATGTTTGTTGGTAGGTTTATTGGTAGGTTTATTGGTAAGTTTCTAGGTAGGTTTATTTGTAAGCTTAGTGGTAGGTTTATTGGTAGGTTTCTAGGTAGGTTTATTGGTAGGATTCTAGGGAGGTTTGTTGGTAGGTTTATTGGTAGGTCTATTGGTAGATTTCTATTTAGGTTTATTGCTAGGTTTCTAGACAGGTTCATAGGTAGTTTTCTAGGTAAGTCTATTGGTAGGTTTATTGGTAGTTTTCTAGGTATGTTTATTGGTAGGTTTATTGGTAGCTTTCTAGGGGGGGTTTATTTGTAGGTTCCTATGGAGGTTTCTAGGTAGGTTTCTATGTAGGTTTATAGGTAGGTTCCTAGGTAGGTTTATTGTTTGGTTTATTGTTTGGTTTATTGGTAGGTTTCTAGGTAGGTTTATTGGTAGGTTTATTGGTAGGTTTCTAGGTACGTTTGTAGGTACGTTTCTAGGGAGGTTTAGTGGTAGGTTTATTCGTAGGTTCCTAGGTAGGTTTATTGTTAGTTTATTGGTAGGTGAATTGGTAGGTTTCTAGGTAGGTTTACTGGTAGTTTCCTAGGTCGGTTTATTGGTATGTTTATTGGTAGGTTTCTAAGTAGGCTTATTGGTAGGTTTTTAGGTAGGTTTATTGGTAGGTTTCTAGGTATGTTTCTAGGTAGGTTTATTGGTAGGTTTCTAGGTAGGTTTATTGGTAGGTTTATTGGTAGTATTCTAGGTAGGCTTATTGGTAGGTTTATTGGTAGGTTTATTGCTAGGTTTCTAGGTAGGTTTCTAGGTAGGTTTCTAGGCAGGTTTATTGGTAGGTTTATTGGTAAATTTCTAGGGAGGTTTGTTGGTAGGTTTATTGGTAGGTTTCAAGTAGGTTTCTAGGTAGGTTTATTGGTAGGTTTATTGGTAGGTTTCTCGGCAGGTTTAATGGTAGGTTTATTGGTAGGTTTATTGGTAAATTTCTAGGGAGGTTTGTTGGTAGGTTTATTGGTAGGTTTCAAGTAGGTTCCTAGGTAGGTCTCTAGGTAGGTTTATTGGTAGGTTTCTAGGGAGGTTTATTGGTAGGTTTATTGTTAGGTTTCTAGGGAGGTTTATTGTTAGGTTTCTAGGTAGGTTTATTGGTAGGTCTATTGGTAGGTTTCTAGGTAGGTTTATTGTTAGGTTTATTGGTAGGTTTCTAGGTAGGTTTATTGGTAGGTTTATTGGTAGGTTTCTAGGTAGGTTTATTGGTAGGTTTATTGGTAGGTTTCTAGGTAGACTTATTGGTAGGTTTCTAGGTAGGTTTATTGGTAGGTTCCTAGGTAGGTTTATTGGTAGGGTTCTAGGTAGGTTTCTATGTAGGTTTCTAGGTAGGCTTTTAGGTAGGTTTCTAGGTAGGTTTATTGGTAGGTTTATTGGTAGGTTTATTTGTAGGTTTCAAGTAGGTTCCTAGGTAGGTTTATTGGTAGGTTTCTAGGTAGGTTCCGAGGTAGGTTTATTGGTAGGATTCTAGGGAGGTTTGTTGGTAGGTTTATTGGTAGGTTTATTTGTAGGTCTATTGGTAGATTTCTATGTAGGTTTATTACTAGGTTTCTAGGTAGATTTCTAGGTAGGTTTATTGGTAGTTTTATTGGTAGGTTTCTATGTAGGTTTATTGGTAGGTTTATTGGTAGGTTTATTGGTAGGTTTCTAGGGGGGTTTATTGGTAGGTTTATTGTTAGGTTTCTAGGTAGGTTTCTAGGTAGGTTTATTGGTAGGTTTGTATGTAGTTTTACTGGTAGGTTTGTAGGTAGTTTTATTGGTAGGTTTATTGGTAGGTTTACTGGTAGGTTTCTAGGTAGGTTTCTATGTAGGTTTATAGGTAGGTTCCTAGGTAGGTTTATTGTTAGGTTTATTGGTAGCTTTATTGGTAGATTTCTAGGTAGGTTTATTGGTAGGTTTCCAGGTAGGTTTATTGGTAGGTTTATTGGTAGGTTTATTGGTAGGTTTCTATGTAGGTTTATTGGTAGGTTTATTGGTAGTTTTATTGGTAGGTTCCTAGGTAGGTTTATTGGTAGGTTTATTGGTAGGTTTATTGGTAGGTTCATTGGTAGGTTTCTATGTAGTTTTATTGGTAGGTTTCTAGGTAGGTTTATTGGTAGGTTTATTGGGAGGTTTATTGGTAGGTTCATTGGTAGGTTTATTGGTAGGTTCCAAGGTAGGTTTATTGGTAGGTTTATTGGGAGGTTTATTGGTAGGTTTATTGGTAGTTTTATTGGTAGGTTTCTAGGTAGGTTTATTGGTAGGTTTATTGGGAGGTTTATTGGTAGGTTCATTGGTAGGTTTATTGGTAGGTTCCAAGGTAGGTTTCTATGTAGTTTTACTGGTAGGTTTCTAGGTAGGTTTATTGGTAGGTTTATTGGGAGGTTACTAGGAAGGTTTCTCCATGGATTTCATTGAAAACAGATCAAAAACAATTTTCATGTCAAAAGTGCATCCGGTGTAATATTGACCTCCAAAAAGGAGAGCTGGAAAAACGAATCAGTTCTGTATTAGCAAGATATGGTCACCTAACCTGGCATTGCTTACAACAGGAAAACTCATCTAACCCATGCTAGCAATCTTGACCTGTATAGGGACCCCTGTTCTATATCATTACCCAGGGAGTCATTGTCAATATTCCATGAAACAGTTGTGGTAAGAATTTCCCTGGAGAGCCGGACAGCAGAAGATTTTCAGAGAAGAAAACCCCTCGATAGCTGGACAGCAGGTGTTCAGAGAAAAATCTCCCTGAGAGCAGGACATCAGAAGATCCTCATGCGAATATTTCAGCCCATAAAATAATAAGAAAAAAAAACAAAATATTTGCCTATTTTATTTTCTTCATGCAATAAAGGTCAAATATTATTACCTACCTGATCAAGTTTTAGAGATTTTTCGGTGATTTCATGGAGGGTTTCATAGGTCAGCTTTATCTCTTCTATCACAAATGACATCACCAACACTTTCCAAATATTTAAACTGGAAAATGAGAAAAAAAAAGTATTACTGATACCAAACCACTTGAAACCACACCTGGTTCTACAAAACTATTTTAAAGTGTTTATATTTATATAAAAACCTTCTGTCATAATTTTATGTAAGAACCTTTGTTACGTTATGTTCCAAACACCTCTGGTTAAATTATACAAAACTGTTTATCATAAAGTGTTTATATTTATCTAAAAACCTTCAATCATAATTTTCTGTAAGAACCTTTGTTAAGTTATATCCCACATACCAACTTAATAATGAGAAAGTTAGTTATATTAACTAAATCCTTCTAAATTGTTGATTATTTTGAAAAGAGTTTTCACAGATCTTCACAGTCTGAAGCTGGGCTATTGACTTCTCAGCTTCACATCAGCGACATTGCAACTCATCTGTTCCAGCTGAATGAATTGTGGTAGTATGAATTAAAGTGTCTTGCTCAAGGACACAATGTAACACCCATCTCAGGAATGAAACTCCCAACCTCACAATTGCATGTCCAACACACAAACCACTAAGCCATACACCTTCATTAAGTGAGACTAATAATACAATTAGTCTCATTAAGGGATCCAGTTGGATTAACTGGAGACGGTTGCTTCTGACAGGAGCCGATGGAAGGAGGGCTTAAGGACTCTTCCCCCGCGACCCTCTCAGGAATAAGTGGGAGGAGAAGGAGGAGAAAAAAGAAGAAGAAGATTATTACTTGTCTGACAAACTTCTATTCCAGCAGGTTTCCAAATGGTAAATGTTTTCAACCAGGTTATATATATCCACTTTCTCAGCCTACAAAATACAATATATATATATATATATATATATATATATTATATACATATATATATATATATATATATATATATATATATATATATATATATATATATAAATATATGTAGGAGGTGAGTTTTATTGTAGTACAATAAAGCAATGCAGATATCGGATAAGAAGCACTCTACAGTTTGTAGGACTGGAGTATACATATTATACATAAATATTTTTTCCTCGCACATATCCTCCCTTCGTTAATTTTCAAATTCTTTTAATTTATACATTATCTTCCAACGGTTTTCAACCTCTCTATGTAAAACAATATATCTCCTCTCAGTTATAAAAACTATCTCTTTCTCTCTATCACCCATCTCTCCCTCTCATCTCCTCCCCTTTTTCATCCTTTCCACCCCCCCTCTCTAAATAAAATATTTTTCCCAATATCACACATCAATCTAAAACCACTTTTCATATGTTGATTTAAAACTGCACTATCCACAAGTGTTTTTTAGCCTTCATATCATGTTCTCCTGTTTTATCTGATGAAAACACAAATATTATTGCATGATGATGTTTGTTTTTGAAATGCGCATAATAAAATACATGGAACTCCTTTAACCATCTTTTGATCTTATATTATATATATATACATATATATTTATATATATATAGTCCAACCTTACACACTTACACCTCTCTAAGACAATATCACTGGATCGAGATCTTTGGCACCTCGCAGTAATACAGAAGACCCGCCTTCCCTATGTGCAAAGTTAACCTACAGTCAGTAGGCCCCTCCAAACCAAACATACACCCCAATCTACTACCCCTACTCCATCCTCCCACTCCCACCAACACCACCCTTTTCTCTATAAAGTTATGTTGGTACCACAACATCCAGTCCAAACTAATGAGGTCGTGTAGGTGTCACGACAAAAAAACACACAGTCCACGCTGTAATGTGGTAGTGTAGGAGACAAGGTAAAAAGCTCCCAGTCCACTCTGTAAATGTGGTTGGTGTTAGGAAGAGCATCCAGCCGTAGAAAACCTGCCAGAGAGTCCTATATGAGTGAGATACGGTCACCCGACCAATCTTGCCTCAAGTAGGACAACTCCAGTCTAACCCATGCTAGCGTGGAAGATAGACATTAAATGATGATGATGATGATGATGATGAATATATATATATCAAATCAAAAAATGGAGTTAATGACTCACGTTAATCCCTTATAATTTAATGAGCTCAAGGAATAGATTCCAGGCACTTTATAGATTATTGGCTTTTAATTGGAAAAGAATGAAACAAAATTTCATTTCTCACTCTTAGTATGGCTGATACGTAAATATAAGTATGTATACGTTCATACATATATGTATACAGACGTACAGTAGTATGTATATATATACATACATGCACACATATATATATGTACGTATGGGTTTACCAAACATTTATTATAATGTTTGGTTTGTTTGTAAACAAACAGCCCGAATTAAGCTGTACAGTGTTCGGCAACCATCGACGCCCTTTTGTTCAACACTGACAAAGGAACGATGAACTAGTTTCAAGCTTATTAGCTATTGTCAGCATCGTATACCTTCCTGTCAGATGATTGAACGTTTGAAAGTATATACTTTCTTATGCATATTAACGGCTGAGCAGCCTAATTTGCATATAGAGTGAGTTAGTCAGCCGGGCGCACCAAAAACGATAAATGGAAAAGAATGAAACGAAATTTCATTTCTCACTCTTAGTACGGCTGATACATATATGTATACAGACGTACAGTAGTATGTATATATATATACATACATGCACACATATATATATGTACGTATGGATTCACCGAACATTTATTATAATGTTTGGTTTGTTAGAGCTTCTTAAGTTGAATGGTTCTGAACTGCTGTTTTTAGCAGTCTTTTGGTCCATTTACACCACCATGGGCTATATAACACGCGTGTCTTCTCTCTACACCATGTGTTATTTTAGTTATCTGATATATTTTTAAAAGTGAGGACCATATTGTAGTCCACCTGTTGACGAGCCCTCTACAATATGTAACCTTCACTTTCTGTGGCGAAACATTCTCTAATTAGAGTATGTCCAGGTGTAATAGTTATTACTGGATGGTTAGTACAGTTTAATGTATTCTTTTAATTGATCTGTAGCAGCCTTTCGTAAACAATATGATCTTCACTCTGGTGGTTCTCTAGCCCCTATCATTAAACACATACCTCTTTGTCTACTTCTCTCTATATACTCATACATCATCATCATCATCATCATCATTTTACGTCCACTTTTCCCTGCTTGCAAGGGTGGGACGGGAACTGGTTCTGGCTTGATTTCTACAGCTGGATGCCCTTCCTAACACCAACCTCATTTACAGTGAGTGCTGGGTGCTTTTTTGCCGTGGCACCTCCACGACCACTTTGCAGTGGAATGATAGGGACCCCAGCCCCTATCATCTCATTTCTACAGCTGAGTAAACTGGAGCAATGTGAAATAAAGTGTCTTGCTCAAGGAAACAACACATCACCCGGTCTGAGAATTGAACTCACAACCTTTCGATTGCAAGGCCAATGCTCTAACCACTAAGCCATGTGCCTACATATATATATATCATCATCACCATTTTATGTCCGTTCTTCCATGCTAGCATGGGTTAGACGGGCTGTCCTGTTGTGGGCAGTGTCCAGTCAGCTGACCATGTCTTGCTCATATAGAACTGATTCTGGCTTGATTTCTACAGCTGGATGCCCTTCCTAATACCAACCTCATTTACAGTGAGTGCTGGGTGCTTTTTTGCTGTGGTACCTCCACGACCTCTTTGCAATAGGAGGGGGTGGGGCATACTGTCTATATGCTTCAGCTTGAGCTTGTACCCATGGGGAGTTGTGTCTTCTGTATTACTGCGTGACGCCAGAGGTCACAGTCCTGTGTCATCACCTTTGAGAGGTGCAATTGGGTAAGGTCAGCTTTTATCACTTCATCCCATATATATATATATATATTTGTTGTTATAAGAACACATTAAAGTTTAAGTAAAGAATCGCTGCTTTCACCCTTTAGTCTTCCCATTTATTATTACAAAATATAAATATATATATATATATAGTTATGTAATTAACAACATAAGATAATTAATTCATTTACCAGTGGTTTCTTGAAGACAGATATTTATATCTGTCTTCAGATCTCAGAACGAATAAAATTATTCATTCTGATGACTGAAGACAGATATAAATATCTGTCTTCAAGAAACCACTGGTAAATGAATTAATTATCTTATGTTGTTAATTACATAACTAAAAAGCTCTGTAGCCTACATAGAACACTCTCTTTTCCTTTACCTTTCCTACGGAAATACTTCATATATATATATATGTATATATGTATATATGTATGGAGGCACATGGCTTAGTAGTTAGAGCATTGGCCTTGCAATCGAAAGGTTGTAAGTTCAATTCTCAGACCGGGTGATGTGTTGTTTCCTTGAGCAAGACACTTTATTTCACATTGCTCCAGTTTACTCAGCTGTAGAAATGAGATGATAGGGACTGGGGTCCATATCATTCCACTGCAAAGTGGTCGTGGAGGTGCCACGGCAAAAAAGCACCCAGCACTCACTGTAAATGAGGTTGGTGTTAGGAAAGGCATCCAGCTGTAGAAATCAAGCCAAAATCAGTTTCCGTGCCACACTTGCAAGCAGGGAAAAAGCGGACGTAAAATGAAATGATGATAAATATGAACTGGAATTTCTTACGTGACAACTTACTGCAGGCTACTGATGAAACTTGTGGCTGGAGCAGAGCTCCAGACAGAGAGTGACCTGGTGGTGGAACAGCACGGTAGATAGGGCCATTAGCGACAAAAGACTAGCATGGAAGGCTTGGAAAAAGGGTGGGAGTAGAGAAGGATATACATACAGCCGCTAAGAGAGAAGCTAGACGTCAGGTGTACTTAGCACGCAGGGAGGCCTGGAAATGTCATTATGAGTGTGAAATGTCATTATGAATGGGAGAGAGAGAAATTACTCTCAGTAGATCTGACAGAGGGACCAGCTATTGAGATTGACGAATATAGGGTCCAAGAGGCGATTAAGGAAATGAAAGGCCACTGGACCGTCGGGGATAGTCGCTGAGATGCTGAAGGCATCAGGGGACGTAGGCACTAAACTGGTTACACGCATCATCAATCAGGCTATATATGGCGGTGTCATACCCAAAGACTGGTGCAGCAGTATTCTCATAAATTGCTTCAAAGGTAAAGGGGATGCTCTGGAGAGGAGCAATTATAGGGGTATAAAACTGATGGATCAGATTATGAAAGTGGCAGAAAGGATATTAGCACAACTAATTAGAGAAAGGGTCAAATTAGATGAGATGCAGTTTGGTTTTGTGTCTGGGAAAAGTATAACAGATGCTCTCTTCTTGGTGAGACAATTACAAGAGAGGTTCTTAGAGAAGAATAAGCCACTATACTTAGTTTTGTTGACCTAGAGAAGGCCTTTGATAGGGTACCCCGATCTGTCATCTGGTGGTCCCTAAGGAAACTAGGTGTTGAGGAATGGCTTGTGAGGACAGTGCAAACTTTGTACAGAGGTGCTGTCAGTAAAGTGAGGGTAGGAATGGAGTTTAGTGAGGAATTCCAGATACAAGTAGGAGTACATCAAGGTTCGGTCCTCAGCCCGCTCTTGTTCATTATAGTCCTCCAAGCCATAACAAAGGAGTTTAAGACTGGCTGTCCATGGGAACTTCTCTATGCTGATGATCTGGTTCTTATAGCAGAATCAGTAGAGGAGCTAGAGAATAAATTCTGGCTATGGAAACAGCAGTTGGAATCAAGAGGACTGAGAGTGAACCTAGCTAAGACAAAAGTGTTGATGAGTAGAAAAGAGGACAAAACTCTGATTCCGTCAGGGAAATGGCCATGTTCGATATGCAGAAAAGGAACTGGCATAAATTCTATAAAATGTCCACAATGCAGATCTTGGGTACACAAGAGATGTAGTGGGATAGCAGGCAAACTAACAGGTAGGGAGAAATACGTATGCAGTAGATGTACAGGGAAATTAGACAGTAGAAGTCTCATTGATAGACATATTTTTCAAATGCAGGTGGGTGCCATAGAAGTGGTTGATAGCTTCCGGTACCTAGGAGATCAGATTAGCATGGGAGGGGTGGGGGTGTTCCGATGCCATAGTATCTAGAATAAGGACGGGTTGGAAGAAGTTTAGGGAGCTGCTTCCTCTGCTGCTGAAGAAAGGTTTCTCCCTGCGTACGAAAGGCTGGTTACATGATGCCTGTGTGAGGAGCGCGATGCTGCATAGTAGTAAGACTTGGGCAGCAACTGCAGAGGATATGCGATGGCTGGAGAGAAAGGAGGCAAGCATGCTCCCACTGGATGTGCAATGCCAATGTGCATGAACGACCCAGCATGGATATGTTGAGAGAGAAACTGTGTCTGAGAGGGATAGAATGTTGTGTGCGAGAGAGGAGATTGCGGTGGTATGGACATGTGATGCGCATGGAGGATGACTGATGAGTGAAGAAGTGCCATGAAATGCCAGTAGAAGGAAGACATGGTAGACCACGAAAAACATGGGCGGAGGTGGTGAGAACAGACCTCAGATCATCGAAGCTCACGGTGGAGATGACGAAGGACCGTGACGAGTGGAGAGATGCTGGCAAGCAGGGAAAAGCGGACGTAAAATGATGATGATGATGATGATGATATAACTTTTTCAGATTAAACAAACGATTGATGTGAAATACTCAGACCATTTAGGGAGAACCACATTTGTTTTATTTTGAACCGCTTTCGTTTTTACATTTGCAAAGAGGTATTAACCCTGAAATATTCTGAGTAAAAACATTACTTTGTTTTGTTTTATATGTCATTCTTTACCCTTTATATATTGCTACCATATTGTACCAAGAAATGAGGCAAAATGGGGAGATTTTACATAATGAAAGCTATACCTACTTTCACAAAAGAAAACATCTCTCACCCACCCAAAAGTGGTGGGAGATCTCCCCGTCCGATAGGGAGAGTTGACGAGTCTGTATCTCACAATGTATATATATTTCTACTCTATTGTACCACATTGTACCAGCTTTCTGAAACTTACCATTCATGGAAGAATAAATATAAAAATAATGAAGATGATTTTTTTTTTTTAGACTATGTTAAAATTTGATAAAAATAATATTTTTTTGAAATATTATTTCAAGTTAAATAAAATGTAATATTTACCATCATATTTTGACTTTTAAAAATATTCTGAACATCATTCATTAAATATTTAAATAAAGATTTCTTTGCTTCAGATACAACATCAAACCTACATCAATAAAGACAGGAAAAATATTGAAAATTTAAACCATAATAATAATAATAATAATAATTGTTTCTACTTTAGGCACAAGGCCAGCAATTACCCAGTGCATTACTGGTACTTTATTTTATCGACCCCGTAAGGATGAAAGGCAAGTAAACCTCGGCGGGATTTGAACTCAGATCATAAAGGGCCGTAATACTTTGCTGCAAAGTATGACGTCCAACCCTCTACCGATACTGGCAATCCACCGCCATGATAATAATAATGCTTTCTTTATTAACCACAAGGGTTTACATAAAGTAGACATTAAGGACAGTACAGGACAATACAGGACGGTACAAATGGGCATTTCTGCGTGTAAAAAAACAGGATGTAATAAAAAATAACAATGAAAAATTCCCCAATAGGGGGGAGACTTCCGAGGGACATTTGCAAGTGCCCTCTCCCAGTTTTCCACCTTTAATTTACAGACACATACTCAGAGTAGGCCCATTCACTCGGGCCATACTTGCTTCTTTCACCCATCTTTCAACAAAATGCTGGGAAGAGAACACTTCCCTCTTTACCCTGATTTTCCTTTTCAAATGAAATTTGAAAAAGTTAATCAGGGCATCACCGAAGAGGTAAGTGCTCATCTTCAGCCCTTTCAAACATGATAATAATAATAATAATGGTTTCTGATTTAGGCGCAAGGCCAGCAATATGATGGGAAAGGAAAGTCAATTAAATTGACCCCAGTATATTACCGGTGCTTTATTTATCGACCCCCCGTAAGGATGGAAAACAAAGTTAACCTTGGCGGGTTTTGAACTCAGAACATAAAGGGCAGTAACTCTATACCACAAAACATGTCCGCCACTCTACCGCTACACCGCCTTTTACCACTCGACTGTAATAATAATAATTGTTTCTACTTTTGGCACAAGGCCAGCAATTACTCAGTGCATTACTGGTACTTTATTTTATCGACCCCGTAAGGATGAAAGGCAAAGTTAACCTCGGCGGGATTTGAACTCAGAATGGCAAGGGCCGTAACTCTATACGTCAAAGCATGGCGTCCGACCCTCTACCGATACTGCCAATCCACCTGAAAGCGAAGAATTTAAGAAAATGTGGAGTAAAACTCACTGACTTTGTTCGATCTCAGTGCCTACACTTATGGTCAGGAATCTTGGGAAATGAGCAACAAAATAAAAGTGGCTGAAACGTGGTTCCTGTGAAAGGTCTTTGCAGTAACATTACTTGATAGGGTGAGTAGCTCGGAGATGAGGGAGTCATTCGAGCTGCTACTTCTCCGAATCAAGAGATCACAGCTCCAGTATTGTTGTTGTTACAGCTCACACCTATGTAGGTTTAGCTGGCCTCCTCCAAGGTATATCTCACTGGAGGTTTCTTGGCTGTTTAATGATAGGGACCCCAGTCCCTATTATCTCATTTCTACAGCTGAGTAAACTGGAGCAATGTGAATTAAAATGTCTTGCTCAAGGAAACAACACATCAGCCAGTCCGAGAATTGAACTCACAACCTTTCGATTGCAAGCCCAATGCTCTAACCACTAAGCCATGTGCCTCCACATAGCTCCAGTACTACTATCATGTTAGACCATCAGTAAGATGTTTGGATAACAATTCATGAGCTTGGTTGGTCGTGGGGATCCAATCGGATCAATTGAAGATGGTTGCTTCTGATAGGAACCCCTGGAAGGAGTGTGTGAGGCCCATTATACTTCTAAGAAGAAGAACTAATGACCCCCCAGAACTAATGACCAACTTACGTAAATGAAGACTTATATTGTTCTATCAATCGGACATTTTGTTCGATGGCAGCAATGATGTCAGGAATCTGTGGAGAAAGAAGAGAATTGGTTACAGCAGCAGCTGTAGCAACATCACCACCACCACCACCACCATCACCACCACCATCACCACCACCATCACCACCACCACCATCACCACCACCATCACCACCACCATCACCACCACCATCATCATCACAATCATCATCATCATCACCACCATCACCATCATCAGCATCACCATCATCATCATCATCACCACCATCACCACCATCACCACCACCATCACCACCATCATCACCACCATCACCACCACCACCATCACCACCACCATCAACACCACCACCATCATCACCGCCATCACCATCACCACCATCATCACCACCACCAGCACCATCACCACCACCACCACCATCACCACCACCATCATCACCATCACCACCACCACCATCAACACCACCACCATCATCACCGCCATCACCATCACCACCATCATCACCACCACCACCACCATCACCACCACCACCACCATCACCACCACCATCACAACCACCACCACCACCACCATCACCACCACCATCACCACCACCATCATCACCACCACCACCACCATCACCATCACCGCCATCACCATCACCACCATCATCACCACCACCACCACCATCACCACCACCACCACCATCACCACCACCATCATCACCATCACCACCACCACCATCACCACCACCACCACCATCACCACCACCATCATCACCATCACCACCACCACCACCACCACCACCACCACCATCACCACCATCACCATCACCACCACCATCGCCATCATCATCACCATTGTCTGTATTTTACTATGTTGCTACACTCTACTGTGTGGGACCACTAAGAAGTTTGTTTTGTCTTTGACACAACTGAGCAGTTCTCTCACCCTTTGTTTGGCAAGCATTTGATAATTTAATGCCCTTCCTATCACACACCACTTTACTAGGTGTGTTTATCAGAGTGTACTAGGTGTGTTTATCAGAGTGTACTGGGTGTGTTTATTAGAGTGTACTGGGTGTGTTTATCAGAGTGTACTGGGTGTGTTTATCAGAGTGTACTGGGTGTGTTTATTAGAGTGTACTGGGTGTGTTTATCAGAGTGTACTGGGTGTGTTTATCAGAGTGTACTGGGTGTGTTTATTAGAGTGTACTGGGTGTGTTTATTAGAGTGTACTGGGTGTGTTTATCAGAGTGTACTGGGTGTGTTTATTAGAGTGTACTGGGTGTGTTTATCAGAGTGTACTGGGTGTGTTTATTAGAGTGTACTGGGTGTGTTTATCAGAGTGTACTGGGTGTGTTTATTAGAGTGTACTGGGTGTGTTTATCAGAGTGTACTGGGTGTGTTTATTAGAGTGTACTGGGTGTGTTTATCAGAGTGTACTGGGTGTGTTTATTAGAGTGTACTGGGTGTGTTTATTAGAGTGTACTGGGTGTGTTTATCAGAGTGTACTGGGTGTGTTTATCAGAGTGTACTGGGTGTGTTTATTAGAGTGTACTGGGTGTGTTTATTAGAGTGTACTGGGTGTGTTTATCAGAGTGTACTGGGTGTGTTTATTAGAGTGTACTGGGTGTGTTTATTAGAGTGTACTGGGTGTGTTTATCAGAGTGTACTGGGTGTGTTTATTAGAGTGTACTGGGTGTGTTTATCAGAGTGTACTGGGTGTGTTTATTAGAGTGTACTGGGTGTGTTTATCAGAGTGTACTGGGTGTGTTTATCAGAGTGTACTGGGTGTGTTTATTAGAGTGTACTGGGTGTGTTTATTAGAGTGTACTGGGTGTGTTTATCAGAGTGTACTGGGTGTGTTTATTAGAGTGTACTGGGTGTGTTTATCAGAGTGTACTGGGTGTGTTTATTAGAGTGTACTGGGTGTGTTTATCAGAGTGTACTGGGTGTGTTTATTAGAGTGTACTGGGTGTGTTTATCAGAGTGTACTGGGTGTGTTTATCAGAGTGTACTGGGTGTGTTTATTAGAGTGTACTGGGTGTGTTTATTAGAGTGTACTGGGTGTGTTTATCAGAGTGTACTGGGTGTGTTTATTAGAGTGTACTGGGTGTGTTTATTAGAGTGTACTGGGTGTGTTTATCAGAGTGTACTGGGTGTGTTTATCAGAGTGTACTGGGTGTGTTTATCAGAGTGTACTGGGTGTGTTTATTAGAGTGTACTGGGTGTGTTTATCAGGGTGTACTGGGTGTGTTTATTAGAGTGTACTGGGTGTGTTTATCACAGTGTACTGGGTGTGTTTATCAGAGTGTACTGGGAGTGTTTATCAGAGTGTACTGGGTGTGTTTATTAGAGTGTACTGGGTGTGTTTATTAGAGTGTACTGGGTGTGTTTATCAGAGTGTACTGGGTGTGTTTATTAGAGTGTACTGGGTGTGTTTATCAGAGTGTACTGGGTGTGTTTATTAGAGTGTACTGGGTGTGTTTATCAGGGTGTACTGGGTGTGTTTATTAGAGTGTACTGGGTGTGTTTATCACAGTGTACTGGGTGTGTTTATCAGAGTGTACTGGGAGTGTTTATCAGAGTGTACTGGGTGTGTTTATTAGAGTGTACTGGGTGTGTTTATCAGAGTGTACTGGGTGTGTTTATTAGAGTGTACTGGGTGTGTTTATCAGAGTGTACTAGGTGTGTTTATCAGAGTGTACTGGGTGTGTTTATCAGAGTGTACTGGGTGTGTTTATCAGAGTGTACTGGGTGTGTTTATCAGAGTGTACTGGGAGTGTTTATCAGAGTGTACTGGGTGTGTTTATCAGAGTGTACTGGGTGTGTTTATCAGAGTGTACTGGGTGTGTTTATCAGAGTGTACTGGATGTGTTTATCAGAGTGTACTGGGTGTGTTTATCAGAGTGTACTGGGTGTATTTATCAGAGTGTACTGGGTGTGTTTATCAGAGTGTACTGGGTGTGTTTATCAGAGTGTACTGGGAGTGTTTATCAGAGTGTACTGGGTGTGTTTATCAGAGTGTACTGGGTGTGTTTATCAGAGTGTACTGGGTGTGTTTATCAGAGTGTACTGGGTGTGTTTATCAGAGTGTACTGGATGTGTTTATCAGAGTGTACTGGGTGTGTTTATCAGAGTGTACTGGGTGTGTTTATCAGAGTGTACTGGGTGTGTTTATCAGAGTGTACTGGGTGTGTTTATTAGAGTGTACTGGGTGTGTTTATCAGAGTGTACTAGGTGTGTTTATCAGAGTGTACTGGGTGTGTTTATCAGAGTGTACTGGGTGTGTTTATCAGAGTGTACTGGGTGTGTTTATCAGAGTGTACTGGGAGTGTTTATCAGAGTGTACTGGGTGTGTTTATCAGAGTGTACTGGGTGTGTTTATCAGAGTGTACTGGGTGTGTTTATCAGAGTGTACTGGATGTGTTTATCAGAGTGTACTGGGTGTGTTTATCAGAGTGTACTGGGTGTGTTTATCAGAGTGTACTGGGTGTGTTTATCCGGGTTTACTGGGTGTGTTTATCAGAGTTTACTGAGTGTGTTTATCAGAGTGTACATGGTGTGTTTATCAGAGTGTACTGGGTGTGTTTATCAGAGTGTACTGGATGTGTTTATCAGGGTGTACTGGATGTGTTTATCAGGGTTTACTGGGTGTGTTTATCAGAGTGTACTGGGTGTGTTTATCAGAGTGTACTGGGTGTGTTTATCAGAGTGTACTGGGTGTGTTTATCACAGTGTACTGGGTGTGTTTATCAGAGTGTACTGGGTGTGTTTATCAGAGTGTACTGGGTGTGTTTGTCAGAGTTTACTGGGTGTGTTTATCAGAGTGTACTGGGTGTGTTTATCAGGGTGTACTGGGTGTGTTTATCAGAGTGTACTGGGTGTGTTTATCAGGGTGTACTGGGTGTGTTTATCAGAGTGTACTGGGTGTGTTTGTCAGAGTTTACTGAGTGTGTTTATCAGAGTGTACTGGGTGTGTTTATAAGAGTGTACTGTGTGTGTTTATCAGAGTGTACTGGGTGTGTTTATCAGAGTGTACTGGGTGTGTTAATCAGAGTTTACTGGATGTGTTTGTCAGAGTTTACTGGGTGTGTTTATCAGAGTTTACTGGATGTGTTTATCAGAGTTTACTGGATGTGTTTATCAGAGTTTACTGGATGTGTTTATCAGAGTTTACTGGATGTGTTTGTCAGAGTTTACTGGGTGTGTTTATCAGAGTGTACTGGATGTGTTTATCAGAGTTTACTGGATGTGTTTATCAGAGTTTACTGGATGTGTTTATCAGAGTTTACTGGATGTGTTTGTCAGAGTTTACTGGGTGTGTTTATCAGAGTGTACTGGATGTGTTTATCAGAGTTTACTGGATGTGTTTATCAGAGTTTACTGGATGTGTTTATCAGAGTTTACTGGATGTGTTTATCAGAGTTTACTGGATGTGTTTATCAGAGTTTACTGGATGTGTTTGTCAGAGTTTACTGGGTGTGTTTATCAGAGTGTACTGGATGTGTTTATCAGAGTTTACTGGATGTGTTTATCAGAGTTTACTGGATGTGTTTGTCAGAGTTTACTGGGTGTGTTTATCAGAGTGTACTGGATGTGTTTATCAGAGTTTACTGGATGTGTTTATCAGAGTTTACTGGATGTGTTTATCAGAGTTTACTGGATGTGTTTATCAGAGTTTACTGGATGTGTTTATCAGAGTTTACTGGGTGTGTTTATCAGAGTGTACTTGGTGTGTTTATCAGAGTGTACTGGATGTGTTTATCAGAGTGTACTGGGTGTGTTTATCAGGGTGTACTGGGTGTGTTTATCAGAGTGTACTGGGTGTGTTTATCAGAGTGTACTGGATGTGTTTATCAGAGTGTACTGGGTGTGTTTATCAGAGTGTACTGGGTGTGTTTATCAGAGTGTACTGGGTGTGTTTATCAGAGTGTACTGTGTGTGTTTATCAGAGTGTACTGGGTGTGTTTATCACAGTGTACTGAGTGTGTTTATCAGAGTGTACTGGGTGTGTTTATCAGAGTGTACTGGGTGTGTTTATCAGAGTGTACTGGATGTGTTTATCAGAGTGTACTTGGTGTGTTTATCAGAGTGTACTGGGTGTGTTTATCAGAGTGTACTGGGTGTGTTTATCAGAGTGTACTGGGAGTGTTTATCAGAGTGTACTGGGTGTGTTTATCAGAGAGTACTGGGTGTGTTTATCAGAGTGTACTGGGTGTGTTTATCAGAGTGTACTGGGTGTGTTTATCAGAGTGTACTGGATGTGTTTATCAGAGTTTACTGGATGTGTTTATCAGAGTTTACTGGATGTGTTTATCAGAGTTTACTGGATGTGTTTGTCAGAGTTTACTGGGTGTGTTTATCAGAGTGTACTGGATGTGTTTATCAGAGTTTACTGGATGTGTTTATCAGAGTTTACTGGATGTGTTTATCAGAGTTTACTGGATGTGTTTGTCAGAGTTTACTGGGTGTGTTTATCAGAGTGTACTGGATGTGTTTATCAGAGTTTACTGGATGTGTTTATCAGAGTTTACTGGATGTGTTTATCAGAGTTTACTGGATGTGTTTATCAGAGTTTACTGGATGTGTTTATCAGAGTTTACTGGATGTGTTTGTCAGAGTTTACTGGGTGTGTTTATCAGAGTGTACTGGATGTGTTTATCAGAGTTTACTGGATGTGTTTATCAGAGTTTACTGGATGTGTTTGTCAGAGTTTACTGGGTGTGTTTATCAGAGTGTACTGGATGTGTTTATCAGAGTTTACTGGATGTGTTTATCAGAGTTTACTGGATGTGTTTATCAGAGTTTACTGGATGTGTTTATCAGAGTTTACTGGATGTGTTTATCAGAGTTTACTGGATGTGTTTGTCAGAGTTTACTGGGTGTGTTTATCAGAGTGTACTGGATGTGTTTATCAGAGTTTACTGGATGTGTTTATCAGAGTTTACTGGATGTGTTTATCAGAGTTTACTGGATGTGTTTATCAGAGTTTACTGGATGTGTTTATCAGAGTTTACTGGATGTGTTTGTCAGAGTTTACTGGGTGTGTTTATCAGAGTGTACTGGATGTGTTTATCAGAGTTTACTGGATGTGTTTATCAGAGTTTACTGGATGTGTTTGTCAGAGTTTACTGGGTGTGTTTATCAGAGTGTAGTGGATGTGTTTATCAGAGTTTACTGGATGTGTTTATCAGAGTTTACTGGATGTGTTTATCAGAGTTTACTGGATGTGTTTATCAGAGTTTACTGGATGTGTTTATCAGAGTTTACTGGATGTGTTTGTCAGAGTTTACTGGGTGTGTTTATCAGAGTGTACTGGATGTGTTTATCAGAGTTTACTGGATGTGTTTATCAGAGTTTACTGGATGTGTTTATCAGAGTGTACTGGGTGTGTTTATCAGAGTGTACTGGGTGTGTTTATCAGAGTGTACTTGGTGTGTTTATCAGAGTGTACTGGATGTGTTTATCAGAGTGTACTGGGTGTGTTTATCAGGGTGTACTGGGTGTGTTTATCAGAGTGTACTGGGTGTGTTTATCAGAGTGTACTGGATGTGTTTATCAGAGTGTACTGGGTGTGTTTATCAGAGTGTACTGGGTGTGTTTATCAGAGTGTACTGGGTGTGTTTATCAGAGTGTACTGTGTGTGTTTATCAGAGTGTACTGGGTGTGTTTATCACAGTGTACTGAGTGTGTTTATCAGAGTGTACTGGGTGTGTTTATCAGAGTGTACTGGGTGTGTTTATCAGAGTGTACTGGATGTGTTTATCAGAGTGTACTTGGTGTGTTTATCAGAGTGTACTGGGTGTGTTTATCAGAGTGTACTGGGTGTGTTTATCAGAGTGTACTGGGAGTGTTTATCAGAGTGTACTGGGTGTGTTTATCAGAGAGTACTGGGTGTGTTTATCAGAGTGTACTGGGTGTGTTTATCAGAGTGTACTGGGTGTGTTTATCAGAGTGTACTGGATGTGTTTATCAGAGTTTACTGGATGTGTTTATCAGAGTTTACTGGATGTGTTTATCAGAGTTTACTGGATGTGTTTGTCAGAGTTTACTGGGTGTGTTTATCAGAGTGTACTGGATGTGTTTATCAGAGTTTACTGGATGTGTTTATCAGAGTTTACTGGATGTGTTTATCAGAGTTTACTGGATGTGTTTGTCAGAGTTTACTGGGTGTGTTTATCAGAGTGTACTGGATGTGTTTATCAGAGTTTACTGGATGTGTTTATCAGAGTTTACTGGATGTGTTTATCAGAGTTTACTGGATGTGTTTATCAGAGTTTACTGGATGTGTTTATCAGAGTTTACTGGATGTGTTTGTCAGAGTTTACTGGGTGTGTTTATCAGAGTGTACTGATGTGTTTATCAGAGTTTACTGGATGTGTTTATCAGAGTTTACTGGATGTGTTTGTCAGAGTTTACTGGGTGTGTTTATCAGAGTGTACTGGATGTGTTTATCAGAGTTTACTGGATGTGTTTATCAGAGTTTACTGGATGTGTTTATCAGAGTTTACTGGATGTGTTTATCAGAGTTTACTGGATGTGTTTATCAGAGTTTACTGGATGTGTTTGTCAGAGTTTACTGGGTGTGTTTATCAGAGTGTACTGGATGTGTTTATCAGAGTTTACTGGATGTGTTTATCAGAGTTTACTGGATGTGTTTATCAGAGTGTACTGGGTGTGTTTATCAGAGTGTACTGGGTGTGTTTATCAGAGTGTACTTGGTGTGTTTATCAGAGTGTACTGGATGTGTTTATCAGAGTGTACTGGATGTGTTTATCAGAGTGTACTGGGTGTGTTTATCAGAGTGTACTGGGTGTGTTTATCAGAGTGTACTGGGTGTGTTTATCAGAGTGTACTGTGTGTGTTTATCAGAGTGTACTGGGTGTGTTTATCACAGTGTACTGAGTGTGTTTATCAGAGTGTACTGGGTGTGTTTATCAGAGTGTACTGGGTGTGTTTATCAGAGTGTACTGGATGTGTTTATCAGAGTGTACTTGGTGTGTTTATCAGAGTGTACTGGGTGTGTTTATCAGAGTGTACTGGGTGTGTTTATCAGAGTGTACTGGGAGTGTTTATCAGAGTGTACTGGGTGTGTTTATCAGAGAGTACTGGGTGTGTTTATCAGAGTGTACTGGGTGTGTTTATCAGAGTGTACTGGGTGTGTTTATCAGAGTGTACTGGATGTGTTTATCAGAGTGTACTGGGTGTGTTTATCAGAGCGTACTGGGTGTGTTTATCAGAGTTTACTGGGTGTGTTTATCAGAGTGTACTGGGTGTGTTTATCAGAGTTTACCGGGTGCGTTTATCAGGGTGTACTGAGTGTATTTATCAGAGTGTACTGGGTGTGTTTATCAGAGTGTAACGTGTGTGTTTATCAGAGTGTACTGGGTGTGTTTATCAGAGTGTACTGGGTGTGTTTATCAGAGTGTACTAGGTGTGTTTATCAGGGTGTACTGAGTGTGTTTATCAGAGTGTACTGGGTGTGTTTATCAGAGTGTACTGGGTGTGTTTATCAGAGTGTACTGGGTGTGTTTATCAGAGTGTACTGGGTGTGTTTATTAGAGTGTACTGGGTGTGTTTATCAGAGTATACTAGGTGTGTTTATCAGAGTGTACTGGGTGTGTTTATCAGAGTGTACTGGGTGTGTTTATCAGAGTGTACTGGGTGTGTTTATCAGAGTGTACTGGGAGTGTTTATCAGAGTGTACTGGGTGTGTTTATCAGAGTGTACTGGGTGTGTTTATCAGAGTGTACTGGGTGTGTTTATCAGAGTGTACTGGATGTGTTTATCAGAGTGTACTGGGTGTGTTTATCAGAGTGTACTGGGTGTGTTTATCAGAGTGTACTGGGTGTGTTTATCCGGGTTTACTGGGTGTGTTTATCAGAGTTTACTGAGTGTGTTTATCAGAGTGTACTGGGTGTGTTTATCAGAGTGTACTGGGTGTGTTTATCAGAGTGTACTGGATGTGTTTATCAGGGTGTACTGGATGTGTTTATCAGGGTTTACTGGGTGTGTTTATCAGAGTGTACTGGGTGTGTTTATCAGAGTTTACTGGGTGTGTTTATCAGAGTGTACTGGGTGTGTTTATCAGAGTTTACTGGGTGTGTTTATCAGAGTGTACTTGGTGTGTTTATCAGAGTGTACTGGGTGTGTTTATCAGAGTGTACTGGATGTGTTTATCAGAGTGTACTGGGTGTGTTTATCAGAGTGTACTGGGTGTGTTTATCAGAGTGTACTGGGTGTGTTTATCAGAGTGTACTGGGTGTGTTTATCAGAGTGTACTGGGTGTGTTTATCAGGGTGTACTGAGTGTGTTTATCAGAGTGTACTGGGTGTGTTTATCAGAGTGTACTGGGTGTGTTTATCAGAGTGTACTGGGTGTGTTTATCAGAGTGTACTGGATGTGTTTATCAGGGTTTACTGGGTGTGTTTATCAGAGTGTACTGGGTGTGTTTATCAGAGTTTACTGGGTGTGTTTATCAGAGTGTACTTGGTGTGTTTATCAGAGTGTACTGGGAGTGTTTATCAGAGTGTACTGGGTGTGTTTATCAGAGTGTACTGGGAGTGTTTATCAGAGTGTACTGGGTGTGTTTATCAGAGTGTACTGGGTGTGTTTATCAGAGTGTACTGGGTGTGTTTATCAGAGTGTACTGGATGTGTTCATCAGAGTGTACTTGGTGTGTTTATCAGAGTGTACTGGGTGTGTTTATCAGAGTGTACTGGATGTGTTTACCAGAGTGTACTTGATCTATCAGCAGAGTGTGTTTATCATGTAGATCAGCAGTACTAGTGAGGCTGTCTTTGACACAACTAAGGGTCCTCCTAACCATTACCAATACCAAATATATAGGTACTGTCATGGTTGTGTTGTTAAGGAGTTAACTTCACAACTGTGTAGTTTGAGGTTCTCTCGCACTCAGTAGAACCTTGTATTTTACTGTAAACTTGGCTCCACCAATGGCTTAAAAGTGAAGTAATTTGGTTGATAGAAACTGCATGGAAGCCTGCCACATTTTTTCACGCTCAGATTTGCTGAAGCATGGAACAAACTCCCTGCATCAGTTTTTAGCTGTTGAGACACTGCATCCTTTAAAACATCCATGGAACAAACTCCCTGCATCAGTTGTTAGCTGTTGAGACACTGCAACCTTTAAAACCTCCATGGAAGAAACTTCCTGCATCAGTTGTTAGCTGTCGAGACACTGCATCCTTTAAAACCTCCATGGAACAAACACCCTGCATCAGTTTTTAGCTGTCGAGACACTGCATCCTTTAGAACCTCCATGGAACAAACTCCCTGCATCAGTTGTTAGCTGTCGAGACACTGCATCCTTTAAAACCTCCATGGAACAAACACCCTGCACCAGTTTTTAGTTGTCGAGACACTGCATCCTTTAAAACCTCCATGGAACAAACTACCTGCATCAGTTGTTAGCTGTCGAGATACTGCATCCTTTAAAACCTCCATGGAAGAAACTACCTGCATCAGTTGTCAGCTATCGAGACACTGCTTCCTTTAAAGCCTCCATGGAACACACTACCTGCATCAGTTGTTAGCTGTCGAGACACTCCATCCTTCAAAACCTCCATGGAACAAACACCCTGCATCAGTTTTTAGCTGTCGAGACACTGCATCCTTTAAAACCTCCATGGAACAAACTCCATGCATCAGTTGTTAGCTGTCGAGACACTGCATCCTTTAAAACCTCCATGGAACAAACTCCCTGCATCAGTTGTTATCTGTCGAGACACTGCATTCTTTAAAACCTCCATTGAACAAACACCCTGCATCAGTTTTTAGCTGTCGAGACACTGCATCCTTTAAAACCTCCATGGAACAAATTCCCAGCATCAGTTGTTAGCTGTCGAGACACTGCATCCTGCAAAACCTCCATGGAACAAACACCCTGCATCAGTTTTTAGCTGTCGAGACACTGCATCCTTTAAAACCTCCATGGAACAAACACCCTGCATCAGCTTTTAGCTGTCGAGACACTGCATCCTTTAAAACCTCCATGGAACAAACTCCCTGCATCATTTGTTAGCTGTCGATACACTGCATCCTTTAAAACCTCCATGGAACAAACTCCCTGCATCAGTTGTTAGCTGTCGAGACACTGCATCCTTCAAAACCTCCATGGAACAAACTTCCTGCATCAGTTGTTAGCTGTCGAGACACTGCATCCTTTAAAACTTCCATGGAACAAACTATCTGCATCAGTTGTTAGCTGTCGAGACACTGCATCCTTTAAAACCTCCATGGAACAAACACCCTGCATCAGTTTTTAGCTGTCGAGACACTGCATCCTTTAAAACCTTCATGGTCAAACTCCCTGCATCAGTGGTTAGCTGTTGAGAAACTGCATCCTTTAAAACCTCCATGGAACAAACACCCTGCATCAGTTTTTAGCTGTTGAGACACTGCATCCTTTAAAACCTCCATGGAACACACTCCCTGCATCATTTGTTAGCTGTTGAGACACTGCATCCTTTAAAACCTCCATGGAACAAACTTCCTGCATCAGTTGTTAGCTGTCGAGACACTGCATCCTTTAAAACCTCCATGAAACAAACTACCTGCATCAGTTTTTATCTGTCGAGACACTGCATCCTTTAAAGCCTCCAAGGAACAAACTACCTGCATCAGTTGTTAGCTATCAAGACACTGCCTCCTTTAAAACCTCCATGCTTCCTGAGATTTGCCAACACTACACCTAATATTCTCCCTCCATACACATACACACATGTATATCATGACTCACACACTGTTCACTTCTCTGACATTTCTAAATTATTCTACGTACTATACATGCATCTTTGATGTGTTGTAGCGCACCTGAGCACTGTACACAATAATTTCATTGTTAACCATGTTGCCAATAACAACCCTGAGTACCTTTTTGATTTGCATGTGTCTAACACACGTGGACATGCCCACAAAGTAAGAAAACAGCACAGTTCCCATGACTTTCGGAAACATTTCTTTCACGCTCAGAGTTGCTGAAGCATGGAACAAACTACCTGCATCAGTTGTTAGCTGTCGAGACACTGCATCTTTTTAAGGCCTCCATGCTTCCCGAGATCCGCCAATACTACAGCTAACACATAAACACATGTACTTCCCTGACATTTGTGTATTATTCTATGTACTATATTGACGAGTTGTGGTGCACCTGAGCACTTTACACAATTATTTCATTATTATTATTATTATTATTATTATTATTATTATTATTATTATATATATATGCATGTGTGTTTTTCAGTTTATGTTTACAATACTTAATAATAACCAGTATTGTCTTTTGTAAATATCCTGTAACTTAGCAGTCTGACTAAAAGAGGTTGTTAAAATAAGTTCCAAACTTGAAAAATAAATATAAGTACTGGGTTTGTTTGAGGAGGGGGGAATCAATATGACTAAATAAAGTCACTTTAAGGCTGTGCCCCAGCATGGCCACAGTCACATGACTCAAACAAAACAGTTAAATAAAGGAGAAAATGTGGTTACCATGGATACAGTGAGTTGGTGTTTATCACAGGAGGACAACTTTGGGGTTGGTTTTGAGTATTTAGTGGCGGCATTCTGGTAAAGGTGTAGAAACATTCTCTGAAAATAGACAATTATATCATCACCATCATCATCACCATTACCACCATCATCATCATCACCATCATCATTATCATCACCATTACCACCATCATCATCATCACCATCATCGTTATCATCACCATTACCACCATCATCATCACCACCACCACCATCATCATCATCATCATCACCACCATCATCACCATCATCACCACCACCATCATCATCACCACCATCACCACCATCATCACCACCACCATCATCATCATCACCACCACCATCACCATCATCGTCACCATCACCATCATCACCACCATCACCATCATCATCATCATCATCACCCTCATCATCATTTTTTTGTCAATTATTCTGTGATAGCTTACATGGATTAGACAGGATATTTTGAGGTAATTCTTTACAGCTGGATACCCTTACTAATGCCACCCATATTTACTGCACCAAAACAACCAGCTGACAGATTGGACAGGGTACTTTTCTATCATGTCATCAACACGACCACCTTACAGGGTGGCCTGGGTGCTTTCTCTCATTTCACTAACATGACAAAAGCACCTTTTTATTTATTTTAAATGTTTATTTTTATGTAAAGACATTCCATCATAATTTTATGTAAGAACCTTTGTTAAGTTATGTTCCAAACACCAGTTTAATAATGAAAAACTTAGTTATAGTACTAAACCTTTCTAGTAAGGACCTTTGTTAAGTTATGTTCCAAATACCAACTTAATAATGAGAAAGTTAGTTATATTAACTAAATCCTTCTAAATTGTTGATTATTTTGAAAAGAGTTTTCACAGATCTTCACAGTCTGAAGCTGGGCTATTGACTTCTCAGCTTCACATCAGCGACATTGCAACTCATCTGTTCCAGCTGAGTGAATTGTGGTAGTATGAATTAAAGTGTCTTGCTCAAGGATACAATGTAACACCCATCCCAGGAATGAAACTCCCAACCTCACAATTGCATGTCCAACACACAAACCACTAAGCCATACACCTTCATTAAGTGAGACTAAATTCTTTATTATTTTAAAAATTATTCAAATATTCTATGATGTATCTTTTAATAATAAATATGGCAATGAAAGGTTCAAGTATTTCTTACCTGCGTTATATAGAATATTTCGGTCTCTATTTCCATCAGGCTTGGAATGTTATTTAAGTATTTACTCAAACGATAGAGAAGATGTAGAGATTTCACCAGTGTATCTGAGATATATATAAAGTTATGATTTTAAGAACAGCTTCAAGACACTTTATTAATATTAATAGGAATCAAATATTTGTGAATATGTATTGTGTGTGTCTGGGATTTACAATAGGTACACTGTATCCCAGTGTATATCAGGTTTACAATAGGTACACTGTATCCCTGTGTATATCTAGTTTACAATAGGTACACTGTATCCCTGTGTATATCTGGTTTACAATAGGTACACTGTATCCCAGTGTATATCTGGTTTACAATAGGTACACTGTATCCCTGTGTATATCTGGTTTACAATAGGTACACTGTATCCCTTGGTATATCTGGTTTACAATAGGTATACTGTATCCCTGTGTATATCTGGTTTACAATAGGTATACTGTATACCCTGTGTATATCTGGTTTACAATAGGTACACTGTATCCCTGTGTATATCAGGTTTACAATAGGCCCACTGTATCCCTGTGTATATCTAGTTTACAATAGGTACACTGTATCCCTGTGTATATCTGGTTTACAATAGGTACACTGTATCCCTGGGTATATCTGGTTTACAATAGGTACACTGTATCCCTGTGTATATCAGGTTTACAATAGATACACTGTATCCCTGTGTATATCTGGTTTACAATAGGTACACTGTATCCCTGTGTATCTGGTTTACAATAGGTACACTGTATCCCAGTGTATATCTAGTTTACAATAGGCCCACTGTATCCCTGTGTATATCTGGTTTACAATAGGTACACTGTATCCCTGTGTATCTGGTTTACAATAGGTACACTGTATCCCAGTGTATATCTAGTTTACAATAGGCCCACTGTATCCCTGTGTATATCTGGTTTACAATAGGTACACTGTATCCCTGTGTATATCTGGTTTACAATAGGTACACTGTATCCCTGTGTATATCTAGTTTACAATAGGTACACTGTATCCTGTGTATCTGGTTTACAATAGGTACACTGTCTCCCTGGGTATATCTGGTTTACATTAGGTACACTGTATCCCTGGGTATATCTGGTTTACAATAGGTACACTGTATCCCTGTGTATATCTGGTTTACAATAGGTACACTGTATCCCTGTGTATATCTGGTTTACAATAGGTACACTGTATCCCTGTGTATATCTAGTTTACAATAGGTACACTGTATCCCTGTGTATATCTGGTTTACAATAGGTACACTGTATCCCTGGGTATATCTGGTTTACAATAGGTACACTGTATCCCTGTGTATATCTGGTTTACAATAGGTACACTGTATCTTTGTGTATATCTGGTTTACAATAGGTACACTGTATCCCTGTGTATCTGGTTTACAATAGGTACACTGTCTCCCTGGGTATATCTGGTTTACATTAGGTACACTGTATCCCTGGGTATATCTGGTTTACAATAGGTACACTGTATCCCTGTGTATATCTGGTTTACAATAGGTACACTGTATCCCTGTGTATATCTGGTTTACAATAGGTACACTGTATCCCTGTGTATATCTAGTTTACAATAGGTACACTGTATCCCTGTGTATATCTGGTTTACAATAGGTACACTGTATCCCTGGGTATATCTGGTTTACAATAGGTACACTGTATCCCTGTGTATATCTGGTTTACAATAGGTACACTGTATCTTTGTGTATATCTGGTTTACAATAGGTACACTGTATCCCTGTGTATCTGGTTTACAATAGGTACACTGTATCCCTGTGTATATCTAGTTTACAATAGATACACTGTATCCTGTGTATCTGGTTTACAATAGGTACACTGTATCCCTGTGTATATCTGGTTTACAATAGGTACACTGTATCCCTGTGTATATCTAGTTTACAATAGGTACACTGTATCCCTGTGTATATCTGGTTTACAATAGGTACACTGTATCCCTGTGTATATCTAGTTTACAATAGGTACACTGTATCCTGTGTATCTGGTTTACAATAGGTACACTGTATCCCTGTGTATATCTAGTTTACAATAGGTACACTGTATCCCTGTGTATATCTGGTTTACAATAGGTACACTGTATCCCTGGGTATATCTGGTTTACAATAGGTACACTGTATCCCTGTGTATATCTGGTTTACAATAGGTACACTGTATCCCTGTGTATATCTGGTTTACAATAGGTACACTGTATCCCTGTGTATATCTGGTTTACAATAGGTACACTGTATCCCTGTGTATATCTAGTTTACAATAGGTACACTGTATCCTGTGTATCTGGTTTACAATAGGTACACTGTATCCCTGTGTATATCTAGTTTACAATAGGTACACTGTATCCCAGTGTATATCTAGTTTACAATAGGCCCACTGTATCCCTGTGTATATCTGGTTTACAATAGGTACACTGTATCCCTGTGTATATCTGGTTTACAATAGGTACACTGTATCCCTGTGTATATCTAGTTTACAATAGGTACACTGTATCCTGTGTATCTGGTTTACAATAGGTACACTGTCTCCCTGGGTATATCTGGTTTACATTAGGTACACTGTATCCCTGGGTATATCTGGTTTACAATAGGTACACTGTATCCCTGTGTATATCTGGTTTACAATAGGTACACTGTATCCCTGTGTATATCTGGTTTACAATAGGTACACTGTATCCCTGTGTATATCTGGTTTACAATAGGTACACTGTATCCCTGTGTATATCTGGTTTACAATAGGTACACTGTATCCCTGTGTATATCTGGTTTACAATAGCTACACTGTCTACTAATACATTATAATGTAATCATTTCCTACCAACAGAATCTGGATCCGTGGGTTCAGATTTGATAATGGTGCAGGAAAACTTTGCAGCACGTGAATGGAATTTTGACAGAGTAACTTGTATCATTTCAATCTGAAAATATAAGTAAAACTGGTTATTGGAGAGAGAAAGTGTCTGTGTTAATATTGTGTGGGGTTGATATAAACCTCTTTGTTACAGTATTTCTAATAAAACTGGTTTTGGGGAGAGAAAGTATCTGTCCTTCCATACACACACACGCATGTATATCATGTTCACTTTCAGACATTTATACATCATTCTATGTGCTATACATGCATCTTTGATGAGTTGTAGTGCAGCTGAGCACTGTACACTATAATATCATTATTATTGTTCTTTGAGTCTCAGTCATTGATGTTATTTAACTGGAAAGTTTGTTGAAATGAACATCAAGCCTCTACCTGCAGCCTCAGATATTCAGGACGTATCGGAGGGTTCTTGCTGTTCCCAGCAAGCATGCCTTTTGAAGTGTTCCAAAAAGCGGGGCTGGACTAACTTTCTTTAATCATCCTTGGAAACTCTTTGAGATAGTCCCTAGTGCGCCTATGACAATCGGGACGACTCTAACTTCATGTCAGTTCCAAATCCTTTTTACCTCCCACTTTAAGTCCTGGTGACGGTTAATTTTTTCCCTCTCCTTTTCTTGCACTCTCATTAATATTATTATTATTATGATTATTGAATGCCATGGTTGACGGAGGCTCGGCTCTGTAAGGTATAGTAATTTTTAACCATTATAACAATTGTAAATTGTTTAAAACTTGAACCAAATTGTAGATAAAAACACCCTCCTCCTTGTGAGAGGGGTTTTTCTGCCCGCTATTTGGCCCTTCGGGGTTAAATAACCAGTTATTGGGGTTTTGTGCCCAATATTCATTTTAAACCGTAAAAAAAACATGGCTACAAAAATGAATTTTCACAAGTCACTCCCACTCCTTCCGTCTTCTTCCCCAATCGTCATTACGTCAGAGAAAAGATTGTCTCTTTCCCTCCCTTCTCTAAATGTGGTGTCGCCTCTTTCACAAGCGACACCATTAAAGAAAAATGTAGTTTCTCGTAGCGTTCTTCATCAAGAGAACACGCGTGCCGTGGAACGTTTCTCGACGACAACGAAAGATGTGTGCGGTAAATACGGAAAGCCATCTCATTCGTCTGACGTCATGAAGAATAGCAGCAGCAGCCGTAATAACAGCAGCAGCAACAGTGGTGAGAAAAATACTAGTAGCAGCCGCAACAACATCAGCAGCAGCAACAGCAGCAACAACAACAGCAGCAACAACAACAACAACCACAGCAACAGCGGCGGTGGCGGTCGTAGTACCAGCAGCAACAACAAAAGTAACAGCAGCTCTGACGACGACAACAACAACAACAACAAGAAAGAAAAATCAATCTCGTTTGCAGGTATCGCAAAGGACCTGGAAACCATCCTTATATCAAACGAAGAATTATAGGAAGCAAGGAAGATGGTGACGAAAACTGGACACCGAGTAATCTGTAAGGCAGCCGAAGAATTTTTCGAAACCCAACAGCACTGTACGGTCACGTACCGTACAGTAAGCACAAAATCACGTAGGGTTGAAAGAGCCACAGAGGCTCAAATACAAAAAGCTTTAGGGCCTGTGTGGCAGCGGAAAACACATATCACCCGAGGCAAGAAATATGCCACCGTGGACGTGCTTTTTGCCACACCCCAGGAAGCAACGGCTCAATCCTTAGTGACCCTAAGGAACGAGGAAATGGTGTTGGCACAAACGCAGAAACAGCACATCGTCGCCTTCGAAAAGGGAGGGAAGAAATGAAAAAAGGGTAAAGGCTACTGCAAAGAGACTTACAGCAGCAACACCACCAACACCATCACCACCCACACTAGCATTGCCATCACCTCCGGCGGCAACCCCACCGCCAACAACAACAACACCTTCGACAACACCACCACAAGCACCAACATCGCAAACACAACAACAAAACACACACACCCAGCAACAACGACAAGAAAATAGCAGAACCACACCCCACCCCCAGAAAAAGAAATGCCCAGCAATAAATACACACAAGAAACTAATGACTTACATAATTGAACACAGACATTTCGCAGCACGACTACATAATACCAGCACCAATCAAAACACCAACAAACATAAGACTGGTAAGAAGATCACAGAAACAATACACAAACATTAAAATGAGATTCCCCAACGCAGTTGGTGATTTCAGAGACCTAGGAGGGACACTCAACCGGAGAGTATACTCGGATATACTCACAGAAGAGCCGACGACCAGCCGAAGGGACGATTCAACGGTCCCTCCCTTCACCAGACGATCAAGGTAAGTGATCCTTTCTCACTTGCCCCGTTCCTCACCCAACATGGCCGTATTCAGGATCGGAAGTGTAAACGTGCGTGGCTTGAGCTCGGTTTGGAAGCAGGGTCTCTTGCTTAACGACCTCAGGTCACTAAACATAGATGTGGTGGCCATCAGCGAGATGAGAATCTTCGAAACGCAAGCCTTCGCACCGATCTTCGACAGTTATGAGGTGTACGCATCTCCGAGCCGTCCGGGAGCGGGGGCGGAGTGGCTGTGTTGTTTCGGAAAGGCTTGGGTCTCGCCATAGGACCATCTTCCTGGATTCAGAAGGTAAGTCGGTGGTGCTGGACCTAAGCGGCACCGAAGGCAACGCTTTCAGGCTAGTAGCCGTCTATGCCCCGACAGGACAGCCAGATTTCTTTAGACGTCTAGAGACCTTTCTTGGAACGTCCCGCTCTTTAGTGTTAGTGGGCGACTGGAACAGTATCTTGGATGCACGCTGGGATCGTGTGGGGCTAGTGGATAGGGGAGGAGGGTGCAAGAGCCTCACCAACCTGCTCAGACGTTTTGAACTGTCTGACAGGTATCGACTGGATCACCCGAATGTGCCAATGTGGACATGGACAAACCGCATCGGGTCATCCAGATCGTATCTCGATAGGGTATTCTGCAGAGAACTAGATAAGGCTAGAATAAGTTGTCCACAATTTAAAATAGTTGACTACACAGACCACAAATTTGTGATCTGTGAGATCGACATAGACAGACTTCATAGACAAGGGCCTGGTTACTGGAAGCTGAACGCGTCTTTCCCGGCGCGCAAAGCCTACAGAGACCGGATTAGCGTATTAGTTAAGCGGGCGTTGACGGGAGCGATCGTCAACAACAGGTGGTGGTTCGCCCTGAAAAGGGCAATTAAAGTAGAGTCGATTAGGTTTAGTAAAGGAGTAGTGATAGAGGAAAATAGAGTAGAGGGAGAGCTAGTCAGAAAGCTAGAAGAGGCGTTTAGGACAGGCATCGCAACCGACGTACTTGCGGCGAGATTGGCACTCGACCAATTCTTCAACGCAAAACACGAAGGCTGCGTTGTCAGAGCTAGAGCGCGTGCTCTGAAACACGAGGGGACAAAATCCATCCAATGGGCCCGAATGGCAGAGGCACGACGTGGCAACAAAGCCACAATTCGGTCTTTATCTGACCAAAACAGGTGCGTGTTGCTTGAACCAGAGCATATGTGGGAAGCTTTTCAGCAGCACTTTGCTAAACTGTTCGGGAGCAGCGGCGGCCCGGATCGGGGCATGGACTTCAGTGCATACCTCGATGGACTGCCTCGGCTCTCGACGACCGCAACACAGTGTTGCAGAAAGCCCATAACAGCCGGTGAAATACGGGAGGCGATGGCTAACTGCACGAGGGGTAAATCGCCAGGTTTGGATGGTCTGCCCTACGAGCTTTATGCATTTATGCCAGACTTGTCTACTGCAACTGGCAGCAGAACGGGACCATTCCTAGTTTTGTGAGCCGGGGGGCGGTGGTGCTGCTGAGAAAAGACCCGAACAAGGGGGATGTTATTGATAACTTCAGGCCCATAACCCTACTAAACGCAGAGTTCAAGATTTTAGCCAAGGTGTTAGAAACGAGGTTGGCGCTTGTCGTCAAAGGTCTGGTGGGAGAGGCGCAGACATGCGCCATTCCGGACCGATCCATACACGACAACCTCCACCTCATGCGATACATTATAGAGAGAGTGGTTAAGGAACCTGGCACGGGTGGGGCCCTGATCAACTTGGATCAATCCAAAGCATTCGATAGGGTCAACCATTGGTACCTGGCAGCAGTCCTCGAGGCAGCTGGTTTCGGGGCCCGTTTTCAGGGGCTGGATCGCTGCGATGTACAGCGACATCTGCTCAGTTGTGAGGGTGAATGGTCACCTGTTGCAGCCATTCAGCATCATGCGCTCAGTCCGCCAGGGTTGTCCCCTCTCGTCCCTCTTGTACGTATTGGCTCTCGAGACGTTACTGCACAAACTGGGGCAATGAGGGGCGTCCCACGCGAACTAGGATGCGGGAAATCCGAGTCGGCTTACGCTGACGACGTCACCGTGGTGGTGTCGAGCACCAGACACGTCCAGATGCTTGGCACCGCTCTCAAGGAATACGAAGCGGTGACAGGAGCAAAGATAAACCAGGAAAAGTCGGTGGGCTTGCACCTGGAGAGGCAAGTCCATGCCGTCCGACAGCGTCGTGGGGCGTTGGACGGACGGACCGGTTAAATTGCTCGGGGTCTGGTTCGGAGCGGACCTCCAGATGGAGAGAAACTGGAACGAGGTGATGAGCAAGGTGACCTCCCTCACCCAGGAATGGGCCGAGAGGAAGCTGTCCCTGAAAGGCCGGGCGGAGGTGGCGAATGCGTACATCGCATCCGTCATCTGCTACCGCCTCACCGTCGTCCCTTGCTCCAGCCCAACTCTCACCAAAATGGAGCGCCTCCTCTTCCGCTTTTTGTGGAAGGGACGCACTCCCATTGTCAGACGATCCATCTGCTGTCAACACACGTTGCATGGAGGACTGAGCATGCCATGGCTGATGATGCGCAAACATGCGCTGAGGCTGCGACATCTCTGGTGCTTCCTTGATGGTGAACAGGTGTGGTCGCCATTCGCCAGGCACATTTTCCCACAGCTCATCTCCTTGACGGAGCTGCAGTCCTGGGTCAGGAAAAGACCGAGGGATAGCGCTTGGAAACTGGAATGTCTCCAGGCGCTCACTGCCCTGTGCCAGCTGGGCACCAGTATCGGTGGAACATCCACCTCGGCGTTCTATAGAGGACTAGTGGAGGGGAAGAGCGACAACATTCTTGGAGAGATCCTGGGCATCGAAGAAGATCAGCTGTTTGCTCTCTTCCGGAGAACTTTCAGCCCGAGGCTTATGGATAACTTCCAAAAATCCCTGGCTTGGCAGTGCTACCAGGGACTCGTTCAGTGCCCGAGCATTGCTGACTTGTGGAGCTATGTCGAACAGTTGCTGTCGCGTGTAGGACTGATCCGGTTATTGACTGAGTCCATTGTGCAAATGGTCTCGCCGTCTTCCTTCGAGGAGGAAGGGCAGGCGGTTTTCATCTGCCTGGTGGCCATGGCGAAAGAGATTGTGTGCTGGACAAGGTTGAAAGGGTTAAAGACAGATACTTTCCTCTTCGGCGAATCCCTGATTAACTTTTTCAAGTTTCACTTGAAGAGGAAAATCAGGGTGGAGAGGCAAGTGCTGCCTTCTAGCAAGTTTGTTGAAAGGTGGGTGAATGTAGCGATAATGGTCCGAGTGAACGGGACTGCTCTGAATATACGCCTGTAGTTTGAGAAATGGAAAAATTGAGAGAGGGCGCTTGACCTGGTGGTCAGGGTGGCCTGTGGTCTTTTGTGGATTTCGCCACGAGTAACATTCGGAGGTTTCCCCCTATTGGGGAATTTTTCATTGTTTCAATTTTCATTTTTATTGTTTATATATATATATGTTTCTATGTCTTTTTTTCTTTTTTTTATATAAATAATAAAAATCTTTACACGCACAGAACCCACATCGTACCGTCCTGTTTCGTCCTGTGCCGTCTGTAATGTTTTTCTTAATGTCAGCCCTTGTGGCCAATAAAGAAATCATTATTATTATTATTATTATTATTATTATTATTGTTGTTCTTTGAGTCTCAGTCATTGATGTTAGTTAACTGGAAAGTTTGTTGAAATGAATATCAAGCCACTACCTGCAGCCTCAGATATTCAGGATGTATCGGAGGGTTCTTGCTGTTCCCAGCAAGCATGCCTTTTGAAGCGTTCCAAAAAGCGTGAAGGGGCCAATTTTCTTTAACCATCCCTGGAAACGTTTTGAGATAGTACCTAGTGCGCCTATGACAATCGGGACCACTTTGACTTCATGGCAGTTCCAAATCCTTTTTACCTCCCACTTTAAGTCCTGGTATCGGTTAATTTTCTCCCTCTCCTTCTCTTGCACTCTCATGTCGAATGGGCAGGCCACATCCACAATCAGGCACGATCTTTTTTCCTTGTCCAAAATCACCAGGTCAGGTCTATTGTGTTCCAGTTTCTTGTCCGTCTGTATCCTAAAATCCCACAGCACCTTCACCTGGTCGTTTTCTATCACTGACTCTGGCTTATGCTCATACCACTTCTCAGAATGTGGTAAATTGTTTACTTTGCATAGGTGCCAGTGGATCACCCTGCCCATCACATCACATCTCCAGCCCTTATAGTGAGTCTGGGCTAGGTGTTTACACTCGGATACAATGTGAGCCACAGTCTCCTCTCTCACTCCACAGATCCTGCACAGTGGGCTAGCCTCCTCCTTGTAAATATGGTGTTTCAACCACTTCGTTTTGAGGGCCTGCTCTTGCGCAGCCATTAGCATTCCTTCTGTAGCCTTTTTAAGGTCTCCTCTTTTCAACCAGTTCCATGTCTGTGGATCTCTGAATTCAGTTTTCTCAAAGAAGGTACTATAAAGGGATTTTTCATGAAGGCTGCTCTTTCTCCTTGTTGTTATTTCCTCCTTGGACATCCCCTGGTCTATTGTCCCCTCCTTCAGTACAGTTCTGAGCATTGGCTCCTTACTATCAGTCACGTATTTGTGTAGGTTGTTTTTCTCCATCTGAACACAGTCCTCTATGCTGATAAGACCTCTTCCACCTTCAGATCTCCTTAAGTAGAGTCTATCGATATCACTCCTCTTGTGGAACATGTTGTAGATAGTCAATAGCTTCCTAGTCTTCCTATCCATTTCTTTTTGTTCAGCAACATTCCATCTCAGAATTCCCGCACTGTACCTAATAATAGACACAGCTCGGGAATTTACTGCACTTATGGTATTCCTGCTTTAATACGCTCCTTACTCTCCGAATGTATTCAGATCTTATCAATTCCTTCATTTTTTTGTTCTTGATGTCATCAGCCTCCAGTACACCCAAATACTTGTATCCTTCTTCAGTGTCAATTTCCTTTATCATCTCACCTGTTGGTACCTGGATTCCGTTGCTTCTGCTCAATTTACCCCTCTTCATCACAAGGACTCCACACTTACTAATACCAAATTGCATACATATATCATTGCTGAAAATACGGACAGTGTCAACAAGCACATCCAACTCCTTCTCACTCTTCCCGAAGAGTTAAGATCGTCCATAAAGATGGTAAGCTCTCCCTTTCCCAACTTGTATCCTGCTCTCACTTTTCGCAGTATAATGGTCAGGGGCATCAGGGCAAGGACAAACAACAGAGGGGACAGACTATCTCCCTGGAAGATACCTCTCTTGATCTTCACGCCTCCCAATGATTCTCCAGCTGATGTTAACTCTGTTTCCCAGGACTTCATACTTTTGCCCAACTGTCTGATGTTATCTGCCACCTTGAAGATCTCTAGGCTTTTGGTGATCCAAGAATGAGGCACCATGTCAAATGCCTTTTTGTAGTCTATCCATCCCATGGCAAGACCAGTGTGTCACCTCTTGCAATTCCTCATTACCATCTTATCAATAAGTAGCTGGTCCTTTGTACCACGGGACTTCTTTCAGCATCCTTTCTGTTCGTCCGGTAACAAGTTGTTTGTGTGGAGGTGATGGTAGATTTCCTCAGACATAATACTTGTCAACAGTTTACACATTACGGACAGACATGTGATAGGTCTAGAGTTGGTAACATCATTACCCTTGATTCGGTCTTTCATTATCAGAACTGTGGTACCTTTTGTCAACTACTCTGGTACCTCACCTGACATCAAGCAGTCATTGAACATGGTTGTCAGTTTAGGGTGGAGGGATGTTATATTTTTAATCCAATACCCCTGCACACCATCTGGGCCTGGTGATTTCCAGTAAGTTAGTTTTTTGGCCTGCCCCTTAAGAGTTTCAACTGTGATACTCAAATCAGTTTGTTGGTGTGCCTGTTCACTAATCTCCTTCTGTACTGTCTCAATCCACACTGCCTGGTCATTATGTTTAACATCCTGCTCCCATATTCCTCTCCAGAATGTTTTAGTTTGTTCCGCCTCAGGGATCAAGTCATTGCCTCTTTCTTTCCCTTCAAGCTGTCCAAACAGCATCTTCTAGTTGTTGTCAAACATGCGGTTCTGTCTATACTGACTGACTCTGCTCTCGTATCGCCTAATTTTTGCACTCTTTGCTACAATGCGTTGCTTCAGTTCCTCTATGATAATATTTAGCTTTTTCCTCCTAGTTTTGTACTTTATTTCCAGTCTATTTTTAGTGTCTATGTTTTTTAGAGTCCCATTCAGTAGGGAATCAAGCTTTCCAATGTCATTTCTCATTTCCCTGATTTGACCATTCAGTCGTTTCTTCCATCAAGGCTCTGATCTTTCTTGTTTGTTGTTTCCTCTTGCTTTTATACCAAGTAATTTCCTCACCGCATTTGCTGTTGCTTTGAGGATATTGTTGCACTGGTGAAGGCTCCTCGCCTCAAGGTATGGGATGACTTTGTTTACCTTAGCTGTTGTTTCTTTTAACGTTTTCTTGTCTACAAATCTTAGGTTCATAGGTTTCCCACTATCATTGTTCAATTCATCTACCACTAAGTTTAGGATATCAACCAAATCTTGTCCTAGCCCGTCAGCATTCATCTCCTCAATGGCCGTATCTTTGTTCCAGGTATTATTTATTTCAGCATTCAGATCATTGTCTGCTTCGGATGGTTCCTCCGTTCTCTCAACCTCTTCACCTTCATTTCCCACTGGCTCGTTTGCCTGGCATACTCCACTCTCCATTTCCAACCTAATCTCTCTGCCCAGTTCCTCCAGTTCCAACTCCCTTATCCACCCATTAGTTCTTATTACCTGAGCCTGCCCGGCCAATTTTTGTTCATCTAATTTAAATAGACCAATCTCGTTCCAGATGTTACGCATCCGTTTCCTATAGCCTTTCTCCTTGGGGTTACTCTTCAGGTAACATTGCATAACAGTTCTATTCAATTCTTTCGTCCAGTTGGTTCTGGTCCCTTTCCTTCTTCTTCTTCCTCCGACACCAGCAGTATTTGGTAGACAGCCAGGTCCCTGCTGCTGAGCCAGGGAGCACCTGTTGGGTGAGAGTCTGTCACATGACATTCTAGTCTCCACTTCACCGTTATTCGAACTGTTTAGGTTCGACATTTAAACACTCTTATCGAGGATTGGTGAATGTATGGTTACATAACCACCGGGGATTTCATCACTCCCGGTGATTTTTGTGTGGCACTATCACGCTGTAGACAAACATAAATAAACAAACAAACAAATAGGCAAAAAAAAAAAAAAGAATAAGCATAAGTTTCATTGTAATGTAATGTTTGAATGTCTGACTTAGTTTTTCCCTTCCCTTCTCTGTCCGACTGTTTGTTTTTCTTTTAATTTTTCTTTTCTTTACGTTTTTCGTTGTTGCTGTGCTGCTTTGATTTTGATTTTTGGTTTTTTGATTTTTTGACCGGGTCATCAAATCAGTCTATTTATATCTTTTGATGCCTTCCTCTTTTAGTGGGGACACTACGATGCATGTCTTAGCAGGAGGTAGTGGGAGAGAATAGCAGCGGTAGTGATAATGAGGCAGTGGTGGTGGTGGTGGTGGTGGTGGTGGTGCTCTGCTAGTAATACTTAGCAGGAGGTAGTGGGAGAGAATAGCGGCGGTAGCGATAATGAGGCAGTGGTGGTGGTGATGTGATCGTAGTACTGTAGTGATGGTGTTGAAGTTGAAGTAGAAATAGAAGTTGAGGTAACTTGACTAGAGTTTTTAGCGTGGTAGTGGTGTTGGTGGTGAAATTATTTTTCTGTCTGTCCACTTAGCCATTTAGCTATTTAGCTATTTAGCCATTTTGCCATTTTCCTCTTTTTCGACTATAACATTTCTGATCCAAAATTAAATATTAAATATTGGGGTCCTATGCCGTAAAGTGATGCGTTATAGCTTGCTGAACGTGAAAACTGTCATCTTATTGTTCATTTGTAATAAGAATTATTCTATCACAGTTGTTTTAAAGAAGTAAAAATCAAAGACTTACGGGAGCGATTCCATAACGATATATATCCACCATGTGCGTTATGTTTATTATTATTATTATTATTATTATTATTATTATTATTATTACAGCTGCATTTTTCTTGCTTTATGTTCATACGAGTTATCACCAAGTCACAACCAGTGACCTCAAGAGACAACAAGGTCCGCCATGTTCAAGAAAGAACATACATACTCACACATGCATCTTTAGTGTTTAGACTTGTGATGTACTTATATTGACAGAATCTTCCTTAGTATATGGGCAGTTCCCATTAGTACTATCTTTTGTATTTCTCCTATACGCGGGTTTCCTGGGATTTGCGATAAGTAATCATTAGACCCCTTAGGTATCATTCCTAGAGCGCCTACAACCACTGGTATTGTTTTAGTTCTCAATTTCCACATTTTTCCAATTTCTATCTCCAGGTCCTTATACTTGCTCAATTTTTCAAATGTTTTTATAGATACATTCTTGTCTATTGGAATGGACATATCAATTAGCAGGCATACCCTCTTTTTAAAGTCCTTCAATATTATATCAGGTCTATTTGCATCTATTTTTCGGTCTGTTTGGATGCTAAAGTTCCACAAGATTGAGATGTGATCTTTTTCAAGTATGGGAGGTGGTTGATGCTCCCACCAATTCTTTTGATGGGGCAGGTCAAAATGCTTACACATTATCCAATGTATGTATTGTGCAGCTCTGTCATGCCTGTTTAGGTATTCGGTTGGAGCTATAGGACTGCACATTGAAATTATATGGTCAATGGTCTCTGGTTGTTTTTTACATACACGGCATAATGGGCTGCATCCATTTTTTATTATGTTGGGTTGGTAATTTTTTGTTGGCAGACACTGATCTTGTGCTGATATAATCAGTCCTTCAGTCTCCGATTTCAGTCCAGAGGATGCCAACCACTGATGGGTTAAAGTTTTGTCAACATCAGGATTGTTAGCTCGTTCTGGGTATTTTCCATACAGAGGCTTTTCTTGCCATTTCTTAGCCAGTTTCTGTAGCAGTCCTTTCTTTGCAGTTACTTTTACCTGCTTTGCTTTTTCTGTGTTTTCCATTTCAGCAGTAAATGGGACTTCTGAAATGTGAAGTCCATTACTGTATCTTTGTGCATCTTTTGTAATGGAATATGATCTTTTGATGCTTTCGTGTTTCAAAACGAGTTTGATCATCCAATCATGTGATTCCCTTAGATATGTAGATAATCCAATTGTTGCAGTTTTCAACGCAATGTCTAACTGGATTAACCCACGTCCTCCTTCTTTCCTAGGGAGATATATTCTATCTGTATCTGCCTTAGGGTGATGAATTCTGTGTATGGTTAAGAATTTTCTAATTTTTGTATCGAGCCTACGGATCTCTGTGCTTGACCAGTTGATGACATTGTAACTGTAGGTTACTACTGGTATGGCAAGCGTGTTTATGGCATCGATCCTATTCCTTGCATTCAATTCCGTTCTTAAGATTGCTCTTACTCTGCGGTAACATTCCTTCCTTATCCTTTCCCTCATTGTCGAGTGCTTGATTCCGTCTCCTTCACAAACACCTAGATATTTGTAAGTTTTTTCTTGATCAAGTTCTCTTATCACATTCCCTCGATCAAGATTAATGTCTGAACTTTTCAGCAGCTTTCCTCTGGTGAACGTTGCTTTGGCGCATTTATCTAGTCCAAACTCCATTTTAATGTCATCACTGAACTGCTCCACAGTGGATAATAGCCCTTGCAATTGTTCATCATTTTTTGCAAATAGTTTCAGGTCATCCATGTAAAACAAGTGATTAATGGTTTTGTCATAGACTTTATATCCATGTTTTGTTTCATTAAGCATTTTACTTAATAGTATAAGTGCGATGCAGAATAAAAGCGGTGATAAAGAGTCACCCTGAAAAATTCAACAATTAATATTAACTTCTCCAGCTTCCAGTGATTTTGTTTCACTATTCAAAAGGAGTGTCGTTTTCCATGTCTTCATACTGAATGACAAAAACCTCCTGACAACGGGGGATATTTTGAAAATCTCTAAACATTTTTCAATCCAACTGTGTGGCAAACTATCGAATGCTTTTTTATAATCTATCCAAGCAATTGATAGATTTTTGTGTCTATTATGACAATCTTCCAGTATCATTTTGTTAACCAAAAGCTGATCCTTACAGCCATATGAGCCTCGTTTACACCCTTTCTGCTCAATGGGAAATAGGTCATTTGTTATTAGGTGGTCATATGTATATTCAGTTAGGACTGATGTTAAAATTTTATACATTGTAGTCAAGCAAGTTATCGGTCTGTAATTTTTGGGATTGTTTGTCTCATCATTCTTCGGAAGCAGGAATGTAATGCCGTTAACTAGCCATGATGGTATCTTTTCTGGCTCCTTAACTATTTCATTGTAAAGTTGGGCTTACAGTTCATGAGACTCTGTGAAGGCATTTATCCAAATATTTTGTATTTTGTCTTTTCCTGGGGATTTCCATTTGCTGGTTTTTCTTAGAGCCAAGCGCAACTGTTCAACTGTTATATTTTCCCATATTTGTTCCTCAAGGTGAGCTGTATCTTTCATTTGTCTGTCTATCCATGGGGCATGTATATTATGAACTTTTTCTTCGGCCCAGATCTTTTCCCAGAATTCTTGCATTTCCTCCTTGGGTGGTATTGATTTAGCAGTTATTGTTGACTTACCAATTTTTCTGTAGAAGTTTCTTTGGTTGGTTTTGAACATATTATTGTTCTTATAGAATCTAGATCGTTTTTCAAAGTGCCTTATACGAGCAGCTTTGGCCGACACTTTTTGCTTGATTATTTCTATCAGCATGCCTGTCACTTGTTGATCTTATACTGTACTTTCTTTTCAATTTTCTAAGTTTAGTTTGTTTAACATGTTCACCTACTTTATAGTTTTTTTAAATTTCTATGTCAGATCGGAGAAGGTTTATTTGGCGATTGATTATTATTATTATTATTATTATTATTATCATTATTATTATTATGTCGAACACCTGCTGTCACGTGTAGGACGGTTCCAGCTATCAGCTGAGTCCATCGTGAGGATTGCCCCACCCTCTTCCTTTAGCCGGGAAGGGCAGGCAGTTTTTATCTGTCTGGTGGCCATGGTGAAAGAGATAGTATGGTGGACACGTTTGAAAGGGCTGAAGACGAGCACTTACCTCTTCGGTGATGCCCTGATTAACTTTTTCAAATTTCATTTGAAAAGGAAAATCAGGGTAGAGAGGGAAGTGCTCTCTTCCCAGCATTTTGTTGAAAGATGGGTGAGAGAGGCAAGTATGGCCCAAGTGAATGGGCCTACTCTGAGTATGTGTCTGTAAATTAAAGGTGGAAAACTGGGAGAGGGCACTTGCCCTGGTGGTCAGGGTCACTGTGGTCTTTTAATGGGCTTTCTCCACAAATGTCCCTCGGAAGTCTCCCCCCTATTGGGGAATCTTTCTTTGTTATTTTATTACATCCTCTGTTTTTTTTACACGCAGAAATGCCCATTTGTACCGTCCTGTATTGTCCTGTACTGTCCTTAATGTCTAATTTATGTAAACCTTTGTGGTTAATAAAGGAAACATTATTATTATTATTATTATTATTATTATTATTATTATTATTATTATTGTTGTTGTTGTTCTTTGAGTCTCATGTTATTTAACTGGAAAGTTTGTTGAAATGAATATCAAGCCGCTACCTGCAGCCTCAGAGATTCAGGAAGTGTTCCAAAAAGCGGGGCTGGACTAATCTTCTTAAAACCATCCTTGAAAACTCTTTGAGATAGTACCTAGTGCGCCTATGACAATCAGGACGACCTTGACTTCATGGCAGTTCCAAATCCTTTTTACCTCCCACTTTAAGTCCTGGTATCGGTTAATTTTCCCCCTCTCCTTATTATTATTATTATTATTATTATTATTATTATTATTATTATTACCCTCTGCCAGCTGGGCACCAGTATCAGTGGAACATCCACCTCGGCGTTCTATAGAGGACTAGTGGAGGGGAAGAGCGACGACATTCTCGGAAAGATCCTGGGCGTCAAAGAAGATCAGCTGTTTGCTCTCTTCCGGAGAACTTTCAGCCCAGGGCCTATGGATAACTTCCAAAAATCCCTGGCCTGGCAGTGCTACCAGGGAGCGCTGCCAGTTTGAGATAAGCTCTATAGGCACGGAAGTGCCGTCAGCCGAGCCTGTCCGAGATGCGCGCAGAGCTACGAAACCGTCGTGCACGCACTCGTTCAGTGCCCGAGCATTGCTGACTTGTGGAGCTATGTCGAACAGTTGCTGTCGTGTGAAGGACTGATCCGGTTGTCGACTGAGTCCATTGTGCAGATGGTCTCGCCGTCTTCCTTCGAGGAGGAAGGGCAGGCGATTTTCATCTGACTGGTGTCCATGGCGAAAGATATTGTGTGGTGGACAAGGTTAAAAGGGTTAAAGACAGACAATTTCCTCTTCGGCGAATCCCTAATTAACTTTTTCAAGTTTCACTTGAAGAGGAAAATCAGGGTGGAGAGGCAAGTGCTGCCTTCAGCAAGTTTGTTGAAAGGTAGGTGAATGTAGCGAGAATGGTCCGAATGAACGGGACCGCTCTGAATATACGTCTGTAGTTTGAGAAATGGAAAAATTGAGAGAGGCCGCTTTCCCTGGTGGTCAGGGTGGCCGTGGTCTTTTGTGTGGTTTTCGCCACGAGTAACCCTCGGAGGTTTCCCCCTATTGGGGAATTTTTCATTGTTTCAATTTTCATTTTTATTGTTTATATTTATATATGTTTCTATGTCCTTTTTTTTTCTTTTCTTATATAAATAATAAAAATATTTACACGCACAGAACCCACATCGTACCCTCCTGTTTCGTCCTGTGCCGTTTGTAATGTTTTTCTTGATGTCAGCCCTTGTGGCCAATAAAGAAATCATTATTATTCTGAGTTCAAATCCCGCCAAGGTTAACTTTGCCTTTCATCCTTACGGGGTGGATAAAATAAAGTACCAGTAATGTACTGGTTGATTGCTGGCCTTGTGCCAAAAGTAGAAACAATTATTATTATTATTATTATTGGCGACCTACGTAGTAAATCGTATCATCGTGAGCTCCGCAAAGGTTTGTTGTTTTCAGTTGTTTAAAATTGCCATTTATGGAAAACTTTTATTGTTAACTGTATATAAGTGCACATACATGGTTTTCAGAAAAGGACACTCAAAAAGATTGGGGCCTTGAGCCCAAAATTTAAACTTTTATAATTATCATAAAAAAAAATTTCTTTGAAAAATCATGGCCGACTCACAGCTGAACGAAATAGCTGAGAGCCTTCCTCACAAACTAACACCTCACACCGACACCACCATTGTAAATATTACTACGTTTGCCAACACTAAAAATATAAGCAGTAGCAATATTTTAAATTTGTCTCAGGCAGACATTCATTTCCCGCCATTACCAATGACTGCAGGTGTTGAAGCCGCCACTCCCACCACCACCACAGCGACAGCAGAAACAAAATAAATAAATAAATTATCTCGTGATATCGAAATGAATTCATCCAAAATGAACTCTTCCACACCGAACACCACTGACGCCACCACCACCACAACTGAAACTAAAATTAACAATAACAAAATAACGATAACAACAACAGCAACAATGAGAATAAGAAAACCACCCTGTCATTTGCCAGAGTAGCAAAAAATTGCGAAGCATTCCAGGTAACTCAGGAGGAATTCGAAGAAGCCAAAAAAATGGTAAAGAAAGATGGGTACAGGGTCAGCCCCCCCCCCCCACACACACACACCTAATAAAATGGAGCATCGGCGCCTATGCACCGTGTCTTATCGGACGATTAACATAAAATCGCGCCGAGTGGAACAGGCAACCGAGTCCCAAATCCCAAAAGCTTTGGGGCATGTGTGGGCAAAAAAAACCCACATCAGACGTGGGCAGAAATATGGAACCGTGGACGTGTTCTTTGAAACACCACAGGAGGCCAGAGAACACTCCATGGCCCCATTAAGAAGTGACGATTTCACACTCGTCCCAAGCTATTGTGGCCAGAGACTCGTAATGATCAGGGTGACCCACGTTCCACCGGCCATCGAAATTCCCTGGCTAATGACTGCCGTCCCCGCCGGCATCGAAGTCAATACCAAGATAATCGAAATAGCGAAAGAAAAGCAGGAGAACTGGTCCGGATCTGGGATGGAGCTCCTGATCCAAGCGGACCAAAAAAGCATTGAGGGGGTCCCAGAGGTAATAGACCTCACTGACCGCAGCCACCTCACCATAATCGTCGAGGGCAGAAGGCCTAGGTGTGTCGTTTGTGGTGAAGGAACCCACCTAAGGGCTTTCTGCCCTCATGCTAAAAGGTTGAGGCCACCTCTCTTACCCACCCCAGTGACTCAACCATCAACACCACCAGCAGCAGAAATGGCAGCAACAACTGTAACAGCAACAACAGAAGCAACTGTAACAGCAACAACCCCAGCAACAGTAGCAAAACCAACACCACCACCACCCAACGCGCCAGAACTAGCACCAGCGCCTACACCATCCACCACGCCACAACCAAAACCAACGCCTGTGGACGATTTTCCACTCCCCGACCTATCGCAACTGGAGACAGATTGTGACGACGAGGAGTGGGAAACGGTATCAGGAAAAAAGAAAAAGAAACCAAAAAAGAAAAAAATTCTCTTCCTTCCCCCTCCAAAAACAAAATACAGAGGGAAACAAATAAACTATCAAACAAAAAAGTTAGGACAGCTATGTCACCATCCACACCAGCATCACCAACCCCATCACCACAAACACCAACACCATCACCATCATTAACCCCAACACCATCATCACCAACACCACAAAAGTCACCAAAAAGTGAAACAGAAATAAAGCCACAACAAACGCAAACAAAACAAAACAACCCAAACGATACACACTACACAGCATTAAATTTGAACAACAACCAATTATTACACTACATCCAACACAACACCAGCATCACAGAAAAAGACTACACAACAACCTAAAAGTTCACACCACCTCCACACATACAAATCACTCGCATCACACAGAAAACGTACACAACACTAAAACAAAAATTCCCCAAAGACATCGGAGACTTCCGACAAGCACTCTCCAGGAGGATTTATAAGGACATCCTTGCGGAGGAGGCCACAAGCAATGAAAAGGATGGAGAAACCATCCTTCCTCTACGAGAAGTAAGGTAAGTGGTCTTTCCCATCTTTTCCACTCCATTTCAACATGACCTCACTCAGAATAGGCAGTATAAATGCGCGTGGCTTAGGGTCGTCATGGAAGCAGGGCCACCTGCTCAATGACATCAAGTCACTAAACATAGATGTAGTGGCCATCAGCGAGACCAGAATCTCCGAAGCATGGGCCTTCGCACCGATCTTCGGCGGCTACGATGTGTATGCATCTCCCAGCCGTCCTGATCGGGGGGAGGAGTTGCTGTGCTTTTTTGGAGAGGTTTGGATCTCGCCATACAGGCCATCTTCCTGGACCCAGAAGGTAAGTTGGTGGTGCTGGACGTGCTGGCTAGTGGCCGTCTATGCCCCGACAGGAGCAGGGCGGCCTGATTTCTTCCGGCGTCTGGAGACCTTTCTTGGAACGTCCCGCACTTTAGTGTAGGTGGGCGACTGGAACGGGATCTTAGATGCACGCTGGGACTGTGTGGGATTAGCGGATAGGGGAGGAGGGTGCAAGAGCCTCACCAACCTGCTCAGAAGTTTTGAACTGTCTGACAGGTACCGATTGGATTTGCCGAATGTGCCAATGTGGACTTGGAAAAATCGCGTAGGGTCATCCAGATCATATCTAGATAGAGTATTTTGTAGGAAAATAGATAGGTCTAGCATAGGCTGTCCACAATTCAAGATAGTCAGCTATCGGACCACAAATTCGTGATCTGTGTGCTTGACTTAGATAGGCTTCATAGACGAGGACCCGGCTACTGGAAGCTATACGCGTCCTTACCAGCACGCAAGGCCTACAGAGACCGGATTAGCGAACTAGTTAAGCGGGCGTTGACGGGGGCCATCGTCAACAACAAGTGGTGGTTTGCTCTGAAAAGAGCAATTAGAATAGAGTCCATTAGGTTTAGTAAGGCTTTAGCAATAGAGAAAAATAGAGCAGAGGGAGAACTAGTTAGAAAATTAGACGAGGCGCTTAGAAAGGCATCGCGACCGACGTACCTGCGGCGAAATTGGCCCTTGACCAATTATTCAATGCAAAGCACGAAGGCTGCGTTGTCAGAGCTAGGGTGCGTGCTCTCAGACATGAGGGGACGAAAGCCGTTCAATGGGCCCGAGTGGCGGAGGCGCGTCGTGGCAACAAAGCCACGATCCGGTCTTTGGTGGACCACGACGGGCGCATGCTACTCAATCCCGGGCAAATGTGTGAAGCTTTTCAGCGACACTTCGCACAGCTGTTCGGGGGCAGCGGCGGGCCGGATTGAGGGATGGACTTTAGTGTCTACCTCGACGGACTGCCGCGGCTCTCGGCCATTGAGGCGGAGTGTTGCGAAAAGCCGATAACAGCCGCTGAAGTACGGGAGGCAATGACTGGCTGCACAAGGGGTAAATCGCCTGGTTTGGATGGTCTGCCCTATGAACTTTACGTACAGATGCCAGACTTGTTCGGAGGCCTCTTGGCGGACGTCTACTGCAACTGGCAACAGAACGGGAGAATTCCTAGCTCTGTGAGCCGAGGAGCTGTGGCGCTGCTGAGAAAAGATCTGAACAAGGGGGATAACATAGATAATTTCAGGCCCATAACTCTGCTAAACACAGAGTTCAAGATTTTGGCCAAGGTGCAAGCAAAGAGGTTGGCGCTTGTCGTTGGTGGTCTGGTGGTAGAGGCGCAGACATGCGCCATTCCAGACAGATCCATCCACGACAACCGCCACCTCATGCGATACAACGTAGAGAGGGTAGCTAGGGAACCTGGCACGGGTGGGTACTTGATCAATTTAGATCAGTCGAAAGCTTTCGATAGGGTTGACCATCGTTACCTAGCGGCAGTCCTGAGGGCGGCTGGCTTTGGGCCCGTCTTCAGAGGCTGGATCGCTGCCATGCACAGCGACATCTTCTCTGTGGTGAGAGTGAACGGTCACCTTTCGGAACCGTTCAACATGATGTGCTCGGTCCACCAAGGATGTCCCCTCTCATCCCTCTTGTACGTATTGACTCTCGAGCCATTACTGCACAAATTGGAGACGTTGAGGGGGATCCCGCACGAACTAGGATGCGGAAGATCCATGTCAGCATATGCGGACGATGTCACCATAGTGGTGTCGAACGCCAAACACATCGAGGCGATCGGCACTACACTAAGAGAATACGAAGCGGTGACAGGAGCAATGATCAACCAGGAAAAGTCAGTGGAGTGGAAGCTATCCCTGAAAGGTCGAGCGGAGGTGGCTAACGCGTACATCACGTCCGTCATCTACTACCGCCTGACCGTCGTACCTTGTCCTAAGCCCCGCCTGACTGCGCTGGAGCGTTTGCTCTTTCGCTTTTTGTGAAAGGGATGCGCTCCGATGGTCAGGCGGTCGATCTGCTGTCAACACCCGCTACGTGGAGGGCTGGGTATGCTGTGACTGATGATGCGCAAACACGCGCTCAGGCTACGACATCTCCACCTCTTCCTCGACGGTGATCAGGTGTGGTCGCCGTTTGCTAGATGCGTCTTTCCCCAGCTCGTCTCCTTGACGGAGCTGCAGTCCTGGGTCAAGCGAAGACCGAGAGGGAGCGCTTGGAGGCTGAAATGTCTTCAGGCGCTCACAGCCCTTGACCAATCGGGCAATGTGATCGGTGGAAACTCCACCTTGGCGTTCTATAGAGGATTAGTGGAGGGGAAGAGCGACAACATACTTGGAGAAACTCTAGGCGTCGACGAAAATCAACTAGCCAATCTCTTCGGAAGAACTTTCGGACCGGGGCCTATGGACAACTTCCAGAAATCCCTGGCCTGGCAGTGCTACCGAGGAGCTTTGCCAGTTCGGGATAAACTCTACAGCCATGGAGGTGCCGTCAGCCGGGCATGTCCGAGATGCGCGCAGGGCGACGAAACCGTCCTGCCCGCACTCGTCCAGTGTCCGAGCATTGCTGACTTGTGGGTTTATGTCGAACACCTGCTGTCACGTGTATGACGGATCCAGCTATCAGCTGAGTCCATCTTGAGGATTGCCCCGCCCTCTTCCTTTAGCCGGGAAGGGCAGGCAGTTTTTATCTGTCTGGTGGCCATGGCGAAAGGAATAGTATGGTGGACACGTTTGAAAGGGCTGAAGACGAGCACTTACCTCTTCGGTGATGCCCTGATTAACTTTTTCAAATTTGAAAAGGAAAATCAGGGTAGAGAGGGAAGTGTTCTCTTCCCAGCATTTTGTTGAAAGATGCGTGAGAGAAGCAAGTATGGCCCGAGTGAATGGGCCTACTCTGAGTATGTGTCTGTAAATTAAAGGTGGAAAACTAGGAGAGGGCACTGTGGCCTTTTAAAGGGCTTTCTCCACAAATGTCCCTCGGAAGTCTCCCCCTATTGGGGAATTTTTATTGTTAATTTTTTGTTACATCTTCTGTTTTTGTTTTTTTACACGCAGAAATGCCCATTTGTACCGTCCTGTATTGTCCTGTACTGTCCTTAATGTCTACTTTATGTAAACCCTTGTGGTTAATCCTTTTATTCAAGTTTTAAATTTGATAAAAGTTTAGAAGAAGTGACCCACCTAATACAGGGGTTCACTAGTAAATAATACGGCACCCCTTTACGGGGTGCCGTATTCGTATTTGTGTAAAAATATTTTTTTTGAAAAATTTCAATATGGATAACATAAGAAAGAGAGAGAGCGCTGTCAGACAACACAGCGTTCCAGCGGAGGTAAATATAAATGAAAATATTACAAAGGAAAAGAAGATTGTAACAGATTTAAAATTAACAAATATTTCTAACACAAACAACAACAACAACAACAACAACAGCAACAACAACAACAGCAACAACAAAAACAACAGCGGTAAAGTCGAGAACGACAATAACAAAAATAACAGCGGTAAGGTCGAGAACGACATTAACAATGACAATAACAACAGCCACAACAACAATAATAGTAGGAACAGTATCAACAAAAACAACAATAATAACAACAGCCACAATAACAGTAACAACAGCAACAGTATCAACGAAAACAACAACAACAACACCAACAACTGTACCAACGAAAACAACAACAATAGCACCGATACCTGTAATAGCGTTCTCAACACCACCAGTAAGACCAGTAACGGCAGCAATAGTGGTGCTGCTGAAAAAGGGACCACTTCTTTTGCAGGTGTCGCTCGAAATATCGAGACAGTGTTAGTCACAGAGGAGGAGATGGCAGTCGCAAGGGCCATGGTGACAAGAAGCGCAAATAGAGTTTCCCTGAAACCTCCACCCGATTTTTTCAAGGACCAGCAGCTACGGACGGTGACTTACCGCACCGTAAGCAAAATCTCACATCGGGTGGAGAGAGCCACGGAGGCTCAAATCCAAAAGGCCTTCGGGTGCGTCTGGGCACGCAAAACCCACATCACCCGAGGCAGAAAGTACGCCACAGTAGACGTACTTTTCGCCACCCCCCAGGAAGCAAAGTCTCACTCTTTGGAAACCCTAAAGAGTGAGGAGATAGTCTTGGTGCCCTCCTACTGCGGGCAGAAAATTGTGAGGGTCAAAGTGACCCAGGTCCCACCCGACGTGCCCATACCTTGGCTGGCCGCGTCTGTCCTTGCTGCAAGTAGAAAAAATAGGGAGAGAGAACTGGTCAGGTATAGGCATGCAAATGCTTATACAAACTGACCAGGAATGTATCGACGCTATCCCCGATATCATAGACATCGAGGAAGGACTCCAACTCCCTATAAGTGTAGAAGGAAGACGGCCAAAATGTTATCTCTGTGGGTCGAAGGGTCACCTCAGGGCCTTTTGCCCGCAGAAGACAGCGAAGAAGGCCCCTCTCCTTCCAATACCTGGTCCGCTGCTACCAAGAGCAGGGCAGGCAACAAACGAAGAAGCCCCTTCCACGGTGAGTAGGAGGGCAACGTCCGTAGCACCCGTACCAAGGCCACGGACAACTAAAGCAGCATCATCAGTGGCGGCAACACCAATAGCTACATTTGAAGTAGCTACCTCAGCAACAAAATTGCCGAAGAGGGCTCCACTACCACCACCAACAGCTGTGGAGCACATACCCCTCCCAGACAACACAGAATCCAACATGGAGTTTGAGGTGGGAGTGAAGTGGCAAACGGTCTGCCACAAAAACAAAAAAACAAAAAACCCCTTAGATTCACCCTCCAAAAGCGAAGGCATACAAAGAGGGGTAAAGGCAGCAAGGAAACTTGCAGCAACACCACCACCATCACCACCACTGACAACAACAACCACACCACCACCAGCATTATCAAAAACACCAACAACGCAAACACAAGACACACACACCAAACTGCAACAAGAAGAAAACAGCAACAAAATCACCCCTCCCCCAAAAAGTACACAGCCATAAACATGGCAAAAAAAGAACTCATACAATATATAAAGCAGCACACAGACATCACAGAAAAAAACTACTACACCCCACCAACACCAAGAACTCTCCCGACAAACATAAGCATCATCGAAATCTCAATAGAACAGTACAAACCTTTAAAACAAAAATTCCCCAATGTAGTTGGAGACTTCAGAGGGTCGGTTACCAAGAGGATATACACTGACATCCTCTTGGAAACACCCACGACCAGCGAAAGGGACGGTTCTACTGTCCCTTCACCACACGAACAAGGTAAGTGACCCTTTCTCACTTGCCCCATTTCTCATCCAACATGGCCGTACTCAGAATAGGCAGTATAAATGCACGTGGCCTGGGGTCATCTTGGAAGCAGGGTCACCTGCTCAACGACCTCAGGTCACTAAACATAGATGTGGTGGCCATCAGTGAAACCAGAATCTCTGAAGCACAGGCCTTCGCACCGATCTTCGGCAGCTACGATGTTTGCGCATCTCCCAGCCGTCCAGGATCGGGGGGAGGGGTCGCCGACCTTTTTCGGAGAGGCTTGGATCTCGCGATACGGGCCATCTTCCTAGACCCAGAAGGTAAGTCGGTGGTGCTGGACGTGACCAGCAGCGAAGGCAATGCTTTCAGGCTAGTAGCCGTCTACGCCCCAACAGGGGCAGGACGGCCAGATTTCTTCAGACGTCTAGAGACCTTTCTTGGAACGTCCCGCTCTTTAGTATTAGTGGGCGACTGGAACGGTATCTTGGATGCACGCTGGGATCGTGTGGGGCTAGTGGATAGGGGAGGAGGGTGCAAGGGCCTCACCAACCTGCTCAGACGTTTTGAACTGTCTGACAGGTATCGACTGGATCACCCGAATGTGCCAATGTGGACATGGACAAACCGCATCGGGTCATCCAGATCGTATCTCGATAGGGTATTCTGCAGAGAACTAGATAAGGCTAATATAAGTTGTCCACAATTTAAAATAGTCGACTACACAGACCACAAATTTGTGATCTGTGAGATCGACATAGACAGACTTCATAGACAAGGGCCTGGTTACTGGAAGCTGAACGCTGGACGGGGGCCATCGTCAACAACAAGTGGTGGTTTGCTCTGAAAAGAGCAATTAGAATAGAGTCCATTAGGTTTAGTAAGACTTTAGCAATAGAGAAAAATAGAGCAGAGGGAGAACTAGTTAGAAAATTAGATGAGGCGCTTAGCAAAGGCATCGCGACCGACGTACTTGCGGCGAAATTGGCCCTTGACCAATTCTTCAATGCAAAGCACGAAGGCTGCGTTGTCAGAGCTAGGGTGCGTGCTATCAGACATGAGGGGACGAAAGCCGTTCAATGGGCCCGAGTGGCGGAGGCGCGTCGTGGCAACAAAGCCACGATCCGGTCTTTGGTGGACCACGACGGGCGCAAGCTACTCGATCCCGGGCAAATGTGTGAAGCTTTTCAGCGACACTTCGCTCAACTGTTTCGGGGCAGTGGCGGGCCGGATCGAGGGATGGACTTTAGTGTCTACCTCGACGGACTGTCACGGCTCTCGGCCACTGAGGCGGAGTGTTGCGAAAAGCCGATAACAACCGCTGAAGTACGGGATGCAATGACTAGTTGCACAAAGGGTAAATCGCCTGGTTTGGATGGTCTGCCCTATGAACTTTACGTACAAATGCCAAACTTGTTCGGAGGCCTCTTGGCAGACGTCTACTGCAACTGGCAACAGAACGGGAGAATTCCCAGCTCTGTGAGCCGAGGAGCGGTGGCGCTGCTGAGAAAGGATCCGAACAAGGGGGATAACATAGATAATTTTAGGCCCATAACTCTGCTAAACACAGAGTTCAAGATTTTGGCCAAGGTGCTAGCAAAGAGGTTGGCACTTGTCGTTGGTGGTCTGGTGGGAGAGGCGCAGACATGCGCCATTCCAGACAGATCCATCCACGACAACCTCCACTTCATGCGATACATCGTAGAGAGGGTAGCTAAGGAACCTGGCACGGGTGGGTCTTTGATCAATTTAGATCAGTCGAAAGCCTTCGATAGGGTCGACCATCATTACCTAACGGCAGTCCTGAGGGCGGATGGCTTTGGGCCCATCTTCAGAGGCTGGATCGCTGCCATGCACAGTGACATCTGCTCTGTGGTGAGAGTGAACGGTCACCTTTCGGAACCGTTCAACATCATGCGCTCGGTCCGCCAAGGATGTCCCCTCTCGTCTCTATTGTACGTATTGACTCTCGAGCCATTACTGCACAAACTGGAGACGCTGAGGGGGGTCCCGCGCGAACTAGGATGCGGAAGATCCGTGTCAGCATATGCCGACGATGTCACCGTAGTGGTGTCGAACGCCAAACACATCGAGGCGATCGGCACTACACTAAGAGAATACGAAGCGGTGACAGGAGCAATGATCAACCAGGAAAAGTCAGTGGGGCTGCAGCTCGGCACCTGGAGAGGCAGGTCCATGCCGTCCAACAGCGTCGTTGGGCGCTGGACGGACAGACCGGTTAAATTGCTAGGGGTCTGGTTCGGTCCAGACCTCCAGACGGACAAAAACTGGGACGAGGTGACGAGCAGGGTGGCTTCTCTCACCCAGAAATGGGCCGAGAGGAAGCTATCCCTGAAAGGTCGAGCGGAGGTGGCGAATGCGTACATCGCATCCGTCATCTACTACCGCCTGACCGTCGTACCTTGTCCTAAGCCCCGCCTGACTGCGCTGGAGCATTTGCTCTTTCGCTTCTTGTGGAAGGGACGCGCTCTGATGGTCAGGCGGTCAATCTGCTGTCAACACCCGCTACGTGGAGGGCTGGGCATGCCGTGGCTGATGATGCGCAGACATGCGCTCAGGCTACGACATCTCCACCTCTTCCTCGACGGTGATCAGGTGTGGTCGCCGTTTGCTAGATGCGTCTTTCCCCAGCTCGTCTCCTTGACGGAGATGCAGTCCTGGGTCAAGCGAAGACCGAGAGGGAGCGCTTGGAGACTGGATTGTCTTCAGGTGCTCACAGCCCTCGACCAATCGGGCAATGTGATCGGTGGAAACTCCACCTTGGCGTTCTATAGGGGATTAGTGGTGGGGAAGAGCGACGACGTACTTGGAGAAACTCTAGGCGTCGACGAAAATCAACTAGCCAATCTCTTCGGAAGGACTTTCGGGCCGGGGCCTATGGACAACTTCCAGAAATCCCTGGCCTGGCAGTGCTACCGGGGTGCTTTGCCAGTTCGGGATAAACTTTACAGGCATGGAGGTGCCATCAGCCGGGCATGTCCGAGATGCGCACAGGGCGACGAAACCGTCCTGCACGCACTCGTCCAGTGTCCGAGCATTGCTGACTTGTGGGTTTATGTCGAACACCTGCTGTCACGTGTAGGACGGATCCAGCTATCAGCTGAGTCCATCGTGAGGATTGCCCCGCCCTCTTCCTTTAGCCGGGAAGGGCAGGCAGTTTTTATCTGTCTGGTGGCCATGGCGAAAGAGATAGTATGGTGGACACGTTTGAAAGGGCTGAAGACGAGCACTTACCTCTTCGGTGATGCCCTGATTAACTTTTTCAAATTTCATCTGAAAAGGAAAATCAGGGTAGAGAGGGAAGTGCTCTCTTCCCAGCATTTTGTTGAAAGATGCGTGAGAGAAGCAAGTATGGCCCGAATGAATGGGCCTTCTCTGAGTATGTGTCTGTAAATTAAAGGCGGAAAACTGGGAGAGGGCACTTGCCCTGGTGGTCAGGGCCACTGTGGTCTTTTAATGGGCTTTGTCCACAAATGTCCCTCGGAAGTCTCCCCCCTATTGGGGAATTTTTCTTTGTTATTTTATTTCAACCTCTGATTTTTTTACATGCAGAAATGCCCATTTGTACCGTCCTGTATTGTCCTGTACTGTCCTTAATGTCTACTTTATGTAAACCCTTGTGGTTAATAAAGAAAACATTATTATTATTATTATTATTATTATTATTATTATATCGTGTGGGGTTGATTTAAAGCCTTCATTACAGTATTTCCAAAAAATTGCACTCAATTTGAATCAACTGATGATTATTTCATTACTAAGATATATAATGACTTCTTACATAAAATTATGTTGGAAAATTTTAATTTAATAGAAATTTTGTCTAACAATTAATGAAGAAGAAAAAAGAAAGAAAAACCTTACCTCTTTTTCAGTGGCGGTGAATTTACTTCTGTCTTCAGGAAATATTGACCAGAGAACAAGAAGAATATGGTATATGTGTTTAATCTTGGAAAACCTTTGGTCAAAATGTTCCACAAGAAGGTCTAAGTAAACAATAAGTCTGATCAGAAGACTCTGCAAATATAAAAATAGATTCTATATAACTACTGATCGTTTTCTTCTAGACTTTTTAAAGTACCAGTATTTGCTGGCCTTGAGCCAAAAGTAGAAACAATTATTACGTATAAACAAAATTAGAATAGATAATTAATTTTTTCGTTACCATATTTCAAATTAAGTACATTGTCTGTGTGTTACAAATAATTTGGAAAATAATTTGGAAAATTTTATTGCTAAATCCTGCCAAATTCTTTATCTTTCTCAAAATGATTTGAAAAATTATAACCAGTGATTTTCATTAAAAATATGGTAACAAGAAAATTAAAGACAGACAGTGTCTTACATTAGAAATATGGTAATGAAGGGTTAAACAACGTAGACAGTGTCTTTCATTAGAAATATGGTAATGAAAGGGTTAAACAACATAGACAGTGTCTTACATTAGAAATATGGTAATGAAAGGGTTAAACAACATAGACAGTGTCTTACATTAGAAATATGGTAATGAAAGGGTTAAACAACATAGACAGTGTCTTACATTAGAAATATGGTAATGAAAGGGTTAAACAACATAGACACTGTCTTACATTAGAAATATGGTAATGAAGGGTTAAACAACATAGACAGTGTCTTTCATTAGAAATATGGTAATGAAAGGGTTAAACAACATAGACAGTGTCTTTCATTAGAAATATGGTAATGAAGGGTTAAACAACATAGACAGTGTCTTTCATTAGAAATATGGTAATGAAAGGGTTAAACAACATAGACACTGTCTTACATTAGAAATATGGTAATGAAAGGGTTAAACAACATAGACAGTGTCTTTCATTAGAAATATGGTAATGAAAGGGTTAAACAACATAGACACTGTCTTACATTAGAAATATGGTAATGAAAGGGTTAAACAACATAGACACTGTCTTACATTAGAAATATGGTAATGAAAGGGTTAAACAACATAGACACTGTCTTACATTAGAAATATGGTAATGAAAGGGTTAAACAACATAGACACTGTCTTACATTAGAAATATGGTAATGAAAGGGTTAAACAACATAGACACTGTCTTACATTAGAAATATGGTACTGAAAGGGTTAAACAACATAGACACTGTCTTACATTAGAAATATGGTAATGAAAGGGTTAAACAACATAGACACTGTCTTACATTAGAAATATGGTAATGAAAGGGTTAAACAACATAGACACTGTCTTACATTAGAAATATTGTAATGAAAGGGTTAAACAACATAGACACTGTCTTACATTAGAAATATGGTAATGAAAGGGTTAAACAACATAGACACTGTCTTACATTAGAAATATGGTAATGAAAGGGTTAAACAACATACACAGTGTCTTTCATTAGAAATATGGTAATGAAAGGGTTAAACAACATAGACACTGTCTTACATTAAAAATATGGTAGTGAAAGGGTTAAACAACATAGACAGTGTCTTACATTAGAAATATGGTAATGAAAGGGTTAAACAACATAGACAGTGTCTTACATTAGAAATATGGTAATGGATGGGTTAAACAACATAGACAGTGTCTTACATTAGAAATATGGTAATGAAAGGGTTAAACAACATAGACAGTGTCTTTCATTAGAAATATGGTAATGAAGGGTTAAACAACATAGACAGTGTCTTTCATTAGAAATATGGTAATGAAAGGGTTAAACAACATAGACACTGTCTTACATTAGAAATATGGTAATGAAAGGGTTAAACAACATAGACAGTGTCTTTCATTAGAAATATGGTAATGAAAGGGTTAAACAACATAGACACTGTCTTACATTAGAAATATGGTAATGAAAGGGTTAAACAACATAGACACTGTCTTACATTAGAAATATGGTAATGAAAGGGTTAAACAACATAGACACTGTCTTACATTAGAAATATGGTAATGAAAGGGTTAAACAACATAGACACTGTCTTACATTAGAAATATGGTAATGAAAGGGTTAAACAACATAGACACTGTCTTACATTAGAAATATGGTAATGAAAGGGTTAAACAACATAGACACTGTCTTACATTAGAAATATGGTAATGAAAGGGTTAAACAACATAGACACTGTCTTACATTAGAAATATGGTAATGAAGGGTTAAACAACATAGACAGTGTCTTTCATTAGAAATATGGTAATGAAAGGGTTAAACAACATAGACAGTGTCTTTCATTAGAAATATGGTAATGGAAGGGTTATACAACATAGACACTGTCTTTCATTAGAAATATGGTAATGAAAGGGTTAAACAACATAGACAGTGTCTTACATTAGAAATATGGTAATGAAAGGGTTAAACAACATAGACACTGTCTTACATTAGAAATATGGTAATGAAAGGGTTAAACAACATAGACACTGTCTTACATTAGAAATATGGTAATGAAAGGGTTAAACAACATAGACAGTGTCTTTCATTAGAAATATGGTAATGAAAGGGTTAAACAACATAGACAGCGTCTTACATTAGAAATATGGTAATGAAAGGGTTAAACAACATAGACAATGTTTTACATTAGAAATATGGTAATGAAAGGGTTAAACAACATAGACAGTGTCTTTCATTAGAAATATGGTAATGAAAGGGTTAAACAACATAGACAGTGTCTTACATTAGAAATATGGTAATGGAAGGGTTAAACAACATAGACAGTGTCTTTCATTAGAAATATGGTAATGAAAAGGTTAAACAACATGGACAGTGCCTTACATTAGAAATATGGTAATGGAAGGGTTAAACAACATAGAGAGTGTCTTTCATTAGAAATATGGTAATGGAAGGGTTAAACAACATAGACAGTGTCTTACATTAGAAATATGGTAGTGAAAGGGTTAAACAACATAGACAGTGTCATTCATTAGAAATATGGTAATGAAATGGTTAAACAACATAGACACTGTCTTACATTAGAAATATGGTAATGAAAGGGTTAAACAACATAGACAGTGTCTTTCATTAGAAATATGGTAATGGAAGAGTTAAACAACATAGAAAGTGTCTTACATTAGAAATATGGTAGTGAAAGGGTTAAACAACATAGACAGTGTCTTACATTAGAAATATGGTAATGGAAGGGTTAAACAACATAGACAGTGTCTTTCATTAGAAATATGGTAATGAAAGGGTTAAACAACATGGACAGTGCCTTACATTAGAAATATGGTAATGGAAGGGTTAAACAACATAGACAGTGTCTTTCATTAGAAATATGGTAATGGAAGGGTTATACAACATAGACAGTGTCTTACATTAGAAATATGGTAATGGAAGGGTTAAACAACATAGACAGTGTCTTACATTAGAAATATGGTAACGGAAGGGTTAAACAACATAGACTGTGTCTTACATTAGAAATATGGTAGTGAAAGGGTTAAACAACATAGACAGTGTCTTACATTAGAAATATGGTAATGAAAGGGTTAAACAACATAGACAGTGCTTTACATTAGAAATATGGTAATGAAAGGGGTAAACAACATAGACAGTGCCTTACATTATAAATATGGTAATGAAAGGGTTAAAGAACATAGACAGTGTCTTTCATTATAAATATGGTAATGAAAGGGTTAAACAACATAGACAGTGCTTTACATTAGAAATATGGTAATGGAAGGGTTAAACAACATAGACAGTGTCTTACATTAGAAACATGGTAATGAAAGGGTTAAACAACATAGACAGTGCTTTACATTAGAAATATGGTAATGAAAGTGTTAAACAACATAGACAGTGTCTTCCATTAGAAATATGGTAATGAAAGGGTTAAACAACATAGACAGTGTCTTACATTAGAAATATGGTAATGAAGGGTTAAACAACATAGACAGTGTCTTACATTAGAAATATGGTAATGGAAGAGTTAAACAACATAGAAAGTGTCTTACATTAGAAATATGGTAATGAAAGGGTTAAACAACATAGACAGTGTCTTACATTAGAAATATGGTAATGGATGGGTTAAACAACATAGACAGTGTCTTACATTAGAAATATGGAAATGAAAGGGTTAAACAACATAGACAGTGTCTTACATTAGAAATATGGTAATGGAAGGGTTAAACAACATAGACAGTGTCTTTCATTAGAAATATGGTAATGAAAGGGTTAAACAACATAGACAGTGTCTTACATTAGAAATATGGTAATGGAAGGGTTAAACAACATAGACAGTGTCTTTCATTAGAAATATGGTAATGAAAGGTTAAACAACATAGACAGTGTCTTACATTAGCTATATGGTAATGAAAGGGTTAAAGACATAGACAGTGTCTTTAATTAGAATTATGGTAATGAAAGGATCAAGTACAATATTTAAAACTAAGAGAAGCAGGAAAAACACTTACAACACCATAACGAAGTCCAAACTCTTCCAAGATACAAGCAGAATAGTTAGAGTAGACATATGGTTGATCCTCAATGGTTTCCAGACATTTCTTGTCATAACTTAGGGGAAAAATATAAAAATAAATTGAAATAAAATTAATTAATTTACAAATTTCAAAGCTTTTTACTCTAAAAGAAAATTAGCTTTAAAAAGAGAGCTGTTTTCTTAACGATAGAGAGAGACAGAGAGTTAGTAGATTCAGCTTAAGTCTAATTAGATTTTTTTTCATTATTTTAGTCAGTGGAATAAGTCTGGGGAGATTGATTTTTGGTGGGTCTGGAAGAACTAGGATGGTTATCATGTTTTTGACACAACTGAAAGGTCCAATCAACCCTTTCTTTGGCAAGTTTTCTATGTCTGGATGTTCTTCCAATCACCAACCACTTTACAGGAGTGTGTATATCTGGTTTAAAATAGGTACACTGTATCCCTGTGTATATCTGGTTTACAATAGGTACACTGTATCCCTGTGTATATCAGGTTTACAATAGGTACACTGTATCCCTGTGTATATCTGGTTTACAATAGGTACACTGTATCCCTGTGTATATCTGGTTTACAATAGGTGCACTGTATCCCTGTGTATATCTGGTTTACAATAGGTACACTGTATCCCTGTGTATATCTGGTTTACAATAGGGTCACTGTATCTCTGTGTATATCTGGTTTACAATAGGTACACTGTATCCCTGTGTATATATGGTTTAAAATAGGGTCACTGTATCCCTGTGTATATCTGGTTTACAATAGGTACACTGTATCCCTGTGTATAACTGGTTTACAATAGGTACACTGTATCCCAGTGTATATCTGGTTTACAATAGGTACACTGTATCCCTGTGTAAATCTGGTTTACAATAGGTACACTGTATCCCTGTGTATATCAGGTTTACAATAAGTACACTGTATCCCAGTGTATATCTGGTTTACAATAGGTACACTGTATCCCAGTGTATATCTGGTTTACAATAGGTACACTGTATCCCAGTGTATATCTGGTTTACAATACGTACACTGTATCCCTGTGGTATATCTGGTTTACAATAGGTACACTGTACCCCTGGGTATATCAGATTTACAATAGGTACACTGTATCCCTGGGTATATCTGGTTTACAATAGGTACACTGTATCCCAGTTTATATCAGGTTTACAATAGGTACACTGTATCCCTGTGTATATCTGGTTTACAGTAGGTATACTGTATCCCTGGGTATATCTAGTTTACAATAGGTACACTGTATCCCTGTGTATATCAGGTTTACAATAGGTACACTGTATCCCAGTGTATATCTAGTTTACAATAGGTACACTGTATCCCAGTGTATATCTAGTTTACAATAGGTACACTGTATCCCAGTGTATATCTAGTTTACAATAGGTACACTGTATCCCAGTGTATATCTAGTTTACAATAGGTACACTGTATCCCTGTGTGTATATCTGACAGAGAGAGACAGAGAGTTAGTACATCCAGCTTAAGTTTAATTAGATTTTTTTCATTATTTTAGTCAGTGGAACAAGTCTGGGGAGATTGATTTCTGGTGGGTCTTCAAGAAGGGACAGCATCCATGGCCTTCACAGGCCCTCCAGGACTGGAGAGATTGATGCCTGGTGGGTCTGTGCCCATAGCCTTTTCGTACCTACTTGGTCAAAACCACCTCTGGTTCTATGAAATAAATCAAACTATTTGAAAGTGTTCCTATTTAAATAAACATTTTCCAATATAATTGTTAAAGATAGATACTATTGGTGAAGTGGAGTTGGAGAGGGCTGACCTTCTGTACAGGAGGGATTCTGTGTGTGTGTGTGTATTAGTATAAGTGTGTGTGTGTGTATTAGTGTATGTGTATGTGTGTGTATTAGTGTGTGTGTGTGTATTAGTGTAAGGGTGTGTGTGTGTATTAGTGTAAGTGTAAGTGTGTGTATTACTGTATGTGTATGTGTGTGTATGTGTGTGTATTAGTGTGTGTATTAGTGTAAGTGTATGTGTGTATGTGTATTACTGTATGTGTGTGTATTACTGTATGTGTGTGTATTAGTGTAAGTGTATGTGTGTGTATTACTGTATGTGTATGTGTGTGTATGTGTGTGTATTAGTGTGTGTATTAGTGTAAGTGTATGTGTGTATGTGTATTACTGTATGTGTGTGTATTACTGTATGTGTGTGTATTAGTGTATGTGTATGTGTGTGTATTAGTGTGTGTGTATGTGTGTATTAGTGTAAGTGTATGTGTGTGTATTTGTGTATGTGTGTATGTATATTACTGTATGTGTGTATGTGTGTATTAGTGTATGTGTGTTTTAGGTATGGAGAAATGAACAGATTATAATGCTTCAGAATATGAAATACTCTAATAAAATAGCTCCCAGTGGATTGGCAGTATCAGTAGAGGGTTGGACGCCATGCTATCTAGCATAGAGTTACTTCCCTTTACGGACTGAGTTCAAATCCCTCCAAAGTTAACTTTGCTTTTCATCCTTACGGGGTTGATAAAATAAAGTACCAGTAATGTACTGGGTAATTGCTGGCCTTGTGCCAAAAGTAGAAACAATTATTATTATTAAGGGCGGTGGATTAACAGTATCGGTAGAGGGTCAGACGCTATGCAGCATAGAGATACCTCCCTTTATGATCTGAGTTCAAATCCTGCCGAGGTTAACTTTGCCTTTCATCCTTACGGGGTCGATAAAATAAAGTACCAGTAATACACTGGGATAATTGCTGGCCTTGTGCCAAAAGTAGAAACAATTATTAAGCTGGTGTTTGGAACATAACTTAAGGAAGATGTCATAAAATTATGATGGACGGTAGATAAATATAAACACTTTAAAATAAACAGTTCAATAATGTAGAACGGGGGTGGAGGAGGGGGTACCAAAAGGGTTTAAAATAACTTTAAAAGAAAAATGAAGGCACTTACAGAAATAGTTTCTGAGACAAACAGGTATAATGGTGATCAATGTCAGTCAATCTTGAGACAGATTCCTCCTTCATCTTCGGAATATCGCTTCTACCAATTATTTGGAGTAAAGAACCCAGGAGTTCTCTTTCTTCTTTTTTCCAATATTCATAATTATTATACTGAAAATGATAATTATAATTATGAAAAATTGTAATTATGGAAATATAAAACAAGTGTTTTAATGCCATTTAACCTACTGAAATAGAGGTCGACTTGCAGACTCCAGATACACAGAGGGATACAGTGTACCTATTGTAAACCAGATATACACAGGGATACAGTGTACCTATTGTAAACCAGATATACACAGGGATACAGTGTACCTATTGTAAACCAGATATACACAGGGATACAGTGTACCTATTGTAAACCAGATATACACAGGGATACAGTGTACCTATTGTAAACCAGATATACACACTGGGACACAGTGTACCTATTATAAACCAGATATACACTGGGATACAGTGTACCTATTGTAAACCAGATATACACTGGGATACAGTGTTCCTATTATAAACCAGATATACACTGGGATACAATGTACCTAGTGTAAACCAGATATACACTGGGATACAGTGTTCCTATTGTAAACCAGATATACACAGGGATACAGTGTACCTATTGTAAACCTGATATACACAGGGATACAGTGTACCTATTGTAAACCTGATATACCCAGGGATACAGTGTACCTATTGTAAACCAGATACACAGGGATACAGTGTACCTATTGTAAACTAGATATACACTGGGATACATGGTACCTATTGTAAACCAGATAAACAGGGATACAGTGTACCTATTGTAAACCAGATATACACTGGGATACAGTGTACCTATTGTAAACCAGATATACACAGGGATACAGTGTACCTATTGTAAACCAGATATACCCAGGGATACAGTGTACCTATTGTAAACCAGATACACACAGGGATACAGTGTACCTATTGTAAACCAGATATACACAGGGATACAGTATACATATTGTAAACCAGATATACACAGGGATACAGTGTACCTATTGTAAACTAGATATACACAGGGATACAGTGTACCTATTGTAAACTAGATATACAGGGATACAGTGTACCTTTTGTATACCAGATATACACAGGGATACAGTGTACCTATTGTAAACCTGATATACCCAGGGATACAGTGTACCTATTGTAAACCAGATACACAGGGATACAGTGTACCTATTGTAAACTAGATATACACAGGGATACAGTGTACCTATTGTAAACCAGATAAACAGGGATACAGTGTACCTATTGTAAACCAGATAGACAGGCATATGGTGTACCTATTGTAAACCAGATATACAGGGATACAGTGTACCTTTTGTATACCAGATATACACAGGGATACAGTGTACCTATTGTAAACCAGATATACCCAGGGATACAGTGTACCTATTGTAAACCAGATATATACTGGGATACAGTATACCTATTGTAAACCTGATATACACAGAGATACAGTGACGCTATTGTAAACCAGATATACACAGGGATACAGTGTACCTATTGTAAACCTGATATACACAGGGATACAGTGTACCTATTGTAAACCAGATAAACAGGGATACAGTGTACCTATTGTAAACCAGATAGACAGGCATATGGTGTACCTATTGTAAACCAGATATACAGGGATACAGTGTACCTTTTGTATACCAGATATACACAGGGATACAGTGTACCTATTGTAAACCAGATATACCCAGGGATACAGTGTACCTATTGTAAACCAGATATATACTGGGATACAGTATACCTATTGTAAACCTGATATACACAGAGATACAGTGACGCTATTGTAAACCAGATATACACAGGGATACAGTGTACCTATTGTAAACCTGATATACACAGGGATACAGTGTACCTATTTTATATTAGATATACACAGGGATACAGTGTACCTATTGTAAACTAGATATACACAGGGATACAGTGTACCTATTGTAAATCTGATATACACAGGGATACAGTGTACCTATTGTAAACCTGATATACCCAGGGACACAGTGTACCTATTGTAAACCAGATATACCCAGGGATACAGTGTACCTATTGTAAACCAGATATACACAGGGATACAGTGTACCTATTGTAAACCAGATATACACAGGGGTACAGTGTACCTATTGTAAACCAGATACACCACAGGGATACAGTGTACGTATTATAAACCAGATATACACTGGGATACAGTGTGCCTATTGTAAACCAGATATACACTGGGATACAGTGTACCTATTGTAAACCAGATGTACACAGGGATACAGTGTACTTATTGTAAACCCGATATACACAGGGATACAGTGTACCTATTGTAAACCATATATACACAGGGATACAGTGTACCTATTGTAAACCAGATATACACACTCTTGTAAAATGGTTGGTGATTGGAAGAACATCCAGACATAGAAAACTTGCCAAAGAAAGGGTTGATTGGACCTTTCAGTTGTGTCAAAAACATGATAACCTCCCTAGTACTGGTGCAAAGATAAAATGTATTCAGTAGGTGTGATACAGACACTGGCCTGTCAGGAAGGTCAGGAGACTTGCTTCACTACTGACTCAGTTTTTGAAGTACCACTCAACCCTTGCTAGCAGGGAAAGTAAATGTTAAATGATGAGGATTATGGTGGTGGTGCTGCTGATGATGATGGATATGAGTTTCAGCAATTTGAGATCAGCTCTCATCACCTCAGCTCAGGTCTTCCTTGGTCTACCTCTACTATCACTTCCTTCCACTGAGATTTCTTGGTACTTCTTCACAAGCAATCATCATCCATGCTCATCACATGTCTGTACCAGTGCAGTCTTCTCTCTTCTACAGTAATTTGGTTTCCTCTTAAACCCAGTTTCTCCATCAGTTCATCCAAGTTCAGCCTTTCTCTCACATTTACATTCCACAACAAAACCTGCACAACCAATGATTCACAAAAGTTAACACATCAACAACACAGTTAACACATCAAAAACACAGTTTACACATCAACAACACAGTTAACACATATACCAACACAGTTAACACATCAACAACACTGTTAACACATCAACAACACAGTTAACACATCTAACAGCACAGTTAACACATCTGCCAGCGCAGTTAACACATCTGCCAACACAGTTAACACATCTGCCAACACAGTTAACGCATCAATAATACAGTTAACACATCAACAACACAGTTAACACATCTGTCAACAGAGTTAACGCATCAATAATACAGTTAACACATCAACAACACAGTTAACACATCTGCCAATACAGTTAACACATACATCAACACAGTTAACACATCAAACAACACAGTTAACACATCTCGCAACACAGTTAACACATCTCGCAACACGGCTAACACATCCACCAACACAGTTAACACACCAACAACACAGTTAACACACCAACAACACAGTTAACACATCAACAACACAGTTAACACATCAACAACACAGTTAACACAACTAGAAAGACAGTTAACACATCAACAACACAGATAACACACCAACAACACAGTTAACACATCAACAACACAGTTAACACAACTAGAAAGACAGTTAACACATCAACAACACAGATAACACACCAAGAACACAGCTAACACATCAACAACACAGTTAACACATCAACAACACAGTTAACACAACTAGAAAGACAGTTAACACATCAACAACACAGATAACACACCAACAACACAGTTAACACATCAACAACACAGTTAACACAACTAGAAAGACAGTTAACACATCAACAACACAGATAACACACCAAGAACACAGCTAACACATCAACAACACAGTTAACACGTCAATAACACATCTAGCAACATAGTTAACACATCACCAACACAGTTAACACACCAACAACACAGTTAACATATCAATAACAAAGTTAACACATCAATAACACAGTTAACACATCTACCAGCATAGTTGACACATCTGCCAACACAGTTAATACATCAACAACACAGTTAACACATCAAACAACACAGTTAACGCATCAAACAACACAGTTAACACATCAATAACACAGTTAACACATCAACAACGCAGTTAACACATCAATAACACAGTTAACACATCAATAACACAGTTAACACATCAACAACACAGTTAAGACATCTAACAGTACAGTTAACACATCTGTCAACAGAGTTAACACATCAACAACACAGTTAACACATCAATAACAGAGTTAACACATCAACAACACAGTTAACACATCTGTCAACACAGTTAACACATCTGTCAACACAGTTAACACATCTGCCAACACAGTTAACACATCAATAACACAGTTAACACATCAACAACACAGTTAACACAACTGCCACCACAGTTAACACATCTGCCAACACAGTTAACACATACATCAACACAGTTAACACATTAAACAACACAGTTAACACATCAAACAGCACAGTTAACACATCCACAACACGGTTAACACATCCACCAACACAGTTAACACACCAACAACACAGTTAACACCAACAACAGGGGTTAACACATCAACAACACAGTTAACACACCATCAACACAAGAAAGACACTAACAACACAGTTAACACATCAACAACACAGTTAACACACCAACAACACAGTTAACACACCAACAACACAGTTAATACATCAACAACATAGTTAACACATCAAAAACACAGTTAACACATCAACAACACAGTTAACACACCAACAACACAGTTAACACATCAATAACACAGTTAACACATCAATAACACAGTTAACACATCAATAACACAGTTAACACATCTAACAACACAGTTAACACATCTAACAACACAGTCAACACATCTGCTAACACAGTTAACACATCTGCCAATACAGTTAACACATCTGCCAACACAACTAACATATCAATAACAGGGTTAACACATCTGCCAAAACAGTTAACACATCTGCCAACACAGTTAACACATACATCAACACAGTTAACACATCAAACAACACAGTTAACACATCAACACAGTTAACACACTAACAAAACAGTTAACACATCAACACAGTTAACACACTAACAACACAGTTAACACATCAACACAGTAAACACAATTAACACACTAACAACACAGTTAACACACTAACAACAGAGTTAACACATCATCAACACAGTTAACACATCAACAACACAGTTAACACATCTAGAAAGACAGTTAACACATCAAAAACACAGTTGACACACCAACAACACAGTTAACACATCAACAACACAGTTAACACATCTAGCAACACAGTTAACACATCATTGTAGATCAGTAAGTTATAAGGCTACTCACAATGAAGTTGTCAGGTTGTTGAAAGGGGTTGACATTGCGTTCCAGTAGACTGAGTCTGGCTCCTAAATCATCAGCTAACAGCTTGTGGGAGGAAAAGAAACACATTAAATATACAGGTATACAGGTATACAGGTATATAGGTATACAGGTATATAGGTATATAGGTAGATAGATATACAGGTATGTAGGTATATAGGTATACAGGTATATAGGTATATAGTTATATAGGTATATAGGTATACAGGTATACAGGTATATAGGTATATAGGTATACAGCTATACAGGTATATAGGTATACAGGTATACAGCTATACAGATATATAGGTATATAGGTATACAGGTATATAGGTATATAGGTATACAGGTATACACTTATACAGGTATACAGGTATATGGGTAGATAGATATACAGGTATATAGGTATACAGGTATATAGGTATACAGATAAACACTTATACAGGTATATAGGTATATAGGTATATAGGTATACAGGTATATAGGTATACAGGTATACAGGTATACAAGTATACAAGTATACAAGTATATAGGTATACTAGGTATACAGGTATATAGGTATACAGGTATATAGTTATACAGGTATACAGGTATACAGGTATATAGGTATATAGGTATACAGGTATACAGGTATACAGGTATATAGGTATACAGGTATACAGCTATACAGATATATAGGTATATAGGTATACAGGTATATAGGTATATAGGTATACAGCTATACAGGTATATAGGTATACAGGTATACAGGTATACAGGTATATAGGTATACAGGTATATAGGTATACAGGTATATAGGTATATAGGTATATAGGTATACAGGTATATAGGTATACAGGTATATAGGTATATAGGTATATAGGTATACAGGTATATAGGTATATAGGTATACAGGTATATAGGTATACAGGTATATAGGTATATAGGTATACAGGTATATAGGTATATAGGTATATAGGTATACAGGTATATAGGTATATAGGTATACAGCTATACAGGTATATAGGTATACAGGTATACATGTATACAAGTATACAAGTATACAAGTATATAGGTATACTAGGTATACAGGTATATAGGTATACAGGTATATAGTTATACAGGTATACAGGTATACAGGTATATAGGTATATAGGTATACAGGTATACAGGTATACAGGTATATAGGTATACAGGTATACAGCTATACAGATATATAGGTATATAGGTATACAGGTATATAGGTATATAGGTATACAGCTATACAGGTATATAGGTATACAGGTATACAGGTATACAGGTATATAGGTATACAGGTATATAGGTATACAGGTATATAGGTATATAGGTATATAGGTATACAGGTATATAGGTATACAGGTATATAGGTATATAGGTATATAGGTATACAGGTATATAGGTATATAGGTATACAGGTATATTGGTATACAGGTATATAGGTATATAGGTATACAGGTATATAGGTATATAGGTATATAGGTATACAGGTATATAGGTATATAGGTATACAGCTATACAGGTATATAGGTATACAGGTATACAGGTATACAGGTATATAGGTATACAGGTATATAGGTATACAGGTATATAGGTATATAGGTATATAGGTATACAGGTATATAGGTATATAGGTATATAGGTATACAGGTATATAGGTATACAGGTATATAGGTATACAGGTATATAGGTATATAGGTATATAGGTATACAGGTATATAGGTATATAGGTATACAGGTATACAGGTATATAGGTATATAGGTATACAGGTATACAGGTATATAGTATACAGGTATATAGGTATATAGGTATATAGGTATACAGGTATATAGGTATATAGGTATACAGGTATACAGGTATATAGGTATACAGGTATACAGGTATATAGGTATACAGGTATACAGGTATACAGGTATACAGGTATACAGGTATATAGGTATACAGCTATATAGGTATATAGGTATACAGGTATATAGGTATACAGGTATATAGGTATATAGGTATACAGGTATATAGGTATATAGGCATAGAAGTATATAGGTATACAGTTATATAGGTATATAGGTATACAGGTATACAGGTATAAAGGTATATAGGTATATAGGTATACAGGTATACAGGTATATAGATATACAGGTATACAGGTATACAGGTATATAGATATACAGGTATATAGGTATACAGGTATACAGGTATATAGGTATATAGGTATACAGGTAGATAGATATACAGGTATACAGGTAGATAGATATACAGGTATATAGGTATATAGGTATACAGGTATATACATCAACGCAGTAGAATATACAGGTAGATATATGAACATATTTACAATTTATCTCCCTTAAATATATACCTGTAGATAAGTCACAGTTTTTTACTAATTGTGTGTCTTATCTACCAGACCTTGTTGTAGGCTTCACATTTGTACCTCCTCCCCCCTCTCTCACATACACACACATACCACCTCCCTCCTCTCTCACATACTCACATATATCACCTCCCCCCTCTCTCTCACACACATACCACCTACCCCCTCTCTCACATACACACACATACCACCTCCCTCCTCTCTCACATACACACACATACCCCCTCTCCCCTCTCTCACATACTCACATATACCACCTCCCCCTCTCACATACACATACCACCTCCCCTCTCTTTCACACACATACACACATACATACATACATACATACATACACACAAACACACACACACACACATACACACATACTCACATCATCATCATCATCATCGTTTAACGTCTGTCTTCCACACTAGCATGGGTTTAGACGGGAATTGTCCCACTAGAGGCAAGAGTGGTTGTCTTGCTCGTATAGGACTGTCTGGCTGGTTTTCTACGGCTGGATGCCCTTCCTAACACCAACCACGTTTACAGTGTGGACTGGGAGGTTTTTACTGTGTTACTTACATGGCCACATTACAGCGTGGACTGTGTGTATTTTTGTTGTGACACCTACACGACCTCATTTATTTAGGACTGGATGTTGTGCTACCAACATACATACATATACATACACACATACACACATACACACAAACACACATACACACATACACACAAACACACATACACACACACACACACACATACATACACACATACACACATACACACATACACACATACATACACACATACATACATACACACATACATACATACATACACACATACATACACAGACACATACACATATACATACACACTTATACACACATACATACACACATACACACTTATACAGACTTAAACAGTTACACTCTAACAAAGTATTAATTATATAGAGCAGGTCGGTCATGTCACCACTCAGTTTATATATCAATGCTACATGTTATATATCAATGCTACATGTTGGTAACATGAAGGTTTGGTATGTAAACAGAAATAACTGCAACATGTGCTACATATAATATCAGTCAAGTAGTATTGGGGAGTTAAAAGCAATGGTTTGTTAATGGTGAATGCATGTGACCTATTTACATTGTTCCGGTATACTCAGCTGAAAATGAATACTAGCTGTAGCAGGGGGCTTAACCCTTTAGTATTTACATTACTTTATATTTACTATTATATTTTCATGGTAAAGACTTTATTTAACATAATATCGAATCTATGAGATTTTGGTATCATTTATTTTGAGGACAATACCATAACATAAGTATGAGTAGCCAGTTACGGCTGATTTGAACAGAAAGAGGTGAGAGAATTCTGGCCGGATATGACCGGTGTAAATGCTAAAGGATTAAACCCTCTGATAGACTGATGTCCTGACCAGGGGTAAGCCATGACCACATTACAGGGTGGGGAAGGTGTTTTTTGTTGTGTAACCAATGTGAGGACCTTACAGGGTAGACTGGGTGTTTTTTGTTGTGTAACCAATGTGTGGACCTTACAGGGTAGACTGAGGGTTCTTTGTTGTGTAACCAATGTGAGGACCTTACAGGGTAGACTGGGTGTTTTTTGTTGTGTAACCAATGTGAGGACCTTACAGGGTAGACTGAGAGTTTTTTGTTGTGTAACCAATGTGAGGACCTTACAGGGTAGACTGGGTGTTTTTTGTTGTGTAACCAATGTGAGGACCTTACAGGGTAGACTGGGTGTTTTTTGTTGTGTAACCAATGTGAGGACCTTACAGGGTAGACTGGGTGTTTTTTGTTGTGTAACCAATGTGTGGACCTTACAGGGTAGACTGAGGGTTTTTTGTTGTGTAACCAATGTGAGGACCTTCAAGGGTAGACTGGGTGTTTTTTGTTGTGTAACCAATGTGAGGACCTTACAGGGTAGACTGGGTGTTTTTTGTTGTGTAACCAATGTGAGGACCTTACAGGGTAGACTGGGTGTTTTTTGTTGTGTAACCAATGTGAGGACCTTACAGGGTAGACTGGGTGTTTTTTGTTGTGTAACCAATGTGAGGACCTTACAGGGTAGACTGGGTGTTTTTTGTTGTGTAACCAATGTGTGGACCTTACAGGGTAGACTGAGGGTTTTTTGTTGTGTAACCAATGTGAGGACCTTACAGGATAGACTGGGTGTTTTTTGTTGTGTAACCAATTTGAGGACCTTACAGGGTAGACTGGGTGTTTTTTGTTGTGTAACCAATGTGAGGACCTTACAGGGTAGACTGGGTGTTTTTTGTTGTGTAACCAATGTGAGGACCTTACAGGGTAGACTGGGTGTTTTTTGTTGTGTAACCAATGTGTGGACCTTACAGGGTAGACTGAGGGTTTTTTGTTGTGTAACCAATGTGTGGACCTTACAGGGTAGACTGAGGGTTTTTTGTTGTGTAACCAATGTGAGGACCTTACAGGGTAGACTGAGGGTTTTTTGTTGCGTAACCAATGTGTGGACCTTACAGGGTAGACTGGGTGTTTTTGTTGTGTAACCAATGTGAGGACCTTACAGGGTAGACTGGGTGTTTTTTGTTGTGTAACCAATGTGAGGACCTTACAGGGTAGACTGGGTGTTTTTTGTTGTGTAACCAATGTGAGGACCTTACAGGGTAGACTGGGTGTTTTTTGTTGTGTAACCAATGTGAGGACCTTACAGGGTAGACTGAGGGTTTTTTGTTGTGTAACCAATGTGAGGACCTTACAGGGTAGACTGAGGGTTTTTTGTTGTGTAACCAATGTGTGGACCTTACAGGGTAGACTGGGTGTTTTTTGTTGTGTAACCAATGTGAGGACCTTACAGGGTAGACTGGGTGTTTTTTGTTGTGTAACCAATGTGTGGACCTTACAGGGTAAACTGAGGGTTTTTTGTTGTGTAACCAATGTGAGGACCTTACAGGGTAGACTGAGGGTTTTTTGTTGTGTAACCAATGTGAGGACCTTACAGGGTAGACTGGGTGTTTTTTGTTGTGTAACCAATGTGTGGACCTTACAGGGTAGACTGAGGGTTTTTTGTTGTGTAACCAATGTGAGGACCTTACAGGGTAGACTGGGTGTTTTTTGTTGTGTAACCAATGTGTGGACCTTACAGGGTAGACTGAGGGTTTTTTGTTGTGTAACCAATGTGAGGACCTTACAGGGTAGACTGAGGGTTTTTTGTTGTGTAACCAATGTGAGGACCTTACAGGGTAGACTGGGTGTTTTTTGTTGTGTAACCAATGTGTGGACCTTACAGGGTAGACTGAGGGTTTTTTGTTGTGTAACCAATGTGAGGACCTTACAGGGTAGACTGAGGGTTTTTTGTTGTGTAACCAATGTGAAGACCTTACAGGGTAGACTGGGTGTTTTTTATTGTGTAACCAATGTGAGGACCTTACAGGGTAGACTGAGGGTTTTTTGTTGTGTAACCAATGTGAGGACCTTACAGGGTAGACTGAGGGTTTTTTGTTGTGTAACCAATGTGAGGATCTTACAGGGTAGACTGGGTGTTTTTTGTTGTGTAACCAATGTGAGGACCTTACAGGGTAGACTGGTTGTTTTTTGTTGTGTAACCAATGTGAGGACCTTACAGGGTAGACTGAGGGTTTTTTGTTGTGTAACCAATGTGAGGATCTTACAGGGTAGACTGGGTGTTTTTTGTTGTGTAACCAATGTGAGGACCTTACAGGGTAGACTGGTTGTTTTTTGTTGTGTAACCAATGTGAGGACCTTACAGGGTAGACTGAGGGTTTTTTGTTGTGTAACCAATGTGAGGACCTTACAGGGTAGACTGGTTGTTTTTTGTTGTGTAACCAATGTGAGGACCTTACAGGGTAGACTGGTTGTTTTTTGTTGTGTAACCAATGTGAGGACCTTACAGGGTAGACTGGGTGTTTTTTGTTGTGTAACCAGTGTGAGGACCTTACAGGGTAGACTGGTTGTTTTTTGTTGTGTAACCAATGTGAGGACCTTACAGAGTAGACTGAGGGTTTTTTGTTGTGTAACCAATGTGATGACCTTACAGGGTAGACTGGGTGTTTTTTGTTGTGTAACCAGTGTGAGGACCTTACAGGGTAGACTGAGGGTTTTTTGTTGTGTAACCAATGTGAGGACCTTACAGAGTAGACTGAGGGTTTTTTGTTGTGTAACCAATGTGATGACCTTACAGGGTAGACTGGGTGTTTTTTGTTGTGTAACCAGTGTGAGGACCTTACAGGGTAGACTGGTTGTTTTTTGTTGTGTAACCAATGTGAGGACCTTACAGGGTAGACTGGTTGTTTTTTGTTGTGTAACCAATGTGAGGACCTTACAGGGTAGACTGGTTGTTTTTTGTTGTGTAACCAATGTGAGGACCTTACAGGGTAGACTGGGTGTTTTTTGTTGTGTAACCAGTGTGAGGACCTTACAGGGTAGACTGAGGGTTTTTTGTTGTGTAACCAATGTGAGGACCTTACAGGGTAGACTGAGGGTTTTTTGTTGTGTAACCAATGTGAGGACCTTACAGGGTAGACTGAGGGTTTTTTGTTGTGTAACCAATGTGAGGACCTTACAGGGTAGACTGAGGGTTTTTTGTTGTGTAACCAATGTGAGGACCTTACAGGGTAGACTGAGGGTTTTTTGTTGTGTAACCAATGTGAGGACCTTACAGGGTAGACTGGGTGTTTTTTTGTTGTGTAGCCAATGTGAGGACCTTACAGGGTAGACTGGGTGTTTTTTGTTGTGTAACCAATGTGAGGACCTTACAGGGTAGACTGAGGGTTTTTTGTTGTGTAACCAATGTGAGGACCTTACAGGGTAAACTGGGTGTTTTTTGTTGTGTAACCAGTGTGAGGACCTTCAAGGGTAGACTGAGGGTTTTTTGTTGTGTAACCAATGTGAGGACCTTACAGGGAAGACTGAGGGTTTTTTGTTGTGTAACCAATGTGAGGACCTTACAGGGTAGACTGAGGGTTTTTTGTTGTGTAACCAATGTGAGGACCTTACAGGGTAGACTGGGTGTTTTTTGTTGTGTAACCAATGTGAGGACCTTACAGGGTAGACTGGGTGTTTTTTGTTGTGTAACCAATGTGAGGACCTTACAGGGTAGACTGAGGGTTTTTTGTTGTGTAACCAATGTGAGGACCTTACAGGGTAGACTGGGTGTTTTTTGTTGTGTAACCAATCTGAGGACCTTACAGGGTAGACTGGGTGTTTTTTATTGTGTAACCAATGTGAGGACCTTACAGGGTAGACTGAGGGTTTTTTGTTGTGTAACCAATGTGAGGACCTTACAGGGTAGACTGGGTGTTTTTTGTTGTGTAACCAATGTGAGGACCTTACAGGGTAGACTAAGGGTTTTTTGTTGTGTAACCAATGTGAGGACCTTACAGGGTAGACTGAGGGTTTTTTGTTGTGTAACCAATGTGAGGACCTTACAGGGTAGACTGGGTGTTTTTTGTTGTGTAACCAATGTGTGGACCTTACAGGGTAGACTGAGGGTTTTTTGTTGTGTAACCGATGTGAGGACCTTACAGGGTAGACTGAGGGTTTTTTGTTGTGTAACCAATGTGAGGACCTTACAGGGTAGACTGGTTGTTTTTTGTTGTGTAACCAATGTGAGGACCTTACAGGGTAGACTGGGTGTTTTTTGTTGTGTAACCAATGTGAGGACCTTACAGGGTAGACTGGGTGTTTTTTGTTGTGTAACCAATGTGAGGACCTTACAGGGTAGACTGGTTGTTTTTTGTTGTGTAACCAATGTGAGGACCTTACAGGGTAGACTGGTTGTTTTTTGTTGTGTAACCAATGTGAGGACCTTACAGGGTAGACTGAGGGTTTTTTGTTGTGTAACCAATGTGAGGATCTTACAGGGTAGACTGGGTGTTTTTTGTTGTGTAACCAATGTGAGGACCTTACAGGGTAGACTGAGGGTTTTTTGTTGTGTAACCAATGTGAGGACCTTACAGAGTAGACTGGGTGTTTCTTGTTGTGTAGCCAATGTGAGGATCTTACAGGGTAGACTGGGTGTTTCTTGTTGTGTAACCAATGTGAGGACCTTACAGAGTAGACTGGGTGTTTTTTGTTGTGTAACCAATGTGAGGATCTTACAGGGTAGACTGGGTGTTTCTTGTTGTGTAACCAATGTGAGGACCTTACAGGGTAGACTGGTTGTTTTTTGTTGTGTAACCAATGTGAGGACCTTACAGGGTAGACTGAGGGTTTTTTGTTGTGTAACCAATGTGAGGACCTTACAGGGTAGACTGGGTGTTTTTTGTTGTGTAACCAATGTGAGGACCTTACAGAGTAAACTGAGGGTTTTTTGTTGTGTAACCAATGTGAGGACCTTACAGAGTAGACTGGTTGTTTTTTGTTGTGTAACCAATGTGGGGACCTTACAGGGTAGACTGGTTGTTTTTTGTTGTGTAACCAATGTGGGGACCTTACAGGGTAGACTGAGGGTTTTTTGTTGTGTAACCAATGTGACGACCTTACAGGGTAGACTGGGTGTTTTTTGTTGTGTAACCAATGTGAGGACCTTACAGGGTAGACTGGGTGTTTTTTGTTGTGTAACCAATGTGGGGACCCTACAGGGTAGACTGAGGGTTTTTTGTTGTGTAACCAATGTGAGGACCTTACAGGGTAGACTGGGTGTTTTTTGTTGTGTAACCAATGTGAGGACCTTACAGAGTAAACTGAGGGTTTTTTGTTGTGTAACCAATGTGAGGACCTTACAGAGTAGACTGGTTGTTTTTTGTTGTGTAACCAATGTGGGGACCTTACAGGGTAGACTGGTTGTTTTTTGTTGTGTAACCAATGTGGGGACCTTACAGGGTAGACTGGGTGTTTTTTGTTGTGTAACCAATGTGAGGACCTTACAGGGTAGACTGAGGGTTTTTTGTTGTGTAACCAATGTGAGGACCTTACAGGGTAGACTGGTTGTTTTTTGTTGTGTAACCAATGTGAGGACCTTACAGGGTAGACTGGTTGTTTTTTGTTGTGTAACCAATGTGGGGACCTTACAGGGTAGACTGGTTGTTTTTTGTTGTGTAACCAATGTGGGGACCTTACAGGGTAGACTGGGTGTTTTTTGTTGTGTAACCAATGTGAGGACCTTACAGGGTAGACTGGTTGTTTTTTGTTGTGTAACCAATGTGGGGACCTTACAGGGTAGACTGGGTGTTTTTTGTTGTGTAACCAATGTGAGGACCTTACAGGGTAGACTGGTTGTTTTTTGTTGTGTAACCAATGTGGGGACCTTACAGGGTAGACTGGGTGTTTTTTGTTGTGTAACCAATGTGAGGACCTTACAGGGTAGACTGGTTGTTTTTTGTTGTGTAACCAATGTGGGGACCTTACAGGGTAGACTGGGTGTTTTTTGTTGTGTAACCAATGTGAGGACCTTACAGGGTAGACTGGTTGTTTTTTGTTGTGTAACCAATGTGGGGACCTTACAGGGTAGACTGGTTGTTTTTTGTTGTGTAACCAATGTGGGGACCTTACAGGGTAGACTGGGTGTTTTTTGTTGTGTAACCAATGTGAGGACCTTACAGGGTAGACTGGTTGTTTTTTGTTGTGTAACCAATGTGGGGACCTTACAGGGTAGACTGGTTGTTTTTTGTTGTGTAACCAATGTGAGGACCTTACAGGGTAGACTGGGTGTTTTTTGTTGTGTAACCAGTGTGAGGACCTTACAGGGTAGACTGAGGGTTTTTTGTTGTGTAACCAATGTGAGGACCTTACAGGGTAGACTGGTTGTTTTTTGTTGTGTAACCAATGTGAGGACCTTACAGGGTAGACTGGGTGTTTTTTGTTGTGTAACCAGTGTGAGGACCTTACAGGGTAGACTGGGTGTTTTTTGTTGTGTAACCAATGTGAGGACCTTACAGGGTAGACTGAGGGTTTTTTGTTGTGTAACCAATGTGAGGACCTTACAGGGTAGACTGAGGGTTTTTTGTTGTGTAACCAATGTGAGGACCTTACAGGGTAGACTGAGGGTTTTTTGTTGTGTAACCAATGTGATGACCTTACAGGGTAGACTGAGGGTTTTTTGTTGTGTAACCAATGTGAGGACCTTACAGGGTAGACTGGGTGTTTTTTTGTTGTGTAGCCAATGTGAGGACCTTACAGGGTAGACTGAGGGTTTTTTGTTGTGTAACCAATGTGAGGACCTTACAGGGTAGACTGGGTGTTTTTTGTTGTGTAACCAGTGTGAGGACCTTCAAGGGTAGACTGAGGGTTTTTTGTTGTGTAACCAGTGTGAGGACCTTACAGGGTAGACTGAGGGTTTTTTGTTGTGTAACCAATGTGAGGACCTTACAGGGTAGACTGAGGGTTTTTTGTTGTGTAACCAATGTGAGGACCTTACAGGGTAGACTGGGTGTTTTTTGTTGTGTAACCAATGTGAGGACCTTACAGGGTAGACTGGGTGTTTTTTGTTGTGTAACCAATGTGAGGACCTTACAGGGTAGACTGAGGGTTTTTTGTTGTGTAACCAATGTGAGGACCTTACAGGGTAGACTGGGTGTTTTTTGTTGTGTAACCAATGTGAGGACCTTACAGGGTAGACTGGGTGTTTTTTATTGTGTAACCAATGTGAGGACCTTACAGGGTAGACTGGGTGTTTTTCGTTGTGTAACCAATGTGAGGACCTTACAGGGTAGACTGGGTGTTTTTTGTTGTGTAACCAATGTGAGGACCTTACAGGGTAGACTGAGGGTTTTTTGTTGTGTAACCAATGTGAGGACCTTACAGAGTAAACTGAGGGTTTTTTGTTGTGTAACCAATGTGAGGACCTTACAGAGTAGACTGGGTGTTTCTTGTTGTGTAACCAATGTGAGGACCTTACAGAGTAGACTGGGTGTTTTTTGTTCTGTAACCAATGTGAGGACCTTACAGAGTAGACTGAGGGTTTTTGTTGTGTAACCAATGTGAGGACCTTACAGGGTAGACTGGGTGTTTTTTGTTGTGTAACCAATGTGAGGACCTTACAGAGTAAACTGAGGGTTTTTTGTTTTGTAACCAATGTGAGGACCTTACAGGGTAGACTGGGTGTTTTTTGTTGTGTAACAAATGTGAGGACCTTACAGGGTAGTCTGGGTGTTTTTTGTTGTGTAACCAATGTGAGGACCTTACAGAGTAAAGTGAGGGTTTTTTGTTGTGTAACCAATGTGAGGACCTTACAAGGTAGACTGGGTGTTTTTTGTTGTGTAACCAATGTGAGGACCTTACAGAGTAGACTGGGTGTTTTTTGTTGTGTAACCAATGTGAGGACCTTACAGAGTAAACTGAGGGTTTTTTGTTGTGTAACCAATGTGAGGACCTTACAAGGTAGACTGGGTGTTTTTTGCTGTGTAACCAATGTGTGGACCTTACAGGGTACACTGGGTGTTTTTTGTTGTTTAACCAATGTGAGGACCTTACAGGGTAGACTGAGGGGTTTTTTTTTGTAACCAATGTGAGGACCTTACAGGGTAGACTGGGTGTTTTTTGTTGTGTAACAAATGTGAGGACCTTACAGGGTAGTCTGGGTGTTTTTTGTTGTGTAACAAATGTGAGGACCTTACAGGGTAGACTGGGTGTTTTTTGTTGTGTAACAAATGTGAGGACCTTACAGGGTAGTCTGGGTGTTTTTTGTTGTGTAACCAATGTGAGGATCTTACAGGGTAGACTGAGGGTTTTTTGTTGCGTAACCAATGTGAGGACCTTACAGGGTAGACTGAGGGTTTTTTGTTGCGTAACCAATGTGAGGACCTTACAGGGTAGACTGGGTGTTTTTTGTTGTGTAACAAATGTGAGAACCTTACAGGGTAGACTGGGTGTTTTTTGTTGTGTAACCAATGTGAGGACCTTACAGGGTAGACTGGGTGTTTTTTGTTGTGTAACAAATGTGAGAACCTTACAGGGTAGTCTGGGTGTTTTTTGTTGTGTAACCAATGTGAGGATCTTACAGGGTAGACTGGGTGTTTTTTGTTGTGTAACCAATGTGAGGACCTTACAGAGTAGACTGGGTGTTTTTTGTTGTGTAACCAATGTGAGGATCTTACAGGGTAGACTGATGGTTTTTTGTTGTGTAACCAATGTGAGGACCTTACAGAGTAGACTGGGTGTTTTTTGTTCTGTAACCAATGTGAGGACCTTACAGAGTAGACTGGGTGTTTTTTGTTGTGTAACCAATGTGAGGATCTTACAGGGTAGACTGGGTGTTTTTTGTTGTGTAACCAATGTGAGGACCTTACAGGGTAGACTGAGGGTTTTTTGTTGTGTAACCAATGTGAGGACCTTACAGGGTAGACTGAGGGTTTTTTGTTGTGTAACCAATGTGTGGACCTTACAGGGTAGACTGAGGGTTTTTTGTTGTGTAACCAATGTGAGGACCTTACAGAGTAGACTGGGTGTTTTTTGTTCTGTAACCAATGTGAGGACCTTACAGAGTAGACTGGGTGTTTTTTGTTGTGTAACCAATGTGAGGACCTTACAGAGTAGACTGGGTGTTTTTTGTTGTGTAACCAATGTGAGGACCTTACAGGGTAGACTGGGTGTTTTTTGTTGTGTAACCAATGTGAGGACCTTACAGGGTAGACTGGGTGTTTTTTGTTGTGTAACCAATGTGAGGACCTTACAGAGTAGACTGGGTGTTTTTTGTTGTGTAACCAATGTGAGGACCTTACAGAGTAGACTGGGTGTTTTTTGTTGTGTAACCAATGTGAGGACCTTACAGGGTAGACTGGGTGTTTTTTGTTGTGTAACCAATGTGTGGACCTTACAGGGTAGACTGGGTGTTTTTTGTTGTTTAACCAATGTGAGGACCTTACAGGGTAGACTGAGGGTTTTTTGTTGTGTAACCAATGTGAGGACCTTACAGGGTAGACTGGGTGTTTTTTGTTGTGTAACCAATGTGAGGACCTTACAGGGTAGACTGGGTGTTTTTTGTTGTGTAACCAATGTGAGGACCTTACAGGGTAGACTGGGTGTTTTTTGTTGTGAAACCAAAGTGAGGTCCTTACAGGGTAGACTGGGTGTTTTTTGTTGTGTAATCAATGTGAGGACCTTACAGGGTAGACTGGGTGTTTTTTGTTGTGTAACCAATGTGAGGACCTTACAGGGTAGACTGGGTGTTTTTTGTTGTTTAACCAATGTGAGGACCTTACAGGGTAGACTGGGTGTTTTTTGTTGTGTAACCAAAGTGAGGTCCTTACAGGGTAGACTGGGTGTTTTTTGTTGTGTAATCAATGTGAGGACCTTACAGGGTAGACTGGGTGTTTTTTGTTGTGTAACCAATGTGAGGACCTTACAGGGTAGACTGGGTGTTTTTTGTTGTGTAACCAATGTGAGGACCTTACAGAGTAGACTGGGTGTTTTTTGTTGTGTAACCAATGTGAGGACCTTACAGAGTAGACTGGGTGTTTTTTGTTGTGTAACCAATGTGAGGACCTTACAGAGTAGACTGGGTGTTTTTTGTTGTGTAACCAATGTGAGGACCTTACAGGGTAGACTTGGTGTTTTTTGTTGTGTAACCAATGTGAGGACCTTACAGGGTAGACTGGGTGTTTTTTGTTGTGTAACCAATGTGAGGACCTTACAGGGTAGACTGGGTGTTTTTTGTTGTGTAACCAATGTGAGGACCTTACAGGGTAGACTGGGTGTTTTTTGTTGTGTAACCAATGTGAGGACCTTACAGAGTAGACTGGGTGTTTTTTGTTGTGTAACCAATGTGAGGACCTTACAGAGTAGACTGGGTGTTTTTTTTGTGTAACCAATGTGAGGACCTTACAGGGTAGACTGGGTGTTTTTTGTTGTGTAACAAATGTGAGAACCTTACAGGGTAGACTGAGTGTTTTTTGTTGTGTAACCAATGTGAGGATCTTACAGGGTAGACTGGGTGTTTTTTGTTGTGTAACCAATGTGAGGATCTTACAGGGTAGACTGGGTGTTTTTTGTTGTGTAACCAATGTGAGGACCTTACAGAGTAGACTGGGTGTTTTTTGTTGTGTAACCAATGTGAGGATCTTACAGGGTAGCCTGAGGGTTTTTTGTTGTGTAACCAATGTGAGGATATTACAGGGTAGACTGGGTGTTTTTTGTTGTGTAACCAATGTGAGGACCTTACAGGGTAGACTGGGTGTTTTTTGTTGTGTAACCAATGTGAGGACCTTACAGAGTAGACTGGGTGTTTTTTGTTGTGTAACCAATGTGAGGACCTTACAGGGTAGACTGGGTGTTTTTTGTTGTGTAACCAATGTGAGAACCTTACAGGGTAGTCTGGGTGTTTTTTGTTGTGTAACCAATGTGAGGATCTTACAGGGTAGACTGGGTGTTTTTTGTTGTGTAACCAATGTGAGGATCTTACAGAGTAGACTGAGGGTTTTTTGTTGTGTAACCAATGTGAGGATCTTACAGGGTAGACTGGGTGTTTTTTGTTGTGTAACCAATGTGAGGATCTTACAGAGTAGACTGAGGGTTTTTTGTTGTGTAACCAATGTGAGGATCTTACAGAGTAGACTGAGGGTTTTTTGTTGTGTAACCAATGTGAGGATCTTACAGGGTAGACTGAGGGTTTTTTGTTGTGTAACCAATGTGAGGATCTTACAGGGTAGACTGGGTGTTTTTTGTTGTGTAACCAATGTGAGGACCTTACAGGGTAGACTGGGTGTTTTTTGTTGTGTAACAAATGTGAGGATCTTACAGGGTAGACTGGGTGTTTTTTGTTGTGTAACCAATGTGAGGATCTTACAGAGTAGACTGAGGGTTTTTTGTTGTGTAACCAATGTGAGGATCTTACAGGGTAGACTGGGTGTTTTTTGTTGTGTAACCAATGTGAGGATCTTACAGAGTAGACTGAGGGTTTTTTGTTGTGTAACCAATTTGAGGATCTTACAGGGTAGACTGGGTGTTTTTTGTTGTGTAACCAATGTGAGGATCTTACAGAGTAGACTGAGGGTTTTTTGTTGTGTAACCAATGTGAGGATCTTACAGGGTAGACTGGGTGTTTTTTGTTGTGTAACCAATGTGAGGATCTTACAGAGTAGACTGAGGGTTTTTTGTTGTGTAACCAATGTGAGGATCTTACAGGGTAGACTGAGGGTTTTTTGTTGTGTAACCAATGTGAGGATCTTACAGGGTAGACTGGGTGTTTTTTGTTGTGTAACCAATGTGAGGATCTTACAGGGTAGACTGAGGGTTTTTTGTTGTGTAACCAATGTGAGGATCTTACAGGGTAGACTGGGTGTTTTTTGTTGTGTAACCAGTGTGAGGACCTTACAGAGTAGACTGGGTGTTTTTTGTTGTGTAACAAATGTGAGAACCTTACAGGGTAGTCTGGGTGTTTTTTGTTGTGTAACCAATGTGAGGATCTTACAGAGTAGACTGGGTGTTTTTTGTTGTGTAACCAATGTGAGGATCTTACAGGGTAGACTGAGGGTTTTTTGTTGTGTAACCAATGTGAGGATCTTACAGGGTAGACTGAGGGTTTTTTGTTGTGTAACCAATGTGAGGACCTTACTGAGTAGACTGGGTGTTTCTTGTTGTGTAACCAATGTGAGGACCTTACAGAGTAGACTGGGTGTTTTTTTGTTCTGTAACCAATGTGAGGACCTTACAGAGTAGACTGGGTGTTTTTTGTTGTGTAACCAATGTGAGGACCTTACAGGGTAGACTGGGTGTTTTTTGTTGTGTAACCAATGTGAGGACCTTACAGGGTAGACTGGGTGTTTTTTGTTGTGTAACCAATGTGAGGACCTTACAGGGTAGACTTGGTGTTTTTTGTTGTGTAACCAATGTGAGGACCTTACAGGGTAGACTGGGTGTTTTTTGTTGTGTAACCAATGTGAGGACCTTACAGGGTAGACTGAGGGTTTTTTGTTGTGTAACCAATGTGAGGACCTTACAGAGTAGACTGGGTGTTTTTTGTGTGTAACCAATGTGAGGACCTTACAGAGTAGACTGGGTGTTTTTTGTTGTGTAACCAATGTGAGGACCTTACAGAGTAAACTGAGGGTTTTTTGTTGTGTAACCAATGTGAGGACCTTACAGGGTAGACTGGGTGTTTTTTTGTTGTGTAACCAATGTGTGGACCTTACAGGGTAGTCTGAGGGTTTTTTGTTTTGTAACCAATGTGAGGACCTTACAGGCTAGACTGGGTGTTTTTTGTTGTGTAACCAATGTGAGGATCTTACAGGGTAGACTGAGGGTTTTTTGTTGTGTAACAAATGTGAGAACCTTACAGGGTAGACTGGGTGTTTTTTGTTGTGTAACCAATGTGAGGATCTTACAGGGTAGTCTGGGTGTTTCTTGTTGTGTAACCAATGTGAGGACCTTACAGGGTAGACTGAGGGTTTTTTGTTGTGTAACCAATGTGAGGATCTTACAGGGTAGACTGAGGGTTTTTTGTTGTGTAACCAATGTGAGGACCTTACAGGGTAGACTTGGTGTTTCTTGTTGTGTAACCAATGTGAGGACCTTACAGAGTAGACTGGGTGTTTTTTGTTCTGTAACCAATGTGAGGACCCTACAGAGTAGACTGGGTGTTTTTTGTTCTGTAACCAATGTGAGGACCTTACAGGGTAGACTGGGTGTTTTTTGTTGTGTAACCAATGTGTGGACCTTACAGGGTAGACTGGGTGTTTTTTGTTGTTTAACCAATGTGAGGACCTTACAGGGTAGACTGAGGGTTTTTTGTTTTGTAACCAATGTGAGGACCTTACAGGGTAGACTGGGTGTTTTTTGTTGTGTAACCAATGTGTGGACCTTACAGGGTAGACTGGGTGTTTTTTGTTGTGTAACCAATGTGAGGACCTTACAGGGTAGACTGGGTGTTTTTTGTTGTGTAACCAATGTGAGGACCTTACAGGGTAGACTGGGTGTTTTTTGTTGTGTAACCAATGTGTGGACCTTACAGGGTAGACTGAGGGTTTTTTGTTGTGTAACCGATGTGAGGACCTTACAGGGTAGACTGAGGGTTTTTTGTTGTGTAACCAATGTGAGGACCTTACAGGGTAGACTGGTTGTTTTTTGTTGTGTAACCAATGTGAGGACCTTACAGGGTAGACTGGGTGTTTTTTGTTGTGTAACCAATGTGAGGACCTTACAGGGTAGACTGGGTGTTTTTTGTTGTGTAACCAATGTGAGGACCTTACAGGGTAGACTGGTTGTTTTTTGTTGTGTAACCAATGTGAGGACCTTACAGGGTAGACTGGTTGTTTTTTGTTGTGTAACCAATGTGAGGACCTTACAGGGTAGACTGGGTGTTTTTTGTTGTGTAACCAATGTGAGGACCTTACAGGGTAGACTGGGTGTTTTTTGTTGTGTAACCAATGTGAGGACCTTACAGGGTAGACTGGGTGTTTTTTGTTGTGTAACCAATGTGAGGACCTTACAGGGTAGACTGGGTGTTTTTTGTTGTGTAACCAATGTGAGGACCTTACAGAGTAGACTGGGTGTTTTTTGTTGTGTAACCAATGTGAGGACCTTACAGAGTAGACTGGGTGTTTTTTGTTGTGTAACCAATGTGAGGACCTTACAGAGTAGACTGGGTGTTTTTTGTTGTGTAACCAATGTGAGGACCTTACAGGGTAGACTGGGTGTTTTTTGTTGTGTAACCAATGTGAGGACCTTACAGGGTAGACTGGGTGTTTTTTGTTGTGTAACCAATGTGTGGACCTTACCGGGTAGACTGGGTGTTTCTTGTTGTTTAACCAATGTGAGGACCTTACAGGGTAGACTGGGTGTTTTTTGTTGTTTAACCAATGTGAGGACCTTACAGGGTAGACTGGGTGTTTTTTGTTGTGTAACCAATGTGTGGACCTTACAGGGTAGACTGGGTGTTTTTTGTTGTGTAACCAATGTGAGGACCTTACAGGGTAGACTGGGTGTTTTTTGTTGTTTAACCAATGTGAGGACCTTACAGGGTAGACTGGGTGTTTTTTGTTGTTTAACCAATGTGAGGACCTTACAGGGTAGACTGGGTGTTTTTTGTTGTTTAACCAATGTGAGGACCTTACAGGGTAGACTGAGGGTTTTTTGTTGTGTAACCAATGTGAGGACCTTACAGGGTAGACTGGTTGTTTTTTGTTGTGTAACCAATGTGAGGATCTTACAGGGTAGACTGAGGGTTTTTTGTTGTGTAACCAATGTGTGGACCTTACAGGGTAGACTGGGTGTTTTTTGTTGTGTAACCAATGTGAGGACCTTACAGGGTAGACTGAGGGTTTTTTGTTGTGTAACCAATGTGAGGATCTTACAGGGTAGACTGAGGGTTTTTGTTGTGTAACCAATGTGTGGACCTTACAGGGTAGACTGGTTGTTTTTTGTTGTGTAACCAATGTGGGGACCTTACAGGGTAGACTGGTTGTTTTTTGTTGTGTAACCAATGTGGGGACCTTACAGGGTAGACTGGGTGTTTTTTGTTGTGTAACCAATGTGAGGACCTTACAGGGTAGACTGAGGGTTTTTTGTTGTGTAACCAATGTGAGGACCTTACAGGGTAGACTGGGTGTTTTTTGTTGTGTAACCAATGTGAGGACCTTACAGGGTAGACTGGTTGTTTTTTGTTGTGTAACCAATGTGAGGACCTTACAGGGTAGACTGGTTGTTTTTTGTTGTGTAACCAATGTGAGGACCTTACAGAGTAGACTGGTTGTTTTTTGTTGTGTAACCAATGTGAGGACCTTACAGGGTAGACTGGTTGTTTTTTGTTGTGTAACCAATGTGGGGACCTTACAGGGTAGACTGGGTGTTTTTTGTTGTGTAACCAATGTGAGGACCTTACAGGGTAGACTGGTTGTTTTTTGTTGTGTAACCAATGTGGGGACCTTACAGGGTAGACTGGGTGTTTTTTGTTGTGTAACCAATGTAAGGACCTTACAGGGTAGACTGGTTGTTTTTTGTTGTGTAACCAATGTGGGGACCTTACAGGGTAGACTGGTTGTTTTTTGTTGTGTAACCAATGTGGGGACCTTACAGGGTAGACTGGTTGTTTTTTGTTGTGTAACCAATGTGGGGACCTTACAGGGTAGACTGGTTGTTTTTTGTTGTGTAACCAATGTGGGGACCTTACAGGGTAGACTGGGTGTTTTTTGTTGTGTAACCAATGTGAGGACCTTACAGGGTAGACTGGTTGTTTTTTGTTGTGTAACCAATGTGGGGACCTTACAGGGTAGACTGGGTGTTTTTTGTTGTGTAACCAATGTGAGGACCTTACAGGGTAGACTGGTTGTTTTTTGTTGTGTAACCAATGTGGGGACCTTACAGGGTAGACTGGTTGTTTTTTGTTGTGTAACCAATGTGAGGACCTTACAGGGTAGACTGGGTGTTTTTTGTTGTGTAACCAGTGTGAGGACCTTACAGGGTAGACTGAGGGTTTTTTGTTGTGTAACCAATGTGAGGACCTTACAGGGTAGACTGGTTGTTTTTTGTTGTGTAACCAATGTGAGGACCTTACAGGGTAGACTGGGTGTTTTTTGTTGTGTAACCAGTGTGAGGACCTTACAGGGCAGACTGGGTGTTTTTTGTTGTGTAACCAATGTGAGGACCTTACAGGGTAGACTGAGGGTTTTTTGTTGTGTAACCAATGTGAGGACCTTACAGGGTAGACTGAGGGTTTTTTGTTGTGTAACCAATGTGAGGACCTTACAGGGTAGACTGAGGGTTTTTTGTTGTGTAACCAATGTGATGACCTTACAGGGTAGACTGAGGGTTTTTTGTTGTGTAACCAATGTGAGGACCTTACAGGGTAGACTGGGTGTTTTTTTGTTGTGTAGCCAATGTGAGGACCTTACAGGGTAGACTGAGGGTTTTTTGTTGTGTAACCAATGTGAGGACCTTACAGGGTAGACTGGGTGTTTTTTGTTGTGTAACCAGTGTGAGGACCTTCAAGGGTAGACTGAGGGTTTTTTGTTGTGTAACCAATGTGAGGACCTTACAGGGTAGACTGAGGGTTTTTTGTTGTGTAACCAATGTGAGGACCTTACAGGGTAGACTGAGGGTTTTTTGTTGTGTAACCAATGTGAGGACCTTACAGGGTAGACTGGGTGTTTTTTGTTGTGTAACCAATGTGAGGACCTTACAGGGTAGACTGGGTGTTTTTTGTTGTGTAACCAATGTGAGGACCTTACAGGGTAGACTGAGGGTTTTTTGTTGTGTAACCAATGTGAGGACCTTACAGGGTAGACTGGGTGTTTTTTGTTGTGTAACCAATGTGAGAACCTTACAGGGTAGACTGGGTGTTTTTTATTGTGTAACCAATGTGAGGACCTTACAGGGTAGACTGGGTGTTTTTCGTTGTGTAACCAATGTGAGGACCTTACAGGGTAGACTGGGTGTTTTTTGTTGTGTAACCAATGTGAGGACCTTACAGGGTAGACTGAGGGTTTTTTGTTGTGTAACCAATGTGAGGACCTTACAGAGTAAACTGAGGGTTTTTTGTTGTGTAACCAATGTGAGGACCTTACAGAGTAGACTGGGTGTTTCTTGTTGTGTAACCAATGTGAGGACCTTACAGAGTAGACTGGGTGTTTTTTGTTCTGTAACCAATGTGAGGACCTTACAGAGTAGACTGAGGGTTTTTGTTGTGTAACCAATGTGAGGACCTTACAGGGTAGACTGGGTGTTTTTTGTTGTGTAACCAATGTGAGGACCTTACAGAGTAAACTGAGGGTTTTTTGTTTTGTAACCAATGTGAGGACCTTACAGGGTAGACTGGGTGTTTTTTGTTGTGTAACAAATGTGAGGACCTTACAGGGTAGTCTGGGTGTTTTTTGTTGTGTAACCAATGTGAGGACCTTACAGAGTAAAGTGAGGGTTTTTTGTTGTGTAACCAATGTGAGGACCTTACAAGGTAGACTGGGTGTTTTTTGTTGTGTAACCAATGTGAGGACCTTACAGAGTAGACTGGGTGTTTTTTGTTGTGTAACCAATGTGAGGACCTTACAGAGTAAACTGAGGGTTTTTTGTTGTGTAACCAATGTGAGGACCTTACAAGGTAGACTGGGTGTTTTTTGCTGTGTAACCAATGTGTGGACCTTACAGGGTACACTGGGTGTTTTTTGTTGTTTAACCAATGTGAGGACCTTACAGGGTAGACTGAGGGGTTTTTTTTTGTAACCAATGTGAGGACCTTACAGGGTAGACTGGGTGTTTTTTGTTGTGTAACAAATGTGAGGACCTTACAGGGTAGTCTGGGTGTTTTTTGTTGTGTAACAAATGTGAGGACCTTACAGGGTAGACTGGGTGTTTTTTGTTGTGTAACAAATGTGAGGACCTTACAGGGTAGTCTGGGTGTTTTTTGTTGTGTAACCAATGTGAGGATCTTACAGTGTAGACTGAGGGTTTTTTGTTGCGTAACCAATGTGAGGACCTTACAGGGTAGATTGAGGGTTTTTTGTTGCGTAACCAATGTGAGGACCTTACAGGGTAGACTGAGGGTTTTTTGTTGCGTAACCAATGTGAGGACCTTACAGGGTAGACTGGGTGTTTTTTGTTGTGTAACAAATGTGAGAACCTTACAGGGTAGACTGGGTGTTTTTTGTTGTGTAACCAATGTGAGGACCTTACAGAGTAGACTGGGTGTTTTTTGTTGTGTAACCAATGTGAGGATCTTACAGGGTAGACTGATGGTTTTTTGTTGTGTAACCAATGTGAGGACCTTACAGAGTAGACTGGGTGTTTCTTGTTGTGTAACCAATGTGTGGACCTTACAGGGTAGACTGAGGGTTTTTTGTTGTGTAACCAATGTGAGGACCTTACAGAGTAGACTGGGTGTTTTTTGTTGTGTAACCAATGTGTGGACCTTACAGGGTAGACTGAGGGTTTTTTGTTGTGTAACCAATGTGAGGACCTTACAGAGTAGACTGGGTGTTTTTTGTTCTGTAACCAATGTGAGGACCTTACAGAGTAGACTGGGTGTTTTTTGTTGTGTAACCAATGTGAGGACCTTACAGGGTAGACTGGGTGTTTTTTGTTGTGTAACCAATGTGAGGACCTTACAGGGTAGACTGGGTGTTTTTTGTTGTGTAACCAATGTGAGGACCTTACAGAGTAGACTGGGTGTTTTTTGTTGTGTAACCAATGTGAGGACCTTACAGGGTAGACTGGGTGTTTTTTGTTGTGTAACCAATGTGTGGACCTTACAGGGTAGACTGGGTGTTTTTTGTTGTTTAACCAATGTGAGGACCTTACAGGGTAGACTGAGGGTTTTTTGTTGTGTAACCAATGTGAGGACCTTACAGGGTAGACTGGGTGTTTTTTGTTGTGTAACCAATGTGAGGACCTTACAGGGTAGACTGGGTGTTTTTTGTTGTGTAACCAATGTGAGGACCTTACAGGGTAGACTGGGTGTTTTTTGTTGTGTAACCAAAGTGAGGTCCTTACAGGGTAGACTGGGTGTTTTTTGTTGTGTAATCAATGTGAGGACCTTACAGGGTAGACTGGGTGTTTTTTGTTGTGTAACCAATGTGAGGACCTTACAGGGTAGACTGGGTGTTTTTTGTTGTTTAACCAATGTGAGGACCTTACAGGGTAGACTGGGTGTTTTTTGTTGTGTAACCAAAGTGAGGTCCTTACAGGGTAGACTGGGTGTTTTTTGTTGTGTAATCAATGTGAGGACCTTACAGGGTAGACTGGGTGTTTTTTGTTGTGTAACCAATGTGAGGACCTTACAGGGTAGACTGGGTGTTTTTTGTTGTGTAACCAATGTGAGGACCTTACAGAGTAGACTGGGTGTTTTTTGTTGTGTAACCAATGTGAGGACCTTACAGAGTAGACTGGGTGTTTTTTGTTGTGTAACCAATGTGAGGACCTTACAGAGTAGACTGGGTGTTTTTTGTTGTGTAACCAATGTGAGGACCTTACAGGGTAGACTTGGTGTTTTTTGTTGTGTAACCAATGTGAGGACCTTACAGGGTAGACTGGGTGTTTTTTGTTGTGTAACCAATGTGAGGACCTTACAGGGTAGACTGGGTGTTTTTTGTTGTGTAACCAATGTGAGGACCTTACAGGGTAGACTGGGTGTTTTTTGTTGTGTAACCAATGTGAGGACCTTACAGAGTAGACTGGGTGTTTTTTGTTGTGTAACCAATGTGAGGACCTTACAGAGTAGACTGGGTGTTTTTTGTTGTGTAACCAATGTGAGGACCTTACAGAGTAGACTGGGTGTTTTTTGTTGTGTAACCAATGTGAGGACCTTACAGGGTAGACTTGGTGTTTTTTGTTGTGTAACCAATGTGAGGACCTTACAGGGTAGACTGGGTGTTTTTTGTTGTGTAACCAATGTGAGGACCTTACAGGGTAGACTGGGTGTTTTTTGTTGTGTAACAAATGTGAGAACCTTACAGGGTAGTCTGGGTGTTTTTTGTTGTGTAACCAATGTGAGGATCTTACAGGGTAGACTGGGTGTTTTTTGTTGTGTAACCAATGTGAGGATCTTACAGGGTAGACTGAGGGTTTTTTGTTGTGTAACCAATGTGAGGATCTTACAGGGTAGACTGAGGGTTTTTTGTTGTGTAACCAATGTGAGGATCTTACAGGGTAGACTGAGGGTTTTTTGTTGTGTAACCAATGTGAGGACCTTACTGAGTAGACTGGGTGTTTCTTGTTGTGTAACCAATGTGAGGACCTTACAGAGTAGACTGGGTGTTTTTTTGTTCTGTAACCAATGTGAGGACCTTACAGAGTAGACTGGGTGTTTTTTGTTGTGTAACCAATGTGAGGACCTTACAGAGTAGACTGGGTGTTTTTTGTTGTGTAACCAATGTGAGGACCTTACAGAGTAGACTGGGTGTTTTTTTGTTCTGTAACCAATGTGAGGACCTTACAGAGTAGACTGGGTGTTTTTTGTTGTGTAACCAATGTGAGGACCTTACAGAGTAGACTGGGTGTTTTTTGTTGTGTAACCAATGTGAGGACCTTACAGAGTAGACTGGGTGTTTTTTGTTGTGTAACCAATGTGAGGACCTTACAGGGTAGACTGGGTGTTTTTTGTTGTGTAACCAATGTGAGGACCTTACAGGGTAGACTGGGTGTTTTTTGTTGTGTAACCAATGTGAGGACCTTACAGAGTAGACTGGGTGTTTTTTGTTGTGTAACCAATGTGAGGACCTTACAGAGTAAACTGAGGGTTTTTTGTTGTGTAACCAATGTGAGGACCTTACAGGGTAGACTGGGTGTTTTTTGTTGTGTAACCAATGTGTGGACCTTACAGGGTAGACTGGGTGTTTTTTGTTGTTTAACCAATGTGAGGACCTTACAGGGTAGACTGGGTGTTTTTTGTTGTGTAACCAAAGTGAGGTCCTTACAGGGTAGACTGGGTGTTTTTTGTTGTGTAACCAATGTGAGGACCTTACAGGGTAGACTGGGTGTTTTTTGTTGTGTAACCAATGTGAGGACCTTACAGGGTAGACTTGGTGTTTTTTGTTGTGTAACCAATGTGAGGACCTTACAGAGTAGACTTGGTGTTTTTTGTTGTGTAACCAATGTGAGGACCTTACTGAGTAGACTGGGTGTTTCTTGTTGTGTAACCAATGTGAGGACCTTACAGAGTAGACTGGGTGTTTTTTTGTTCTGTAACCAATGTGTGGACCTTACAGAGTAGACTGGGTGTTTTTTGTTGTGTAACCAATGTGAGGACCTTACAGAGTAGACTGGGTGTTTTTTGTTGTGTAACCAATGTGAGGACCTTACAGAGTAGACTGGGTGTTTTTTTGTTCTGTAACCAATGTGAGGACCTTACAGAGTAGACTGGGTGTTTTTTGTTGTGTAACCAATGTGAGGACCTTACAGAGTAGACTGGGTGTTTTTTGTTGTGTAACCAATGTGAGGACCTTACAGAGTAGACTGGGTGTTTTTTGTTGTGTAACCAATGTGAGGACCTTACAGGGTAGACTGGGTGTTTTTTGTTGTGTAACCAATGTGAGGACCTTACAGGGTAGACTGGGTGTTTTTTGTTGTGTAACCAATGTGAGGACCTTACAGAGTAGACTGGGTGTTTTTTGTTGTGTAACCAATGTGAGGACCTTACAGAGTAAACTGAGGGTTTTTTGTTGTGTAACCAATGTGAGGACCTTACAGGGTAGACTGGGTGTTTTTTGTTGTGTAACCAATGTGTGGACCTTACAGGGTAGACTGGGTGTTTTTTGTTGTTTAACCAATGTGAGGACCTTACAGGGTAGACTGGGTGTTTTTTGTTGTGTAACCAAAGTGAGGTCCTTACAGGGTAGACTGGGTGTTTTTTGTTGTGTAACCAATGTGAGGACCTTACAGGGTAGACTGGGTGTTTTTTGTTGTGTAACCAATGTGAGGACCTTACAGGGTAGACTTGGTGTTTTTTGTTGTGTAACCAATGTGAGGACCTTACAGGGTAGACTGGGTGTTTTTTGTTGTGTAACCAATGTGAGGACCTTACAGGGTAGACTGAGGGTTTTTTGTTGTGTAACCAATGTGAGGACCTTACAGAGTAGACTGGGTGTTTTTTGTGTGTAACCAATGTGAGGACCTTACAGAGTAGACTGGGTGTTTTTTGTTGTGTAACCAATGTGAGGACCTTACAGAGTAAACTGAGGGTTTTTTGTTGTGTAACCAATGTGAGGACCTTACAGGGTAGACTGGGTGTTTTTTTGTTGTGTAACCAATGTGTGGACCTTACAGGGTAGTCTGAGGGTTTTTTGTTTTGTAACCAATGTGAGGACCTTACAGGCTAGACTGGGTGTTTTTTGTTGTGTAACCAATGTGAGGATCTTACAGGGTAGACTGAGGGTTTTTTGTTGTGTAACAAATGTGAGAACCTTACAGGGTAGACTGGGTGTTTTTTGTTGTGTAACCAATGTGAGGATCTTACAGGGTAGTCTGGGTGTTTCTTGTTGTGTAACCAATGTGAGGACCTTACAGGGTAGACTGAGGGTTTTTTGTTGTGTAACCAATGTGAGGATCTTACAGGGTAGACTGAGGGTTTTTTGTTGTGTAACCAATGTGAGGACCTTACAGGGTAGACTTGGTGTTTCTTGTTGTGTAACCAATGTGAGGACCTTACAGAGTAGACTGGGTGTTTTTTGTTCTGTAACCAATGTGAGGACCCTACAGAGTAGACTGGGTGTTTTTTGTTCTGTAACCAATGTGAGGACCTTACAGGGTAGACTGGGTGTTTTTTGTTGTGTAACCAATGTGTGGACCTTACAGGGTAGACTGGGTGTTTTTTGTTGTTTAACCAATGTGAGGACCTTACAGGGTAGACTGAGGGTTTTTTGTTTTGTAACCAATGTGAGGACCTTACAGGGTAGACTGGGTGTTTTTTGTTGTGTAACCAATGTGTGGACCTTACAGGGTAGACTGGGTGTTTTTTGTTGTGTAACCAATGTGAGGACCTTACAGGGTAGACTGGGTGTTTTTTGTTGTGTAACAAATGTGAGGACCTTACAGGGTAGTCTGGGTGTTTTTTGTTGTGTAACCAATGTGAGGACCCTACAGAGTAGACTGGGTGTTTTTTGTTCTGTAACCAATGTGAGGACCTTACAGGGTAGACTGGGTGTTTTTTGTTGTGTAACCAATGTGTGGACCTTACAGGGTAGACTGGGTGTTTTTTGTTGTGTAACCAATGTGAGGACCTTACAGGGTAGACTGGGTGTTTTTTGTTGTGTAACAAATGTGAGGACCTTACAGGGTAGTCTGGGTGTTTTTTGTTGTGTAACCAATGTGAGGACCCTACAGAGTAGACTGGGTGTTTTTTGTTCTGTAACCAATGTGAGGACCTTACAGGGTAGACTGGGTGTTTTTTGTTGTGTAACCAATGTGTGGACCTTACAGGGTAGACTGGGTGTTTTTTGTTGTTTAACCAATGTGAGGACCTTACAGGGTAGACTGAGGGTTTTTTGTTTTGTAACCAATGTGAGGACCTTACAGGGTAGACTGGGTGTTTTTTGTTGTGTAACCAATGTGTGGACCTTACAGGGTAGACTGGGTGTTTTTTGTTGTGTAACCAATGTGAGGACCTTACAGGGTAGACTGGGTGTTTTTTGTTGTGTAACAAATGTGAGGACCTTACAGGGTAGACTGGGTGTTTTTTGTTGTGTAACAAATGTGAGGACCTTACAGGGTAGACTGGGTGTTTTTTGTTGTGTAACAAATGTGAGGACCTTACAGGGTAGTCTGGGTGTTTTTTGTTGTGTAACAAATGTGAGGACCTTACAGGGTAGACTGGGTGTTTTTTGTTGTGTAACAAATGTGAGGACCTTACAGGGTAGACTGGGTGTTTTTTGTTGTGTAACAAATGTGAGGACCTTACAGGGTAGTCTGGGTGTTTTTTGTTGTGTAACCAATGTGAGGATCTTACAGGGTAGACTGAGGGTTTTTTGTTGTGTAACCAATGTGAGGAGCTTACAGGGTAGATTGAGGGTTTTTTGTTGTGTAACCAATGTGAGGATCTTACAGGGTAAACTGAGGATTTTTTGTTGCGTAACCAATGTGAGGACCTTACAGGGTAGACTGGGTGTTTTTTGTTGTGTAACCAATGTGAGGACCTTACAGGGTAGACTGGGTTTTTTTTTGTTGTGTAACCAATGTGAGGACCTTACAGAGTAGACTGGGTGTTTTTTGTTGTGTAACCAATGTGAGGACCTTACAGAGTAGACTGGGTGTTTTTTGTTGTGTAACCAATGTGAGGACCTTACAGAGTAAACTGAGGGTTTTTTGTTGTGTAACCAATGTGAGGACCTTACAGGGTAGACTGGGTGTTTTTTGTTGTGTAACCAATGTGTGGACCTTACAGGGTAGACTGGGTGTTTTTTGTTGTGTAACCAATGTGTGGACCTTCCAGGGTAGACTGAGGGTTTTTTGTTTTGTAACCAATGTGAGGACCTTACAGGGTAGACTGGGTGTTTTTTGTTGTGTAACAAATGTGAGGACCTTACAGGGTAGTCTGGGTGTTTTTTGTTGTGTAACCAATGTGAGGACCTTACAGGGTAGACTGGGTGTTTTTTGTTGTGTAACCAATGTGAGGATCTTACAGGGTAGACTGAGGGTTTTTTGTTGTGTAACCAATGTGAGGATCTTACAGGGTAGACTGAGGGTTTTTTGTTGTGTAACCAATGTGAGGACCTTACAGGGTAGACTGGGTGTTTTTTGTTGTGTAACCAATGTGAGAACCTTACAGGGTAGACTGGGTGTTTTTTGTTGTGTAACCAATGTGAGGTCCTTACAGGGTAGACTGGGTGTTTTTTGTTGTGTAACCAATGTGACGACCTTACAGGGTAGACTGGGTGTTTTTTGTTGTGTAACCAATGTGAGGACCTTACAGGGTAGACTGGGTTTTTTTTGTTGTGTAACCAATGTGAGGACCTTACAGGGTGGGCCAGGTGTTTTTTGTTGTGTAACCAATGTGAGGACCTTACAGGGTAGACTGGGTGTTTTTTGTTGTGTAACCTATGTGTGGACCTTACAGGGTAGACTGGGTGTTTTTGTTGTGTAACCAATGTGAGGACCTTACAGGGTAGACTGGGTGTTTTTTGTTGTGTAACCAATGTGAGGACCTTACAGGATAGACTGGTTTTTTTTTGTTGTGTAACCAATGTGAGGAGCTTACAGGGTTGACTGAGGGTTTTTTGTTGTGTAACCAATGTGAGGACCTTACAGAGTAGACTGGGTGTTTTTTGTTGTGTAACCAATGTGAGGACCTTACAGGGTAGACTGAGAGTTTTTTTTTGTGTAACCAATGTGAGGACCTTACAGAGTAGACTGGGTGTTTTTTGTTGTGTAACCAATGTGAGGACCTTACAGGGTAGACTGAGAGTTTTTTGTTGTGTAACCAATGTGAGGACCTTATAGAGTAGACTGGGTGTTTTTTGTTGTGTAACCAATGTGAGGACCTTACAGGGTAGACTGAGAGTTTTTTGTTGTGTAACCAATGTGAGGACCTTACAGAGTAGACTGGGTGTTTTTTGTTGTGTAACCAATGTGAGGACCTTACAGAGTAGACTGGGTGTTTTTTGTTGTGTAACCAATGTGAGGACCTTACAGGGTAGACTGGGTGTTTTTTGTTGTGTAACCAATGTGAGGACCTTACAGGGTAGACTGGGTGTTTTTTGTTGTGTAACCAATGTGAGGACCTTACAGGGTAGACTGGGTGTTTTTTGTTGTGTAACCAATGTGAGGACCTTACAGGGTAGACTGGGTGTTTTTTGTTGTGTAACCAATGTGAGGACCTTACAGGGTAGACTGGGTGTTTTTTGTTGTGTAACCAATGTGAGGACCTTACAGGGTAGACTGAGGGTTTTTTGTGGTGTAACCAATGTGAGGTCCTTTCAGGGTAGACTGGGTGTTTTTTGTTGTGTAACCAATGTGAGGATCTTACAGGGTAGACTGGGTGTTTTTTGTTGTGTAACCAATGTGAGGACCTTACAGGGTAGACTGGGTGTTTTTTGTTGTGTAACCAATGTGAGGACCTTACAGGGTAGACTGAGTGTTTTTTGTTGTGTAACCAATGTGACGACCTTACAGGGTAGACTGGTTTTTTTTTGTTGTGTAACCAATGTGTGGACCTTACAGGGTAGACTGAGGGTTTATTGTTGTGTAACCAACGTAAGGTCCTTTTTTGTTGTGTAACCTTACAGGGTGGGCCAGGTGTTTTTTGTTGTGTAACCAATGTGAGGACCTTACAGGGTAGACTGGGTGTTTTTTGTTGTGTAACCAATGTGTGGACCTTACAGGGTACACTGAGGGTTTATTGTTGTGTAACCAATGTGAGGACCTTACAGGGTAGACTGGGTGTTTTTTGTTGTGTAACCAATGTGAGGACCTTACATGGTAGACTGAGGGTTTTTTGTTGTGTAACCAATGTGAGGACCTTACAGGGTAGACTGGGTGTTTTTTGTTGTGTAACCAATGTGAGGACCTTACAGGGTAGACTGGGTGTTTTTTTTTGTGTAACCAATGTGAGGACCTTACAGGGTAGACTGGGTGTTTTTTGTTGTGTAACCAATATGAGGACCTTACAGGGTAGACTGAGGGGTTTTGTTGTGTAACCAATGTGAGGACCTTACAGGGTAGACTGGGTGTTTTTTGTTGTGTAACCAATATGAGGACCTTACAGGGTAGACTGGGTGTTTTTTTTTGTGTAACCAATGTGAGGAGCTTACATGGTAGACTGAGGGGTTTTGTTGTGTAACCAATATGAGGACCTTACAGGGTAGACTGGGTGTTTTTTGTTGTGTAACCAATATGAGGACCTTACAGGGTAGACTGGGTGTTTTTTGTTGTGTAACCAATATGAGGACCTTACAGGGTAGACTGAGGGGTTTTGTTGTGTAACCAATGTGAGGACCTTACAGGGTAGACTGGGTTTTTTTTGTTGTGTAACCAATGTGAGGACCTTACAGGGTAGACTGGGTGTTTTTTGTTGTGTAACCAATGTGAGGACCTTACAGGGTAGACTGAGTGTTTTTTGTTGTGTAACCAATGTGACGACCTTACAGGGTAGACTGGTTTTTTTTTGTTGTGTAACCAATGTGAGGACCTTACAGGGTAGACTGGGTGTTTTTGTTGTGTAACCAATGTGAGGACCTTACAGGGTAGACTGGGTGTTTTTGTTGTGTAACCAATGTGACGACCTTACAGGGTAGACTGGTTTTTTTTTGTTGTGTAACCAATGTGAGGACCTTACAGGGTAGACTGGGTGTTTTTTGTTGTGTAACCAATGTGAGGACCTTACAGGGTAGACTGAGTGTTTTTTGTTGTGTAACCAATGTGACGACCTTACAGGGTAGACTGGTTTTTTTTTGTTGTGTAACCAATGTGAGGACCTTAAAGGGTAGACTGGGTGTTTTTGTTGTGTAACCAATGTGAGGACCTTACAGGGTAGACTGGGTGTTTTTGTTGTGTAACCAATGTGACGACCTTACAGGGTAGACTGGTTTTTTTTTGTTGTGTAACCAATGTGAGGACCTTACAGGGTAGACTGGGTGTTTTTTGTTGTGTAACCAATGTGAGGACCTTACAGGGTAGACTGAGTGTTTTTTGTTGTGTAACCAATGTGACGACCTTACAGGGTAGACTGGTTTTTTTTTGTTGTGTAACCAATGTGAGGACCTTACAGGGTAGACTGGGTGTTTTTGTTGTGTAACCAATGTGAGGACCTTACAGGGTAGACTGGGTGTTTTTGTTGTGTAACCAATGTGTGGACATTACAGGGTAGACTGGGTGTTTTTTGTTGTGTAACCAATGTGAGGACCTTACAGGATAGACTGGTTTTTTTTTGTTGTGTAACCAATGTGAGGACCTTACAGGGTAGACTGGGTGTTTTTGTTGTGTAACCAATGTGAGGACCTTACAGGGTAGACTGGGTGTTTTTTGTTGTGTAACCAATGTGAGGACCTTACAGGGTAGACTGGGTGTTTTTTGTTGTGTAACCAATGTGAGGACCTTACAGAGTAGACTGGGTGTTTTTTGTTGTGTAACCAAAGTGAGGTCCTTACAGGGTAGACTGGGTGTCTTTTGTTGTGTAACCAATGTGAGGACCTTACAGGGTAGACTGGGTGTTTTTTGTTGTGTAACCAATGTGAGGACCTTACAGGGTAGACTGGGTGTTTTTTGTTGTGTAACCAATGTGAGGACCTTACAGGGTAGACTGGGTGTTTTTTGTTGTGTAACCAATGTGAGGACCTTACAGGGTAGACTGGGTGTTTTTTGTTGTGTAACCAATGTGAGGACCTTACAGGCTAGACTGGGTGTTTTTTGTTGTGTAACCAATGTGAGGACCTTACAGGGTAGACTGAGGGTTTTTTGTTGTGTAACCAATGTGAGGTCCTTTCAGGGTAGACTGGGTGTTTTTTGTTGTGTAACCAATGTGAGGATCTTACAGGGTAGACTGGGTGTTTTTTGTTGTGTAACCAATGTGAGGACCTTACAGGGTAGACTGGGTGTTTTTTGTTGTGTAACCAATGTGAGGACCTTACAGGGTAGACTGGGTGTTTTTTGTTGTGTAACCAATGTGACGACCTTACAGGGTAGAATGGTTTTTTTTTGTTGTGTAACCAATGTGTGGACCTTACAGGGTAGACTGGGTGTTTTTTGTTGTGTAACCAATGTGAGGACCTTACATGGTAGACTGAGGGTTTTTTGTTGTGTAACCAATGTAAGGTCCTTTTTTGTTGTGTAACCTTACAGGGTGGGCCAGGTGTTTTTTGTTGTGTAACCAATGTGAGGACCTTACAGGGTAGACTGGGTGTTTTTTGTTGTGTAACCAATGTGTGGACCTTACAGGGTAGACTGAGGGTTTATTGTTGTGTAACCAATGTGAGGACCTTACAGGGTAGACTGGGTGTTTTTTGTTGTGTAACCAATGTGAGGACCTTACATGGTAGACTGAGGGTTTTTTGTTGTGTAACCAATGTGAGGACCTTACAGGGTAGACTGGGTGTTTTTTGTTGTGTAACCAATGTGAGGACCTTACAGGGTAGACTGGGTGTTTTTTTTTGTGTAACCAATGTGAGGACCTTACAGGGTAGACTGGGTGTTTTTTGTTGTGTAACCAATATGAGGAGCTTACATGGTAGACTGAGGGGTTTTGTTGTGTAACCAATATGAGGACCTTACAGGGTAGACTGGGTGTTTTTTGTTGTGTAACCAATATGAGGACCTTACAGGGTAGACTGTGTGTTTTTTGTTGTGTAACCAATATGAGGACCTTACAGGGTAGTCTGGGTGTTTTTTGTTGTGTAACCAATATGAGGAGCTTACATGGTAGACTGAGGGGTTTTGTTGTGTAACCAATATGAGGACCTTACAGGGTAGACTGGGTGTTTTTTGTTGTGTAACCAATATGAGGACCTTACAGGGTAGACTGTGTGTTTTTTGTTGTGTAACCAATATGAGGACCTTACAGGGTAGTCTGGGTGTTTTTTGTTGTGTAACCAATATGAGGAGCTTACATGGTAGACTGAGGGGTTTTGTTGTGTAACCAATATGAGGACCTTACAGGGTAGACTGTGTGTTTTTTGTTGTGTAACCAATATGAGGACCTTACAGGGTAGACTGGGTGTTTTTTGTTGTGTAACCAATGTGAGGACCTTACATGGTAGACTGAGGGTTTATTGTTGTGTAACCAATGTGAGGACCTTACAGTGTAGACTTAGGGGTTTTGTTGTGTAACCAATGTGAGGACCTTACAGGGTAGACTGGGTGTTTTTTGTCATCTCACCAGCACACCCACCTTACAGGGTGGACTAGGAGCTTTTTCATTGTGTCATCAGTTTGATCAATTTACAGGGTGGACCAGGTACTTTTTCATCATGTAACCAGCAAACTACATTACAGGGTGAACCAGGTGCATTGAATAAAATAGTGTCTTTTATTAGAAATATGTTAACAAAGGGTTCCGGTTACTTACAGATTCTGGCAGTTTTGTATTCAGGGCAGAATCCAAATAAGCTGCATGTTCTGAGATTTGGAAGTTGAAGGCACTTCTTAAGTAATATGTCAGTTGTTGAGAGACAATCTTTATATTGGTTGCTTCAGCAAAAACAGGTTGGAATATTGTAGGATAAGTCAACGTTGGAGTACTCACAGCGGGAGAGTTCTTTATTATTCCGTTTATTGAAAGAGTTAGAAATGGAAAGTCTGTACATAAGACAGCAGACATATAGTTTTGGATCTCCTGAAATATAAGGGAAATAGTGGATGTAATAAGACAATTACTTGTGTATACATGTGTGTGTGTGTGTGTATGCCTATATGTATGTGTGTGTGAGTATGTTTCTGTATATGTGTGAGTGTGCATATGTCTATGTGTATATGTGAGCGTGTGTGAGTGCATGTGTGAAGGTGTGTGTGAGTGTGTGTGTGTGTGAGTGTGAGTGTGAGTGTGTGTGAGTGTGTGTGAGTGTGTGTATGTGTTTCAGTGTGTGTGAGTGTGTGTGTATGTGTTTGAGTGTGTGTGTATGAGTGTGAGTGTATGCATAAGTATTCAGTTTAACCTTATCATGACTATATTTCTAATAAGTAAGTTACCTGTGTATCTAATAAGTAAGTTACCTGTGTATCTAATAAGTAAGTTACTTGTGTATCTAATAAGTAAGTTACCTGTGTATCTAATAAGTAAGTTACTTGTGTATCTAATAAGTAAGTTACTTGTGTATCTAATAAGTAAGTTACCTGTGTTTCTAATAAGTAAGTTACTTGTGTATCTAATAAGTAAGTTACCTGTGTTTCTAATAAGTAAGTTACCTGTGTTTCTAATAAGTAAGTTACATGTGTTTCTAATAAGTAAGTTACCTGTGTTTCTAATAAGTAAGTTACCTGTGTTTCTAATAAGTAAGTTACTTGTGTATCTAATAAGTAAGTTACCTGTGTATCTAATAAGTAAGTTACCTGTGTATCTAATAAGTAAGTTACTTGTGTATCTAATAAGTAAGTTACCTGTGTATCTAATAAGTAAGTTACCTGTGTTTCTAATAAGTAAGTTACTTGTGTATCTAATAAGTAAGTTACCTGTGTTTCTAATAAGTAAGTTACCTGTGTTTCTAATTAGTAAGTTACCTGCGTTTCTAATTAGTAAGTTACCTATGTTTGACATAAGACCAGGACCGTCTTAACGCATGGGCACGCTGGGCAGTTTCCCAGGGGCTCCACAAGGATAGGGGGCCCATTTGTATTTTTATTCCTGTGAGTGGTTGTGTAGGTAGGGGCCCCAGTGCTCTGATTTGCCCGGGGGCCTATAATGCTGTTAAGATGGCCCTGCATAAGACCTAAGTTTTAGAAGGTTTAAGTAAGATATGTGATGTGATTATATATTAGCATACATTGTGGATAGGCAGTATTGATAGAGGGTTGGACGACATGCTTTGTAGCATAGAGTTACCTCCCTGTATGATCTGAGTTCAAATCCCGCCGAGGTTAACTTTGCCTTTCATCCTTACGGGGTCGATAAAATAAAGTACCAGTAATACACTGGGTATTTGTTGGCCTTGTGCCAAAAGTAGAAACAATTATTATATTATACTACATGCTTTGTGGCACAGAGTTACGACCCTTTACATTCTGAGTTCAAATTCCACCGATGTTAGCTTTACATGCCATCCTTACAGGATCGATAAAACAAAGTACCAGTAATACACTGGAGTTGATTTAATCAACTTTCCCCCTTCCCACAAATCCCTATTATATTGCTGTTTATCATTGCTTGAGGACATTGACCAGTTTAGTAGGGCTGGCTTCTGGCCACTGACCATGTTTCGTAGGGCTGGCTTGAGATCATTGACCAGTTTAGTAAGGCTGGCTTCTGGCTACTGACCATGTTTAGTAGGGCTGGCTTGAGACCATTGACCAGTGTAGTAGGCCTGGCTTCTGGCCACTGACCATGTTTAGTAGGGCTGGCTTGAGGACATTGACCAGTTTAGTAGGGCTGGCTTCTGGCCACTGACCATGATTAGTAGGGATGGCTTGAGGACATTGACCAGTTAAGTAGGGCTGGCTTCTGGCCACTGACCATGTTTAGTAGGGCTGGCTTGAAGACATTGACCAGTTTAGTAGGGCTGGCTTCTGGCCACTGACCATGTTTAGTAGGGCTGGCTTGAGGACATTGACCAGTTTAGTAGGGCTGGCTTCTGGCCATTGACCATGTTTAGTAGGGCTGGCTTGAGGACATTGACCAGTCTAGTAGGGCTGGCTTCTGGCCACTGACCATGTTTAGTAGGGCTGGCTTGAGGACATTGACCAGTTTAGTAGGGCTGGCTTCTGGCCATTGACCATGTTTAGTAGGGCTGGCTTGAGGACATTGACCAGTCTAGTAGGGCTGGCTTCTGGCCACTGACCATGTTTAGTAGGGCTGGCTTGAGGACATTGACCAGTTTAGTAGGGCTGGCTTCTGGCCACTGACCATGTTTAGTAGGGCTGGCTTGAGGACATTGACCAGTTTAGTAGGGCTGGCTTCTGGCCATTGACCATGTTTAGTAGGGCTGGCTTGAGGACATTGACCAGTCTAGTAGGGCTGGCTTCTGGCCACTGACCATGTTTAGTAGGGCTGGCTTGAGGACATTGACCAGTTTAGTAGGGCTGGCTTCTGGCCATTGACCATGTTTAGTAGGGCTGGCTTGAGGACATTGACCAGTGTAGTAGGGCTGGCTTCTGGCCACTGACCATGTTTAGTAGGGCTGGCTTGAGGACATTGACCAGTTTAGTAGGCCTGGCTTCTTGCCACTGACCATGTTTAGTAGGGGTGGCTTGAAGACATTGACCAGTTTAGTAGGGCTGGCTTCTGGCCACTGACATGTTTAGTAGAGCTGGCTTGAGACCATTGACCAGTTTAGTAAGGCTGGCTTCTGGCTACTGACAATGTTTAGTAGGGCTGGCTTGAGACCATTGACCAGTGTAGTAGGCCTGGCTTCTGGCCACTGACCATGTTTAGTAGGGGTGGCTTGAAGACATTGACCAGTTTAGTAGGGCAGGCTTCTGGCCACTGACCATCTTTAGTAGAGCTGGCTTGAGACCATTGACCAGTGTAGTAGGGCTGGCTTCTGGCCACTGACCATGTTTAGTAGGGCTGGCTTGAGGACATTGACCAGTTTAGTAGGGCTGGCTTCTGACCATGTTTAGTAGGGATGGCTTGAGGACATTGACCAGTTTAGTAGGGCTGGCTTCTGGCCACTGACCATGTTTAGTAGGGCTGGCTTGACGACTTTGACCACTTTAGTAGGGCTGGCTTCTGGCCACTGACCATGTTTAGTAGGTCTGGCTTGAGGACATTGACCAGTTTAGTAGGGCTGGCTTCTGGCCACTGACCATGTTTATTAGGGCTGTCTTGAGGACATTCACCAGTTTAGTAGGGCTGGCTTCTGGCCACTGACCATGTTTATTAGGGCTGGCTTGAGGACATTGACCAGTTTAGTAGGGCTGGCTTCTGGCCACTGATCATGTTTCGTAGGGGTGGCTTGAGGACATTGACCAGTTTAGTAGGGCTGGCTTCTGGCCACTGACCATGTTTAGTAGGGCTGGCTTGAGGACATTGACCAGTTTAGTAGGGCTGGCTTCTGGCCACTGACCATGTTTAGTAGGGGTGGCTTGAAGACATTGACCAGTGTAGTAGGCCTGGCTTCTGGCCACTGACCATGTTTAGTAGGCCTGGCTTGAGGACATTCACCAGTTTAGTAGGGCTGGCTTCTGGCCACTGACCATGTTTAGTAGGGATGGCTTGAGGACATTGACCAGTTTAGTAGGGCTGGCTTCTGGCCACTGACCATGTTTAGTAGGGCTGGCTTAAGGACATTGACCAGTTTAGTAGGGCTGGCTTCTGGCCACTGACCATGTTTAGTAGGGCTGGCTTGACGACTTTGACCACTTTAGTAGGGCTGGCTTCTGGCCACTGACCATGTTTAGTAGGTCTGGCTTGAGGACATTGACCAGTTTAGTAGGGCTGGCTTCTGGCCACTGACCATGTTTATTAGGGCTGGCTTGAGGACATTCACCAGTTTAGTAGGGCTGGCTTCTGGCCACTGACCATGTTTATTAGGGCTGGCTTGAGGACATTGACCAGTTTAGTAGGGCTGGCTTCTGGCCACTGATCATGTTTCGTAGGGGTGGCTTGAGGACATTGACCAGTTTAGTAGGGCTGGCTTCTGGCCACTGACCATGTTTAGTAGGGCTGGCTTGAGGACATTGACCAGTTTAGTAGGGCTGGCTTCTGGCCACTGACCATGTTTAGTAGGGGTGGCTTGAAGACATTGACCAGTTTAGTAGGGCTGGCTTCTGGCCACTGACCATGTTTAGTAGGGCTGGCTTGAGACCATTGACCAGTGTAGTAGGGCTGGCTTCTGGCCACTGACTATGTTTAGTAGGGCTGGCTTGAGGACATTGACCAGTTTAGTAGGGCTGGCTTCTGGCCACTGACCATGTTTATTAGGGCTGGCTTGAGGACATTCACCAGTTTAGTAGGGCTGGCTTCTGGCCACTGACCATGTTTATTAGGGCTGGCTTGAGGACATTCACCAGTTTAGTAGGCCTGGCTTCTGGCCACTGACCATGTTTAGTAGGGCTGGCTTAAGGACATTGACCAGTTTAGTAGGGCTGGCTTCTGGCCACTGATCATGTTTCGTAGGGGTGGCTTGAGGACATTGACCAGTTTAGTAGGGCTGGCTTCTGGTCACTGACCATGTTTAGTAGGGCTGGCTTGAGGACATTCACCAGTTTAGTAGAGCTGGCTTCTGGCCACTGACCATGTTTAGTAGGGATGGCTTGAGGACATTGACCAGTTTAGTAGGGCTGGCTTCTGGCCACTGACCATGTTTAGTAGGGCTGGCTTAAGGACATTGACCAGTTTAGTAGGGCTGGCTTCTGGCCACTGACCATGTTTAGTAGGGCTGGCTTGACGACTTTGACCACTTTAGTAGGGCTGGCTTCTGGCCACTGACCATGTTTAGTAGGTCTGGCTTGAGGACATTGACCAGTTTAGTAGGGCTGGCTTCTGGCCACTGACCATGTTTATTAGGGCTGGCTTGAGGACATTCACCAGTTTAGTAGGGCTGGCTTCTGGCCACTGACCATGTTTATTAGGGCTGGCTTGAGATCATTGACCAGCGTAGTAGGGCTGGCTTCTGGCCACTGACCATGTTTAGTAGGGCTGGCTTGAGGACATTGACCAGTTTAGTAGGGCTGGCTTCTGGCTACTGACAATGTTTAGTAGGGCTGGCTTGAGATCATTGACCAGTGTAGTAGGGCTGGCTTCTGGCCACTGACCATGTTTAGTAGGGATGGCTTGAGATCATTGACCAGTGTAGTAGGGCTGGCTTCTGGCCACTGACCATGTTTAGTAGGGATGGCTTGAGGACATTGACCAGTTTAGTAGGGCTGGCTTCTGGCTACTGACAATGTTTAGTAGGGCTGGCTTGAGATCATTGACCAGTGTAGTAGGGCTGGCTTCTGGCCACTGACCATGTTTATTAGGGCTGGCTTGAGATCATTGACCAGCGTAGTAGGGCTGGCTTCTGGCCACTGACCATGTTTAGTAGGGATGGCTTGAGGACATTGACCAGTTTAGTAGGGCTGGCTTCTGGCTACTGACAATGTTTAGTAGGGCTGGCTTGAGATCATTGACCAGTGTAGTAGGGCTGGCTTCTGGCCACTGACCATGTTTAGTAGGGATGGCTTGAGATCATTGACCAGTGTAGTAGGGCTGGCTTCTGGCCACTGACCATGTTTAGTAGGGATGGCTTGAGGACATTGACCAGTTTAGTAGGGCTGGCTTCTGGCTACTGACAATGTTTAGTAGGGCTGGCTTGAGATCATTGACCAGTGTAGTAGGGCTGGCTTCTGGCCACTGACCATGTTTAGCAGGGATGGCTTGAGGACATTGACCAGTTTAGTAGGGCTGGCTTCTGGCAACTGACCATGTTTAGTAGGGATGGATTGAGGACATTGACCAGTGTAGTAGGCCTGGCTTCTGGCCACTGACCATGTTTAGTAGGGATGGCTTGAGGACATTGACCAGTTTAGTAGGGCTGGCTTCTGGCTACTGACAATGTTTAGTAGGGCTGGCTTGAGATCATTGACCAGTGTAGTAGGGCTGGCTTCTGGCCACTGACCATGTTTAGTAGGGATGGCTTGAGGACATTGACCAGTTTAGTAGGGCGGGCTTCTGGCCACTGACCATGTTTAGTAGGGCTGGCTTGAGGACATTGACCAGTTTAGTAGGGCTGGATTCTGGCCACTGACCATGTTTAGTAGGGCTGGCTTGAGACCATTGACCAGTGTAGTAGGCCTGGCTTCTGGCCACTGACCATGTTTCATAGGGGTGGCTTGAAGACATTGACCAGTGTAGTAGGGCTGGCTTCTGGCCACTGACCATGTTTAGTAGGGCTGGCTTGAGGACATTGACCAGTTTAGTAGGGCTGGCTTCTGGCCACTGACCATGTTTAGTAGGGCTGGCTTGAGACCATTGACCAGTGTAGTAGGGCTGGCTTCTGGCCACTGACCATGTTTAGTAGGGCTGGTTTGAGGACATTCACAAGTTTAATAGGGCTGGCTTCTGGCCACTGACCATGTTTAGTAGGGCTGGCTTGAGACCATTGACCAGTTTAGTAGGGCTGGCTTCTGACCATTGACCATGTTTAGTAGGGCTGGCTTGAAGACATTGATCAGTATAGTAGGGCTGGCTTCTGACCATTGACCATGTTTAGTAGGGCTGGCTTGAAAACATTGACCAGTTTAGTAGGGCTGGCTTCTGGCAACTGACCATGTTTAGTAGAGCTGGCTTGAGACCATTGACCAGTTTAGTAGGGCTGGCTTCTGGCCACTGACCATGTTTAGTAGGGCTGGCTTGACTACTTTGACCAGTTTAGTAGGGCTGGCTTCTGGCCACTGACCATGTTTAGTAGGGCTGGCTTGAGGACATTGATCAGTTTAGTAGGGCTGGCTTCTGGCCACTGACCATGTTTAGTAGGGCTCGCTTGAGGACATTGACCAGTTTAGTAGGGCTGGCTTCTGGCCACTGACCATGTGTAGTAGGGCTGGCTTGAGGACATTGACCAGTTTAGTAGGGCTGGCTTCTGGCCACTGACCATGTTTAGTAGGGCTCGCTTGACGACATTGACCAGTTTAGTAGGGCTGGCTTCTGGCCACTGACCATGTTTAGTAGGGATGGCTTGAGATCATTGACCAGTTTAGTAGGGCTGCTTTCTGGCCACGAGAGCATTGACCAGTGTAGTAGGGCTGGCTTCTGCCTACTGACCATGTTTAGTAGGGCTGGCTTGAGACCATTGACCAGTGTAGTAGGGCTGGCTTCTTGCCACTGACCATATTTAGTAGGGCTGGCTTGGGGACATTGATCAGTTTAGTAGGGCTGGCTTCTGGCCACTGACCATGTTTAGTAGACCTGGCTTGAGACCATTGACCAGTTTAGTAGGGTTGGCTTCTTGCCACTGACCATGTTTAGTAGGGCTGGCTTGAGGACATTGACCAGTTTAGTAGGGCTGGCTTCTGGCCACTGACCATGTTTAGTAGACCTGGCTTGAGACCATTGACCAGTTTAGTAGGGTTGGCTTCTTGCCACTGACCATGTTTAGTAGGGCTGGCTTGAGGACATTGACCAGTTTAGTAGGGCTGGCTTCTGGCCACTGACCATGTTTAGTAGACCTGGCTTGAGACCATTGACCAGTTTAGTAGGGTTGGCTTCTTGCCACTGACCATGTTTAGTAGGGCTGGCTTGAGGACATTGACCAGTTTAGTAGGGCTGGCTTCTGGCCACTGACCATGTTTAGTAGACCTGGCTTGAGACCATTGACCAGTTTAGTAGGGTTGGCTTGAAGAGATTGACCAGTGTAGTAGGGCTGGCTTCGGGCCACTGACCATGTTTAGTAGGGCTGGCTTGAGGACATTGACCAGTTTAGTAGGGCTGGCTTCGGGCCACTGACCATGTTTAGTAGGGATGGCTCGAGGACATTGACCAGTTCAGTAGGGCTGGCTTCTGGCTACTGACAATGTTTAGTAGGGATGGCTTGAGGACATTGACCAGTTTAGTAGGGCTGGCTTCGGGCCACTGACAATGTTTAGTAGGGATGGCTCGAGGACATTGACCAGTTCAGTAGGGCTGGCTTCTGGCTACTGACAATGTTTAGTAGGGATGGCTTGAGGACATTGACCAGTTGAGTAGGGCTGGCTTCTGGCCACTGACCATGTTTAGTAGGGCTGGCTTGACGACATTGACCAGTTTAGTAGGGCGGGCTTCTGGCCAATGACCATGTTTAGTAGGGCTGGCTTGAGGACATTGACCAGTTTAGTAGGGCGGGCTTCTGGCCAATGACCAGGTTTAGTAGGGCTGGCTTGAAGACATTGACCAGTTTAGTAGGGCTGGCTTCTGGCTACTGACAATGTTTAGTAGGGTTGGCTTGAGATCATTGACCAGTATAGTAGGGCTGGTTTCTGGCCACGAGAGCATTGACCAGTGTAGTAGGGCTGGCTTCTTGCTACTGACCATGTTTAGTAGGGCTGGCTTGAGGACATTGACCAGTTTAGTAGGGCTGGCTTCTGGCCACTGATCATGTTTCGTAGGGATGACTTGAGGACATTGACCAATTTAGTAGGGCTGGCTTCTGGCCACTGACCATGTTTAGTAGGGCTGGCTTGAGGATATTCACCAGTTTAGTAGGGCTGGCTTCTGGCCACTGACCATGTTTAGTAGGGCTGGCTTGAGGACATTGACCAGTTTAGTAGGGCTGGCTTCTGGCTACTGACCATGTTTAGTAGGTCTGGCTTGAGGACATTGACCAGTTTAGTAGGGCTGGCTTCTGGCCACTGACCATGCTTATTAGGGCTGGCTTGAGATCATTGACCAGTTTAGTAGGGCTGGATTCTGGCCACTGACCATGTTTAGTAGGGCTGGCTTGAGGACATTGACCAGTTTAGTAGGCCTGGCTTCTGGCTACTGACCATGTTTAGTAGGTCTGGCTTGAGGACATTGACCAGTTTAGTAGGGCTGGCTTCTGGCCACTGACCACGTTTAGTAGGGCTGGCTTGAGGACATTGACCAGTTTAGTAGGGCTGGCTTCTGGCCACTGACCATGTTTATTAGGGATGGCTTGATGACATTGACCAGTTTAGTAGGGCTGGCTTCTGGCCCCTGACCATGTTTAGTAGGGCTGGCTTGAGGACATTGACCAGTTTAGTAGGGCTGGCTTCTGGCCACTGACCATGTTTAGTAGAGCTGGCTTGAGACCATTGACCAGTTTAGTAGGGCTGGCTTCTGGCCACTGACCATGTTTAGTAGGGCTGGCTTGACGACATTGACCAGTTTAGTAGGGCTGGCCTCTGGCCACTGACCATGTTTAGTAGGGCTGGCTTGAGGACATTGACCAGTTTAGTAGGGCTGACTTCTGGCCACTGACCATGTTTAGTAGGGATCGCTTGAGGACATTGACCAGTTTAGTAGGGCTGACTTCTGGCCACTGACCATGTTTAGTAGGGCTGGCTTGAGGACATTAACCAGTTTAGTAGGGCTGGCTTCTGGCCACTGACCATGTTTAGTAGGGCTGGCTTGAGGACATTGACCAGTGTAGTGGGGCTGGCTTCTGGCCACTGACCATGTTTAGTAGGGCTGGCTTGAGGACATTGACCAGTGTAGTAGGGCTGGCTTCTGGCCACTGACCTTGTTTAGTAGGGTTGGCTTGACGACATTGACCAGTTTAGTAGGGCTGGCTTCTGGCCACTGACCATGTTTAGTAGGGCTGGCTTGATGACATTGACCAGTTTAGTAGGGCTGGCTTCTGGCCTCTGACCATGTTTAGTAGGGCTGGCTTGAGACCATTGACCAGTTTAGTAGGGCTGGCTTCTGGCCATTGACCATGTTTAGTAGGGCTGGCTTTAGGACATTGACCAGTTTAGTAGGACTGTCTTCTGGCCACTGACCATGTTTAGTAGGGCTGGCTTGACGACATTGACCAGTTTAGTAGGGCTGGCTTCTGGCCACTGACCATGTTTAGTAGGGCTGGCTTGAGGACATTGACCAGTTTAGTAGGGCTGGCTTCTGGCCACTGACCATGTTAGTAGGGATCGTTGAGGACATTGACCAGTGTAGTAGGGCTGGCTTCTTGCCACTGACCATGTTTAGTAGGGCTGGCTTGAGGACATTGACCAGTTTAGTAGGGCTGGCTTCTGGCCACTGACCATGTTAGTAGGGATCGTTGAGGACATTGACCAGTGTAGTAGGGCTGGCTTCTTGCCACTGACCATGTTTAGTAGGGCTGGCTTGAGGACATTGACCAGTGTAGTAGGGCTGGCATCTTGCCACTGAGCATGTTTAGTAGGGCTGGCTTGAGGACATTGACCAGTTTAGTAGGGCTGGCTTCTGGCCACTGACCATGTTTAGTAGGGGTGGCTTGAAGACATTGACCAGTGTAGTAGGCCTGGCTTCTGGCCACTGACCATGTTTAGTAGGGCTGGCTTGAGGACATTGACCAGTGTAGTAGGGCTGGCATCTTGCCACTGAGCATGTTTAGTAGGGCTGGCTTGAGGACATTAACCAGTGTAGTGGGGCTGGCTTCTGGCCACTGACCATTTTTAGTAGGTATGGCTTGAGGACATTGACCAGTGTAGTGGGGCTGGCTTCTGGCTACCTACCATGTTTAGTAGGGCTGGCATGAGATCATTGACCAGTTTAGTAGGGCTGGCTTCTGGCCACTGACCATGTTTAGTAGGGCTGGCATGAGATCATTGACCAGTTTAGTAGGGCTGGTTTCTGGCCACTGACCATGTTTAGTAGGGCTGGCTTGAGGACATTGACCAGTTTAGTAGGGCTGGCTTCTGGCCACTGACCATGTTTAGTAAGGATGGCTTGAGACCATTGACCAGTGTAGTGGGGCTGGCTTCTGGCTACTGACCATGTTTAGTAGGGCTGGCTTGAGACCATTGACCATTTTAGTATGGCTGGCTTCTGGCCACTGACCATGTTTAGTAGAGCTGGCTTGATGACATTGACCAGCGTAGTAGGGCTGGCTTCTTGCCACTGACCATGTTTAGTAGGGCTGGCTTGAGGACATTGACCAGTTTAGTAGGGCTGGCTTCTGGTCACTGACCATGTTTAGTAGGGCTGGCTTGAGGACATTGACCAGCGTAGTAGGGCTGGCTTCTTGCCACTGACCATGTTTAGTAGGGCTGGCTTGAGGACATTGACCAGTGTAGTAGGGCTGGCTTGAGACCATTGACCAGTTTAGTAGGGCTGGCTTCTGGCCACTGACCATGTTTAGTAGGGCTGGCTTGAGGGCATTTATCAATGTAGTAGGGCTGGCCTGAGGGCACTGACCAGTTTAGTAGGGCTGGCTTCTGGCCACTGACCACGTTTAGTAAGGCTGGCGCTGAGGGCATTTACCAGTGTAGTAGGGCTGGCTTGAGACCACTGACCAGTGTAGTAGGGCTGGCTTCTGGCCATTCAATATGAGGAGGTTTTAAATAAATAATACTTTAATTTTGTGATGTAGAATGAATAATGTTACCTGTTTTGTTCTGGAGCTAGCAGAGTTCTGTATAACATTTGTTAAAGGAACAGCAAAATTTACATCTAAAATGATAAAATAACAATAGATTATATAAATTAACAAACATTATATACACAAAGCTAATCTCTCGGGCCCTTTCGAAGTGCTGAGGGAACAAAGTTAATATAAAGAATGATGTGCTTATTTATAGTGAGGCTATAAAAGAACCTACAAAACAAGGTGAATACCCTTAAAGATGGAAAAAGAAGTTTCCTTAGTAGCCAATGGCAACATCTTTTTCCATCTGTAAGGGCCTTTATCCTGTTTTGTAGGCTATTTTATAGCATTTTCATGCATGAGCCCATCATTATTTATATAAATTATGTTTCTAAATATCTTTTACAGTTAAATTGAAATCACCCCCACCCACCCACATCCCAAAAGAAAAAAAATGTTTACCAAATAAAAATAATTTTTAAATGATGAAAGTTAAGAATCAACAAGTGGTTTAAGATTATTTTCCCCTCTTAAAGGGGTTTTTCAGGCCCCATGACAGACTTCACACTCATTAGAGTGTCCAGACACACAGGGATATGGTGTACCTATTGTAAACCAGATATACACAGGGATACAGTGTACCTATTGTAAACCAGATATACACTGGGATACAGTGTACCTATTGTAAACCAGATATACACAGGGATACAGTGTACCTATTGTAAACCAGATACACACAGGGATACAGTGTACCTATTGTAAACCAGGTAAACACAGGGATACAGTGTACCTATTGTAAACCAGATATACACAGGGATAGTGTACCTATTATAAACCAGATATACCCAGGGATACAATGTACCTATTGTAAACCAGGTATACACAGGGATACAGTGTACCTATTGTAAACCAGATACACACAGGGATACAGTGTACCTATTGTAAACGAGATATACACAGGGATACAGTGTACCTACTCTAAACCAGATATACACAGGGATACAGTGTACCTATTGTAAACCAGATATACCCAGGGATATAGTGTACCTATTGTAAACCAGATACACACATTGTACTTATTCTAAAAAAAAATACACACAGGGTTACTACACAAAACAAGCTTTTTAAGGCCATTTTCCTTGCTGGGTTAGTGAGGGTTAGTTTTGCAGGGCCCATAACAGGCTTCATATTCACAATGGGGTCTTTTGGCGTCAACATTTTACAGCCATATATGCAGTGTATTGATTCTAAAATCCTTTCATCATAATTCTGTGTAAGAACCTTTGTTAAGCTATGTTCCAAACACCAGCTTAATAATGAGAAAGTCAGTTAAATGCTGTGAAGCAGTGATTGACTTTTTGGAATTCTGTAACCAGAAATGCCATTTGCTAGGTCTTGAGGAAGGAGCAGTGTCCATGGCCTTCACAGGTCCTCACAGGTCCTCACAGGTCCTCTGTGACCACTGGAGGAAGGAGAGTGCCCATGGCCTTCACTGGTCCTCTGTGACCACTGGAGGAAGGAGCAGAATCCATGTCCAACACAGATACTCCGATATCAAGGATGTTACTAGAAGAAGGATCAATGCCTATGGCCTTCAAAGACCTTCCATAACCAGAATAAGTAAATAGATAGATAGATATCTTTCTTTATTTGCCACATTTTTGTACGTCCCATACAAAAATGGAACATTACAAGACGTGACGGCGGGGGTTTTACATAAAATCTTTAACAATGAAAAATAACAATAAACTATATAAAAATAAAACAATTGAAATCCCCATCGGGGGGGGGGGGGGGGTAACGCTACTGCGGGGTTGTTTTACACCCCATGGATAGAACAACCCTCAACACCAGGAACATGTTTTGTAGGTGTTCCCGTCTTCCCTCTGTTTATCTTCCTCAACCTACAGGTTTATATACAGAGAAGGCCCATTCACCCGATCAATTTTCGCCACATTCGCCCACCGCTCAGTGAATTTACTGGAGTGTAACACCTCTCTCTCCACTTTTACCTTCCTTCTGAAGTGGTACTTAAAGAAGGGGATGAGTTGTTGTCCGGAGAGAAGGGTGCTTGCCTTCAGTCCTTTTAACCTCGTCCACCATATTACCTCTTTCGCCATAGCCACCAGGCAGAGGAAGACCGCCTCTCCTTCATTGTGACAGTAGCTGTTCGACATAATTCCACAGGTCGGTCACCCCTGGCACTGAACAATTGTGTGCAGAACGGTTTCGATGTCCTGCTCGCATCTTGGACAGGTCCTTTTGGCAGGATCTCTGCCAGGGCGTCCGTGCCTATAGATTTTGTCTCGAACTGGTAGAGCTCCTCGGTAGGACTGCCAGGCCAGAGACTTCTGGAAGTTATCCATAGGCCCTGGTGAGTTCGTCTTCCTCAATGCCTAGAGTTTCCCCGAGAACGTTGTCGCACTTATCCTCCACTAATCTCTTATAGAATGTCGAAGTGGAGTCTCCGCTGATTGCGATTTCCGCTTGGTAGAGGGTTGTGAGTGCCTGAAAGCACTCGAGGTGCCAGGCGCCCATTTTCGGTCTTCGCTTGACCCAGGACTGCAGCTCTGTTAGTGAGACGAGTTGTGGAAGAGCTCATCTCACAAACGACAGCCACGCCGGTTCGCAGGTCAGGAACCACCCTGAGATGACGTAGCCTCAGCGCGTGTATGCGCATCATCAGCCACGGCATGCCCAGCCCTCCGTTAGAAGGGTGTTGACAGCAGATGGATCTCCTCACCAATGGAGCCTGTTTCTTCCAGAGGAACTTGAAGAGTGGGCGTTCCATTTTGGTTAGGTATTCGTGGGGACAAGGCTCGACTGTCAAGCGGTAGTAGATGACGGACACTATGTAAGTGTTTGCCACCTCTGCTCGACCTTTCAAGGAGAGTTTGCACTCAGCCCACTTCTGGGTGAGTGCAAACACCTTTGCCGTGACCTCGTACCAGTTCTTGTCCACCTGGAGGTCTGGACCAAACCAGACTCTGATCAATTTCACCGGTCCTTCCGTTCAGCGTCCAACGACACTGTCGGAAGGCATGGCTTTGCCTCTCCATGTGCCGAGTGTTGCTCCTGTCAACGTTTTGTATTCCTGTAATAGGTTGCCGATTACCCCGATGTCCGAGGTTTTCGACACCATTACGGTTATGTCGTCGGCATAGGCCGACGCTGCTTTCTGCAGTCCTGGTTCAATCGGGATGCCCTGCAATAGCTCCAACTTCCGCAGTAATGGCTCGACAGTCAGTACATACAGAATGGAGGAGAGATGGCATCCCTGACAGATGGAACGCATGATTTGGAATGGTTCTGATAGGTAGCCATTCACCTTGACTGCCGAGAAGATGTTGCTGTGCATGCCAGCGATCCAGCCTCTGAAGACGAGACCGAAGCCAGGTTTACACCCTACCCTCTCTATGATGTATCGCATGGGGTGGAGGTTGTCGTGTATGGACTTGGTCGGGATCGCACGCGTTTGCGCTTCCCCTACCAGATTCTCAACGACAAGCGCCAGCCACGCTACTAACACCTTGGCCAAAATCTTTAACTATAGATAAATTTCTTTATTAGCCACAAGGGCATAAAAGAAGGGTTCAAATACAAATGGGGAGTTTACATACAGGTATATGAAAATAAAACTATTAATACAATAACAAATAACAATTGAAATCCCCAATAGGGGGGAGGTGTTACACAGGGGTTGTACACACCCCGAAAAAATGTACAACCCTCATCTCCAGGAGCACCAAGAGTGAGTACTCCCTTCCTCTTTTTCCTCAACCTACAGGCTTATATAGAGAGAAGGCCCAATCACTCGGGCCATCTTTGCCACATTCACCCACCTTTTATAATATTTGCTGGGGTACAGCACCTCTCTCTCCATCCTGATTCTTCTTCTAAAATGATATTTGAAAAAACGAATCAGTTGCTCGCCCGAGAGAAAGGTGTCTGACCTCAGCCCTTTTAACCTCGTCCACCATATAACCTCTTTCACCATAGCCATAACACATAGGAAATTAACTATAGATAGATAATTTTCTTTTTATTTGCCACCAGGGCATCAAAAAGTGGGACAAGTACAATGGGGGGAGTTTAAATAACAAGGCGTCCTCAATAAGGAGGAGGCAATAACAAAATATAAAAATAAAATAAAATATAACAAAATAAATTTTATAACAAAATCCTCAATAGGGAGAAGGCGCCTTGGGGGGGGGGGGGGGCGAAAAAAGTGTGCAGCCCTCCTCCTCAGGAGCACAGAGAGGGGGTGCTCCCTTGGTCTTTCATCTTCCTCACCTATAGTCTGATGTAGAGTGAAGGCCCATTCACACGGGCCATTCTCGCCACTTTCATCCATGTTTCATAAAAACGGCTGGGGTGATCCTTCTTCCGAAATGATATCGGAAAAAACAGACCAGTTGTTGGCCAGAGAGAAAGGTGTCTGACCTCAGTCCTTTCAGACGCGTCCACCATACAACCTCTTTCGCCATGGCTATTACGCACAGAAACACCGCCTCTCCTTCGTTTTTGAAGAGGGGAGGCGGCTTGATCGTTACAATAGACTCGGTGGTCAACCGGATCGGTCCCACCCTTGACAGCAGTTGTTCGACATAGCCCCACAGATCGGCAGTGCCCGAGCACTGTACCAATGCGTGTGCAACGGTTCCCTCATCGCACACGCATCTGGGACAGATCTTTTTCGAGGGGTCCCTACCTGGGCGCCCGTGTCTGTAGAGCCTTTCTCGAATGGGCAGAGCCCCTCGGTAGCACTGCCAGATCAGGGACCTCTGGAAGTTATCCATAGGTCCCGGGCTGAATGTCCTACCGAACAGGTTGGCCAGTTCGTCTTCCTCCATGTCTAGGGCTTCTCCGAGGGCGTCGTCGCACCTGCTAACCACCAGCCCTCTATAGAATGACGAGGTGGATTCTCCACTGACAGCCGGGTCCGCCTGCCAGAGAGCCGTGAGCGTCTGGGCACACTCGGTGTGCCAGGCGCCCAGTTTTCTCGGTCTTTGCTTGACCCAGGATTGCAGCTCGGTGAGTGAGACGAGTCTGGGAAAGGCTCGCCTCACAAACGGGGCCCACACCGGTTGACCGGTGAGGAATACCTGGAGGTGCCGTAGCCTTAATGCGTGTTTACGTATCATTAGCCACGGCATCCCCAGCCCTTTAGAAGGGTGTTGACAACAGATGGATCTCCTCACCATAGGAACCTGCTTCTTCCAAAGGAATTGAAAGAGTGTGCGCTCCATTTTGGCGAGCGTTTCCCTTGGGCAAGGCACAACGGTCAGGCGGTAGTAGATGACGGACGCTATATAAGTGTTCGCCACCTCCGCCCGACCTTTCAGGGACAGTTTGCACTCGGACCACTTCTGGGTCAGTGCAAACACCCTATTCATTACCTCACCCCAGTTCTTCTCCACCTGGAGGTCTGGTCCAAACCAGACTCCGAGCAACTTCATCGGGCCCACCGTCCAGCGCTCGACGACGCCATCGGAGGGCATCGATCTGCCCCTCCACGTGCCGAGTTGCAGACCGATCGACTTGTCCCGGTTCAGCTTAGCCTCTGTAAACCATTCGTACTCTAAGGTGCCGATCGCCCCGATTTCCGAGGCCGTCGACACCATTACTGTTACGTCATACTGGTCCGAAGCCTGCGCCGCTAGCACCACATCCAGGTAACCATGGTCGACCCTATCAAATGCCTTCGATTGATCCAAGTTGATCAGGGCCCCACCAAAGCCGGGTTCGTTCCAAACCCTCTCTATGATGTATCGCATGAGGTGGAGGTTGTCGTGGATGGACCTGGACGGGATAGCACATGTCCGCGCATCTCCCACCAGGTTGCCCATGACAAGCGCAAACCTCTTTGCTAGCACCTTGGCCAAAATCTGTAACTCTTTATTTAGCAGAGTTATGGGCCTGAAATTATTTATATCGTCCCCCTTGTTCTCGTCCTTCCTCACTAGCGTGACTACGCCCTTGGTCACAGCACAGGGAATTCTCCCGTTCTGTCGCCTGTTGCAGTAGACCGCCTCGAGGAGATCGGGGAACAAGTCCGGCATAGCTAGATATAGTTCATATGGAAGACCATTGAGACCCGGGGATTTGCGTTTGCCGCATTGGCTCAGCACGTCCTCTATCTCAGCGGCTGAAATCGGCTCCTCGCAGGACTTCGCCTCCCTGTCCGAGAGACGCGGCAGGCTGTCGAGGTATGGACCGAAGTCCACATCCCCAACCGGCTCCCCGCCCCTTCCGAACAATCCGGCAAAGTGCTTTTGAAAAGCCTCGCACATCTGCTTAGGTTCAAGGATCACCCGTCTATCCTTGTCTCGCAAAGCCCGGATAGTGGATCTGCTCCCTCTTTTGGCTTCTGTCACGCGGGCCCAGCTAACAGCTTTGGTCCCCTCGTTTCCCAGAGCACGTATTTTGCTTCTGACGATGCAGCCTTCGTGTTTCGCGTCGAAGAACTGGCCACGTCGCCGCTTCTAATTGCCGCTTCTACACTATCTACCAACTCTCTTTCCTTCCTATTTCTATTTGAGGCTAACTCCTTACTAAATTCTATAGAGACTTCTCTAATCTCTCTTTTGAGAGATCCCCACCACCTGCTGTTGACGATGGCACCCGTCAACCACTCCTTAACTAAAGTGCTAATCTGGTCCCGTAAACCTTACTTGCCGGTAAGGACAAGTTGAGCTTCCAGTCCCTGTCTATGAGTTCTGTCAAGGTTGACCATGCAGGTCACTAACTTGTGGTCTGAATAGTCAACCATGCGCATTTTTGGACAACTTAAAAAGTCCCTATCCTTATTTCTAACTAAGAACCTATCTAGGTACGACCTAGATGATCCGCTACGATTTGCCCAAGTCCAGGTTGGCGCAGTCAGAAAATCTAGTCGATATCTATCGGCCAGATCAAATCGACCGATTAACCCTTTGAGGCTATTACACCCCTCTCTATCGGAGCAGGCCCCTACGTAGTCCCAGCGTGCATCTAGGATACCATTCCAGTCCTCCACTAATAGCAAGGAGCGGGACATCCCTAGAAAAGTCCGGCCACATTGACCCGAAAAGGCCGTAGGCGGCTACCAACCTAAACGCTCCGCCTTCACCACTGCCAAGGTCCAGAACCACTAGTCGACCCTCCGGGTCCAAATGTACCATCTGTGTTGCGAGACCCAGATGTTTTTGCAGCAGAACGACAACCCACCTCCGGGCTGACAGAGAGATGCGTGCATCTCAAAGTCATCAAAGGTGGGGGCCAGCTGTCGCACGTTGCTGATCCGGGCCTCGCAAATAACCATCACATCCATACATTGTGACCTGAGGTCATTTAGAAGCATTGCTTGCTTCCAAGTTGAGCCCAGGCCACGCGCATTTAAACAGCCTACTCTTAGCATAGCCATGTTGGTGGTGAAGAGAAAAAGCACTTACCTCTCTGCGTCCCGAGTATCGGGCTGCACAATTTCCATTAGGGTGGGGGATGGGTTGTTGGGTGGGGTGGTGGTTTGTGAAAGTGTAGGGGCATCAATGTGTTGTGTGGTTGGGGTGTTTGGAGTTGTGTGGGTGTTTGGGGAGGGGGTGGGGTAGTTTTTTAGAAGGACGCGGTTAATGGGCCCGACGCAGGGGGAACCCACGTCCTCTTTAAAGTTGTTTTTTAAAGCTTTATAAGTGTCCTGTGGGGCCTTAATCATTTTGAGGTGGGGGAAATCCCCTGCCTGGGTGAAGTTAGGCCCTTGGGTTTTTATTGTATTGTTGTTAGATAGATAGATAGATATATTTCTTTATTAGCCACAGGGGCACAAAAGAAGGGGACAAATACAAAGGGGGAAGTTTACATACAATAAAAACGTGTAAAATGTTATCACAAATGGAATTTAAAAAGTTCGTCGATTTTCCCCAATAGAGGGAGACAGTTTATATGGGTAACACATACCCCCCCCCCCAAAAAAAAATGTGCAACCCTCATCTCCAGGAGTACGAAGAGTTTGTACTCCTTTCCTCTCCTCCTCCTTTTCCTTCAACCTACAGGCTGATATAGAGAGAAGGCCCATTCACTCGGGCCATTCTCGCCACTTACACCCACCTTTCATAAAACTTGCTGGGGTACAGCACCTCTCTCTCCATCCTAATTCTTCTTCCAAAGTGGTATTTGAAAAAAAGAATCAGTTGTTGGCCGGAGAGAAAGGTGTCTGACCTCAGCCCTTTCAACCTTGTCCACCATACAACCTCTTTCGCCATGGCTATCACACAAAGGAAAACCGCCTCTCCTTCGTTTTTGAAGGAGGGTGGCGGTTTGATCATGACAATGGACTCGGTGGTCAACTGGATTGGTCCCACCCGCGACAATAGTCGTTCTACATAGCCCCACAGGTCAGTGATGCCCGGGCAGTGTATGAATGCATGCGCGACGGTTTCTTCGTCTCGCATGCACCTCGGACAGATCTTTTTTGCAGGGTCCCTGCCCGGGCGCCCATGTCTGTAGAGCTTGTCTCGAACTGGTAGAGCTCCTCGGTAGCACTGCTAGGCCAGGGACTTTTGGAAGTTGTCCATCGGTCCCGGGCGGAAGGTCCTACCGAACAGACTGGCCAGTTCATCTTCCTCTACGCCTAGAGTTTCACTGAGCGCGTCGTCGCACTTGCTGCGGACCAACCCTCTATAGAATGACGAAGTGGAGTCTCCACTGATCGCCGGGTCCGCCTGCCAGAGGGCTGTGAGCGCCTGAGCACATTCGATGTGCCAGTCGCCCATTTTCCTCGGTCTTTGCTTGACCCAGGACTGCAGCTCGGTCAGCGAGACGAGTCGTGGGAAGGCTCGCCTCACGAACGGGGCCCACACCGGTTGTCCGGTGAGGAATACGTAGAGATGCCGCAGCCTGAGCGCGTGTTTGCGCATCGTCAACCATGGTATCCCCAGCTCTCCGTTAGAAGGGTGTTGGCAGCAGATGGATCTTCTCACCAAAGGAGCCCGCCTCTTCCAAAGGAATCGGAAGAGCGCACGCTCCATTTTGGCGAGCGTTTTGGCTGGACAAGGCACGACGGTCAAGCGGTAGTAGATGGCGGACACTATAAAAGTGTTCGCCACCTCCGCTCGACCTTTCAAGGATAGTTTGCACTCGGCCCACTTCTGGGTGAGTGCAAAGTCCTTGGCCGTCACTTCATTCCAGTTTTTCTCCAACTGGAGGTTCGGACCAAACCAGACCCCGAGCAGCTTTACCGGTCCTTCCGTCCAGCGTCCGACGACGCCATCGGAAGGCATCGGTTTGCCTCTCCACGATCCGAGTTGCAAACCGATGGACTTGTCCCGGTTCAGCTTCGCTCCTGTGAGACTTTCGTATTCCTTCAGTAAGGTGCCGACTTCCTCGATTTGCGAGGCGCTCGACACCATTACTGACACATCGTCGGCGTAGGCCGACGCGCTTTCCACAGTCCCGGTTCCAGAGGGATGCCCTGCAATAGCTCCAGCTTCCGCAGTAGTGGCTCGAGAGTCAGTACGTACAGAAGGGAGGAGAGAGGGCATCCCTGTCGAATGGATCGTGTAATATGGAACGGCTCCGAGAGGTAGCCGTTCACCTTGACCCCTGAGCAGATGTTGCTGTTGTGCATTGCAGCAATCCAGCCCCTGAACACGGGTCCGAAGCCTGCCGCCTCGAGCACCGCATCCAGGTAACGATGGTCAACGCTATCGAAAGCCTTAGACTGATCCAAGTTGATCAGGGCCCCACCGAAGCCGGGTTTACACCCTACCCTCTCTATGATGTATCGCATGAGGTGGAGGTTGTCGTGTATGGACCTGGTCGGGATTGCGCATGTCTGCGCTTCTCCCACCAGGTTCCCGACGACAAGCGCCAGCCTCTTTGCCAACACCTTGGCCAAAATCTGTAACTCTGTGTTTAGCAGAGTTATGGGCCGGAAGTTGCCTATGTCATCCCCCTTATTCTCGTCCTTCCTGATTAGTGTGACCACGCCCCCGGTTACAGAACTGGGAATTCTCCCGTTCTGTTGCCAGTTGCAGTAGACCGCTTACAGGAGACCGGAGAATAAGTCCGGCATTGCTACGCAAAATTCGTAGGGTAGACTGTCGAGACCTGGAGATTTGCGTTTGCCGCATTGGCTCAGTGCGTCCCCTATCTCAGTGGCTGAAATCGGCTTTTCGCAGAACTTTGCCTCGCTGTCCGAGAGTCGCGGTAGGCCGTTGGTGTATGGACCGAAATCCATAGCCTCTCCCGGCGCGCCGCTCCCCCCGAACAGCCGAGCAAAGTGCCGCTGAAAAGTCGCACACATCTGCTTCGGCTCACGTATCACGCGTCCGTTTTGGTCCTTCAAAGACCGAATCGTGGACTTGTTGCCACTTTTTGCCTCCGTCACTCGGGCCCAGCTAACAGCTTTGGCTCCCTCGTTTCCCAGAGCACGTATTTTGCTTCTGACAACACAGCCCTCATGCTTTGCGTCGAAGAACTGGTTCAAGGCCGTTCTCGTTGCTAGCACGCTGGCTACGTTGCCACTTCTAATTGCCCATTCTACTTTATCTACCAGTTCCTTCTCGGTTCTATTTCTATCTAACGCTAATTCTTTACTAAAAACTATTACGCACAGAAACACCGCCTCTCCTTCGTTTTTGAAGAGGGGAGGCGGCTTGATCGTTACAATAGACTCGGTGGTCAACCGGATCGGTCCCACCCTTGACAGCAGTTGTTCGACATAGCCCCACAGATCGGCAGTGCCCGAGCAGTGTACCAATGCGTGTGCAACGGTTCCCTCATCGCACACGCATCTCTTGAGAGAGTACCACCATCTGTTGTTGACAATGGCCCCTGTCAAGTGCTGTTTAACTAAAGTGCTAATCCGTCTACTGTAGGCTTTGCTTGTCGGTAACGATAATTTCAGCTTCCAGTAGCCGGGTCCTTGTCTATGGGTTCTATCAAGGTTGGCCATGCAGGTCACTAGTTTGTGATCTGAATAGGCAACCATGAACATTTGTGGACAGCTTAACATGTCCCTATCCTTATTTCTAACTAGAACCCTATCTAGGTACAATCTAGATGTTCCGCTACGATTACTCCACGTCCACAGTGGCGCAGTCGGAAAATCTAGTCGATATCTATCGGCCAGGTCAAATCGGTCGATTAACTGTTTGAGGCTGTTACATCCCCCTTTATCGGGACATGCTCCCACATAGTCCCAACGTGCATCTAGGATTCCATTCCAGTCCCCCACTAAAAGCAAGGAGCGGGACGTTCCCAGAAAAGTCTCTAGACGTTTGAAGAAGTCTGGCCGCGGTGTCCCGGATGGGGCATATGCGGCCACCAGCCTGAAGGCTCCACCTTCACTACCGTCAACGTCTAGGACCACCAGTCGACCCTCCGGGTCCAAATGTACCGTCTGTGTTACGAGGCCCAGGTGTTTCCGCAGCAAAACGGCAACTCCGCCCCCACCCCCCGGTTGACAGAGAGATGCGTAGATCTCAAAGTCATCGAAGATGGGGGCCAGCTGTCGCTCGCCGTGGATCCTTGACTCGCAAATGGCTACCACATCCATACTGTGCGACCTGAGGTCGTTTAAGAGTTTGCCCTGTTTCCAGGGCATCCCCAGGCCGCGTACGTTCACACATCCAACTCTTATATTGGCCATGTTGGTGCTGAAAAGTTAAAAGAGGAAAAGAGATCACTTACCCTTCGCCTCCTGGGGACCAGGCCACACGCTTTCCATGGGGGTGTTGGAGGGGTTGTCTGGATGGGTGGTGGTTTCCGGCGGGGTGGGGACGCAGATGTTTGGTGGGGTGGGGTCTGGTGGGATGGGGGTGTCTGGGGTGGGGAGGCATTTGAGAAGGACGCGGTTGAGTGGTTTCACGCAGGAATTACCCACATCCTTCTCAAATGTTTCTTTTAGGGACCTATAAGTTTGTATAGGGACCCTAATCAGTTTTAGGTTCAGTTTTTTGCAATTTTTAATAGAGTGGGCGAAAGTTTTCCCTTCGGTTTTCACCGAAGGGTCGTTCGTGATGGTCTCACATTAGTGTTTTGTTTTCAGTGTTTATGTAAGTGTAAGTGTAATTTTCTTATGTTGTGTTTGTTTTCGTCTGTCGTTCTTGTGTGTGCTTTCGTTTTGTTGTAGGTATTTTGTTTTCAGGAGGTGGGGGTTCTGTTTGTGATGTTTTTGTTGTTTGTATTGGTAGTTGTATGTTTGTGGTAGTGTTTGCTGGTTTTTGCTTTTGTGATGTCTTTTCTTTCTTTTCGAGCGATGGGGTTCTTTTTGTGTATTGGTGTTGTTGTTGTTGTGGTGGTGTTGGTGGTTGTGTTGTTTTGATGGGTGTCGGCAGCAGAGCCTTTTTTTGGTTCATTAATTTAGGACAGGAAGCCCTCAGGTGACCCCTGCTAAAGCAATGGTAACATGAAGGCCGCCTACCCTCAACCGAAAAGTTTATGTAGGTGAGTCCGTCCAGGAGTACACGCTGTGGGATCATAGCTATTCGCTCTGGGCTCATTTGCACCAGAACTTCAATGCTAGTCCCATTGAATACATCTCTGGGGGACTTGCCTACTGACAGTATTCTGTCTTCATCAAAATTGATGAAGCCGCACAGTATCCACCATATGTTCACCTTTGGTGTGACACTCGTGATTCTGATCTTTTGTGTCCTTTTTCCCATGTATGTAGGGAAAAAGGTGTACAGGTTGGATACAATTGGCGACACAGAGTAATTTTGGGCCATCAATTGATCCTTCATGAGTACCGAAATACTCCCAAAAAGTTTGCTTCTTTGAATGAATGCAATATCATTCATTGAATTTTTGAATACCAGTTCAATTTCTTTCTGTGACAATTGGACTGGTTTTCGGGTAGAATTGGAAACTGTCCTAAAAACTATCGTTTTGAGAGCAGTTGACTTGCGAATTTCTACCGGAGAATTGATGCTGAAAGCACCATTTTTTTCGAAACTGACATATCTCCTAGCGTCCTTTAAAAGTTGTTCAGCATTTGTTATGTCGAGATATATCAATTCTTCCTTTTTTTTAACTTTCTCTGCAAAGGAGATTTTTGGTTTCTTTGTGGAATACGTATTGTTGGTGTTGTCATTATTGCTGTTATTGTTGTTGTTATTCTTGTTGTCACCGATGTTGGTATTATCCGTATTTTTCTTGGTGTTGTTGTTGTCTTTGATGCTGGTGTTATTGGTGTTGTCTTTATTTTTTTCTTTGTTGTTGTTATCATTGTTGCTTTTATCATCATTATCGGTGTTGCTGTTATTTTTGTTGTCATTGAATTGTTTGGTGTCATTTGTGTTGTTTGAATATGAATTAGTTTTTACATTTTCATTTTGTTTTCCATCTCTATAGTATCTAGTGAAGAAGACATTGTTGACTGCGAGCTTTGTAGTCTTACCGCCTCTCCACCACCATGATCGCTGGACGCAGCGTTCATAACGTAATCAAAATTTTACAATATTTTTTCCAAGATTCGATGGAGAAAAAATTTTCAAATGGATATTCCGCGAAAATGAGTTGACCCACCACCTGAAGGTCCAGACGGGGGGTCAAGTTACACAATAATATAAAATTTAACTAAAAACTCACGTTTTTTTCTTACATAAATTAACGGAAACTTCTCCGCGAAGTTACACACGTCTGATAGAGAGATAGATAGATATGTTTCTTTTATTTGCCACCAGGACATCAAAAGTGGGACAAGTACAATGGGGGGAGTTTACAAAACAAGGCGTCCTCAATAAGGAGGAGGCAATAACAATATATAAAAATAAAATAAAATATAACAAAAAATAAAATTTATAACAAAGTCCTCAATAGAGAGGAGGCGCCTTGGGGGGTCGCACACACCCCCGAAAAAAGTGTGCAACCCTTCTCCTCAGGAGCACAGAGAAGGGGTGCTCCCTTGGTCTTTCATCTTCCTCACCTATAGTCTGATGTAGAGTGAAGGCCCATTCACACGGGCCATTCTCGCCACTTTCACCCATCTTTCATAGAAACGGCTGGGGTGCAGCACCTCTCTCTCCATCCTGATCCTTCTTCCGAAATGATATCGGAAGAAACGGACCAGTTGTTGGCCAGAGAGAAAGGTGTCTGACCTCAGTCCTTTCAGACGCGTCCACCATACAACCTCTTTCGCCATGGCTATTACGCACAGAAACACCGCCTCTCCTTCGTTTTTGAAGAGGGGAGGCAGCTTGATCGTTACAATAGACTCGGTGGTCAACCGGATTGGTCCCACCCTTGACAGCAGTTGTTCGACATAACCCCACAGATCGGCAATGCCCGAGCAGTGTACCAATGCGTGTGCAACGGTTTCCTCGTCGCACACGCATCTGGGACAGATCTTTTTCGATGGGTCCCTACCCGGGCGCCCGTGTCTGTAGAGCCTTTCTCGAACGGGCAGAGCCCCTCGGTAGCACTGCCAGGCCAGGGACCTCTGGAAGTTATCCATGGTTCCCGGGCTGAATGTCCTACCGAACAGGTTGGCCAGTTCGTCTTCCTCCATGCCTAGGGCTTCTCCGAGGGCGTCGTCGCACCTGCTAACCACCAGCCCTCTATAGAATGACGAGGTGGATTCTCCACTAACAGCCGGGTCCGCCTGCCAGAGAGCCGTGAGTGCCTGGGCACACTCGGTGTGCCAGGCGCCCAGTTTTCTCGGTCTTTGCTTGACCCAGGATTGCAGCTCGGTGAGTGAGACAAGTCTGGGAAAGGCTCGCCTCACAAACGGGGCCCACACCGGTTGACCGGAGAGGAATACCTGAAGGTGCCGTAGCCTTAATGCGTGTTTACGTATCATTAGCCACGGCATCCCCAGCCCTACTTTCGAAGGGTGTTGACAGCAGATGGATCTCCTCACCATAGGAGCCCGCTTCTTCCAAAGGAATTGGAAGAGTGCGCGCTCCATTTTGGCGAGCGTTTCCCTTGGGCAAGGCACAACAGTCAGGCGGTAGTAGATGACGGACGCTATATAAGTGTTCGCCACCTCCGCCCGACCTTTCAGGGACAGTTTGCACTCGGCCCACTTCTGGCTCAGTGCAAACACCCTGTTCGTCACCTCACCCCAGTTCTTCTCCACCTGGAGGTCTGGTCCGAACCAGACCCCGAGCAACTTCACCGGGCCCTCCGTCCAGCGCCCGACGACGCCATCGGAGGGCATCGATCTGCCCCTCCACGTGCCGAGTTGCAGACCGATCGACTTGTCTCGGTTCAGCTTAGCCCCTGTAAACCTTTCGTACTCCTCCAGTAAGGTGCCGATCGCCCTGATTTCCGAGGCCGTCGACACCATTACTGTTACGTCATCGGCGTAGGCTGACACCGCTTTCCGCAATCCCGGTTCCAACGGGATGCCCTGCAACAACTCCAACTTCCGCAGCAGTGGCTCTAGAGTCATTACATACAGAAGGGAGGAGAGAGGGCACCCCTGTCGGATGGACCGCGCGATTTCGAACGGCTCCGAGAGGTAGCCGTTCACCTTGACCCTAGAGCAGATGCGGCTGCTGTGCATGGCATTGATCCAGCCCCTGAAAACGGGTCCGAAGCCTGCCGCCGCTAGCACCGCATCCAGGTAACCATGGTCGACCCTATCGAATGCCTTAGATTGATCCAAGTTGATCAGGGCCCCACCAAAGCCGGGTTCGTTCCCAACCCTCTCTATGATGTATCGCATGAGGTGGAGGTTATCGTGGATGGACCTGGACGGGATAGCACATGTCTTCGCATCTCCCACCAGGTTGCCCACGACAAGCGCCAACCTCTTTGCTAGCACCTTGGCCAAAATCTGTAACTCTGTATTTAGCAGAGTTATGGGCCTGAAATTATTTATATCGTCCCCCTTGTTCTCGTCCTTCCTCACTAGCGTGACTACGCCCTTGGTCACAGCACAGGGAATTCTTCCGTTCTGTCGCCAGTTGCAGTAGACCGCCTCGAGGAGTTCGGGGAACAAGTCCGGCATAGCTAGATATAGTTCGTATGGAAGACCATCGAGACCCGGGGATTTGCGTTTGCCGCATTGGCTCAGCACGTCCTCTATCTCAGCGGCTGAAATCGGCTCCTCGCAGGACTTCGCCTCCCTGTCCAAGAGACGCGGCAGGCCGTCGAGGTATGGACCGAAGTCCACGTCCCCAACCGGCCCCCCGCCCCTTCCGAACAATCCGGCAAAGTGCCTTTGAAAAGCCTCGCACATCTGCTTAGGTTCAAGGATCACCCGTCCATCCTGGTCTCGCAAAGACCGGATAGTGGATCTGCTCCCTCTTTTGGCTTCTGTCACGCGGGCCCAGCTAACAGCTTTGGTCCCCTCGTTTCCCAGAGCACGTATTTTGCTTCGGACGATGCAGCCTTCGTGTTTCGAGTCGAAGAACTGGCCACGTCGCCGCTTCTAATTGCCTCTTCTACACTATCTACCAACTCCCTTTCCTTCCTATTTCTATTTGAGGCTAACTCCTTACTAAATTCTATAGAGACTACTCTAATCTCTCTTTTGAGAGATCCCCACCACCTGCTGTTGACGATGGCGCCCGTCAACCGCTCCTTAACTAAAGTGCTAATCCGGTTCCTGTAAGCCTTACTTGCCGGTAAGGACAAGTTGAGCTTCCAGTAACCGGGTCCCTGTCTATGAGTTCTGTCAAGGTTGACCATGCAGGTCACTAATTTGTGGTCTGAATAGCCAACCATGCGCATTTTTGGACAAGTTAAAAAGTCCTTATCCTTAATTCTAACTAAGAACCTATGTAGGTACGACCTAGATGATCCGCTACGATTTGCCCAAGTCCAGGTTGGCGCAGTCGGAAAATCTAGTCGATATCTATCGGCCAGGTCAAATCGACCGATTAACCCTTTGAGGCTATTACACCCCTCTCTATCGGGGCAGGCCCCTACGTAGTCCCAGCGTGCATCTAGGATACCATTCCAGTCCCCCACTAATAGCAAGGAGCGGGACGTCCCTAGAAAAGTCTCCAGACGATGGAAGAAGTCCGGCCCCATTGACCCGAAAGGGCCGTAGGCGGCTACCAACCTAAACGCTCCGCCTTTACCACTGCCAAGTTCCAGAACCACTAGTCGACCCTCCGGGTCCAAATGTACCATCTGTGTTGCGAGACCCAGATGTTTTTGCAGCAGAACGACAACTCCACCCCCACCTCCGGGCTGACAGAGAGATGCGTGCATCTCAAAGTCATCAAAGGTGGGGGCCAGCTGTCGCACGTTGCTGATCCGGGCCGCGCAAATAACCATCACATCTATACGTTGTGACCTGAGGTCATATAGAAGCATTGCTTGCTTCCAAGTTGAGCCCAGGCCACGCGCATTTAAACAGCCTACTCTTAGCATAGCCATGTTGGTGGTGAAGAGAAAAGGCACTTACCTCTCTGCGTCCCGAGTATCGGGCTGCACAATTTCCATTAGGGTGGGGTGGTGGTTTGTGGAAGTGTAGGGACATCAGTGTGTTGTGTGGTTGGGGAGCTTGGAGTTGTGTGGGTGTTTGGGGAGGGGGTGGGGTAGTTTTTTAGGAGGACGCGGTTAATGGGCCCGACGCAGGGGGGACCCACATCCTCTTTAAAATTGTTTTTTAAAGTTTTATAGGTGTCCTGTGGGGCCTTAATCATTTTGAGGTGGGGGAAATCCCCTGCCTGGGTGAAGTTAAGCCCTTGTGTTTTTATTAGATTGTTGTTGTACACAATGTTTAACAGTTTTTTGTTTCTTGTATTTATGTATGTGTATGCATGTTTTTGTTTTTGTGTGGTGTCTTTTGTTTGCTGTTGTTGTGAGCTCTTTTGTGTTGGTGTCAGTGTTATGTTTTGGGGAGGGGTTGTTTTCATTTGTGTGTCTGAGGTGTGTTTTCTTTTTTTTCTTTTGATTGTGTGGAAGTGCTCCTCCTCGTCTGACGACGAACTAGGGTCATCTTCCGCGTTGGAGGGGAGGGGTATATTTTCGGGTTGTGTTTGCGGTGCGGGTGTTTTGGAAATTGTTTTTGTTTTTTGAGTGGAGGGGATGGGTTGGACATTGTTTTGTTTTGGTTTGAGCTGTGGTGGTTGTTTTTGTAGTGGTAGTTGTGGTGATTGTGTTGGTTGTGCAGTTGTTGGTGGTGTAGGCAGGATTGGGGTTTTCTTATTAAGTTGGGGACAGACAGCCCTCAGGTGAGATAGATAGATAGATAGACAGACAGAGAGATAAATAAATAAATGACATTTGTTGATACATACGTCTATTTAGTTCAGGTTCAGACTAGAAATAAATAAAACATTCCTGAATTAGGGGCTGAAGACTGAAATATAGTTCTGAAGTAATTATTTACAAAGATACAAAATATATTGGAATAAATCAAAAGAAATCTACATCTACATCTACTACTACTACTACTACTACTACTACTACTGCTGCTACTACTACTATTACATCATCATCATCATCATCATCATCATCATCATCATCATCATCATAACATTAAAAATGGTTTATGATTTAGTACAAGGCCAACACTTTAGATGGAGGAAAAAGTAGATTAAATCGACCCCAGTACATTACTGGTACTTTATTTTATCGTCCCTGTAAGGATGAAAGTTAACCTTGGCCTGATTTAAACCCAGAACTTAAAGGGACGTAACTCTATGCTAGATAGCGTGGCGTCCAACCCTCTACTGATACTGTCAATCCACTGTCAATCCAATGCTGCAAAGCATGGTGTCTGATGCTCTACCGATCCTACCAATACATCACCCTTATTTAGCATTAGATAATAATAATACTCACTTTATTTGAAGGTGGGGTCAACTTTGGTGTTTTAAACCTGAAATTACAATAGATTCTAACAATGATTCTGTAATCAATATAGAGAAATCTAAACATGCAGACTTCTAATTAATTAACAACACTGTCATACAGACACCAGCGTGATAAAACATATAATGGCAGAATTACATATGTTGGGTGCTCAATCCTCATTAAACCAGTATTTATTAATCTATACCTAAAAACTAATAAAAGATTTATTAAAACGGAATTTGGAATTATCATAAAATTTCTCTCATATATATATATGTATATATATATGTATGTATAAATATATATGTGTATATATATATGTGTGTATATATATATATAGAGAGAGAGAGAGAGTACACTCTGTAAAGTGGTAGTGTTGGTGACATGATAAAATACACCCAGTACACTCTGTAAAGTGGTAGTGTTGGTGACATGATAAAATACACCCAGTACACTCTGTAAAGTGGTAGTGTTGGTGACATGATAAAATACACCCAGTACAGTCTGTAAAGTGGTAGTGTTGGTCACATGATAAAATACACCCAGTACACTCTGTAAAGTGGTAGTGTTGGTGACATGATAAAATACACCCAGTACACTCTGTAAAGTGGTAGTGTTGGTGACATGATATAATACACCTAGTACACTCTGTAAAGTGGTAGTGTTGGTGACATGATAAAATACACCCAGTACACTCTGTAAAGTGGTAACGTTGGTGTCATGATAAAATACACCCTGTACACTCTGTAAAGTGGTAGTGTTGGTGTCATGATAAAATACACCCAGTACACTCTGTAAAGTGGTAGTGTTGGTGACATGATAAAATACACCTAGTACACTCTGTAAAGTGGTAGTGTTGGTGACATGATAAAATACACCCAGTACACTCTGTAAAGTGGTAACGTTGGTGTCATGATAAAATACACCCTGTACACTCTGTAAAGTGGTAGTGTTGGTGTCATGATAAAATACACCCTGTACACTCTGTAAAGTGGTAGTGTTGGTGACATGATAAAATACACCCAGTACACTCTGTAAAGTGGTAGCGTTGGTGACATGATAAAATACACCCTGTACACTCTGTAAAGTGGTAGTGTTGGTGTCATGATAAAATACACCCAGTACACTCTGTAAAGTGGTAGTGTTGGTGTCATGATAAAATACACCCAGTACACTCTGTAAAGTGGTAGAGCTGGTGTCATGATAAAATACACCCAGTACACTCTGTAAAGTGGTGGTGTTGGTTTCATGATAAAATACACCCAGTACACTCTGTAAATTGGTAGTGTTGGTGTGATGATAAAATACACCCAGTACACTCTGTAAAGTGGTAGTATTAGTGTCATGATAAAACACACCCAGTACGCTCTGTAATGTTTAATCATAAGAAAGCTAGTTATAATACTAAATTGCATGAAATTGTTGATTATTTTCAAAATTAACTGCCAATCAATTTTAGTGGATTTCATTAAGAAAATGTTTCAATAAGATTAATGAAGGAACTGGTGTAAGGTGTTGGTGGCAGTGGTGGCAATAGTAGTAGTGAAGGAACTGGTGTAAGGTGTTGGTGGCAATAGTTGTAGTGAAGGAACTGGTGTAAGGTGTTGGTGGCAGTGGTGGCAATAGTTGTAGTGAAGGAACTGGTGTAAGGTGTTGGTGGCAGTGGTGGCAATAGTTGTAGTGAAGGAACTGGTGTAAGGTGTTGGTGGCAATAGTTGTAGTGAAGGAACTGGTGTAAGGTGTTGGTGGCAGTGGTGGCAATAGTAGTAGTGAAGGAACTGGTGTAAGGTGTTGGCTAGTTATAATACTAAATTGCATGAAATTGTTGATTATTTTCAAAATTAACTGCCAATCAATTTTAGTGGATTTCATTAAGAAAATGTTTCAATAAGATTAATGAAGGAACTGGTGTAAGGTGTTGGTGGCAGTGGTGGCAATAGTAGTAGTGAAGGAACTGGTGTAAGGTGTTGGTGGCAATAGTTGTAGTGAAGGAACTGGTGTAAGGTGTTGGTGGCAGTGGTGGCAATAGTAGTAGTGAAGGAACTAGTGTAAGGTGTTGGTGGCAGTGGTGGCAATAGTTGTAGTGAAGGAACTAGTGTAAGGTGTTGGTGGCAGTGGTGGCAATAGTAGTAGTGAAGGAACTAGTGTAAGGTGTTGGTGGCAGTGGTGGCAATAGTAGTAGTGAAGGAACTAGTGTAAGGTGTTGGTGGCAGTGGTGGCAATAGTAGTAGTGAAGGAACTGGTGTAAGGTGTTGGTGGCAGTGGTGGCAATAGTAGTAGTGAAGGAACTGGTGTAAGGTGTTGGTGGCAGTGGTGGCAATAGTTGTAGTGAAGGAACTAGTGTAAGGTGTTGGTGGCAGTGGTGGCAATAGTAGTAGTGAAGGAACTAGTGTAAGGTGTTGCTGGCAGTGGTGGCAATAGTTGTAGTGAAGGAACTAGTGTAAGGTGTTGGTGGCAGTGGTGGCAATAGTTGTAGTGAAGGAACTAGTGTAAGGTGTTGGTGGCAGTGGTGGCAATAGTTGTAGTGAAGGAACTGGTGTAAGGTGTTGGTGGCAGTGGTGGCAATAGTTGTAGTGAAGGAACTAGTGTAAGGTGTTGGTGGCAGTGGTGGCAATAGTTGTAGTGAAGGAACTGGTGTAAGGTGTTGGTGGCAGTGGTGGCAATAGTTGTAGTGAAGGAACTAGTGTAAGGTGTTGGTGGCAGTAGTGGCAATAGTAGTAGTGAAGGAACTAGTGTAAGGTGTTGGTGGCAATAGTTGTAGTGAAGGAACTGGTGTAAGGTGTTGGTGGCAGTGGTGGCAATAGTAGTAGTGAAGGAACTGGTGTAAGGTGTTGGTGGCAGTGGTGGCAATAGTTGTAGTGAAGGAACTGGTGTAAGGTGTTGGTGGCAGTGGTGGCAATAGTTGTAGTGAAGGAACTAGTGTAAGGTGTTGGTGGCAGTGGTGGCAATAGTAGTAGTGAAGGAACTAGTGTAAGGTTTTGGTGGCAGTGGTGGCAATAGTAGTAGTGAAGGAACTGGTGTAAGGTGTTGGTGGCAGTGGTGGCAATAGTTGTAGTGAAGGAACTAGTGTAAGGTGTTGGTGGCAGTGGTGGCAATAGTAGTAGTGAAGGAACTGGTGTAAGGTGTTGGTGGCAGTGGTGGCAATAGTTGTAGTGAAGGAACTGGTGTAAGGTGTTGGTGGCAGTGGTGGCAATAGTAGTAGTGAAGGAACTAGTGTAAGGTGTTGGTGGCAGTGGTGGCAATAGTAGTAGTGAAGGAACTGGTGTAAGGTGTTGGTGGCAGTGGTGGCAATAGTTGTAGTGAAGGAACTAGTGTAAGGTGTTGGTGGCAGTGGTGGCAATAGTTGTAGTGAAGGAACTGGTGTAAGGTGTTGGTGGCAGTGGTGGCAATAGTTGTAGTGAAGGAACTGGTGTAAGGTGTTGGTGGCAATAGTTGTAGTGAAGGAACTGGTGTAAGGTGTTGGTGGCAGTGGTGGCAATAGTAGTAGTGAAGGAACTGGTGTAAGGTGTTGGTGGCAGTGGTGGCAATAGTAGTAGTGAAGGAACTGGTGTAAGGTGTTGGTGGCAGTGGTGGCAATAGTAGTAGTGAAGGAGCTGGTGTAAGGTGTTGGTGGCAATAGTTGTAGTGAAGGAACTGGTGTAAGGTGTTGGTGGCAGTGGTGGTAATAGTAGTAGTGAAGGAACTAGTGTAAGGTGTTGGTGGCAGTGGTGGCAATAGTTGTAGTGAAGGAACTGGTGTAAGGTGTTGGTGGCAGTGGTGGCAATAGTAGTAGTGAAGGAACTAGTGTAAGGTGTTGGTGACAGTGGTGGCAATAGTTGTAGTGAAGGAACTGGTGTAAGGTGTTGGTGGCAGTGGTGGCAATAGTTGTAGTGAAGGAACTGGTGTAAGGTGTTGGTGGCAGTGGTGGCAATAGTTGTAGTGAAGGAACTGGTGTAAGGTGTTGGTGGCAGTGGTGGCAATAGTAGTAATGAAGGAACTAGTGTAAGGTGTTGGTGGTAGTGGTGGCAATAGTTGTAGTGAAGGAACTGGTGTAAGGTGTTGGTGGCAGTGGTGGCAATAGTAGTAGTGAAGGAACTAGTGTAAGGTGTTGGTGGCAGTGGTGGCAATAGTAGTAGTGAAGGAATTGGTGTAAGGTGTTGGTGGCAGTGGTGGCAATAGTTGTAGTGAAGGAACTGGTGTAAGGTGTTGGTGGTAGTGGTGGCAATAGTAGTAGTGAAGGAACTGGTGTAAGGTGTTGGTGGCAGTGGTGGCAATAGTAGTAGTGAAGGAACTGGTGTAAGGTGTTGGTGGCAGTGGTGGCAATAGTAGTAGTGAAGGAATTGGTGTAAGGTGTTGGTGGCAGTGGTGGCAATAGTTGTAGTGAAGGAACTGGTGTAAGGTGTTGGTGGCAGTGGTGGCAATAGTTGTAGTGAAGGAACTGGTGTAAGGTGTTGGTGGTAGTGGTGGCAATAGTAGTAGTGAAGGAACTGGTGTAAGGTGTTGGTGGCAGTGGTGGCAATAGTAGTAGTGAAGGAACTGGTGTAAGGTGTTGGTGGCAGTGGTGGCAATAGTAGTAGTGAAGGAACTGGTGTAAGGTGTTGGTGGCAGTGGTGGCAATAGTAGTAGTGAAGGAATTGGTGTAAGGTGTTGGTGGTAGTGGTGGCAATAGTAGTAGTGAAGGAACTGGTGTAAGGTGTTGGTGGCAGTGGTGGCAATAGTAGTAGTGAAGGAACTGGTGTAAGGTGTTGGTGGCAGTGGTGGCAATAGTAGTAGTGAAGGAACTGGTGTAAGGTGTTGGTGGCAGTGGTGGCAATAGTAGTAGTGAAGGAACTGGTGTAAGGTGTTGGTGGCAGTGGTGGCAATAGTTGTAGTGAAGGAACTGGTGTAAGGTGTTGGTGGCAGTGGTGGCAATAGTTGTAGTGAAGGAACTGGTGTAAGGTGTTGGTGGCAGTGGTGGCAATAGTTGTAGTGAAGGAACTGGTGTAAGGTGTTGGTGGCAGTGGTGGCAATAGTTGTAGTGAAGGAACTGGTGTAAGGTGTTGGTGGCAGTGGTGGCAATAGTTGTAGTGAAGGAACTGGTGTAAGGTGTTGGTGGCAGTGGTGGCAATAGTTGTAGTGAAGGAACTGGTGTAAGGTGTTGGTGGCAGTGGTGGCAATAGTAGTAATGAAGGAACTAGTGTAAGGTGTTGGTGGTAGTGGTGGCAATAGTTGTAGTGAAGGAACTGGTGTAAGGTGTTGGTGGCAGTGGTGGCAATAGTAGTAGTGAAGGAACTAGTGTAAGGTGTTGGTGGCAGTGGTGGCAATAGTTGTAGTGAAGGAACTAGTGTAAGGTGTTGGTGGTAGTGGTGGCAATAGTAGTAGTGAAGGAACTGGTGTAAGGTGTTGGTGGCAGTGGTGGCAATAGTAGTAGTGAAGGAATTGGTGTAAGGTGTTGGTGGCAGTGGTGGCAATAGTTGTAGTGAAGGAACTGGTGTAAGGTGTTGGTGGCAGTGGTGGCAATAGTAGTAGTGAAGGAACTGGTGTAAGGTGTTGGTGGCAGTGGTGGCAATAGTTGTAGTGAAGGAACTGGTGTAAGGTGTTGGTGGCAGTGGTGGCAATAGTAGTAGTGAAGGAACTGGTGTAAGGTGTTGGTGGCAGTGGTGGCAATAGTAGTAGTGAAGGAACTGGTGTAAGGTGTTGGTGGCAGTGGTGGCAATAGTTGTAGTGAAGGAACTGGTGTAAGGTGTTGGTGGCAGTGGTGGCAATAGTTGTAGTGAAGGAACTGGTGTAAGGTGTTGGTGGCAGTGGTGGCAATAGTTGTAGTGAAGGAACTGGTGTAAGGTGTTGGTGGCAGTGGTGGCAATAGTTGTAGTGAAGGAACTGGTGTAAGGTGTTGGTGGCAGTGGTGGCAATAGTTGTAGTGAAGGAACTGGTGTAAGGTGTTGGTGGCAGTGGTGGCAATAGTTGTAGTGAAGGAACTGGTGTAAGGTGTTGGTGGCAGTGGTGGCAATAGTAGTAATGAAGGAACTAGTGTAAGGTGTTGGTGGTAGTGGTGGCAATAGTTGTAGTGAAGGAACTGGTGTAAGGTGTTGGTGGCAGTGGTGGCAATAGTAGTAGTGAAGGAACTAGTGTAAGGTGTTGGTGGCAGTGGTGGCAATAGTTGTAGTGAAGGAACTGGTGTAAGGTGTTGGTGGCAGTGGTGGCAATAGTAGTAGTGAAGGAACTGGTGTAAGGTGTTGGTGGCAGTGGTGGCAATAGTTGTAGTGAAGGAACTGGTGTAAGGTGTTGGTGGCAGTGGTGGGAATAGTAGTAGTGAAGGAACTGGTGTAAGGTGTTGGTGGCAGTGGTGGCAATAGTTGTAGTGAAGGAACTGGTGTAAGGTGTTGGTGGCAGTGGTGGCAATAGTAGTAGTGAAGGAACTGGTGTAAGGTGTTGGTGGCAGTGGTGGCAATAGTAGTAGTGAAGGAACTGGTGTAAGGTGTTGGTGGCAGTGGTGGCAATAGTTGTAGTGAAGGAACTGGTGTAAGGTGTTGGTGGCAGTGGTGGCAATAGTTGTAGTGAAGGAACTGGTGTAAGGTGTTGGTGGCAGTGGTGGCAATAGTTGTAGTGAAGGAACTGGTGTAAGGTGTTGGTGGCAGTGGTGGCAATAGTAGTAATGAAGGAACTAGTGTAAGGTGTTGGTGGCAGTGGTGGCAATAGTTGTAGTGAAGGAACTGGTGTAAGGTGTTGGTGGCAATAGTAGTAGTGAAGGAACTAGTGTAAGGTGTTGGTGGCAGTGGTGGCAATAGTAGTAGTGAAGGAACTGGTGTAAGGTGTTGGTGGCAGTGGTGGCAATAGTTGTAGTGAAGGAGCTGGTGTAAGGTGTTGGTGGCAGTGGTGGCAATAGTTGTAGTGAAGGAACTGGTGTAAGGTGTTGGTGGCAGTGGTGGCAATAGTAGTAGTGAAGGAGCTGGTGTAAGGTGTTGGTGGCAGTGGTGGCAATAGTTGTAGTGAAGGAACTGGTGTAAGGTGTTGGTGGCAGTGGTGGCAATAGTTGTAGTGAAGGAATTGGTGTAAGGTGTTGGTGGCAGTGGTGGCAATAGTAGTAGTGAAGGAGCTGGTGTAAGGTGTTGGTGGCAGTGGTGGCAATAGTTGTAGTGAAGGAACTGGTGTAAGGGGTTGGTGGCAATAGTTGTAGTGAAGGAACTAGTGTAAGGTGTTGGTGGCAGTGGTGGCAATAGTTGTAGTGAAGGAACTGGTGTAAGGTGTTGGTGGCAATAGTTGTAGTGAAGGAACTGGTGTAAGGTGTTGGTGGCAGTGGTGGCAATAGTAGTAGTGAAGGAACTGGTGTAAGGTGTTGGTGGCAGTGGTGGCAATAGTAGTAGTGAAGGAGCTGGTGTAAGGTGTTGGTGGCAATAGTTGTAGTGAAGGAACTAGTGTAAGGTGTTGGTGGCAGTGGTGGCAATAGTTGTAGTGAAAGAACTAGTGTAAGGTGTTGGTGGCAGTGGTGGCAATAGTAGTAGTGAAGGAACTGGTGTAAGGTGTTGGTGGCAGTGGTGGCAATAGCAGTAGTGAAGGAACTGGTGTAAGGTGTTGGTGGCAGTGGTGGCAATAGTAGTAGTGAAGGAGCTGGTGTAAGGTGTTGGTGGCAGTGGTGGCAATAGTAGTAGTGAAGGAACTGGTGTAAGGTGTTGGTGGCAGTGGTGGCAATAGTTGTAGTGAAGGAACTGGTGTAAGGTGTTGGTGGCAGTGGTGGCAATAGTTGTAGTGAAGGAACTAGTGTAAGGTGTTGGTGGCAGTGGTGGCAATAGTTGTAGTGAAGGAACTAGTGTAAGGTGTTGGTGGCAGTGGTGGCAATAGTTGTAGTGAAGGAACTGGTGTAAGGTGTTGGTGGCAGTGGTGGCAATAGTTGTAGTGAAAGAACTAGTGTAAGGTGTTGGTGGTAGTGGTGGCAATAGTTGTAGTGAAGGAACTAGTGTAAGGTGTTGGTGGCAGTGGTGGCAATAGTTGTAGTGAAGGAACTGGTGTAAGGTGTTGGTGGCAGTGGTGGCAATAGTTGTAGTGAAGGAACTGGTGTAAGGTGTTGGTGGCAGTGGTGGCAATAGTTGTAGTGAAGGAACTGGTGTAAGGTGTTGGTGGCAATAGTTGTAGTGAAGGAACTAGTGTAAGGTGTTGGTGTCAGTGGTGGCAATAGTTGTAGTGAAGGAACTAGTGTAAGGTGTTGGTGGCAGTGGTGACAATAGTTGTAGTGAAGGAACTGGTGTAAGGTGTTGGTGGCAGTAGTGGCAATAGTTGTAGTGAAGGAACTAGTGTAAGGTGTTGGTGGCAGTGGTGGCAATAGTTGTAGTGAAGGAACTAGTGTAAGGTGTTGGTGGCAGTGGTTGCAATAGTTGTAGTGAAGGAACTGGTGTAAGGTGTTGGTGGCAGTGGTGGCAATAGTTGTAGTGAAGGAACTGGTGTAAGGTGTTGGTGGCAGTGGTGGCAATAGTTGTAGTGAAGAAACTGGTGTAAGGTGTTGGTGGCAGTGGTGGCAATAGTTGTAGTGAAGGAACTAGTGTAAGGTGTTGGTGGCAGTGGTGGCAATAGTACTAGTGAAGGAACTGGTGTAAGGTGTTGGTGGCAGTGGTGGCAATAGTTGTAGTGAAGGAACTGGTGTAAGGTGTTGGTGGCAGTGGTGGCAATAGTAGTAGTGAAGGAACTAGTGTAAGGTGTTGGTGGCAATAGTTGTAGTGAAGGAACTGGTGTAAGGTGTTGGTGGCAGTGGTGGCAATAGTAGTAGTGAAGGAACTGGTGTAAGGTGTTGGTGGCAGTGGTGGCAATAGTTGTAGTGAAGGAACTGGTGTAAGGTGTTGGTGGCAGTGGTGGCAATAGTTGTAGTGAAGGAACTAGTGTAAGGTGTTGGTGGCAGTGGTGGCAATAGTAGTAGTGAAGGAACTAGTGTAAGGTTTTGGTGGCAGTGGTGGCAATAGTAGTAGTGAAGGAACTGGTGTAAGGTGTTGGTGGCAGTGGTGGCAATAGTTGTAGTGAAGGAACTAGTGTAAGGTGTTGGTGGCAGTGGTGGCAATAGTAGTAGTGAAGGAACTGGTGTAAGGTGTTGGTGGCAGTGGTGGCAATAGTTGTAGTGAAGGAACTGGTGTAAGGTGTTGGTGGCAGTGGTGGCAATAGTAGTAGTGAAGGAACTAGTGTAAGGTGTTGGTGGCAGTGGTGGCAATAGTAGTAGTGAAGGAACTGGTGTAAGGTGTTGGTGGCAGTGGTGGCAATAGTTGTAGTGGAGGAACTAGTGTAAGGTGTTGGTGGCAGTGGTGGCAATAGTTGTAGTGAAGGAACTGGTGTAAGGTGTTGGTGGCAGTGGTGGCAATAGTTGTAGTGAAGGAACTGGTGTAAGGTGTTGGTGGCAATAGTTGTAGTGAAGGAACTGGTGTAAGGTGTTGGTGGCAGTGGTGGCAATAGTAGTAGTGAAGGAACTGGTGTAAGGTGTTGGTGGCAGTGGTGGCAATAGTAGTAGTGAAGGAACTGGTGTAAGGTGTTGGTGGCAGTGGTGGCAATAGTAGTAGTGAAGGAACTAGTGTAAGGTGTTGGTGGCAGTGGTGGCAATAGTTGTAGTGAAGGAAATGGTGTAAGGTGTTGGTGGCAGTGGTGGTAATAGTAGTAGTGAAGGAACTAGTGTAAGGTGTTGGTGGCAGTGGTGGCAATAGTTGTAGTGAAGGAACTGGTGTAAGGTGTTGGTGGCAGTGGTGGCAATAGTAGTAGTGAAGGAACTAGTGTAAGGTGTTGGTGGCAGTGGTGGCAATAGTTGTAGTGAAGGAACTGGTGTAAGGTGTTGGTGGCAGTGGTGGCAATAGTAGTAGTGAAGGAACTGGTGTAAGGTGTTTGTGGCAGTGGTGGCAATAGTTGTAGTGAAGGAACTGGTGTAAGGTGTTGGTGGCAGTGGTGGCAATAGTAGTAGTGAAGGAACTGGTGTAAGGTGTTGGTGGCAGTGGTGGCAATAGTTGTAGTGAAGGAACTGGTGTAAGGTGTTGGTGGCAGTGGTGGCAATAGTAGTAGTGAAGGAACTGGTGTAAGGTGTTGGTGGCAGTGGTGGCAATAGTAGTAGTGAAGGAACTGGTGTAAGGTGTTGGTGGCAATAGTTGTAGTGAAGGAACTAGTGTAAGGTGTTGGTGGCAGTGGTGGCAATAGTAGTAGTGAAGGAACTGGTGTAAGGTGTTGGTGGCAATAGTTGTAGTGAAGGAACTAGTGTAAGGTGTTGGTGGCAGTGGTGGCAATAGTTGTAGTGAAGGAACTGGTGTAAGGTGTTGGTGGCAATAGTTGTAGTGAAGGAACTAGTGTAAGGTGTTGGTGGCAGTGGTGGCAATAGTAGTAGTGAAGGAACTGGTGTAAGGTGTTGGTGGCAGTGGTGGCAATAGTAGTAGTGAAGGAGCTGGTGTAAGGTGTTGGTGGCAGTGGTGGCAATAGTAGTAGTGAAGGAACTGGTGTAAGGTGTTGGTGGCAGTGGTGGCAATAGTAGTAGTGAAGGAGCTGGTGTAAGGTGTTGGTGGCAGTGGTGGCAATAGTAGTAGTGAAGGAATTGGTGTAAGGTGTTGGTGGCAGTGGTGGCAATAGTTGTAGTGAAGGAACTGGTGTAAGGTGTTGGTGGCAGTGGTGGCAATAGTAGTAGTGAAGGAGCTGGTGTAAGGTGTTGGTGGCAGTGGTGGCAATAGTTGTAGTGAAGGAATTGGTGTAAGGTGTTGGTGGCAGTGGTGGCAATAGTAGTAGTGAAGGAGCTGGTGTAAGGTGTTGGTGGCAGTGGTGGCAATAGTTGTAGTGAAGGAACTGGTGTAAGGGGTTGGTGGCAATAGTTGTAGTGAAGGAACTAGTGTAAGGTGTTGGTGGCAGTGGTGGCAATAGTTGTAGTGAAGGAACTGGTGTAAGGTGTCGGTGGCAATAGTTGTAGTGAAGGAACTGGTGTAAGGTGTTGGTGGCAGTGGTGGCAATAGTAGTAGTGAAGGAGCTGGTGTAAGGTGTTGGTGGCAATAGTTGTAGTGAAGGAACTAGTGTAAGGTGTTGGTGGCAGTGGTGGCAATAGTTGTAGTGAAGGAACTGGTGTAAGGTGTTGGTGGCAGTGGTGGCAATAGTTGTAGTGAAGGAACTGGTGTAAGGTGTTGGTGGCAGTGGTGGCAATAGTTGTAGTGAAGGAACTGGTGTAAGGTGTTGGTGGCAATAGTTGTAGTGAAGGAACTAGTGTAAGGTGTTGGTGTCAGTGGTGGCAATAGTTGTAGTGAAGGAACTAGTGTAAGGTGTTGGTGGCAGTGGTGACAATAGTTGTAGTGAAGGAACTGGTGTAAGGTGTTGGTGGCAGTAGTGGCAATAGTTGTAGTGAAGGAACTAGTGTAAGGTGTTGGTGGCAGTGGTGGCAATAGTTGTAGTGAAGGAACTAGTGTAAGGTGTTGGTGGCAGTGGTTGCAATAGTTGTAGTGAAGGAACTGGTGTAAGGTGTTGGTGGCAGTGGTGGCAATAGTTGTAGTGAAGGAACTGGTGTAAGGTGTTGGTGGCAGTGGTGGCAATAGTTGTAGTGAAGGAACTGGTGTAAGGTGTTGGTGGCAGTGGTGGCAATAGTTGTAGTGAAGGAACTAGTGTAAGGTGTTGGTGGCAGTGGTGGCAATAGTACTAGTGAAGGAACTGGTGTAAGGTGTTGGTGGCAGTGGTGGCAATAGTTGTAGTGAAGGAACTGGTGTAAGGTGTTGCTGGCAATAGTTGTAGTGAGGGAACTAGTGTAAGGTGTTGGTGGCAGTGGTGGCAATAGTAATAGTGAAGGAACTAGTGTAGGGTGTTGGTGGCAGTGGTGGCAATAGTTGTAGTGAAGGAACTGGTGTAAGGTGTTGGTGGCAGTGGTGGCAATAGTTGTGGTGAAGGAACTAGTGTAAGGTGTTGGTGGCAGTGGTGGCAATAGTACTACTGAAGGAACTGGTGTAAGGTGTTGGTGGCAGTGGTGGCAATAGTTGTAGTGAAGGAACTGGTGTAAGGTGTTGGTGGCAATAGTTGTAGTGAAGGAACTAGTGTAAGGTGTTGGTGGCAATAGTAGTAGTGAAGGAACTAATGTAGGGTGTTGGTGGCAGTGGTGGCAATAGTAGTAGTGAAGGAACTGGTGTAAGGTGTTGGTGGCAGTAGTGGCAATAGTAGTAGTGAAGGAACTGGCGTAAGGTGTTGGTGGCAATAGTTGTAGTGAAGGAAATAGTGTAAGGTGTTGGTGGCAATAGTAGTAGTGAAGGAACTAATGTAGGGTGTTGGTGGCAGTGGTGGCAATAGTAGTAGTGAAGGAACTGGTTTAAGGTGTTGGTGGCAGTAGTGGCAATAGTAGTAGTGAAGGAACTGGTGTAAGGTGTTGGTGGCAGTGGTGGCAATAGTAGTAGTGAAGGAACTGGTGTAAGGTGTTGGTGGCAGTGGTGGCAATAGTAGTAGTGAAGGAACTGGTGTAAGGTGTTGGTGGCATTGGTGGCAATAGTTGTAGTGAAGGAACTGGTGTAAGGTGTTGGTGGCAGTGGTGGCAATAGTAGTAGTGAAGGAACTGGTGTAAGGTGTTGGTGGCAGTGGTGGTAATAGTTGTAGTGAAGGAACTGGTGTAAGGTGTTGGTGGCAGTGGTGGCAATAGTAGTAGTGAAGGAAATAGTGTAAGGTGTTGGTGGCAGTGGTGGTAATAGTTGTAGTGAAGGAACTGGTGTAAGGTGTTGGTGGCAGTGGTGGTAATAGTTGTAGTGAAGGAACTGGTGTAAGGTGTTGGTGGCAGTGGTGGCAATGGTTGTAGTGAAGGAACTGGTGTAAGGTGTTGGTGGCAGTGGTGGCAATAGTAGTAGTGAAGGAACTGGTTTAAGGTGTTGGTGGCAGTAGTGGCAATAGTAGTAGTGAAGGAACTGGTGTTAGGTGTTGGTGGCAATAGTTGTAGTGAAGGAACTGGTTTAAGGTGTTGGTGGCAGTGGTGGTAATAGTAGTAGTGAAGGAACTAGTGTAAGGTGTTGGTGGCAGTGGTGGCAATAGTTGTAGTGAAGGAACTGGTGTAAGGTGTTGGTGGCAGTGGTGGCAATAGTAGTAGTGAAGGAACTAGTGTAAGGTGTTGGTGGCAGTGGTGGCAATAGTTGTAGTGAAGGAACTGGTGTAAGGTGTTGGTGGCAGTGGTGGCAATAGTAGTAGTGAAGGAACTGGTGTAAGGTGTTGGTGGCAGTGGTGGCAATAGTTGTAGTGAAGGAACTGGTGTAAGGTGTTGGTGGCAGTGGTGGCAATAGTTGTAGTGAAGGAACTGGTGTAAGGTGTTGGTGGCAGTGGTGGCAATAGTTGTAGTGAAGGAACTGGTGTAAGGTGTTGGTGGCAATAGTTGTAGTGAAGGAACTAGTGTAAGGTGTCGGTGGCAGTGGTGGCAATAGTAGTAGTGAAGGAACTGGTGTAAGGTGTTGGTGGTAGTGGTGGCAATAGTTGTAGTGAAGGAACTAGTGTAAGGTGTTGGTGGCTGTGGTGGCAATAGTAGTAGTGAAGGAGCTGGTGTAAGGTGTTGGTGGCAGTGGTGGCAATAGTTGTAGTGAAGGAACTGGTGTAAGGTGTTGGTGGCAATAGTTGTAGTGAAGGAACTAGTGTAAGGTGTTGGTGGCAGTGGTGGCAATAGTAGTAGTGAAGGAGCTGGTGTAAGGTGTTGGTGGCAGTGGTGGCAATAGTTGTAGTGAAGGAACTGGTGTAAGGTGTTGGTGGCAGTGGTGGCAATAGTAGTAGTGAAGGAACTGGTGTAAGGTGTTGGTGGCAGTGGTGGCAATAGTTGTAGTGAAGGAACTGGTGTAAGGTGTTGGTGGCAGTGGTGGCAATAGTTGTAGTGAAGGAACTGGTGTAAGGTGTTGGTGGCAGTGGTGGCAATAGTTGTAGTGAAGGAACTGGTGTAAGGTGTTGGTGGCAGTGGTGGCAATAGTAGTAGTGAAGGAGCTGGTGTAAGGTGTTGGTGGCAGTGGTGGCAATAGTTGTAGTGAAGGAACTGGTGTAAGGTGTTGGTGGCAGTGGTGGCAATAGTAGTAGTGAAGGAGCTGGTGTAAGGTGTTGGTGGCAGTGGTGGCAATAGTTGTAGTGAAGGAACTGGTGTAAGGTGTTGGTGGCAGTGGTGGCAATACTTGTAGTGAAGGAACTGGTGTAAGGTGTTGGTGGCAGTGGTGGCCATAGTTGTAGTGAAGGAACTGGTGTAAGGTGTTGGTGGCAGTGGTGGCAATAGTAGTAGTGAAGGAGCTGGTGTAAGGTGTTGGTGGCAGTGGTGGCAATAGTTGTAGTGAAGGAACTGGTGTAAGGGGTTGGTGGCAATAGTTGTAGTGAAGGAACTAGTGTAAGGTGTTGGTGGCAGTGGTGGCAATAGTAGTAGTGAAGGAGCTGGTGTAAGGTGTTGGTGGCAGTGGTGGCAATAGTTGTAGTGAAGGAACTGGTGTAAGGGGTTGGTGGCAATAGTTGTAGTGAAGGAACTGGTGTAAGGTGTTGGTGGCAGTGGTGGCAATAGTAGTAGTGAAGGAGCTGGTGTAAGGTGTTGGTGGCAGTGGTGGCAATAGTTGTAGTGAAGGAACTGGTGTAAGGGGTTGGTGGCAATAGTTGTAGTGAAGGAACTAGTGTAAGGTGTTGGTGGCAGTGGTGGCAATAGTTGTAGTGAAGGAACTGGTGTAAGGTGTTGGTGGCAATAGTTGTAGTGAAGGAATGGGTGTAAGGTGTTGGTGGCAGTGGTGGCAATAGTAGTAGTGAAGGAACTGGTGTAAGGTGTTGGTGGCAGTGGTGGCAATAGTTGTAGTGAAGGAACTGGTGTAAGGTGTTGGTGGCAGTGGTGGCAATAGTTGTAGTGAAGGAACTGGTGTAAGGTGTTGGTGGCAGTGGTGGCAATAGTTGTAGTGAAGGAACTGGTGTAAGGTGTTGGTGGCAGTGGTGGCAATAGTAGTAGTGAAGGAGCTGGTGTAAGGTGTTGGTGGCAGTGGTGGCAATAGTTGTAGTGAAGGAACTGGTGTAAGGTGTTGGTGGCAGTGGTGGCAATAGTAGTAGTGAAGGAGCTGGTGTAAGGTGTTGGTGGCAGTGGTGGCAATAGTTGTAGTGAAGGAACTGGTGTAAGGTGTTGGTGGCAGTGGTGGCCATAGTTGTAGTGAAGGAACTGGTGTAAGGTGTTGGTGGCAGTGGTGGCAATAGTAGTAGTGAAGGAACTGGTGTAAGGTGTTGGTGGCAGTGGTGGCAATAGTTGTAGTGAAGGAATTGGTGTAAGGTGTTGGTGGCAGTGGTGGCAATAGTAGTAGTGAAGGAGCTGGTGTAAGGTGTTGGTGGCAGTGGTGGCAATAGTTGTAGTGAAGGAACTGGTGTAAGGGGTTGGTGGCAATAGTTGTAGTGAAGGAACTAGTGTAAGGTGTTGGTGGCAGTGGTGGCAATAGTAGTAGTGAAGGAACTAGTGTAAGGTGTTGGTGGCAGTGGTGGCAATAGTTGTAGTGAAGGAATTGGTGTAAGGTGTTGGTGGCAGTGGTGGCAATAGTTGTAGTGAAGGAACTGGTGTAAGGTGTTGGTGGCAGTGGTGGCAATAGTAGTAGTGAAGGAACTAGTGTAAGGTGTTGGTGGCAGTGGTGGCAATAGTTGTAGTGAAGGAATTGGTGTAAGGTGTTGGTGGCAGTGGTGGCAATAGTAGTAGTGAAGGAGCTGGTGTAAGGTGTTGGTGGCAGTGGTGGCAATAGTTGTAGTGAAGGAACTGGTGTAAGGGGTTGGTGGCAATAGTTGTAGTGAAGGAACTAGTGTAAGGTGTTGGTGGCAGTGGTGGCAATAGTTGTAGTGAAGGAACTGGTGTAAGGTGTCGGTGGCAATAGTTGTAGTGAAGGAACTGGTGTAAGGTGTTGGTGGCAGTGGTGGCAATAGTTGTAGTGAAGGAACTAGTGTAAGGTGTTGGTGGCAGTGGTGGCAATAGTTGTAGTGAAGGAACTGGTGTAAGGTGTTGGTGGCAGTGGTGGCAATAGTTGTAGTGAAGGAGCTGGTGTAAGGTGTTGGTGGCAATAGTTGTAGTGAAGGAACTAGTGTAAGGTGTTGGTGGCAGTGGTGGCAATAGTTGTAGTGAAGGAACTGGTGTAAGGTGTTGGTGGCAGTGGTGGCAATAGTTGTAGTGAAGGAACTGGTGTAAGGTGTTGGTGGCAGTGGTGGCAATAGTTGTAGTGAAGGAACTGGTGTAAGGTGTTGGTGGCAATAGTTGTAGTGAAGGAACTAGTGTAAGGTGTTGGTGTCAGTGGTGGCAATAGTTGTAGTGAAGGAACTAGTGTAAGGTGTTGGTGGCAGTGGTGACAATAGTTGTAGTGAAGGAACTGGTGTAAGGTGTTGGTGGCAGTAGTGGCAATAGTTGTAGTGAAGGAACTAGTGTAAGGTGTTGGTGGCAGTGGTTGCAATAGTTGTAGTGAAGGAACTGGTGTAAGGTGTTGGTGGCAGTGGTGGCAATAGTTGTAGTGAAGGAACTGGTGTAAGGTGTTGGTGGCAGTGGTGGCAATAGTTGTAGTGAAGGAACTGGTGTAAGGTGTTGGTGGCAGTGGTGGCAATAGTTGTAGTGAAGGAACTAGTGTAAGGTGTTGGTGGCAGTGGTGGCAATAGTAGTAGTGAAGGAACTGGTGTAAGGTGTTGCTGGCAATAGTTGTAGTGAGGGAACTAGTGTAAGGTGTTGGTGGCAGTGGTGGCAATAGTAATAGTGAAGGAACTAGTGTAGGGTGTTGGTGGCAGTGGTGGCAATAGTTGTAGTGAAGGAACTGGTGTAAGGTGTTGGTGGCAGTGGTGGCAATAGTTGTGGTGAAGGAACTAGTGTAAGGTGTTGGTGGCAGTGGTGGCAATAGTACTACTGAAGGAACTGGTGTAAGGTGTTGGTGGCAGTGGTGGCAATAGTTGTAGTGAAGGAACTGGTGTAAGGTGTTGGTGGCAATAGTTGTAGTGAAGGAACTAGTGTAAGGTGTTGGTGGCAATAGTAGTAGTGAAGGAACTAATGTAGGGTGTTGGTGGCAGTGGTGGCAATAGTAGTAGTGAAGGAACTGGTGTAAGGTGTTGGTGGCAGTAGTGGCAATAGTAGTAGTGAAGGAACTGGCGTAAGGTGTTGGTGGCAATAGTTGTAGTGAAGGAAATAGTGTAAGGTGTTGGTGGCAATAGTAGTAGTGAAGGAACTAATGTAGGGTGTTGGTGGCAGTGGTGGCAATAGTAGTAGTGAAGGAACTGGTTTAAGGTGTTGGTGGCAGTAGTGGCAATAGTAGTAGTGAAGGAACTGGTGTAAGGTGTTGGTGGCAGTGGTGGCAATAGTAGTAGTGAAGGAACTGGTGTAAGGTGTTGGTGGCAGTGGTGGCAATAGTAGTAGTGAAGGAACTGGTGTAAGGTGTTGGTGGCATTGGTGGCAATAGTTGTAGTGAAGGAACTGGTGTAAGGTGTTGGTGGCAGTGGTGGCAATAGTAGTAGTGAAGGAACTGGTGTAAGGTGTTGGTGGCAGTGGTGGTAATAGTTGTAGTGAAGGAACTGGTGTAAGGTGTTGGTGGCAGTGGTGGCAATAGTAGTAGTGAAGGAAATAGTGTAAGGTGTTGGTGGCAGTGGTGGTAATAGTTGTAGTGAAGGAACTGGTGTAAGGTGTTGGTGGCAGTGGTGGTAATAGTTGTAGTGAAGGAACTGGTGTAAGGTGTTGGTGGCAGTGGTGGCAATAGTTGTAGTGAAGGAACTAGTGTAAGGTGTTGGTGGCAGTGGTGGCAATAGTTGTAGTGAAGGAACTGGTGTAAGGTGTTGGTGGCAGTGGTGGCAATAGTTGTAGTGAAGGAGCTGGTGTAAGGTGTTGGTGGCAATAGTTGTAGTGAAGGAACTAGTGTAAGGTGTTGGTGGCAGTGGTGGCAATAGTTGTAGTGAAGGAACTGGTGTAAGGTGTTGGTGGCAGTGGTGGCAATAGTTGTAGTGAAGGAACTGGTGTAAGGTGTTGGTGGCAGTGGTGGCAATAGTTGTAGTGAAGGAACTGGTGTAAGGTGTTGGTGGCAATAGTTGTAGTGAAGGAACTAGTGTAAGGTGTTGGTGTCAGTGGTGGCAATAGTTGTAGTGAAGGAACTAGTGTAAGGTGTTGGTGGCAGTGGTGACAATAGTTGTAGTGAAGGAACTGGTGTAAGGTGTTGGTGGCAGTAGTGGCAATAGTTGTAGTGAAGGAACTAGTGTAAGGTGTTGGTGGCAGTGGTTGCAATAGTTGTAGTGAAGGAACTGGTGTAAGGTGTTGGTGGCAGTGGTGGCAATAGTTGTAGTGAAGGAACTGGTGTAAGGTGTTGGTGGCAGTGGTGGCAATAGTTGTAGTGAAGGAACTGGTGTAAGGTGTTGGTGGCAGTGGTGGCAATAGTTGTAGTGAAGGAACTAGTGTAAGGTGTTGGTGGCAGTGGTGGCAATAGTAGTAGTGAAGGAACTGGTGTAAGGTGTTGCTGGCAATAGTTGTAGTGAGGGAACTAGTGTAAGGTGTTGGTGGCAGTGGTGGCAATAGTAATAGTGAAGGAACTAGTGTAGGGTGTTGGTGGCAGTGGTGGCAATAGTTGTAGTGAAGGAACTGGTGTAAGGTGTTGGTGGCAGTGGTGGCAATAGTTGTGGTGAAGGAACTAGTGTAAGGTGTTGGTGGCAGTGGTGGCAATAGTACTACTGAAGGAACTGGTGTAAGGTGTTGGTGGCAGTGGTGGCAATAGTTGTAGTGAAGGAACTGGTGTAAGGTGTTGGTGGCAATAGTTGTAGTGAAGGAACTAGTGTAAGGTGTTGGTGGCAATAGTAGTAGTGAAGGAACTAATGTAGGGTGTTGGTGGCAGTGGTGGCAATAGTAGTAGTGAAGGAACTGGTGTAAGGTGTTGGTGGCAGTAGTGGCAATAGTAGTAGTGAAGGAACTGGCGTAAGGTGTTGGTGGCAATAGTTGTAGTGAAGGAAATAGTGTAAGGTGTTGGTGGCAATAGTAGTAGTGAAGGAACTAATGTAGGGTGTTGGTGGCAGTGGTGGCAATAGTAGTAGTGAAGGAACTGGTTTAAGGTGTTGGTGGCAGTAGTGGCAATAGTAGTAGTGAAGGAACTGGTGTAAGGTGTTGGTGGCAGTGGTGGCAATAGTAGTAGTGAAGGAACTGGTGTAAGGTGTTGGTGGCAGTGGTGGCAATAGTAGTAGTGAAGGAACTGGTGTAAGGTGTTGGTGGCATTGGTGGCAATAGTTGTAGTGAAGGAACTGGTGTAAGGTGTTGGTGGCAGTGGTGGCAATAGTAGTAGTGAAGGAACTGGTGTAAGGTGTTGGTGGCAGTGGTGGTAATAGTTGTAGTGAAGGAACTGGTGTAAGGTGTTGGTGGCAGTGGTGGCAATAGTAGTAGTGAAGGAAATAGTGTAAGGTGTTGGTGGCAGTGGTGGTAATAGTTGTAGTGAAGGAACTGGTGTAAGGTGTTGGTGGCAGTGGTGGTAATAGTTGTAGTGAAGGAACTGGTGTAAGGTGTTGGTGGCAGTGGTGGCAATGGTTGTAGTGAAGGAACTGGTGTAAGGTGTTGGTGGCAGTGGTGGCAATAGTAGTAGTGAAGGAACTGGTTTAAGGTGTTGGTGGCAGTAGTGGCAATAGTAGTAGTGAAGGAACTGGTGTTAGGTGTTGGTGGCAATAGTTGTAGTGAAGGAACTGGTTTAAGGTGTTGGTGGCAGTGGTGGTAATAGTAGTAGTGAAGGAACTAGTGTAAGGTGTTGGTGGCAGTGGTGGCAATAGTTGTAGTGAAGGAACTGGTGTAAGGTGTTGGTGGCAGTGGTGGCAATAGTAGTAGTGAAGGAACTAGTGTAAGGTGTTGGTGGCAGTGGTGGCAATAGTTGTAGTGAAGGAACTGGTGTAAGGTGTTGGTGGCAGTGGTGGCAATAGTAGTAGTGAAGGAACTGGTGTAAGGTGTTGGTGGCAGTGGTGGCAATAGTTGTAGTGAAGGAACTGGTGTAAGGTGTTGGTGGCAGTGGTGGCAATAGTTGTAGTGAAGGAACTGGTGTAAGGTGTTGGTGGCAGTGGTGGCAATAGTTGTAGTGAAGGAACTGGTGTAAGGTGTTGGTGGCAATAGTTGTAGTGAAGGAACTAGTGTAAGGTGTCGGTGGCAGTGGTGGCAATAGTAGTAGTGAAGGAACTGGTGTAAGGTGTTGGTGGCTGTGGTGGCAATAGTAGTAGTGAAGGAGCTGGTGTAAGGTGTTGGTGGCAGTGGTGGCAATAGTTGTAGTGAAGGAACTGGTGTAAGGTGTTGGTGGCAGTGGTGGTAATAGTAGTAGTGAAGGAGCTGGTGTAAGGTGTTGGTGGCAGTGGTGGCAATAGTAGTAGTGAAGGAACTGGTGTAAGGTGTTGGTGGCTGTGGTGGCAATAGTAGTAGTGAAGGAGCTGGTGTAAGGTGTTGGTGGCAGTGGTGGCAATAGTTGTAGTGAAGGAACTAGTGTAAGGTGTTGGTGGCAGTGGTGGCAATAGTAGTAGTGAAGGAGCTGGTGTAAGGTGTTGGTGGCAGTGGTGGCAATAGTTGTAGTGAAGGAACTGGTGTAAGGTGTTGGTGGCAATAGTTGTAGTGAAGGAACTGGTGTAAGGTGTTGGTGGCAGTGGTGGCAATAGTTGTAGTGAAGGAACTGGTGTAAGGTGTTGGTGGCAATAGTTGTAGTGAAGGAACTGGTGTAAGGTGTTGGTGGCAGTGGTGGCAATAGTAGTAGTGAAGGAGCTGGTGTAAGGTGTTGGTGGCAGTGGTGGCAATAGTTGTAGTGAAGGAACTGGTGTAAGGTGTTGGTGGCAGTGGTGGCAATAGTAGTAGTGAAGGAACTGGTGTAAGGTGTTGGTGGCAATAGTTGTAGTGAAGGAACTGGTGTAAGGTGTTGGTGGCAGTGGTGGCAATAGTAGTAGTGAAGGAGCTGGTGTAAGGTGTTGGTGGCAGTGGTGGCAATAGTTGTAGTGAAGGAACTGGTGTAAGGTGTTGGTGGCAGTGGTGGCAATAGTAGTAGTGAAGGAACTGGTGTAAGGTGTTGGTGGCAGTGGTGGCAATAGTAGTAGTGAAGGAGCTGGTGTAAGGTGTTGGTGGCAGTGGTGGCAATAGTTGTAGTGAAGGAGCTGGTGTAAGGTGTTGGTGGCAGTGGTGGCAATAGTTGTAGTGAAGGAGCTGGTGTAAGGTGTTGGTGGCAGTGGTGGCAATAGTAGTAGTGAAGGAGCTGGTGTAAGGTGTTGGTGGCAGTGGTGGCAATAGTTGTAGTGAAGGAACTGGTGTAAGGTGTTGGTGGCAGTGGTGGCAATAGTAGTAGTGAAGGAACTGGTGTAAGGTGTTGGTGGCAATAGTTGTAGTGAAGGAACTGGTGTAAGGTGTTGGTGGCAGTGGTGGCAATAGTAGTAGTGAAGGAACTAGTGTAAGGTGTTGGTGGCAGTGGTGGCAATAGTAGTAGTGAAGGAGCTGGTGTAAGGTGTTGGTGGCAGTGGTGGCAATAGTTGTAGTGAAGGAACTGGTGTAAGGTGTTGGTGGCAGTGGTGGCAATAGTAGTAGTGAAGGAGCTGGTGTAAGGTGTTGGTGGCAGTGGTGGCAATAGTTGTAGTGAAGGAACTGGTGTAAGGTGTTGGTGGCAGTGGTGGCAATAGTAGTAGTGAAGGAGCTGGTGTAAGGTGTTGGTGGCAGTGGTGGCAATAGTTGTAGTGAAGGAACTGGTGTAAGGGGTTGGTGGCAATAGTTGTAGTGAAGGAACTAGTGTAAGGTGTTGGTGGCAGTGGTGGCAATAGTTGTAGTGAAGGAACTGGTGTAAGGTGTTGGTGGCAATAGTTGTAGTGAAGGAATGGGTGTAAGGTGTTGGTGGCAGTGGTGGCAATAGCAGTAGTGAAGGAACTGGTGTAAGGTGTTGGTGGCAGTGGTGGCAATAGTAGTAGTGAAGGAGCTGGTGTAAGGTGTTGGTGGCAATTGTTGTAGTGAAGGAACTAGTGTAAGGTGTTGGTGGCAGTGGTGGCAATAGTTGTAGTGAAAGAACTAGTGTAAGGTGTTGGTGGCAGTGGTGGCAATAGTTGTAGTGAAGGAACTAGTGTAAGGTGTTGGTGGCAGTGGTGGCAATAGTTGTAGTGAAGGAACTGGTGTAAGGTGTTGGTGGCAGTGGTGGCAATAGTTGTAGTGAAGGAACTGGTGTAAGGTGTTGGTGGCAATAGTTGTAGTGAAGGAACTAGTGTAAGGTGTTGGTGTCAGTGGTGGCAATAGTTGTAGTGAAGGAACTAGTGTAAGGTGTTGGTGGCAGTGGTGACAATAGTTGTAGTGAAGGAACTGGTGTAAGGTGTTGGTGGCAGTAGTGGCAATAGTTGTAGTGAAGGAACTAGTGTAAGGTGTTGGTGGCAGTGGTGGCAATAGTTGTAGTGAAGGAACTAGTGTAAGGTGTTGGTGGCAGTGGTTGCAATAGTTGTAGTGAAGGAACTGGTGTAAGGTGTTGGTGGCAGTGGTGGCAATAGTTGTAGTGAAGGAACTGGTGTAAGGTGTTGGTGGCAGTGGTGGCAATAGTTGTAGTGAAGGAACTGGTGTAAGGTGTTGGTGGCAATAGTTGTAGTGAAGGAACTAGTGTAAGGTGTTGGTGGCAGTGGTGGCAATAGTACTAGTGAAGGAACTGGTGTAAGGTGTTGGTGGCAGTGGTGGCAATAGTTGTAGTGAAGGAACTGGTGTAAGGTGTTGCTGGCAATAGTTGTAGTGAGGGAACTAGTGTAAGGTGTTGGTGGCAGTGGTGGCAATAGTAGTAGTGAAGGAACTAGCGTAGGGTGTTGGTGGCAGTGGTGGCAATAGTTGTAGTGAAGGAACTGGTGTAAGGTGTTGGTGGCAGTGGTGCCAATGGTTGTGGTGAAGGAACTAGTGTAAGGTGTTGGTGGCAGTGGTGGCAATAGTACTACTGAAGGAACTGGTGTAAGGTGTTGGTGGCAGTGGTGGCAATAGTTGTAGTGAAGGAACTGGTGTAAGGTGTTGGTGGCAATAGTTGTAGTGAAGGAACTAGTGTAAGGTGTTGGTGGCAGTGGTGACAATAGTACTAGTGAAGGAACTGGTGTAAGGTGTTGGTGGCAGTGGTGGCAATAGTTGTAGTGAAGGAACTAGTGTAAGGTGTTGGTGGCAGTGGTGGCAATAGTACTAGTGAAGGAACTGGTGTAAGGTGTTGGTGGCAGTGGTGGCAATAGTTGTAGTGAAGGAATTGGTGTAAGGTGTTGGTGGCAATAGTTGTAGTGAAGGAACTAGTGTAAGGTGTTGGTGGCAATAGTAGTAGTGAAGGAACTAGTGTAGGGTGTTGGTGGCAGTGGTGGCAATAGTTGTAGTGAAGGAACTGGTGTAAGGTGTTGGTGGCAGTGGGTGGCAATAATTGTGGTGAAGGAACTAGTGTAAGGTGTTGGTGGCAGTGGTGGCAATAGTAGTAGTGAAGGAACTGGTGTAAGGTGTTGGTGGCAGTGGTGGCAATAGTAGTAGTGAAGGAACTAGTGTAGGGTGTTGGTGGCAGTTGTGGCAATAGTTGTAGTGAAGGAACTGGTGTAAGGTTTTGGTGGCAATAGTTGTAGTGAAGGAAGTAGTGTAAGGTGTTGGTGGCAGTGGTGGCAATAGTTGTAGTGAAGGAACTGGTGTAAGGTGTTGGTGGCAGTGGTGGCAATAGTAGTAGTGAAGGAACTGGTGTAAGGTGTTGGTGGCAGTGGTGGCAATAGTTGTAGTGAAGGAACTATTGTAAGGTGTTGGTGGCAGTGGTGGCAATAGTTGTAGTGAAGGAACAAGTGTAAGGTGTTGGTGGCAGTGGTGGCAATAGTAGTAGTGAAGGAACTAGTGTAAGGTGTTGGTGGCAGTGGTGGCAACAGTTGTAGTGAAGGAACTGGTGTAAGGTGTTGGTGGCAGTGGTGGCAATAGTAGTAGTGAAGGAACTAGTGTAAGGTGTTGGTGGCAGTGGTGGCAATAGTAGTAGTGAAGGAACTAGTGTAAGGTGTTGGTGGCAGTGGTGGCAATAGTTGTAGTGAAGGAACTAGTGTAAGGTGTTGGTGGCAGTGGTGGCAATAGTAGTAGTGAAGGAACTAGTGTAAGGTGTTGGTGGCAGTGGTGGCAATAGTTGTAGTGAAGGAACTGGTGTAAGGTGTTGGTGGCAGTGGTGGCAATAGTTGTAGTGAAGGAACTGGTGTAAGGTGTTGGTGGCAGTGGTGGCAATAGTTGTAGTGAAGGAACTAGTGTAAGGTGTTGGTGGCAGTGGTGGCAATAGTTGTAGTGAAGGAACTGGTGTAAGGTGTTGGTGGCAGTGGTGGCAATAGTTGTAGTGAAGGAACTAGTGTAAGGTGTTGGTGGCAGTGGTGGCAATAGTTGTAGTGAAGGAACTGGTGTAAGATGTTGGTGGCAGTGGTGGCAATAGTAGTAGTGAAGGAACTGGTGTAAGGTGTTGGTGGCAGTGGTGGCAATAGTAGTAGTGAAGGAACTGGTCTAAGGTGTTGGTGGCAGTGGTGGCAATAGTTGTAGTGAAGGAACTGGTGTAAGGTGTTGGTGGCAGTGGTGGCAATAGTAGTAGTGAAGGAACTGGTGTAAGGTGTTGGTGGCAGTGGTGGCAATAGTTGTAGTGAAGGAACTAGTGTAAGGTGTTGGTGGCAGTGGTGGCAATAGTTGTAGTGAAGGAACTGGTGTAAGGTGTTGGTGGCAGTGGTGGCAATAGTTGTAGTGAAGGAACTGGCGTAAGGTGTTGGTGGCAATAGTTGTAGTGGAGGAACTGGTGTAAGGTGTTGGTGGCAGTGGTGGCAATAGTAGTAGTGAAGGAACTAGTGTAAGGTGTTGGTGGCAGTGGTGGCAATAGTAGTAGTGAAGGAACTGGTGTAAGGTGTTGGTGGCAGTGGTGGCCATAGTTGTAGTGAAGGAACTAGTGTAAGGTGTTGGTGGCAGTGGTGGCAATAGTAGTAGTGAAGGAACTGGTGTAAGGTGTTGGTGGCAGTGGTGGCAATAGTAGTAGTGAAGGAACTGGTGTAAGGTGTTGGTGGCAGTGGTGGCCATAGTTGTAGTGAAGGAACTAGTGTAAGGTGTTGGTGGCAGTGGTGGCAATAGTAGTAGTGAAGGAACTGGTGTAAGGTGTTGGTGGCAGTGGTGGCAATAGTAGTAGTGAAGGAACTGGTGTAAGGTGTTGGTGGCAGTGGTGGCAATAGTTGTAGTGAAGGAACTGGTGTAATGTGTTGGTGGCAGTGGTGGCAATAGTTGTAGTGAAGGAACTGGTGTAAGGTGTTGGTGGCAGTGGTGGCAATAGTAGTAGTGAAGGAACTAGTGTAAGGTGTTGGTGGCAGTGGTGGCAATAGTTGTAGTGAAGGAACTAGTGTAAGGTGTTGGTGGCAGTGGTGGCAATAGTAGTAGTGAAGGAACTAGTGTAAGGTGTTGGTGGCAGTGGTGGCAATAGTAGTAGTGAAGGAACTAGTGTAAGGTGTTGGTGGCAGTGGTGGCAATAGTAGTAGTGAAGGAACTGGTGTAAGGTGTTGGTGGCAGTGGTGGCAATAGTAGTAGTGAAGAAACTGGTGTAAGGTGTTGGTGGCAATAGTTGTAGTGAAGGAACTAGTGTAAGGTGTTGGTGGCAGTGGTGGCAATAGTTGTAGTGAAGGAACTGGTGTAAGGTGTTGGTGGCAATAGTTGTAGTGAAGGAACTAGTGTAAGGTGTTGGTGGCAGTGGTGGCAATAGTAGTAGTGAAGGAACTAGTGTAAGGTGTTGGTGGCAGTGGTGGCAATAGTTGTAGTGAAGGAACTAGTGTAAGGTGTTGGTGGCAGTGGTGGCAATAGTAGTAGTGAAGGAACTAGTGTAAGGTGTTGGTGGCAGTGGTGGCAATAGTAGTAGTGAAGGAACTAGTGTAAGGTGTTGGTGGCAGTGGTTGCAATAGTTGTAGTGAAGGAACTGGTGTAAGGTGTTGGTGGCAGTGGTGGCAATAGTAGTAGTGAAGGAACTGGTGTAAGGTGTTGGTGGCAGTGGTGGCAATAGTTGTAGTGAAGGAACTGGTGTAAGGTGTTGGTGGCAGTGGTGGCAATAGTTGTAGTGAAGGAACTAGTGTAAGGTGTTGGTGGCAGTGGTGGCAATAGTAGTAGTGAAGGAACTAGTGTAAGGTGTTGGTGGCAGTGGTGGCAATAGTCGTAGTGAAGGAACTGGTGTAAGGTGTTGGTGGCAGTGGTGGCAATAGTAGTAGTGAAGGAACTGGTGTAAGGTGTTGGTGGCAGTGGTGGCAATAGTAGTAGTGAAGGAACTGGTGTAAGGTGTTGGTGGCAGTGGTGGCAATAGTTGTAGTGAAGGAACTAGTGTAAGGTGTTGGTGGCAGTGGTGACAATAGTTGTAGTGAAGGAACTAGTGTAAGGTGTTGGTGGCAGTGGTGGCAATAGTTGTAGTGAAGGAACTGGTGTAAGGTGTTGGTGGCAGTGGTGGCAATAGTAGTATTAATGGAACTGGTGTAAGGTGTTGCTGGCAGTGGTGGCAATAGTAGTAGTGAAGGAACTGGTGTAAGGTGTTGGTGGCAGTGGTGGCAATAGTTGTAGTGAAGGAACTAGTGTAAGGTGTTGGTGGCAGTAGTGGCAATAGTTGTAGTGAAGGAACTGGTGTAAGGTGTTGGTGGCAGTGGTGGCAATAGTAGTAGTGAAGGAACTAGTGTAAGGTGTTGGTGGCAGTGGTGGCAATAGTTGTAGTGATGGAACTGGTGTAAGGTGTTGGTGGCAGTGGTGGCAATAGTTGTAGTGAAGGAACTAGTGTAAGGTTTTGGTGGCAGTGGTGGCAATAGTTGTAGTGAAGGAACTGGTGTAAGGTGTTGGTGGCAGTGGTGGCAATAGTTGTAGTGAAGGAACTGGTGTAAGGTGTTGGTGGCAGTGGTGGCAATAGTAGTAGTGAAGGAACTAGTGTAAGGTGTTGGTGGCAGTGGTGGCAATAGTTGTAGTGAAGGAACTGGTGTAAGGTGTTGGTGGCAATAGTTGTAGTGAAGGAACTGGTGTAAGGTGTTGGTGGCAGTGGTGGCAATAGTAGTAGTGAAGGAACTAGTGTAAGGTGTTGGTGGCAGTGGTGGCAATAGTTGTAGTGAAGGAACTGGTGTAAGGTGTTGGTGGCAGTGGTGGCAATAGTTGTAGTGAAGGAACTAGTGTAAGGTGTTGGTGGCAGTGGTGGCAATAGTAGTAGTGAAGGAACTAGTGTAAGGTGTTGGTAGCAATGGTGGCAATAGTTGTAGTGAAGGAACTAGTGTAAGGTGTTGGTGGCAGTGGTGGCAATAGTAGTAGTGAAGGAACTAGTGTAAGGTGTTGGTGGCAGTGGTGGCAATAGTTGTAGTGAAGGAACTGGTGTAAGGTGTTAGTGGTAGTGGTGGCAATAGTAGTAGTGAAGGAACTGGTGTAAGGTGTTGGTGGCAATAGTTGTAGTGAAGGAACTGGTGTAAGATGTTGGTGGCAATAGTTGTAGTGAAGGAACTAGTGTAAGGTGTTGGTGGCAGTGGTGGCAATAGTAGTAGTGAAGGAACTAGTGTAAGGTGTTGGTGGCAGTGGTGGCAATAGTTGTAGTGATGGAACTGGTGTAAGGTGTTGGTGGCAGTGGTGGCAATAGTTGTAGTGAAGGAACTAGTGTAAGGTGTTGGTGGCAGTGGTGGCAATAGTTGTAGTGAAGGAACTGGTGTAATGTGTTGGTGGCAGTGGTGGCAATAGTTGTAGTGAAGGAACTGGTGTAAGGTGTTGGTGGCAGTGGTGGCAATAGTAGTAGTGAAGGAACTAGTGTAAGGTGTTGGTGGCAGTGGTGGCAATAGTTGTAGTGAAGGAACTAGTGTAAGGTGTTGGTGGCAGTGGTGGCAATAGTTGTAGTGAAGGAACTAGTGTAAGGTGTTGGTGGCAGTGCTGGCAATAGTTGTAGTGAAGGAACTAGTGTAAGGTGTTGGTGGCAGTGGTGGCAATAGTTGTAGTGAAGGAACTAGTGTAAGGTGTTGGTGGCAGTGGTGGCAATAGTAGTAGTGAAGGAACTAGTGTAAGGTGTTGGTGGCAGTGGTGGCAATAGTTGTAGTGAAGGAACTGGTGTAAGGTGTTGGTGGCAGTGGTGGCAATAGTAGTAGTGAAGGAACTAGTGTAAGGTGTTGGTGGCAGTGGTGGCAATAGTAGTAGTGAAGGAACTAGTGTAAGGTGTTGGTGGCAGTGGTGGCAATAGTTGTAGTGTAGGAACTAGTGTAAGGTGTTGGTGGCAGCGGTGGCAATAGTTGTAGTGAAGGAACTGGTGTAAGGTGTTGGTGGCTACGGTGGCAATAGTTGTAGTGAAGGAACTGGTGTAAGGTGTTGGTGGCAGTGGTGGCAATAGTTGTAGTGAAGGAACTAGTGTAAGGTGTTGGTGGCAGTGGTGGCAATAGTTGTAGTGAAGGAACTGGTGTAAGGTTTTGCTGGCAGTGGTGGCATTAGTAGTAGTGAAGGAACTAGTGTAAGGTGTTGGTGGCAGTGGTGGCAATAGTAGTAGTGAAGGAACTAGTGTAAGGTGTTGGTGGCAGTGGTGGCAATAGTTGTAGTGAAGGAACTGGTGTAAGATGTTGGTGGCAGTGGTGTCAATAGTTGTAGTGAAGGAACTAGTGTAAGGTGTTGGTGGCAGTGGTGGCAATAGTAGTAGTGAAGGAACTAGTGTAAGGTGTTGGTGGCAGTGGTGGCAATAGTAGTAGTGAAGGAACTGGTGTAAGGTGTTGGTGGCAGTGGTGGCAATAGTTGTAGTGAAGGAACTAGTGTAAGGTGTTGGTGGCAGTGGTGGCAATAGTTGTAGTGAAGGAACTGGTGTAAGGTGTTGGTGGCAGTGGTGGCAATAGTTGTAGTGAAGGAACTGGTGTAAGGTGTTGGTGGCAGTGGTGGCAATAGTAGTAGTGAAGGAACTAGTGTAAGGTGTTGGTGGCAGTGGTGGCAATAGTTGTAGTGAAGGAACTGGTGTAAGGTGTTGGTGGCAGTGGTGGCAATAGTTGTAGTGAAGGAACTGGTGTAAGGTGTTGGTGGCAGTGGTGGCAATAGTAGTAGTGAAGGAACTAGTGTAAGGTGTTGGTGGCAGTGGTGGCAATAGTTGTAGTGAAGGAACTGGTGTAAGGTGTTGGTGGTAGTGGTGGCAATAGTAGTAGTGAAGGAACTGGTGTAAGGTGTTGGTGGCAATAGTTGTATTGAAGGAACTGGTGTAAGGTGTTGGTGGCAATAGTTGTAGTGAAGGAACTAGTGTAAGGTGTTGGTGGCAGTGGTGGCAATAGTAGTAGTGAAGGAACTAGTGTAAGGTGTTGGTGGCAGTGGTGGCAATAGTAGTAGTGAAGGAACTAGTGTAAGGTGTTGGTGGCAGTGGTGGCAATAGTAGTAGTGAAGGAACTGGTGTAAGGTGTTGGTGGCAGTGGTGGCAATAGTAGTAGTGAAGAAACTGGTGTAAGGTGTTGGTGGCAATAGTTGTAGTGAAGGAACTAGTGTAAGGTGTTGGTGGCAGTGGTGTCAATAGTAGTAGTGAAGGAACTGGTGTAAGGTGTTGGTGGCAGTGGTGGCAATAGTTGTAGTGAAGGAACTAGTGTAAGGTGTTGGTGGCAGTGGTGGCAATAGTAGTAGTGAAGGAACTGGTGTAAGGTGTTGGTGGCAGTGGTGGCAATAGTTGTAGTGAAGGAACTGGTGTAAGGTGTTGGTGGCAGTGGTGGCAATAGTTGTAGTGAAGGAACTAGTGTAAGGTGTTGGTGGCAGTGGTGGCAATAGTAGTAGTGAAGGAACTAGTGTAAGGTGTTGGTGGCAGTGGTGGCAATAGTTGTAGTGAAGGAACTGGTGTAAGGTGTTGGTGGCAATAGTTGTAGTGAAGGAACTAGTGTAAGGTGTTGGTGGCAGTGGTGGCAATAGTAGTAGTGAAGGAACTAGTGTAAGGTGTTGGTGGCAGTGGTGGCAATAGTTGTAGTGAAGGAACTAGTGTAAGGTGTTGGTGGCAGTGGTGGCAATAGTAGTAGTGAAGGAACTAGTGTAAGGTGTTGGTGGCAGTGGTGGCAATAGTAGTAGTGAAGGAACTGGTGTAAGGTGTTGGTGGCAGTGGTGGCAATAGTAGTAGTGAAGGAACTAGTGTAAGGTGTTGGTGGCAGTGGTTGCAATAGTTGTAGTGAAGGAACTGGTGTAAGGTGTTGGTGGCAGTGGTGGCAATAGTAGTAGTGAAGGAACTGGTGTAAGGTGTTGGTGGCAGTGGTGGCAATAGTTGTAGTGAAGGAACTGGTGTAAGGTGTTGGTGGCAGTGGTGGCAATAGTTGTAGTGAAGGAACTAGTGTAAGGTGTTGGTGGCAGTGGTGGCAATAGTAGTAGTGAAGGAACTAGTGTAAGGTGTTGGTGGCAGTGGTGGCAATAGTAGTAGTGAAGGAACTGGTGTAAGGTGTTGGTGGCAGTTGTGGCAATAGTAGTAGTGAAGGAACTAGTGTAAGGTGTTGGTGGCAGTGGTGGCAATAGTTGTAGTGAAGGAACTGGTATAAGGTATTGGTGGCAGTGGTGGCAATAGTTGTAGTGAAGGAACTGGTGTAAGGTGTTGGTGGCAGTGGTGGCAATAGTAGTAGTGAAGGAACTAGTGTAAGGTATTGGTGGCAGTGGTGGCAATAGTTGTAGTGAAGGAACTGGTGTAAGGTATTGGTGGCAGTGGTGGCAATAGTTGTAGTGAAGGAACTGGTGTAAGGTGTTGGTGGCAGTGGTGGCAATAGTTGTAGTGAAGGAACTAGTGTAAGGTGTTGGTGGCAGTGGTGGCAATAGTTGTAGTTAAGGAACTAGTGTAAGGTGTTGGTGGCAGTGGTGGCAATAGTTGTAGTGAAGGGACTAGTGTAAGGTGTTGGTGGCAGTGGTGGCAATAGTAGTAGTGAAGGGACTAGTGTAAGGTGTTGGTGGCAGTGGTGGCAATAGTTGTAGTGAAGGAACTGGTGTAAGGTGTTGGTGGCAGTGGTGGCAATAGTTGTAGTGAAGGAACTAGTGTAAGGTGTTGGTGGCAATAGTTGTAGTGAAGGAACTGGTGTAAGGTGTTGGTGGCAGTGGTGGCAATAGTTGTAGTTAAGGAACTAGTGTAAGGTGTTGGTGGCAGTGGTGGCAATAGTAGTAGTGAAGGGACTAGTGTAAGGTGTTGGTGGCAGTGGTGGCAATAGTAGTAGTGAAGGAACTGGTGTAAGGTGTTGGTGGCAGTGGTGGCAATAGTTGTAGTGAAGGAACTAGTGTAAGGTGTTGGTGGCAGTGGTGGCAATAGTTGTAGTGAAGGAACTATTGTAAGGTGTTGGTGGCAGTGGTGGCAATAGTTGTAGTTAAGGAACTAGTGTAAGGTGTTGGTGGCAGTGGTGGCAATAGTTGTAGTGAAGGAACTATTGTAAGGTGTTGGTGGCAGTGGTGGCAATAGTTGTAGTTAAGGAACTAGTGTAAGGTGTTGGTGGCAGTGGTGGCAATAGTAGTAGTGAAGGGACTAGTGTAAGGTGTTGGTGGCAGTGGTGGCAATAGTTGTAGTGAAGGAACTAGTGTAAGGTGTTGGTGGCAGTGGTGGCAATAGTTGTAGTGAAGGAACTAGTGTAAGGTGTTGGTGGCAGTGGTGGCAATAGTTGTAGTTAAGGAACTAGTGTAAGGTGTTGGTGGCAGTGGTGGCAATAGTAGTAGTGAAGGGACTAGTGTAAGGTGTTGGTGGCAGTGGTGGCAATAGTAGTAGTGAAGGAACTGGTGTAAGGTGTTGGTGGCAGTGGTGGCAATAGTTGTAGTGAAGGAACTGGTGTAAGGTATTGGTGGCAGTGGTGGCAATAGTTGTAGTGAAGGAACTGGTGTAAGGTGTTGGTGGCAGTGGTGGCAATAGTTGTAGTGAAGGAACTGGTGTAAGGTGTTGGTGGCAGTGGTGGCAATAGTTGTAGTGAAGGAACTAGTGTAAGGTGTTGGTGGCAGTGGTGGCAATAGTTGTAGTGAAGGAACTAGTGTAAGGTGTTGGTGGCAGTGGTGGCAATAGTTGTAGTGAAGGAACTAGTGTAAGGTGTTGGTGGCAGTGGTGGCAATAGTAGTAGTGAAGGAACTAGTGTAAGGTGTTGGTGGCAGTGGTGGCAATAGTTGTAGTGAAGGAACTGGTGTAAGGTGTTGGTGGCAGTGGTGGCAATAGTTGTAGTGAAGGAACTGGTGTAAGGTGTTGGTGGCAGTGGTGGCAATAGTTGTAGTGAAGGAACTGGTGTAAGGTGTTGGTGGCAGTGGTGGCAATAGTTGTAGTGAAGGAACTAGTGTAAGGTGTTGGTGGCAGTGGTGGCAATAGTTGTAGTGAAGGAACTAGTGTAAGGTGTTGGTGGCAGTGGTGGCAATAGTAGTAGTGAAGGAACTAGTGTAAGGTGTTGGTGGCAGTGGTGGCAATAGTTGTAGTGAAGGAACTGGTGTAAGGTGTTGGTGGCAGTGGTGGCAATAGTAGTAGTGAAGGAACTAGTGTAAGGTGTTGGTGGCAGTGGTGGCAATAGTAGTAGTGAAGGAACTAGTGTAAGGTGTTGGTGGCAGTGGTGGCAATAGTTGTAGTGAAGGAACTGGTGTAAGGTGTTGGTGGCAGTAGTGGCAATAGTTGTAGTGAAGGAACTAGTGTAAGGTGTTGGTGGCAGTGGTGGCAATAGTTGTAGTGAAGGAACTGGTGTAAGGTGTTGGTGGCAGTGGTGGCAATAGTAGTAGTGAAGGAACTAGTGTAAGGTGTTGGTGGCAGTGGTGGCAATAGTAGTAGTGAAGGAACTAGTGTAAGGTGTTGGTGGCAGTAGTGGCAATAGTAGTAGTGAAGGAACTAGTGTAAGGTGTTGGTGGCAGTGGTGGCAATAGTTGTAGTGAAGGAACTGGTGTAAGGTGTTGGTGGCAGTGGTGGCAATAGTTGTAGTGAAGGAACTAGTGTAAGGTGTTGGTGGCAGTGGTGGCAATAGTAGTAGTGAAGGAACTGGTGTAAGGTGTTGGTGGCAGTGGTGGCAATAGTTGTAGTGAAGGAACTGGTGTAAGGTGTTGGTGGCAGTGGTGGCAATAGTTGTAGTGAAGGAACTGGTGTAAGGTGTTGGTGGCAGTGGTGGCAATAGTTGTAGTGAAGGAACTGGTGTAAGGTGTTGGTGGCAGTGGTGGCAATAGTTGTAGTGAAGGAACTGGTGTAAGGTGTTGGTGGCAGTGGTGGCAATAGTTGTAGTGAAGGAACTAGTGTAAGGTGTTGGTGGCAGTGGTGGCAATAGTTGTAGTGAAGGAACTATTGTAAGGTGTTGGTGGCAGTGGTTGCAATAGTTGTAGTGAAGGAACTGGTGTAAGGTGTTGGTGGCAGTGGTGGCAATAGTAGTAGTGAAGGAACTAGTGTAAGGTGTTGGTGGCAGTGGTGGCAATAGTTGTAGTGAAGGAACTGGTGTAAGGTGTTGGTGGCAGTGGTGGCAATAGTTGTAGTGAAGGAACTGGTGTAAGGTGTTGGTGGCAGTGGTGGCAATAGTTGTAGTGAAGGAACTGGTGTAAGGTGTTGGTGGCAGTGGTGGCAATAGTTGTAGTGAAGGAACTAGTGTAAGGTGTTGGTGGCAGTGGTGGCAATAGTTGTAGTGAAGGAACTAGTGTAAGGTGTTGGTGGCAGTGGTGGCAATAGTAGTAGTGAAGGAACTAGTGTAAGGTGTTGGTGGCAGTGGTGGCAATAGTTGTAGTGAAGGAACTGGTGTAAGGTGTTGGTGGCAGTGGTGGCAATAGTAGTAGTGAAGGAACTAGTGTAAGGTGTTGGTGGCAGTGGTGGCAATAGTAGTAGTGAAGGAACTAGTGTAAGGTGTTGGTGGCAGTGGTGGCAATAGTTGTAGTGAAGGAACTGGTGTAAGGTGTTGGTGGCAGTAGTGGCAATAGTTGTAGTGAAGGAACTAGTGTAAGGTGTTGGTGGCAGTGGTGGCAATAGTTGTAGTGAAGGAACTGGTGTAAGGTGTTGGTGGCAGTGGTGGCAATAGTAGTAGTGAAGGAACTAGTGTAAGGTGTTGGTGGCAGTGGTGGCAATAGTAGTAGTGAAGGAACTAGTGTAAGGTGTTGGTGGCAGTAGTGGCAATAGTAGTAGTGAAGGAACTAGTGTAAGGTGTTGGTGGCAGTGGTGGCAATAGTTGTAGTGAAGGAACTGGTGTAAGGTGTTGGTGGCAGTGGTGGCAATAGTTGTAGTGAAGGAACTAGTGTAAGGTGTTGGTGGCAGTGGTGGCAATAGTAGTAGTGAAGGAACTGGTGTAAGGTGTTGGTGGCAGTGGTGGCAATAGTTGTAGTGAAGGAACTGGTGTAAGGTGTTGGTGGCAGTGGTGGCAATAGTTGTAGTGAAGGAACTGGTGTAAGGTGTTGGTGGCAGTGGTGGCAATAGTTGTAGTGAAGGAACTGGTGTAAGGTGTTGGTGGCAGTGGTGGCAATAGTTGTAGTGAAGGAACTGGTGTAAGGTGTTGGTGGCAGTGGTGGCAATAGTTGTAGTGAAGGAACTAGTGTAAGGTGTTGGTGGCAGTGGTGGCAATAGTTGTAGTGAAGGAACTATTGTAAGGTGTTGGTGGCAGTGGTTGCAATAGTTGTAGTGAAGGAACTGGTGTAAGGTGTTGGTGGCAGTGGTGGCAATAGTAGTAGTGAAGGAACTGGTGTAAGGTGTTGGTGGCAGTGGTGGCAATAGTTGTAGTGAAGGAACTGGTGTAAGGTGTTGGTGGCAGTGGTGGCAATAGTTGTAGTGAAGGAACTAGTGTAAGGTGTTGGTGGCAGTGGTGGCAATAGTAGTAGTGAAGGAACTAGTGTAAGGTGTTGGTGGCAGTGGTGGCAATAGTAGTAGTGAAGGAACTGGTGTAAGGTGTTGGTGGCAGTTGTGGCAATAGTAGTAGTGAAGGAACTAGTGTAAGGTGTTGGTGGCAGTGGTGGCAATAGTTGTAGTGAAGGAACTGGTGTAAGGTATTGGTGGCAGTGGTGGCAATAGTTGTAGTGAAGGAACTGGTGTAAGGTGTTGGTGGCAGTGGTGGCAATAGTTGTAGTGAAGGAACTGGTGTAAGGTGTTGGTGGCAGTGGTGGCAATAGTTGTAGTGAAGGAACTAGTGTAGGGTGTTGGTGGCAGTGGTGGCAATAGTTGTAGTGAAGGAACTAGTGTAGGGTGTTGGTGGCAGTGGTGGCAATAGTTGTAGTGAAGGAACTGGTGTAAGGTGTTGGTGGCAGTGGTGGCAATAGTTGTAGTGAAGGAACTAGTGTAGGGTGTTGGTGGCAGTGGTGGCAATAGTTGTAGTGAAGGAACTGGTGTAAGGTGTTGGTGGCAGTGGTGGCAATAGTTGTAGTGAAGGAACTGGTGTAAGGTGTTGGTGGCAGTGGTGGCAATAGTTGTAGTGAAGGAACTGGTGTAAGGTGTTGGTGGCAGTGGTGGCAATAGTTGTAGTGAAGGAACTAGTGTAGGGTGTTGGTGGCAGTGGTGGCAATAGTAGTAGTGAAGGAACTAGTGTAAGGTATTGGTGGCAGTGGTGGCAATAGTTGTAGTGAAGGAACTGGTGTAAGGTATTGGTGGCAGTGGTGGCAATAGTTGTAGTGAAGGAACTGGTGTAAGGTATTGGTGGCAGTGGTGGCAATAGTTGTAGTGAAGGAACTGGTGTAAGGTGTTGGTGGCAGTGGTGGCAATAGTTGTAGTGAAGGAACTAGTGTAAGGTGTTGGTGGCAGTGGTGGCAATAGTTGTAGTTAAGGAACTAGTGTAAGGTGTTGGTGGCAGTGGTGGCAATAGTTGTAGTGAAGGGACTAGTGTAAGGTGTTGGTGGCAGTGGTGGCAATAGTAGTAGTGAAGGGACTAGTGTAAGGTGTTGGTGGCAGTGGTGGCAATAGTTGTAGTGAAGGAACTGGTGTAAGGTGTTGGTGGCAGTGGTGGCAATAGTTGTAGTGAAGGAACTGGTGTAAGGTGTTGGTGGCAGTGGTGACAATAGTTGTAGTGAAGGAACTAGTGTAAGGTGTTGGTGGCAGTGGTGGCAATAGTTGTAGTGAAGGAACTAGTGTAAGGTGTTGGTGGCAGTGGTGACAATAGTTGTAGTGAAGGAACTAGTGTAAGGTGTTGGTGGCAGTGGTGACAATAGTTGTAGTGAAGGAACTAGTGTAAGGTGTTGGTGGCAGTGGTGACAATAGTTGTAGTGAAGGAACTAGTGTAAGGTGTTGGTGGCAGTGGTGGCAATAGTTGTAGTGAAGGAACTAGTGTAAGGTGTTGGTGGCAGTGGTGGCAATAGTTGTAGTGAAGGAACTAGTGTAAGGTGTTGGTGGCAGTGGTGGCAATAGTTGTAGTGAAGGAACTAGTGTAAGGTGTTGGTGGCAGTGGTGACAATAGTTGTAGTGAAGGAACTAGTGTAAGGTGTTGGTGGCAGTGGTGACAATAGTTGTAGTGAAGGAACTAGTGTAAGGTGTTGGTGGCAGTGGTGGCAATAGTTGTAGTGAAGGGACTAGTGTAAGGTGTTGGTGGCAGTGGTGGCAATAGTTGTAGTGAAGGAACTAGTGTAAGGTGTTGGTGGCAGTGGTGGCAATAGTTGTAGTGAAGGAACTAGTGTAAGGTGTTGGTGGCAGTGGTGGCAATAGTAGTAGTGAAGGGACTAGTGTAAGGTGTTGGTGGCAGTGGTGGCAATAGTTGTAGTGAAGGAACTGGTGTAAGGTGTTGGTGGCAGTGGTGGCAATAGTTGTAGTTAAGGAACTAGTGTAAGGTGTTGGTGGCAGTGGTGGCAATAGTTGTAGTTAAGGAACTAGTGTAAGGTGTTGGTGGCAGTGGTGGCAATAGTTGTAGTGAAGGGACTAGTGTAAGGTGTTGGTGGCAGTGGTGGCAATAGTTGTAGTGAAGGAACTGGTGTAAGGTGTTGGTGGCAGTGGTGGCAATAGTTGTAGTTAAGGAACTAGTGTAAGGTGTTGGTGGCAGTGGTGGCAATAGTTGTAGTTAAGGAACTAGTGTAAGGTGTTGGTGGCAGTGGTGGCAATAGTTGTAGTGAAGGGACTAGTGTAAGGTGTTGGTGGCAGTGGTGGCAATAGTAGTAGTGAAGGGACTAGTGTAAGGTGTTGGTGGCAGTGGTGGCAATAGTTGTAGTTAAGGAACTAGTGTAAGGTGTTGGTGGCAGTGGTGGCAATAGTTGTAGTGAAGGAACTAGTGTAAGGTGTTGGTGGCAGTGGTGGCAATAGTTGTAGTGAAGGAACTAGTGTAAGGTGTTGGTGGCAGTGGTGACAATAGTTGTAGTGAAGGAACTAGTGTAAGGTGTTGGTGGCAGTGGTGACAATAGTTGTAGTGAAGGAACTAGTGTAAGGTGTTGGTGGCAGTGGTGGCAATAGTTGTAGTGAAGGGACTAGTGTAAGGTGTTGGTGGCAGTGGTGGCAATAGTTGTAGTGAAGGAACTAGTGTAAGGTGTTGGTGGCAGTGGTGGCAATAGTTGTAGTGAAGGGACTAGTGTAAGGTGTTGGTGGCAGTGGTGGCAATAGTTGTAGTGAAGGGACTAGTGTAAGGTGTTGGTGGCAGTGGTGGCAATAGTAGTAGTGAAGGGACTAGTGTAAGGTGTTGGTGGCAGTGGTGGCAATAGTTGTAGTTAAGGAACTAGTGTAAGGTGTTGGTGGCAGTGGTGGCAATAGTTGTAGTGAAGGAACTAGTGTAAGGTGTTGGTGGCAGTGGTGGCAATAGTTGTAGTGAAGGAACTAGTGTAAGGTGTTGGTGGCAGTGGTGACAATAGTTGTAGTGAAGGAACTAGTGTAAGGTGTTGGTGGCAGTGGTGACAATAGTTGTAGTGAAGGAACTAGTGTAAGGTGTTGGTGGCAGTGGTGGCAATAGTTGTAGTGAAGGGACTAGTGTAAGGTGTTGGTGGCAGTGGTGGCAATAGTTGTAGTGAAGGAACTAGTGTAAGGTGTTGGTGGCAGTGGTGGCAATAGTTGTAGTGAAGGAACTAGTGTAAGGTGTTGGTGGCAGTGGTGGCAATAGTAGTAGTGAAGGGACTAGTGTAAGGTGTTGGTGGCAGTGGTGGCAATAGTTGTAGTGAAGGAACTGGTGTAAGGTGTTGGTGGCAGTGGTGGCAATAGTTGTAGTTAAGGAACTAGTGTAAGGTGTTGGTGGCAGTGGTGGCAATAGTTGTAGTTAAGGAACTAGTGTAAGGTGTTGGTGGCAGTGGTGGCAATAGTTGTAGTGAAGGGACTAGTGTAAGGTGTTGGTGGCAGTGGTGGCAATAGTTGTAGTGAAGGAACTGGTGTAAGGTGTTGGTGGCAGTGGTGGCAATAGTTGTAGTTAAGGAACTAGTGTAAGGTGTTGGTGGCAGTGGTGGCAATAGTTGTAGTTAAGGAACTAGTGTAAGGTGTTGGTGGCAGTGGTGGCAATAGTTGTAGTGAAGGGACTAGTGTAAGGTGTTGGTGGCAGTGGTGGCAATAGTAGTAGTGAAGGGACTAGTGTAAGGTGTTGGTGGCAGTGGTGGCAATAGTTGTAGTTAAGGAACTAGTGTAAGGTGTTGGTGGCAGTGGTGGCAATAGTTGTAGTGAAGGGACTAGTGTAAGGTGTTGGTGGCAGTGGTGGCAATAGTTGTAGTGAAGGAACTAGTGTAAGGTGTTGGTGGCAGTGGTGGCAATAGTTGTAGTTAAGGAACTAGTGTAAGGTGTTGGTGGCAGTGGTGGCAATAGTTGTAGTGAAGGGACTAGTGTAAGGTGTTGGTGGCAGTGGTGGCAATAGTAGTAGTGAAGGGACTAGTGTAAGGTGTTGGTGGCAGTGGTGGCAATAGTTGTAGTGAAGGAACTGGTGTAAGGTGTTGGTGGCAGTGGTGGCAATAGTTGTAGTGAAGGAACTAGTGTAAGGTGTTGGTGGCAATAGTTGTAGTGAAGGAACTGGTGTAAGGTGTTGGTGGCAGTGGTGGCAATAGTTGTAGTTAAGGAACTAGTGTAAGGTGTTGGTGGCAGTGGTGGCAATAGTTGTAGTGAAGGGACTAGTGTAAGGTGTTGGTGGCAGTGGTGGCAATAGTAGTAGTGAAGGGACTAGTGTAAGGTGTTGGTGGCAGTGGTGGCAATAGTAGTAGTGAAGGGACTAGTGTAAGGTGTTGGTGGCAGTGGTGGCAATAGTTGTAGTTAAGGAACTAGTGTAAGGTGTTGGTGGCAGTGGTGGCAATAGTTGTAGTGAAGGGACTAGTGTAAGGTGTTGGTGGCAGTGGTGGCAATAGTTGTAGTGAAGGAACTAGTGTAAGGTGTTGGTGGCAGTGGTGGCAATAGTTGTAGTTAAGGAACTAGTGTAAGGTGTTGGTGGCAGTGGTGGCAATAGTTGTAGTGAAGGGACTAGTGTAAGGTGTTGGTGGCAGTGGTGGCAATAGTAGTAGTGAAGGGACTAGTGTAAGGTGTTGGTGGCAGTGGTGGCAATAGTTGTAGTTAAGGAACTAGTGTAAGGTGTTGGTGGCAGTGGTGGCAATAGTTGTAGTGAAGGGACTAGTGTAAGGTGTTGGTGGCAGTGGTGGCAATAGTTGTAGTGAAGGAACTAGTGTAAGGTGTTGGTGGCAGTGGTGGCAATAGTTGTAGTTAAGGAACTAGTGTAAGGTGTTGGTGGCAGTGGTGGCAATAGTTGTAGTGAAGGAACTAGTGTAAGGTGTTGGTGGCAGTGGTGGCAATAGTTGTAGTTAAGGAACTAGTGTAAGGTGTTGGTGGCAATAGTTGTAGTGAAGGAACTGGTGTAAGGTGTTGGTGGCAGTGGTGGCAATAGTTGTAGTTAAGGAACTAGTGTAAGGTGTTGGTGGCAGTGGTGGCAATAGTAGTAGTGAAGGGACTAGTGTAAGGTGTTGGTGGCAGTGGTGGCAATAGTAGTAGTGAAGGAACTGGTGTAAGGTGTTGGTGGCAGTGGTGGCAATAGTTGTAGTGAAGGAACTAGTGTAAGGTGTTGGTGGCAGTGGTGGCAATAGTTGTAGTGAAGGAACTATTGTAAGGTGTTGGTGGCAGTGGTGGCAATAGTTGTAGTTAAGGAACTAGTGTAAGGTGTTGGTGGCAGTGGTGGCAATAGTTGTAGTGAAGGAACTATTGTAAGGTGTTGGTGGCAGTGGTGGCAATAGTTGTAGTTAAGGAACTAGTGTAAGGTGTTGGTGGCAGTGGTGGCAATAGTAGTAGTGAAGGGACTAGTGTAAGGTGTTGGTGGCAGTGGTGGCAATAGTTGTAGTGAAGGAACTAGTGTAAGGTGTTGGTGGCAGTGGTGGCAATAGTTGTAGTGAAGGAACTAGTGTAAGGTGTTGGTGGCAGTGGTGGCAATAGTTGTAGTGAAGGAACTATTGTAAGGTGTTGGTGGCAGTGGTGGCAATAGTTGTAGTTAAGGAACTGGTGTAAGGTGTTGGTGGCAGTGGTGGCAATAGTAGTAGTGAAGGGACTAGTGTAAGGTGTTGGTGGCAGTGGTGGCAATAGTAGTAGTGAAGGAACTGGTGTAAGGTGTTGGTGGCAGTGGTGGCAATAGTAGTAGTGAAGGGACTAGTGTAAGGTGTTGGTGGCAGTGGTGGCAATAGTAGTAGTGAAGGGACTAGTGTAAGGTGTTGGTGGCAGTGGTGGCAATAGTAGTAGTGAAGGAACTGGTGTAAGGTGTTGGTGGCAGTGGTGGCAATAGTAGTAGTGAAGGGACTAGTGTAAGGTGTTGGTGGCAGTGGTGGCAATAGTAGTAGTGAAGGAACTGGTGTAAGGTGTTGGTGGCAGTGGTGGCAATAGTTGTAGTTAAGGAACTAGTGTAAGGTGTTGGTGGCAGTGGTGGCAATAGTTGTAGTGAAGGAACTAGTGTAAGGTGTTGGTGGCAGTGGTGGCAATAGTTGTAGTGAAGGAACTGGTGTAAGGTGTTGGTGGCAGTGGTGGCAATAGTTGTAGTGAAGGAACTAGTGTAAGGTGTTGGTGGCAGTAGTGGCAATAGTTGTAGTGAAGGAACTATTGTAAGGTGTTGGTGGCAGTGGTGGCAATAGTTGTAGTGAAGGAACTAGTGTAAGGTGTTGGTGGCAGTGGTGGCAATAGTTGTAGTGAAGGAACTAGTGTAAGGTGTTGGTGGCAGTGGTGGCAATAGTAGTAGTGAAGGAACTGGTGTAAGGTGTTGGTGGCAGTGGTGGCAATAGTTGTAGTGAAGGAACTGGTGTAAGGTGTTGGTGGCAGTGGTGGCAATAGTTGTAGTGAAGGAACTGGTGTAAGGTGTTGGTGGCAGTGGTGGCAATAGTTGTAGTGAAGGAACTGGTGTAAGGTGTTGGTGGCAGTGGTGGCAATAGTTGTAGTGAAGGAACTGGTGTAAGGTGTTGGTGGCAGTGGTGGCAATAGTTGTAGTGAAGGAACTAGTGTAAGGTGTTGGTGGCAGTGGTGGCAATAGTTGTAGTGAAGGAACTATTGTAAGGTGTTGGTGGCAGTGGTGGCAATAGTTGTAGTGAAGGAACAAGTGTAAGGTGTTGGTGGCAGTGGTGGCAATAGTAGTAGTGAAGGAACTAGTGTAAGGTGTTGGTGGCAGTGGTGGCAACAGTTGTAGTGAAGGAACTGGTGTAAGGTGTTGGTGGCAGTGGTGGCAATAGTAGTAGTGAAGGAACTAGTGTAAGGTGTTGGTGGCAGTGGTTGCAATAGTAGTAGTGAAGGAACTAGTGTAAGGTGTTGGTGGCAGTGGTGGCAATAGTTGTAGTGAAGGAACTAGTGTAAGGTGTTGGTGGCAGTGGTGGCAATAGTAGTAGTGAAGGAACTAGTGTAAGGTGTTGGTGGCAGTGGTGGCAATAGTTGTAGTGAAGGAACTGGTGTAAGGTGTTGGTGGCAGTGGTGGCAATAGTTGTAGTGAAGGAACTGGTGTAAGGTGTTGGTGGCAGTGGTGGCAATAGTTGTAGTGAAGGAACTAGTGTAAGGTGTTGGTGGCAGTGGTGGCAATAGTTGTAGTGAAGGAACTGGTGTAAGGTGTTGGTGGCAGTGGTGGCAATAGTTGTAGTGAAGGAACTAGTGTAAGGTGTTGGTGGCAGTGGTGGCAATAGTTGTAGTGAAGGAACTGGTGTAAGATGTTGGTGGCAGTGGTGGCAATAGTAGTAGTGAAGGAACTGGTGTAAGGTGTTGGTGGCAGTGGTGGCAATAGTAGTAGTGAAGGAACTGGTCTAAGGTGTTGGTGGCAGTGGTGGCAATAGTTGTAGTGAAGGAACTGGTGTAAGGTGTTGGTGGCAGTGGTGGCAATAGTTGTAGTGAAGGAACTGGTGTAAGGTGTTGGTGGCAGTGGTGGCAATACTTGTAGTGAAGGAACTGGTGTAAGGTGTTGGTGGCAGTGGTGGCAATAGTTGTAGTGAAGGAACTGGTGTAAGGTGTTGGTGGCAGTGGTGGCAATAGTTGTAGTGAAGGAACTAGTGTAAGGTGTTGGTGGCAGTGGTGGCAATAGTTGTAGTGAAGGAACTGGTGTAAGGTGTTGGTGGCAGTGGTGGCAATAGTTGTAGTGAAGGAACTGGCGTAAGGTGTTGGTGGCAATAGTTGTAGTGAAGAAACTGGTGTAAGGTGTTGGTGGCAGTGGTGGCAATAGTAGTAGTGAAGGAACTAGTGTAAGGTGTTGGTGGCAGTGGTGGCAATAGTAGTAGTGAAGGAACTGGTGTAAGGTGTTGGTGGCAGTGGTGGCCATAGTTGTAGTGAAGGAACTAGTGTAAGGTGTTGGTGGCAGTGGTGGCAATAGTAGTAGTGAAGGAACTGGTGTAAGGTGTTGGTGGCAGTGGTGGCAATAGTAGTAGTGAAGGAACTGGTGTAAGGTGTTGGTGGCAGTGGTGGCCATAGTTGTAGTGAAGGAACTAGTGTAAGGTGTTGGTGGCAGTGGTGGCAATACTAGTAGTGAAGGAACTGGTGTAAGGTGTTGGTGGCAATAGTAGTAGTGAAGGATCTGGTGTAAGGTGTTGGTGGCAGTGGTGGCAATAGTAGTAGTGAAGGAACTGGTGTAAGGTGTTGGTGGCAATAGTAGTAGTGAAGGAGCTGGTGTAAGGTGTTGGTGGCAGTGGTGGCAATAGTAGTAGTGAAGGAACTGGTGTAAGGTGTTGGTGGCAGTGGTGGCCATAGTTGTAGTGAAGGAACTAGTGTAAGGTGTTGGTGGCAGTGGTGGCAATAGTAGTAGTGAAGGAACTGGTGTAAGGTGTTGGTGGCAGTGGTGGCAATAGTAGTAGTGAAGGAACTGGTGTAAGGTGTTGGTGGCAATAGTTGTAGTGAAGGAACTAGTGTAAGGTGTTGGTGGCAGTGGTGGCAATAGTAGTAGTGAAGGAACTGGTGTAAGGTGTTGGTGGCAATAGTAGTAGTGAAGGATCTGGTGTAAGGTGTTGGTGGCAGTGGTGGCAATAGTAGTAGTGAAGGAACTGGTGTAAGGTGTTGGTGGCAATAGTAGTAGTGAAGGAGCTGGTGTAAGGTGTTGGTGGCAGTGGTGGCAATAGTAGTAGTGAAGGAACTGGTGTAAGGTGTTGGTGGCAGTGGTGGCAATAGTAGTAGTGAAGGAACTGGTGTAAGGTGTTGGTGGCAGTGGTGGCAATAGTTGTAGTGAAGGAACTGGTGTAAGGTGTTGGTGGCAGTGGTGGCAATAGTTGTAGTGAAGGAACTGGTGTAAGGTGTTGGTGGCAGTGGTGGCAATAGTTGTAGTGAAGGAACTGGTGTAAGGTGTTGGTGGCAGTGGTGGCAATACTTGTAGTGAAGGAACTGGTGTAAGGTGTTGGTGGCAGTGGTGGCAATAGTAGTAGTGAAGGAACTGGTGTAAGGTGTTGGTGGCAGTGGTGGCAATAGTAGTAGTGAAGGAACTGGTGTAAGGTGTTGGTGGCAGTGGTGGCAATAGTTGTAGTGAAGGAACTGGTGTAAGGTGTTGGTGGCAGTGGTGGCAATAGTTGTAGTGAAGGAACTGGTGTAAGGTGTTGGTGGCAGTGGTGGCAATAGTTGTAGTGAAGGAACTGGTGTAAGGTGTTGGTGGCAGTGGTGGCAATACTTGTAGTGAAGGAACTGGTGTAAGGTGTTGGTGGCAGTGGTGGCAATAGTAGTAGTGAAGGAACTGGTGTAAGGTGTTGGTGGCAGTGGTGGCAATAGTAGTAGTGAAGGAACTGGTGTAAGGTGTTGGTGGCAGTGGTGGCAATAGTAGTAGTGAAGGAACTAGTGTAAGGTGTTGGTGGCAGTGGTGGCAATAGTTGTAGTGAAGGAACTGGTGTAAGGTGTTGGTGGCAGTGGTGGCAATAGTTGTAGTGAAGGAACTAGTGTAAGGTGTTGGTGGCAGTGGTGGCAATAGTTGTAGTGAAGGAACTGGTGTAAGGTGTTGGTGGCAGTGGTGGCAATAGTAGTAGTGAAGGAACTGGTGTAAGGTGTTGGTGGCAATAGTTGTAGTGAAGGAACTAGTGTAAGGTGTTGGTGGCAGTGGTGGCAATAGTAGTAGTGAAGGAACTGGTGTAAGGTGTTGGTGGCAATAGTAGTAGTGAAGGATCTGGTGTAAGGTGTTGGTGGCAGTGGTGGCAATAGTAGTAGTGAAGGAACTGGTGTAAGGTGTTGGTGGCAATAGTAGTAGTGAAGGAGCTGGTGTAAGGTGTTGGTGGCAGTGGTGGCAATAGTAGTAGTGAAGGAACTGGTGTAAGGTGTTGGTGGCAGTGGTGGCAATAGTAGTAGTGAAGGAACTGGTGTAAGGTGTTGGTGGCAGTGGTGGCAATAGTTGTAGTGAAGGAACTGGTGTAAGGTGTTGGTGGCAGTGGTGGCAATAGTTGTAGTGAAGGAACTGGTGTAAGGTGTTGGTGGCAGTGGTGGCAATAGTTGTAGTGAAGGAACTGGTGTAAGGTGTTGGTGGCAGTGGTGGCAATACTTGTAGTGAAGGAACTGGTGTAAGGTGTTGGTGGCAGTGGTGGCAATAGTAGTAGTGAAGGAACTGGTGTAAGGTGTTGGTGGCAGTGGTGGCAATAGTAGTAGTGAAGGAACTGGTGTAAGGTGTTGGTGGCAGTGGTGGCAATAGTAGTAGTGAAGGAACTGGTGTAAGGTGTTGGTGGCAGTGGTGGCAATAGTAGTAGTGAAGGAACTGGTGTAAGGTGTTGGTGGCAGTGGTGGCAATAGTAGTAGTGAAGGAACTGGTGTAAGGTGTTGGTGGCAGTGGTGGCAATAGTTGTAGTGAAGGAACTGGTGTAAGGTGTTGGTGGCAGTGGTGGCAATAGTTGTAGTGAAGGAACTGGTGTAAGGTGTTGGTGGCAGTGGTGGCAATACTTGTAGTGAAGGAACTGGTGTAAGGTGTTGGTGGCAGTGGTGGCAATAGTAGTAGTGAAGGAACTGGTGTAAGGTGTTGGTGGCAGTGGTGGCAATAGTAGTAGTGAAGGAACTGGTGTAAGGTGTTGGTGGCAGTGGTGGCAATAGTTGTAGTGAAGGAACTGGTGTAAGGTGTTGGTGGCAGTGGTGGCAATAGTAGTAGTGAAGGAACTGGTGTAAGGTGTTGGTGGCAGTGGTGGCAATAGTTGTAGTGAAGGAACTGGTGTAAGGTGTTGGTGGCAGTGGTGGCAATAGTTGTAGTGAAGGAACTGGTGTAAGGTGTTGGTGGCAGTGGTGGCAATAGTTGTAGTGAAGGAACTGGTGTAAGGTGTTGGTGGCAGTGGTGGCAATAGTTGTAGTGAAGGAACTGGTGTAAGGTGTTGGTGGCAGTGGTGGCAATAGTTGTAGTGAAGGAACTGGTGTAAGGTGTTGGTGGCAGTGGTGGCAATACTTGTAGTGAAGGAACTGGTGTAAGGTGTTGGTGGCAGTGGTGGCAATAGTAGTAGTGAAGGAACTGGTGTAAGGTGTTGGTGGCAGTGGTGGCAATAGTAGTAGTGAAGGAACTGGTGTAAGGTGTTGGTGGCAGTGGTGGCAATAGTAGTAGTGAAGGAACTAGTGTAAGGTGTTGGTGGCAGTGGTGGCAATAGTTGTAGTGAAGGAACTGGTGTAAGGTGTTGGTGGCAGTGGTGGCAATAGTTGTAGTGAAGGAACTAGTGTAAGGTGTTGGTGGCAGTGGTGGCAATAGTTGTAGTGAAGGAACTGGTGTAAGGTGTTGGTGGCAGTGGTGGCAATAGTTGTAGTGAAGGAACTGGCGTAAGGTGTTGGTGGCAATAGTTGTAGTGAAGGAACTGGTGTAAGGTGTTGGTGGCAGTGGTGGCAATAGTAGTAGTGAAGGAACTGGTGTAAGGTGTTGGTGGCAGTGGTGGCAATAGTTGTAGTGAAGGAACTGGTGTAAGGTGTTGGTGGCAGTGGTGGCAATAGTAGTAGTGAAGGAACTGGTGTAAGGTGTTGGTGGCAGTGGTGGCAATAGTTGTAGTGAAGGAACTGGTGTAAGGTGTTGGTGGCAGTGGTGGCAATAGTTGTAGTGAAGGAACTGGTGTAAGGTGTTGGTGGCAGTGGTGGCAATAGTTGTAGTGAAGGAACTGGTGTAAGGTGTTGGTGGCAGTGGTGGCAATACTTGTAGTGAAGGAACTGGTGTAAGGTGTTGGTGGCAGTGGTGGCAATAGTAGTAGTGAAGGAACTGGTGTAAGGTGTTGGTGGCAGTGGTGGCAATAGTAGTAGTGAAGGAACTGGTGTAAGGTGTTGGTGGCAGTGGTGGCAATAGTAGTAGTGAAGGAACTAGTGTAAGGTGTTGGTGGCAGTGGTGGCAATAGTTGTAGTGAAGGAACTGGTGTAAGGTGTTGGTGGCAGTGGTGGCAATAGTTGTAGTGAAGGAACTAGTGTAAGGTGTTGGTGGCAGTGGTGGCAATAGTTGTAGTGAAGGAACTGGTGTAAGGTGTTGGTGGCAGTGGTGGCAATAGTTGTAGTGAAGGAACTGGCGTAAGGTGTTGGTGGCAATAGTTGTAGTGAAGGAACTGGTGTAAGGTGTTGGTGGCAGTGGTGGCAATAGTAGTAGTGAAGGAACTAGTGTAAGGTGTTGGTGGCAGTGGTGGCAATAGTTGTAGTGAAGGCACTAGTGTAAGGTGTTGGTGGCAGTGGTGGCAATAGTAGTAGTGAAGGAACTGGTGTAAGGTGTTGGTGGCAGTGGTGGCAATAGTTGTAGTGAAGGAACTGGTGTAAGGTGTTGGTGGCAGTGGTGGCAATAGTAGTAGTGAAGGAACTGGTGTAAGGTGTTGGTGGCAGTGGTGGCAATAGTTGTAGTGAAGGAACTGGTGTAAGGTGTTGGTGGCAGTGGTGGCAATAGTTGTAGTGAAGGAACTGGTGTAAGGTGTTGGTGGCAGTGGCGGCAATAGTTGTAGTGAAGGAACTGGTGTAAGGTGTTGGTGGCAGTGGTGGCAATAGTAGTAGTGAAGGAACTAGTGTAAGGTGTTGGTGGCAGTGGTGGCAATAGTAGTAGTGAAGGAACTGGTCTAAGGTGTTAGTGGCAGTGGTGGCAATAGTTCTAGTGAAGGAACTGGTGTAAGGTGTTGGTGGCAGTGGTGGCAATAGTTGTAGTGAAGGAACTGGTGTAAGGTGTTGGTGGCAGTGGTGGAAATAGTACTAGTGAAGGAACTGGTGTAAGGTGTTGGTGGCAGTGGTGGCAATAGTTGTAGTGAAGGAACTGGTGTAAGGTGTTGGTGGCAGTGGCGGCAATAGTTGTAGTGAAGGAACTGGTGTAAGGTGTTGGTGGCAGTGGTGGCAATAGTAGTAGTGAAGGAACTAGTGTAAGGTGTTGGTGGCAGTGGTGGCAATAGTAGTAGTGAAGGAACTGGTCTAAGGTGTTAGTGGCAGTGGTGGCAATAGTTCTAGTGAAGGAACTGGTGTAAGGTGTTGGTGGCAGTGGTGGCAATAGTTGTAGTGAAGGAACTGGTGTAAGGTGTTGGTGGCAGTGGTGGAAATAGTACTAGTGAAGGAACTGGTGTAAGGTGTTGGTGGCAGTGGTGGCAATAGTTGTAGTGAAGGAACTGGTGTAAGGTGTTGGGCAGAAACTTACGAATATTTCTTGAAGTAGGAATAAATATCTTCATACATCTTACCATGTCTGGAAAAGAATATTGAGAGAGGTAGGCAGAGGATAGAGAGGGTAATTTAAAGTTTACACTACATACACTCAGACACACATATACACACTGAGACACACAGACACACATACACTACATACACTCAGACACACATATACACACTGAGACACACAGACACACATACACTACATACACTCAGACACACATATACACACTGAGACACACAGACACACATACACTACATACACTCAGACACACATATACACACTGAGACACACAGACACACATACACTCAGACACTCAGACACACACTGAGACACACAGACATACATACACTCAGACACTCAGACAAACATATACACACTGAGACACACAGACACAGATACTCTCAGACACTCAGACACACATATACACACAGACACTACATACACTACATACACTGAGACACACATATACACACTGAGACACACAGACACACATACACGCATACACTCAGACACACACATTCACACAGACACACATACACTACATACACTCAGACACACATATACACACTGAGACACACAGACACACATACACACATACACTCAGATACACATACACACATACACATACACACACTGAGACATACAGACACATACACAGACACACACACACACACTCAGACACACACTCAGACACACACTCAGACACACATGCACACATACACACACATATACACACAGACACACATACACATATGCACACATACACACACATATACACACATACACACAGACACACGCACACACAGACACACACATATAATAAATTCATTAAACATTAGTTACCTAGCTAAATTAATTTTACCCCTGAGAAATGTATTTCGGTTTCCTTTATTTTAAGGTACTCTAATGTCATCTTACCTATAGTTAATTCTGAGCCTTATCTAAGATAGTTTCAGTAGTATATATATATATTTTGTTATATTTGGGGAGGGTCATATTTGTGTTTGGTTGGTTTTCGCTTCTGTCTTTTATATCGGTTAATTTAATTTATTCGGTCCTCAATGTTACCATTGACTGACCAATGGTCAAAAATACAAATACAATATAGACACAAAAACCATATATATAGATAGATCTGTATTTTTGACCGTTGGTCAGTCAATGGTAACATTGAGGACCGAATAAATTAAATTAACCGATATAAAAGACACAGAAGGGAAAAACCAACCAAACAGTGTGTTCTGTTATTAATTCTGGCAATATTATTACACAAATATGACCCTCCCCAAGTATAACAATATTTGTTTCGACACACGATTTCATATCAAAAACCTCGCAAAACTAATTCATCGCCGTTATATATATATATATATGGAGGCACATGGCTTAGTGGTTAGAGCATTGGGCTTGCAATCGAAAGGTTGTGAGTTCAATTCTCAGACCGGGTCATGTGTTATTTTCTTGAGCAAGACACTTTATTTCACATTGCTCCAGTTTACTCAGCTGTAGAAATGAGATGATAGGACTGGGGTCCATATCATTCCACTACAAAGTGGTTGTGGAGGTGCCACGGCAAAAAAGCACCCATCACTCATTGTAAATGAGGTTGGTGTTAGGAAGGGCATCCATCTGTAGAAATCAAGCCAGAATCAGTTCCCGTCCCACCTTTGCAAGCAGGGAAAAAGCGGACGTAAAATGAAATGATGATGATGAAAAATGATGATATATATATATATATATATATATATATATATATATATAGGAAAAGAGTCAGAACCCCAACGGAAGAGCTCAAGCCGTTTCGACAGCTATTTCTGGACTCGACAACTATTTTGTCCAGAAATAGCTGTCGAAACGGCTTGAGCTCTGCCGTCGGGGTTCTGAGTCTTTTCCTATTACCCACTCTACTACCGAAAGTATTGAGTACTCTGGTGCATTATGGTCCACCTAGTTCCTTACCACACTTCCTTTGTTATATATATATAATCAAAGATTAATATGGTTCATTGATTACTCAATGAATATAGTTTTACAATAGATTAAAAGCACTCAACAAAAAATTTCCTGGAGTTTTTAATATTATTCAAAATATTAACAAATGAAGATATTCACATAATCAAAATATATGCTTTATTATATATATTTCGAAGGTACTGTGTTGTTTTCTCAGTACATCCTCATCAGATAAAATATATGATTTGATATATGACATACCGCTACGGTCTTGATATTTCAATTCCTGTATTGGCAGTGATTTATTTCATCAAATCTCAACATTTATATACCACAAATAATAATATGATAAACTTAAAGAAGAAAAGGATGTGGAGCGAATTAGAGATATAAGAGAGGGTGTAAAGAGGAGGAAGGCAAGAAAGAAGAAAGAAAGAAAGACGGGTATAAAAAGTAATGTATATTGACTAATTTTGATATAATATATAAGTATAATTAACTTAACCATAATCAAATACAAGAGATATTCAATGGTTTATGGTAATTGATTGGTTGCCTCAATTGACCTAATATTTGAAAACAACGGTTTCTTCTATATATCCTAACATATATTTTATGTTCCCTCTCTTTTGTCGTTATTTCTCCTTTCTTCTTCCTCTATTCATCCATCCTTTTATTTTTATTCATTTAAATATTTATGTATGTATTTCTTTCTTTTTTCTTTTTTTTTTGTCTTTCTTTCTTTCTTTTTTCTTGCCTTCCTCCTCTTTACACCCTCTCTTATATCTCAAATTCGCTCCACGTCCTTTTCTTCTTTAAGTTTATCATATTATTATTTGTGGTATATAAATGTTGAGATTTGATGAAATAAATCACTGCCAATACAGGAATTGAACTATCAAGACCGTAGCGGTATGTCATATATCAAATCATATATTTTATCTGACAAGGACAACACAGTACCTTCGAAATATATATAATAAAGCATATATTTTGATTATGTGAATATCTTCATTTGTTAATATTTTGAATAATATATATATATACATATATATATATATATCTGTATATATATATATATATGTGTGTGTGTGTGAGCTGTGTATATAGGTCACAGGCACTCATATATATATATATATATATATATATATATATATATACACACACATATATGTATATATATATATGTAGGAGGTGAGTTTTATTGTAGTACAATAAAGCAATGCAGATATCGGATAAGTAGCACTCTACAGTTTGTAGGACTGGAGTATAAATAATATATTATATATATTATATATAATATGCTATATTATATATCATCATCATCATCATCATCATCATCAGGTTTAGCGTCCGTGTTCCACGCTTGCATGGGTTTGGACGGGGGTTTTCCCACTTGAGGCAAGAGTGGTTGTCTTGCTCGCATAGGACTGTCTGGCGGGTTTTCTACAGTTGGGTGCCCTTCCTAACACCAACCACATTTACAGTGTGGGGCTGGGAGGTTTTTACCGTGTTGCCTACACGGCCACATTACAGCGTGGACTGTCTGGCGGGTTTTCTACAGCTGGATGCCCTTCCTAACACCAACCACATTTACAGTGTGGGGCTGGGAGGTTTTTACCGTGTTGCCTACACGGCCACATTACAGCGTGGACTGTCTGGCGGGTTTTCTACAGCTGGATGCCCTTCCTAACACCAACCACATTTACAGTGTGGGGCTGGGAGGTTTTTACCGTGTTGCCTACACGGCCACATTTACAGCGTGGACTGTGTGTTTTTTTATCGTGACACCTACACGATCTCATTTGTTTCGGCCTGGATGATGTGGGACCAACATAACTTTACATTGAAAGGGGCGGTGTGGATGGGGTGGAGGTGGTGGGACGGGGGGGGGGGGGGGTGTTTTGATAGAGATGCCTACTGACTGTAGTAGGTTTTTACTTTGTATTTAGGTAAGGCGGGTCTTCTCTATTACTGAGTACCGCCAAAGGTCTCGGTCCAGTGACATTGTCTTGGAGACGTGTAAGCGTGTGAGGTCGGAATTTATCAGCTCGACCCATGTTTTTCTGGGTCTGCCTACTCCGTGGCTACCGTCTATCTTTATTGCCCTGCACTTTGTTATACAGCTGTCGTCTTTCATGCGCATCACGTGACCGTACCAACGTAGCCTTCTCTCGAGTAAACAACATCTGATCCCTCTTATTTCTAATTTTTTCCTTAGTTCGTTTATGCTTTGCCGTTCACGTATATTACTATTGCACATCCAGCGGAGCATGCAAGCTTCGTTCCTCTCTAGTCTGCGTATATCCTCTGCACACAATGCCCAGGTCTCACTGCCATGCAGCATTGCTGTTCGTATGCAGGCATCGTATAACCTGCCTTTCATTTTTAGGGAGAACCCTCTAGCGGCTAATAGTGGTATAAGCTCTCTGAACTTTTTCCATCCAGTTCTGACTCTAGCTACTGTACTTTCAGAGCACCCTCCCCCACTGCTGATTTTGTCACCCAGGTAACGGAAGCTGTCCACTATTTCTATAGAACCCTCTGCGCAGTTGAAGGAGCTAGTATTTTGTGGGCACTTGCTGCTACTTATTGCACCAGAGCACCGGCCACATGTAAAATCTATGTTCTTAGTTAGCTTACCTGTGATCCCACTACATCTTTTATGCACCCATACTTTGCATTTGGGACATAAAATGGAGTTTCTACCTACGCCTTTCCTACACACTGAGCATGGCCATTTCCCAGATGGGACTGCCGCCTTATTTTCTTTCCTACAAACTAGAACTTTAGTCTTAGCCAGGTTAATTTTAAGGCCTTTTGATTCTAGGCCGTGCTTCCATGTTTGGAATTTCTTCTCTAGTTCGGTCATTGATTCAGCTATGAGCGTTAGATCATCTGCGTATAGGAGTTCCCATGGGCAGCCGGTCTTGAACTCCTCTGTTATAGCCTGAAGGGCAATAATAAATAGTAGGGGGCTAAGAACAGAGCCCTGATGGACACCAACTTTTACGCTAAACTCTTCACTATATTCGTTGTTAATTCTAACCTTACTGACTGTTTCTTTATACATGGCTTGTATAGCTCTCACAAGCCATTCGTTAACACCTAGTTTTCTAAGAGACCACCAGATAATGGAACGGGGGACTCTGTCGAAGGCTTTCTCCAAGTCGACGAAAGCTAAGTATAGGGGTTTACTTTTAGCTAGGTACTTCTCTTGTAGTTGTCGTACAATGAAAAGAGCGTCTGTGGTACTTTTGCCTGACACAAACCCGAACTGCATTTCATCTAGATCAATTCTCTCTCTGATTAGTTGTGCTATTACTTTTTCCGTGACCTTCATGACCTGGTCGATTAATTTAATGCCTCTATAGTTACTCCTATCTAGGGCATCTCCTTTTCCCTTATAGCAGTTAACGATGATGCTGCTACGCCAGTCCTTCGGAACAACCCCATTCTGTACGACTTGGTTAACTATCCGGGTGACCATGGTGTGTCCCACCGAACCAGATGCCTTCAGCATCTCAGCAACTATTTCCGAAGGACCAGCCGCCTTACCCGTCTTCATATCTTTGATTGCCTTGCTTATTGTACTACCCTGGACTAACACTGCTGGTCCCTCTATTGGGTCGATGTGGGGGCGACTGTCTTTCTCCCATTTGTTCTCCTCATTTAGAAGCCTTTCGTAGTGACACTTCCAAGCTACCTTCTTATCAGCGTCGGTGATGGCAAGTATGCCATCATCGTTAAGTACACACTTCTCCCCGACAATATCACGGTTTTCCTTGACACATTGCCTGGCAATCCTGAACACCTCACGTTTTTGGTCCTCACGTTGTAGAACATGCTTGAACTTTCTTTCCTCTGCTTCCCTTCTTGCGAAGTACACTTGTCTCCTAGCTTCCCTCCTGGCCACTTGATAGTCTTCTCTACTTCCCCCATCCCGCCATGCTTTCCAAGCCTGCTTTTTGGCCTTAATTGACTCCTCCACCTTACTGTTCCACCACCATGTTACTCTCCTCCTACCTACAGGCCTGCTCCAGCCACAGACTTCGTCTGCCGCCGTCAGCAGGTTTGCTCTCAGGAATTCCCACTGTTCCTCTATATTATACGACTCTAATTGCTCTTCCTTACTGTCAAAAGCGTCAAGTAATATGCTTTGAAATTTATTTCTGGCTATGGGGTCCTTTAGCTTCCATATTTTTCTCCTGAGGATAGTCCTCTTCCGCTGTCTAGTACGTCTCGTCCTGACTATGAGGTCGCTAATTATCAGTCTATGTTGGGAGGTGAATTCTTCATGGGGGAGGGATTTAGTGTTAACAACAGACACTCTGTCACGTCTTCTGGTAAGGATATAATCTACCTGGCTTGTGTGTTCCCCCGATCTATAGGTGATCAAGTGATTGTCTCGTTTTTTGAAGTTAGTGTTACAGATAGTTAAATTATTTGCGTCGCAGAATTCCAGGATTCTGGAGCCTTCCTCATTTCTAGTACCAAACCCATATCCTCCATGGATTCCATCATAGCCGTCACAATGTTGTCCAACGTGACCATTTAGGTCGCCTGCAATAACTATATAGTCACTGTCGGTTATTTGGGAGGTAGCGAGCATCAGTGTCTCGTAGAATCTGTCTTTTATAGCACCGGGCAGTCCGGATTGTGGTGCGTACGCAGATATTACTGTCACCGTAGTTTTATTGAGGACAAGTCTTATTTTAATTATTCTGTCGTTCACTCTATTTACGTCTATTATCTTATCTGCCCACTTTTCTGCTACCATGATTCCTACCCCACCCAACCCATTGTCATTTCCCACCCAGAAAAGCTTATATATATATATATATATGTATATATATATATATATATAAACACACACATATAAATGGAGGCACTCCGTCGCTTACGGCGACGAGTGTTCCAGTTGATATTATCAACGGAACAGCCTACTCGTGAAATTAATGTGCAAGTGGCTGAGTATTCCTCAGACGCACGTACACTTTACGCTGCGTAGTTCTCAGGGAGATTCAGTTGGTCCTTTAATTACAGGTACAACTCATGTTTGCCAGCTGAGTGGACTGGAGCAAAGTGAAATATATATATACAATACCGGGTACATCTGCTAGTATATATATATATATATAAATGTGGGTGTTTTTATTTATATATGAATGTGGTGTGTGTGTTTATTTATATATCTGTGTGTATATGTGTTTATATGTCTGTATGTGTGTGCCCGTTTGCTTGTAAATGTGTGTGCGTGTGTGTTTGTATATATATATATATATATATATATATACTAGCAGATGTACCCACCGTTGCTCGGGAAATGAATGACAGCCTGTTTGTCCGTATAAAGAGAGCCAAAGGTTGAGCAAAGAATTGAAATGTAATTGTAACAAAAGGTTTAACAAAATGGGTGTACAGTGACATGATTGAGTGAAATAAACGGCAACATAAAAACAATTCATGGGGTAGCTTGAGTTAATTGACGTGAATGATTTCAGGTCCGGCCTTGCTGTAGTAGGTATGAGTAAGGGGATAAAGATGGAATAGATACACCGTATGTGCTTCAGTAGACTAAACCCTATACGTAAGATGGCGCTGCCACTATCACGTTGACCATCCACTGGACATAGAAATATCATTCCTTGAAGCAAATCGGCCTAGTACTTCAAAAGTTAAAAGGAGCCTAGTATTTGTACACAGACAGATACACACACACACACAGACCGACTTGCTTTTATATATATAGATATAATAAATTGAAGTGAAAGCAACTGGTGCGTGTGTTTCTTATTGGCAACATGACCCTCCCAAAGTATAACAATATCGGTTTCAACACACGTTTTCAGATAAAGAATCTTAAACAAATTCAGAAACGAGATATAGATATATATATATATAAACATACACACATATATAAATACACACACACACATATATATACACATGCATATAAACAAACACGCACACACATATATATAGAAACATAACAACACGCATACATTTATACAAGCACACACACACACACACACTCATATACATATAAGCACACACTCTCATATACATATAACCACACACACTCATACACATATAACCACACATATATACACATATAACCACACACACACACACACATATAACCACACACACACACACACACATACACACAGCCACTTTACTATGAAACCCAAAATTAAAACATTTTTCTTCCCTCTTACAATTATTTTGTCACTCTCTCTCAAAATATTACCCCCTCTCACTAAAACATTATACCTTTCTCACCCTCTCTATATACCACTATATGCCTCACTCACTCTCACTTAACCAACATTTTCCCTCTCTCACTGAACCACCAAGCTCTCTCCCACTACATACCTCACTGTCAGTCACTCTCACAATTCCCCCTCTCTCATTAAACCACACAATTTCTCCCTCTCTCTATATATACCACTACATACCTCTAACGCTTTCCTTCTCTTAATCCCCCCTCTCTCAATAAACCAACAAATTCTCTCCCTCTCTCTATATCTCACTACGTACCTCACTCTCTCTTACAATTACCCCTCTCTCACTAGGCCACCAAATTCTCTTTCCCTCTCTATATAACACTACATACCCCACTCTCTCTCACTCTCAAAATATACCCTCTCTCACCTGGCCAATAAACTTTCTCTCCTTCTCTATAACTCACTACATGTCTCACTCTCTCTCTCTCGCAATTCCCCCTCTCTCTCTAGACCACCAAATTCTCTGCCCCTCTCTATATTTCACTAGATACCTTATTCTCTTTCACTCTCTTAATTCCCACTCTCTCACTAGAGCAAGAAATTCTCTCACCCCTCTCTATATTCCATCACATACCTCATTCTCTCTCACTCTCACAATACTCCCTCACTAGGCCACTAAATTCTCCCCCCCCCCCCCTCCCTCTATATCTCAATACATACCTCAATCTCTCTCACAATTGCCCCTCTCTCACTAGGCCATCAATTTCTCTCCCTCTCTCTATATCTCACTACATACTTCATACGCTTTCCTTCTCTTAATTCCCCCTCTCTTACTAAACCAACAAATTCTCTGACCCTCTCTATACCTCTCTACATACATCACTCACTCTCACAATTCCTCTCTCTAACTAAACCAACAAATTCTCTCCCCCTCTCTAGGCCTCTCTACATACCTCACTTTCTCTCCCAATTCCCCTCTCTCACTAAACCAACAAATTCATGTATTACTTCGCTCCGGATTTTTACGGATTATTGTTAAAAAAAAACTGTGAGTTCATTGTTCAATTTGTTAACATTGTTTAGTTTAACCCCTTGCCTGGGCCTTCAGACGTTGAGTCAACTAATTTTCGCCCCTTTCTGGGGCGAAATTTTCATTTTCATCTCAAAACTGTGTAGACTTGGTAGTCAACAATGGATGCCATTTCAACCTCGCACACTGTCGTGAGTATCACGTTCACTAAGAAAAGTGGTGGAGGGAAGGTAGGAGTACAAAGCTTGCAGCCTTCCCCCCACGCATTATCGGAAAACGTTGAAAATATTGAAACCACGGAACCAAACCGGGTAAATAATACCAGCACCAACAACAAGAACAATGACAATAACACCACAACCAACAACTGCAACAATAACAACACCAAGGAAAACATGAACAATATCACCAACAGTGACAACAACAACAGCAACAAAAAAGACAACAACACCAAAACAACGTTCGCACAGACTGTAAAAAAAAAACGAACTATACACGCCAATTGACATAACAAATGCTAAACAACTACTACAAGACGCAAAACAATTCGTGACTTTTGGCGAAAACGGTGCTTTTAGCATCAATTCTCCACAGGTATTACGTAGAGAGGCTGTCCTGAAAACCACAGTTTTCAGGACAATATCGAATGAAACAAGAAAACCAGCTCAATTATCACAAAATGAAAATGGGCTGGTACTAAAAAATGCAATGAAGGACATAACCTTCATCCAAAAAGGAAAACTGTTTGGTAGCATTTCGGTGCTAATGAATAACCAGCCAACAGCACAAAAATACTCTGTATCACCCATTGTGTCCCCCAGCTTCACCTTTTTCCCCACATACAGGGGGAAAAGGACACAAAGAATAAAAATTATGAGTATCACACCAAATGTAAATATTTGGTGGATACTATGTGGATTCATTGACTTTGATGAAGACAGGATAATTTCAGTAGGAAAGGCCTTCGGAGGTGTATTTGGTGGGACCAGCGTAGAAGTTCTGGTGCAAATGAGCCCAGAACGAATAGCGAATATCCCACAACGCGTGCCTCTGGACGGGCTAACTTATATAAACATTTCAGTGGAGGGAAGGCGGCCGTCATGTTACCACTGCTTAAGCAGGGGTCACCTGAGGGCTGCCTGTCCTCATTAACGAGTAAAAAAAAGGCTCTTCTGCCAACCCCGAACACAACAACACAACAACAACAACAACAACAACAACAACAACAACAACAACAACAACAACAACAACAACCACAACAACACGGAAAAATAACAACACAAGACACTGTTCCACCCAACCCCTCCTCACCTAAAACAAATACAAAAGCAACCACAACAAAACCCCAAAATATACCCCTCTCCAACAACACGGAAGAGGACTCCGTATCAACGTCACCCAGTGACGACGAGGGAGAACCCTTTCAACAGGTGAATAGGCAAAAAAAAAAGGCACCACATTAACAAAAATGCAACAAACACACAACCACCAGCACAAACAGAACAAACATCACAAACAAAAAAACCCACCCCTCCCGAAAACAACACATACTACAAAACGCAAACACGCACAAGAACAACAAACAAAAACAAAAACAAACACAACACAATAAAACTCTATACATACATTAACAAGAACAATAAAACTTTGATGAAAGCAATAGACAATAACCCTTCGGTGGAAACCGAAGGATCACTTTCACCTACGCAGCGAACAAACCGCACCTAATGATGATTAGGGTCCCAACGGAAACCTATGTAACTTTGAAAAAGAACCATCCAATGCATGTGGGGACCACCTGCACCAAACCACTTAACAGCGTCCTATTGAGATGTTTTCCCACCCCACACCAGACACCCACACCCCACTAAACACCCTAATCCCACCACACACTGATGTCCTCACCCCACCACAAACCACCACCCCACCAAACAACCCTTCCAACATCCCCATGGAAATTGTGCAGCCTGGTCCCCAGGAGACGAAGAGGTAAGTAATTTCCTTTCCTCTTCCTTTTAACACTTCAGCACCAACATGACCAATATAAGAGTTGGATGTGTGAATACACGCGGCCTGGGGATGTCCTGGAAACAGAGTCAACTCTTAAATGACCTCAGGTCGCACAGAGTGGATGTAATGGTTATTTGCGAGTCCAGGATCAGCAGCGAGCGCCAACTGGCCCCCATCTTCAACGACTTTGAGATCTACGCATCTCTCTGTCAGCCGAGGGTAGGGGTGGGGTTGTCGTTCTGCTGCGAAAATACCTGGGTCTTGCCACACAGAAGGTAGACCTGGACTCGGAGGGTCGACTGGTAGTTTTAGACGTCGGCAGTAGTGAAGGTGGAGCTTTCAGGCTGGTGGCAGCGTATGCCCATCTGGGACACCGAGACCGGACTTCTTCCGACGCCTGGAGAATTTCCTGGGAACGTCTCGCTCCTTGCTTTTAGTGGGGGACTGGAATGGTATCCTGGATGCACGTTGCGACTATGTAGGGGCATGTCCCGATAGAGGGGGGTGTAACAGCCTAAAACGATTAATCAGCCGATTTGATCTGGCCGATAGATATCGACTAGATTTTCCGACTGTGCCACTGTGGACGTGGACTAATCTTAGCGGAACATCTAGGTCGTACCGAGATAGGTTCCTAGTTAGAAATAAGGATAGGGACATATTAAGCTGTCCACGAATGTTCATGGTTGACTATTCGGATCACAAGTTGGTGACCGGAGTGGTCAACCTTGATAGAACTCATAGACAGGGACCCGGTTACTGGAAGCTAAACTTGTCTTTACCGACAAACAAAACTTACAGTAAGCGGATTAACACACTAGTTAAGCAGCGGTTGATGGGGGCAATTGTCAACAGCAGGTGGTGGGGCTCTCTCAAGAGAGATATTAGAATAGAATCGATAGGTTTTAGTCAGGAATTAGCATCAGATAGGAATAGAACTGAAAGAGAATTAATAGATAGAGTAGAAGAGGCGATTAGGAGTGGCAACGTGGCCGGCGTGCTGGCGTCAAGAACGGCCCTAGACCAGTTCTTTGATGCGAAGCACGAGGGCTGCGTTGTCAGGAGAAAAATACATGCTCTGGGTAACGAGGGAGCCAAAGCTGTTAGCTGGGCCCTAGTGACAGAGGCAAAAAGTGGAAACAAGTCCACGATTCGGTCTTTGAAGGACCAGGATGGACGCGTGATCCTTGAACCTGAGCGGATGAGCGCGGCCTTTCAACGGCGCTTTGCACGACTGTTCGGGAGGGGCGGCGGGCCGGGTGGGGCCATGGATTTCGGCCATACCTCGACGGTCTGGCGCGGATCTCGGACGGGGAGGCGAAGTCCTGCGAGAGGCCGATTTCAGCCGCTGAAATAGGGGAAGCGCTGAGCCAATGCGGCAAACGCAAATCTCAGGGTCTCGATGGTCTACCATACGAACTTTATGTAGCGTGGCCGGGCTTGTTCTCCGGTCTCCTCGAGGCGGTCTACTGCAACTGGCAACAGAACGGGAGAATTCCCAGTTCTGTGACCAAGGGCCTAGTCACGCTGGTGAGGAAGGACGAGAACAAGGCGATGACATAGATAACTTCAGGCCCATAACTCTGCTAAACACAGAGTTAAAGATTTTGTCCAAGGTGTTAGCGAAGAGGTTGGCGCTTGTCGTCGGGAACCTGGTGGGAGAAGCGCAGACATGCGCAATCCCGTCCAAGTCCATTCACGACAACCTCCACCTCATGCGATACATCGTAGAGAGGGTAGGGAACGAACCCGGCTTTGGTGGGGCCCTGATCAACTTGGATCAATCTAAGGCGTTCGATAGGGTCGACCATCGGTACCTGGATGCGGTGCTCGCGGCGGCAGGCTTCGGACCCGCTTTCAGGGATTGGATTGCTGCAATGCACAGCAGCAACACCTGCTCGAGGGTCAAGGTGAACGGCTACCTCTCGGAGCCGTTCCAAATCACGCGATCCATCCGACAGAGATGCCCTCTCTCCTCCCTTCTGTATGTGCTGGCTCTCGAGCCACTACTGCGGAAGCTGGAGCTGTTGCAGGGCATCCCTTTGGAACCGGGATTGCGGAAAGCGGTGTCGGCCTACGCCGATGACGTGACAGTAATGGTGTCGTGCGCCTCGGAAATCGGGCAGATCGGCACCTTACTGGAGGAATATGAAAGGTTCACAGGAGCCAAGCTGAACCGGGACAAGTCCGTCGGTTTGCAACTCGGGACGTGGAGGGGCAAACCGATGCCCTCCGACGGCATCATCAGACGCTGGACGGAGGGACCGGTGAAGCTGCTCGGGGTTTGGTTCGGACCGGACCTCCAGGTGGAGAAGAACTGGGACGAGGTAACGGGCAAGGTGTTTGCACTCGCCCAGAAGTGGGCCGAGTGCAAACTATCCCTGAAATGTCGAGCGGGGGTGGCGAACGCTTATATAGCGTCCGTCATCTACTACCGCTTGACCGTCGTGCCTTGCCCAGAGAAAACACTCGTCAAAATGGGGCGCGCGCACTTCCGATTTCTTTGGAAGAAGCGGGCTCCTTTGGTGAGAAGATCCATCTGCTGTCAACACCCTTCGAACGGAGGGCTGGGGATGCCGTGGCTGACGATGCGTAGACACGCATTAAGGCTACGGCACCTCCAGGTATTCCTCACCGGTCAGCCGGTGTGGGCCCTGTTTGTGAGGTGAGCCTTTCCGAGACTCGTCTCACTCACCGAGCTGCAATCCTGGGTCAAGCAAAGACCGAGAAAAGTGGGCGACTGGCACATTGAATGTGCCCAGGCGCTCACGGCCCTCTGCCAAGCGGATCCGGCAATCAGTGGAGACTCAACCTCAACATTCTATACAGGGTTGGTACGCAGTAAGTGCGACGACGCTCTCGGAGAGGCTCTGGGCATGGAGGAAGATGAGCTGGCCAGTCTGTTCGGTAGGACGTTTGGCCCGGGACCGATGGACAACTTCCAAAAGTCCCTGGCTTGGCAATGTTACCGAGGAGCTCTACCCGTTAGGGAAAGCTCTACAGACACGGGCGCCCGGGTAGGGACCCCTCGAAGAAGATCTGTCCGAGATGCGTGCGTGACGAGGAAACCGTCGCACACGCATTCGTACACTGCCCGGGCGTTGCTGACCTGTGGGGCTATGTGGAACGACTACTGTCGCGGGTGGGACCAATCCGGTTGACCACCGAGAACATTGTCACGATCAAACCTCCTCTCCCTTTCAAAAAACGAAGGAGAGGCGGTTTTCCTCTGTGTGATAGCTATGGCGAAAGAGGTTGTATGGTGGACAAGGTTGAAAGGGATGAGGTCAGACACCTTTCTCTCCGGCCAACAATCTGGTCCTTTTTTTCAAGTACCACTTTAGAAGACGGATCAGAATGGAGAGAGAGGTGCTCTACGCCAGCAAGTTTTATGAAAGATGGGTGAAAGTAGCGAGAATGGCCTGAGTGAATGGTCCTTCTCTCTATATCAGCCTGTAGGTGAGAGAGGAGAAGAATGAGAAGAGGAAGGGAGCACCTGCTCTTTGTGCTCCTGAAGAGGAGGGTTGCACATTTTTTCGGGGGAGTGTGCGACCCATGTCAACGCCCCTCCCTATTGAGGACATCGATTGTTAAATTTAATTTGTTATATGTTTTTTTACACGTCTTTTTAAATGTATGTAAACTTCCCCTTTGTATTTGTCCCAATCTTTGATGCCCTGGTGGCAAATAAATAGAAATTACTCTCTCTCACAATTCCCCCTCTCTCATTAGACCACCAAATTCTCTGCCCCTCTCTATATTCCACTAGATACCTCACTCTCTTTCCCTCTCTTACTTCCCACTCTCTCATTAGACCAAGAAATTCTCCCCCTCACTATATTCCACTACATATCTCATTCTCTCTCACTCACAATACTCGCTCCCTCACTAGACCAACAAATTCTCTCTCACTCTCTACATCCCACTACATACCCCACTCTCTCTAACAATTACCCCTCTCTCATTAGAACACTAAATTCTCTCTCCCTCTCTATATCCCACTACAATATTTTTACTTTGAAACAACAAATGTTATCATCTTCTGTAAATAACGACAACGTTCTGCATCCCCTCCCCAACCTTTTGAACCCCTGGGGTGTGGGGGAGATCTTTATTTTGGTAGCGTGCTTGTGTTGAATTATTGACAGGAGTCTAAAATATGTGGTGTAGAGGGTGGTGGGGTTGGTGGAGGTGGTGTTGGTAGTAGTGTGAAGGTTGTGGTGGTGGTGGTGGTAGTGGTGGTGGTGTAGTGGGTGGTGTTGGTAGTAGTGTGGTGGTGGTGGCGGTAGTGGTGGTGTAGTGGGTAGTGGTAGTGGCAATTGTGGTGTAGAGGGTGGTGGTGGTAGTAGTGTGGTGGTGGTGGTGGTGTAGTGCGTGCTGGTGGTGGTGGTGTGCTGTTGTTGGAGGTGTTTGTTTATTTTGAATATATCTATCTCTCTATCTATCTTAATCCATCTGCTGTCAACACCCTTCGAAAGGAGGGCTGGGGATGCCGTGGCTAATGATGCGTAAACACGCATTAAGGCTACGGCACCTCTACGTATTCCTCACCGGACAACCGGTGTGGGCCTCGTTTGTGAGATGAACCTTTCCCAGACTCGTCTCACTCACCGAGCTGCAATCCTGGGTCAAGCAAAGACCGAGAAAACTGGGCGCCTGGCACACTGAGTGTGCCCAGGCGCTCACCGCCCTCTGGCAGGCGGATCCGGTTATCAGTGGAGACTCCACCGCAACATTCTATAGAGGGCTGGTACGCAGCAGGTGCGACGACGCCCTCGGAGAAGCCCTAGACATGGAGGAGGACGAACTGGCCAGCCTGTTCGGTAGGACATTCAGCCCGGGACCTATGGACAACTTCCAGAAGTCCCTGGCCTGGCAGTGCTACCGAGGGGCTTTACCCGTTCGAGAAAGGCTCTACAGACACGGGCGCCCGGGTAGGGACCCCGCCAAAAAGATCTGTCCCAGATGCGTGTGCGACGAGGAAACCGTTGCACACGCATTGGTACACTGCTCGGGCGCAGCCGATCTGTGGGGCTATGTCGAACAACTGCTGTCAAGGGTGGGACCGATCCGGTTGACCACCGAGTCTATTGTAATGATCAAGCCGCCTCCCCCCTTCAAAGATGAAGCAGAGGCGGTGTTTCTGTGCGTAATAGCCATGGCGAAAGAGGTTGTATGGTGGACGCGTCTGAAAGGACTGAGGTCAGGCACCTTTCTCTCTGGCCAACAACTGGTCCGTTTCTTCCGATATCATTTCGGAAGAAGGATCAGGATGGAGAGAGAGGTGCTGCACCCCAGCCGTTTCTATGAAAGATGGGTGAAAGTGGCGAGAATGGCCCGTGTGAATGGGCCTTCACTCTACATCAGACTATAGGTGAGGAAGATGAAAGACCAAGGGAGCACCCCTTCTCTGTGCTCCTGAGGAGAAGGGTTGCACACTTTTTTCGGGGGTGTGTGCGACCCCCCAAGGCGCCTCCTCTCTATTGAGGATTTTGTTAAAAATTTTATTTTTTGTGATATCTTATTTTATTTTTATATTTTGTTATTGCCTCCTCCTTATTGAGGACGCCTTTTTGTGTAAACTCCCCCCTTTGTACTTGTCCCACTTTTGATGCCCTAGTGGCAAATAAAAGAAATCTATCTATCTTAATTTTTGTTCCATTTTGTAGAGGGACTGCCAGGTCAAACTTTGATCTGGTCAGTCTCTCAAAATATTCTACGCCTTTAGGGGAAATAGTTAAACCAAAAAAAAAAGTTTTTTCTTGTTGAAAAGTCAATATTTTTTTTAAATGGCCGAAGCTTCTTCACCAAAATTCGAAGGAGGAAAGGGGAAGATAAACTTACAGCTTCCCCCTGCCACTGTCACAGTAGCAGAGGTCAAGAAGAAAGGTCAGCCAGAGGAAGAATTCTCTCCACCTGTTAACCGACAACTTGACGTTGCCATGGCAACAACCCAAAGAACCAGCGGCACCAGCAACAGCAACAACAACAACAATGCGACGGACGAAAACAACACCAATAACAATAACAAGACCAATAACGGTGACAACAACAACAATGATAACAACAACACCACCAACGACAACAACAACACAAACAAACAAAATTTCTCCTTCGCCGAGACGACAAGGAAAACCCTCGACTATCTGCCAGTAGATATAACCAAAGCGAAGGAGCTACTGGCAGATGCGAAAAAAAAATATATAGTGTACGGAGAAAATGGTTCATTCACAATCCATTCCGCCCCCGGAACTAAAAAGCCAGAGACTCCTAAACACGGTCATGTTTAGGACAATCTCGAACAAAAGTAAAAAGCCAGCTCAACCATCACAGAGTGAGATAGGGCTGGTTTTAAAAGACGTCATGAAGGACATCACCTTCATTCAGAAGGATAGACTCTACGGGAGTCTATCCATTCTCATGAAGGACAGGGACACAGCAGTGAAACTGTCCATCAAACCAATCACATCCACCGCATACACCTTCTACCCTACGTACATGGGTAGAAGAACACAAAAAATAAAAACCCACACCATCCTGCCGATTATGGACATATGGTGGGTTTTGACAGGTTTCCTGGACCTGGAGGATGACATGCTGGTGTCCATGGGAAAGGCATCGGGTGACGCGTTCAGTGGAACGAGCCTCGAACTTGTAGTTCAAATGAGGCCCGAAAGGATCGCCCAGATCCCTGAACGCGTCATACTGGATGATCTATCCTTCATCAACATTACCGTTGAGGGTAGACGGCCCTCGTGTTACCTCTGTGGAACCAGAGGTCACCTGAGGGCTGTCTGTCCCCAACTTAATAAGAAAACCCCAATCCTGCCTACACCACCAACAACTGCACAACCAACACAATCACCACAACAACCACTACAAAAACAACCACCACAGCTCAAACCAAAACAAAACAATGTCCAACCCATCCCCTCCACTCAAAAAACAAAAACAATTTCCAAAACACCCGCACCGCAAACACAACCCGAAAATATACCCCTCCCCTCCAACGCGGAAGATGACCCTAGTTCGTCGTCAGACGAGGAGGAGCACTTCCACACAATCAAAAGAAAAAAAAGAAAACACACCTCAGACACACAAATGAAAACAACCCCTCCCCAAAACATAACACTGACACCAACACAAAAGAGCTCACAACAACAGCAAACAAAAAACACCACACAAAAACAAAAACATGCATACACATACATAAACACAAGAAACAAAAAACTGTTAAACATTGTGTACAACAACAATCTAATAAAAACACAAGGGCCTAACTTCACCCAGGCAGGGGATTTCCCCCACCTCAAAATGATTAAGGCCCCACAGGACACCTATAAAACTTTAAAAAACAATTTTAAAGAGGACGTGGGTCCCCCCTGCGTCGGGCCCATTAACCGCGTCCTCCTAAAAAACTACCCCACCCCCTCCCCAAACACCCACACAACTCCAAGCTCCCCAACCACACAACACACTGATGCCCCTACACTTCCACAAACCACCACCCCACCCAACAACCCATCCCCCACCCTAATGGAAATTGTGCAGCCTGATACCCGGGACGCAGAGAGGTAAGTGCCTTTTCTCTTCACCACCAACATGGCTATGCTAAGAGTAGGCTGTTTAAATGCGCGTGGCCTGGGCTCAACTTGGAAGGAAGCAATGCTTCTAAATGACCTCAGGTCACAACGTATAGATGTGATGGTTATTTGCGCGGCCCGGATCAGCAACGTGCGACAGCTGGCCCCCGCCTTTGATGACTTTGAGATGCACGCATCTCTCTGTCAGCCCGGAGGTGGGGGTGGAGTTGTCGTTCTGCTGCAAAAACATCTGGGTCTCGCAACACAGATGGTAAATTTGGACCCGGAGGGTCGACTAGTGGTTCTGGACCTTGGCAGTGGTAAAGGCGGAGCGTTTAGGTTGGTAGCCGCCTACGGCCCTTTTGGGTCAATGCGGCCGGACTTCTTCCATCGTCTGGAGACTTTTCTAGGGACGTCCCGCTCCTTGCTATTAGTGGGGACTGGAATGGTATCCTAGATGCAAGCTGGGACTATGTAGGGGCCTGCCCCGATAGAGAGGGGTGTAATAGCCTCAAAGGGTTAATCGGTCGATTTGACCTGGCCAATAGATATCGACGAGATTTTCCGACTGCGCCAACCTGGACTTGGGCAAATCGTAGCGGATCATCTAGGTCGTACCTAGATAGGTTCTTAGTTAGAATTAAGGATAAGGACTTTTTAAGTTGTCCAAAAATGCGCATGATTGGCTATTCAGACCACAAATTAGTGACCTGCATGGTCAACCTTGACAGAACTCATAGACAGGGACCCGGTTACTGGAAGCTCAACTTGTCCTTACCGGCAAGTAAGGCTTACAGGAACCGGATTAGCACTTTAGTTAAGGAGCGGTTGACGGGCGCCATCGTCAACAGCAGGTGGTGGGGATCTCTCAAAAGAGAGATTAGAGTAGTCTCTATAGAATTTAGTAAGGAGTTAGCCTCAAATAGAAATAGGAAGGAAAGGGAGTTGGTAGATAGTGTAGAAGCGGCGACGTGGCCAGAGTGTTAGCGTCGAGAACGGCCCTGGGCCAGTTCTTCGACGCGAAACACGAAGGCTGCATCGTCCGAAGCAAAATACGTGCTCTGGGAAACGAGGGGACCAAAGCTGTTAGCTGGGCCCGCGTGACAGAAGCCAAAAGAAGGAGCAGATCCACTATCCGGTCTTTGCGAGACCAGGATGGACGGGTGATCCTTGAGCCTAAGCAGATGTGCGAGGCTTTTCAAAAGCACTTTGCCGGATTGTTCGGAAGGGGCGGGAGGCCGGTTGGGGACGTGGACTTCGGTCCATACCTCGACGGCCTGCCGCGTCTCTCGGACAGGGAGGCGAAGTCCTGCGAGGAGCCAATTTCAGTCGCTGAGATAGAGGACGTGCTGAGCCAATGCGGCAAACGCAAATCCCCGGGTCTCTATGGTCTTCCATACGAACTATATCTAGCTATGCCGGACTTGTTCCCCAAACTCCTCAAGGCGGTCTACTGCAACTGGCGACAGAACGGGAGAATTCCCTGTGCTGTGACCAAGGGCGTAGTCACGCTAGTGAGGAAGGACGAGAACAAGGGGGACGATATAAATAATTTCAGGCCCATAACTCTGCTAAATACAGAGTTACAGATTTTGGCCAAGGTGCTAGCAAAGAGGTTGGCGCTTGTCGTGGGCAACCTGGTGGGAGATGCGCAGACATGTGCTATCCCGTCCAGGTCCATCCACAATAACCTCCACCTCATGCGATACATCATAGAGAGGGTTGGGAACGAACCCGGATTTGGTGGGGCCCTGATCAACTTGGATCAATCTAAGGCATTCGATAGGGTCGACCATGGTTACCTGGATGCGGTGCTAGCGGCGGCAGGCTTCGGACCCGTTTTCAGGGGCTGGATCAATGCCATGCACAGCAGCCGCATCTGCTCTAGGGTCAAGGTGAACGGCTACCTCTCGGAGCCGTTCGAAATCGCGCGGTCCATCCGACAGGGGTGCCCTCTCTCCTCCCTTCTGTATGTAGTGACTCTAGAGCCACTGCTGCGGAAGTTGGAGTTGTTGCAGGGCATCCCGTTGGAACCGGGATTGCGGAAAGCGGTGTCAGCCTACGCCGATGACGTAACAGTAATGGTGTCGACGGCCTCGGAAATCAGGGCGATCGGCACCTTACTGGAGGAGTACGAAAGGTTTACAGGGGCTAAGCTGAACCGGGACAAGTCGATCGGTCTGCAACTCGGCACGTGGAGGGGCAGATTGATGCCCTCCGATGGCGTCGTCGGGCGCTGGACGGAGGGCCCGGTGAAGTTGCTCGGGGTCTGGTTCGGACGAGACCTCCAGGTGGAGAAGAACTGGGGTGAGGTGACGAACAGGGTGTTTGCACTGACCCAGAAGTGGGCCGAGTGCAAACTGTCCCTGAAAGGACGGGCGGAGGTGGCGAACACTTATATAGCGTCCGTCATCTACTACCGCCTGACCGTTGTGCCTTGCCCAAGGGAAACGCTCGCCAAAATGGAGCGCGCACTCTTCCAATTCCTTTGGAAGAAGCGGGCTCCTATGGTGAGGAGATCCATCTGCTGTCAACACCCTTTGAAAGGAGGGCTGGGGATGCCGTGGCTAACGATACGTAAACACGCATTAAGGCTACGGCACCTTCAGGTATTCCTCTCCGGTCAACCGGTGTGGGCCCCGTTTGTGAGGCGAGCCTTTCCCAGACTCGTCTCACTCACCGAGCTGCAATCCTGGGTCAAGCAAAGACCGAGAAAACTGGGCGCCTGGCACACCGAGTGTGCCCAGGCACTCACGGCTCTCTGGCAGGCGGACCCAGCTGTCAGTGGAGAATCTACCTCGTCATTCTATAGAGGGCTGGTGGTTAGCAGGTGCGACGACGCCCTCGGAGAAGCCCTAGGCATGGAGGAAGACGAACTGGCCAACCTGTTCGGTAGGACATTCAGCCCGGGACCCATGGATAACTTCCAGAGGTCCCTGGCCTGGCAATGCTACAGAAGGGCTCTGCCCGTTCGAGAAAGGCTCTACAGACACGGGCGCCCGGGTAGGGACCCATCGAAAAAGATCTGTCCCAGATGCGTGTGCGACGAGGAAACCGTTGCACACGCATTGGTACACTGCTCGGGCATTGCCGATCTGTGGGGTTATGTCGAACAACTGCTGTCAAGGGTGGGACCAATCCGGTTGACCACCGAGTCTATTGTAACGATCAAGCTGCCTCCCCTCTTCAAAAACGAAGGAGAGGCGGTGTTTCTGTGCGTAATAGCCATGGCAAAAGAGGTTGTATGGTGGACGCGTCTGAAAGGACTGAGGTCAGACACCTTTCTCTCTGGCCAACAACTGGTCCGTTTCTTCCGATATCATTTCGGAAGAAGGATCAGGATGGAGAGAGAGGTGCTGCACCCCAGCCGTTTCTATGAAAGATGGGTGAAAGTGGCGAGAATGGCCCGTGTGAATGGGCCTTCACTCTACATCAGACTATAGGTGAGGAAGATGAAAGACCAAGGGAGCACCCCTTCTCTGTGCTCCTGAGGAAGGGTTGCACACTTTTTTCGGGGGTGTGTGCGACTTTGTTATGAGGACTATTGAGGACTTTGTTATGAATTTTATTTTTTGTTATATTTTATTTTATTTTTATATATTGTTATTGCCTCCTCCTTATTGAGGACGCCTTGTTTTGTAAACTCCCCCCATTGTACTTGTCCCACTTTTGATGCCCTGGTGGCAAATAAAAGAAACATATCTATCTGTATACTACTAAAACTCTGTGATTGTGTGCTTGTCTATAATTTAATACAGACTAAAGGGCGCATAATTGGAAAATACTTTTAAAGGAAGTTGCCTCTGAAATGGGAATACAAATAGAATAAAACAAGTTTCGCATAAATTGGAGCACGGTTTCCCGAGATACCTTTATACCTTTATAAGTATATAGAGAAAAAGATAGAGAGAAAGAGATAGAGGTTGTGAGAGAGTAGATTGAAAGAGAGACAGAGAGAGAGAGGGAGAGGAGACAGAGAAGGAAATTGGGAGAGCGAGAGCTGGTGGTGTTGTTGTGTATATATGTGAGTATGTGAGTGTGTGTGTGTGACCAGTGTATATAAGTCAGAGACACCCACATATATATACACACACATATATATGTATACACACACACACACATATACACATATACACACACACACATATATATATGGGTCTTCCAATTTCATTTTACATTATATACATGACTGTATATATTTTAATTATTTAAAAAGTATTTTTAAGTGAACGTGAGCGTGTGGGTGATGGGTGGTCTAGTATATATCGAGAGGGAGAAAATAGGATGGAAGAAGTTCGGAGAGCTACTCCCACTGTTGACAACAAAGGGTTTCTCCCTACATACAAAAGGAAGGCTGTATGAGGCCTGTGTGTGAAGTGTGGTGCTACATGGTAGTGAAATATGGACTGTGACTGTAGGGGACATGTGATACTGCATGGTAGTGAAACATGGACTGTGACTGCAAAGGACATGTGGTGTTACATGGTAGTGAAACATGGACTGTGACTGCAGAGGACATGTGGTGCTACATGGTAGTGAAACATGGGCTGTGACTGCAGAAGACGTGAAGATTGGAGAGAAATGAAGCAACCATACTTCATTGGATATGCAATCTAAGTGTGATAGAAAGGCAGGGGCCGATAAAATGAAGTACCAGTAATGTACTGGGTGATTGCTGGCCTTGTGCAAAAAGGAGAAACAATTATTTATTTTCCAAATCTAAAATTTCCTGAGGAGATTTGTGAAATGTAACTGCCATATTTATTGATTTAATTAATTAATTAATCTGCAAATTGTTACTGATGTTTACAAATTACATTTCAATAAATGGAAATGGTTGTAGAAATGAACAAAGTGATTTGAACTATATATATCATCATCATCATCGTTTAATGTCCATCTTCCATGCTTGTTCCACTTGAGGCAAGATTGGTAGGGTGACCGTGTCTTGCTCGTATAGAACTATCCCTGGCAGGTTTTTTACACCAACCACATTTACAGTGTGGACTGGGTGCTATATATATTCATACACACACACACACACATATATATATATGTTTATCCTGGGTTCAATCGGGGTTAACCACAGTAAGGTACTCAATACATAGCAAAATATAAATATTTTATATAGAAACAGTTCTAGTTCTGTAGAAGCCATTTCTATATTAAATATATATATATATCATCATCATCATCATCATCATCATCATTTTACGTCCGCTCTTCCCTGCTTGCAAGGATCTGAGGTCTGTTCTCACCCCGTCCGCCCATGTTTTTCGTGGTCTACCTCTACCACGTCTTCCTTCAACTGGCATTTCCTGGCACCTCTTCACCCATCGGTCATCCTCCATGCACATCACATGTCCATACCACCTAAGTCTCCTCTCTCGCACACTACATTCTATCCCTCTCAGACACAGTTTCTCTCTCAATACATTCATGCTGGGTCGTTCACGCACATTGACATTGCACATCCAACGGAGCATGCATGCCTCATTTTTCTCCAGCCATCGCATATCCTCTGCAGTTGCTACCCATGTCTCACTACCATGCAGCATCGCGCTCCTCACACAGGCATCACATAACCGGCCTTTCGTACGCAGGGAGAAACCCTTCTTCGTCAGCAGAGGAAGCAGCTCCCTAAACTTCTTCCAACCTGTCCTTATTCTGGATACTATGGCCTCGGACACCCCCCCCCCCCCTCCCATGCTAATCTGATCTCCTAGGTACCGGTATATTTACACACACACACACAAGATGTCAACATGAATGGACCTGTTATTTTTATCTAAAGACGTTTTTTCCAATTCCATCCCACCCGTCCCCTCAATCTATCTTATTTCTCATTGTTTCTTCGGATGAAGGACTAGCGTCCGAAACGTTAAGACCCTCTTCCTGCTATATCAAGCATTAACCTAATATATACCTTCCATATACTGTACCGATTGTGTTGTTATTTCTGTTTACCTTTTACATATATATATATATATACATATATATATATATATATATATATATATATATATATATATATATATATATATATATATATAAGAATTAAAATACTAGAGTGTGTTGGAGTTAAACACCCTCTTCATATTATAGAAATGACAGTATAAGATATAGCTCAATGTAATTAAACAGAGCCGAAGAATTATAAAAAATAAACCAAAGAAGCCTTCAATACATCAAAAGTCTTTATTAGTCAACAATGTTTCGTCCTATTAAGGACTCATCAGGGCAAGTAAAGCTACAAGAAGCACTATCGGCCAATACAAGCCAAAAACTCAGAAGAATATGGAGTATACATCTATTAAAGCTTAGGAAAGATATCAAGGAAAAGTTGGCTAAGATTAAGAGTGAGCAGTTACAAACATAGATATAGACCAAATAGCAAGGAAGTGATTAACATGTTGAACCCACATTGCAAATATTGTATAATGCAAACACTTGAAACACAAATGGTAATATAATGCGAGAATTACAGTACGATATAGAATATAATATAATATAATAGATGGTGATAATAAAAAGCTTAATATATGTATATATATATATCTATACATATACACATTAGTACAAATACAAACTAACACTTATTAAGTATTTAAATATATATATATATATATTGTTTACAGTATAATATAATAAAGATAAAAATAAGAATAAAGATAAAAATAAAAAAAATATATACTATATAATTCCTGTCAGTGTGCATAAACAATATAGAAACATTATAATAACATTATAATAACAATATTATAATATATTGGCATCAAAAGATATACAAAATTACATCATACATATAATTCAAGGTTAACAAATAGTATAAAGTTTTACACAGGGTAAGAAAAAATCATATAGAACTAAATTGTGTTGAAAAAATATCTATACCATTGTAACAAATACACGGAGGTCAAGTCATTTTACATTGGCATAAATATTACCAAAATATCACAAAATATTACAAAATATATTTACGTGGTTGACATACAGACATATATTAATGAAATTACATGGTCAGACAAACAGCGTGTGGTAGTAAAAAAATAAATAAAATAAACCGAAGATCGAAAAACAAAAACAAGTATATTTACTTAGGTGTCACAAGCAGTTAAGTAAAAGAAAAAAGATAGAAATGTAGACCAGAGAGTTGACTAGAAAACCTTTTTAAATTAATTAATATTAAAAGTATTTAAAATATATATTTAGTCACTTCACAATTGGCTAGTGTTTAAGTCATCAAAACCGTATAAGTTTAAGATATCTCAATAAAATTATCAAGAATAGAGTAAAATATGCTTCGTTCAGTCGAATAACGTTATCAAATAAAAGGACTCTAAATAGAACTATGGTAGACCAATGGGAACAGAAAGAAGAGAGGTTATGGAGGATAGGAAGGAGCATAAAAGTAAAATCAATATATTATATAATATCATAAAAAGGAGCATAAAGGTGAAATTTATATATAGTATAATAGAAGGGGCGGATATTAAGTGTGTAGAGGAGGAGGTTCATTAGTTGAATGAGACTCCAAAGAAAGTATTTAATAAGATATAAACTCATAAGGTGTTAGTAGTGAAACTATAATAATGCTTAAGAAGATAGATAGGGTATGGTAGCCAAAAGACTATGGAAACTAAAATCGAAAAGCTGTAAAAACTAATAATAATAATAATGATGATAGTAATCAAAATGAACCTAAACAAAAAAGATAAGGAAATATAGCAGCTAATGGATACGATTTAAACTACCAGAACTTTTAGGTCTATAATAGAAGAAAGAATTAGAAATGGCATGGGGGCAGAAAGAAAATATCTCAGACTTTCTATTAAGCCAAACTTCCCTAGAGAAAATTATAGAGTGGGTCTCTAGGATACAGAGATTACAGAATTTAGTGTGTGTTGATAGGTTATTAGAGCGTGCTACTATACGCCAATTAAGGCTATATGGCATACCAGCCCCTTTCAAATCCCAGATATGGTGTGCTAAAGAAGTAGAGTTCTTAAACTTAACATGCTTAAAATTAGAGATATGAGAATTAAACCTAGTTTTAAAAGTATTAGATGTGGAGCCTATATATGTGCTATTATGGAACAAGTTAGGCACTCTGATCGCTCACCCAGTGGTAATGTTTTTACTAATTCTAATAGTGTTGTTTCAACTGATCCTGGTAGTAACCCTAATCCTATTGATATGATTCCAGATAACAGTAGATATACTAAAGGTAGAAACAGAAGGAGACTTAATAGGGTTTTGGCTGCTTCTAATAATGTTGTTTCAACTAGTCCTCGTAGTAACCCTGATCCTATTAGTGGGATACTGGATAACGGTAGAGTTGGTAAGGATAGAAATAGGAGGAGACTCAATACTTATTTTAACCCGCCTTATGATCATGAAGTATTAACTAACATCCCTAGGTCTTTCTTTTCTATCTTAGAGAAAAATGTCCCTCCTTCTAATAAATACCATGGTATTTTTAATAAAAATGTAATTAAACTATCATTCTCTACCACCCCTAATATTAGTTCTCATTTAGCTAGCACTAACAATAGGAAAATTAGTACTACTAGTCTTGATGGATCCATTAATGCCTTACCACCTGAGCAGACCTTATCTTATAATAACCATAGGAGTGATGCATCACTCATTCAGCCGGTCAATAGCACCCGGCCGTGTAACTGTAGAGTAAGTATTAACTGCCCTTTAAATGGTCACTGCCTCTCTAGGAACATTGTTTATGCTTGTGAAGTTAAGACTAATTCTTCTAATAGCACATATATAGGCTCCACATTTAATACTTTTAAAACTAGGTTTAATTCTCATATCTCTAATTTTAAGCATGTTAAGTTTAAGAACTCTACTTCTTTAGCACACCATATCTGGGATCTGAAAGGGGCTGGTATGCCATATAGCCTTAATTGGCGTATAGTAGCACGCTCTAATAACCTATCAACACACACTAAATTCTGTAATCTCTGTATCCTAGAGACCCACTCTATAATTTTCTCTAGGGAAGTTTGGCTTAATAGAAAGTCTGAGATATTTTCTTTCTGCCCCCATGCCATTTCTAATTCTTTCTTCTATTATAGACCTAAAAGTTCTGGTAGTTTAAATCGTATCCATTAGCTGCTATATTTCCTTATCTTTTTTGTTTAGGTTCATTTTGATTACTATCATCATTATTATTATTATTAGTTTTTACAGCTTTTCGATTTTAGTTTCCATAGTCTTTTGGCTACCATACCCTATCTATCTTCTTAAGCATTATTATAGTTTCACTACTAACACCTTATGAGTTTATATCTTATTAAATACTTTCTTTGGAGTCTCATTCAACTAATGAACCTCCTCCTCTACACACTTAATATCCGCCCCTTCTATTATACTATATATAAATTTCACCTTTATGCTCCTTTTTATGATATTATATAATATATTGATTTTACTTTTATGCTCCTTCCTATCCTCCATAACCTCTCTTCTTTCTGTTCCCATTGGTCTACCATAGTTCTATTTAGAGTCCTTTTATTTGATAACGTTATTCGACTGAACGAAGCATATTTTACTCTATTCTTGATAATTTTATTGAGATATCTTAAACTTATACGGTTTTGATGACTTAAACACTAGCCAATTGTGAAGTGACTAAATATGTATTTTAAATACTTTTAATATTAATTAATTAAAAAAGGTTTTCTAGTCAACTCTCTGGTCTACATTTCTATCTTTTTTCTTTTACTTAACTGCTTGTGACACCTAAGTAAATATACTTGTTTTTGTTTTTCGATCTTCGGTTTATTTTATTTATTTTTTTACTACCACACGCTGTTTGTCTGACCATGTAATTTCATTAATATATGTCTGTATGTCAACCACGTAAATATATTTTGTAATATTTTGTGATATTTTGGTAATATTTATGCCAATGTAAAATGACTTGACCTCCGTGTATTTGTTACAATGGTATAGATATTTTTTCAACACAATTTAGTTCTATATGATTTTTTCTTATGCAAATTAGTCTGCCCACTACTAATTTTCATAGAAAAAGCATATAACGATATGTGCTTTTACGATTCTCTAGAAAGGCCGGAAGATAGGTAAATATTGCTGATGAGTTGTAACAACAACGAAACTAGTTCAATATTCCTTGTCTGGCTTTCTGGAGAATAGAGGAAAGGTGTTTCCACAAAAACCAGTATGACGCTAAAAACCGGTTTTTCTGTGTGTTTACATACAGAATAGCTGGCCACTCACAGTAAAGTGACCAGTGAAAAAACTTGGTACATCTACATATGTATACGTGTGTGTATTCATATACATACTAGTATTTCAGTATACATATATGGATGTACATCTTTAACTTAATTGTTTAAGCGTCAGTCATACAAAAGTGAGTTACAAACGAAACGAAATTTAATTTCGTTTCGTTATTTGTTTTAATATATATATATATATTTAAATACTTAATAAGTGTTAGTTTGTATTTGTACTAATGTGTATATGTATAGATATATATATATATACATATATTAAGCTTTTTATTATCACCATCTATTATATTATATTATATTCTATATCGTACTGTAATTCTCGCATTATATTACCATTTGTGTTTCAAGTGTTTGCATTATACAATATTTGCAATGTGGGTTCAACATGTTAATCACTTCCTTGCTATTTGGTCTATATCTATGTTTGTAACTGCTCACTCTTAATCTTAGCCAACTTTTCCTTGATATCTTTCCTAAGCTTTAATAGATGTATACTCCATATTCTTCTGAGTTTTTGGCTTGTATTGGCCGATAGTGCTTCTTGTAGCTTTACTTGCCCTGATGAGTCCTTAATAGGACGAAACATTGTTGGCTAATAAAGACTTTTGATTATTGAAGGCTACTTTGGTTTATTTTTTATAATTATATATATATATATATATATATATATATATATATATATATATATATATATATGGACATATATTATGGACATGTGATGCGCCTGGAGGATGACCGATGGGTGAAGAAGTGCCAGGAAATGCCAGTTGAAGGAAGACGTGGTAGAGGTAGACCACACAAAACATGGGCGTGGGTGGTGAGAGCAGACCTCAGATCGCTGAAGCTCACGGTGGGGATGACGAAGGACCGTGACAAGTGGAGAGATGCTATGCTGAATAAGACCCGTCCCACCCTTGCAAGCAGGGAAAAGCGGACGTAAAATGATGATGATGATGATATATATATATTTATGCGATAAAAAATTATCGTTATAGGTAATCCAGTTAGAGGTTGTGAATACTTCGTATTGTGGATAGTTTTAGCGTACGGCGTTGTTTGACTCAACAAGAGGTTTCCGTAGGTGGCGAGTTTGAGTTCTCTTGCATTCCTATGTAAATTTATCTTGGAGTAATAATATTGAAAGAGTGAAGAATAACATGGTCAACAGTACAAAAAAGGGTTTTATTTACAGCCTTAACAATTGTTTCACTGATTTGAATTCATGGAAACTGAGCATATTTTAACAGTTTTTCTAACAACGTATTTAAAATTGAGTGGCACAGCTTCAAGTGTTCAGCAATTTTTAGACAACTTAATCAGTGAAACAATTGTTAAGACTGTAAATAAAACCCTTTTTTGTACTGTTGACCGTTTTTCTTCACTCTTTCAATATATATATATATATATACATATATGTATATATATACATATATATGTATTTATCATCATCATCATCATTATTTAACGTCTATCTTCCACACTAGCATGGGTAGGAGAGGCTGTCCCTTTGTGGGTGATTTGCTCACACAGAACTGATTTTGGCTTGGTTTCTACGGCCAGATGCCCTTCCTGACACCAACCTCATTTATAATGTGGACTGGGAGCCTTTTTGCTGTGTCACCTACATGACCACTTTACAGTGTGGACTGGGTGCTTTTGTCATGACACCTACATGACCACTTTACCGTGTGGACTGGGTGCTTTTGTCATGGCTCCAGGGGGGATCACTTTATAGAGGAAGTTGGAAACTTGGGTGGGGTGGGGAAGATGCTTGCTGAAATTGTGGATGTAGGTATAGTGGAGGTTTATGGGAGGGGAGATGGTAAGGAATGGTGTTGCCTGCTAGGTATATGCCTCACCGTGAGAAGAATATAGGGCAGGTTTTCTGCATTACTTCATAGCGCCAGAGGTCATGGTCCTGTGTTATTGCCTTAGCAAGGTGTAATTGTGCAAAGTTAGCTTTTATTATACCAAGTCTTCCTAGGCCTGCCTTCACCACGGCTACTGTCAACTGTGAGTATTCTGCACCTTTTTATGCAGCTGTCATTCTTCATACACATCACATGTCCATACCAACACAATCTCTTCTTCTGCACACAGCACTTAATTCCTCTTATGTCTAGTTTCTCTCTCAGTTCATTTATGCTTTGTCGTTTTTGTATATTACTATTGCACATCCATAGAAGCATGGAGGCTTCATTTCTTTCCAATCTTCATTGGTCCTCTGTAAACAGTGCCCAGGTCTTTCTGCTGTGCAACATTGTTGTTTGTAGACATGCATCACACAGATATATATATATATATATGGTCTTTAAAGCGATGAAATACCAATGAAGGCTGGAAGATCACTGATGAAGGACTAAATTTATTCATATGTAACCTATTTGCAACCATGCACCACGCAATGTTTTCATATTTTTCATATATTTATATATTTTCCTCCGCTGTGACCCGTCAGTTTCTTTCTTACTGCTTCCCCTTTCTCTGTATCTCTCACTTTCTTTTTACCCCCTCTGCCAGTCACTCTCTCTGTTAGCCTCTTCCTCACACTTTCACTCACTCACTCTCTGCTACTCCCTCTCCTACTTCCTCCCGTTTGACCTGTACAAAATTCTTTCCTCACTCACATTTCAACCAGGTTGGATGGTCTTTATCTCTCATCTACGATTTCACAGAACTTATGTTCATCAATTTCAGGGACTTGACTCCTTCTTCCTCACTTTTCGTTGCATAACCATCTTTGTTTGTTTACTGTCTCGCTCGTTCCCCCTATTTATGTGTCCCAACGACTTTCTTTAGCCGTTGCTCGCATCAACCAGAGGTATATGGTCTTTAAAGCGATGAAATACCAATGAAGGCTGGAAGATCACTGATGAAGGACTAAATTTATTTATATATATATATATATATATATATATATATATATATATATATATATATATATATATATATATATATGTATATATATATGTATATATAACGAAGGAAGTGTGGAAGGTACCAGGTGGATCATAACGCATCAGAGTGCTCGATACTTTGGGTAGTAGAGTGGGTAATAGGAAAAGAGTCAGGACCCCGACGGCTGAGCTCCAGCCGTTTCAACAGCTAGATCCGAACTAGCTGTCGAAATGGCTGGAGCTCAGCTGTCAGGGTCCTGACTCTTTTCCTATATATATATATATATATATATATATATATATATATATGAATGAAAAATGGCGTGCTGCGTTGTTGCAAATATGAACATATGAATGAAAATAGACTGAGAAACAGGAATGTCCATCATCAGTAGTCTGTTGATTATCATTGGTATTTCTTTGCATTAAAGACTAGATACTTAAAATCAGTGCGAGTGATAACTAAATTAAGTTATATCCATGCTAACGTGGAAATGGACGTTAAACAGTGATGTTGATGATGATGATGATATATATGTATGTATGTGTGTGTGAAAGAGAAGAATGACTTCACTGGTGGTTGTCATTCATTAATAGTACAAATCTTTACAATAAGTCATTATTGATATTAGTTGTGGTAAATCCTTGTTAACTTTCTGGGGAACTATCTCCCATATATAATGACATCAACCAGTAAAAGAATAAGTGACTTACCTCAACAGTCCATATCCAAAAGGTCTCAGTTGACTTGGTTGAAGACATGGTCTGTCTTGGAGAGATCTTTCTTCACAATTTTCATTTTCATCAGCTGCACAAACAAGATCCACCAGGCATAAGGCATCTAATTTCCCTCCTGCTTCTATATATCTGATTCCAGTACAACCAGCTGGCTAGATAGGTGAGAGGTAGAGAAATAAAACCATATAGAATCATCTCATTTTAAACCTTTTGATACCAACCTGGCCAAAACTGTGTCTGGTTCTATGAAACAAAACCACCCATTTTAAGGGCTCATATTTAACCCTATCAGCCCAGGTTCTGGTTCTATGAAACAAAATCACCCATTCAAAGGGTCCCTACTTGAATTAAAATCTTCCAGCAAACTTTTACATAAGTATGGTATGGTATGGTTCGTAACTCCTGATGGAGTCATAGGGGTGCTGTGTTGACATGTGGCATTTCTTGGGCAGTTTTAAACCTTGCAGAGACCATCCCAATCCAGAGAATGATTGAGAATGAGAGAGAGAAACTGAGAAAGAGATATAGAAGAGGAATCGTCCTCAGTACTAAACTGGTACTTTTTTTATTGACCTCAAATAGATGAAAGGAAAAATTGACTTCAGCAGGATTTGAACTAAGAGAAGAGAGAGCAGGAAGGAATACCATAAATCATTCTATCAGACATTCTAGCAATTCTGCCAATTCCTGTTAAATTACTGAGTTATTAAATAATTTACAATTTTAGTAAATTCCTCAAAATTATTTATGAATTAATTGAAATGGAATATATTTCATTTGCCACTGAGGTCAACTGAGGTCAACTTTGCCTTTCATCCATTGGGGATTGATAAAAAATTACCAGTCATGTACTGGGGTCAATTCTTCCACCATATCTCTTTCTCACACTTTCCCTTACCTTCTCTGGAAGAAATCTGCTGCATTCAGACATGGAGAGGAGATGGGCTCCACCAGGTTTTAAAATGTCCCAGAAACACTGTCTGTCAATATGGCGCCCCTACGACTTCCTCAGAAGTTCCGGCACCCTACGCCAGTTGTTAAGGGATCCTACACCAGTTGTTACAGGACCCTATACCAGTTGTTTCTGAACCTTACACCAATTGTTACAGGACCCTACACCAGTTGTTACAGGACCCTACACCAGTTGTTAAGGGACCCTACAATTGTTACAGGACCCTACACCAATTGTTACAGGACCTTACACCAATTGTTACAGACCCTACACCAGTTGTTACAGGACCCTACACCAGTTGTTACAGGACCTTACACCAATTGTTACAGGAGCCTACACCAGTTGTTACAGGACCCTACACCAGTTGTTACTGGACCCTACACCAGTTGTTACAGGACCCTACACCAGTTGTTAAGAGACCCTACACCAATTGTTACTGGACCCTACACCAGTTGTTACAGGACCCTACACCAGTTGTTACTAGACCCTACACCAGTTGTTATGGGACCCTATACCAGTTGACAGTCATGGAAAAGTTAAACCAACATTGCAATAAATGGATGGTTTTAATAATTAAATGTTTTTTAATAATAAAATAGGTCTGATGAAGGTTAGGTTTAGGTTTAGGGGGTCTCTCTTTCATGTGTGTGTATGTGTGTATGTGTGTGTGTGGCATTATCATCATCATCATCATTTAATGTTCGTTTTCCCTGCCAGTAAGAGTCATTTATAGTTACACGTGGGTGGGGTAGCACTCAGTGTTTTCTTAACCTTAACCTTTACTCTAACTCTAACGCTAACTAACCCTCACTCGAACCCTACCCCTAGCTCTAACTAACTCTAACCCTATCTCTAACTAACTATAACCCTACCTCTAACTAACTCTAACCCTAGCCCTAACTAACTCTAACCCTAGCTCTAACTAACACTAACCCTATCTCTAACTAACTCTAACCCTATCTCTAACTAACTCTAACCCAAGCCCTAACTAACTCTAACCCTATCTCTAACTAACTATAACCCTATCTCTAACTAACTCTAACCCTAGCCCTAACTAACTCTAACCCTATCTCTAACTAACTCTAACCCTAGCTCTAACTAACTCTAACCCTATCTCTAACTAACTCTAACCCAAGCCCTAACTAACTCTAACCCTAGCTCTAACTAACTCTAACCCTAGCCCTAACTAACTCTAACCCTATCTCTAACTAACTCTAACCCTAGCCCTAACTAACTCTAACCCTATCTCTAACTAACTCTAACCCTATCTCTAACTAACTCTAACCCAAGCCCTAACTAACTCTAACCCTATCTCTAACTAACTCTAACCCTAGCCCTAACTAACTCTAACCCTATCTCTAACTAACTCTAACCCTATCTCTAACTAACTCTAACCCAAGCCCTAACTAACTCTAACCCTATCTCTAACTAACTCTAACCCTATCTCTAACTAACTCTAACCCAAGCCCTAACTAACTCTAACCCTATCTCTAACTAACTCTAACCCTATCTCTAACTAACTCTAACCCAAGCCCTAACTAACTCTAACCCTATCTCTAACTAACTCTAACCCTATCTCTAACTAACTCTAACCCTATCTCTAACTAACTCTAACCCTATCTCTAACTAACTCTAACCCAAGCCCTAACTAACTCTAACCCTATCTCTAACTAACTCTAACCCAAGCCCTAACTAACTCTAACCCTATCTCTAACTAACTCTAACCCTATCTCTAACTAACTCTAACCCAAGCCCTAACTAACTCTAACCCTATCTCTAACTAACTCTAACCCTATCTCTAACTAACTCTAACCCTAGCCCTAACTAACTCTAACCCTATCTCTAACTAACTCTAACCCAAGCCCTAACTAACTCTAACCCTATCTCTAACTAACTCTAACCCAAGACCTAACTAACTCTAACCCTAGCTCTAACTAACTCTAACCCTAGCCCTAACTAACTCTAACCCAAGCCCTAACTAACTCTAACCCTATCTCTAACTAACTCTAACCCAAGCCCTAACTAACTCTAACCCTATCTCTAACTAACCCTAACCCAAGCCCTAACTAACTCTAACCCTATCTCTAACTAACTCTAACCCAAGCCCTAACTAACTCTAACCCTAGCTCTAACTAACTCTAACCCTAGCCCTAACTAACTCTAACCCTATCTCTAACTAACTCTAACCCTATCTCTAACTAACTCTAACCCAAGCCCTAACTAACTCTAACCCTATCTCTAACTAACTCTAACCCTAGCCCTAACTAACTCTAACCCTATCTCTAACTAACTCTAACCCTAGCCCTAACTAACTCTAACCCTATCTCTAACTAACTCTAACCCTATCTCTAACTAACTCTAACCCTATCTCTAACTAACTCTAACCCAAGCCCTAACTAACTCTAACCCTAGCTCTAACTAACACTAACCCTAGCCCTAACTAACTCTAACCCTATCTCTAACTAACTCTAACCCTAGCTCTAACTAACACTAACCCTATCTCTAACTAACTCTAACCCTATCTCTAACTAACTCTAACCCAAGCCCTAACTAACTCTAACCCTATCTCTAACTAACTCTAACCCTAGCTCTAACTAACTCTAACCCTACCTCTAACTAACTCTAACCCTATCTCTAACTAACTCTAACCCTAGCCCTAACTAACTCTAACCCTATCTCTAACTAACTCTAACCCTAGCCCTAACTAACTCTAACCCTATCTCTAACTAACTCTAACCTTATCTCTAACTAACTCTAACCCAAGCCCTAACTAACTCTAACCCTAGCTCTAACTAACTCTAACCCTAGCCCTAACTAACTCTAACCCTAGCTCTAACTCACTCTAACCCTATCTCTAACTAACTATAACCCTATCTCTAACTAACTCTAACCCTAGCCCTAACTAACTCTAACCCTATCTCTAACTAACTCTAACCCTAGCCCTAACTAACTCTAACCCTATCTCTAACTAACTCTAACCCTAGCCCTAACTAACTCTAACCCTAGCCCTAACTAACTCTAAGCCTAACTCTAGCTAACTATAACCCTAGCCCTAACTCACTTTAACCTTAGCTCTAACTAACACTAACCCTATCTCTAACTAACTCTAACCCTATCTCTAACTAACTCTAACCCAAGCCCTAACTAACTCTAACCCTATCTCTAACTAACTATAACCCTATCTCTAACTAACTCTAACCCTATCTCTAACTAACTCTAACCCTATCTCTAACTAACTATAACCCTATCTCTAACTAACTCTAACCCTATCTCTAACTAACTCTAACCCTATCTCTAACTAACTCTAACCATAGCTCTAACTAACTCTAACCCTATCTCTAACTAACTCTAACCCTAGCTCTAACTAACTCTAACCCTATCTCTAACTAACTCTAACCCTAGCCCTAACTAACTCTAACCCTATCTCTAACTAACTATAACCCTATCTCTAACTAACTCTAACCCTAGCCCTAACTAACACTAACCCTAGCACTAACTAACTATAACCCTAGCTCTAACTAACTCTAACCCTATCTCTAACTCACTCTAACCCTAGCTCTAACTAACTCTAACCCTAGCTCTAACTAACTCTAACCCTAGCCCTAACTAACTCTAACCCTAGCTCTAACTAACTCTAACCCTAGCTCTAACTAACTCTAACCCTAGCTCTAACTAACTCTAACCCTACCTCTAACTAACTCTAACCCTAGCTCTAACTAACTCTAACCCTAGCTCTAACTAACTCTAACCCTACTTCTAACTAACTCTAACCCTAGCTCTAACTAACTCTAACCCTAGCTCTAACTAACTCTAAACCTAGCTCTAACTAACTCTAATTAACTCTAACCCTAGCTCTAACTAACTCTAACCCTAGCCCTAAGTAACTCTAACCCTAGCTCTAACTCACTCTAACCCTAGCTCTAACTAACTCTAACCCTAGCTCTAACTAACTCTAACCCTAGCCCTAACTAACTCTAACCCTAGCTCTAACTAACTCTAACCCTAGCTCTAACTAACTCTAACCCTAGCTCTAACTAACACTAACCCTAGCCCTAACTAACTCTAACCCTAGCTCTAACTAACTCTAACCCTAGCTCTAACTCACTTTAACCCTAGCCCTAACTAACTCTAACCCTATCTCTAACTAACTATAACCCTATCTCTAAATAACTATAACCCTATCTCTAACTAACTATAACCCTATCTCTAACTAACTCTAACCCTAGCTCTAACTAACTCTAACCCTAGCCCTAACTAACTCTAACATTAGCCCTAACTAACTCTAACCCTAGCTCTAACTAACTCTAACCCTATCTCTAACTAACTCTAACACTAGCTCTAACTAACTCTAACCCTAGCCCTAACTAACACTAACCCTATCTCTAACTAACTCTAACCCTATCTCTAACTAACTCTAACCCTAGCTCTAACTCACTCTAACCCTATCTCTAACTAACTCTAACCCTATCTCTAACTAACTCTAACCCTAGCTCTAACTAACTCTAATTAACTCTAACCCTAGCTCTAACTAACTCTAACCCTATCTCTAACTAACTCTAACCCTAGCTCTAACTAACCTCTAACCCTATCTCTAACTAACTCTAACCCTAGCCCTAAATAACTCTAACCCTAGCTCTAACTAACTCTAACCTTAGCCCTAACTAACTCTAACCTTAGCCCTAACTAACTCTAACCTTAGCCCTAACTAACTCTAACCCTAGCCCTAACTAACTCTAACCTTAGCCCTAACTAACTCTAACCCTAGCTCTAACTAACTCTAACCCTAGCCCTAACTAACTCTAACCCTAGTTCTAACTAACTCTAACCCTAGCCCTAACTAACTCTAACCCTAGCCCTAACTAACTCTAACCCTAGCTCTAACTAACTCTAACCCTAGCTCTAACTAACTCTAACCCTATCTCTAACTAACTCTAACCCTAGCTCTAACTAACTCTAACCTTAGCCCTAACTAACTCTAACCCTAGCTCTAACTCACTCTAACCCTAGCTCTAACTAACTCTAACCCTAGCTCTAACTAACTCTAACCCTAGCTCTAACTAACTCTAACCCTATCTCTAACTCACTCTAACCCTACCTCTAACTAACTCTAACCCTAGCTCTAACTAACTCTAACCCTAGCTCTAACTCACTTTAACCCTAGCCCTAACTAACTCTAACCCTAGCTCTAACTCACTTTAACCCTAGCCCTAACTAACTCTAACCCTATCTCTAACTCACTTTAACCTTAGCCCTAACTAACTCTAACCCTAGTTCTAACTAACTCTAACCTTAGCTCTAACTAACTCTAACCCTAGCTCTAACTAACTCTAACCCTAGCCCTAACTAACTCTAACCCTAGTTCTAACTAACTCTAACCTTAGCTCTAACTAACTCTAACCCTAGCCCTAACTAACTCTAACCCTAGCTCTAACTAACTCTAACCCTAGCCCTAACTAACTCTAACCCTATCTCTAACTAACTCTAACCCTATCTCTAACTAACTCTAACCCTATCTCTAACTAACTCTAACCCTAGCCCTAACTAACTCTAACCCTAGCTCTAACTCACTCTAACCCTACCTCTAACTAACTCTAACCCTAGCTCTAACTAACTCTAACCCTAGCTCTAACTAACTCTAACCCTAGCTCTAACTAACTCTAACCCTAGCTCTAACTAACTCTAACCCTAGCTCTAACTAACTCTAACCCTAGCTCTAACTAACTCTAACCCTATCTCTAACTAACTCTAACCCTAGCCCTAACTAACTCTAACCCTAGCTCTAACTCACTCTAACCCTACCTCTAACTAACTCTAACCCTATCTCTAACTAACTCTAACCCTAGCCCTAACTAACTCTAACCCTAGCTCTAACTCACTCTAACCCTACCTCTAACTAACTCTAACCCTAGCTCTAACTAACTCTAACCCTAGCTCTAACTAACTCTAACCCTAGCTCTAACTAACTCTAACCCTAGCTCTAACTAACTCTAACCCTAGCTCTAACTAACTCTAACCCTAGCTCTAACTAACTCTAACCCTAGCTCTAACTAACTCTAACCCTATCTCTAACTAACTCTAACCCTAGCCCTAACTAACTCTAACCCTATCTCTAACTAACTCTAACCCTATCTCTAACTAACTCTAACCCTATCTCTAACTAACTCTAACCCTAGCCCTAACTAACTCTAACCCTAGCTCTAACTCACTCTAACCCTACCTCTAACTAACTCTAACCCTAGCTCTAACTAACTCTAACCCTATCTCTAACTAACTCTAACCCTAGCCCTAACTAACTCTAACCCTAGCTCTAACTAACTCTAACCCTAGCCCTAACTAACTCTAACCCTATCTCTAACTCACTCTAACCCTACCTCTAACTAACTCTAACCCTAGCTCTAACTAACTCTAACCCTAGCTCTAACTAACTCTAACCCTAGCCCTAACTAACTCTAACCCTAGTTCTAACTAACTCTAACCCTAGCCCTAACTAACTCTAACCCTAGCCCTAACTAACTCTAACCCTAGCCCTAACTAACTCTAACCCTAGTTCTAACTAACTCTAACCCTAGCCCTAACTAACTCTAACCCTAGCCCTAACTAACTCTAACCCTAGCCCTAACTAACTCTAACCCTAGCCCTAACTAACTCTAACCCTATCTCTAACTCACTCTAACCCTATCTCTAACTAACTCTAACCCTATCTCTAACTAACTCTAACCCTATCTCTAACTAACTCTAACCCCAGCTCTAACTAACTCTAACCCTAGCTCTAACTAACTCTAACCCTATCTCTAACTAACTCTAACCCTAGCTCTAACTAACTCTAACCTTAGCTCTAACCCCAGCTCTAACTAACTCTAACCCTAGCCCTAACTCACTCTAACCCTATCTCTAACTAACTCTAACCTTAGCTCTAACCCCAGCTCTAACTAACTCTAACCCTAGCTCTAACTAACTCTAACCCTAGCTCTAACTAACTCTAACGCTAGCTCTAACTAACTCTAACCCTAGCCCTAACTCACTCTAACCCTAGCCCTAACTAACACTAACCCTAGCCCTAACTAACTCTAACCCTAGCCCTAACTAACTCTAACCCTACCTCTAACTAACTCTAACCCTACCTCTAACTAACTCTAACCCTAGCTCTAACTAACTCTAACCTTAGCCCTAACTAACTCTAACCCTACCTCTAACTAACTCTAACCCTAGCTCTAACTAACTCTAACCCTATCTCTAACTAACTCTAACCCTATCTCTAACTAACTCTAACCCTAGCTCTAACTAACTCTAACCCTAGCCCTAACTAACTCTAACCCTACCTCTAACTAACTCTAACCCTAGCTCTAACTAACTCTAACCCTACCTCTAACTAACTCTAACCCTACCTCTAACTAACTCTAACCCTAGCTCTAACTAACTCTAACCTTAGCCCTAACTAACTCTAACCCTACCTCTAACTAACTCTAACCCTATCTCTAACTAACTCTAACCCTAGCCCTAACTAACTCTAACCCTATCTCTAACTAACTCTAACCCTAGCCCTAACTAACTCTAACCCTATCTCTAACTAACTCTAACCCTAGCTCTAACTAACTCTAACCCTACCTCTAACTAACTCTAACCCTAGCTCTAACTAACTCTAACCCTATCTCTAACTAACTCTAACCCTATCTCTAACTAACTATAACCCTACCTCTAACTAACTCTAACCCTAGCCCTAACTAACTCTAACCCTACCTCTAACTAACTCTAACCCTACCTCTAACTAACTCTAACCCTAGCTCTAACTAACTCTAACCTTAGCCCTAACTAACTCTAACCCTACCTCTAACTAACTCTAACCCTATCTCTAACTAACTCTAACCCTAGCCCTAACTAACTCTAACCCTATCTCTAACTAACTCTAACCCTAGCCCTAACTAACTCTAACCCTATCTCTAACTAACTCTAACCTTAGCCCTAACTAACTCTAACCCTATCTCTAACTAACTCTAACCCTACCTCTAACTAACTCTAACCCTACCTCTAACTAACTCTAACCTTAGCCCTAACTAACTCTAACCCTACCTCTAACTAACTCTAACCCTAGCTCTAACTAACTCTAACCTTAGCCCTAACTAACTCTAACCCTATCTCTAACTAACTCTAACCCTAGCCCTAACTAACTCTAACCCTATCTCTAACTAACTCTAACCCTAGCCCTAACTAACTCTAACCCTATCTCTAACTAACTCTAACCTTAGCCCTAACTAACTCTAACCCTACCTCTAACTAACTCTAACCCTACCTCTAACTAACTCTAACCCTAGCTCTAACTAACTCTAACCCTATCTCTAACTAACTCTAACCTTAGCCCTAACTAACTCTAACCCTACCTCTAACTAACTCTAACCCTATCTCTAACTAACTCTAACCCTAGCCCTAACTAACTCTAACCCTATCTCTAACTAACTCTAACCCTAGCCCTAACTAACTCTAACCCTATCTCTAACTAACTCTAACCTTAGCCCTAACTAACTCTAACCCTACCTCTAACTAACTCTAACCCTACCTCTAACTAACTCTAACCTTAGCCCTAACTAACTCTAACCCTACCTCTAACTAACTCTAACCCTATCTCTAACTAACTCTAACCCTACCTCTAACTAACTCTAACCCTATCTCTAACTAACTCTAACCCTAGCTCTAACTAACTCTAACCCTACCTCTAACTAACTCTAACCTTAGCCCTAACTAACTCTAACCCTACCTCTAACTAACTCTAACCCTATCTCTAACTAACTCTAACCCTAGCCCTAACTAACTCTAACCCTATCTCTAACTAACTCTAACCCTAGCCCTAACTAACTCTAACCCTATCTCTAACTAACTCTAACCCTACCTCTAACTAACTCTAACCCTATCTCTAACTAACTCTAACCCTAGCCCTAACTAACTCTAACCCTATCTCTAACTAACTCTAACCCTAGCCCTAACTAACTCTAACCCTATCTCTAACTAACTCTAACCTTAGCCCTAACTAACTCTAACCCTACCTCTAACTAACTCTAACCCTACCTCTAACTAACTCTAACCTTAGCCCTAACTAACTCTAACCCTACCTCTAACTAACTCTAACCCTATCTCTAACTAACTCTAACCCTAGCCCTAACTAACTCTAACCCTAGCTCTAACTAACTCTAACCCTACCTCTAACTAACTCTAACCCTATCTCTAACTAACTCTAACCCTAGCCCTAACTAACTCTAACCCTATCTCTAACTAACTCTAACCCTACCTCTAACTAACTCTAACCCTATCTCTAACTAACTCTAACCCTAGCTCTAACTAACTCTAACCTTAGCCCTAACTAACTCTAACCCTACCTCTAACTAACTCTAACCCTACCTCTAACTAACTCTAACCCTATCTCTAACTAACTCTAACCCTAGCCCTAACTAACTCTAACCCTATCTCTAACTAACTCTAACCCTACCTCTAACTAACTCTAACCCTATCTCTAACTAACTCTAACCCTAGCCCTAACTAACTCTAACCCTATCTCTAACTCACTCTAACCCTATCTCTAACTAACTCTAACCCTATCTCTAACTAACTCTAACCCTATCTCTAACTAACTCTAACCCTATCTCTAACTAACTCTAACCCTATCTCTAACTAACTCTAACCCTATCTCTAACTAACTCTAACCCTACCTCTAACTAACTCTAACCCTATCTCTAACTAACTCTAACCCTAGCTCTAACTAACTCTAACCTTAGCCCTAACTAACTCTAACCCTATCTCTAACTAACTCTAACCCTATCTCTAACTAACTCTAACCCTAGCTCTAACTAACTCTAACCCTATCTCTAACTAACTCTAACCCTAGCTCTAACTAACTCTAACCCTATCTCTAACTAACTCTAACCCTATCTCTAACTAACTCTAACCCTATCTCTAACTAACTCTAACCCTATCTCTAACTAACTCTAACCCTATCTCTAACTAACTCTAACCCTATCTCTAACTAACTCTAACCCTATCTCTAACTAACTCTAACCCTAGCTCTAACTAACTCTAACCCTATCTCTAACTAACTCTAACCCTAGCTCTAACTAACTCTAACCCTATCTCTAACTAACTCTAACCCTATCTCTAACTAACTCTAACCCTAGCTCTAACTAACTCTAACCCTATCTCTAACTAACTCTAACCCTATCTCTAACTAACTCTAACCCTATCTCTAACTAACTCTAACCCTATCTCTAACTAACTCTAACCCTAGCTCTAACTAACTCTAACCCTATCTCTAACTAACTCTAACCCTATCTCTAACTAACTCTAACCCTAGCTCTAACTAACTCTAACCTTAGCCCTAACTAACTCTAACCCTATCTCTAACTAACTCTAACCCTAGCTCTAACTAACTCTAACCCTACCTCTAACTAACTCTAACCCTACCTCTAACTAACTCTAACCCTAGCCCTAACTAACTATAACCCTATCTCTAACTAACTCTAACCCTAGCTCTAACTAACTCTAACCCTATCTCTAACTAACTCTAACCCTAGCCCTAACTAACTCTAACCCTACCTCTAACTAACTCTAACCCTAGCCCTAACTAACTCTAACCCTATCTCTAACTAACTCTAACCCTACCTCTAACTAACTCTAACCCTATCTCTAACTAACTCTAACCCTACCTCTAACTAACTCTAACCCTAGCCCTAACTAACTCTAACCCTAGCCCTAACTAACTCTAACCCTACCTCTAACTAACTCTAACCCTACCTCTAACTAACTCTAACCCTAGCTCTAACTAACTCTAACCCTAGCTCTAACTAACTCTAACCCTATCTCTAACTAACTCTAACCCTAGCCCTAACTAACTCTAACCCTACCTCTAACTAACTCTAACCCTAGCCCTAACTAACTCTAACCCTACCTCTAACTAACTCTAACCCTAGCCCTAACTAACTCTAACCCTATCTCTAACTAACTCTAACCCTATCTCTAACTAACTCTAACCCTACCTCTAACTAACTCTAACCCTAGCTCTAACTAACTCTAACCCTAGCTCTAACTAACTCTAACCCTAGCTCTAACTAACTCTAACCCTAGCTCTAACTAACTCTAACCCTATCTCTAACTAACTCTAACCCTACCTCTAACTAACTCTAACCCTATCTCTAACTCACTCTAACCCTATCTCTAACTAACTCTAACCCTAGCTCTAACTAACTCTAACCCTACCTCTAACTAACTCTAACCCTAGCCCTAACTAACTCTAACCCTACCTCTAACTAACTCTAACCCTACCTCTAACTAACTCTAACCTTAGCCCTAACTAACTCTAACCCTACCTCTAACTAACTCTAACCCTAGCTCTAACTAACTCTAACCCTACCTCTAACTAACTCTAACCTTAGCCCTAACTAACTCTAACCCTATCTCTAACTAACTCTAACCCTACCTCTAACTAACTCTAACCCTACCTCTAACTAACTCTAACCTTAGCCCTAACTAACTCTAACCCTATCTCTAACTAACTCTAACCCTACCTCTAACTAACTCTAACCTTAGCCCTAACTAACTCTAACCCTACCTCTAACTAACTCTAACCCTACCTCTAACTAACTCTAACCTTAGCCCTAACTAACTCTAACCCTATCTCTAACTAACTCTAACCCTACCTCTAACTAACTCTAACCCTAGCTCTAACTAACTCTAACCCTAGCTCTAACTAACTCTAACCTTAGCCCTAACTAACTCTAACCCTACCTCTAACTAACTCTAACCCTACCTCTAACTAACTCTAACCCTACCTCTAACTAACTCTAACCCTACCTCTAACTAACTCTAACCCTACCTCTAACTAACTCTAACCCTACCTCTAACTAACTCTAACCCTACCTCTAACTAACTCTAACCCTAGCCCTAACTAACTATAACCCTAGCCCTAACTAACTCTAACCCTATCTCTAACTAACTCTAACCCTATCTCTAACTAACTCTAACCCTAGCCCTAACTAACTCTAACCCTATCTCTAACTAACTCTAACCCTACCTCTAACTAACTCTAACCCTAGCTCTAACTAACTCTAACCCTACCTCTAACTAACTCTAACCCTAGCTCTAACTAACTCTAACCCTATCTCTAACTAACTCTAACCCTATCTCTAACTAACTCTAACCCTAGCCCTAACTAACTCTAACCCTATCTCTAACTAACTCTAACCCTAGCTCTAACTAACTCTAACCCTATCTCTAACTAACTCTAACCCTAGCCCTAACTAACTCTAACCCTATCTCTAACTAACTCTAACCCTACCTCTAACTAACTCTAACCCTAGCTCTAACTAACTCTAACCCTAGCCCTAACTAACTCTAACCCTACCTCTAACTAACTCTAACCCTACCTCTAACTAACTCTAACCCTAGCCCTAACTAACTCTAACCCTAGCCCTAACTAACTCTAACCCTATCTCTAACTAACTCTAACCCTACCTCTAACTAACTCTAACCCTAGCTCTAACTAACTCTAACCCTACCTCTAACTAACTCTAACCCTAGCTCTAACTAACTCTAACCCTATCTCTAACTAACTCTAACCCTACCTCTAACTAACTCTAACCCTAGCCCTAACTAACTCTAACCCTATCTCTAACTAACTCTAACCCTATCTCTAACTAACTCTAACCCTAGCCCTAACTAACTCTAACCCTATCTCTAACTAACTCTAACCCTACCTCTAACTAACTCTAACCCTAGCTCTAACTAACTCTAACCCTACCTCTAACTAACTCTAACCCTAGCTCTAACTAACTCTAACCCTATCTCTAACTAACTCTAACCCTACCTCTAACTAACTCTAACCCTAGCCCTAACTAACTCTAACCCTATCTCTAACTAACTCTAACCCTATCTCTAACTAACTCTAACCCTAGCTCTAACTAACTCTAACCCTATCTCTAACTAACTCTAACCCTAGCCCTAACTAACTCTAACCCTACCTCTAACTAACTCTAACCCTACCTCTAACTAACTCTAACCCTAGCTCTAACTAACTCTAACCCTAGCACTAACTAACTCTAACCCTAGCCCTAACTAACTCTAACCCTAGCTCTAACTAACTCTAACCTTAGCTCTAACTAACTCTAACCTTAGCCCTAACTAACTCTAACCCTATCTCTAACTAACTCTAACCTTAGCCCTAACTAACTCTAACCCTAGCTCTAACTAACTCTAACCTTAGCCCTAACTAACTCTGACCTTAGCCCTAACTAACTCTAACCCTAGCCCTAACTAACTCTAACCCTACCTCTAACTAACTCTAACCCTACCTCTAACTAACTCTAACCCTAGCTCTAACTAACTCTAACCCTAGCTCTAACTAACTCTAACCCTATCTCTAACTAACTCTAACCCTACCTCTAACTAACTCTAACCCTATCTCTAACTAACTCTAACCCTATCTCTAACTAACTCTAACCCTAGCCCTAACTAACTCTAACCCTACCTCTAACTAACTCTAACCCTACCTCTAACTAACTCTAACCCTAGCTCTAACTAACTCTAACCCTATCTCTAACTAACTCTAACCCTACCTCTAACTAACTCTAACCCTACCTCTAACTAACTCTAACCCTATCTCTAACTAACTCTAACCCTAGCCCTAACTAACTCTAACCCTACCTCTAACTAACTCTAACCCTATCTCTAACTAACTCTAACCCTAGCCCTAACTAACTCTAACCCTACCTCTAACTAACTCTAACCCTACCTCTAACTAACTCTGACCTTAGCCCTAACTAACTCTAACCCTAGCCCTAACTAACTCTAACCCTATCTCTAACTAACTCTAACCCTAGCCCTAACTAACTCTAACCCTACCTCTAACTAACTCTAACCCTACCTCTAACTAACTCTAACCCTAGCTCTAACTAACTCTAACCCTAGCTCTAACTAACTCTAACCCTATCTCTAACTAACTCTAACCCTACCTCTAACTAACTCTAACCCTAGCTCTAACTAACTCTGACCTTAGCCCTAACTAACTCTAACCCTAGCTCTAACTAACTCTAACCCTATCTCTAACTAACTCTGACCTTAGCCCTAACTAACTCTAACCCTAGCTCTAACTAACTCTAACCCTATCTCTAACTAACTCTAACCCTAGCCCTAACTAACTCTAACCCTACCTCTAACTAACTCTAACCCTAGCTCTAACTAACTCTAACCCTAGCTCTAACTAACTCTAACCCTAGCTCTAACTAACTCTAACCCTACCTCTAACTAACTCTAACCCTACCTCTAACTAACTCTAACCCTAGCTCTAACTAACTCTAACCCTAGCTCTAACTAACTCTAACCCTAGCTCTAACTAACTCTAACCCTAGCTCTAACTAACTCTAACCCTATCTCTAACTAACTCTAACCCTAGCCCTAACTAACTCTAACCCTACCTCTAACTAACTCTAACCCTAGCTCTAACTAACTCTAACCCTAGCTCTAACTAACTCTAACCCTAGCTCTAACTAACTCTAACCCTAGCTCTAACTAACTCTAACCCTAGCTCTAACTAACTCTAACCCTAGCTCTAACTAACTCTAACGCTAGCTCTAACTAACTCTAACCCTATCTCTAACTCACTCTAACCCTATCTCTAACTAACTCTAACCCTAGCTCTAACTAACTCTAACCCTAGTCCTAACTAACTCTAACCCTAGCTCTAACTAACTCTAACCCTATCTCTAACTAACTCTGACCTTAGCCCTAACTAACTCTAACCCTAGCTCTAACTAACTCTAACCCTATCTCTAACTAACTCTGACCTTAGCCCTAACTAACTCTAACCCTAGCTCTAACTAACTCTAACCCTAGCTCTAACTAACTCTAACGCTAGCTCTAACTAACTCTAACCCTATCTCTAACTCACTCTAACCCTATCTCTAACTAACTCTAACCCTAGCTCTAACTAACTCTAACCCTAGTCCTAACTAACTCTAACCCTAGCTCTAACTAACTCTAACCCTATCTCTAACTAACTCTGACCTTAGCCCTAACTAACTCTAACCCTAGCTCTAACTAACTCTAACCCTATCTCTAACTAACTCTGACCTTAGCCCTAACTAACTCTAACCCTACCTCTAACTAACTCTAACCCTAGCTCTAACTAACTCTAACCCTATCTCTAACTAACTCTGACCTTAGCCCTAACTAACTCTAACCCTAGCTCTAACTAACTCTAACGCTAGCTCTAACTAACTCTAACCCTATCTCTAACTAACTCTGACCTTAGCCCTAACTAACTCTAACCCTAGCTCTAACTAACTCTAACCCTAGCTCTAACTAACTCTGACCTTAGCCCTAACTAACTCTAACCCTAGCTCTAACTAACTCTAACCCTAGCTCTAACTAACTCTAACCCTATCTCTAACTAACTCTAATTAACCCTAACCCTAACCCTAACCCTAACCCTAGCCCTAACTAACTCTAACTAACTCTAACCCTATCTCTAACTAACTCTGACCTTAGCCCTAACTAACTCTAACCCTATCTCTAACTAACTCTGACCTTAGCCCTAACTAACTCTAACCCTAGCTCTAACTAACTCTAACCCTATCTCTAACTAACTCTGACCTTAGCCCTAACTAACTCTAACCCTAGCTCTAACTAACTCTGACCTTAGCCCTAACTAACTCTAACCCTAGCTCTAACTAACTCTAACCCTATCTCTAACTAACTCTGACCTTAGCCCTAACTAACTCTAACCCTACCTCTAACTAACTCTAACCCTAGCTCTAACTAACTCTAACCCTATCTCTAACTAACTCTGACCTTAGCCCTAACTAACTCTAACCCTAGCTCTAACTAACTCTAACCCTAGCTCTAACTAACTCTGACCTTAGCCCTAACTAACTCTAACCCTAGCTCTAACTAACTCTAACCCTAGCTCTAACTAACTCTAACCCTAGCTCAAACTAACTCTAATTAACCCTAACCCTAACCCTAACCCTAACCCTAGCCCTAACTAACTCTAACTAACTCTAACCCTAGCCCTAACTAACTATAACCCTATCTCTAACTAACTCTAACCCTAGCTCTAACTAACTCTAACCCTAGCTCTAACTAACTCTAACCCTATCTCTAACTAACTCTGACCTTAGCCCTAACTAACTCTAACCCTAGCTCTAACTAACTCTAACCCTATCTCTAACTAACTCTGACCTTAGCCCTAACTAACTCTAACCCTAGCTCTAACTAACTCTGACCTTAGCCCTAACTAACTCTAACCCTAGCTCTAACTAACTCTAACCCTATCTCTAACTAACTCTGACCTTAGCCCTAACTAACTCTAACCCTAGCTCTAACTAACTCTAACGCTAGCTCTAACTAACTCTAACCCTATCTCTAACTAACTCTGACCTTAGCCCTAACTAACTCTAACCCTAGCTCTAACTAACTCTAACCCTAGCTCTAACTAACTCTGACCTTAGCCCTAACTAACTCTAACCCTAGCTCTAACTAACTCTAACCCTAGCTCTAACTAACTCTAACCCTAGCTCAAACTAACTCTAATTAACCCTAACCCTAACCCTAACCCTAACCCTAGCCCTAACTAACTCTAACTAACTCTAACCCTAGCCCTAACTAACTATAACCCTATCTCTAACTAACTCTAACCCTAGCTCTAACTAACTCTAACCCTAGCTCTAACTAACTCTAACCCTAGCTCTAACTAACTCTAACCCTACCTCTAACTAACTCTAACCCTAGCCCTAACTAACTCTAACCCTAGCCCTAACTAACTCTAACCCTACCTCTAACTAACTCTAACCCTAGCCCTAACTAACTCTAACCCTAGCTCTAACTAACTCTAACCCTAGCTCTAACTAACTCTAACCCTATCTCTAACTAACTCTAACCCTAGCTCTAACTAACTCTAACCCTACCCCTAACTAACTCTAACCCTATCTCTAACTAACTCTAACCCTAGCTCTAACTAACTCTAACCCTATCTCTAACTAACTCTAACCCTAGCCCTAACTAACTATAACCCTAGCCCTAACTAACTATAACCCTAGCTCTAACTAACTCTAACCCTAGCCCTAACTCACTCTAACCCTATCTCTAACTAACTCTAACCCTAGCTCTAACTAACTCTAACCCTACCTCTAACTAACACTAACCCTAGCCCTAACTAACACTAACCCTAGCTCTAACTCACTCTAATCCTAGCTCTAACTAACTCTAACCCTAGCTCTAACTAACTCTAACCCTAGCTCTAACTCACTCTAACCCTAGCCCTAACTAACTCTAACCCTAGCTCTAACTAACTCTAACCCTATCTCTAACTAACTCTAACCCTAGCCCTAACTAACTCTAACCTTAGCTCTAACTAACTCTAACCCTAGCTCTAACTAACTCTAACCCTAGCCCTAACTAACTCTAACCCTATCTCTAACTAACTATAACCCTATCTCTAACTAACTCTAACCCTAGCTCTAACTCACTCTAACCCTATCTCTAACTAACTCTAACCCTAGCCCTAACTAACTCTAACCCTAGCTCTAACTAACTCTAACCCTAGCTCTAACTAACTCTAATCCTAGCTCTAACTAACTCTAACCCTAGCTCTAACTAACTCTAACCCTAGCTCTAACTAACTCTAACCCTATCTCTAACTAACTCTAACCCTAGCCCTAACTAACTCTAACCCTAGCTCTAACTCACTCTAACCCTAGCTCTAACTAACTCTAACCCTAGCTCTAACTAACTCTAACCCTAGCTCTAACTCACTCTAACCCTAGCCCTAACTAACTCTAACCCTAGCTCTAACTAACTCTAACCCTATCTCTAACTAACTCTAACCCTAGCCCTAACTAACTCTAACCTTAGCTCTAACTAACTCTAACCCTAGCTCTAACTAACTCTAACCCTAGCTCTAACTAACACTAACCCTAGCCCTAACTAACTCTAACCCTAGCCCTAACTAACTCTAACCCTAGCTCTAACTAACTCTAACCCTATCTCTAACTAACTCTAACCCTAGCCCTAACTAACTCTAACCCTAGCTCTAACTAAATCTAACCCTATCTCTAACTAACTCTAACCCTAGCTCTAACTAACTCTAACCCTAGCCCTAACTAACTATAACCCTATCTCTAACTAACTCTAACCCTAGCTCTAACTAACTCTAACCCTAGCTCTAACTAACTCTAACCCTAGCCCTAACTAACTCTAACCCTAGCTCTAACTAACTCTAACCCTAGCTCTAACTAACTCTAACCCTAGCCCTAACTAACTATAACCCTATCTCTAACTAACTCTAACCCTAGCCCTAACTAACTCTAACCCTAGCCCTAACTCACTCTAACCCTATCTCTAACTCACTCTAACCCTAGCTCTAACTAACTCTAACCCTATCTCTAACTAACTCTAACCCTAGCTCTAACTAACTCTAACCCTAGCTCTAACTAACTCTAACCCTACCTCTAACTAACTCTAACCCTATCTCTAACTAACTCTAACCCTACCTCTAACTAACTCTAACCCTAGCTCTAACTAACTCTAACCCTAGCCCTAACTAACTATAACCCTATCTCTAACTAACTCTAACCCTACCTCTAACTAACTCTAACCCTATCTCTAACTAACTCTAACCCTACCTCTAACTAACTCTAACCCTAGCTCTAACTAACTCTAACCCTAGCTCTAACTAACTCTAACCCTAGCTCTAACTAACTCTAACCTTAGCCCTAACTAACTCTAACCCTAGCTCTAACTAACTCTAACCCTAGCTCTAACTAACTCTAACCTTAGCCCTAACTAACTCTAACCCTAGCTCTAACTAACTCTAACCTTAGCCCTAACTAACTCTAACCCTACCTCTAACTAACTCTAACCCTAGCTCTAACTAACTCTAACCCTAGCTCTAACTAACTCTAACCCTAGCTCTAACTAACTCTAACCCTAGCTCTAACTAACTCTAACCCTAGCCCTAACTAACTCTAACCCTAGCTCTAACTAACTCTAACCCTAGCTCTAACTAACTCTAACCTTAGCCCTAACTAACTCTAACCCTACCTCTAACTAACTCTAACCCTAGCTCTAACTAACTCTAACCTTAGCCCTAACTAACTCTAACCCTAGCTCTAACTAACTCTAACCCTAGCTTTAACTAACTCTAACCCTAGCTCTAACTAACTCTAATTAACTCTAACCCTAGCGCTAACTAACTCTAATTAACCCTAACCGTAACCCTAACCCTAACCCTAGCCCTAACTAACTCTAACTAACTCTAACCCTAGCCCTAACTAACTCTAACCCTAGCTCTAACTAACTCTAACCCTACCTCTAACTAACTCTAACCCTAGCCCTAACTAACTCTAACCCTAGCCCTAACTAACTCTAACCCTACCTCTAACTAACTCTAACCCTAGCTCTAACTAACTCTAACCCTACCTCTAACTAACTCTAACCCTAGCCCTAACTAACTATAACCCTAGCTCTAACTAACTCTAACCCTAGCTCTAACTAACTCTAACCCTATCTCTAACTAACTCTAACCCTAGCTCTAACTAACTCTAACCCTACCCCTAACTAAATCTAACCCTATCTCTAACTAACTCTAACCCTAGCTCTAACTAACTCTAACCCTATCTCTAACTAACTCTAACCCTAGCCCTAACTAACTATAACCCTAGCCCTAACTAACTATAACCCTAGCTCTAACTAACTCTAACCCTAGCTCTAACTCACTCTAACCCTATCTCTAACTAACTCTAACCCTAGCTCTAACTAACTCTAACCCTATCTCTAACTAACTCTATCCCTAGCTCTAACTAACTCTAACCCTATCTCTAACTAACTCTAACCCTAGCCCTAACTAACTATAACCCTAGCCCTAACTAACTATAACCCTAGCTCTAACTAACTCTAACCCTAGCCCTAACTCACTCTAACCCTATCTCTAACTCACTCTAACCCTAGCTCTAACTAACTCTAACCCTAGCTCTAACTAACTCTAACCCTAGCTCTAACTAACTCTAACCCTAGCTCTAACTAACTCTAACCCTAGCTCTAACTAACTCTAACCCTAGCCCTAACTAACTATAACCCTATCTCTAACTAACTCTAACCCTACCTCTAACTAACTCTAACCCTATCTCTAACTAACTCTAACCCTACCTCTAACTAACTCTAACCCTAGCTCTAACTAACTCTAACCCTAGCCCTAACTAACTATAACCCTATCTCTAACTAACTCTAACCCTACCTCTAACTAACTCTAACCCTATCTCTAACTAACTCTAACCCTACCTCTAACTAACTCTAACCCTAGCTCTAACTAACTCTAACCCTAGCCCTAACTAACTCTAACCCTAGCCCTAACTAACACTAACCCTAGCTCTAACTAACTCTAACCCTAGCTCTAACTAACTCTAACCCTAGCTCTAACTAACTCTAGCTCTAGCCCTAACTAACACTAACCCTAGCTCTAACTAACTCTAACCCTAGCTCTAACTAACTCTAACCCTAGCCCTAACTCACTCTAACCCTACCTCTAACTAACACTAACCCTAGCCCTAACTAACACTAACCCTAGCTCTAACTCACTCTAATCCTAGCTCTAACTAACTCTAACCCTAGCTCTAACTAACTCTAACCCTAGCTCTAACTCACTCTAACCCTAGCCCTAACTCTAACCCTAGCTCTAACTAACTCTAACCCTATCTCTAACTAACTCTAACCCTAGCACTAACTAACTCTAACCTTAGCTCTAACTAACTCTAACCCTAGCTCTAACTAACTCTAACCCTAGCTCTAACTAACTCTAACCCTATCTCTAACTAACTCTAACCCTAGCTCTAACTAACTCTAACCCTATCTCTAACTAACTCTAACCCTAGCTCTAACTAACTCTAACCCTAGCTCTAACTCACTCTAACCCTAGCCCTAACTAACTCTAACCCTAGCTCTAACTAACTCTAACCCTATCTCTAACTAACTCTAACCCTAGCACTAACTAACTCTAACCTTAGCTCTAACTAACTCTAACCCTAGCTCTAACTAACTCTAACCCTATCTCTAACTAACTCTAACCCTATCTCTAACTAACTCTAACCCTAGCTCTAACTAACTCTAACCCTATCTCTAACTAACTCTAACCCTAGCTCTAACTAACTCTAACCCTAGCTCTAACTCACTCTAACCCTAGCCCTAACTAACTCTAACCCTAGCTCTAACTAACTCTAACCCTAGCTCTAACTAACTCTAACCCTAGCCCTAACTAACTCTAACCTTAGCTCTAACTAACTCTAACCCTAGCTCTAACTAACTCTAACCCTATCTCTAACTAACTCTAACCCTATCTCTAACTAACTCTAACCCTAGCTCTAACTAACTCTAACCCTATCTCTAACTAACTCTAACCCTAGCTCTAACTAACTCTAACCCTAGCTCTAACTCACTCTAACCCTAGCCCTAACTAACTCTAACCCTAGCTCTAACTAACTCTAACCCTAGCTCTAACTAACTCAAACCCTAGCTCTAACTAACTCTAACCCTAGCTCAAACTAACTCTAACCCTATCTCTAACTAACTCTAACCCTATCTCTAACTAACTCTAACCCTAGCTCTAACTAACTCTAACCCTAGCTCTAACTAACTCAAACCCTAGCTCTAACTAACTCTAACCCTAGCTCAAACTAACTCTAACCCTATCTCTAACTAACTCTAACCCTATCTCTAACTAACTCTAACCCTATCTCTAACTAACTCTAACCCTAGCCCTAACTAACCCTAACCCTAGCCCTAACTCACTCTAACCCTAGCTCTAACTCACTCTAACCCTATCTCTAACTAACTCTAACCCTAGCCCTAACTAACTCTAACCCTAGCTCTAACTAACTCTAACCCTAGCTCTAACTAACTCTAACCCTAGCTCTAACTAACTCTAACCCTAGCTCTAACTAACTCTAACCCTAGCTCTAACTAACTCTAACCCTATCTCTAACTAACTCTAACCCTAGCCCTAACTAACTCTAACCCTAGCTCTAACTCACTCTAACCCTAGCTCTAACTAACTCTAACCCTAGCTCTAACTAACTCTAACCCTAGCTCTAACTCACTCTAACCCTAGCCCTAACTAACTCTAACCCTAGCTCTAACTAACTCTAACCCTATCTCTAACTAACTCTAACCCTAGCCCTAACTAACTCTAACCTTAGCTCTAACTAACTCTAACCCTAGCCCTAACTAACTCTAACCTTAGCTCTAACTAACTGTAACCCTAGCTCTAACTAACACTAACCCTAGCCCTAACTCACTCTAACCCTATCTCTAACTAACTCTAACCCTAGCCCTAACTAACCCTAACCCTAGCCCTAACTCACTCTAACCCTATCTCTAACTCACTCTAACCCTAGCTCTAACTAACTCTAACCCTATCTCTAACTAACTCTAACCCTAGCTCTAACTAACTCTAACCCTATCTCTAACTAACTCTAACCCTAGCTCTAACTAACTCTAACCCTAGCTCTAACTAACTCTAACCCTAGCTCTAACTAAATCTAACCCTAGCCCTAACTAACCCTAACCCTAGCCCTAACTCACTCTAACCCTATCTCTAACTCACTCTAACCCTAGCTCTAACTAACTCTAACCCTATCCCTAACTAACTCTAACCCTAGCTCTAACTAACTCTAACCCTAGCCCTAACTAACTATAACCCTATCTCTAACTAACTCTAACCCTATCTCTAACTAACTCTAACCCTACCTCTAACTAACTCTAACCCTAGCTCTAACTAACTCTAACCCTACCTCTAACTAACTCTAACCCTAGCTCTAACTAACTCTAACCCTAGCTCTAACTAACTCTAACCCTATCTCTAACTCATCCTAACCCTATCTCTAACTAACTCTAACCCTAGCTCTAACTAACTCTAACCCTAGCTCTAACTAACTCTAACCCTAGCTCTAACTAACTCTAACCCTATCTCTAACTAACTCTAACCCTAGCCCTAACTAACTATAACCCTAGCCCTAACTAACTATAACCCTAGCCCTAAATAACTCTAACCTTAGCTCTAACTAACTCTAACCTTAGCCCTAACTAACTCTAACCTTAGCCCTAACTAACTCTAACCCTATCTCTAACTAACTCTAACCCTAGCTCTAACTAACTCTAACCCTAGCCCTAACTAACTCTAACCTTAGCCCTAACTAACTCTAACCTTAGCCCTAACTAACTCTAACCCTAGCCCTAACTAACTCTAACCTTAGCCCTAACTAACTCTAACCTTAGCCCTAACTAACTCTAACCCTAGCCCTAACTAACTCTAACCCTAGCCCTAACTAACTCTAACCTTAGCCCTAACTAACTCTAACCCTATCTCTAACTAACTCTAACCCTAGCCCTAACTCACTTTAACCTTAGCCCTAACTAACTCTAACCCTAGCTCTAACTAACTCTAACCCTAGCTCTAACTAACTCTAACCCTAGCCCTAACTCACTCTAACCCTAGCTCTAACTAACTCTAACCCTATCTCTAACTAACTCTAACCCTATCTCTAACTAACTCTAACCCTATCTCTAACTAACTCTAACCTTAGCTCTAACCCCAGCTCTAACTAACTCTAACCCTAGCTCTAACTAACTCTAACCCTAGCTCTAACTAACTCTAACCCTACCTCTAACTAACTCTAACCCTAGCCCTAACTAACTCTAACCCTAACCCTAACCCTAACCCTAACCCTAACCCTAACCCTAACCCTAACCCTAACCCTAACCCTAACCCTAACCCTAACCCTAACCCTAACCCTAACCCTAGCTTTAACTAACTCTAACCCTAGCTCTAACTAACTCTAATTAACTCTAACCCTAGCTCTAACTAACTCTAATTAACCCTAACCCTAACCCTAACTCTAACCCTAGCCCTAACTAACTCTAACCCTAGCTCTAACTAACTCTAACCCTACCTCTAACTAACTCTAACCCTAGCCCTAACTAACTCTAACCCTAGCCCTAACTAACTCTAACCCTACCTCTAACTAACTCTAACCCTAGCTCTAACTAACTCTAACCCTACCTCTAACTAACTCTAACCCTAGCCCTAACTAACTCTAACCCTAGCTCTAACTCACTCTAACCCTAGCTCTAACTAACTCTAACCCTATCTCTAACTAACTCTAACCCTAGCTCTAACTAACTCTAACCTTAGCTCTAACTCACTCTAACCCTATCTCTAACTCACTCTAACACTATCTCTAACTAACTCTAACCCTATCTCTAACTAACTCTAACCCTAGCTCTAACTAACTCTAACCTTAGCTCTAACTCACTCTAACCCTATCTCTAACTCACTCTAACACTATCTCTAACTCACTCTAACACTATCTCTAACTAACTCTAACCCTAGCTCTAACTAACTCTAACCCTAGCTCTAACTAACTCTAACCCAAGCCCTAACTAACTCTAACCCTATCTCTAACTAACTCTAACCCTATCTCTAACTAACTCTAACCCTATCTCTAACTAACTCTAACCCTATCTCTAACTCACTCTAACACTATCTCTAACTAACTCTAACCCTATCTCTAACTAACTCTAACCCTATCTCTAACTAACTCTAACCCTAGCTCTAACTAACTCTAACCCTAGCTCTAACTAACTCTAACCCTAGCTCTAACTAACTCTAACCCTATCTCTAACTAACTCTAACCCTAGCTCTAACTAACTCTAACCCTACCCCTAACTAACTCTAACCCTATCTCTAACTAACTCTAACCCTAGCTCTAACTAACTCTAACCCTATCTCTAACTAACTCTAACCCTAGCCCTAACTAACTATAACCCTAGCCCTAACTAACTATAACCCTAGCTCTAACTCACTCTAACCCTATCTCTAACTCACTCTAACCCTAGCTCTAACTCACTCTAACCCTATCTCTAACTAACTCTAACCCTACCTCTAACTAACTCTAACCCTAGCCCTAACTAACACTAACCCTAGCTCTAACTAACTCTAACCCTAGCTCTAACTAACTCTAACCCTAGCTCTAACTAACTCTAGCTCTAGCCCTAACTAACACTAACCCTAGCTCTAACTAACTCTAACCCTAGCTCTAACTAACTCTAACCCTAGCCCTAACTCACTCTAACCCTACCTCTAACTAACACTAACCCTAGCCCTAACAAACACTAACCCTAGCTCTAACTCACTCTAATCCTAGCTCTAACTAACTCTAACCCTAGCTCTAACTAACTCTAACCCTAGCTCTAACTCACTCTAACCCTAGCCCTAACTAACTCTAACCCTAGCTCTAACTAACTCTAACCCTATCTCTAACTAACTCTAACCCTAGCCCTAACTAACTCTAACCTTAGCTCTAACTAACTCTAACCCTAGCTCTAACTAACTCTAACCCTAGCTCTAACTAACTCTAACCCTATCTCTAACTAACTCTAACCCTAGCTCTAACTAACTCTAACCCTAGCCCTAACTAACTCTAACCCTAGCTCTAACTAACTCTAACCCTTGCCCTAACTAACACTAACCCTAGCCCTAACTAACCCTAACCCTATCTCTAACTAACTATAACCCTATCTCTAACTAACTCTAACCCTAGCTCTAACACACTATAACCCTATCTCTAACTAACTCTAACCCTAGCCCTAACGAACTCTAATCCTAGCTCTAACTAACTCTAACCCTAGCTCTAACTAACTCTAACCCTAGCTCTAACTAACTCTAACCCTAGCTCTAACTAACTCTAACCCTAGCTCTAACTAACTCTAACCCTATCTCTAACTAACTCTAACCCTAGCCCTAACTAACTCTAACCCTAATTCTAACTCACTCTAACCCTAGCTCTAACTAACTCTAACCCTAGCTCTAACTAACTCTAACCCTAGCTCTAACTCACTCTAACCCTAGCCCTAACTAACTCTAACCCTAGCTCTAACTAACTCTAACCCTATCTCTAACTAACTCTAACCCTAGCCCTAACTAACTCTAACCTTAGCTCTAACTAACTCTAACCCTAGCTCTAACTAACTCTAACCCTAGCTCTAACTAACACTAACCCTAGCCCTAACTAACCTTAACCCTAGCCCTAACTCACTCTAACCCTATCTCTAACTCACACTAACCCTAGCTCTAACTAACTCTAACCCTATCTCTAACTAACTCTAACCCTAGCTCTAACTAACTCTAACCCTAGCTCTAACTAACTCTAACCCTAGCCCTAACTAACTCTAACCCTAGCTCTAACTAAATCTAACCCTATCTCTAACTAACTCTAACCCTAGCTCTAACTAACTCTAACCCTAGCCCTAACTAACTATAACCCTATCTCTAACTAACTCTAACCCTAGCTCTAACTAACTCTAACCCTAGCTCTAACTAACTCTAACCCTAGCCCTAACTAACTCTAACCCTAGCTCTAACTAACTCTAACCCTAGCTCTAACTAACTCTAACCCTAGCCCTAACTAACTATAACCTTATCTCTAACTAACTCTAACCCTATCTCTAACTCATCCTAACCCTATCTCTAACTAACTCTAACCCTAGCTCTAACTAACTCTAACCCTATCTCTAACTAACTCTAACCCTAGCTCTAACTAACTCTAACCCTATCTCTAACTAACTCTAACCCTAGCCCTAACTAACTCTAACCCTAGCCCTAACTAACTCTAACCCTATCTCTAACTCATCCTAACCCTATCTCTAACTAACTCTAACCCTAGCTCTAACTAACTCTAACCCTAGCCCTAACTAACTCTAACCCTAGCTCTAACTCACTCTAACCCTAGCTCTAACTAACTCTAACCTTATCTCTAACTAACTCTAACCCTAGCCCTAACTAACTATAACCCTAGCTCTAACTAACTCTAACCCTATCTCTAACTAACTCTAACCCTAGCCCTAACTAACTCTAACCCTAGCTCTAACTAACTCTAACCCTAGCTCTAACTAACTCTAACCCTATCTCTAACTAACTCTAACCCTAGCCCTAACTAACTCTAACCCTAGCTCTAACTAACTCTAACCCTAGCCCTAACTAACTCTAACCCTATCTCTAACTAACTCTAACCCTAGCCCTAACTAACTCTAACCCTAGCTCTAACTAACTATAACCCTAGCTCTAACTAACTCTAACCCTATCTCTAACTAACTCTAACCCTAGCCCTAACTAACTCTAACCCTAGCTCTAACTAACTCTAACCCTAGCCCTAACTAACTATAACCCTAGCTCTAACTAACTCTAACCCTATCTCTAACTAACTCTAACCCTAGCCCTAACTAACTCTAACCCTAGCTCTAACTAACTCTAACCCTAGCTCTAACTAACTCTAACCTTATCTCTAACTAACTCTAACCCTAGCCCTAACTAACTATAACCCTAGCTCTAACTAACTCTAACCCTATCTCTAACTAACTCTAACCCTAGCTCTAACTAACTCTAACCCTATCTCTAACTAACTCTAACCCTAGCTCTAACTAACTCTAACCCTAGCCCTAACTAACTATAACCCTATCTCTAACTAACTCTAACCCTAGCTCTAACTAACCCTAACCCTATCTCTAACTAACTCTAACCCTAGCCCTAACTCACTCTAACCCTAGCCCTAACTCACTCTAACCCTAGCCCTAACTAACTCTAACCCTAGCTCTAACTAACTCTAACCCTATCTCTAACTAACTCTAACCCTATCTCTAACTAACTCTAACCTTAGCTCTAACTAACTCTAACCCTAGCCCTAACTAACTCTAACCCTAGCTCTAACTAACTCTAACCCTAGCCCTAACTAACACTAACCCTAGCTCTAACTAACTCTAACCCTACCTCTAACTAACTCTAACCCTAGCTCTAACTAACTCTAACCCTACCTCTAACTAACTCTAACCCTACCTCTAACTAACTCTAACCCTACCTCTAACTCACTCTAACCCTATCCCTAACTCACTCTAACCCTATCCCTAACTCACTCTAACCCTAGCTCTAACTCACTCTAACCCTAGCTCTAACTCTAACCATCGCCAAAGAGGTTTTTTTTTTAAATCTAAAATCCCTTTCATTTTTATTTATATGAACATCAGTATGACTTTGTGTCAAATAAGGGGATTTGAATGATTGCAATATTTTAAAATTAATATAAAGAGAGGTGTACCTATGCAAAGAGATGATATAAAGTAACTTACAAGATAGGGTGAAGACCCTTAACCCTTTAGCATTTAAACTGGCCATACCCAAACAGAATTCTCTCAACGTTTTCTATTCAAACTGGCTGCAGCTAGCCACTCATACTGATGTTAAGGTATTGTTCTCAAAACAAATAATATCAAAATCTTATAAATTCGATATTATGTGAGGTAAAGCCTTTACTGTGAAAATACAATAGTATATATAGAGTAATATAAATGTTATGTGAGATATAAAGTGAGGTAAAGCCTTTACTGTGAAAATACAATAGTATATATAGAGTGGTTTCTTTATTTGCCACTAGGGCACAAAAGGTAGGGACAGATACAAGGGGGGAAGTTTACATATAATTAACGAGTACAAAAATATAACAATGAAATAACAACAACAAACGAAGTCCTCAATAGGGAGAGGGCATTAACATGGGTCGCACACACCCCGGAAAAAATGTGCAACCCTTCTCCTCAGGAGCACAAAGAGTAGGTGCTTCCCTCATCTCCTTTTTTTCCTCTTCTTTCACCTACAGGCTGATATAGAGAGAAGACCCATTCACTCTGGCCATTCTCCCTACTTTCACCCACCTTTCATAAAACTTGCTCGGGTAGAGCACCTCTCTCTCCATTCTGATCCTTCTTTTAAAATGGTATTTGAAAAAGGGGACCAGTTGTTGGCCGGAGAGAAAGGTGTCTGACCTCAGCCCTTTCAGCCTCGTCCACCATGCAACTTCTTTAGCCATGGCTATCACACAGAGAAAAACCGCCTCTCCTTCGTTTTTGAAAGGGGGAGGCGGTTTGATCGTGACAATGGACTCGGTGGTCAACCGGATTGGTCCAACTCTCGACAGTAGTCGTTCCACATAGCCCCACAGGTCAGCAATGCCTGGGCAGTGTACGAATGTGTGCGCAACGGTTTCGTCATCATGCACGCATCTCGGACAGATCTTATTCAAAGGATCTCTACCCAGGCTCCCATGCCTGTGGAGCTTGTCTCGAACGGGTAGAGCCCCTCGGTAGCACTGCCAAGCCAGGGACTTTTGGAAGTTGTCCATCGGTCCAGGGCCAAACGTCCTACCGAACAGACTGGCCAGTTCATCTTCCTCCATGCCTAGAGCTTCTCCGAGAGCATCGTCGCACCTGCTGCGTACCAACCCTCTATAGAATGTCGAGGTGGAGTCTCCACTGATTGCCGGGTCCACTTTCCAGAGGGCCGTGAGCGCCTGGGCACATTCAATGTGCCAGTCGCCCACTTTTCTTGGATTTTGCTTGACCCAGGATTGCAGCTCGGTGAGCGAGACGAGTCTGGGAAAGGCTCGCCTCACAAACGGGGCCCACACTGGTTGACCGGTGAGGAATACCTGGAGGTGCCGTAGCCTTAATGCGTGTTTACGCATCTGTAGCCACGGCATCCCCAGCCCTCCTTTCGAAGGGTGTTGACAGCAGATGGATCTCCTCACCAAAGGGGTCCGCTTGTTCCAAAGAAATTCGAACAGCGCGCACTCCATTTTGGCGAGTCTTTTCACTGGGCAAGGCACGACGGTCAAGCGGTAGTAGATGACGGATGCTATATAAGTATTCGCCACCTCCGCTCGACCTTTCAGGGATAGTTTGCACTGGGCCCACTTCTGGGTGAGTGCAAACACCCTGGCCGTTACCTCGTTCCAGTTTTTCTCCACCTGGAGGTCTGGTCCGAACCAGACCCCAAGCAGCTTCACCGGGCCCTCCGTCCAGCGTCCGACGACGTCGTTGGAGGGCATCGGTTTGCCTCTCCATGTTCCGAGTTGCAAACCGACGGACTTGTCCCGGTTCAGCTTGGCTCCTGTAAACCTTTCATATTCCTCCAGTAAGGTGCCGATCTCACCGATTTGCAAGGTTTTCGACACCATTACTGTCACGCCATCGGCGTAGGCCGACGCCGCTTTCTGCAATCCCGGTTCCAAAGGGATGCCCTGCAACCGCTCCAACTTCCGCAGTAGTGGCTCAAGAGCCAGCACATACAGTAGGGAGGAGAGAGGGCATCCCTGTCGGATGGATCGCATGATTTGGAACGGCTCCGAGAGGTGGCCGTTCACCTCGACCCTTGAGCAGACGTTGCTGCTGTGCATCGCAGCAATCCAACCCCTGAATACGGGTCCGAAGCCTGCCGCCGCGAGCACCGCATCCAGGTAACGATGGTCAACCCTATCGAAAGCTTTAGATTGATCCAAGTTGATCAGGGCCCCACCAAAGCCGGGTTCATTCCCTACCCTCTCTATGATGTATCGCATAAGGTGGAGATTGTCGTGAATGGACCTGGACGGGATTGCGCATGTCTGCGCTTCTCCCACCAGGTTTCCAACGACAAGCGCCAACCTCTTCGCTAACACCTTGGCCAAAATCTTTAACTCTGTATTTAGCAGAGTTATGGGCCTGAAGTTACTTATGTCATCCCCCTTGTTCTCATCCTTCCTCACCAGCGTAACTACGCCCTTGGTCACAGAACTGGGAATTCTCCCGTTCTGCTGCCAGTTGCAGTAGACCGCTTCGAGGATATCGGAGAACAAGTCCGGCATCGCTACATATAGCTCGTATGGTAGACCATCGAGACCCGGGGATTTGCGTTTGCCGCATTGGCTCAGCGCCGCCCCTATCTCAGCAGCTGAAATCGTCCTTTCGCAGGACTTCGCCTCCGCGTCCGAGAGGCGCGGCAGACCGTCGAGGTATGGATTGAAATCCATAGTCTCACCCGGCGCGCCGCCCCTCTCGAACAGTCGTGCAAAGTGCCGCTGAAAGGCCGCACACATCTGCCCAGGTTCAAGGATCACACACCCATCCTGGTCCTTCAAAGACCGAATCGTGGACTTGTTCCCACTTTTTGCCTCTGTCACTCGGGCCCAGCTCACAGCTTTGGCTCCCTCATTACCCAGAGCACGTATTTTACTCCTGACAACGCAGCCTTCATGCTTCACCTCAAAGAACTGGTCTAAGGCCATTCTTGATGCCAGCACGCCGGCTACATTGCCACTCCTAATCGCCTCTTCTACTCTATCTACTAATTCCCTTTCCGTCTTGTTCCTATCCCTTGCTAATTCCTGACTAAAACCTATCGATTCTATTCTAATTGCTCTCTTAAGAGAGCTCCACCACCTGTTGTTGACAATTGCCCCTGTCAAACTCTGCTTAACTAACGTGCTAATCCGTTTACTGTAAGCTTTGCTTCTCGGTAAGGACAAGTTCAGCTTCCAGTAACCGGGTCCCTGTCTATGGGTTCTATCAAGGTTGGCTATGCAGGTCACTAACTTGTGATCCGAATAGTCAACCATGAACATTTTTGGACAGCTAAATGTGTCCCTATCCTTCTCTCTAACTAGGACCCTATCTAGGTACGACCTAGATGTTCCGCTGTGATTGGTCCACGTCCATAGTGGTACAGTCGGAAAATCTAGTCGATATCTATCGGCCAGGTCAAATCGGCCGATTAACCTTTTGAGGCTTTTACACCCCCCTCTATTGGCACATGCCCCTACATAGTCCCAACGTGCATCCAGGATACCATTCCAGTCCCCCACTAAAAGCAAGGAGCGGGACGATCCCAGAAAAGTTTCCAGACGTTGGAAGTATTCCGGCCGCGCTGCCCAAAAAGGGGCGTACACAGCTATTAGTCTAAGGGCTCCACTTTCACTACTGCCGACGTCTAAAACCACCAGTCGACCCTCCGGGTCCAGGTGCACCTTCTGTATGGCGAGGCCCAGGTGTTTTCGCAGCAGAACGACAACTCCACCCCCCCGGTTGACAGAGAGATGCGAAGATCTCAAAGTCGTCGAAGAGGGGCGCCAGTTGGTGCTCGCTGCTGATCCTGGACTCGCAAATAGCCATTACATCCATTCTATGCGACCTGAGATCGTTTAAAAGTTTGCCTTGTTTCCAAGACAGTCCCAGGCCACGTACATTGAGACACCCAACTCTTATATCAGCCATGTTGGTTAAAAGAGGAAGGATCTACCTGTTCGGCTCCTGAGGAGCAGGTTGCACAATATCCATGGGCGTATTGGAGGGGTTGTTTGGTGGGGTGTTGTTCTGTGGTGGAGTGGGGATGTTTGGTGAGGTGTGGGTGGGGAAACGTTTCAAGAGAACGCGGTTATAGGGTCGAGTACATGTTTTCCCCACGTCCTCAGGAAAGTTCTCTCTTAGTTTTGCATAGGTGTCCATTGGGAGTCTTATCATTTTTAAATGCGGTTTGTTGGCCGCGCTTGCAAAGAATTGCCCTTCAGTTTCCACCGAAGGGTCTTTGTGTATTGTTTTTACTAGTTCTTTGTTATTTGTGTTAATGTATGTATACTGTTTTATTTGTGTTGTGTTTGTTTGTTGTTCTTGTGTGTGCTTACGTTTTGTTGTATGTGTTATGTTTTGGGGTGGGGCGGATTTTGTTTGTTCTGTTTGTTTTGTTTTTGTTGGTGGTTGTGTGTTTGTTTCGTTTATGTTCGAGTGGTGCTTTCTTTTTTTCCTTTTTACAGGTTGGAAGGGTTCCCCCTCTTCGTCACTGGGTGCCGTTTCCGCTAGGTCCTCGTCCGTGCTGTCGGGTAGTGGTGTATTTTGGGGTTTTGTTGTATTTGTGTGTGTTTTGGGAGTTGTTTTGGGTGGGGCCGTGTCTTGTGTTATTTTTCCGTGTTGTTTTTGTTGTTGTTGTGGTGGTGGTGGAGGAGGTGGTGGTGGTGGTGGTGGCGGTGGTGGTGGCGGTGGTGGTGTGTGGGGTGTAGGCAAAAGAGCCTTTTTTTTTGTCAATTGAGGACAAGCAGCCCTTAGATGACCCCTGCTTGAACAGTAGTAACATATGGGCCTCCTACCCTCGGCTGAAATATATATAAATGTTTCTCCATCGAGGGACACCCTCTGTGGTATTCTAGCTATTCGTTCTGGTCTCATTTGGACCAGAACCTCCACGCTCAAACCGCCGAAAACGTCTGTGGTGACTTCTCCTACTGAAAGGATTCCGTCCTCGTCTTCTAAAAATCCTGTTAGTACCCAGGAAATGCATGCATTTGGCCGGATTCCGGAGACCCTTATCTTCTGCGTTCTTTTCCCTAAATATGTGGGGAAAAATGTATGTAGCTTGGAAACAATTGGCGCCACAGAGTATTTCCTGGCCGTCAATTGATCCTTCATTAGGACCGTTATATTCCCATAGAGTGGCCCTTTTTGTATGAACGATATATCACTCCACACATTTTTTAGGACCAGCTCAATCTCTTTTTGGGATAATTGAGTTGGTTTCCTTGTTATGTTGGAAATTGTTCTGAAAGATATCGTTCTTAGCGTCGTGTCTCTTTTGATTTCTTGTGGGGAGGTGATTGTGAAGTCTTCTCCTTCTTTGAAAGTTACATACTGTTTCGCTTCCTTCATCTTTTCTCTCAGAGTTGTAATGTCCAGTTGCTTGCAGGTTTGTGTTTTCCGGACCGCCTGTGCAAAGGAGGCACCAGTAGTGGGTTCGCTTTGTTTGGTGTTATCGTTATTTTTTCCTTGGTTGGTGTTGTGACTATTGCTATTATTGTCGTTGTTGTTTTTGTCTGCGTTTATGTGACTTTCTGGGTTTTCACCCATTTTTACAAATGTTTCTTTTAATTCCGTGTTCCATGTTTCTTTTGCAGAAGTGAGGAGGGAAGACTTAGAGCCTTGTGCTTCTAGCTTCTCTGTATCACCTTTCTTAGGGGGCGTGGCTTTCACGTTAGGATGAGATGTGAAAATTCCGTCCATTTCTATTAGTTTGCCGTAATAAATTTTTAACTGGAAAATTCGCCCCAAAAAGGGGCGAAAATAAATAAACTCAAAGTTTGACGACCAAGGCAAGGGGTTAACGTATATTACAGTATAAAAAAATTAATCAAAACTCACTTTTGAGTAAGTAAATCCGACTCGGTAGCCGAGCTTGTTCACACACGTCAACACACGTCTCTCGTATACGAGATGTTATGTGAGATATTATGTGAGGTAAAGCCTTTACTGTGAAAATACAACAGTATATATAGAGTAATGTAAATGTTATGTGAGATATTATGTGAGGTAAAGCCTTTACTGTGAAAATACAACAGTATATATAGAGTAATGTAAATGTTATGTGAGATATTATGTGAGGTAAAGCCTTTACTGTGAAAATACAATAGTCTATATAGAGTAATGTAAATGTTATGTGAGATATTATGTGAGGTAAAGCCTTTACTGTGAAAATACAATAGTATATATAGAGTAATGTAAATGTTATGTGAGATATTATATGAGGTAAAGCCTTTACTGTGAAAATACAATAGTATATATAGAGTAATGTAAATGTTATGTGAGATATTATATGAGGTAAAGCCTTTACTGTGAAAATACAATAGTATATATAGAGTAATGTAAATGTTATGTGAGATATGTGAGGTAAAACCTTTATTGTGAAAATACAATAGTATATATAGAGTAATGTAAATGTTATGTGAGGTAAAGCCTTTACTGTGAAAATACAACAGTATATATAGAGTAATGTAAATGTTATGTGAGGTAAAACCTTTACTGTGAAAATACAATAGTATATATAGAGTAATGTAAATGTTATGTGAGATATTATGTGAGGTAAAACCTTTACTGTGAAAATACAATAGTATATATAGAGTAATGTAAATGTTATGTGAGATATTATGTGAGGTAAAACCTTTACTGTGAAAATACAATAGTATATATAGAGTAATGTAAATGTTATGTGAGATATTATGTGAGGTAAAACCTTTACTGTGAAAATACAATAGTATATATAGAGTAATGTAAATGTTATGTGAGATATTATGTGAGGTAAAGCCTTTACTGTGAAAATACAACAGTATATATAGAGTAATGTAAATGTTATGTGAGGTAAAACCTTTACTGTGAACATACAATAGTATATATAGAGTAATGTAAATGTTATGTGAGATATTATGTGAGGTAAAACCTTTACTGTGAAAATACAATAGTATATATAGAGTAATGTAAATGTTATGTGAGATATTATGTGAGGTAAAACCTTTACTGTGAAAATACAACAGTATATATAGAGTAATGTAAATGTTATGTGAGATATTATGTGAGGTAAAACCTTTACTGTGAAAATACAATAGTATATATAGAGTAATGTAAATTTTATGTGAGATATTATGTGAGGTAAAGCCTTTACTGTGACAATACAATAGTATATATAGAGTAATGTAAATGTTATGTGAGATATTATGTGAGGTAAAACCTTTACTGTGAAAATACAATAGTATATATAGAGTAATGTAAATGTTATGTGAGATATTATGTGAGGTAAAACCTTTACTGTGAAAATATAATAGTATATATAGAGTAATGTAAATGTTAAAGGGATAAAGAGGGAAAAAGAAATTGTCATCGGCCACAACTAGGAAACCAATATCGTATCTCCCAGATACCAAGCGTTTCTATGACAATTTCTTTATCAATATTTAAGGGTCTTCACTCTATAATATAAGCTACTTTATAACATCTCCCTGTATGAGCAGACCACTCTTTATATCAACTTTAACCCCTCAGCACTTCGTAGAAGACTGAGAGACCTGCTACATATATATGCGATGTTTTTTTAAAAAATATTCTAAAGCTTTCTTATATCTGAAAATATCAATAATAATAATAATTCCGACTGGTTTGGAAATCAGATTCCTTGAAAACATGAAAAAAGAAAGAAAGAAAGAAAAGAAAGAAGGAAAATAAGAACTTTTCATCTGAACTGGGGACAGTGGTTTATGTAAATATTTACAATTTATTTATTATATAGAAATAACTTCTACAGGACTAAAACTGTTTTATTTGTGTGATTTCAAATGAATGAAACAATTCTAGTCCTGTAAGAGTCATTTCTATAAATAAAATAATGATACTTGTTGTCTATTAACGTATTGAGTACCTTATTTAACTGTGGTTATTTCCTGACCCCCTTCGAGATACTATCCTTAATTATATATATTATAAAGAGTCAGGGTCCCGACTCTGTATAATATAACCCTACTCTACTACCCCAAGTATTGAGCACTCTGTTGAGTAATGGTCTAACCAGTTTCAAACTGAATGCACACGGATATACATATATATATACACACACACACATATATATATATATATATATATATATATATATATATATATATATATATATATATATATATATATGTATTATATATATTATATATATATATATATATATATATATATATATATATAAGGGGTGGATAGACAGCCAAGAAGGAGCTGAGAGGAAAAGCAGACGATATTTTTGAAGTCGTAACTTACCAGACAATAAGAGAAGGAAACCTCGACAACTTCCCCCATTACTAACAATGTATCAACACCACAACATCACCATAAACTCCTCTTGAAATAAATACTTGTTTAATATAGGAATAACTTATCTCTCTGACTCTACATAATGACATTTGTAATCAAACGAAAACGTCTGCTTCGTTTAAAGAGAGAGAGAGTTTTAAAAGTGACAGAACGATGTAGCCATTTAAAAAAAATATATATTATATTTATTTTCTGTTTTTGTTTGTTTAATCTCCTCATGACTTCTTGGTCAGATGACTGAGTATTATATCATTTTATATATAGAGGTTGCCTGGAAAGTGGGTCATTCCACACCTTCTTGTTAAGTCGAGATAAATGCACACACACACACACACACACACACACACACACACACACACACACACACACACACACACACACACATATATCTATATCTATCTATTTATCTCACTCTCTCTTTATCTCTCTCTCTCTCACTATATATATATATATAAATGAAAAGTATAGAAATTGTTGTAGCGAGAAGCTAACAATATCCCATATATATATATGTATGAATGTATGTATATATATATATATATATATATATATATATATATATATATATATATATATATATATATGTATGTATGTATGTATGTATGTATGTATGTATGTATGTATGTATATATGTCAGGTCACCAGTTGGTGCTACTGGTAACATGTATCCCAGTACAACCTGTCTCATGGTCGGGTTGTTGGCGACTAAACTGGCAACCCCACCAAGGTTTCTTGGTGAGGAGGGTGACTTTGGACATCCTGCAGGACTAAAAACAAAACCTGTCAAAGGGCAAGGGAGCTCTTAAGAGTCAATAGCCATCCAAAATCACCGGGAGAGATGACCCCTTAGCCTTTGTCAAGGCAGAATTCTAGGAGAAGGAAAACTCTTATATAACACCTGCAACCCTGATGGTATCCAATGATGTTGACTTGTTCTTCTTTTTGGTAAATATCATCTTGGTTAAGAGAGTGGGACTGGCTTTGTGCAGTGCCTTTGCCCACTATAAAAGCTTCACAGCACAGGCATTGCTTTATATCTGGAGATCTCTCTGCACTTGTCGTCACATGGTACCATGGGCCCTGCACTATGTGTCAATAATGGTCACAAGTGTAGTCTTTGTACCAGAGTTTTCAAGTCGCTGGCTGGACTAAAAAGTCACATTTGTTCAGCGCATCGGTAGGGGTTCTCCTACATGGATATAAAGTAGTGGCCGTACTCGAAAACGAGTTGGCAGCCATCATGTATGTATATATATATATATACATATACACAATGGAGGCACACGGCTTAGTGGTTAGAGCATTGGCCTTGCAATCGAAAGGTTGTGAGTGACCGGGTGATGTGTTGTTTCCTTGAGCAAGACACTTTATTTCACATTGCTCCAGTTTACTCAGCTGTAGAAATGTATATATATAATATATATATATACATACATATATATATATAATATATATATATATTAGAAAGTAAGGTTTTTTTTACAAAATGAAAAATAACCGAGGTGTCCTACACGAGTGAAAGTATAAAGAAAAAAAGATGAAATCGAAAATGCAACTGGAGTCTTATTTTTAAAAAAAATATATATATTTATTTGGTTCCTTTACCGGTTTCGCAGTTCTTCTGCTTTTCAAAAGTAGAGTTGAGATGGAGGGTTTTTCTCACATATGTGAGAAAAACCACAGACCCTCAACTCTCAACAGACCCTCAACTCTCAACTCTACTTTTGAAAAGCAGAAGAACTGCGAAACCGGTAAAGGAACCAAATAAATATATATATTTTTTTTTAAAATAAGACTCCAGTTGCATTTTCGATTTCATCTTTTTTTCTTTATATATATATCATCATCATCATCATCGTTTAACGTCCATCTTCCACGCCAGCATGGGTTTGGACGGGAGTTTTCCCACTTGAGGCAAGATTGGTTGTCCTGCTCGTATAGGACTGTCTGGCAGGTTTTCTACGGCTGGATGCCCTTCCTAACACCAACCACTTTTACAGTGTGAACTGGGAGGTTTTTACTGTGTTACCTACACGGCCACATTACAGCGTGGACTGTGTGTTTTTTTTTTGTCATGACACCTACACGACCTCATTTGTTTCGGACTGGATGTTGTGGTACCAACATAACTTCACATTGAAGGGGGTGGTGTGGATGGGGTGGGGGTAGTGGGATAGGGGTGTATTTTTGTTAGAGGTGCCTACTGACTGTAGGTTTCACTTTGTACTTAGGCAAGGCGGGTCTTCTGTATTACTGTGTAGCACCAAAGATCTCGGTCCATTGACATTGTCTTGGACAGGTGTAAGTGTGTGAGGTCGGAATTTATCAAGTCGTCCCAGGTTTTTCTGGGTCTGCCTACTCCGTGGCTACCGTCTATTTTTATCGCCCTGCACTTTTTTATACAGCTGTCGTTTTTCATGCGCATCATGTGACCGTACCAATGTAGTCTTCTCTCGATATATATATATAGTTATGTAATAAACAACATAAGATAATTATTTCATTTACCAGTGGTTTATTGAAAGCAAAAAAAAATTTGCTTTCAGTCATCAGAATGAAAAAATCCTGGTGTCTGTAGGTTACAGAGCTTAATAGTTATGTAATAAACAACATAAGATAATTATTTCATTTACCAGTGGTTTCTTGAAAGCAAACAAAATTTTGATGACTGAAAGCAAATTTTGTTTGCTTTCAAGAAACCACTGGTAAATGAAATAATTATCTTATGTTGTTTATTACATAACTATTAAGCTCTGTAACCTACATAGGGCATTCTTTTTTCCTTGACCTTTCCGACGGAATTACTTCACATATATATATATATATATATATATATATATATATATATATATATACGTTATTCCGGGTTGAATCGGAGGTAACCACAGTAAGTAAGGTACTCAATACATAGCAGAGTATAACAGTTTTAATATAGATGAGATTCTACAGGACTAGAACTGTTTCATTCAGATTCCTGATGATTTCTAATGAATGAAACAGTTCTAGTCCTGTAGAATCTCATCTATATATATATATATATATATATATATATATATATATATATATATATATATATATATATTTCAACAAAGTATAGTTTTTTGTTGGTAGTTTTTAAGTAACTTGGTTAGTTGAATCTCATATTGCCCTCTCTCTTTCTCTCTCTCTCTATCCCTATATATATATATATATATATATATACACATGAGTGTATGTGTGTAATTTATTTAGGTTGATCCTGTAGCCTTTACTCCCCGTTTTGGGTTTTAGTGGTTGGCAGGTCTGTTGTAATGTTGAAGTCTGATCTTCAGGTGGTAAAGAATTCTTAAGTATATATATTCTGGTAATGTAGAAGTGTGAAGTTCAAGTGATAAAGAATTCTTTAAAGCCATATATTGTGGTTGTTCGGTTGTTGAAGACTTTCACTTGCAAGAATTGTTGAAAAAATATTTGTAGTTTATTGATAATTGTATAAATAACATTACAAATTATTTATAATTCTTACAGAATGAAAATAGACACAAATAATATATACAATACTTTACAAATATATATTCACCACCAAGTGTGACAATCAACCACACAGCATGAGGGTGAACAGAATACTTTGAGGCAAGCCAACATGTCCGAAACATTACTATGGGTGATGACGAGTCTAAAGCGTTGAAAAAATGGTAGTTAGTTGATGAAAGATCTGGTAAGTATGGTGGATGTGGGAGAGTTTTGTAGCAGAATTTGTTCAACTTCTAGAGTATTTGTTGAGCGATGTTTGGTCAAGCATTATTGTGCAAGAGGATCGGATCTTTTCTACTGACCAATGCTTGACACATATGTTGACATTTTTTATGCATTTCCTCAATTTCATGACAATAGTTCTTCCCAGTTGTGATTGTTTTCCCATGATTAGGAAAGCTGTAGTGGATTAATCCAGCTATGGATCATCAAAGGGTTGCCATAATAGTCTTTATGTGCAATTTCGGCTTTCGAAAGTGTAAAGAAACTTGACCGCAGTCCAGTCACTCTGGTCAATATTGACAGCTTTTATAAAGGATCTACTTTTCATTGCTCATCATGGTATGATCAAGAAATGGGTTGTTTTTGTTGCAAGAAAGAATCAAAGGGCAAACTACATAATAGTGATTTTTTTCTGTTTTTTTTATTCAATTTGTGTGGCAGCAATTTTCCAAGCTTTTTCAATTTTCCAATTAAATTCCAATATTCCGAAATTGTTCCAATTCTTATATCTAACTCTCTTGCAAGTTTTGACCTCTAGTGCCAGGGTTTGCTTTCACCAAAGTCTTCAATATGTCTCCATTAATAGAAGGACGTCTGTGACCTTCCTTATCTTCAAGAGTGAATTTACCATGATGGAATTTCTGAAACCCACATAGCACAGTGTATTCCTTAACACTTCCTTGGTCCAAAACTTCATTGATGTACTGTACTGTACTATACTATACTGTACTATACTATACTATACTGTACTATACTATACTGTACTATACTGTACTATACTATACTATACTATACTGTACTGTACTATACTGTACTATACTATACTGTACTATACTGTACTATACTATACTATACTGTACTATACTGTACTATACTATACTATACTGTACTATACTATACTATACCATCCTATCCTATACTATACTATACTGTACTATACTATATTATACTATACTGTACTATACTGTACTATACTATATAATACTATACTATACTGTACTATACTATATTATACTGTACTATACTATACTATACTGTACTATACTATACTATACTGTACTATACTGTACTATACTTTACTGTACTGTACTGTACTGTACTATACTATACTGTACTATACTGTACTATACTATACTATACTGTACTATACTATACTGTACTATACTATACTGTACTATACTATACTATACTATACTATACTGTACTATACTATACTATACTGTACTGTACTATACTATTCTATACTGTACTATACTATACTATACTGTACTATACTGTTCTATACTATACTTTACTATACTGTACTATACTATACTATACTATACTGTACTATACTATACTATACTATACTGTACTATACTATACAGTACTATACTGTACTATACTATACTATTCTATACTGTACTATACTGTACTATACTGTTCTATACTATACTTTACTATACTGTACTATACTATACTATACTGTACTATACTATACTATACTATACTATACTGTACTATACTATACTGTACTATACTATACTATACTTTACTATACTGTACTATACTATACTATACTATACTGTACTATACTATACTATACTATACTGTACTATACTATACTATACTGTACTATACTATACTATACTTTACTATACTGTACTATACTATACTATACTGTACTATACTATACTATACTATACTATACTATTCTATACTGTACTATACTATACTATACTGTACTATACTGTTCTATACTATACTTTACTATACTGTACTATACTATACTATACTGTACTATACTATACTATACTATACTGTACTATACTATACAGTACTATACTGTACTATACTATTCTATACTGTACTATACTATTCTATACTGTACTATACTACACTGTACTATACTGTTCTATACTATACTATACTATACTATACTATACTATACGTACTATACTATACTGTACTATACTATAGTGTACTATATCCAATAATAAATGGTGTGGCCCTCTGGGGTTCATGCCCCAGTCAATATGGACCTAGATCCAAAAGGTTTGCCCACCCCTGCCTTAGAGGAATAAATTTGGCAAAAATCCTGTTTTAAGATCATAGATTGAAAGATCTGAAAAGTGTCTCATCAGGTCTGTATTTGTCCCTGGTTTCCTTGGTGTTAAGTGACTGAGAGTACAAGATACTCCCTGGATAGGATGCTAGTCTATCACAGGATTAACTCCCCAGCTACTGCTGATACTCACTCTCAGCTGTGTGTACTGGAACAATGTGAAATCAAATGTTTTGCTCAAGAACACAACACAGTAGCCTGACCAGGAATTGAACCAATGACATTATGATACAATTTCAAGCATCCTAACCATTTCGCCATACACATTCACACAGCTATGTAATTAAATTAAGTTATATTAAAAGCAACTAGCAGGAGAGCCAGGGATTGACCCTGGGAAAGATGGTTGGATAACATCCATGAGCTTGGCTGGTCTTGTCTGGGGATTTGTTAGGACTGACCTAAGACCCTCTCAGGAATAAGTGGGAGAAGGAGAAGAAGAAGAAGAAGGCGAAGAAGAAGAAGAAGCGAAGAAGAAGAAGCGAAGAAGAAGAAGGGAAAGAAGAAGAAAAAGGAGGAGTAGACAAAGAAGGAAGATGTGCAACTCTCCAGTGAGTTATCTGCCCTTGTATGTGGAGAGGAGATATGGCGGATATTTCAAGTTTAGATATTTGTCAAGTGAAAAAAGAACTGATAGAAGCCAACTGGCAATGTAATATCCGTGGTTTAACTAATGGAGCTACCAGGTACGTCACTACACAATATTTACTGCTAGAGAAATAGTAATAATTATTGAATGTCATCTTTTCGACAATTCTAAATATCTTTAAAAACCACATGTATGTATGTATATATATAAACACATACATATGTATATGTTGTGTACGTATATATATTTGTATGTTGTACGTATGTATGTATATTTTGTATATATATATATAAATGTATGTGTGTATATATGTATATATGTTGTGTATGTATATATATATGTGTACATATATATAAAGAGTTGGGGCCCGATGGCTGAGCTCTTGCCGTTTCGACAGCTAGTTCCAAACTTTGACATTAGATGTCGAAAGAGCAAGAGCTCAGCCGTTGCGCCGCGACTCTCTAATATAGCCACCCCAACTATCCCAAGTATCGAGTACTCTGTCGAATAATGGTCTAACTAGTTTAATCCTGATTTATATATATATATAATATATATATTTATATATACATGGGTAGGTTCCCGGTGTATATTTCGAAGTGACAACAGTTAAGAAAAGTACTCAATACTTTAGTAGAGTGTAGGCATCTTTATTTTATTTAGAAATGACATCTACAGGACTACAACTGCTTCATTCGTATGAAATCACCGGGAAAGTCCCATAATATATATATATATACACACACACACACACACACATATGGTTCGGATCTATCTGTCGAAACGGCCGGATCTCAGCCGCCGGGGTCCTGTATCTTTTCATATATATATATATATATTAGAAAGATCGAGTATCGAAAAATCGGCGCACGAGTTAACGAAAAACGAAATCCGATATGAGCGGCAGAGGGCTCAATAATTCAGATGAATCAGAGCTATAACTATCGTTAAAATACCGTCACATATAGAACAAGTCTACAATCAACCATACGATTTAAAATCGATAAAGGAAGATTCGGGCCAAACAGATAAAAAATATCAATAAAACAATACGTCAATAAATTAAATGAATGTAAAATCATATATATATATAATGTGTGTGTATATAATGTTTTTACCGAGGAAACAAGGCTACCAGCCGTAAACAATGTAATTAATGCTGTTCTCTGGTTGTCTTTATATTATTTTATCGTGTTTAATATTATGTTGTGGTTGTTTAAATGTTTATTTTCTGGTAAACTGGGGGTCTCTCCTTTAATTCAACAAAACACATTTCGTTCGTGGATCCAAATATGACACTAACACAGCGTGTTTCACAATAAAATCTTATATCAACCCATATACAATATGATTACGTATAATATACTTACATTTAGTTTAAATATTCACAGCTAAACTAAATGTGTTTATTAGCATATTACCCGTAAAAAAATGACTGTTTATGTAAAGATGCTTGCATCCTCGGTTATCCTCAACCTTCTCCCCATTGTCACTCACACCATCACCCTATTTCATTTTATATTGATATAAATCAACTACAATTTTCTTTAATCATTATCAAACATATATCAACTAAATTACGATGACTTTGTTCTATCTGTCTATCTATATACCTATATAGAAATATATCTATCTGTCAAATAAAGAAATATATCTATATACCTATATGTCTGCCTATCTATATACCTATCTGTCTCACTACATGGCTAATTTACGAGTTGGAAGTGTGAATGTGCGTGGCCTAGGGATGCCCTGGAAACAGGGCCAACTTTTAAACGACCTTAGGTCACACGGTATGAATGTGATAGCCATCACCGAGTCCAGGATCCACAACAGGCAGCAACTAACCCCCATCTTCAATGACTTTGAGATTTTCGCATCTCTCTGTCAGCCAGGAGGTGGAGGGGGAGTGGCTGTCATGTTTTGGAAAAACCTGGACCTCGAAATACAGCAAGTACACTTGGACCCGGAGGGTAGACTGGTAGTCCTAGACGTGAACAGTCTTAGAGGTGGAGCCTTCAGACTGGTGGCCGTTTATGCCCCGACTGGGCAATCGTGGCCAGACTTCTTTAAACGTCTAGAGTCTTTTCTGGGAACGTCTCGCTCCTTGCTTTTAGTGGGGGACTGGAATGGTATCCTAGACGCACGATGGGACTATGTAGGATCATGTCCCAGTAGAAGGGGGTGCAACAGCCTCAAGAATTTAATCGGCCAATTCCAACTGGCTGATAGGTATCGACTAGATTTCCCGACTGCACCACAGTGGACGTGGACAAACCACAGCGGGACATCTAGATCGTATTTAGACAGGTTCTTTATTAGAGAGAGAGAGACAAGATGTTAAGCTGTCCACAAATGCACATGGTTGCCTATACAGACCACAAACTAGTCATCTGCATAGTCAACTGTGATAGAATACATAGACAAGGATCCGGATACTTTCGCTACCGACACGTAAAGCCTACAGTGAACGGATAAGTAGATTAGTTAAGCAACAGTTGACGGGAGCCATCGTCAACAACAGATGGTGGTACTCTCTCAAGAAAGCAATTAGAGTAGGGTCGATAGACTTTAGCAGAGAATTAGCCTTAAAGAAAAACAAAACAGAAACAGAACTAGTAACCAAGGTAGAGGAGGCGCTTAGGAGTGGAAACGCAGCTAGAGTGCTAGCAATGAGAATGGCACTGGACCAGTTCTTCAACACGAAGGCTGCGTGGTCAGAAGTAAATCACGACCTCTAGGAAACAAGGGAGCAAAAACTGTTAGCTGGGCCCGAGTGTCAGAGGCGAAAAGTGGCAACAAGTCGAATGGGGCAATGGACTTCGGTTCATACCTCGACGGCCTGCCGCATCTCTCGAGCATGGACACCGAGTTCTGCGAAAGACCGATCACAGCCACTGAGATACGGGACACTCTGGGCCGCTGCGGGAAATGTAAATCACCCAGTCTAGATGGTCTACCCTATGAGTTTTACAAGGCATGCCGGACTTGTTCTCTGGCGTCCTCGAAGCTGTCTACTGCAGCTGGCAGCAGAACGGGAGAATTCCCAATTCCGCAGGCAGGGGTGTAGTAATGCTGATCAGGAAAGATGAGAACAAAGGGGACAAACTAAGCAACTTTAGGCCCATAACTCTGCTCAAGACTTTGGCCAAGGTGTTGGCAACGAGGTTGGCGCTTGTCATCGAGAACCTGGTAGGAATACGAACCTGCAAGAATACGAAGACTCACAGGAGCAAAACAACCCAGACAAATCCGTCGGTTTGCAACTCGGAACATGGAGAGGCAAACCGATGCTGTCCAACAGTGTCGTCGGACGCTGGACGGACGGACCATTGAAATTGCTCGAGGTCTGGTTCGGTCCGGACCTCCAGGTGGAGAAAAACTGGAACGAGGTCACGCCCAAGGTATTTGTGCTCACCCAGAAGTGGTCAGAGTGCAAACTATCCTTGAAAGGTCGAGCGGAAGTCATCATCATCATCACCGTTTTACGTCCGTTCTTCCATGCTAGCATAGGTTAGACGGGTTGTCCAGTTGTGGGCAGTGTCTGGTCGGCTGACCATGCCTTGCTCATACAGGAACTGATTTTGGCTTGATTTCTACAGCTGGATGCCCTTCCTAACACCAACCTCATTTACAGTGAGTGCTGGGTGCTTTTATCCGTGGCACCTACACGTCCACTTTACAGTGTGGGCTGGGTGCTTTTTTGCTGTGGCACCTCCACGACCACTTTGCAGTGGGAGGGTGTGGGGGCATATTGTCTATATGCTTCAGCTTGTACCCATAGGAGGTCGGGTACTCTGTATTACTGCGTGACGCCAGAGGTCACGGTCGTGTGTCATCGCTTTTGAGAGGTGTAATTGGGTAAGGTCGGCTTTTATCACCTCATCTCAGGTCTTCTTGGGTCTCCCCACTCCGCGGTTTCCATTGACTTCTAGTGCTCTGCACCGTTTTATGCAGCTGTCATCCTTCATACGCATCACATGTCCATACCAACGCAACCGCCTCTCCTGCACACAGCATTTGATTCCTCTTATGCTCAGTCTCTCTCTCAATTCATTTATGCTTTGCCATTCACGTATATTACTATTACACATCCATCGGAGCATGCAGGCTTCGTTTCTCTCTAATCTACGTAAGTCTTCCACCTTCAGCGCCCAGGTCTCACTACCATGTAACATTGCTGTTCGGATACACGCATCATACAGTCTGCCTTTCATTTTGAGGGAGAAGCCTTTTGCAGCTAGCAGTGGCAGTAGTTCCCTAAACTTCTTCCATCCCATTCTTACCCTAATTATTGTACTTTCTGAACACCCACCTCCGCTGCTAATTCGGTCACCTAGGTAGCAGAAGCTGTCTACTGTTTCTACAGAGCCCTCCCAGAGATTGGTGGTACTTGTTTCCTGTGGCTGTTTGCTGCTTGCTGTCCCAGCATAGCAGCTACATGTGAAGCCTACATTCTTAATTAAGCTTCCTGAGATCCTGCTACATCTCTTGTGTACCCATTGTTTGCATTTGGGGCAGAGAATGGAGTTCCTACCTACACCTTTCCTACATACTGAGCAAGGCCATTTCCCTGAGGGGATCTGGGTTCTGTTTTCTCGTCTACTTACAAGGACCTTAGTCTTTGTCATGTTGACTTTGAGACCCTTTCTTTCTATTCCCTGCTTCCAAGTTTGGAATTTCTTCTCTAGTTCGACCATAGATTCAGCTATAAGTGCGAGGTCATCTGCATACAGGAGTTCCCATGGGCATCCGGTCTTAAACTCCTCCGCTATTGCCTGCAGGACTATGATGAACAGAAGAGGGCTAAGAACAGAGACCCGGTGGACACCAACCTGTACGCTAAATTCCTCGCTATACTCATTGCTAATCCTAACATTGCTGACTGCTCCCCTATACATGGCTTGTACAGCTTTCACAAGCCATTCATCTACTCCTAGTTTTCTAAGAGCCCACCAGATTACAGCATGTGGAACTCTGTCAAAGGCTTTCTCGAGATCGACGAATGCCAGGTAGAGTGGCTTACGTTTAGCTAGGTACTTTTCCTGTAACTGCCTCACAAGGAAGAGGGCATCAGTGGTGCCTTTTCCTGGTACAAACCCAAATTGCATCTCATCTATTTTCACCCTGTCCCTAATCAACTGTGCTATAACTCTTTCTGTTACTTTCATGACCTGGTCCATCAGCTTTATACCTCTATAGTTTCCTGTATCTAGTGCATCACCTTTACCTTTGTAGCAGTTGACAATGATGCTACTGCACCAATCTTTTGGTATGACACCTTCTAGTATTACCTGGTTTGCAATACGTGTGGTTATAGTGTGACCTACAGACCCAGAGGCCTTCAGCATCTCGGCAGTTATACCCGATGGACCGGTTGCCTTCCCCATCTTCATATCTTTGATTGCCTTACTTACTACGCTGCTGCTGACTTGTACTGCTGGCCCCTCTATAGGGTCTACTTGGGGTAGGGTCTCTTCTTCTCATGCATTCTCCTCATTTAGTAATCTATCATAATAGCTCTTCCATGCATCTTTCTTCTCAAGATGGTAAACACTTTCATAACGTCCGTCATCTTTCTTCTCAAGTGGCGAACATTTTCATAACGTCTGTCATCTACTACCACTTGACCGTCGTGCCTTGTCAATGTGAACACCTCACCAAGATGAACAACTTCCAGAGATCCCTGGCCTGGCAGTGCTCTACCAGTTCGAGACAAGATCTACAGGCACAGACGCCCCAGCAGGGATCCTCCCAAGAGGACGTGTCCAAGATGCGAGCAGAACATTGAAACCGTCTTGCACGCAATTGTACACTGCGCGTAACTGGCCTGAGGAACTACGCAGAACAACTGCTGTCGCGTAAGGATCAAACCGCCAACCTCTTTCAAAAATGAAAGAGAGGCGGTTTTCCTCTCTATAGTGTCTATGGTGAAAGAGGTTATATGGTGGACGAGATTGAGAGGACTGAGAACAGATGCCTTTATCTCCGGACAACAACTCATTCCCTTCTTTAGGTACCACTTTAGAAGGAGAATCAGAGTGGAGAGAGAGGCACTGCACAGCAGTAAATTTACTGAAAGGTGGGTGAATGTGGCGAGAATGGCCCAAGTGATTGGGCCTTCTCTGTTTATAAACCTGTGGGTTGAAGAAGAGAACAAAAGGAGGAAGGGAACACTTGCACAACACGCTTCTGAAGTTGAAGGTTGTTCTATCGACGGGGTATTAAAAAACCCATTTGTGGGGTCTCCCCCCTATTGGGGATTTCGATTGTTTAATTTGTTTGTTTGTTTCAATATTTTTACACGATTGTATGTAAAATCCCCGGCATGTGTCTTTGTTTTGTCCCTTTTTCTTGTGTGCCCTTGTGGCTAATAAAGAAATATATCTACATGTCTATCTGTCTAACTACATGTCTATCTGTCTAACTACATGTCTATCTGTCTAACTACATGTCTGTTTGTCTAACTACATGTTTATCTGTCTAACTACATGCCGACATGCAAAGCCTGCAGTAGACGGATTAGCACTTCAGTTAAGCAGCCCTTGACGGGGGCCATTGTCAACAACAGATGGTGGTAATCTCTCAAGAGGGCAGTTAGATTAGACTCGATAGGTTTTAGTAAAGAATTAGTGTTAGATAGAAATAAGACAACGAGGCAAAGTTCTGCGAAAAGCCGATTTCAGCCACTGAGATAGGGGACGCGCTGAGCCAATGCGGCAAACGCAAATCTCCAGGTCTAGACAGTCTACCCTACGAATTTTACGTAGCAATGCCGGACTTGTTCTCCATTCTCCTGGAAGCGGTCTTCTGCAATTGGCAACAGAACGGGAGAATTCCCAGTTCTATAACCGGGGATGTGGTCACACTAGTCAGGAAGGACGAGAATAAGGGGGATGACATAGGCAACTTCCGGCCCATAACTCTGTTAAACACAGAGTTACAGATTTTGGCCAAGGTGTTGGCAAAGAGGCTGGCGCTTGTCGTCGAGTACTTGGTGGGAGAAGCGCAGACATGCGCAATCCCGACCAGGTCCATACACGACAACCTCCACCTCATGCGATACATCATAGAGAGGGTAGGGTGTAAACCTGGCTTCGGTGGGGCCCTGATCAACTTGGATCAGTCTAAGGCTTTTGATAGGGTTGACCATCGTTACCTGGATGCGGTGCTCGAGGCGGCAGGCTTCGGACCCGTGTTCAGGGGCTGGATTGCTGCAATGCACAACAGCAACATCTGCTCAAGGGTCAAGGTGAACGGCTACCTCTCGGAGACATTCCATATCACGCGATCCATCCAACAGGGATGCCCTCTCTCCTCCTTCTGTACGTACTGACTCTCAAGCCACTACTGCGGAAGTTGGAGCTATTGCAGGGCATCTCTCTGGAACCGGGACTGCGGAAAGCGGCGTTGGCCTAGAGAGAGAGAGTGAGAGATATATAGACAGGTAGGTAGAGAGAGAGAGACAGTGAGACATATATAGACAGGTAGGTAGAGAGAGAGAGAGTGAGAGATATATAGACAGGTAGGTAGAGAGAGAGAGACAGTGAGACATATATAGACAGGTAGGTAGAGAGAGAGAGACAGTGAGAGATATATAGACAGGTAGGTAGAGAGAGAGAGACAGTGAGAGATATATAGACAGGTAGGTAGAGAGAGAGACAGTGAGAGATATATAGACAGGTAGGTAGAGAGAGAGAGACAGTGAGACATATATAGACAGGTAGGTAGAGAGAGAGACAGTGAGAGATATATAGACAGGTAGGTAGAGAGAGAGTGACAGTGAGAGATATATAGACAGGTAGGTAGAGAGAGAGAGACAGTGAGAGATATATAGACAGGTAGGTAGAGAGAGAGACAGTGAGAGATATATAGACAGGTAGGTAGAGAGAGAGAGACAGTGAGAGATATATAGACAGGTAGGTAGAGAGAGAGACAGTGAGAGATATATAGACAGGTAGGTAGAGAGAGAGACAGTGAGAGATATATAGACAGGTAGGTAGAGAGAGAGAGAGTGAGAGATATATAGACAGGTAGGTAGAGAGAGAGACAGTGAGAGATATATAGACAGGTAGGTAGAGAGAGAGACAGTGAGAGATATATAGACAGGTAGGTAGAGAGAGAGAGAGTGAGAGATATATAGACAGGTAGGTAGAGAGAGAGACAGTGAGAGATATATAGACAGGTAGGTACAGAGAGAGAGATATATAGACAGGTAGGTAGAGAGTGAGAGATATATAGACAGGTAGGTAGAGAGAGAGACAGTGAGAGATATATAGACAGGTAGGTAGAGAGAGAGAGTGAGAGATATATAGACAGGTAGGTAGAGAGAGAGACAGTGAGAGATATATAGATAGGTAGGTAGAGAGAGACAGTGAGAGATATATAGACAGGTAGGTAGAGAGAGAGAGAGTGAGAGATATATAGACAGGTAGGTAGAGAGAGAGAGTGAGAGATATATAGACAGGTAGGTAGAGAGAGAGACAGTGAGAGATATATAGACAGGTAGGTAGAGAGAGAGACAGTGAGAGATATATAGACAGGTAGGTAGACAGAGAGAGACAGTGAGACATATATAGACAGGTAGGTAGAGAGAGAGAGACAGTGAGAGATATATAGACAGGTAGGTAGAGAGAGAGAGAGTGAAATATATAGACAGGTAGGTAGAGAGAGAGATATATATAGACAGGTAGGTAGAGAGAGAGACAGTGAGAGATATATAGACAGGTAGGTAGAGAGAGAGACAGTGAGAGATATATAGACAGGTAGGTAGAGAGAGAGACAGTGAGAGATATATAGACAGGTAGGTAGAGAGAGAGAGAGTGAGAGATATATAGACAGGTAGGTAGAGAGAGAGACAGTGAGAGATATATAGACAGGTAGGTAGAGAGAGAGACAGTGAGAGATATATAGACAGGTAGGTAGAGAGAGAGAGACAGTGAGAGATATATAGACAGGTAGGTAGAGAGAGAGAGAGTGAAATATATAGACAGGTAGGTAGAGAGAGAGATATATATAGACAGGTAGGTAGAGAGAGAGACAGTGAGAGATATATAGACAGGTAGGTAGAGAGAGAGACAGTGAGAGATATATAGACAGGTAGGTAGAGAGAGAGACAGTGAGAGATATATAGACAGGTAGGTAGAGAGAGAGAGAGTGAGAGATATATAGACAGGTAGGTAGAGAGAGAGACAGTGAGAGATATATAGACAGGTAGGTAGAGAGAGAGACAGTGAGAGATATATAGACAGGTAGGTAGAGAGAGAGACAGTGAGAGATATATAGACAGGTAGGTAGAGAGAGAGACAGTGAGAGATATATAGACAGGTAGGTAGAGAGAGAGACAGTGAGAGATATATAGACAGGTAGGTAGAGAGAGAGACAGTGAGAGATATATAGACAGGTAGGTAGAGAGAGAGACAGTGAGAGATATATAGACAGGTAGGTAGAGAGAGAGAGAGTGAGAGATATATAGACAGGTAGGTAGAGAGAGAGACAGTGAGAGATATATAGACAGGTAGGTAGAGAGAGAGACAGTGAGAGATATATAGACAGGTAGGTAGAGAGAGAGACAGTGAGAGATATATAGACAGGTAGGTAGAGAGAGAGACAGTGAGAGATATATAGACAGGTAGGTAGAGAGAGAGATATATATAGACAGGTAGGTAGAGAGAGAGATATATATATAGACAGGTAGGTAGAGAGTGAGAGAGTGAGAGATATATAGACAGGTAGGTAGAGAGAGAGAGAGATATATAGACAGGTAGGTAGAGAGAGAGAGATATATAGACAGGTAGGTAGAGAGAGAGAGAGAGATATATAGACAGGTAGGTAGAGAGAGAGAGACAGTGAGAGATATATAGACAGGTAGGTAGAGAGAGAGAGATATATAGACAGGTAGGTAGAGAGAGAGAGAGTGAGAGATATATAGACAGGTAGGTAGAGAGAGAGATATATATAGACAGGTAGGTAGAGAGAGAGAGAGATATAGACAAGTAGGTAGAGAGAGAGAGAGAGATATAGACAGGTAGGTAGAGAGAGAGAGACAGTGAGAGATATATAGACAGGTAGGTAGAGAGAGAGATATATATAGACAGGTAGGTAGAGAGAGAGAGAGATATAGACAGGTAGGTAGAGAGAGAGAGAGAGATATAGACAGGTAGGTAGAGAGAGAGATATATATAGACAGGTAGGTAGAGAGAGAGAGAGAGATATAGACAGGTAGGTAGAGAGAGAGAGAGAGATATAGACAGGTAGGTAGAGAGAGAGAGACAGTGAGAGATATATAGACAGGTAGGTAGAGAGAGAGATATATATAGACAGGTAGGTAGAGAGAGAGAGAGTGAGAGATATATAGACAGGTAGGTAGAGAGAGAGAGATATATAGACAGGTAGGTAGAGAGTGAGAGATATATAGACAGGTAGGTAGAGAGAGAGAGAGAGATATAGACAGGTAGGTAGAGAGAGAGAGAGAGATATAGACAGGTAGGTAGAGAGAGAGATATATATAGACAGGTAGGTAGAGAGAGAGAGACAGTGAGAGATATATAGACAGGTAGGTAGAGAGAGAGACTGAGAGATATATAGACAGGTAGGTAGAGAGAGAGACAGTGAGAGATATATAGACAGGTAGGTAGAGAGAGAGACAGTGAGAGATATATAGACAGGTAGGTAGAGAGAGAGAGAGTGAGAGATATATAGACAGGTAGGTAGAGAGAGAGAGAGATATATAGACAGGTGGGTAGAGAGAGAGAGATATATAGACAGGTAGGTAGAGAGAGAGAGACAGTGAGAGATATATAGACAGGTAGGTAGAGAGAGAGACAGTGAGAGATATATAGACAGGTAGGTAGAGAGAGAGACAGTGAGAGATATATAGACAGGTAGGTAGAGAGAGAGACAGTGAGAGATATATAGACAGGTAGGTAGAGAGAGAGAGATATATAGACAGGTATGTAGAGAGAGAGATATATATAGACAGGTAGGTAGAGAGAGACAGTGAGAGATATATAGACAGGTAGGTAGAGAGAGAGACAGTGAGAGATATATAGACAGGTAGGTGGAGAGAGACAGTGAGAGATATATAGACAGGTAGGTAGAGAGAGAGACAGTGAGAGATATATAGACAGGTAGGTGGAGAGAGACAGTGAGAGATATATAGACAGGTAGGTAGAGAGAGAGAGTGAGAGATATATAGACAGGTAGGTAGAGAGAGACAGTGAGAGATATATAGACAGGTAGGTAGAGAGAGACAGTGAGAGATATATAGACAGGTAGGTAGAGAGTGAGAGATATATAGACAGGTAGGTAGAGAGTGAGAGATATATAGACAGGTAGGTAGAGAGTGAGAGATATATAGACAGGTAGGTAGAGAGAGAGAGACAGTGAGAGATATATAGACAAGTAGGTAGAGAGAGAGAGTGAGAGATATATATAGACAGGTAGGTAGAGAGAGACTGAGAGATATATAGACAGGTAGGTAGAGAGAGAGAGATATATAGACAGATAGGTAGAGAGAGAGATATATAGACGGATAGGTAGAGAGAGAGAGATATATAGACAGGTAGGTAGAGAGTGAGAGATATATAGACAGGTAGGTAGAGAGTGAGAGATATATAGACAGGTAGGTAGAGAGAGAGACAGTGAGAGATATTTAGACAGGTAGGTAGCGAGAGAGAGATATATAGACAGGTCGGTAAAGAGAGAGAGAGTGAGAGATATATAGACAGGTAGGTACAGAGAGACAGTGAGAGATATATAGACAGATAGGTAGAGAGAGAGAGTGAGAGATATATAGACAGGTAGGTAGAGAGAGAGACAGTGAGAGATATATAGACAGGTAGGTAGAGAGAGAGAGATATATAGACAGGTAGGTAGAGAGAGAGAGAGAGTGAGAGATATATAGACAGGTAGGTAGAGAGAGACTGAGAGATATATAGACAGGTAGGTAGAGAGAGAGAGTGAGAGAGATATATAGACAGGTAGGTAGAGAGAGAGAGATATATAGACAGGTAGGTAGAGAGAGTGAGAGATATATAGACAGGTAGTGAGAGAGAGAGATATATAGACAGGTAGGTAGAGAGAGACAGAGTGAGAGATATATAGACAGGTAGGTAGAGAGAGAGACACTGAGAGATATATAGACAGGTAGGTAGAGAGAGACACTGAGAGATATATATGTTTCTTTTATTTGCCACCAGGGCATCAAAAGTGGGACAAGTACAATGGGGGGAGTTTACAAAACAAGGCGTCCTCAATAAGGAGGAGGCAATAACAATATATAAAAATAAAATAAAATATAACAAAAAATAAAATTTATAACGAAGTCCTCAATAGAGAGGAGGATAGACAGGTAGGTAGAGAGAGACAGTGAGAGATATATAGACAGGTAGGTAGAGAGTGAGAGATATATAGACAGGTAGGTAGAGAGAGAGAGACAGTGAGAGATATATAGACAGGTAGGTAGAGAGAGAGAGATATATAGACAGGTAGGTAGAGAGAGAGTCAGTGAGAGATATATAGACAGGTAGGTAGAGAGAGAGACAGTGAGACATATATAGACAGGTAGGTAGAGAGAGAGAGAGTGAAATATATAGACAGGTAGGTAGAGAGAGAGAGATATATAGACAGGTAGGTAGAGAGAGAGACAGTGAGAGATATATAGACAGGTAGGTAGAGAGAGAGACAGTGAGAGATATATAGACAGGTAGGTAGAGAGAGAGAGTGAGAGATATATAGACAGGTAGGTAGAGAGAGACAGTGAGAGATATATAGACAGGTAGGTAGAGAGAGAGAGATATATAGACAGATAGGTAGAGAGTGAGAGAGTGAGAGATATATAGACAGGTAGGTAGAGAGAGAGATATATAGACAGGTAGGTAGAGAGAGAGATATATAGACAGGTAGGTAGAGAGAGAGATATATAGACAGGTAGGTAGAGAGAGAGAGTGAGAGATATATAGACAGGTAGGTAGAGAGAGAGAGTGAGAGATATATAGACAGGTAGGTAGAGAGAGAGAGTGAGAGATATATAGACAGGTAGGTAGAGAGTGAGAGATATATAGACAGGTAGGTAGAGAGTGAGAGATATATAGACAGGTAGGTAGAGAGAGAGAGACAGTGAGAGATATATAGACAGGTAGGTAGAGAGAGAGAGTGAGAGATATATAGACAGGTAGGTAGAGAGAGACTGAGAGATATATAGACAGGTAGGTAGAGAGAGAGAGATATATAGACAGATAGGTAGAGAGAGAGAGATATATAGTTTTCTTTTATTTGCCACTAGGGCATCAAAAGTGGGACAAGTACAAAGGGGGGAGTTTACAAAACAAGGCGTCCTCAATAAGGAGGAGGCAATAACAAAATATAAAAATAAAATAAGATATAACAAAAAATAAAATTTTTAACAAAATCCTCAATAGAGAGGAGGCGCCTTGGGGGGTCGCACACACCCCCGAAAAAAGTGTGCAACCCTTCTCCTCAGGAGCACAGAGAAGGGGTGCTCCCTTGGTCTTTCATCTTCCTCACCTATAGTCTGATGTAGAGTGAAGGCCCATTCACACGGGCCATTCTCGCCACTTTCACCCATCTTTCATAGAAACGGCTGGGGTGCAGCACCTCTCTCTCCATCCTGATCCTTCTTCCGAAATGATATCGGAAGAAACGGACCAGTTGTTGGCCAGAGAGAAAGGTGCCTGACCTCAGTCCTTTCAGACGCGTCCACCATACAACCTCTTTCGCCATGGCTATTACGCACAGAAACACCGCCTCTGCTTCATCTTTGAAGGGGGGAGGCGGCTTGATCATTACAATAGACTCGGTGGTCAACCGGATCGGTCCCACCCCTGACAGCAGTTGTTCGACATAGCCCCACAGATCGGCTGCGCCCGAGCAGTGTACCAATGCGTGTGCAACGGTTTCCTCGTCGCACACGCATCTGGGACAGATCTTTTTGGCGGGGTCCCTACCCGGGCGCCCGTGTCTGTAGAGCCTTTCTCGAACGGGTAAAGCCCCTCGGTAGCACTGCCAGGCCAGGGACTTCTGGAAGTTGTCCATAGGTCCCGGGCTGAATGTCCTACCGAACAGGCTGGCCAGTTCGTCCTCCTCCATGTCTAGGGCTTCTCCGAGGGCGTCGTCGCACCTGCTGCGTACCAGCCCTCTATAGAATGTTGCGGTGGAGTCTCCACTGATAACCGGATCCGCCTGCCAGAGGGCGGTGAGCGCCTGGGCACACTCAGTGTGCCAGGCGCCCAGTTTTCTCGGTCTTTGCTTGACCCAGGATTGCAGCTCGGTGAGTGAGACGAGTCTGGGAAAGGTTCGTCTCACAAACGAGGCCCACACCGGTTGTCCGGTGAGGAATACGTAGAGGTGCCGTAGCCTTAATGCGTGTTTACGCATCATTAGCCACGGCATCCCCAGCCCTCCTTTCGAAGGGTGTTGACAGCAGATGGATCTCCTCACCATAGGAGCCCGCCTCTTCCAAAGGAATTGGAAGAGCGCGCGCTCCATCTTGGTGAGGGTTTCCCTTGGGCAGGGCACTACGGTCAGGCGGTAGTAGATGACGGACGCTATGTAGGTGTTCGCCACCTCCGCCCGACCTTTCAGGGATAGTTTGCAACTGGCCCACTTCTGGGTCAGTGCAAACACCCTGTTCGTAACCTCCGCCCAGTTTTTCTCCACCTGGAGGTCCGGTCCGAACCAGACCCCGAGCAACTTCACCGGGCCCTCCGTCCAGCGTCCGACGACGCTATCGGAGGGCATCGGTCTGCCCCTCCACGTGCCGAGTTGCAAACCGATCGACTTGTCCCGGTTCAGCTTAGCCCCTGTGAACTTTTCGTACTCCTCCAGTAAGGTGCCGACCGCCTCGATTTCGGAGGCCATCGACACCATTACTGTCACGTCATCGGCGTAGGCCGACACCGCTTTCCGCAATCCCGGTTCCAAAGGGATGCCCTGCAACAACTCCAACTTCCGCAGTAGTGGCTCGAGAGTCAACACATACAGAAGGGAGGAGAGAGGGCACCCTTGTCGGATGGACCGCGCGATTTTGAACGGCTCCGAGAGGTAGCCGTTCACCTTGACCCTAGAGCAGATGCGGCTGCTGTGCATAGCAGTGATCCAGCCCCTGAAAACGGGTCCGAAGCCTGCCGCCGCTAGCACCGCATCCAGGTAACCATGGTCGACTCTATCGAACGCCTTAGATTGATCCAAGTTGATCAGAGCCCCACCAAAGCCGGGTTCGTTCCCAACCCTCTCTATGATGTATCGCATGAGGTGGAGGTTGTCATGGATGGACCTGGACGGGATAGCGCATGTCTGCGCATCTCCCACCAGGTTGCCCACGACAAGCGCCAACCTCTTTGCTAGCACCTTGGCCAAAATCTGTAACTCTGTATTTAGCAGTGTTATGGGCCTGAAGTTACTTATTTCGTCCCCCTTGTTCTCGTCCTTCCTCACTAGCGTGACTACGCCCTTGGTGACAGTACAGGGAATTCTCCCGTTCTGTTGCCAGTTGCAGTAGACCGCCTCGAGGAGATCGGGGAACAAGTCCGGCATAGCTAGATATAATTCGTAAGGAAGACCATCGAGACCCGGGGATTTGCGTTTGCCGCATTGTCTCAGCACGTCCTCTATCTCAGCGGCCGAAATCGGCTCCTCGCAGGACTTCGCCTCCCTGTCCGAGAGGCGCGGCAGGCCGTCGAGGTATGGACCGAAGTCCACGTTCCCAACCGGCTCCCCGCCCCTCCCGAACAGTCGGGCAAAGTGCCTTTGAAAGGCCTCACACAGCTGCTTAGGCTCAAGAATCGCCCGTCCATCCAGGTCTCGCAAAGACCGGATGGTGGATTTAGTTCCACTGTTGGCCTCTGTCACGCGGGCCCAGCTAACAGCTTTGGTCCCCTCGTTCCCTAGAGCACGTATTTTACTTCGGACAACGCAGCCTTCGTGCTTCGCGTCGAAAAACTGGCTCAAAGCCGTTCTCGACGCTAGCACTCTGGCCACGTCGCCGCTTCTAATTGCCTCTTCTACTCTATCTATTAGCTCCCTTTCCTTCCTATTCCTATCCGCAGCTAGAACCTTACTAAATTCTATCGAGACTACTCTAATCTCTCTCTTTAGAGATACCCAACACCTGCTGTTGACGATCGCTCCAGTCAACCGTTCCTTAACTAACGTACTAATCCGATTCCTGTAGGCTCTACTTGCCGGCAAGGACAAGTTGAGCTTCCAGTAACCGGGGCCCTGTCTATGAGTTCAGAGAGATATATAGACAGATAGGTAGAGAGAGAGAGATATATAGACAGGTAGGTAGAGAGTGAGAGATATATAGACAGGTAGGTAGAGAGAGAGACAGTGAGAGATATTTAGACAGGTAGGTAGCGAGAGAGAGATATATAGACAGGTAGGTAAAGAGAGAGAGAGTGAGAGATATATAGACAGGTAGGTACAGAGAGACAGTGAGAGATGTATAGACAGATAGGTAGAGAGAGAGAGTGAGAGATATATAGACAGGTAGGTAGAGAGAGATATATATAGACAGGTAGGTAGAGAGAGAGAGTGAGAGATATATAGACAGGTAGGTAGAGAGAGAGACAGTGAGAGATATATAGACAGGTAGGTAGAGAGAGAGACAGTGAGAGATATATAGACAGGTAGGTAGAGAGAGAGAGATATATAGACAGGTAGGTAGAGAGAGAGAGAGAGTGAGAGAGAGAGAGACAGGTAGGTAGAGAGAGACTGAGAGATATATAGACTGGTAGGTAGAGAGAGAGAGTGAGAGAGATATATAGACAGGTAGGTAGAGAGAGAGAGATATATAGACAGGTAGGTAGAGAGAGAGAGAGTGAGAGATATATAGACAGGTAGGTAGAGAGAGACTGAGAGATATATAGACAGGTAGGTAGAGAGAGAGAGTGAGAGAGATATATAGACAGGTAGGTAGAGAGAGAGAGATATATAGACAGGTAGGTAGAGAGAGACTGAGAGATATATAGACAGGTAGGTAGAGAGAGAGATAGATATATAGACAGGTAGGTAGAGAGAGAGAGATATATAGACAGGTACGTAGAGAGTGAGAGATATATAGACAGGTAGGTAGAGAGAGAGAGATATATAGACAGGTAGGTAGAGAGAGAGAGATATATAGACAGTAGGTAGAGAGAGAGAGATATATAGACAGGTAGGTAGAGAGAGAGAGTGAGATATATATAGACAGGTAGGTAGAGAGAGACTGAGAGATATATAGACAGGTGGGTAGAGAGAGAGACAGTGAGAGATCTATAGACAGGTAGGTAGAGAGAGATAGATATATAGCCAGCTAGGTAGAGAGAGAGAGATATATAGACAGGTAGGTAGAGAGAGACAGTGAGAGATATATAGACAGGTAGGTAGAGAGAGAGAGAGTGAGAGATATATAGACAGGTAGTTAGAGAGAGAGATATATAGACAGGTAGGTAGAGAGAGACAGAGTGAGAGATATATAGACAGGTAGGTAGAGAGAGATATATAGACAGGTAGGTAGAGAGAGAGACACTGAGAGATATATAGACAGGTAGGTAGAGAGAGAGAGAGTGAAATATATATGTTTCTTTTATTTGCCACCAGGGCATCAAAAGTGGGACAAGTACAATGGGGGGAGTTTACAAAACAAGGCGTCCTCAATAAGGAGGAGGTAATAACAATATATAATAATAAAATAAAATATAACAAAAAATAAAATTTATAACAAAGTCCTCAATAGAGAGGAGGATAGACAGGTAGGTAGAGAGAGACAGTGAGAGATATATTGACAGGTAGGTAGAGAGTGAGAGATATATAGACAGGTAGGTAGAGAGAGAGAGACAGTGAGAGATATATAGACAGGTAGGTAGAGAGAGAGAGATATATAGACAGGTAGGTAGAGAGAGAGTCAGTGAGAGATATATAGACAGGTAGGTAGAGAGAGAGACAGTGAGAGATATATAGACAGGTAGGTAGAGAGAGAGAGAGTGAAATATATAGACAGGTAGGTAGAGAGAGACAGTTAGAGATATATAGACAGGTAGGTAGAGAGTGAGAGATATATAGACAGGTAGGTAGAGAGTGAGAGATATATAGACAGGTAGGTAGAGAGAGACAGTGAGAGATATATAGACAGGTAGGTAGAGAGAGAGAGTGAGAGATATATAGACAGGTAGGTAGAGAGAGACTGAGAGATATATAGACAGGTAGGTAGAGAGAGAGAGATATATAGACAGATAGGTAGAGAGAGAGAGATATATAGACAGGTAGGTAGAGAGTGAGAGATATATAGACAGGTAGGTAGAGAGAGAGACAGTGAGAGATATTTAGACAGGTAGGTAGCGAGAGAGAGATATATAGACAGGTAGGTAAAGAGAGAGAGAGTGAGAGATATATAGACAGGTAGGTACAGAGAGACAGTGAGAGATATATAGACAGGTAGGTAGAGAGAGAGAGTGAGAGATATATAGACAGGTAGGTAGAGAGAGATATATATAGACAGGTAGGTAGAGAGAGAGAGTGAGAGATATATAGACAGGTAGGTAGAGAGAGAGACAGTGAGAGATATATAGACAGGTAGGTAGAGAGAGAGAGTGAGAGATATATAGACAGGTAGGTAGAGAGTGAGACAGTGAGAGATATATATGTTTCTTTTATTTGCCACCAGGGCATCAAAAGTGGGACAAGTACAATGGGGGGAGTTTACAAAACAAGGCGTCCTCAATAAGGAGGAGGCAATAACAATATATAAAAATAAAATAAAATATAACAAAAAATAAAATTCATAACAAAGTCCTCAATAGAGAGGAGGCGCCTTGGGGGGTCGCACACACCCCCGAAAAAAGTGTGCAACCCGTCTCCTCAGGAGAACAGAGAAGGGGTGCTCCCTTGGTCTTTCATCTTCCTCACCTATAGTCTGATGTAGAGTGAAGGCCCATTCACACGGGCCATTCTCGCCACTTTCACCCATCTTTCATAAAAACGGCTGGGGTGCAGCACCTCTATCTCCATCCTGATCCTTCTTCGGAAATGATATCGGAAGAAACGGACCAGTTGTTGGCCAGAGAGAAAGGTGTCTGACCTCAGTCCTTTCAAACGCGTCCACCATACAACCTCTTTCGCCATGGCTATTACGCACAGAAACACCGCCTCTCCTTCGTTTTTGAAGAGGGGAGGCGGCTTGATCGTTACAATAGACTAGGTGGTCAACCGGATTGGTCCCACCCTTGACAGCAGTTGTTCGACATAACCCCACAGATCGGCAATGCCTGAGCAGTGTACCAATGCGTGTGCAACGGTTTCCTCGTCGCACACGCATCTGGGACAGATCTTTTTCGATCGGTCCCTACCCGGGCGCCCGTGTCTGTACAGCCTTTCTCGAATGGGCAGAGCCCTTCTGTAGCATTGCCAGGCCAGGGACCTCTGGAAGTTATCCATGGGTCCCGGGCTGAATGTCCTACCGAGCAGGTTGGCCAGTTCGTCTTCCTCCATGCCTAGGGCTTCTCCGAGGGCGTCGTCGCACCTGCTAACCACCAGCCCTCTATAGAATGACGAGGTGGATTCTCCACTGACAGCCGGGTCCGCCTGCCAGAGAGCCGTGAGTGCCTGGGCACACTCGGTGTGCCAGGCGCCCAGTTTTCTCGGTCTTTGCTTGACTCAGGATTGCAGCTCGGTGAGTGAGACGAGTCTGGGAAAGGCTCGCCTCACAAACGGGGCCCACACCGGTTGACCGGAGAGGAATACCTGAAGGTGCCGTAGCCTTAATGCGTGTTTACGTATCATTAGCCACGGCATCCCCAGCCCCCCTTTCGAAGGGTGTTGATAGCAGATGGATCTCCTCACCATAGGAGCCCGCTTCTTCCAAAGGAATTGGAAGAGTGCGCGCTCCATTTTGGCGAGCGTTTCCCTTGGGCAAGGCACAACGGTCAGGCGGTAGTAGATGACGGACGCTATATAAGTGTTCGCCACCTCCGCCCGTCCTTTCAGAGACAGTTTGCACTCGGCCCACTTCTGGGTCAGTGCAAACACCCTGTTCGTCACCTCACCCCAGTTCTTCTCCACCTGGAGGTCTGGTCCGAACCAGACCCCGAGCAACTTTACCGGGCCCTCCGTCCAGCGCCCGACGACGCCATCGGAGGGCATCGATCTGCCCCTCCACGTGCCGAGTTGCAGACCGATCGACTTGTCCCGGTTCAGCTTAGCCCCTGTAAACATTTCGTACTCCTCCAGTAAGGTGCCGATCGCCCGGATTTCCGAGGCCGTCGACACCATTACTGTTACGTCATCGGCGTAGGCTGACACCGCTTTCCGCAATCCCGGTTCCAACGGGATGCCCTGCAACAACTCCAACTTCCGCAGCAGTGGCTCTAGAGTCACTACATACAGAAGGGAGGAGAGAGGGCACACCTGTCGGAGATATATATAGATAGGTAGGTAGAGAGAGAGAGTGAGAGATATATAGACAGGTAGGTAGAGAGTGAGAGATATATAGACAGGTAGGTAGAGAGAGACTGAGAGATATATAGACAGGTAGGTAGAGAGAGACAGTGAGAGATATATAGACAGGTAGGTAGAGAGAGACAGTGAGAGATATATAGACAGGTAGGTAGAGAGAGATATATATAGACAGGTAGGTAGAGAGAGACTGAGAGATATATAGACAGGTAGGTAGAGAGAGACAGTGAGAGATATATAGACAGGTAGGTAGAGAGAGACAGTGAGAGATATATAGACAGGTAGGTAGAGAGAGATATATATAGACAGGTAGGTAGAGAGGGAGAGTGAGAGATATATAGACAGGTAGGTAGAGAGAGAGACAGTGAGAGATATATAGACAGGTAGGTAGAGAGAGAGAGTGAGAGATATATAGACGGATAGGTAGAAAAAGAGAGATACATAGACAGGTAGGTAGAGATAGAGAGTGAGAGATATATAGACAGGTAGGTAGAGAGAGAGAGATATATAGACAGGTAGGTAGAGAGAGAGAGAGATATATAGACAGGTATGTAGAGAGAGAGACAGTGAGAGATATATAGACAGGTAGGTAGAGAGAGAGAGTGAGAGATATATAGACAGGTAGGTAGAAAAAGAGAGATACATAGACAGGTAGGTAGAGATAGAGAGTGAGAGATATATAGACAGGTAGGTAGAGAGAGACAGTGAGGGATATATAGACATTTAGGTAGAGAGAGAGAGATATATAGACAGGTAGGTAGAGAGAGAGAGTGAGAGATATATAGACAGGTAGGTAGAGAGAGAGAGATATATAGACAGGTAGGTAGAGAGAGAGATATATATAGACAGTTAGGTTGAGAGAGAGAGATATATAGACAGGTAGGTAGAGAGAGAGAGTGAGAGAGATATATATAGACAGGTAGGTAGAGAGAGAGTGAGAGATATATAGACAGGTAGGTAGAGATAGAGAGTGAGAGATATATAGACAGGTAGGTAGAGAGAGAGATATATAGACAGGTAGGTAGAGAGAGAGATATATAGATAGGTAGGTAGAGAGAGAGATATATAGACAGGTAGGTAGAGAGAGAGATATATAGATAGGTAGGTAGAGAGAGAGATATATAGACAGGTAGGTAGAGAGAGACTGTGAGAGATATATAGACAGGTAGGTAGAGAGAGAGATATATAGACAGGTAGGTAGAGAGAGAGATATATAGATAGGTAGGTAGAGAGAGACAGTGAGAGATATATAGACAGGTAGGTAGAGAGAGACAGTGAGAGATATATAGACAGGTAGGTAGAGAGAGAGATATATAGATAGGTAGGTAGAGAGAGACAGTGAGAGATATATAGACAGGTAGGTAGAGAGAGAGATATATAGATAGGTAGGTAGAGAGAGACTGTGAGAGATATATAGACAGGTAGGTAGAGAGAGAGAGATATATAGACAGGTAGGTAGAGAGAGACAGATATATAGACAGGTAGGTAGAGAGAGACAGTGAGAGATATATAGACAGGTAGGTAGACACTGCTTTATAGTGTACAGAGGAGGAAAAGTGAAGTGTTTATATGTTGGTTGCCTTGTGCCTAAATCAGAAACGATTATTATCAATATTATTAAGGGTGGATTGGTAATATCGGTAGATCATCGTGCACGATGTTTTGCAGCAGAGAGTTACGGCTCTTTACGATCTGAGTTCAAATCTCGTTGAGGTTAACTTTGCCTTTAATTGACCGTCTCCTCCACCCCAAATTGTTGGACTTGTGCCAAGAGGTTAACTTTGCCTTTCATTGACCGTCTCCTCCACCCCAAATTGTTGGACTTGTGCCAAGAGGTTAACTTTGCCTTTCATTGACCGTCTCCTCCACCCCAAATTGTTGGACTTGTGCCAAGAGGTTAACTTTGCCTTTAATTGACCGTCTCCTCCACCCCAAATTGTTGGACTTGTGCCAAGAGGTTAACTTTGCCTTTCATTGACCGTCTCCTCCACCCCAAATTGTTGGACTTGTGCCAAGAGGTTAACTTTGCCTTTAATTGACCGTCTCCTCCACCCCAAATTGTTGGACTTGTGCCAAGAGGTTAACTTTGCCTTTAATTGACCGTCTCCTCCACCCCAAATTGTTGGACTTGTGCCAAGAGGTTAACTTTGCCTTTCATTGACCGTCTCCTCCACCCCAAATTGTTGGACTTGTGCCAAGAGGTTAACTTTGCCTTTAATTGACCGTCTCCTCCACCCCAAATTGTTGGACTTGTGCCAAGAGGTTAACTTTGCCTTTAATTGACCGTCTCCTCCACCCCAAATTGTTGGACTTGTGCCAAGAGGTTAACTTTGCCTTTCATTGACCGTCTCCTCCACCCCAAATTGTTGGACTTGTGCCAAGAGGTTAACTTTGCCTTTCATTTACCGTCTCCTCCACCCCAAATTGTTGGACTTGTGCCAAGAGGTTAACTTTGCCTTTAATTGACCGTCTCCTCCACCCCAAATTGTTGGACTTGTGCCAAGAGGTTAACTTTGCCTTTCATTGACCGTCTCCTCCACCCCAAATTGTTGGACTTGTGCCAAGAGGTTAACTTTGCCTTTCATTGACCGTCTCCTCCACCCCAAATTGTTGGACTTGTGCCAAGAGGTTAACTTTGCCTTTCATTGACCGTCTCCTCCACCCCAAATTGTTGGACTTGTGCCAAGAGGTTAACTTTGCCTTTCATTGACCGTCTCCTCCACCCCAAATTGTTGGACTTGTGCCAATAGGTTAACTTTGCCTTTCATTGACCGTCTCCTCCACCCCAAATTGTTGGACTTGTGCCAAGAGTAGAACCATTATTATTATTGTTAAGTCCGATGTATTGGCAGTAATTGGTGTCGGACAACATGAATAGAGTTACAGCCTTTTACATTGAGTTCAATTCTCACTGAGGTCAAATTTATCTTTCATCCTTACGGTGTTGATAAAATACAGTACCAGTAACACACTGGGTTCATTTAATCAACTTTCGCCACCCCAAAAACTTGTTGACTTTCTACCTAAATCAGAAACCATTATTTATTATTGTTTAATATTTTAAATTAAATATATTTTCAGACTTGCAGAATTAGCATATTGTTTAAAACCCAGTGAAGACTCAGGAAGACATATTCCATCATTTTCCCAACCTGTAAGTTGTAACAATGTCTGGAATTCTAGAAGATCCATCAAAGTCAACTAAATCTATAACTAAGTCAAATAAAACTAAATTTAAGTAAAATATATTTCTTCAAGTGTTTTAAAACCATTTCCTCTGCTAGATGAAACCCTTATGGGGTATTTTTGGAGGCAATGTTTTATGGCGAGATACCATTCCTTTTAGTCATCTCTTATGACAGTAGAGACACAGGGATACAGTGTAGCTATTGTAAACCAGATACACACAGGGATACAGTGTACCTATTGTAAACCAGATATACCCAGGGATACAGTGTACCTATTGTAAACTAGATATACACAGGGATACAGTGTACCTATTGTAAACCAGATATACACAGGGATACAGTGTACCTATTGTAAACTAGATATACACTGGGATACAGTGTACCTATTGTAAACCAGATATACACTGGGATACAGTGTACCTATTGTAAACCAGATATACACTGGGATACAGTGTACCTATTGTAAACCAGATATACACAGGGATACAGTGTACCTATTGTAAACTAGATATACACAGGGATACAGTGTACCTATTGTAAACTAGATACACACAGGGATACAGTGTACCTATTGTAAACCAGATATACCTAGGGATACAGTGTAGCTATTGTAAACCAGATACACACAGGGATACAGTGTACCTATTGTAAACCAGATATACCCAGGGATACAGTGTACCTATTGTAAACCAGATATACACAGGGATACAATGTACCTATTGTAAACTAGATACACACAGGGATACAGTGTACCTATTGTAAACTAGATATACACAGGGATACAGTGTACCTATTGTAAACCAGATACACAGGGATACAGTGTACCTATTGTAAACTAGATATACACAGGGATACAGTGTACCTATTGTAAACCAGATACACAGGGATACAGTGTACCTATTGTAAACTAGATATACACAGGGATACAGTGTACCTATTGTAAACCAGATACACAGAGATACAGTGTACCTATTGTAAACCAGATACACACAGGGATACAGTGTACCTATTGTAAACTAGATATACACAGGGATACAGTGTACCTATTGTAAACCAGATACACAGGGATACAGTGTACCTATTGTAAACCAGATACACAGGGATACAGTGTACCTATTGTAAACCAGATATACACAGGGATACAGTGTACCTATTGTAAACTAGATATACACAGGGATACAGTGTACCTATTGTAAACTAGATATACACAGGGATACAGTGTACCTATTGTAAACCAGATACACAGGGATACAGTGTACCTATTGTAAACCAGATATACACAGGGATACAGTGTACCTATTGTAAACTAGATATACACAGGGATACAGTGTACCTATTGTAAACTAGATATACACAGGGATACAGTGTACCTATTGTAAACCAGATACACAGGGATACAGTGTACCTATTGTAAACCAGATATACACAGGGATACAGTGTACCTATTGTAAACCAGATATACACAGGGATACAGTATACCCATTGTAAACCAGATATACACAGGGATACAGTGTACCTATTGTAAACCAGATATACACTGGGATACAGTGTACCTATTGTATACGAGATACACAGGGATACAGTGTACCTATTGTAAACCAGATACACAGGCATACAGTGTACCTATTGTAAACCAGATATACACAGGGATACAGTGTACCTATTGTAAACCAGATATACCCAGGGATATAATGTACCTATTATAAACCAGATATACACAGGGATACAGTGTACCTATTGTAAACCAGATATACACAGGGATGCAGTGTACCTATTGTAAACCAGATATACACAGGGATACAGTATACCTATTGTATACCAGATACACAGGGATACAGTGTACCTATTGTAAACCAGATACACAGGCATACAGTGTACCTATTGTAAACCAGATATACACAGGGATACAGTGTACCTATTGTAAACTAGATATACACAGGGATACAGTGTACCTATTGTAAACCAGATACACAGGGATACAGTGTACCTATTGTAAACCAGATATACCCAGGGATACAGTGTACCTATTGTAAACCAGATATACACAGGGATACAGTGTACCTATTGTATACGAGATACACAGGGATACAGTGTACCTATTGTAAACCAGATATACACAGGGATACAGTATACCTATTGTAAACCAGATATACACAGGGATACAGTGTACATATTGTAAACCAGATATACACAGGGATACAGTGTACCTATTGTAAACCAGATATACACAGGGATACAGTATACCTATTGTAAACCAGATATACACAGGGATACAGTGTACATATTGTAAACCAGATACATGTTTTCCCATCCTATAATTAACAATAATGTCTAGAATTCTATAAGAACCTTGTTAGAAAATAGTTAAGTTTAACTGTTTCTGTTCAGAGAAATTGTCATGTCTTTGTCATAAAGTCCTCTCTACTCTGTGTTGTCACCATTCCATCACTACAGAAGTTGTCATGACTAAAGTCCTATCTACTCTGTGTTGCACCATTCCATCACTAGATATGTCTTTGTCTCAACTAAAGTGCTCTCTAATCAATGTTCACCATTCCAGTGCCATGTCTTTATATTCTCCATTTCTTCTTCTATTGTAGTTTGAGAATCTACAGAAGGAATACTGTGTTTATTCCCTGGCCAAGAGTTATTTTGACCTTAAAGAATATCTACGTGCCGTCCATTTCCTGGAACAGTCTGAACTACGAAGCAATGTCACCTATTTCCTCTACATGTATTCCAGATACCTGGCAGATGAGAAGAGAAGGGCATATAATATGACTGATTCGTTCAGTAGGTTCATGAGATTTGTCAACTTCTTTTCACAAGATTCATTGTCAACTATGTCATCATCATCATTTTTATGTCTGTTTTTTTTCACGCTTGCAGTATCTCTCCACTCGCTGCATTCCTTTATCTCCTCAGCAATTTGAGGTCAGCTCTCACAACCTCTGCCAGGTCTACCTCTAATGGGATTTCCTGGCACTTCTCCACCCAGTGATCATCATCTATGTCCATACGAACACAGTCTTCTCTCCTGCACATCACCTCAGATTCCTCTTAAACCCAGTTTCTCCCTGAGTTCATCCAAGCTCTGCCTTTTTCTCACAGTTTCATTGCACATCCAACAACGCATGGTTGCTTTATTTCTTTCCAGCCTATGCATGTCCTCTGCAATCACTGCCCATGTTTCACTACCATGCAACATTACACTTCGCACACAGGAGTCATATAACCACCTTACAGGGTAGACTAGGTAATTTTTGTTTTGGCACCAACACAACCACTTTACAGGCTGGACTGTGCACTTCTTGGTCACATTTCCATGACATATATTGCGGTAATGTTCTTTGTTGTATATAATGTCACCACTGTTGACTAAAGGTGTCCTCTTTATTACTACAGCTAGTATGACCCCAGTTATAAAGCTGTCCTCTTCCTACAGCTAGCATGACCCCAGGTATAAAGCTAATGTCCTTTATTCCTACAGCTAGTATGAACTCAGTTATAAAGCTGTCCTCATTATTCCTACAGCTAGTATGACCCCAATTATAAAGCTGTCCTCTTTATTCCTACAGCTAGTATGACCCCAGTTATAAAGCTGTCCTCTTTCTTCCTACAACTAGTATGATCCCAGTTAGAAAGCTGTCCTCTCTATTCCTACAGCTAGTATGACCCCAGTTATAAAGCTGTCCTCTTCCTACAGCTAGCATGACCCCAGGTATAAAGCTAATGTCCTTTATTCCTACAGCTAGTATGACCTCAGTTATAAAGCTGTCCTCTTTATTCCTACAGCTAGTATGACCCCAGTTATAAAGCTGTCCTCTTTATTCCTACAACTAGTATGATCCCAGTTAGAAAGCTGTCCTCTTTATTCCTACAGCTAGTATGACCTCAGGTATAAAGCTGTCTTTATTCCTACAACTAGTATGACCCCAGTTATAAAGCTGTCCTCTTTATTCCTACAGCTAGTATGACCCCAGTTATAAAGCTGTCCTCTTTATTCCTACAACTAGTATGACCCCAGTTATAAAGCTGTCCTCTTTATTCCTACAGCTAGTATGACCCCAGTTATAAAGCTGTCCTCTTTATTCCTACACCTAGTATGACCCAAGTTAGAAAGCTGTCCTCTTTATTCCTACACCTAGTATGACCCCAGTTATAAAGCTGTCCTCTTTATTCCTACACCTAGTATGACCCCAGTTATAAAGCTGTCCTCTTTATTCCTACATCTAGTATGACCCCAGTTATAAAGCTGTCCTCTTTATTCCTACAACTAGTATGACCCCAGTTATAAAGCTGTCCTCTTTCTTCCTACAGCTAGTATGACCCCAGTTATAAAGCTGTCCTCTTTATTCCTACAGCTCGTATGACCCCAGTTATAAAGCTGTCCTCTCTATTCCTACACTAGTATGACCCCAGTTATAATGCTGTCCTCTTTATTCCTACAGCTAGTATGACACCAGTTATAAAGCTGTCCTCTTTATTCCTACAGCTAGTATGACCCCAGTTATAAAGCTGTCCTCTTTATTCCTACAGCTACTATGACCCCAGTTATAAAGCTGTCCCCTTTATTCCTACAACTAGTATGACCCCAGTTATAAAGCTGTCCTCTTTATACCTACATCTAGTATGACCCCAGTTATAAAGCTGTCCTCTTTATTTCTACAACTAGTATGACCCCAGTTATAAAGCTGTCCTCTTTATTCTTACAGCTAGTATGACCCCAGTTATAAAGCTGTCCTCTTTATTCCTACAGCTAGTATGACCTCAGTTGTAAAGCTGTCCTCTTTATTCCTACAACTAGTATGACCCCAGTTATAAAGCTGTCCTCTTTATTCCTACAACTAGTATGACCCCAGTTATAAAGCTGTCCTCTTTATTCCTACAACTAGTATGACCCCAGTTATAAAGCTGTCCTCTTTATTCCTACAGCTAGTATGACCCCAGTTATAAAGCTGTCCTCTTTATTCCTACAGCTAGTATGACCCCAGTTATAAAGCTGTCCTCTTTATTCCTACAGCTAGTATGACCCCAGTTATAAAGCTGTCCTCTTTCTTCCTACAGCTAGTATGACCCCAGTTATAAAGCTGTCCTCTTTATTCCTACAGCTCGTATGACCCCAGTTATAAAGCTGTCCTCTCTATTCCTACACTAGTATGACCCCAGTTATAATGCTGTCCTCTTTATTCCTACAGCTAGTATGACACCAGTTATAAAGCTGTCCTCTTTATTCCTACAGCTAGTATGACCCCAGTTATAAAGCTGTCCTCTTTATTCCTACAGCTACTATGACCCCAGTTATAAAGCTGTCCCCTTTATTCCTACAACTAGTATGACCCCAGTTATAAAGCTGTCCTCTTTATACCTACATCTAGTATGACCCCAGTTATAAAGCTGTCCTCTTTATTTCTACAACTAGTATGACCCCAGTTATAAAGCTGTCCTCTTTATTCTTACAGCTAGTATGACCCCAGTTATAAAGCTGTCCTCTTTATTCCTACAGCTAGTATGACCTCAGTTGTAAAGCTGTCCTCTTTATTCCTACAACTAGTATGACCCCAGTTATAAAGCTGTCCTCTTTATTCCTACAACTAGTATGACCCCAGTTATAAAGCTGTCCTCTTTATTCCTACAACTAGTATGACCCCAGTTATAAAGCTGTCCTCTTTATTCCTACAGCTAGTATGACCCCAGTTATAAAGCTGTCCTCTTTATTCCTACAGCTAGTATGACCCCAGTTATAAAGCTGTCCTCTTTATTCCTACAGCTAGTATGACCCCAGTTATAAAGCTGTCCTCTTTATTCCTACAGCTAGTATGACCCCAGTTATAAAGCTGTCCTCTTTATTCCTACAGCTAGTATGACCCCAGTTATAAAGCTGTCCTCTTTATTCTTACAGCTAGTATGACTTCAGTTATAAAGCTGTCCTCTTTATTCTTACAGCTAGTATGACCCCAGTTATAAAGCTGTCCTCTCTATTCCTACATCTATCATGACCCCAGTTATAAAGCTGTCCTCTTTATTCTTACAGCTAGTATGACCCCAGTTATAAAGCTGTCCTCTTTATTCCTACAACTAGTATGATTCCAGTTATAAAGCTGTCCTCTTTATTCCTACAGCTAGTATGACCCCAGTTATAAAGCTGTCCTCTTTATTCCTACAGCTAGTATGACCACAGTTATAAAGCTGTCCTCTTTATTCCTACAGCTAGTATGACCTCAGGTATAAAGCTAATGTCCTTTATTCCTACAACTAGTATGACCCCAGTTATAAAGCTGTCCTCTTTATTCCTACAGCTAGCATGACCCCAGTTATAAAGCTGTCCTCTTTATTCCTACACCTAGTATGACCCCAGTTAGAAAGCTGTCCTCTTTATTCCTACAGCTAGTATGACCCCAGTTATAAAGCTGTCCTCTTTCTTCCTACAGCTAGTATGACCCCAGTTATAAAGCTGTCCTCTTTATTCCTACAGCTCGTATGACCCCAGTTATAAAGCTGTCCTCTCTATTCCTACACTAGTATGACCCCAGTTATAATGCTGTCCTCTTTATTCCTACAGCTAGTATGACACCAGTTATAAAGCTGTCCTCTTTATTCCTACAGCTAGTATGACCCCAGTTATAAAGCTTTCTTCTTTATTCCTACAGCTACTATGACCCCAGTTATAAAGCTGTCTTCTTTATTCCTACAGCTAGTATGACCCCAGTTATAAAGCTGTCCTCTTTATTCCTACAGCTAGTATGACCCCAGTTATAAAGCTGTCCTCTTTATTCCTACAGCTAGTATGACCACAGTTATAAAGCTGTCCTCTTTATTCCTACAGCTAGTATGACCCCAGTTATAAAGCTGTCCTCTTCCTACAGCTAGTATGACCCCAGTTATAAAGCTGTCCTCTTTATTCCTACAGCTAGTATGACACCAGTTATAAAGCTGTCCTCTTTATTCCTACAGCTAGTATGACCCCAGTTATAAAGCTTTCTTCTTTATTCCTACAGCTACTATGACCCCAGTTATAAAGATGTCTTCTTTATTCCTACAGCTAGTATGACCCCAGTTATAAAGCTGTCCTCTTTATTCCTACAGCTAGTATGACCCCAGTTATAAAGCTGTCCTCTTTATTCCTACAGCTAGTATGACCACAGTTATAAAGCTGTCCTCTTTATTCCTACAGCTAGTATGACCCCAGTTATAAAGCTGTCCTCTTCCTACAGCTAGTATGACCCCAGTTATAAAGCTGTCCTCTTTATTCCTACAGCTAGTATGACCCCAGTTATAAAGCTGTCCTCTTTATTACTACAGCTAGTATGACCCCAGTTATAAAGCTGTCCTCTTTATTGCTACAGCTAGTATGACCCCAGTTATAAAGCTGTCCTCTTTATTCCTACACCTAGTATGACCCCAGTTATAAAGCTGTCCTCTTTATTCCTACAACTAGTATGACCCCAGTTATAAAGCTGTCCCCTTTATTCCTACAACTAGTATGACCCCAGTTATAAAGCTGTCCTCTTTATACCTACATCTAGTATGACTCCAGTTATAAAGCTGTCCTCTTTATTTCTACAACTAGTATGACCCCAGTTATAAAGCTGTCCTCTTTATTCTTACAGCTAGTATGACCCCAGTAATAAAGCTGTCCTCTTTATTCCTACAGCTAGTATGACCCCAGTTATAAAGCTGTCCTCTTAATTCCTACAACTAGTATGACCCCAGTTATAAAGCTGTCCTCTTTATTCCTACAACTAGTATGACCCCAGTTATAAAGCTGTCCTCTTTATTCCTACAACTAGTATGACCCCAGTTATAAAGCTGTCCTCTCTATTCCTTCAGCTCGTATGACCCCAGTTATAAAGCTGTCCTCTTTATTCCTACAGCTAGTATGACCCCAGTTATAAAGCTGTCCTCTTTATTCTTACAGCTAGTATGACTTCAGTTATAAAGCTGTCCTCTTTATTCTTACAGCTAGTATGACCCCAGTTATAAAGCTGTCCTCTTTATTCTTACAGCTAGTATGACCCCAGTTATAAAGCTGTCCTCTCTATTCCTACATCTAGCATGACCCCAGTTATAAAGCTGTCCTCTTTATTCTTACAGCTAGTATGACCCCAGTTATAAAGCTGTCCTCTTTATTCCTACAACTAGTATGATTCCAGTTATAAAGCTGTCCTCTTTATTCCTACAGCTAGTATGACCCCAGTTATAAAGCTGTCCTCTTTATTCCTACAGCTAGTATGACCACAGTTATAAAGCTGTCCTCTTTATTCCTACAGCTAGTATGACCTCAGGTATAAAGCTAATGTCCTTTATTCCTACAACTAGTATGACCCCAGTTATAAAGCTGTCCTCTTTATTCCTACAGCTAGCATGACCCCAGTTATAAAGCTGTCCTCTTTATTCCTACACCTAGTATGACCCCAGTTAGAAAGCTGTCCTCTTTATTCCTACAGCTAGTATGACCCCAGTTTTAAAGCTGTCCTCTTTATTGCTACAACTAGTATGACCCCAGTTATAAAGCTGTCCTCTTTATTCCTACAGCTAGTATGACCCCAGTTATAAAGCTGTCCTCTTTATTCCTACACCTAGTATGACCCCAGTTAGAAAGCTGTCCTCTTTATTCCTACAGCTAGTATGACCCCAGTTATAAAGCTGTCCTCTTTATTCCTACATCTAGTATGACCCCAGTTATAAAGCTGTCCTCTTTATTCCTACATCTAGTATGACCCCAGTTATAAAGCTGTCCTCTTTATTCCTACAGCTAGTATGACCCCAGTTATAAAGCTGTCCTCTTTATTCCTACACCTAGTATGAGCCCAGTTATAAAGCTGTCCTTTATTCCTACAGCTAGTATGACCCCAGTTATAAAGCTGTCCTCTTTATTCCTACAACTAGTATGACCCCAGTTAGAAAGCTGTCCTCTTTATTCCTACAGCTAGTATGACCACAGTTATAAAGCTGTCCTCTTTATTCCTATAGCTAGTATGACCTCAGGTATAAAGCTAATGTCCTTTATTCCTACAACTAGTATGACCCCAGTTATAAAGCTGTCCTCTTTATTCCTACAGCTAGTATGACCCCAGTTATAAAGCTGTCCTCTTTATTCCTACACCTAGTATGAGCCCAGTTAGAAAGCTGTCCTCTTTATTCCAACAGCTAGTATGACCCCAGGTATAAATCTGTCCTCTTTATTCCTACAACTAGTATGACCCCAGTTATAAAGCTGTCCTCTTTATTCATACAGCTAGTATGACCCCAGTTATAAAGCTGTCCTCTTTATTCCTACACCTAGTATGACCCCAGTTAGAAAGCTGTCCTCTTTATTCCTACAGCTAGTATGACCCCAGTTATAAAGCTGTCCTCTTCCTACAGCTAGCATGACCCCAGGTATAAAGCTAATGTCCTTTATTCCTACAGCTAGTATGACCTCAGTTATAAAGCTGTCCTCTTTATTCCTACAGCTAGTATGACCCCAGTTATAAAGCTGTCCTCTTTATTCCTACAACTAGTATGATCCCAGTTAGAAAGCTGTCCTCTCTATGCCTACAGCTACTATGACCCCAGTTATAAAGCTGTCTTTATTCCTACAGCTAGTATGACCCCAGTTATAAAGCTGCCCTCTTTATTCCTACACCTAGTATGACCCCAGTTATAAAGCTGTCCTCTTTATTCCTACAGCTAGTATGACCACAGTTATAAAGCTGTCCTCTTTATTCCTACAGCTAGTATGACCTCAGGTATAAAGCTAATGTCCTTTATTCCTACAACTAGTATGACCCCAGTTATAAAGCTGTCCTCTTTATTCCTACAGCTAGCATGACCCCAGTTATAAAGCTGTCCTCTTTATTCCTACACCTAGTATGACCCCAGTTAGAAAGCTGTCCTCTTTATTCCTACAGCTGGTATGACCCCAGTTTTAAAGCTGTCCTCTTTATTCCTACAACTAGTATGACCCCAGTTATAAAGCTGTCCTCTTTATTCCTACAGCTAGTATGACCCCAGTTATAAAGCTGTCCTCTTTATTGCTACACCTAGTATGACCCCAGTTAGAAAGCTGTCCTCTTTATTCCTACAGCTAGTATGACCCCAGTTATAAAGCTGTCCTCTTTATTCCTACATCTAGTATGACCCCAGTTATAAAGCTGTCCTCTTTATTCCTACAGCTAGTATGACCCCAGTTATAAAGCTGTCCTCTTTATTCCTACACCTAGTATGAGCCCAGTTATAAAGCTGTCCTCTTTATTCCTACAGCTAGTATGACCCCAGTTATAAAGCTGTCCTCTTTATTCCTACAACTAGTATGACCCCAGTTAGAAAGCTGTCCTCTTTATTCCTACAGCTAGTATGACCACAGTTATAAAGCTGTCCTCTTTATTCCTATAGCTAGTATGACCTCAGGTATAAAGCTAATGTCCTTTATTCCTACAACTAGTATGACCCCAGTTATAAAGCTGTCCTCTTTATTCCTACAGCTAGTATTACCCCAGTTATAAAGCTGTCCTCTTTATTCCTACACCTAGTATGAGCCCAGTTAGAAAGCTGTCCTCTTTATTCCTACAGCTAGTATGACCCCAGTTATAAATCTGTCCTCTTTATTCCTACAACTAGTATGACCCCAGTTATAAAGCTGTCCTCTTTATTCCTACAGCTAGTATGACCCCAGTTATAAAGCTGTCCTCTTCCTACAGCTAGCATGACCCCAGGTATAAAGCTAATGTCCTTTATTCCTACAGCTAGTATGACCTCAGTTATAAAGCTGTCCTCTTTATTCCTACAGCTAGTATGACCCCAGTTATAAAGCTGTCCTCTTTATTCCTACAACTAGTATGATCCCAGTTAGAAAGCTGTCCTCTCTATTCCTACAGCTACTATGACCCCAGTTATAAAGCTGTCTTTATTCCTACAGCTAGTATGACCCCAGTTATAAAGCTGCCCTCTTTATTCCTACACCTAGTATGACCCCAGTTATAAAGCTGTCCTCTTTATTCCTACAGCTAGTATGACCACAGTTATAAAGCTGTCCTCTTTATTCCTACAGCTAGTATGACCTCAGGTATAAAGCTAATGTTCTTTATTCCTACAACTAGTATGACCCCAGTTATAAAGCTGTCCTCTTTATTCATACAGCTAGTATGACCCCAGTTATAAAGCTGTCCTCTTTATTCCTACAACTAGTATGACCCCAGTTATAAAGCTGTCCTCTTTATTCCTACAGCTAGTATGACCCCAATTATAAAGCTGTCCTCTTTCTTCCTACAGCTAGTATGACCCCAGTTATAAAGCTGTCCTCTTTATTCCTACAGCTCGTATGACCCCAGTTATAAAGCTGTCCTCTCTATTCCTACACTAGTATGACCCCAGTTATAATGCTGTCCTCTTTATTCCTACAGCTAGTATGACACCAGTTATAAAGCTGTCCTCTTTATTCCTACAGCTAGTATGACCCCAGTTATAAAGCTGTCCTCTTTATTCCTACAGCTACTATGACCCCAGTTATAAAGCTGTCCTCTCTATTCCTACACTAGTATGACCCCAGTTATAAATCTGTCCTCTTTATTCCTACAGCTACTATGACCCCAGTTATAAAGCTGTCCTCTTTATTCCTACAGCTAGTATGACCCCAGTTATAAAGCTGTCCTCTTTATTCCTACAACTAGTATGACCCCAGTTATAAAGCTGTCCTCTTTATTCCTACAACTAGTATGACCCCAGTTATAAAGCTGTCCTCTTTATTCCTACAACTAGTATGACCGCAGTTATAAAGCTGTCCTCTTTATTCTTACAGCTAGTATGACCCCAGTTATAAAGCTGTCCTTTATATTCCTACACTAGTACGACCCCAGTTATAAAGCTGTCCTCTTTATTCCTACAGCTACTATGACCCCAGTTATAAAGCTGTCCTCTTTATTCTTACAGCTACTATGACCCCAGTTATAAAGCTGTCCTCTTTATTCCTACAGCTACTATGACCCCAGCTATAAAGCTGTCCTCTTTATTCCTACACCTAGTATGACCCCATTTATAAAGCTGTCCTCTTTATACCTACATCTAGTATGACCCCAGTTATAAAGCTGTCCTCTTTATTTCTACAACTAGTATGACCCCAGTTATAAAGCTGTCCTCTTTATTCTTACAGCTAGTATGACCCCAGTTATAAAGCTGTCCTCTTTATTCCTACACCTAGTATGAGCCCAGTTAGAAAGCTGTCCTCTTTATTCCTACAGCTAGTATGACCCCAGTTATAAATCTGTCCTCTTTATTCCTACAACTAGTATGACCCCAGTTATAAAGCTGTCCTCTTTATTCCTACAGCTAGTATGACCCCAGTTATAAAGCTGTCCTCTTCCTACAGCTAGCATGACCCCAGGTATAAAGCTAATGTCCTTTATTCCTACAGCTAGTATGACCTCAGTTATAAAGCTGTCCTCTTTATTCCTACAGCTAGTATGACCCCAGTTATAAAGCTGTCCTCTTTATTCCTACAACTAGTATGATCCCAGTTAGAAAGCTGTCCTCTCTATTCCTACAGCTACTATGACCCCAGTTATAAAGCTGTCTTTATTCCTACAGCTAGTATGACCCCAGTTATAAAGCTGCCCTCTTTATTCCTACACCTAGTATGACCCCAGTTATAAAGCTGTCCTCTTTATTCCTACAGCTAGTATGACCACAGTTATAAAGCTGTCCTCTTTATTCCTACAGCTAGTATGACCTCAGGTATAAAGCTAATGTTCTTTATTCCTACAACTAGTATGACCCCAGTTATAAAGCTGTCCTCTTTATTCATACAGCTAGTATGACCCCAGTTATAAAGCTGTCCTCTTTATTCCTACAACTAGTATGACCCCAGTTATAAAGCTGTCCTCTTTATTCCTACAGCTAGTATGACCCCAATTATAAAGCTGTCCTCTTTCTTCCTACAGCTAGTATGACCCCAGTTATAAAGCTGTCCTCTTTATTCCTACAGCTCGTATGACCCCAGTTATAAAGCTGTCCTCTCTATTCCTACACTAGTATGACCCCAGTTATAATGCTGTCCTCTTTATTCCTACAGCTAGTATGACACCAGTTATAAAGCTGTCCTCTTTATTCCTACAGCTAGTATGACCCCAGTTATAAAGCTGTCCTCTTTATTCCTACAGCTACTATGACCCCAGTTATAAAGCTGTCCTCTCTATTCCTACACTAGTATGACCCCAGTTATAAATCTGTCCTCTTTATTCCTACAGCTACTATGACCCCAGTTATAAAGCTGTCCTCTTTATTCCTACAGCTAGTATGACCCCAGTTATAAAGCTGTCCTCTTTATTCCTACAACTAGTATGACCCCAGTTATAAAGCTGTCCTCTTTATTCCTACAACTAGTATGACCCCAGTTATAAAGCTGTCCTCTTTATTCCTACAACTAGTATGACCGCAGTTATAAAGCTGTCCTCTTTATTCCTACAACTAGTATGACCCCAGTTATAAAGCTGTCCTCTTTATTCCTACAACTAGTATGACCCCAGTTATAAAGCTGTCCTCTTTATTCCTACAACTAGTATGACCCCAGTTATAAAGCTGTCCTCTCTATTCCTACAGCTCGTATGACCCCAGTTATAAAGCTGTCCTCTTTATTCCTACAGCTAGTATGACCCCAGTTATAAAGCTGTCCTCTTTATTCCTACAGCTAGTATGACCCCAGTTATAAAGCTGTCCTCTTTATTCCTACAGCTAGTATGACCCCAGTTATAAAGCTGTCCTCTTTATTCCTACAGCTAGTATGACCCCAGTTATAAAGCTGTCCTCTTTATTCCTACAGCTAGTATGACCCCAGTTATAAAGCTGTCCTCTTTATTCCTACAGCTAGTATGACCACAGTTATAAAGCTGTCCTCTTTATTCCTATAGCTAGTATGTCCTCAGGTATAAAGCTAATGTCCTTTATTCCTACAACTAGTATGACCCCAGTTATAAAGCTGTCCTCTTTATTCCTACAGCTAGTATGACCCCAGTTATAAAGCTGTCCTCTTTATTCCTACACCTAGTATGAGCCCAGTTAGAAAGCTGTCCTCTTTATTCCTACAGCTAGTATGACCCCAGTTATAAATCTGTCCTCTTTATTCCTACAACTAGTATGACCCCAGTTATAACGCTGTCCTCTTTATTCATACAGCTAGTATGACCCCAGTTATAAAGCTGTCCTCTTTATTCCTACACCTAGTATGACCCCAGTTAGAAAGCTGTCCTCTTTATTCCTACAGCTAGTATGACCCCAGTTATACAGCTGTCCTCTTCCTACAGCTAGCATGACCCCAGGTATAAAGCTAATGTCCTTTATTCCTACAGCTAGTATGAACTCAGTTATAAAGCTGTCCTCTTTATTCCTACAGCTAGTATGACCCCAATTATAAAGCTGTCCTCTTTATTCCTACAGCTAGTATGACCCCAGTTATAAAGCTGTCCTCTTTCTTCCTACAACTAGTATGATCCCAGTTAGAAAGCTGTCCTCTCTATTCCTACAGCTAGTATGACCCCAGTTATAAAGCTGTCCTCTTCCTACAGCTAGCATGACCCCAGGTATAAAGCTAATGTCCTTTATTCCTACAGCTAGTATGACCTCAGTTATAAAGCTATCCTCTTTATTCCTACAGCTAGTATGACCCCAGTTATAAAGCTGTCCTCTTTATTCCTACAACTAGTATGATCCCAGTTAGAAAGCTGTCCTCTCTATTCCTACAGCTACTATGACCCCAGTTATAAAGCTGTCTTTATTCCTACAGCTGGTATGACCCCAGTTATAAAGCTGCCCTCTTTATTCCTACACCTAGTATGACCCCAGTTATAAAGCTGTCCTCTTTATTCCTACAGCTAGTATGACCACAGTTATAAAGCTGTCCTCTTTATTCCTACAGCTAGTATGACCCCAGTTATAAAGCTGTCCTCTTTATTCCTACAGCTAGTATGACCCCAGTTATAAAGCTGTCCTCTTTATTCCTACAGCTAGTATGACCCCAGTTATAAAGCTGTCCTCTTTATTCCTACAGCTAGTATGACCCCAGTTATAAAGCTGTCCTCTTTATTCCTACAGCTAGTATGACCCCAGTTATAAAGCTGTCCTCTTTCTTCCTACAGCTAGTATGACCCCAGTTATAAAGCTGTCCTCTTTATTCCTACAGCTAGTATGACCACAGTTATAAAGCTGTCCTCTTTATTCCTATAGCTAGTATGTCCTCAGGTATAAAACTAATGTCCTTTATTCCTACAACTAGTATGACCCCAGTTATAAAGCTGTCCTCTTTATTCCTACAGCTAGTATGACCCCAGTTATAAAGCTGTCCTCTTTATTCCTACACCTAGTATGAGCCCAGTTAGAAAGCTGTCCTCTTTATTCCTACATCTAGTATGACCCCAGTTATAAATCTGTCCTCTTTATTCCTACAACTAGTATGACCCCAGTTATAAAGCTGTCCTCTTTATTCATACAGCTAGTATGACCCCAGTTATAAAGCTTTCCTCTTTATTCCTACACCTAGTATGACCCCAGTTAGAAAGCTGTCCTCTTTATTCCTACAGCTAGTATGACCCCAGTTATAAAGCTGTCCTCTTCCTACAGCTAGCATGACCCCAGGTATAAAGCTAATGTCCTTTATTCCTACAGCTAGTATGAACTCAGTTATAAAGCTGTCCTCTTTATTCCTACAGCTAGTATGACCCCAATTATAAAGCTGTCCTCTTTATTCCTACAGCTAGTATGACCCCAGTTATAAAGCTGTCCTCTTTCTTCCTACAACTAGTATGACCCCAGTTATAAAGCTGTCCTCTTTATTCCTACAGCTAGTATGACCTCAGGTATAAAGCTAATGTTCTTTATTCCTACAACTAGTATGACCCCAGTTATAAAGCTGTCCTCTTTATTCATACAGCTAGTATGACCCCAGTTATAAGGCTGTCCTCTTTATTCCTACAACTAGTATGACCCCAGTTATAAAGCTGTCCTCTTTATTCCTACAGCTAGTATGACCCCAGTTATAAAGCTGTCCTCTTTATTCCTACACCTAGTATGACCCCAGTTAGAAAGCTGTCCTCTTTATTCCTACACCTAGTATGACCCCAGTTATAAAGCTGTCCTCTTTATTCCTACACCTAGTATGACCCCAGTTATAAAGCTGTCCTCTTTATTCCTACATCTAGTATGACCCCAGTTATAAAGCTGTCCTCTTTATTCCTACAACTAGTATGACCCCAGTTATAAAGCTGTCCTCTTTCTTCCTACAGCTAGTATGACCCCAGTTATAAAGCTGTCCTCTTTATTCCTACAGCTCGTATGACCCCAGTTATAAAGCTGTCCTCTCTATTCCTACACTAGTATGACCCCAGTTATAATGCTGTCCTCTTTATTCCTGCAGCTAGTATGACACCAGTTATAAAGCTGTCCTCTTTATTCCTACAGCTAGTATGACCCCAGTTATAAAGCTGTCCTCTTTATTCCTACAGCTACTATGACCCCAGTTATAAAGCTGTCCTCTCTATTCCTACACTAGTATGACCCCAGTTATAAAGCTGTCCTCTTTATTCCTACAGCTACTATGACCCCAGTTATAAAGCTGTCCTCTTTATTCCTACAGCTAGTATGACCCCAGTTATAAAGCTGTCCTCTTTATTCCTACAACTAGTATGACCCCAGTTATAAAGCTGTCCTCTTTATTCCTACAACTAGTATGACCCCAGTTATAAAGCTGTCCTCTTTATTCCTACAACTAGTATGACCGCAGTTATAAAGCTGTCCTCTTTATTCTTACAGCTAGTATGACCCCAGTTATAAAGCTGTCCTTTATATTCCTACACTAGTATGACCCCAGTTATAAAGCTGTCCTCTTTATTCCTACAGCTACTATGACCCCAGTTATAAAGCTGTCCTCTTTATTCTTACAGCTACTATGACCCCAGTTATAAAGCTGTCCTCTTTATTCCTACAGCTACTATGACCCCAGCTATAAAGCTGTCCTCTTTATTCCTACAGCTAGTATGACCCCAGTTATAAAGCTGTCCTCTTTATTCCTACAGCTAGTATGACCCCAGTTATAAAGCTTCTTTATTCCTACAGCTACTATGACCCCAGTTATAAAGCTGTCTTCTTTATTCCTACAGCTAGTATGACCCCAGTTATAAAGCTGTCCTCTTTATTCCTACAGCTAGTATGACCACAGTTATAAAGCTGTCCTCTTTATTCCTACAGCTAGTATGACCCCAGTTATAAAGCTGTCCTCTTCCTACAGCTAGTATGACCCCAGTTATAAAGCTGTCCTCTTTATTCCTACAGCTAGTATGACCCCAGTTATAAAGCTGTCCTCTTTATTACTACAGCTAGTATGACCTCAGTTATAAAGCTGTCCTCTTTATTCCTACAGCTAGTATGACCCCAGTTATAAAGCTGTCCTCTTTATTCCTACACCTAGTATGACCCCAGTTATAAAGCTGTCCTCTTTATTCCTACAACTAGTATGACCCCAGTTATAAAGCTGTCCCCTTTATTCCTACAACTAGTATGACCCCAGTTATAAAGCTGTCCTCTTTATACCTACATCTAGTATGACCCCAGTTATAAAGCTGTTCTCTTTATTTCTACAACTAGTATGACCCCAGTTATAAAGCTGTCCTCTTTATTCTTACAGCTAGTATGACCCCAGTTATAAAGCTGTCCGCTTTATTCCTACAGCTAGTATGACCCCAGTTATAAAGCTGTCCTCTTTATTCCTACAACTAGTATGACCCCAGTTATAAAGCTGTCCTCTTTATTCCTACAGCTAGTATGACCCCAGTTATAAAGCTGTCCTCTTTATTCCTACAGCTAGTATGACCCCAGTTATAAAGCTGTCCTCTTTATTCCTACAGCTAGTATGACTCCAGTTATAAAGCTGTCCTCTTTATTCTTACAGCTAGTATGACCTCAGTTATAAAGCTGTCCTCTTTATTCTTACAGCTAGTATGACCCCAGTTATAAAGCTGTCCTCTCTATTCCTACATCTAGCATGACCCCAGTTATAAAGCTGTCCTCTTTATTCTTACAGCTAGTATGACCCCAGTTATAAAGCTGTCCTCTTTATTCCTACAACTAGTATGATCCCAGTTAGAAAGCTGTCCTCTCTATTCCTACAGCTACTATGACCCCAGTTATAAAGCTGTCTGTATTCCTACAGCTAGTATGACCCCAGTTATAAAGCTGCCCTCTTTATTCCTACACCTAGTATGACCCCAGTTATAAAGCTGTCCTCTTTATTCCTACAGCTAGTATGACCACAGTTATAAAGCTGTCCTCTTTATTCCTACAGCTAGTATGACCTCAGGTATAAAGCTAATGTCCTTTATTCCTACAACTAGTATGACCCCAGTTATAAAGCTGTCCTCTTTATTCCTACAGCTAGCATGACCCCAGTGATAAAGCTGTCCTCTTTATTCCTACACCCAGTATGACCCCAGTTAGAAAGCTGTCCTCTTTATTCCTACAGCTAGTATGACCCCAGTTATAAAGCTGTCCTCTTTATTCCTACAGCTAGTATGACCCCAGTTATAAAGCTGTCCTCTTTATTCCTACAACTAGTATGACCCCAGTTATAAAGCTGTCCTCTTTATTCCTACAACTAGTATGACCCCAGTTATAAAGCTGTCCTCTTTATTCCTACAACTAGTATGACCGCAGTTATAAAGCTGTCCTCTTTATTCTTACAGCTAGTATGACCCCAGTTATAAAGCTGTCCTTTATATTCCTACACTAGTATGACCCCAGTTATAAAGCTGTCCTCTTTATTCCTACAGCTACTATGACCCCAGTTATAAAGCTGTCCTCTTTATTCTTACAGCTACTATGACCCCAGTTATAAAGCTGTCCTCTTTATTCCTACAGCTACTATGACCCCAGCTATAAAGCTGTCCTCTTTATTCCTACAGCTAGTATGACCCCAGTTATAAAGCTGTCCTCTTTATTCCTACAGCTAGTATGACCCCAGTTATAAAGCTTCTTTATTCCTACAGCTACTATGACCCCAGTTATAAAGCTGTCTTCTTTATTCCTACAGCTAGTATGACCCCAGTTATAAAGCTGTCCTCTTTATTCCTACAGCTAGTATGACCACAGTTATAAAGCTGTCCTCTTCATTCCTACAGCTAGTATGACCCCAGTTATAAAGCTGTCCTCTTCCTACAGCTAGTATGACCCCAGTTATAAAGCTGTCCTCTTTATTCCTACAGCTAGTATGACCCCAGTTATAAAGCTGTCCTCTTTATTACTACAGCTAGTATGACCTCAGTTATAAAGCTGTCCTCTTTATTCCTACAGCTAGTATGACCCCAGTTATAAAGCTGTCCTCTTTATTCCTACACCTAGTATGACCCCAGTTATAAAGCTGTTCTCTTTATTCCTACAACTAGTATGACCCCAGTTATAAAGCTGTCCCCTTTATTCCTACAACTAGTATGACCCCAGTTATAAAGCTGTCCTCTTTATACCTACATCTAGTATGACCCCAGTTATAAAGCTGTTCTCTTTATTTCTACAACTAGTATGACCCCAGTTATAAAGCTGTCCTCTTTATTCTTACAGCTAGTATGACCCCAGTTATAAAGCTGTCCGCTTTATTCCTACAGCTAGTATGACCCCAGTTATAAAGCTGTCCTCTTTATTCCTACAACTAGTATGACCCCAGTTATAAAGCTGTCCTCTTTATTCCTACAGCTAGTATGACCCCAGTTATAAAGCTGTCCTCTTTATTCCTACAGCTAGTATGACCCCAGTTATAAAGCTGTCCTCTTTATTCCTACAGCTAGTATGACCCCAGTTATAAAGCTGTCCTCTTTATTCTTACAGCTAGTATGACCTCAGTTATAAAGCTGTCCTCTTTATTCTTACAGCTAGTATGACCCCAGTTATAAAGCTGTCCTCTCTATTCCTACATCTAGCATGACCCCAGTTATAAAGCTGTCCTCTTTATTCTTACAGCTAGTATGACCCCAGTTATAAAGCTGTCCTCTTTATTCCTACAACTAGTATGATCCCAGTTAGAAAGCTGTCCTCTCTATTCCTACAGCTACTATGACCCCAGTTATAAAGCTGTCTGTATTCCTACAGCTAGTATGACCCCAGTTATAAAGCTGCCCTCTTTATTCCTACACCTAGTATGACCCCAGTTATAAAGCTGTCCTCTTTATTCCTACAGCTAGTATGACCACAGTTATAAAGCTGTCCTCTTTATTCCTACAGCTAGTATGACCTCAGGTATAAAGCTAATGTCCTTTATTCCTACAACTAGTATGACCCCAGTTATAAAGCTGTCCTCTTTATTCCTACAGCTAGCATGACCCCAGTGATAAAGCTGTCCTCTTTATTCCTACACCCAGTATGACCCCAGTTAGAAAGCTGTCCTCTTTATTCCTACAGCTAGTATGACCCCAGTTTTAAAGCTGTCCTCTTTATTCCTACAACTAGTATGACCCCAGTTATAAAGCTGTCCTCTTTATTCCTACAGCTAGTATGACCCCAGTTATAAAGCTGTCCTCTTTATTCCTACACCTAGTATGACCCCAGTTAGAAAGCTGTCCTCTTTATTCCTACAGCTAGTATGACCCCAGTTATAAAGCTGTCCTCTTTATTCCTACATCTAGTATGACCCCAGTTATAAAGCTGTCCTCTTTATTCCTACAGCTAGTATGACCCCAGTTATAAAGCTGTCCTCTTTATTCCTACACCTAGTATGAGCCCAGTTATAAAGCTGTCCTCTTTATTCCTACAGCTAGTATGACCCCAGTTATAAAGCTGTCCTCTTTATTCCTACAACTAGTATGACCCCAGTTATAAAGCTGTCCTCTTTATTCCTATAGCTAGTATGACCTCAGGTATAAAGCTAATGTCCTTTATTCCTACAACTAGTATGACCCCAGTTATAAAGCTGTCCTCTTTATTCCTACACCTAGTATGACCCCAGTTATAAAGCTGTCCTCTTTATTCCTACACCTAGTATGAGCCCAGTTAGAAAGCTGTCCTCTTTATTCCTACAGCTAGTATGACCCCAGTTATAAATCTGTCCTCTTTATTCCTACAACTAGTATGACCCCAGTTATAAAGCTGTCCTCTTTATTCCTACAGCTAGTATGACCCCAGTTATAAAGCTGTCCTCTTTATTCCTACACCTAGTATGACCCCAGTTAGAAAGCTGTCCTCTTTATTCCTACAGCTAGTATGACCCCAGTTATAAAGCTGTCCTCTTTATTCCTACATCTAGTATGACCCCAGTTATAAAGCTGTCCTCTTTATTCCTACAACTAGTATGACCCCAGTTATAAAGCTGTCCTCTTTATGCCTACAACTAGTATGACCCCAGTTATAAAGCTGTCCTCTTTATTCCTACAACTAGTATGACCCCAGTAATAAAGCTGTCCTCTTTCTTCCTACAGCTAGTATGACCCCAGTTATAAAGCTGTCCTCTTTATTCCTACAGCTAGTATTACCCCAGTTATAAAGCTGTCCTCTTTATTCCTACAGCTAGTATGACCCCAGTTATAAAGCTGTCCTCTTTATTCCTACAGCTAGTATGACCCCAGTTATAAAGCTGTCCTCTCTATTCCTACACTAGTATGACCCAAGTTATAAAGCTGTCCTCTTTATTCCTACAGCTACTATGACCCCAGTTATAAAGCTGTCCTCTTTATTCCTACAGCTAGTATGACCCCAGTTATAAAGCTAATGTCCTTTATTCCTACAGCTAGTATGACCCCAGTTATAAATCTGTCCTCTTTATTCTTACAGCTACTATGACCCCAGTTATAAAGCTGTCCTGTCTATTCCTACACTACTATGACCCCAGTTATAAAGCTGTCCTCTTTCTTCCTACAGCTACTATGACCCCAGTTATAAAGCTGTCCTCTTTATTCCTACATCTAGTATGACCCCAGTTATAAAGCTGTCCTCTCTATTCCTACACCTAGTATGACCCCAGTTATAAAGCTGTCCTCTTCCTACAGCTAGTATGACCCCAGTTATAAAGCTGTCCTCTTCCTATAGCTAGTATGACCCCAGTTATAAAGCTGTCCTGTGCCTACAGCTAGTATGACCCCAGTTATAAAGCTGTCCTCTTTATTCCTACAGCTAGTATGACCCCAGTTATAAAGCTGTCCTCTTTATTCCTACAGCTAGTATGACCCCAGTTATAAAGCTGTCTTCTTCCTACAGCTAGTATGACCCCAGTTAGAAAGCTGTCCTCTTTATTCCTACAGCTAGTATGACCCCAGTTTTAAAGCTGTCCTCTTTATTCCTACAACTAGTATGACCCCAGTTATAAAGCTGTCCTCTTTATTCCTACAGCTAGTATGACCCCAGTTATAAAGCTGTCCTCTTTATTCCTACACCTAGTATGACCCCAGTTAGAAAGCTGTCCTCTTTATTCCTACAGCTAGTATGACCCCAGTTATAAAGCTGTCCTCTTTATTCCTACATCTAGTATGACCCCAGTTATAAAGCTGTCCTCTTTATTCCTACAGCTAGTATGACCCCAGTTATAAAGCTGTCCTCTTTATTCCTACACCTAGTATGAGCCCAGTTATAAAGCTGTCCTCTTTATTCCTACAGCTAGTATGACCCCAGTTATAAAGCTGTCCTCTTTATTCCTACAACTAGTATGACCCCAGTTATAAAGCTGTCCTCTTTATTCCTATAGCTAGTATGACCTCAGGTATAAAGCTAATGTCCTTTATTCCTACAACTAGTATGACCCCAGTTATAAAGCTGTCCTCTTTATTCCTACACCTAGTATGACCCCAGTTATAAAGCTGTCCTCTTTATTCCTACACCTAGTATGAGCCCAGTTAGAAAGCTGTCCTCTTTATTCCTACAGCTAGTATGACCCCAGTTATAAATCTGTCCTCTTTATTCCTACAACTAGTATGACCCCAGTTATAAAGCTGTCCTCTTTATTCCTACAGCTAGTATGACCCCAGTTATAAAGCTGTCCTCTTTATTCCTACACCTAGTATGACCCCAGTTAGAAAGCTGTCCTCTTTATTCCTACAGCTAGTATGACCCCAGTTATAAAGCTGTCCTCTTTATTCCTACATCTAGTATGACCCCAGTTATAAAGCTGTCCTCTTTATTCCTACAACTAGTATGACCCCAGTTATAAAGCTGTCCTCTTTATGCCTACAACTAGTATGACCCCAGTTATAAAGCTGTCCTCTTTATTCCTACAACTAGTATGACCCCAGTAATAAAGCTGTCCTCTTTCTTCCTACAGCTAGTATGACCCCAGTTATAAAGCTGTCCTCTTTATTCCTACAGCTAGTATGACCCCAGTTATAAAGCTGTCCTCTCTATTCCTACACTAGTATGACCCCAGTTATAAAGCTGTCCTCTTTATTCCTACAGCTAGTATGACCCCAGTTATAAAGCTGTCCTCTTTATTCCTACAGCTAGTCTGACCCCAGTTATAAAGCTGTCCTCTCTATTCCTACACTAGTATGACCCAAGTTATAAAGCTGTCCTCTTTATTCCTACAGCTACTATGACCCCAGTTATAAAGCTGTCCTCTTTATTCCTACAGCTAGTATGACCCCAGTTATAAAGCTAATGTCCTTTATTCCTACAGCTAGTATGACCCCAGTTATAAATCTGTCCTCTTTATTCTTACAGCTACTATGACCCCAGTTATAAAGCTGTCCTGTCTATTCCTACACTACTATGACCCCAGTTATAAAGCTGTCCTCTTTCTTCCTACAGCTAGTATGACCCCAGTTATAAAGCTGTCCCCTTTATTCTTACAGCTAGTATGACCCCAGTTATAAAGCTGTCCTCTTTATTCCTACACCTAGTATGACTCCACTTATAAAGCTGTCCTCTTTATTCTTACAGCTAGTATGACCCCAGTTATAAATCTGTCCTCTTTATTCCTACAGCTAGTATGACCCCAGTTATAAAGCTGTCCTCTTTATTCCTACAGCTAGTATGACCCCAGTTATAAAGCTAATGTCCTTTATTCCTACAGCTAGTATGACCCCAGTTATAAAGCTGTCCTCTCTATTCCTACAACTAGTATGACCCCAGTTATAAAGCTGTCCTCTTTATTCCTACATCTAGTATGACCCCAGTTATAAAGCTGTCCTCTTTATTCCTACAGCTACTATGACCCCAGTTATAAAGCTGTCCTCTCTATTCCTACAACTAGTATGACCCCAGTTATAAAGCTGTCCTCTTTATTCCTACAGCTAGTATGACCCCAGTTATAAAGCTGTCCTCTTTATTCCTACATCTAGTATGACCCCAGTTATAAAGCTGTCCTCTCTATTCCTACACCTAGTATGACCCCAGTTATAAAGCTAATGTCCTTTATTCCTACAGCTAGTATGACCCCAGTTATAAAGCTGTCCTCTCTATTCCTACAACTAGTATGACCCCAGTTATAAAGCTGTCCTCTCTATTCCTACAACTAGTATGACCCCAGTTATAAAGCTGTCCTCTCTATTCCTACAGCTAGTATGACCCCAGTTATAAAGCTGTCCTCTTTATTCCTACATCTAGTATGACCCCAGTTATAAAGCTAATGTCCTTTATTCCTACAACTAGTATGACCCCAGTTATAAAGCTGTCCTCTTTATTCCTACAGCTAGTATGACCCCAGTTATAAAGCTGTCCTCTCTATTCCTACTACTAGTATGACCCCAGTTATAAAGCTGTCCTCTTTATTCCTACAGCTAGTATGACCTCAGGTATAAAGCTAATGTCCTTTATTCCTACAACTAGTATGACCCCAGTTATAAAGCTGTCCTCTTTATTCCTACACTAATATGACCCCAGTTATAAAGCTGTCCTCTTTATTCCTACATCTAGTATGACCCCAGTTAGAAAGCTGTCCTCTTTATTCCTACAGCTAGTATGACCCCAGTTATAAAGCTGTCCTCTTTATTCCTACAGCTAGTATGACCACAGTTATAAAGCTGTCCTCTTTATTCCTACAGCTAGTATGACCTCAGGTATAAAGCTAATGTCCTTTATTCCTACAACTAGTATGACCCCAGTTATAAAGCTGTCCTCTTTATTCCTACACCCAGTATGACCCCAGTTAGAAAGCTGTCCTCTTTATTCCTACAGCTAGTATGACCCCAGTTATAAAGCTGTCCTCTCTATTCCTACACTAGTATGACCCAAGTTATAAAGCTGTCCTCTTTATTCCTACAGCTACTATGACCCCAGTTATAAAGCTGTCCTCTTTATTCCTACAGCTAGTATGACCCCAGTTATAAAGCTAATGTCCTTTATTCCTACAGCTAGTATGACCCCAGTTATAAATCTGTCCTCTTTATTCTTACAGCTACTATGACCCCAGTTATAAAGCTGTCCTGTCTATTCCTACACTACTATGACCCCAGTTATAAAGCTGTCCTCTTTCTTCCTACAGCTAGTATGACCCCAGTTATAAAGCTGTCCCCTTTATTCTTACAGCTAGTATGACCCCAGTTATAAAGCTGTCCTCTTTATTCCTACACCTAGTATGACTCCACTTATAAAGCTGTCCTCTTTATTCTTACAGCTAGTATGACCCCAGTTATAAATCTGTCCTCTTTATTCCTACAGCTAGTATGACCCCAGTTATAAAGCTGTCCTCTTTATTCCTACAGCTAGTATGACCCCAGTTATAAAGCTAATGTCCTTTATTCCTACAGCTAGTATGACCCCAGTTATAAAGCTGTCCTCTCTATTCCTACAACTAGTATGACCCCAGTTATAAAGCTGTCCTCTTTATTCCTACATCTAGTATGACCCCAGTTATAAAGCTGTCCTCTTTATTCCTACAGCTACTATGACCCCAGTTATAAAGCTGTCCTCTCTATTCCTACAACTAGTATGACCCCAGTTATAAAGCTGTCCTCTTTATTCCTACAGCTAGTATGACCCCAGTTATAAAGCTGTCCTCTTTATTCCTACATCTAGTATGACCCCAGTTATAAAGCTGTCCTCTCTATTCCTACACCTAGTATGACCCCAGTTATTAAGCTAATGTCCTTTATTCCTACAGCTAGTATGACCCCAGTTATAAAGCTGTCCTCTCTATTCCTACAACTAGTATGACCCCAGTTATAAAGCTGTCCTCTCTATTCCTACAACTAGTATGACCCCAGTTATAAAGCTGTCCTCTCTATTCCTACAGCTAGTATGACCCCAGTTATAAAGCTGTCCTCTTTATTCCTACATCTAGTATGACCCCAGTTATAAAGCTAATGTCCTTTATTCCTACAACTAGTATGACCCCAGTTATAAAGCTGTCCTCTTTATTCCTACAGCTAGTATGACCCCAGTTATAAAGCTGTCCTCTCTATTCCTACTACTAGTATGACCCCAGTTATAAAGCTGTCCTCTTTATTTTTACAGCTAGTATGACCCCAGTTATAAAGCTGTCCTCTCTATTCCTACACTAATATGACCCCAGTTATAAAGCTGTCCTCTTTATTCCTACATCTAGTATGACCCCAGTTATAAAGCTGTCCTCTCTATTCCTACACCTAGTATGACCTCAGGTATAAAGCTAATGTCCTTTATTCCTACAACTAGTAAAACCCCAGTTATAAAGCTGTCCTCTTTATTCCTACAGCTAGCATGACCCCAGTTATAAAGCTGTCCTCTTTATTCCTACACCCAGTATGACCCCAGTTAGAAAGCTGTCCTCTTTATTCCTACAGCTAGTATGACCCCAGTTTTAAAGCTGTCCTCTTTATTCCTACAACTAGTATGACCCCAGTTATAAAGCTGTCCTCTTTATTCCTACAGCTAGTATGACCCCAGTTATAAAGCTGTCCTCTTTATTCCTACACCTAGTATGACCCCAGTTAGAAAGCTGTCCTCTTTATTCCTACAGCTAGTATGACCCCAGTTATAAAGCTGTCCTCTTTATTCCTACATCTAGTATGACCCCAGTTATAAAGCTGTCCTCTTTATTCCTACAGCTAGTATGACCCCAGTTATAAAGCTGTCCTCTTTATTCCTAGACCTAGTATGAGCCCAGTTATAAAGCTGTCCTCTTTATTCCTACAGCTAGTATGACCCCAGTTATAAAGCTGTCCTCTTTATTCCTACATCTAGTATGACTCCAGTTATAAAGCTGTCCTCTTTATTCCTACAACTAGTATGACCCCAGTTATAAAGCTGTCCTCTTTATTCCTACAGCTAGTATGACCCCAGTTATAAAGCTGTCCTCTTTATTCCTACAACTAGTATGACCCCAGTTATAAAGCTGTCCTCTTTATTCCTACAGCTAGTATGACCCCAGTTATAAAGCTGTCCTCTTTATTCCTACAACTAGTATGACCCCAGTTATAAAGCTGTCCTCTTTATTCCTACAGCTAGTATGACCCCAGTTATAAAGCTGTCCTCTTTATTCCTACAACTAGTATGACCGCAGTTATAAAGCTGTCCTCTTTATTCTTACAGCTAGTATGACCCCAGTTATAAAGCTGTCCTTTATATTCCTACACTAGTATGACCCCAGTTATAAAGCTGTCCTCTTTATTCCTACAGCTACTATGACCCCAGTTATAAAGCTGTCCTCTTTATTCTTACAGCTACTATGACCCCAGTTATAAAGCTGTCCTCTTTATTCCTACAGCTACTATGACCCCAGCTATAAAGCTGTCCTCTTTATTCCTACAGCTAGTATGACCCCAGTTATAAAGCTGTCCTCTTTATTCCTACAGCTAGTATGACCCCAGTTATAAAGCTTCTTTATTCCTACAGCTACTATGACCCCAGTTATAAAGCTGTCTTCTTTATTCCTACAGCTAGTATGACCCCAGTTATAAAGCTGTCCTCTTTATTCCTACAGCTTGTATGACCACAGTTATAAAGCTGTCCTCTTTATTCCTACAGCTAGTATGACCCCAGTTATAAAGCTGTCCTCTTCCTACAGCTAGTATGACCCCAGTTATAAAGCTGTCCTCTTTATTCCTACAGCTAGTATGACCCCAGTTATAAAGCTGTCCTCTTTATTACTACAGCTAGTATGACCTCAGTTATAAAGCTGTCCTCTTTATTCCTACAGCTAGTATGACCACAGTTATAAAGCTGTCCTCTTTATTCCTACACCTAGTATGACCCCAGTTATAAAGCTGTCCTCTTTATTCCTACAACTAGTATGACCCCAGTTATAAAGCTGTCCCCTTTATTCCTACAACTAGTATGACCCCAGTTATAAAGCTGTCCTCTTTATACCTACATCTAGTATGACCCCAGTTATAAAGCTGTTCTCTTTATTTCTACAACTAGTATGACCCCAGTTATAAAGCTGTCCTCTTTATTCTTACAGCTAGTATGACCCCAGTTATAAAGCTGTCCGCTTTATTCCTACAGCTAGTATGACCCCAGTTATAAAGCTGTCCTCTTTATTCCTACAACTAGTATGACCCCAGTTATAAAGCTGTCCTCTTTATTCCTACAGCTAGTATGACCCCAGTTATAAAGCTGTCCTCTTTATTCCTACAGCTAGTATGACCCCAGTTATAAAGCTGTCCTCTTTATTCCTACAGCTAGTATGACCCCAGTTATAAAGCTGTCCTCTTTATTCTTACAGCTAGTATGACCTCAGTTATAAAGCTGTCCTCTTTATTCTTACAGCTAGTATGACCCCAGTTATAAAGCTGTCCTCTCTATTCCTACATCTAGCATGACCCCAGTTATAAAGCTGTCCTCTTTATTCTTACAGCTAGTATGACCCCAGTTATAAAGCTGTCCTCTTTATTCCTACAACTAGTATGATCCCAGTTAGAAAGCTGTCCTCTCTATTCCTACAGCTACTATGACCCCAGTTATAAAGCTGTCTGTATTCCTACAGCTAGTATGACCCCAGTTATAAAGCTGCCCTCTTTATTCCTACACCTAGTATGACCCCAGTTATAAAGCTGTCCTCTTTATTCCTACAGCTAGTATGACCACAGTTATAAAGCTGTCCTCTTTATTCCTACAGCTAGTATGACCTCAGGTATAAAGCTAATGTCCTTTATTCCTACAACTAGTATGACCCCAGTTATAAAGCTGTCCTCTTTATTCCTACAGCTAGCATGACCCCAGTGATAAAGCTGTCCTCTTTATTCCTACACCCAGTATGACCCCAGTTAGAAAGCTGTCCTCTTTATTTCTACAGCTAGTATGACCCCAGTTTTAAAGCTGTCCTCTTTATTCCTACAACTAGTATGACCCCAGTTATAAAGCTGTCCTCTTTATTCCTACAGCTAGTATGACCCCAGTTATAAAGCTGTCCTCTTTATTCCTACACCTAGTATGACCCCAGTTAGAAAGCTGTCCTCTTTATTCCTACAGCTAGTATGACCCCAGTTATAAAGCTGTCCTCTTTATTCCTACATCTAGTATGACCCCAGTTATAAAGCTGTCCTCTTTATTCCTACAGCTAGTATGACCCCAGTTATAAAGCTGTCCTCTTTATTCCTACACCTAGTATGAGCCCAGTTATAAAGCTGTCCTCTTTATTCCTACAGCTAGTATGACCCCAGTTATAAAGCTGTCCTCTTTATTCCTACAACTAGTATGACCCCAGTTATAAAGCTGTCCTCTTTATTCCTATAGCTAGTATGACCTCAGGTATAAAGCTAATGTCCTTTATTCCTACAACTAGTATGACCCCAGTTATAAAGCTGTCCTCTTTATTCCTACACCTAGTATGACCCCAGTTATAAAGCTGTCCTCTTTATTCCTACACCTAGTATGAGCCCAGTTAGAAAGCTGTCCTCTTTATTCCTACAGCTAGTATGACCCCAGTTATAAATCTGTCCTCTTTATTCCTACAACTAGTATGACCCCAGTTATAAAGCTGTCCTCTTTATTCCTACAGCTAGTATGACCCCAGTTATAAAGCTGTCCTCTTTATTCCTACACCTAGTATGACCCCAGTTAGAAAGCTGTCCTCTTTATTCCTACAGCTAGTATGACCCCAGTTATAAAGCTGTCCTCTTTATTCCTACATCTAGTATGACCCCAGTTATAAAGCTGTCCTCTTTATTCCTAAAACTAGTATGACCCCAGTTATAAAGCTGTCCTCTTTATGCCTACAACTAGTATGACCCCAGTTATAAAGCTGTCCTCTTTATTCCTACAACTAGTATGACCCCAGTAATAAAGCTGTCCTCTTTCTTCCTACAGCTAGTATGACCCCAGTTATAAAGCTGTCCTCTTTATTCCTACAGCTAGTATTACCCCAGTTATAAAGCTGTCCTCTTTATTCCTACAGCTAGTATGACCCCAGTTATAAAGCTGTCCTCTTTATTCCTACAGCTAGTATGACCCCAGTTATAAAGCTGTCCTCTCTATTCCTACACTAGTATGACCCAAGTTATAAAGCTGTCCTCTTTATTCCTACAGCTACTATGACCCCAGTTATAAAGCTGTCCTCTTTATTCCTACAGCTAGTATGACCCCAGTTATAAAGCTAATGTCCTTTATTCCTACAGCTAGTATGACCCCAGTTATAAATCTGTCCTCTTTATTCTTACAGCTACTATGACCCCAGTTATAAAGCTGTCCTGTCTATTCCTACACTACTATGACCCCAGTTATAAAGCTGTCCTCTTTCTTCCTACAGCTAGTATGACCCCAGTTATAAAGCTGTCCTCTTTATTCCTACATCTAGTATGACCCCAGTTATAAAGCTGTCCTCTCTATTCCTACACCTAGTATGACCCCAGTTATAAAGCTGTCCTCTTCCTACAGCTAGTATGACCCCAGTTATAAAGCTGTCCTCTTCCTATAGCTAGTATGACCCCAGTTATAAAGCTGTCCTGTGCCTACAGCTAGTATGACCCCAGTTATAAAGCTGTCCTTTTTATTCCTACAGCTAGTATGACCCCAGTTATAAAGCTGTCCTCTATATTCCTACAGCTAGTATGACCCCAGTTATAAAGCTGTCCTCTTTATTCCTACAGCTAGTATGACCCCAGTTATAAAGCTGTCCTCTTTATTCCTACACCTAGTATGACCCCAGTTAGAAAGCTGTCCTCTTTATTCCTACAGCTAGTATGACCCCAGTTATAAAGCTGTCCTCTTTATTCCTACAGCTAGTATGACCCCAGTTAGAAAGCTGTCCTCTTTATTCCTACAGCTAGTATGACCCCAGTTATAAAGCTAATGTCCTTTATTCCTACAACTAGTATGACCCCAGTTATAAAGCTGTCCTCTTTATTCCTACAGCTAGTATGACCCCAGTTATAAAGCTGTCCTCTCTATTCCTACTACTAGTATGACCCCAGTTATAAAGCTGTCCTCTTTATTTTTACAGCTAGTATGACCCCAGTTATAAAGCTGTCCTCTCTATTCCTACACTAATATGACCCCAGTTATAAAGCTGTCCTCTTTATTCCTACATCTAGTATGACCCCAGTTATAAAGCTGTCCTCTCTATTCCTACACCTAGTATGACCTCAGGTATAAAGCTAATGTCCTTTATTCCTACAACTAGTAAAACCCCAGTTATAAAGCTGTCCTCTTTATTCCTACAGCTAGCATGACCCCAGTTATAAAGCTGTCCTCTTTATTCCTACACCCAGTATGACCCCAGTTAGAAAGCTGTCCTCTTTATTCCTACAGCTAGTATGACCCCAGTTTTAAAGCTGTCCTCTTTATTCCTACAACTAGTATGACCCCAGTTATAAAGCTGTCCTCTTTATTCCTACAGCTAGTATGACCCCAGTTATAAAGCTGTCCTCTTTATTCCTACACCTAGTATGACCCCAGTTAGAAAGCTGTCCTCTTTATTCCTACAGCTAGTATGACCCCAGTTATAAAGCTGTCCTCTTTATTCCTACATCTAGTATGACCCCAGTTATAAAGCTGTCCTCTTTATTCCTACAGCTAGTATGACCCCAGTTATAAAGCTGTCCTCTTTATTCCTAGACCTAGTATGAGCCCAGTTATAAAGCTGTCCTCTTTATTCCTACAGCTAGTATGACCCCAGTTATAAAGCTGTCCTCTTTATTCCTACATCTAGTATGACTCCAGTTATAAAGCTGTCCTCTTTATTCCTACAACTAGTATGACCCCAGTTATAAAGCTGTCCTCTTTATTCCTACAGCTAGTATGACCCCAGTTATAAAGCTGTCCTCTTTATTCCTACAACTAGTATGACCCCAGTTATAAAGCTGTCCTCTTTATTCCTACAGCTAGTATGACCCCAGTTATAAAGCTGTCCTCTTTATTCCTACAACTAGTATGACCCCAGTTATAAAGCTGTCCTCTTTATTCCTACAGCTAGTATGACCCCAGTTATAAAGCTGTCCTCTTTATTCCTACAACTAGTATGACCGCAGTTATAAAGCTGTCCTCTTTATTCTTACAGCTAGTATGACCCCAGTTATAAAGCTGTCCTTTATATTCCTACACTAGTATGACCCCAGTTATAAAGCTGTCCTCTTTATTCCTACAGCTACTATGACCCCAGTTATAAAGCTGTCCTCTTTATTCTTACAGCTACTATGACCCCAGTTATAAAGCTGTCCTCTTTATTCCTACAGCTACTATGACCCCAGCTATAAAGCTGTCCTCTTTATTCCTACAGCTAGTATGACCCCAGTTATAAAGCTGTCCTCTTTATTCCTACAGCTAGTATGACCCCAGTTATAAAGCTTCTTTATTCCTACAGCTACTATGACCCCAGTTATAAAGCTGTCTTCTTTATTCCTACAGCTAGTATGACCCCAGTTATAAAGCTGTCCTCTTTATTCCTACAGCTTGTATGACCACAGTTATAAAGCTGTCCTCTTTATTCCTACAGCTAGTATGACCCCAGTTATAAAGCTGTCCTCTTCCTACAGCTAGTATGACCCCAGTTATAAAGCTGTCCTCTTTATTCCTACAGCTAGTATGACCCCAGTTATAAAGCTGTCCTCTTTATTACTACAGCTAGTATGACCTCAGTTATAAAGCTGTCCTCTTTATTCCTACAGCTAGTATGACCACAGTTATAAAGCTGTCCTCTTTATTCCTACACCTAGTATGACCCCAGTTATAAAGCTGTCCTCTTTATTCCTACAACTAGTATGACCCCAGTTATAAAGCTGTCCCCTTTATTCCTACAACTAGTATGACCCCAGTTATAAAGCTGTCCTCTTTATACCTACATCTAGTATGACCCCAGTTATAAAGCTGTTCTCTTTATTTCTACAACTAGTATGACCCCAGTTATAAAGCTGTCCTCTTTATTCTTACAGCTAGTATGACCCCAGTTATAAAGCTGTCCGCTTTATTCCTACAGCTAGTATGACCCCAGTTATAAAGCTGTCCTCTTTATTCCTACAACTAGTATGACCCCAGTTATAAAGCTGTCCTCTTTATTCCTACAGCTAGTATGACCCCAGTTATAAAGCTGTCCTCTTTATTCCTACAGCTAGTATGACCCCAGTTATAAAGCTGTCCTCTTTATTCCTACAGCTAGTATGACCCCAGTTATAAAGCTGTCCTCTTTATTCTTACAGCTAGTATGACCTCAGTTATAAAGCTGTCCTCTTTATTCTTACAGCTAGTATGACCCCAGTTATAAAGCTGTCCTCTCTATTCCTACATCTAGCATGACCCCAGTTATAAAGCTGTCCTCTTTATTCTTACAGCTAGTATGACCCCAGTTATAAAGCTGTCCTCTTTATTCCTACAACTAGTATGATCCCAGTTAGAAAGCTGTCCTCTCTATTCCTACAGCTACTATGACCCCAGTTATAAAGCTGTCTGTATTCCTACAGCTAGTATGACCCCAGTTATAAAGCTGCCCTCTTTATTCCTACACCTAGTATGACCCCAGTTATAAAGCTGTCCTCTTTATTCCTACAGCTAGTATGACCACAGTTATAAAGCTGTCCTCTTTATTCCTACAGCTAGTATGACCTCAGGTATAAAGCTAATGTCCTTTATTCCTACAACTAGTATGACCCCAGTTATAAAGCTGTCCTCTTTATTCCTACAGCTAGCATGACCCCAGTGATAAAGCTGTCCTCTTTATTCCTACACCCAGTATGACCCCAGTTAGAAAGCTGTCCTCTTTATTTCTACAGCTAGTATGACCCCAGTTTTAAAGCTGTCCTCTTTATTCCTACAACTAGTATGACCCCAGTTATAAAGCTGTCCTCTTTATTCCTACAGCTAGTATGACCCCAGTTATAAAGCTGTCCTCTTTATTCCTACACCTAGTATGACCCCAGTTAGAAAGCTGTCCTCTTTATTCCTACAGCTAGTATGACCCCAGTTATAAAGCTGTCCTCTTTATTCCTACATCTAGTATGACCCCAGTTATAAAGCTGTCCTCTTTATTCCTACAGCTAGTATGACCCCAGTTATAAAGCTGTCCTCTTTATTCCTACACCTAGTATGAGCCCAGTTATAAAGCTGTCCTCTTTATTCCTACAGCTAGTATGACCCCAGTTATAAAGCTGTCCTCTTTATTCCTACAACTAGTATGACCCCAGTTATAAAGCTGTCCTCTTTATTCCTATAGCTAGTATGACCTCAGGTATAAAGCTAATGTCCTTTATTCCTACAACTAGTATGACCCCAGTTATAAAGCTGTCCTCTTTATTCCTACACCTAGTATGACCCCAGTTATAAAGCTGTCCTCTTTATTCCTACACCTAGTATGAGCCCAGTTAGAAAGCTGTCCTCTTTATTCCTACAGCTAGTATGACCCCAGTTATAAATCTGTCCTCTTTATTCCTACAACTAGTATGACCCCAGTTATAAAGCTGTCCTCTTTATTCCTACAGCTAGTATGACCCCAGTTATAAAGCTGTCCTCTTTATTCCTACACCTAGTATGACCCCAGTTAGAAAGCTGTCCTCTTTATTCCTACAGCTAGTATGACCCCAGTTATAAAGCTGTCCTCTTTATTCCTACATCTAGTATGACCCCAGTTATAAAGCTGTCCTCTTTATTCCTAAAACTAGTATGACCCCAGTTATAAAGCTGTCCTCTTTATGCCTACAACTAGTATGACCCCAGTTATAAAGCTGTCCTCTTTATTCCTACAACTAGTATGACCCCAGTAATAAAGCTGTCCTCTTTCTTCCTACAGCTAGTATGACCCCAGTTATAAAGCTGTCCTCTTTATTCCTACAGCTAGTATTACCCCAGTTATAAAGCTGTCCTCTTTATTCCTACAGCTAGTATGACCCCAGTTATAAAGCTGTCCTCTTTATTCCTACAGCTAGTATGACCCCAGTTATAAAGCTGTCCTCTCTATTCCTACACTAGTATGACCCAAGTTATAAAGCTGTCCTCTTTATTCCTACAGCTACTATGACCCCAGTTATAAAGCTGTCCTCTTTATTCCTACAGCTAGTATGACCCCAGTTATAAAGCTAATGTCCTTTATTCCTACAGCTAGTATGACCCCAGTTATAAATCTGTCCTCTTTATTCTTACAGCTACTATGACCCCAGTTATAAAGCTGTCCTGTCTATTCCTACACTACTATGACCCCAGTTATAAAGCTGTCCTCTTTCTTCCTACAGCTAGTATGACCCCAGTTATAAAGCTGTCCTCTTTATTCCTACATCTAGTATGACCCCAGTTATAAAGCTGTCCTCTCTATTCCTACACCTAGTATGACCCCAGTTATAAAGCTGTCCTCTTCCTACAGCTAGTATGACCCCAGTTATAAAGCTGTCCTCTTCCTATAGCTAGTATGACCCCAGTTATAAAGCTGTCCTGTGCCTACAGCTAGTATGACCCCAGTTATAAAGCTGTCCTTTTTATTCCTACAGCTAGTATGACCCCAGTTATAAAGCTGTCCTCTATATTCCTACAGCTAGTATGACCCCAGTTATAAAGCTGTCCTCTTTATTCCTACAGCTAGTATGACCCCAGTTATAAAGCTGTCCTCTTTATTCCTACACCTAGTATGACCCCAGTTAGAAAGCTGTCCTCTTTATTCCTACAGCTAGTATGACCCCAGTTATAAAGCTGTCCTCTTTATTCCTACAGCTAGTATGACCCCAGTTAGAAAGCTGTCCTCTTTATTCCTACAGCTAGTATGACCCCAGTTTTAAAGCTGTCCTCTTTATTCCTACAACTAGTATGACCCCAGTTATAAAGCTGTCCTCTTTATTCCTACAGCTAGTATGACCCCAGTTATAAAGCTGTCCTCTTTATTCCTACACCTAGTATGACCCCAGTTAGAAAGCTGTCCTCTTTATTCCTACAGCTAGTATGACCCCAGTTATAAAGCTGTCCTCTTTATTCCTACATCTAGTATTACCCCAGTTATAAAGCTGTCCTCTTTATTCCTACAGCTAGTATGACCCCAGTTATAAAGCTGTCCTCTTTATTCCTACACCTAGTATGAGCCCAGTTATAAAGCTGTCCTCTTTATTCCTACAGCTAGTATGACCCCAGTTATAAAGCTGTCCTCTTTATTCCTACAACTAGTATGACCCCAGTTATAAAGCTGTCCTCTTTATTCCTATAGCTAGTATGACCTCAGGTATAAAGCTAATGTCCTTTATTCCTACAACTAGTATGACCCCAGTTATAAAGCTGTCCTCTTTATTCCTACACCTAGTATGACCCCAGTTATAAAGCTGTCCTCTTTATTCCTACACCTAGTATGAGCCCAGTTAGAAAGCTGTCCTCTTTATTCCTACAGCTAGTATGACCCCAGTTATAAATCTGTCCTCTTTATTCCTACAACTAGTATGACCCCAGTTATAAAGCTGTCCTCTTTATTCCTACAGCTAGTATGACCCCAGTTATAAAGCTGTCCTCTTTATTCCTACACCTAGTATGACCCCAGTTAGAAAGCTGTCCTCTTTATTCCTACAGCTAGTATGACCCCAGTTATAAAGCTGTCCTCTTTATTCCTACATCTAGTATGACCCCCAGTTATAAAGCTGTCCTCTTTATTCCTACAACTAGTATGACCCCAGTTATAAAGCTGTCCTCTTTATGCCTACAACTAGTATGACCCCAGTTATAAAGCTGTCCTCTTTATTCCTACAACTAGTATGACCCCAGTAATAAAGCTGTCCTCTTTCTTCCTACAGCTAGTATGACCCCAGTTATAAAGCTGTCCTCTTTATTCCTACAGCTAGTATGACCCCAGTTATAAAGCTGTCCTCTCTATTCCTACACTAGTATGACCCCAGTTATAAAGCTGTCCTCTTTATTCCTACAGCTAGTATGACCCCAGTTATAAAGCTGTCCTCTTTATTCCTACAGCTAGTATGACCCCAGTTATAAAGCTGTCCTCTCTATTCCTACACTAGTATGACCCAAGTTATAAAGCTGTCCTCTTTATTCCTACAGCTACTATGACCCCAGTTATAAAGCTGTCCTCTTTATTCCTACAGCTAGTATGACCCCAGTTATAAAGCTAATGTCCTTTATTCCTACACTAGTATGACCCAAGTTATAAAGCTGTCCTCTTTATTCCTACAGCTAGTATGACCCCAGTTATAAAGCTGTCCTCTTTATTCCTACAACTAGTATGACCCCAGTTATAAAGCTGTCCTCTTTATTCCTATAGCTAGTATGACCTCAGGTATAAAGCTAATGTCCTTTATTCCTACAACTAGTATGACCCCAGTTATAAAGCTGTCCTCTTTATTCCTACACCTAGTATGACCCCAGTTATAAAGCTGTCCTCTTTATTCCTACACCTAGTATGAGCTCAGTTAGAAAGCTGTCCTCTTTATTCCTACAGCTAGTATGACCCCAGTTATAAATCTGTCCTCTTTATTCCTACAACTAGTATGACCCCAGTTATAAAGCTGTCCTCTTTATTCCTACAGCTAGTATGACCCCAGTTATAAAGCTGTCCTCTTTATTCCTACACCTAGTATGACCCCAGTTAGAAAGCTGTCCTCTTTATTCCTACAGCTAGTATGACCCCAGTTATAAAGCTGTCCTCTTTATTCCTACATCTAGTATGACCCCCAGTTATAAAGCTGTCCTCTTTATTCCTACAACTAGTATGACCCCAGTTATAAAGCTGTCCTCTTTATGCCTACAACTAGTATGACCCCAGTTATAAAGCTGTCCTCTTTATTCCTACAACTAGTATGACCCCAGTAATAAAGCTGTCCTCTTTCTTCCTACAGCTAGTATGACCCCAGTTATAAAGCTGTCCTCTTTATTCCTACAGCTAGTATGACCCCAGTTATAAAGCTGTCCTCTCTATTCCTACACTAGTATGACCCCAGTTATAAAGCTGTCCTCTTTATTCCTACAGCTAGTATGACCCCAGTTATAAAGCTGTCCTCTTTATTCCTACAGCTAGTATGACCCCAGTTATAAAGCTGTCCTCTCTATTCCTACACTAGTATGACCTAAGTTATAAAGCTGTCCTCTTTATTCCTACAGCTACTATGACCCCAGTTATAAAGCTGTCCTCTTTATTCCTACAGCTAGTATGACCCCAGTTATAAAGCTAATGTCCTTTATTCCTACAGCTAGTATGACCCCAGTTATAAATCTGTCCTCTTTATTCTTACAGCTACTATGACCCCAGTTATAAAGCTGTCCTGTCTATTCCTACACTACTATGACCCCAGTTATAAAGCTGTCCTCTTTCTTCCTACAGCTAGTATGACCCCAGTTATAAAGCTGTCCCCTTTATTCTTACAGCTAGTATGACCCCAGTTATAAAGCTGTCCTCTTTATTCCTACACCTAGTATGACTCCACTTATAAAGCTGTCCTCTTTATTCTTACAGCTAGTATGACCCCAGTTATAAATCTGTCCTCTTTATTCCTACAGCTAGTATGACCCCAGTTATAAAGCTGTCCTCTTTATTCCTACAGCTAGTATGACCCCAGTTATAAAGCTAATGTCCTTTATTCCTCCAGCTAGTATGACCCCAGTTATAAAGCTGTCCTCTCTATTCCTACAACTAGTATGACCCCAGTTATAAAGCTGTCCTCTTTATTCCTACATCTAGTATGACCCCAGTTATAAAGCTGTCCTCTTTATTCCTACAGCTACTATGACCCCAGTTATAAAGCTGTCCTCTCTATTCCTACAACTAGTATGACCCCAGTTATAAAGCTGTCCTCTTTATTCCTACAGCTAGTATGACCCCAGTTATAAAGCTGTCCTCTTTATTCCTACATCTAGTATGACCCCAGTTATAAAGCTGTCCTCTCTATTCCTACACCTAGTATGACCCCAGTTATAAAGCTAATGTCCTTTATTCCTACAGCTAGTATGACCCCAGTTATAAAGCTGTCCTCTCTATTCCTACAACTAGTATGACCCCAGTTATAAAGCTGTCCTCTCTATTCCTACAACTAGTATGACCCCAGTTATAAAGCTGTCCTCTCTATTCCTACAGCTAGTATGACCCCAGTTATAAAGCTGTCCTCTTTATTCCTACATCTAGTATGACCCCAGTTATAAAGCTAATGTCCTTTATTCCTACAACTAGTATGACCCCAGTTATAAAGCTGTCCTCTTTATTCCTACAGCTAGTATGACCCCAGTTATAAAGCTGTCCTCTCTATTCCTACTACTAGTATGACCCCAGTTATAAAGCTGTCCTCCTTATTCCTACAGCTAGTATGACCTCAGGTATAAAGCTAATGTCCTTTATTCCTACAACTAGTATGACCCCAGTTATAAAGCTGTCCTCTTTATTCCTACACTAATATGACCCCAGTTATAAAGCTGTCCTCTTTATTCCTACATCTAGTATGACCCCAGTTAGAAAGCTGTCCTCTTTATTCCTACAGCTAGTATGACCCCAGTTATTAAGCTGTCCTCTTTATTCCTACAGCTAGTATGACCACAGTTATAAAGCTGTCCTCTTTATTCCTACAGCTAGTATGACCTCAGGTATAAAGCTAATGTCCTTTATTCCTACAACTAGTATGACCCCAGTTATAAAGCTGTCCTCTTTATTCCTACAGCTAGTATGACCCCAGTTATAAAGCTGTCCTCTTTATTCCTACACCCAGTATGACCCCAGTTAGAAAGCTGTCCTCTTTATTCCTACAGCTAGTATGACCCCAGTTATAAAGCTGTCCTCTCTATTCCTACACTAGTATGACCCAAGTTATAAAGCTGTCCTCTTTATTCCTACAGCTACTATGACCCCAGTTATAAAGCTGTCCTCTTTATTCCTACAGCTAGTATGACCCCAGTTATAAAGCTAATGTCCTTTATTCCTACAGCTAGTATGACCCCAGTTATAAATCTGTCTTCTTTATTCTTACAGCTACTATGACCCCAGTTATAAAGCTGTCCTGTCTATTCCTACACTACTATGACCCCAGTTATAAAGCTGTCCTCTTTCTTCCTACAGCTAGTATGACCCCAGTTATAAAGCTGTCCCCTTTATTCTTACAGCTAGTATGACCCCAGTTATAAAGCTGTCCTCTTTATTCCTACAGCTAGTATGACCCCAGTTATAAAGCTGTCCTCTTTATTCCTACAGCTAGTATGACCCCAGTTATAAAGCTAATGTCCTTTATTCCTACAGCTAGTATGACCCCAGTTATAAAGCTGTCCTCTCTATTCCTACAACTAGTATGACCCCAGTTATAAAGCTGTCCTCTTTATTCCTACATCTAGTATGACCCCAGTTATAAAGCTGTCCTCTTTATTCCTACAGCTACTATGACCCCAGTTATAAAGCTGTCCCCTCTATTCCTACAACTAGTATGACCCCAGTTATAAAGCTGTCCTCTTTATTCCTACAGCTAGTATGACCCCAGTTATAAAGCTGTCCTCTTTATTCCTACATCTAGTATGACCCCAGTTATAGAGCTGTCCTCTCTATTCCTACACCTAGTATGACCCCAGTTATAAAGCTAATGTCCTTTATTCCTACAGCTATTATGACCCCAGTTATAAAGCTGTCCTCTCTATTCCTACAACTAGTATGACCCCAGTTATAAAGCTGTCCTCTCTATTCCTACAACTAGTATGACCCCAGTTATAAAGCTGTCCTCTCTATTCCTACAGCTAGTATGACCCCAGTTATAAAGCTGTCCTCTTTATTCCTACATCTAGTATGACCCCAGTTATAAAGCTAATGTCCTTTATTCCTACAACTAGTATGACCCCAGTTATAAAGCTGTCCTCTTTATTCCTACAGCTAGTATGACCCCAGTTATAAAGCTGTCCTCTCTATTCCTACTACTAGTATGACCCCAGTTATAAAGCTGTCCTCTTTATTTTTACAGCTAGTATGACCCCAGTTATAAAGCTGTCCTCTCTATTCCTACACTAATATGACCCCAGTTATAAAGCTGTCCTCTTTATTCCTACATCTAGTATGACCCCAGTTATAAAGCTGTCCTCTCTATTCCTACACCTAGTATGACCCCAGTTATAAAGCTGTCCTCTTTATTCCTACAGCTAGTATGACCACAGTTATAAAGCTGTCCTCTTTATTCCTACAGCTAGTATGACCTCAGGTATAAAGCTAATGTCCTTTATTCCTACAACTAGTAAAACCCCAGTTATAAAGCTGTCCTCTTTATTCCTACAGCTAGCATGACCCCAGTTATAAAGCTGTCCTCTTTATTCCTACACCCAGTATGACCCCAGTTAGAAAGCTGTCCTCTTTATTCCTACAGCTAGTATGACCCCAGTTTTAAAGCTGTCCTCTTTATTCCTACAACTAGTATGACCCCAGTTATAAAGCTGTCCTCTTTATTCCTACAGCTAGTATGACCCCAGTTATAAAGCTGTCCTCTTTATTCCTACACCTAGTATGACCCCAGTTAGAAAGCTGTCCTCTTTATTCCTACAGCTAGTATGACCCCAGTTATAAAGCTGTCCTCTTTATTCCTACATCTAGTATGACCCCAGTTATAAAGCTGTCCTCTTTATTCCTACAGCTAGTATGACCCCAGTTATAAAGCTGTCCTCTTTATTCCTACACCTAGTATGAGCCCAGTTATAAAGCTGTCCTCTTTATTCCTACAGCTAGTATGACCCCAGTTATAAAGCTGTCCTCTTTATTCCTACAACTAGTATGACCCCAGTTATAAAGCTGTCCTCTTTATTCCTATAGCTAGTATGACCCTAGTTATAAAGCTAATGTCCTTTATTCCTACACCCAGTATGACCCCAGTTAGAAAGCTGTCCTCTTTATTCCTACAGCTAGTATGACCCCAGTTTTAAAGCTGTCCTCTTTATTCCTACAACTAGTATGACCCCAGTTATAAAGCTGTCCTCTTTATTCCTACATCTAGTATGACTCCAGTTATAAAGCTGTCCTCTTTATTCCTACAAATAGTATGACCCCAGTTATAAAGCTGTCCTCTTTATTCCTACAGCTAGTATGACCCCAGTTATAAAGCTGTCCTCTTTATTCCTACAGCTAGTATGACCCCAGTTATAAAGCTGTCCTCTCTATTCCTACAGCTAGTATGACCACAGTTATAAAGCTGTCCTCTTTATTCCTACAGCTAGTATGACCCCAGTTATAAAGCTGTCCTCTTTATTCCTACAGCTATTATGACCCCAGTTATAAAGCTGTCCTCTTTATTCCTACAGCTAGTATGACCCCAGTTATAAAGCTGTCCTCTTTATTCCTACAGCTAGTATGACCCCAGTTATAAAGCTGTCCTCTTTATTCCTACAACTAGTATGACCCCAGTTATAAAGCTGTCCTCTTTATTCCTACAGCTAGTATGACCCCAGTTATAAAGCTGTCCTCTTTATTCCTACAACTAGTATGACCCCAGTTATAAAGCTGTCCTCTTTATTCCTACAGCTAGTATGACTCCAGTTATATAGCTGTCCTCTTTATTCCTACAGCTAGTATGACCCCAGTTATAAAGCTGTCCTCTTTATTCCTACAGCTAGTATGACTCCAGTTATAAAGCTGTCCTCTTTATTCCTACAGCTAGTATGACTCCAGTTATAAAGCTAATGTCCTTTATTCCTACAGCTAGTATGACTCCAGTTATAAAGCTAATGTCCTTTATTCCTACAGCTAGTATGACCTCAGTTATAAATGATGATTTAGCAAGAGTGAAAATTTTAAAGACAGAATTATCAAAAAAGCACCAAAAGAAGGAACTCGATGGATTTTGTTTATATTTGTAAGTTTTTATTATATATATATTTTAAATTGTATTTTAAATATGTCATATTTCATTGATTTGAAATTCTATTTGGAGAGCTTTAGTAATATTTGGAATGTAACTTAACAAAGGCTCTCCCATAAAATTATGTTGTATGGTTTTTAGCTAAAATATAAACACTTTAACCCTTTTAATACCATATTTCTAATAAAAGACACTACCTATGATTTTACAATATTTTTGAAAATAATCAAGAATTTAGAGGAATTCAATTTTTTTATTTACGCACTGCTTGGAACATAACTTAATAAAGGTTCTTTGAGAAAATTATGATTGAAGGTGGTTTTTAGATAAATATAAACATTTTAATTTTGTATTTTGTATTGTAGAATTAGGGTCCATTTCCAGTGGGTTTAGTACCTTTAGATCCCTTTCTTACATACGTATACCTATTATAAACCAGTTTCACACAATATGTGATGGTAACTGTACTGCTTTTTATTTTTTATAATCTATACAATATAAATGGCAATCTATCTAGGGTGGGGAAAATTCCCGAGATCCATGGACAAATTCTCTCTAGCAGTCTCTCCTTCATCATTACCACTATATCCCACATCTCCCACAGAGTCAACGAGTGCAATAAGGAAATGATAATGGCTACAGAAAAAAAAGAAAAAATGAGAAAGTCGTGAGGGAGTGACAGACTATACCTTACTCTCAGCTGTATGTTTCAGCTGTGCCCTGTAGACAAAATATTGAAGGTATTGCCACAGAGAATGGCCAGGGACACACACTGCACCAACCATCCTACCTCATGAGTTTTCTTCCTTAGGCAGCTGTCTTCCTGATTTTGTAGTGAAAATCAGTGGCTGAGAGAGAACACCTGAGGTCTGAATGGTGAACAGCACGAGAAGGATACTTAGTGAAGCCCCTACTGCCCTGTATTTAGTTATCTTCCTCACCTCTCTATTAAGGGGTCAGTTATTATAAAGGTTATATTTTGCATTGTTATATAACTAAAGGGGACAGTTATGGAGAAGGTGTTTATATCACTGTAGATATGTTGTTGTTGTTATATCACTGTAGATATGTTGTTGTTATATCACTGTAGATATGTTGTTGTTATATCACTGTAGATATGGTGTTATATCACTGTAGATATGATGTTATATCACTGTAGATATGTTGTTGTTATATCACTGTAGATATGTTGGTGTTGTTGTTATATCACTGTAGATATGTTGGTGGTGTTATATCACTGTAGATATGTTGTTGTTATATCACTGTAGATATGTTGTTGTTATATCACTGTAGATATGTTGTTGTTATATCACTGTAGATATGTTGGTGTTGTTGTTATATCACTGTAGATATGTTGTTGTTGTTGTTATATCACTGTAGATATGTTGGTGTTATATCACTGTAGATATGTTGGTGTTATATCACTGTAGATATGTTGTTGTTGTTATATCACTATAGATATGTTGTTGTTATATCACTGTAGATATGTTGGTGTTGTTATATCACTGTAGATATGTTGGTGTTGTTATATCACTGTAGATATGTTGGTGTTGTTATATCACTGTAGATATGTTGTTGTTGTTATATCACTGTAGATATGTTGTTGTTATATCACTGTAGATATGTTGGTGTTGTTATATCACTGTAGATATGTTGCTGTTATATCACTGTAGATATGTTGTTGTTGTTATATCACTGTAGATATGTTGTTGTTGTTGTTATATCACTGTAGATATGTTGGTGTTGTTATATCACTGTAGATATGTTGTTGTTGTTGTTATATCACTGTAGATATGTTGTTGTTATATCACTGTAGATATGTTGGTGTTGTTATATCACTGTAGATATGTTGCTGTTATATCACTGTAGATATGTTGTTGTTGTTATATCACTGTAGATATGTTGTTGTTGTTGTTATATCACTGTAGATATGTTGGTGTTGTTATATCACTGTAGATATGTTGTTGTTATATCACTGTAGATATGTTGTTGTTATATCACTGTAGATATGTTGTTGTTGTTATATCACTGTAAATATGTTGTTGTTGTTATATCACTGTAGATATGTTGGTGTTGTTATATCACTGTAGATATGTTGTTGTTGTTGTTGTTGTTGTATCACTGTAGATATGTTGTTGTTGTTATATCACTGTAGATATGTTGTTGTTGTTGTTATATCACTGTAGATATGTTGGTGTTGTTATATCACTGTAGATATGTTGGTGTTATATCACTGTAGATATGTTGTTGTTGTTATATCACTGTAGATATGTTGTTGTTATATCACTGTAGATATGTTGGTGTTGTTATATCGCTGTAGATATGTTGGTGTTGTTATATCACTGTAGATATGTTGTTGTTGTTATATCACTGTAGATATGTTGTTGTTATATCACTGTAGATATGTTGGTGTTGTTGTTATATCACTGTAGATATGTTGGTGGTGTTATATCATTGTAGATATGTTGTTGTTATATCACTGTAGATATGTTGTTGTTATATCACTGTAGATATGTTGGTGTTGTTGTTATATCACTGTAGATATGTTGGTGGTGTTATATCACTGTAGATATGTTGTTGTTATATCACTGTAGATATGTTGGTGTTGTTATATCACTGTAGATATGTTGTTGTTGTTGTTATATCACTGTAGATATGTTGGTGTTGTTATATCACTGTAGATATGTTGGTGTTGTTATATCACTATAGATATGTTGTTGTTGTTATGTCACTGTAGATATGTTGTTGTTATATCACTGTAGATATGTTGGTGTTGTTGTTATATCACTGTAGATATGTTGTTGTTGTTGTTATATCACTGTAGATATGTTGTTGTTGTTATATCACTGTAGATATGTTGTTGTTGTTATATCACTGTAGATATGTTGTTGTTGTTATATCACTGTAGATATGTTGTTGTTGTTATATCACTGTAGATATGTTGGTGTTATATCACTGTAGATATGTTGTTGTTGTTATATCACTGTAGATATGTTGGTGTTATATCACTGTAGATATGTTGGTGGTGTTATATCACTGTAGATATGTTGGTGTTATATCACTGTAGATATGTTGGTGTTGTTATATCACTGTAGATATGTTGTTGTTATATCACTGTAGATATGTTGTTGTTATATCACTGTAGATATGTTGTTGTTATATCACTGTAGATATGTTGGTGTTGTTATATCACTGTAATGTTGGTGTTGTTATATCACTGTAGATATGTTGTTGTTATATCACTGTAGATATGTTGTTGTTATATCACTGTAGATATATTGGTGTTATATCACTGTAGATATGTTGTTGTTGTTGTTATATCACTGTAGATATGTTGTTGTTGTTGTTATATCACTGTAGATATGTTATTGTTGTTATATCACTGTAGATATGTTGGTGTTGTTATATTACTGTAGATATGTTGTTGGTGTTGTTGTTATATCACTGTAGATATGTTGTTGTTGTTATATCACTGTAGATATGTTGTTGTTGTTATATCACTGTAGATATGTCGGTGTTATATCACTGTAGATATGTTGGTGTTATATCACTGTAGATATGTTGGTGTTATATCACTGTAGATATGTTGTTGTTATATCACTGTAGATATGTTGTTGTTATATCACTGTAGATATGTTGTTGTTATATCACTGTAGATATGTTGTTGTTGTTATATCACTGTAGATATGTTGGTGTTGTTATATCACTGTAATGTTGTCGTTGTTGTTATATCACTGTAGATATGTTGTTGTTGTTATATCACTGTAGATATGTTGTTGTTGTTATGTCACTGTAGATATGTTGTTGTTGTTGTTGTTATATCACTGTAAATATGTTGTTGTTGTTATACCACTGTAGATATGTTGTTGTTGTTATATCACTGTAGATATGTTGTTGTTGTTGTTATATCACTGTAGATATGTTGGTGTTATATCACTGTAGATATTTTGGTGTTGTTATATCACTGTAGATAAGTTGTTGTTGTTATGTCACTGTAGATATGTTGTTGTTATATCACTGTAGATATGTTGGTGTTGTTATATCACTGTAGATATGTTGTTGTTATATATCACTGTAGATATGTTGTTGTTATATCACTGTAGATATGTTGTTGTTGTTGTTGTTATATCACTGTAAATATGTTGTTGTTGTTATATCACTGTAGATATGTTGTTGTTGTTATGTCACTGTAGATATGTTGTTGTTGTTGTTGTTATATCACTGTAGATATGTTGTTGTTGTTATATCACTGTAGATATGTTGTTGTTGTTATATCACTGTAGATATGTTGGTGTTGTTATATCACTGTAGATATGTTGTTGTTATATCACTGTAGATATGTCGGTGTTGTTATATCGCTGTAGATATGTTGGTGTTGTTATATCACTGTAGATATGTTGGTGTTGTTATATCACTGTAGATATGTTGGTGTTGTTATATCACTGTAGATATGTTGGTGTTGTTATATCACTGTAGATATGTTGGTGTTGTTATATCACTGTAGATATGTTGGTGTTGTTATATCACTGTAGATATGTTGTTGTTGTTATATCACTGTAGATATGTTGTTGTTGTTGTTGTTATATCACTGTAGATATGTTGTTGTTGTTATATCACTGTAGATATGTTGTTGTTGTTATATCACTGTAGATGTGTTGTTGTTGTTATATCACTGTAGATATGTTGTTGTTGTTGTTATATCACTGTAGATATGTTGTTGTTGTTGTTATATCACTGTAGATATGTTGTTGTTGTTGTTATATCACTGTAGATATGTTGTTGTTGTTGTTATATCACTGTAGATATGTTGTTGTTGTTGTTATATCACTGTAGATATGTTGTTGTTGTTGTTATATCACTGTAGATATGTTGTTGTTGTTGTTATATCACTGTAGATATGTTGGTGTTGTTATATCACTGTAGATATGTTGTTGTTGTTATATCACTGTAGATATGTTGGTGTTCTTGTTATATCACTGTAGATATGTTATTGTTGTTGTTATATCACTGTAGATATGTTGTTGTTGTTGTTATATCACTGTAGATATGTTGGTGTTGTTATATCACTGTAGATATGTTGTTGTTGTTATATCACTGTAGATATGTTGTTGTTGTTATATCACTGTAGATATGTTGTTGTTATATCACTGTAGATATGTTGTTATATCACTGTAGATATGTTGTTGTTCTTGTTATATCACTGTAGATATGTTATTGTTTTTATATCACTATAGATATGTTGTTATATCACTGTAGATATGTTGTTATGTCACTGTAGATATGTTGTTGTTATATCACTGTAGATATGGTGTGTGTTATATGCTATGTTTCTATATTATATAACTATAGATATATTATTATATCACTGTAGATATAGTATATCACTATAGATATTTTATTATATCACTGTAGATATATTATATCACTAATGATATATTATTATATCGCTATAGATATATTATTATATCACTAGATATATTATTATATCACTATAGATATATTATTATTTCACTATAGATATATTATTATATCACTGTAGATATATTATTATATCACTATAGATATATTATTATTTCACTATAGATATATTATTATATCACTGTAGATATATGTTATTATATCACTATAGAAATATTATTATATCACTATAGATATATTATTATATCACTATAGATATATTATTATATCACTACAGATATATTATTATATCACCGTACATATATTATATCACTATAGATATATTATATTACTATAGATATATTGTTATATTACTATAGATATATTATTATATCACTGTAGATATATTATTATATCACTGTAGATATATTATTATATCACTGTAGATATATTATTATATCACTGTAGATATATTATATCACTGTAGATATATTATATCACTATAGATATATTATTATATCACTATAGATATATTATTATATCACTATAGATATATTATATCACTGTACATATAGTATATCACTATAGATATATTATTATATCACTGTAGATATATTATATTACTATACATATATTATATCACTAATGATATATTATTATATCGCTATAGATATATTATTATATCACTATAGATGTATTATTATATCACTGTAGCTATATTATTATATCACTATAGATATATTATTATATCACTATAGATATGTTATATCACTGTAGATATATTATTATATCACTATAGATATATTATTATATCACTATAGATATATTATTATATCATTGTAGATATATTATATCACTGTAGATATATTATATCACTGTAGATATATTATATGACTATAGATATATGTTATTATATCACTATAGATATATTATTATATCACTATAGATATAGTATTATATCACTATAGATATATTATATCACTGTAGATATAGTATATCACTATAGATATATTATTATATCACTATAGATATATTATTATATCACCATAGATATATCATTATATCACTATAGATATATTATTATATCACTATAGATATATTATTATATCACTGTATCTATATTATTATATCAGTATAGATATATTATAATGTCACTATAGATATATTATTATATCACTGTAGATATATTATTATATCACTGTAGATATATTATTATATCACTGTAGATATATTATTATATCGCTATAGATATATTATTATATCACTGTAGATATATTATTATGTCACTATAGATATATTATGTCACTGTAGATATATTATTATATCACTATAGATATATTATATCACTGTAGATATATTATTATATCACTATAGATATATTATTATATCACTGTAGATATATTATTATATCAATGTAGATATATTATTATATCACTATAGATATATTATTATATCACTGTAGCTATATTATTATATCACTATAGATATATTATTACATCACTATAGATATATTATATCACTGTAGATATATTATTATATCACTATAGATATATTATTATATCACTATAGATATATTATTATATCACTGTAGATATATTATTATATCACTGTAGATATATGTTATTATATCACTATAGATATATTATTATATCACTATAGATATATTATTATATCACTATAGATATATTATTATATCACTACAGATATATTATTATATCACTATAGATATATTATATCACTATAGATATATTATATTACTATAGATATATTGTTATATTACTATAGATATATTATTATATCACTAGATATATTATTATATCACTGTAGATATATTATTATATCACTGTAGATATATTATTATATCACTGTAGATATATTATTATATCGCTATAGATATATTATTATATCACTGTAGATATATTATTATGTCACTATAGATATATTATGTCACTGTAGATATATTATTATATCACTATAGATATATTATATCACTGTAGATATATTATTATATCACTATAGATATATTATTATATCACTGTAGATATATTATTATATCAATGTAGATATATTATTATATCACTATAGCTATATTATTATATCACTATAGATATATTATTATATCACTGTAGCTATATTATTATATCACTATAGATATATTATTACATCACTATAGATATGTTATATCACTGTAGATATATTATTATATCACTATAGATATATTATTATATCACTACAGATATATTATTATATCACTATAGATATTTTATATCACTATAGATATATTATATTACTATAGATATATTGTTTTTTTACTATAGATATATTATTATATCACTAGATATATTATTATATCACTGTAGATATATTATTATATCACTGTAGATATATTATATCACTGTAGATATATTATATCACAATAGATATATTATTATATCACTATAGATATATTATTATATCACTATAGATATATTATATCACTGTACATATAGTATATCACTATAGATATATTATTATATCACTGTAGATATATTATATCACTATATATATATATTATATCACTAATGATATATCATTATATCGCTATAGATATATTATTATATCACTATAGATATATTATTATATCACTATAGATATATTATTATATCACTGTAGCTATATTATTATATCACTATAGATATATTATTATATCACTATAGATATATTATATCACTGTAGATATATTATTATATCACTATAGATATATTATTATATCACTATAGATATAGTATTATATCACTATAGATATATTATATCACTGTAGATATAGTATATCACTATAGATATATTATTATATCACTATAGATATATTATTATATCACTATAGATATATCATATATCACTATATATATATTATTATATCACTATAGATATATTATTATATCACTGTAGATATATTATTATATCACTATAGATATATTATTATATCACTATAGATATATTATTATATCACTATAGATATATTATTATATCACTGTAGATATATTATTATATCACTATAGATATATTATTATATCACTGTAGATATATTATTATGTCACTATAGATATATTATTATATCACTGTAGATATATTATTATATCACTGTAGATATATTATTATATCACTGTAGATATATTATTATATCACTATAGATATATTATTATATCACTGTAGATATATTATTATATCACTGTAGATATATAATTATATCACTATAGATATATTATTATATCACTGTAGATATACTATTATATCACTGTTGATATGTTGTTGTTATATCACTGTAGATATGTAGTTGTTGTTATATCACTGTAGATATGTTGGTGTTATATCACTGTAGATATGTTGTTGTTATATCACTGTAGATATATTTGTGTTATATCACTGTAGATATGTTGTTGTTGTTGTTATATCACTGTAGATATGTTGGTGTTGTTATATCACTGTAGATATGTTGTTGTTGTTATATCACTGTAGATATGTTGTTGTTATATCACTGTAGATATGTTGGTGTTATATCACTGTAGATATGTTGTTGTTGTTATATCACTGTAGATATGTTGTTGTTGTTATATCACTGTAGATATGTTGTTGTTGTTATATCACTGTAGATATGTTGTTGTTATATCACTGTAGATATGTTGGTGTTGTTATATCACTGTAGATATGTTGGTGTTGTTATATCACTGTAGATATGTTGTTGTTATATCACTGTAGATATGTTGTTGTTGTTGTTATATCACTGTAGATATGTTGGTGTTATATCACTGTAGATATGTTGGTGTTATATCACTGTAGATATGTTGGTGTTGTTATATCACTGTAGATATGTTGTTGTTATATCACTGTAGATATGTTGGTGTTATATCACTGTAGATATGTTGGTGTTGTTATATCACTGTAGATATGTTGTTGTTGTTATATCACGGTAGATATGTTGTTGTTGTTGTTGTTGTATCACTGTAGATATGTTGGTGTTGTTATATCACTGTAGATATGTTGTTGTTATATCACTATAGATATGTTGTTGTTATATCACTATAGATATGTTGTTGTTGTTATATCACTGTAGATATGATGTTGTTATATCACTGTAGATATGTTGGTGTTATATCACTGTAGATATGTTGTTGTTGTTATATCACTGTAGATATGTTGGTGTTATATCACTGTAGATATGTTGTTGTTGTTATATCACTGTAGATATGTTGGTGTTGTTATATCACTGTAGATATGTTGTTGTTGTTATATCACTGTAGATATGTTGGTGTTGTTATATCACTGTAGATATGTTGGTGTTATATCACTGTAGATATGTTGGTTTTGTTATATCACTGTAGATATGTTGGTGTTATATCACTGTAGATATGTTGGTGTTGTTATATCACTGTAGATATGTTGTTGTTATATCACTGTAGATATGTTGGTGTTGTTATATCACTGTAGATATGTTGTTGTTATATCACTATAGATATGTTGTTGTTGTTATGTCACTGTAGATATGTTGTTGTTGTTATATCACTGTAGATATGTTGGTGTTGTTATATCACTGTACATATGTTGTTGTTATATCACTGTAGATATCTTGTTGTTGTTATATCACTGTAGAGATGGTGTGTGTTATATCCTATGTTTCTATATTATATAACTATAGATATATTATATCACTATAGATATATTATTATATCACTGTAGATATAGTATATCACTATAGATATATTATTATATCACGATAGATATTTTATTATATCACTGTAGATATATTATATCACTATAGATATATTATATCACTATAGATATATTATATCACTAATGATATATTATTATATCACTAGATATATTATATCACTATTGATATATTATTATATCACTGTAGATATAGTATATCACTATAGATATATTATTATATCGCTATAGATATATTATTATATCGCTATAGATATATTATTATATCACTATAGATATATTATTATATCACTGTAGCTATATTGTTATATCACTATAGATATATTATTATATCACTATAGATATATTATATCACTGTAGATATATTATTATATCACTATAGATATATTATTATATCACTGTAGATATATTATTTCACTGTAGATATTTTATATCACTATAGATATATCACTATAGATATATTATTATTTCACTATAGATATATTATCATATCACTGTAGATATATTATTATATCACTGTAGATATATGTTATTATATCACTATATATATATTATTATATCACTATAGATATATTATTATATCACTATAGATATATTATTATTTCACTACAGAAATATTATTATATCACCGTAGATATATTATATCACTATAGATATATTATATCACTATAGATATGTTATATTACTATAGATATATTATTATATCACTGTAGATATATTATATCACTATAGATATAGTATATCACTATAGATATATTATTATATCACTGTAGATATATTATATCACTATACATATATTATATCACTAATGATATATTATTATATCGCTATAGATATATTATTATATCACTATAGATATATTATTATATCACTGTAGATATATTATTATATCACTGTAGACATATTATTATATCACTATAGATATATTATTATATCACTATAGATATATTATTATATCACTATAGATATATTATTATATCACTGTAGATATACTATTATATCAATGTAGATATATTACATCACTATAGATATATTATTATATCACTATAGATATGTTGTTATATCACTATAGATATATTATTATATCACTGTAAATATATTATTATATCACTATAGATATATTATATCACTGTAGATATATTATTATATCACTATAAATATATTATTATATCACTATAGATATATTATATGACTATAGATATATGTTATTATATCACTATAGATATATTATTATATCACTATAGATATAGTATTATATCACTATAGATATATTATATCACTGTAGATATAGTATATCACTATAGATATATTATTTATCACTACAGATATATTATTATATCACTAGATATATTATATCACTATAGATATATTATTATATCACTGTAGATATAGTATATCACTATAGATATATTATTATATCACTATAGATATACTATTATATCGCTATAGATATATTATTATATCACTATAGATATATTATTATATCACTATAGATATATTATTATATCACTATAGATATATTATTACATCACTGCAGATATATTATTATATCAGCATAGATATATTATTATGTCACTATAGATATATTATTATATCACTATAGATATATTATTATATCACTATAGATATATTATTATATTACTGTAGATATATTATTATATCACTGTAGATATATTATTATATCACTGTAGATATATTATTATAGCGCTATAGATATATTATTATATCACTGTAGATATATTATTATGTCGCTATAGATATATTATTATATTACTGTAGATATATTATTATATCACTGTAGATATATTATTATATCACTGTAGATATATTATTATATCACTGTAGATATATTATTATATCACTATAGATATATTATTATATCACTGTAGATATATTATTATATCACTGTAGATATATTATTATATCACTGTAGATATATTATATCACTGTAGATATATTATTATATCACTATAGATATATTATTATATCACTATAGATATATTATTATATCACTATAGATATATTATTATATGACTGTAGATATACTATTATATCACTGTAGATATATTACATCACTATAGATATATTATTATATCACTATAGATATGTTATATCACTATAGATATATTATATCACTATAGATATATTATATCACTATAGATATATTGTTATATCAGTATAGATATATTATTATATCACTATAGATATATTATTATATCACTGTAGATATATTATATGACTATAGATATATGTTATTATATCACTATAGATATATTATTATATCACTGTAGATATATTATATCACAATAGATATATTATTATATCACTGTAGATATAGTATATCACTATAGATATATTATTATATTGCTATAGATATATTATTATATCACTATAGATATATTATTATATCACTATAGATATATTATTATATCACTGTAGATATATTATATCACTATAGATATATTATTATATCACTATAGATATATTATTATATCACTGTAGATATACTATTATATCAATGTAGATATATTACATCACTATAGATATATTATTATATCACTATAGATATGTTATTATATCACTATAGATATATTATTATATCACTGTAGATATATTATTATATCACTGTAGATATATTATTATATCACTATAGATATATTATATCACTTTAGATATATTATTATATCACTATAGATATATTATTATATCACTATAGATATATTATTATATCACTGTAGATATATTATATCACTGTAGATATATTATATCACTGTAGATATATTATATGACTATAGATATGATATTATATCACTATAGATATATTATTATATCACTATAGATATAGTATTATATCACTATCGATATATTATATCACTGTAGATATAGTATATCACTATAGATATATTATTATATCACTAGATATATTATATCACTATAGATATATTATTATATCACTGTAGATATAGTATATCACTATAGATATATTATTATATCGCTATAGATATATTATTATATCGCTATAGATATATTATTATATCACTATAGATATATTATTATATCACTATAGATATATTATTATGTCACTATAGATATATTATTATATCACTGTAGATATATTATTATATCACTGTAGATATATTATTATATCACTGTAGATATATTATTATATCACTGTAGATATATTATTATATCACTATAGATATATTATTATATCACTGTAGATATATTATTATATCACTGTAGATATATTATTATATCACTGTAGATATATTATATCACTGTAGATATATTATTATATCACTATAGATATATTATTATATCACTATAGATATATTATTATATCACTATAGATATATTATTATATGACTGTAGATATACTATTATATCACTGTAGATATATTACATAACTATAGATATATTATTATATCACTATAGATATGTTATATCACTATAGATATATTATATCACTATAGATATATTGTTATATCAGTATAGATATATTATTATATCACCATAGATATATTATTATATCACTGTAGATATATTATATCACTGTAGATATATTATATCACTATAGATATATCACTATAGATATATTATTATTTCACTATAGATATATTATTATATCACTGTAGATATATTATATGACTATAGATATATGTTATTATATCACTATAGATATATTATTATATCGCGATAGATATATTATTATATCACTATAGATATATTATATCACTGTAGATATAGTATATCACTATAGATATATTATTATATCACTACAGATATATTATTATATCACTGTAGATATAATATATCACAATAGATATATTATTATATCACTGTAGATATAGTATATCACTATAGATATATTATTATATCGCTATAGATATATTATTATATCACTATAGATATATTATTATATCACTGTAGATATATTATTGTATCAGTATAGATATATTATGTCACTATAGATATATTATTATATCACTGTAGATATATTATTATATCACTATAGATATATTATTATATCACTATAGATATATTATTATATCACTATAGATATATTATTATATCACTGTAAATATATTATATCACTGTAGATATATTATTATATCACTATAGATATATTATTATATCACTATAGATATATTATTATATCACTGTAGATATATTATTATATCACTGTAGATATACTATTATATCAATGTAGATATATTACATCACTATAGATATATTATTATATCACTATAGATATGTTATTATATCACTATAGATATATCATTATATCACTGTAGATATATTATTATATCAATGTAGATATATTATTATATCACTATAGCTATATTATTATATCACTATAGATATATTATTATATCACTGTAGCTATATTATTATATCACTATAGATATATTATTATATCACTATAGATATATTATATTACTGTAGATATATTATTATATCACTATAGATATATTATTATATCACTGTAGATATATTATTTCACTGTAGATATATTATATCACTTTAGATATATCACTATAGATATATTATTATTTCACTATAGATATATTATTATATCACTGTAGATATATTATTATATCACTGTAGATATATGTTATTATATCACTATAGATATATTATTATATCACTATAGATATATTATTATATCACAATAGATATATTATTATATCACTACAGATATATTATTATATCACCGTAGATATACTATATCAATATAGATATATTATATCACTATAGATATATTATATTATTATATCACTGTAGATATATTATATCACTGTAGATATATTATATCACTATAGATATAACACTATAGATATATTATTATTTCACTATAGATATATTATTATATCACTATAGATATATTATTATATCACTGTAGATATATTATATGACTATAGATATATGTTATTATATCACTATAGATATATTATTATATCACTATAGATATATTATTATATCACTATAGATATATTATATCACTGTAGATATAGTATATCACTATAGATATATTAGTATATCACTATAGATATATTATTATATCACTATAGTTATATTATTATATCACCATAGATATATTATTATATCACTGTAGATATATTATTATATCACTGTAGATATATTATTATATCACTGTAGATATATTATTATAGCGCTATAGATATATTATTATATCACTGTAGATATATTATTATGTCACTATAGATATATTATTATATCACTGTAGATATATTATTATATCACTGTAGATATATTATTTTATCACTGTAGATATATTATTATATCACTGTAGATATATTATTATATCACTATAGATATATTATTATATCACTGTAGATATATTATTATATCACTGTAGATATATTATTATATCACTGTAGATATATTATATCACTGTAGATATATTATTATATCACTATAGATATATTATTATATCACTATAGATATATTATTATATCACTATAGATATATTATTATATGACTGTAGATATACTATTATATCACTGTAGATATATTACATCACTATAGATATATTATTATATCACTATAGATATGTTATATCACTATAGATATATTATATCACTATAGATATATTGTTATATCAGTATAGATATATTATTATATCACTATAGATATATTATTATATCACTGTAGATATATTATATGACTATAGATATATGTTATTATATCACTATAGATATATTATTATATCACTGTAGATATATTATATCACAATAGATATATTATTATATCACTGTAGATATAGTATATCACTATAGATATATTATTATATTGCTATAGATATATTATTATATCACTATAGATATATTATTATATCACTATAGATATATTATTATATCACTGTAGATATATTATATCACTATAGATATATTATTATATCACTATAGATATATTATTATATCACTGTAGATATACTATTATATCAATGTAGATATATTACATCACTATAGATATATTATTATATCACTATAGATATGTTGTTATATCACTATAGATATATTAATATATCACTATAGATATATTAATATATCACTGTAGATATATTATTATTTCACTATAGATATATTATATCACTGTAGATATATTATTATATCACTATAGATATATTATTATATCACTGTAGATATATTATTATATCACTATAGATATATTATATGACTGTAGATATATTATTATATCACTATAGATATATTATTATATCACTATAGATATATTATTATATAACTGTAGATATATTATATCACTGTAGATATATTATATCACTGTAGATATATTATATGACTATAGATATATGTTATTATATCACTATAGATATATTATTATATCACTATAGATATAGTATTATATCACTATCGATATATTATATCACTGTAGATATAGTATATCACTATAGATATATTATTTTATCACTACAGATATATTATTATATCACTAGATATATTATATCACTATAGATATATTATTATATCACTGTAGATATAGTATATCACTATAGATATATTATTATATCGCTATAGATATATTATTATATCGCTATAGATATATTATTATATCACTATAGATATATTATTATATCACTATAGATATATTATTATATCACTATAGATATATTATTATATCACTATAGATATATTATTATGTCACTATAGATATATTATTATATCACTATAGATATATTATTATATCACTATAGATATATTATTATATCACTGTAGATATATTATTATATCACTGTAGATATATTATTATATCACTGTAGATATATTATTATAGCGCTATAGATATATTATTATATCACTGTAGATATATTATTATGTCACTATAGATATATTATTATATCACTGTAGATATATTATTATATCACTGTAGATATATTATTATATCACTGTAGATATATTATTATATCACTGTAGATATATTATTATATCACTATAGATATATTATTATATCACTGTAGATATATTATTATATCACTGTAGATATATTATATCACTGTAGATATATTATTATATCACTATAGATATATTATTATATCACTATAGCTATATTATTATATCACTATAGATATATTATTATATGACTGTAGATATACTATTATATCACTGTAGATATATTACATCACTATAGATATATTATTATATCACTATAGATATGTTATATCACTATAGATATATTATATCACTATAAATATATTGTTATATCAGTATAGATATATTATTATATCACCATAGATATATTATTATATCACTGTAGATATATTATATCACTGTAGATATATTATATCACTATAGATATATCACTATAGATATATTATTATTTCACTATAGATATATTATTATATCACTGTAGATATATTATATGACTATAGATATATGTTATTATATCACTATAGATATATTATTATATCGCGATAGATATATTATTATATCACTATAGATATATTATATCACTGTAGATATAGTATATCACTATAGATATATTATTATATCACTACAGATATATTATTATATCACTGTAGATATAATATATCACAATAGATATATTATTATATCACTGTAGATATAGTATATCACTATAGATATATTATTATATCACTATAGATATATTATTATATCACTGTAGATATATTATTGTATCAGTATAGATATATTATGTCACTATAGATATATTATTATATCACTGTAGATATATTATTATATCACTATAGATATATTATTATATCACTATAGATATATTATTATATCACTATAGATATATTATTATATCACTGTAAATATATTATATCACTGTAGATATATTATTATATCACTATAGATATATTATTATATCACTATAGATATATTATTATATCACTGTAGATATATTATTATATCACTGTAGATATACTATTATATCAATGTAGATATATTACATCACTATAGATATATTATTATATCACTATAGATATGTTATTATATTACTATAGATATATCATTATATCACTGTAGATATATTATTATATCAATGTAGATATATTATTATATCACTATAGCTATATTATTATATCACTATAGATATATTATTATATCACTGTAGCTATATTATTATATCACTATAGATATATTATTATATCACTATAGATATATTATATTACTGTAGATATATTATTATATCACTATAGATATATTATTATATCACTGTAGATATATTATTTCACTGTAGATATATTATATCACTTTAGATATATCACTATAGATATATTATTATTTCACTATAGATATATTATTATATCACTGTAGATATATTATTATATCACTGTAGATATATGTTATTATATCACTATAGATATATTATTATATCACTATAGATATATTATTATATCACAATAGATATATTATTATATCACTACAGATATATTATTATATCACCGTAGATATATTATATCAATATAGATATATTATATCACTATAGATATATTATATTATTATATCACTGTAGATATATTATATCACTGTAGATATATTATATCACTATAGATATATCACTATAGATATATTATTATTTCACTATAGATATATTATTATATCACTATAGATATATTATTATATCACTGTAGATATATTATATGACTATAGATATATGTTATTATATCACTATAGATATATTATTATATCACTATAGATATATTATTATATCACTATAGATATATTATATCACTGTAGATATAGTATATCACTATAGATATATTAGTATATCACTATAGATATATTATTATATCACTATAGTTCTATTATTATATCACTATAGATATATTATTATATCACTGTAGATATATTATTATATCACTGTAGATATATTATTATATCACTGTAGATATATTATTATAGCGCTATAGATATATTATTATATCACTGTAGATATATTATTATGTCACTATAGATATATTATTATGTCACTATAGATATATTATTATATCACTGTAGATATATTATTATATCACTATAGATATATTATTATATCACTATAGATATATTATTTTATCACTGTAGATATATTATTATATCACTGTAGATATATTATTATATCACTATAGATATATTATTATATCACTGTAGATATATTATTATATCACTGTAGATATATTATTATATCACTGTAGATATATTATATCACTGTAGATATATTATTATATCACTATAGATATATTATTATATCACTATAGATATATTATTATATCACTATAGATATATTATTATATGACTGTAGATATACTATTATGTCACTGTAGATATATTACATCACTATAGATATATTATTATATCACTATAGATATGTTATATCACTATAGATATATTATATCACTATAGATATATTGTTATATCAGTATAGATATATTATTATATCACTATAGATATATTATTATATCACTGTAGATATATTATATGACTATAGATATATGTTATTATATCACTATAGATATATTATTATATCACTGTAGATATATTATATCACAATAGATATATTATTATATCACTGTAGATATAGTATATCACTATAGATATATTATTATATTGCTATAGATATATTATTATATCACTATAGATATATTATTATATCACTATAGATATATTATTATATCACTGTAGATATATTATATCACTATAGATATATTATTATATCACTATAGATGTATTATTATATCACTGTAGATATACTATTATATCAATGTAGATATATTACATCACTATAGATATATTATTATATCACTATAGATATGTTGTTATATCACTATAGATATATTATTATATCACTGTAGATATATTATTATTTCACTATAGATATATTATATCACTGTAGATATATTATTATATCACTATAGATATATTATTATATCACTGTAGATATATTATTATATCACTATAGATATATTATATGACTGTAGATATATTATTATATCACTATAGATATATTATTATATCACTATAGATATATTATTATATAACTGTAGATATATTATATCACTGTAGATATATTATATCACTGTAGATATATTATATGACTATAGATATATGTTATTATATCACTATAGATATATTATTATAGATATAGTATTATATCACTATCGATATATTATATCACTGTAGATATAGTATATCACTATAGATATATTATTTTATCACTACAGATATATTATTATATCACTAGATATATTATATCACTATAGATATATTATTATATCACTGTAGATATAGTATATCACTATAGATATATTATTATATCGCTATAGATATATTATTATATCGCTATAGATATATTATTATATCACTATAGATATATTATTATATCACTATAGATATATTATTATATCACTATAGATATATTATTATATCACTATAGATATATTATTATGTCACTATAGATATATTATTATATCACTATAGATATATTATTATATCACTATAGATATATTATTATATCACTGTAGATATATTATTATATCACTGTAGATATATTATTATATCACTGTAGATATATTATTATAGCGCTATAGATATATTATTATATCACTGTAGATATATTATTATGTCACTATAGATATATTATTATATCACTGTAGATATATTATTATATCACTGTAGATATATTATTATATCACTGTAGATATATTATTATATCACTGTAGATATATTATTATATCACTATAGATATATTATTATATCACTGTAGATATATTATTATATCACTGTAGATATATTATATCACTGTAGATATATTATTATATCACTATAGATATATTATTATATCACTATAGCTATATTATTATATCACTATAGATATATTATTATATGACTGTAGATATACTATTATATCACTGTAGATATATTACATCACTATAGATATATTATTATATCACTATAGATATATTATATCACTATAGATATATTGTTATATCAGTATAGATATATTATTATATCACCATAGATATATTATTATATCACTGTAGATATATTATATCACTGTAGATATATTATATCACTATAGATATATCACTATAGATATATTATTATTTCACTATAGATATATTATTATATAACTGTAGATATATTATATGACTATAGATATATGTTATTATATCACTATAGATATATTATATCACTGTAGATATAGTATATCACTATAGATATATTATTATATCGCGATAGATATATTATTATATCACTATAGATATATTATATCACTGTAGATATAGTATATCACTATAGATATATTATTATATCACTACAGATATATTATTATATCACTGTAGATATAATATATCACAATAGATATATTATTATATCACTGTAGATATAGTATATCACTATAGATATATTATTATATCGCTATAGATATATTATTATATCACTATAGATATATTATTATATCACTGTAGATATATTATTGTATCAGTATAGATATATTATGTCACTATAGATATATTATTATATCACTGTAGATATATTATTATATCACTATAGATATATTATTATATCACTATAGATATATTATTATATCACTATAGATATATTATTATATCACTATAGATATATTATTATATCACTGTAAATATATTATATCACTGTAGATATATTATTATATCACTATAGATATATTATTATATCACTATAGATATATTATTATATCACTATAGATATATTATTATATCACTGTAGATATACTATTATATCAATGTAGATATATTACATCACTATAGATATATTATTATATCACTATAGATATGTTATTATATCACTATAGATATATTATTATATCACTGTAGATATATTATTATATCAATGTAGATATATTATTATATCACTATAGCTATATTATTATATCACTATAGATATATTATTATATCACTGTAGCTATATTATTATATCACTATAGATATATTATTATATCACTATAGATATATTATATTACTGTAGATATATTATTATATCACTATAGATATATTATTATATCACTATAGATATATTATTATATCACTGTAGATATATTATTTCACTGTAGATATATTATATCACTTTAGATATATCACTATAGATATATTATTATTTCACTATAGATATATTATTATATCACTGTAGATATATTATTATATCACTGTAGATATATGTTATTATATCACTATAGATATATTATTATATCACTATAGATATATTATTATATCACAATAGATATATTATTATATCACTACAGATATATTATTATATCACCGTAGATATATTATATCACTATAGATATATTATATCACTATAGATATATTATATTATTATATCACTGTAGATATATTATATCGCTATAGATATAGTATATTACTATAGATATATTATTATATCACTGTAGATATATTATTATATCACAATAGCTATATTATTATATCACTATAGATATATTATTATATCACTATAGCTATATTATTATATCACTATAGATATATTATTATATCACTATAGATATATTATATCACTATAGCTATATTAATATATCACTATAGATATATTATTATATCACTGTAGATATATTATATCACTGTAGATATATTATATCACTGTAGATATATTATATGACTATAGATATATGTTATTATATCACTATAGATATATTATTATATCACTATAGATATAGTATTATATCACTATAGATATATTATATCACTGTAGATATAGTATATCACTATAGATATATTATTTTATCACTACAGATATGTTATATCACTATAGATATATTATTATATCACTATAGATACATTATTATATCGCTATAGATATATTATTATATCGCTATAGATATATTATTATATTACTATAGATATATTATTATATCACTATAGACATATTATTATATCACTATAGATATATTATTATATCACTATAGATATATTATTATATCACTATAGATATATTATTATATCACTGTAGATATATTATTATATCAGTATAGATATATTATTATATCACTATAGATATATTATTATATCACTATAGATATATTATTATATCACTATAGATATATTATTATATCACTGTAGATATATTATTTTATCACTGTAGATATATTATTATATCACTGTAGATATATTATTATATCGCTATAGATATATTATTATATCACTGTAGATATATTATTATGTCACTATAGATATATTATTATATCACTGTAGATATATTATTATATCACTGTAGATATATTATTATATCACTGTAGATATATTATTATATCACTATAGATATATTATTACTAGACATGAAAAATGCGCAAGCTCAAAAGTGCCACAGAATGTTATAATAAACCTTCAAAAGTGTGGGACTAGAGTTGTTGCTAAAAAATATTGTAATCATTATATATCGTACATTCTGTGGCATCCTTTATAAAAATAGCTTAAACCAACGAAGCCTTTATTTTTACGCTATTTCACTTAGTTAATTCTTAGAGTGTAACATATAAAAATATGATTTACAACTATAAAATAAATTAATTAATATAATAACAGAGCTGCGGAGCTGAAATTTAGGAAATAATGGAGTATCGGATCCTGAGTTGGAGCCAGTCAATTGTTGGCCGACTCCGCAGCCCTGTATAATACATTTCATATTAAAGTTATTAATAAACCTATTTTACACTGCATGCAAATTACCATGAGATATTGATATTAGATATAAGATACAGCGCAATATCTACAGCTGTAAAAGTACGAAAGCGAAGTAATAATAAGTGGCTTAAGGTAATTCCAATATGAAAGTTTGTAGTGATAAAAATTTGATAATGCAATACGATTGTTAATATTATAGTTCTATGAAAATGTAACAATAGATAACTAAATTATTTTACTTTTTGTATATTTAAGAAATTATCATTATAGATTTGATCGTTCATATAAGCATCATATTAATTTTCAACACAATTATTTTGTTACTATGAGTATATGATAATAATATTACGTAATTATTTATAGCTGTTATTACATTAAACATAGATGTATTTATTTTTATATGTTACACTTTAAGAATTAACTAAGTGAAATAGCGTAAAAATAAAGGCTTCGTTGGTTTAAGCTATTTTTATAAAGGATGCCACAGAATGTACGATATATAATGATTACAATATTTTTTAGCAACAACTCTAGTCCCACACTTTTGAAGGTTTATTATAACATTCTGTGGCACTTTTGAGCTTGCGCATTTTTCATGTCTAGTTTAATATTTTTTTAAGGCAACGCTTGTAATAACTCTAGTTAAACAGGATATATATTAATAATAAATTATCGTTGTAATGTAATTAGATTATGTAATTGTTATTATAAATTATCTTATAAATATTAGTGTAAGATGTCTAAAAATATTTTCAGACTTTTATTATAAACAACTACAAAAAACAATCAATATTAAATCAATATATTATACATAATAGAAAACATAAAATAAACAATACAAAAACAAAATATTTACATACAATTGCAATTATCAGTGTATATACATTTTCTTTATATTCCCTGAGCAAATTAATAAGATTTGTTTTTATTGTACATAATTTGATGACTTGTTGGAGTGTATTAAAAGATAGCAACAATTTGTGATTAAATTGTTATCTTAAGCAACTCACTTTTTAATAGTTGTTGGCTGAGCGAAATTGTAAAAGCCTATGAGCAAATATAAAAAAAAATACACAAACAACATTTCCTTGTGTTATTACAACATTAGATAAAATAATTGAGCAATGTCGTTATATTTTGCTCTTATTGCACATTAATAGTGTTTCTATTTTTCGGCACAAATCCATTACGGCAGTCCATTACTGGTACTTTATTTTATCGAATTAGTAAGTATGAAAGTCGAAGTTAACCTCGGCACGATTTGAACTTAGAATGCAAAGGACCATAACAATACTGCAAAGCATGGTGTCTGACGCTCTACCAATACTTGTGTTGAGCTGGTCATTAATTTATGGTGGTCGTGCGTGGAGTAGAGCAATCGCTAGTTGAAATATTATGAACAAAACATTTTTATTTGCCGAAGAACATATTTTCAATACTGTTTGTGAATGTGACGAAGGAAATACATTCTGATATGGAACAGTGTACAAAGTGTGTCTGTGAATAACACAATGTTACCTCATGTTGTTGTCAAGACATAATGGATTTCGTATATCCAGTTAGAAGATGAAACCTAGCCATCTCGGATTAGTTATATTTCATGCCATGTGTAAACGTGTTTGAGGATAGCAAAATATGCGTGTTTCTTGTCTGGAAACTTTCTGCTAAACTGATTGGTTTCGTTTTTGGCACTATACAATACTCATCCAACAGATAGCTGTATTGGATCCTTGATTGGTTAATATTTAGGTGAGGGTGCTTGATGCAGAGTTAGTGCAAAATGGATCAATGAGTGTAATAATAATAATGATAATAATAATGAAAATATTGTGTACAATGCTGAGGTGCACTACAACTCATCAAAAGTGCATATATAATACATAGGGTAATATAAAAACGTCATGAAAAAAGAACAGTGCATGAGTCATGATATACACATATGTGCATGTGTATGGAAGGGGGACATCAGGTGTAGTTTTGGTGTATTTCGGAATGTATGATGGTTTTAAAGGATGCAGTGTGTCATCAGCTAACAACTGATGCAGGAAGTTTGTTCCATCCTTCAGCAACTCTGAGCATGAAGAAATATTTCCTAAAGTCATGGGAGCTGTGTTGTTTTCTGACTTTGTAGGCATGTCCACGTGTTAGACACATGGAGATCAAAAAGGTGTTCGGGGTTGTTGTTGGTCGGATGGTTAATAACTTTGTGGGTGTTTACCAAGTCCATTGCCAGAGGGAAGCAAAATATTCAGGGTATGGTAGGTGTCTGATGGAGGGTATGCGCTTGGTTGCATGTCTCTGAACAGTTTCCAGGAGGTCAATGTTCTGAGCAAGATAGAGGTTCCAGACTGATGACGCGAACTCCAAGTGTATTCGTACCATAGATGTATACAGCTTTAAATAGATGGCTGGAGAGCAGCTAATGAAGGTCTTGCTGATTGATGCCAAGTCAATCTTAATAAATTGACTGATTTATCTGTTCACTACTGCTAATCCACCGCTGTTTATACAATTTTTTAGATAATGTCAATTTGAGCTTGAATCATTGGCGTAATGAAATTTGAAAAGATTATAAGCAAATCTTTTTTAAAATACACAGACAACATTTAACTGTATCGTTGCAACATTAGATCTAATAATGGAGCAACATTTGTGCAGAATTATTGTTTGTGCAATAAGATATTTGCAGATCTGTACTTGGTCTGCTCTTTAGCCAACTCGGTACGTTTAGAAGCTCTACGCTCGGCTTGCTTTTGAGATATAATAGCTGAATTTGCAGATCTATACTTGGCCTGCTTGTTTGCCAACTCATACCGTTTTGAACATCTATACTTGGCCTGTTTTTGTGTTAATTTAGCAAAATTCACAGCTCTATAATCGGCCTGTTTTTGTCTCAACTTCTCCCGATTCCGCATCCGGTAAGCTGTTTTCACATCCAATTTAATACGCCCACGCCCATCTAGATTATTAGCACAGGAATGTGAACAAGCTTGTGGGACCGCATCATTGTAAGTATATGAACTGCCTGCAACATCAAGACCCAATTCACAAGTGCAGCGTTGCTCATTCACATCGGCAGTGGGGACACCAAAATCAGTGACAGGTCTCGATTCACTCGCGAGATACATCACAGCTACACTATATATTTAAACATATATACAGTGATACCTCGCTACTTGGCGGTTCAACTATCGCGGATTCACGATTTCGCGCATTTTTAGAATATATATATGAACACCTAAAATTTTTCATTAAATCCATTAAAATATTAATAATAAACACAGTTCTAATCATATGCTATATATATATATATATATATATATATATAAATATAAGTAATTAATACCGTATAAATGGTACAAAGACTGTTTATGTAAAATGTATTTCTCAACAGAGTATTGAATACTTAGGAGAAATTCAAAACGAAGAGTGATAAAATTTCAAGCAAAGAGTTTAATTAGGTAATGACTTACAAATTTGTTTCAGTATATAGACAAAGCCTGAAGCGCTAATTATAATAATTAGTTAATAATATTACAAAATATATTAATATTATATTAAATATATACTGAAACAAATTTGTAAGTCATTACCTAATTAAACTCTTTGCTTGAAATGTTATCATTCTTCGTTTATATATATATATATATATATATATAGAGAGAGAGAGAGATTTATCTAGTCCTTCGCTCAAGATTAATCTATAAGTTTAGATGTCTGCCTTCGTTTAAGTAAATATTACAGTAAGATTTTTAATATAAACAACTACAAAAAACAATTAATATTAAAACGAAAAAATTATCAATGATAAAAGAAGCGGATGCAACTTTTTTTTTTATAAAGTTATATTCCTGTTTCTTTAAAGAACATTTCATTTTTGTTCTATTGTAGGCGAAATAATGCAATGGTTTAATAGGGAAGATATAACTTACCAATTATGTCTCTAACCGTGTAACGCTTTTAAGTAGATAACTACAATTGAAAATACTAAAGAAATGGAACCAACAATTCAATTTGAAAGTCGTCTACTTATAGTGACAGTGTATTACTGGTACTTTATTTTATCGACCCCGTAACGATGAAAGGCAAATGCTTAAAATTTAAATTGCCTTAATTCTATCGTCTGCTGTTTCATTAAAGGGAGATTCTCGTCTGTATTTAATTCTATCGTCTACTGTTCCACTAAACAGATATACCTCCACTATCGTCTCTATTTATACATTTTAACTTATAACTTATACACATTTGATTTGAAATATTTTATCTAGTCCCCCCTCTCAATATTATGATGATTTCTTTCGAATGAAACAGTTCTAGTCCTGTAGAAGCCATTTATATATATAATTGAACTGAGTTAAAAATTCACAATATTTATAATTAAATAAGCTCATATATATATGTGCGTATTTATCTGTTTATTGTATTATATATAATGTGTGTATATACAGGATGTCCCCCAAAAATATATACACACTTCAACAGCATTCTAATAACTATTGTCTGTACAGGTAATCAAAGTGTCAATCGAATGTTAGTTTCGTGTTTTAACAGTACAAATTTACAATACACACATAAAACCAGTGTATATACATACATGAGTGTGTATACACATACATGAATGTGTATATACAATATATATGTATATATATATAGACACATATATTCACGGTGCAACGGAACATTAAAATATAGATGCGGGAGGGGGGGTGTATATATAGGGGCGCTGGGGATAAAGGAGTGTAAAACGTGTGTAATTGATATATTGAAGGAGAGGAGCGTGCAGCGATAGAGTAACAAATATATAGAGAGGGGGAGAGATGGTATTGAAGGGGAGGAGTGCAAAGCGAAAGAGTAAGAGAGATATATATATAGAGACGGAACAGATAGAGAGAAACAGGCGTAAGTAACAGTGGAAGAGATATATAGAGAGGGGGAAATGTGTTATTGAAGGGGAGGAGTGTAAAGCGAAAGCGTAAGATATATATAGAGAGAGGGGGAATAGTATATATATATATATATATATATATATATCAACACTTACTCTGATTGGTTGAAAATTAGCCAATGACATACGATCACCACCACCACGGCTATCCCGGGAAAATTTATGAAGAAGTTAGGCATATATGTTAGAACACGAAAAGTGAACATTCTGTTGTTTCACACTTTTCGTGTTCTAACAGATATCACGATAGATATGTTATATCACTATAGATATATTATATCACTATAGATATATTATATCACTGTAGATATATTATATGACTATAGATATATGTTATTATATCACTATAGATATATTATTATATCACTGTAGATATATTATTATATCACTGTAGATATATTATTATATCACTATAGATATATTATTATATCACTATAGATATATTATTATATCACTGTAGATATATTATTATATCACTATAGATATATTATTATATCACTATAGATATATTATTATATCGCTATAGATATATTATTATATCACTATAGATATATTATTATATCACTATAGATATATTATTATATCACTGTAGATATATTATTCTATCACTATAGATATATTATTATATCACTGTAGATATATTATATCACTGTAGATATATTATTATATCACTATAGATATATTATTATATCACTGTAGATATATTATTATATCACTATAGATATATTATTATATCACTATAGATATATTATTCTATCACTATAGATATATTATTATATCACTGTAGATATATTATATCACTGTAGATATATTATTATATCACTATAGATATATTATTATATCACTATAGATATATTATTATATCACTATAGATATATTATTATATCACTGTAGATATACTATTATATCAATGTAGATATATTACATCACTATAGATATATTATTATATCACTATAGATATATTATTATATCACTGTAGATATATTATTATATCACTATAGATATATTATTATATCACTGTAGATATATTATTATATCAATGTAGATATATTATTATATCACTGTAGATATATTATTATATCACTATAGCTATATTATTATATCACTATAGATATATTATTATATCACTGTAGCTAGATTATTATATCACTATAGATATATTATTATATCACTATAGATATATTATATCACTGTAGATATATTATTATATCACTATAGATATATTATTATATCACTGTAGATATATTATTATATCACTATAGATATATTATTATATCACTATAGATATATTATTATATCACTATAGATATATTATTCTATCACTATAGATATATTATTATATCACTGTAGATATATTATATCACTGTAGATATATTATTATATCACTATAGATATATTATTATATCACTATAGATATATTATTATATCACTATAGATATATTATTATATCACTGTAGATATACTATTATATCAATGTAGATATATTACATCACTATAGATATATTATTATATCACTATAGATATATTATTATATCACTGTAGATATATTATTATATCACTATAGATATATTATTATATCACTGTAGATATATTATTATATCAATGTAGATATATTATTATATCACTGTAGATATATTATTATATCACTATAGCTATATTATTATATCACTATAGATATATTATTATATCACTGTAGCTATATTATTATATCACTATAGATATATTATTATATCACTATAGATATATTATATCACTGTAGATATATTATTATATCACTATAGATATATTATTATATCACTGTAGATATATTATTTCACTGTAGATATATTATATCACTATAGATATATTATTATTTCACTATAGATATATATTATATCACTGTAGATATATTATTATATCACTATAGATATATTATTATATCACTATAGATATATTATTATATCACTATAGATATAGTATTATATCACTACAGATATATTATTATATCACCGTAGATATATTATATCACTATAGATATATTATATCATTATAGATATATTATATTACTATAGATATATTATTATATCACTGTAGATATATTATATCACTATAGATATAGTATATCACTATAGATATATTATTATATCACTGTAGATATATTATATCACTATACATATATTATATCACTAATGATATATTATTATATCGCTATAGATATATTATTATATCACTATAGATATATTATTATATCACTATAGATATATTATTATATCACTAGATATATTATTATATCACTGTAGATATATTATTATATCACTATAGATATATTATTATATCACTATAGATATATTATTATATCACTATAGATATATTATTATATCACTACAGATATATTATTATATCACCGTAGATATATTATATCACTATAGATATATTATATCATTATAGATATATTATATTACTATAGATATATTATTATATCACTGTAGATATATTATATCACTATAGATATAGTATATCACTATAGATATATTATATCACTATAGATATATTATATCACTGTAGATATATTATATCACTATACATATATTATATCCCTAATGATATATTATTATATCGCTGTAGATATATTATTATATCACTATAGATATATTATTATATCACTGTAGATATATTATTATATCACTGTAGATATATTATTATATCACTATAGCTATATTATTATATCACTATAGATATTATATTACTATAGCTATATTATTATATCACTATAGATATATTATATCAATATAGATATATCATATCACTGTAGATATATTATTATATCACTATAGATATATTATTATATCACTATAGATATATTATTATATCACTGTAGATATATTATATCACTGTAGATATATTATATGACTATAGATATATTATTATATCACTATTGATATAGTATTATAACACTATAGATATATTATATCACTGTAGATATAGTATATCACTATAGATATATTATTTTATCACTGCAGATATATTATTATATCACTAGATATATTATATCACTATAGGTATATTGTTATATCACTGTAGATATAGTATATCGCTATAGATATATTATTATATCGCTATAGATATATTATTATATCACTATAGATATATCATTATATCACTATAGATATATTATTATATCTCTATAGATATATTATTATATCACTATAGATATATTATTATATCACTATAGATATATTATTATATCACTATAGATATATTATTATATCACTATAGATATTTTATTATATCACTATAGATATATTATTATATCACTATAGATATTTTATTATATCACTATAGATATATTATTATATCACTATAGATATATTATTATATCACTATAGATATATTATTATATCACTGTAGATATATTATTATATCACTGTAGATATATTATTATATTACTGTAGATATATTATATCACTGTAGATATATTATTATATCGCTATAGATATATTATTATATCACTATAGATATATTATTATATCACTTTAGATATATTATTATATCACTGTAGATATATTATTATGCCACTATAGATATATTATTATATCTCTGTAGATATATTATTATATCACTGTAGATATATTATTATATCACTATAGATATATTATTATATCACTATAGATATATTATTATATCACTGTAGATATATTATTATATCACTGTAGATATATTATTATATCACTGTAGATATATTATTATATCACTGTAGATATATTATTATATCACTATAGATATATTATTATATCACTGTAGATATATTATTATATCACTGTAGATATATTATTATATCACTGTAGATATATTATATCACTGTAGATATATTATTATATCAGTATAGATATATTATTATATCACTTTAGATATATTATTATATCACTGTAGATATACTATTATATCACTGTAGATATATTACATCACCATAGATATATTATATCACTATAGATATGTTATAACACTATAGATATATTATATCACTATAGATATATTGTTATATCACTATAGATATATTATTATATCACTATAGATATATTATTATATCACTGTAGATATATTATTTCACTGTAGATATATTATATCACTATATATATATCACTATAAATATATTATTATTTCACTATAGATATTTTATTATATCACTATAGATATATTATTATATCACTGTAGATATATGTTATTATATCACTATAGATATATTATTATATCACTATAGATATATGTTATTATATCACTATAGATATATTATTATATCACTATAGATATATTATTATATCACTATAGATATATTATTATATGACTGTAGATATACTATTATATCACTGTAGATATATTACATCACTATAGATATATTATTATATCACTATAGATAAGTTATATCACTATAGATATATTATATCACTATAGATATATTGTTATATCAGTATAGATATATTATTATATCACTATATATATATATTATTATATCACTGTAGATATATTATATCACTGTAGATGTATGTTATTATATCACTATAGATATATTATTATATCACTATAGATATATTATTATATCACTATAGATATATTACATCACTGTAGATATATTATTCTTTCACTACAGATATATTATTATATCACTGTAGATATATTATATCACAATAGATATATTATTATATCACTGTAGATATAGTATATCACTATAGATATATTATTATATCGCTATAGATATATTATTATATCACTATAGATATATTATTACGTCACTATAGATATATTATTATATCGCTGTAGATATATTATATCACTATAGATATAGTATATTACTATAGATATATTATAATATCACTGTAGATATATTATTATATCACTATAGCTATATTATTATATCACTATAGATATATTATTATATCACTATAGCTATATTATTATATCTCTATAGATATATTATTATATCACTATAGATATATTATATCACTGTAGATATATTATTATATCACTATAGATATATTATTATATCACTATAGATATATTATTATATCACTGTAGATATATTATATCACTGTAGATATATTATATGACTATAGATATATGTTATTATATCACTATAGATATATTATTATATCACTATAGATATAGTATTATATCACTATAGATATATTATATCACTGTAGATATAGTATATCACTATAGATATATTATTTTATCACTACAGATATATTATTATATCACTAGATATATTATATCACTATAGATATATTATTATATCACTGTAGATATAGTATATCACTATAGATATATTATTATATCGCTATAGATATATTATTATATCGCTATAGATATATTATTATATCACTATAGATATATTATTATATCACTATAGATATATTATTATATCACTATAGATATATTATTATATCACTATAGATATAATATTATATCACTATAGATATATTATTATATCACTGTAGATATATTATTATATCAGTATAGATATATTATTATGTCACTATAGATATATTATTATCTCACTATAGATATATTATTATATCACTATAGATATATTATTATATCACTATAGATATATTATTATATGACTGTAGATATACTATTATATCACTGTAGATATATTACATCACTATAGATATATTATTATATCACTATAGATAAGTTATATCACTATAGATATATTATATCACTATAGATATATTGTTATATCAGTATAGATATATTATTATATCACTATATATATATTATTATATCACTGTAGATATATTATATCACTGTAGATATATTATATCACTATAGATATATCACTATAGATATATTATTATTTCACTATAGATATATTATTATATCACTATAGATATATTATTATATCACTGTAGATATATTATATGACTATAGATGTATGTTATTATATCACTATAGATATATTATTATATCACTATAGATATATTATTATATCACTATAGATATATTATTATATCACTATAGATATCACTGTAGATATATTATATGACCATAGTATGGAGGCACATGGCTTAGTGGTTAGAGCATTGGCCTTGCAATCGAAAGGTTGTGAGTTCAATTCTCAGACCGGGTGATGTGTTGTTTCCTTGAGCAAGACACTTTATTTCACATTGCTCCAGTTTACTCAGCTGTAGAAATGAGATTCCACTACAAAGTGGTCGTGGAGGTGGCACGGCAAAAAAGCACCCATCACTCACTGTAAATGAGGTTGGTGTTAGGAAGGGCATCCAGCTGTAGAAATCAAGCCAGAATCAGTTCCCGTCCCACCCTTGCAAGCAAGGAAAAAGCGGACATAAAATGATGATGATGATGATGATGATATAGATAGTATTATATCACTGTAGATATATTATATGACTATAGATGTATGTTATTATATCACTATAGATATATTATTATATCACTATAGATATATTATTATATCACTATAGATATATTATATCACTGTAGATATATTATTATATCACTACAGATATATTATTATATCACTGTAGATCACAATAGATATATTATTATATCACTATAGATGTAGTATATCACTGTAGATATATTATTATATCGCTATAGATATATTATTATATCACTATAGATATATTATTATGTCACTATAGATATATTATTATATCGCTGTAGATATATTATTATATCACTATAGATATATTATTATATCACTGTAGATATATTATATCACTGTAGATATATTATTATATCACTATAGATATATTATTATATCACTATAGATATATTATTATATCACTGTAGATATACTATTATATCAATGTAGATATATTACATCACTATAGATATATTATTATATCACTATAGATATGTTATTATATCACTATAGATATATTATTATATCACTGTAGATATATTATTATATCACTGTAGATATATGTTATTATATCACTATAGATATATTATTATATCACTATAGATATATTATTATATCACTATAGATATATTATTATATCACTATAGATATATTATTATATCACTACAGATATATTATTATATCACCGTAGATATATTATATCACTGTAGATATATTATATCACTATAGATATAGTATATTACTATAGATATATTATAATATCACTGTAGATATATTATTATATCACTATAGCTATATTATTATATCACTATACATATATTATTATATCACTATAGATATATTATTATATCACTATAGATATATTATTATATCACTGTAGATATATTATATCACTGTAGATATATTATATCACTGTAGATATATTATATGACTATAGATATATGTTATTATATCCCTATAGATATATTATTATATCACTATAGATATAGTATTATATCACTATAGATATATTATATCACTGTAGATATAGTATATCATTATAGATATATTATTTTATCACTACAGATATATTATTATATCACTAGATATATTATATCACTATAGATATATTATTATATCACTATAGATATAGTATTATATCGCTATAGATATATTATTATATCACTAGATATATTATTATATCACTATAGATATATTATTATATCACTATAGATATATTATTCTATCACTATAGATATATTATTATATCACTGTAGATATATTATTATATCAGTATAGATATATTAGTATGTCACTATAGATATATTATTATATCACTATAGATATATTATTATATCACTATAGATATATTATTATATCACTATAGATATATTATTATATCACTATAGATATATTATTATATCGCTATAGATATATTATTATATCGCTATAGATATATTATTATATCACTATAGATATATTATTATATCACTATAGATATATCATTATATTACTATAGATATATTATTATATCACTATAGATATAATATTATATCACTATAGATATAATATTATATCACTATAGATATATTATTATATCACTGTAGATATATTATTATATCAGTATAGATATATTATTATGTCACTATAGATATATTATTATATCACTATAGATATATTATTATATCACTATAGATATATTATTATATCACTATAGATATATTATTATATCACTGTAGATATACTATTATATCACTGTAGATATATTACATCACTATAGATATATTATTATATCACTATAGATATGTTATAACACTATAGATATATTATATCACTATAGATATATTGTTATATCACTATAGATATATTATTATATCACTATAGATATATTATTATATCACTGTAGATATATTATTTCACTGTAGATATATTATATCACTATAGATATATCACTATAAATATATTATTATTTCACTATAGATATATTATTATATCACTGTAGATATATTATTATATCATTGTAGATATATGTTATTATATCACTATAGATATATCATTATATCACTATAGATATATTATTATATCACTACAGATATATTATTATATCACTGTAGATATATTATATCACTGTAGATATATTATATAACTATAGATATATCACTATAGATATATTATTATTTCACTATATATATATTATTATATCACTATAGATATATTATTATATCACTGTAGATATATTATATGACTATAGATGTATGTTATTATATCACTATAGATATATTATTATATCACTATAGATATATTATTATATCACTATAGATATATTACATCACTGTAGATATATTATTCTTTCACTACAGATATATTATTATATCACTGTAGATATATTATATCACAATAGATATATTATTATATCACTGTAGATATAGTATATCACTATAGATATATTATTATATCGCTATAGATATATTATTATATCACTATAGATATATTATTACGTCACTATAGATATATTATTATATCGCTGTAGATATATTATATCACTATAGATATAGTATATTACTATAGATATATTATAATATCACTGTAGATATATTATTATATCACTATAGCTATATTATTATATCACTATAGATATATTATTATATCACTATAGCTATATTATTATATCTCTATAGATATATTATTATATCACTATAGATATATTATATCACTGTAGATATATTATTATATCACTATAGATATATTATTATATCACTATAGATATATTATTATATCACTGTAGATATATTATATGACTATAGATATATGTTATTATATCACTATAGATATATTATTATATCACTATAGATATAGTATTATATCACTATAGATATATTATATCACTGTAGATATAGTATATCACTATAGATATATTATTTTATCACTACAGATATATTATTATATCACTAGATATATTATATCACTATAGATATATTATTATATCACTGTAGATATAGTATATCACTATAGATATATTATTATATCGCTATAGATATATTATTATATCGCTATAGATATATTATTATATCACTATAGATATATTATTATATCACTATAGATATATTATTATATCACTATAGATATATTATTATATCACTATAGATATAATATTATATCACTATAGATATATTATTATATCACTGTAGATATATTATTATATCAGTATAGATATATTATTATGTCACTATAGATATATTATTATCTCACTATAGATATATTATTATATCACTATAGATATATTATTATATCACTATAGATATATTATTATATGACTGTAGATATACTATTATATCACTGTAGATATATTACATCACTATAGATATATTATTATATCACTATAGATAAGTTATATCACTATAGATATATTATATCACTATAGATATATTGTTATATCAGTATAGATATATTATTATATCACTATATATATATTATTATATCACTGTAGATATATTATATCACTGTAGATATATTATATCACTATAGATATATCACTATAGATATATTATTATTTCACTATAGATATATTATTATATCACTATAGATATATTATTATATCACTGTAGATATATTATATGACTATAGATGTATGTTATTATATCACTATAGATATATTATTATATCACTATAGATATATTATTATATCACTATAGATATATTATATCACTGTAGATATATTATTCTTTCACTACAGATATATTATTATATCACTGTAGATATATTATATCACAATAGATCTATTATTATATCACTGTAGATATAGTACATCACTATAGATATATTATTATATCGCTATAGATATATTATTATATCACTATAGATATATTATTATGTCACTATAGATATATTATTATATCGCTGTAGATATATTATTATATCACTATAGATATATTATTATATCACTGTAGATATATTATATTACTGTAGATATATTATTATATCACTATAGATATATTATTATATCACTATAGATATATTATTATATCACTATAGATATATTATTATATCACTATAGATATCACTGTAGATATATTATATGACCATAGTATGGAGGCACATGGCTTAGTGGTTAGAGCATTGGCCTTGCAATCGAAAGGTTGTGAGTTCAATTCTCAGACCGGGTGATGTGTTGTTTCCTTGAGCAAGACACTTTATTTCACATTGCTCCAGTTTACTCAGCTGTAGAAATGAGATTCCACTACAAAGTGGTCGTGGAGGTGGCACGGCAAAAAAGCACCCAGCACTCACTGTAAATGAGGTTGGTGTTAGGAAGGGCATCCAGCTGTAGAGATCAAGCCAGAATCAGTTCCCGTCCCACCCTTGCAAGCAAGGAAAAAGCGGACATAAAATGATGATGATGATGATGATGATATAGATATATAGTATTATATCACTGTAGATATATTATATGACTATAGATGTATGTTATTATATCACTATAGATATATTATTATATCACTATAGATATATTATATCACTGTAGATATATTATTATATCACTACAGATATATTATTATATCACTGTAGATCACAATAGATATATTATTATATCACTATAGATGTAGTATATCACTGTAGATATATTATTATATCGCTATAGATATATTATTATATCACTATAGATATATTATTATGTCACTATAGATATATTATTATATCGCTGTAGATATATTATTATATCACTATAGATATATTATTATATCACTGTAGATATATTATATCACTGTAGATATATTATTATATCACTATAGATATATTATTATATCACTATAGATATATTATTATATCACTGTAGATATACTATTATATCAATGTAGATATATTACATCACTATAGATATATTATTATATCACTATAGATATGTTATTATATCACTATAGATATATTATTATATCACTGTAGATATATTATTATATCACTGTAGATATATGTTATTATATCACTATAGATATATTATTATATCACTATAGATATATTATTATATCACTATAGATATATTATTATATCACTATAGATATATTATTATATCACTACAGATATATTATTATATCACCGTAGATATATTATATCACTGTAGATATATTATATCACTATAGATATAGTATATTACTATAGATATATTATAATATCACTGTAGATATATTATTATATCACTATAGCTATATTATTATATCACTATACATATATTATTATATCACTATAGATATATTATTATATCACTATAGATATATTATTATATCACTGTAGATATATTATATCACTGTAGATATATTATATCACTGTAGATATATTATATGACTATAGATATATGTTATTATATCCCTATAGATATATTATTATATCACTATAGATATAGTATTATATCACTATAGATATATTATATCACTGTAGATATAGTATATCATTATAGATATATTATTTTATCACTACAGATATATTATTATATCACTAGATATATTATATCACTATAGATATATTATTATATCACTATAGATATAGTATTATATCGCTATAGATATATTATTATATCACTATAGATATATTATTATATCACTATAGATATATTATTATATCACTATAGATATATTATTCTATCACTATAGATATATTATTATATCACTGTAGATATATTATTATATCAGTATAGATATATTAGTATGTCACTATAGATATATTATTATATCACTATAGATATATTATTATATCACTATAGATATATTATTATATCACTATAGATATATTATTATATCACTATAGATATATTATTATATCGCTATAGATATATTATTATATCGCTATAGATATATTATTATATCACTATAGATATATTATTATATCACTATAGATATATCATTATATTACTATAGATATATTATTATATCACTATAGATATAATATTATATCACTATAGATATAATATTATATCACTATAGATATATTATTATATCACTGTAGATATATTATTATATCAGTATAGATATATTATTATGTCACTATAGATATATTATTATATCACTATAGATATATTATTATATCACTATAGATATATTATTATATCACTATAGATATATTATTATATCACTGTAGATATACTATTATATCACTGTAGATATATTACATCACTATAGATATATTATTATATCACTATAGATATGTTATAACACTATAGATATATTATATCACTATAGATATATTGTTATATCACTATAGATATATTATTATATCACTATAGATATATCACTATAAATATATTATTATTTCACTATAGATATATTATTATATCATTGTAGATATATGTTATTATATCACTATAGATATATCATTATATCACTATAGATATATTATTATATCACTACAGATATATTATTATATCACTGTAGATATATTATATCACTATAGATATATTATATCACTATAGATATATTATTATATCACTATAAATATATTATATTACTATAGATATATTATTATATCACTGTAGATATATTATTATATCAGTATAGATATATTATTATGTCACTATAGATATATTATTATATCACTGTAGATATATTATTATATCACTGTAGATATATTATTATATCACTGTAGATATATTATTATATCACTATAGATATATTATTATATCACTATAGATATATTATTATATCACTGTAGATATATTATATCACTGAAGATATATTATTATATCACTATAGATGTATTATTATATCACTATAGATATATTATTATATCACTATAGATATATTATTATATCACTGTAGATATGCTATTATATCAATGTAGATATATTACATCACTATAGATATATTATTATATCACTATAGATATATTATTATATCACTATAGATATATTATTATATCACTGTAGATATATTATTATATCAATGTAGATATATTATTATATCACTATAGCTATATTATTATATCACTATAGATATATTATTATATCACTGTAGCTATATTATTATATCACTATAGATATATTATTATATCACTATAGATATATTGTATCACTGTAGATATATTATTATATCACTATAGATATATTATTATATCACTCTAGATATACTATTATATCACTGTAGATATATTATTTCACTGTAGATATATTATATCACTATAGATATATCACTATAGATATATTATTATTTCACTATAGATATATTATTATATCACTATAGATATATTGTTATATCACTATAGATATATTATTATATCACTATAGCTATATTGTTATATCACTATAGATATATTATTATATCACCATAGATATATTATATCACTGTAGATATATTATTATATCACTATAGATATATTATTATATCACTATAGATATATTATTATATCACTGTAGATATATTATATCACTGTAGATATATTATATCACTGTAGATATATTATATAACTATAGATACATGTTATTATATCACTATAGATATATTATTATATCACTATAGATATAGTATTATATCACTATAGATATATTATATCACTGTAGATATAGTATATCACTATAGATATATTATTTTATCACTACAGATATATTATTATATCACTAGATATATTATATCACTATAGATATATTATTATATCACTGTAGATATATTATTATATCACTGTAGATATATTATTATATCACTGTAGATATATTATTATATCACTATAGATATATTATTATATCACTATTATTATATCACTATTAGCTGCTAAAGGGTTCTCACTAAAAATGAAAGGCAGGTTGTACGATGCCTGCATACGAACAGCAATGCTGCATGGCAGTGAGACCTGGGCATTGTGTGCAGAGGATATACGCAGACTAGAGAGGAACGAAGCTTGCATGCTCCGCTGGATGTGTAACAGTAATATACGTGAACGGCAAAGCATAAACGAACTAAGGAATAAATTAGAGATAAGAGGGATCAGATGTTGTTTACTCGAGAGAAGGCTACGTTGGTATGGACACGTGATGCGCATGAAAGTCGATAGCTGTATAACAAAGTGCAGGGCAATAAAGATAGACGGTAGTCACGGAATAGGCAGACCTAGAAAAACCTGGGACGAGCTGATAAACTCCGACATCACACACTTACACCTCTCCAAGACAATGTCACTGGACCGAGACCTTTGGCGGTACTCAGTAACAGAGAAGACCCGCCTTACCTAAATATATAGTAAAACCTACTCCAGCCAGTAGGCATCTCTAACAAATACACCCCGTCCCACCACCCCCACCCGATCCACACCACCCCGTTCTATGTAAAGTTATGTTGGTGCCGCGCCATCGAGGCCGAAACAAATGAGATCGTGTAGGTGTCACGACAAAAAAACACACAGTCCACGCTGTAATGTGGCCGTGTAGGCAACACGGTAAAAACCTCCCAGACCCACACTGTAAATGTGGTTGGTGTTAGGAAGGGCATCCAACTGTAGAAAACCTGCCAGACAGTCCTATGCGAGCAAGAAAATCACTCTTGCCTCAAGTGGGACTACCCCCGTCCAAACCCATGCAAGCGTGGAACACGGACGTTAAACGCTGATGATGATGATGATGATGATGATCACTGTAGATATATTATTATATCACTGTAGATATATTATTATATCACTGTAGATATATTATTATATCACTGTAGATATATTATATCACTGTAGATATATTATTATATCACTATAGATATATTATTATATCACTGTAGATATATTATTATATCACTGTAGATATATTATTATATCACTATAGCTACATTATTATATCACTAATCACTGTAGATATATTATTATATCACTATAGATATATTATTATATCACTATAGATATACTATTATATCACTGTAGATATATTACATCACTATAGATATATTATTATATCACTATAGATTTGTTATAACACTATAGATATATTATATCACTATAGATATATTGTTATATCACTATAGATATATTATTATATCACTATAGATATGTTATTATATCACTGTAGATATATTATTTCACTGTAGATATATTATATCACGATAGATATATCACTATAAATATATTATTATTTCACTATAGATATATTATTATATCACTACAGATATATTATTATATCACTGTAGATATATTATATCACTATAGATATATTATATCACTATAGATATATTATTATATCACTATAGATATATTATTATATCACTATAGATATATTATATTACTATAGATATATTGTTATATTACTATAGATATATTATTATATCACTATAGATATATTATTATATCACTGTAGATATATTATTATATCTCTGTAGATATATTATTATATCACTGTAGATATATTATTATATCACTGTAGATATATTATATCACTGTAGATATATTATATCACTATAGATATATTATTATATCACTATAGATATATTGTTATATCACTATAGATATATTATATCACTGTACATATAGTATATCACTCTAGATATATTATTATATCACTGTAGATATATTATATCACTATAGATATATTATATCACTAATGATATATTATTATATCGCTATAGATATATTATTATATCACTATAGATATATTATTATATCACTATAGATATATTATTATATCACTAATCACTATAGATATATTATTATATCACTATAGCTATATTATTATATCACTATAGATATATTATTATATCACTATAGATATATTATATTACTGTAGATATATTATTATATCACTATAGATATATTATTATATCACTATAGATATATTATTATATCACTGTAGATATATTATATCACTGTAGATATATTATATCACTATAGATATATCACTATAGATATATTATTATTTCACTATAGATATATTATTATATCACTATTGATATATTATTATATCACTGTAGATATATTATATGACTATAGATATATGTTATATCACTATAGATATATTATTATATCACTATAGATATATTATTATATCACTATAGATATATTATTATGTCACTATAGATATATTATTATATCACTATAGATATATTATATCACTGTAGATATATTATTATATCACTATAGATATAGTATTATATCACTATAGATATATTATATCACTGTAGATATAGTATATCACTATAGATAAATTATTATATTACTACAGATATATTATTATATCACTGTAGATATATTATATCACTATAGATATATTATTATATCACTGTAGATATAGTATATCACTATAGATATATTATATCGCTATAGATATATTATTATATCACTGTAGATATATTATTATATCAGTATAGATATATTATTATGTCACTATAGATATATTATTATATCACTATAGATATATTATTATATCACTGTAGATATATTATTATATCACTGTAGATATATTATATCACTGTAGATATATTATTATACCACTATAGATATATTATATCACTATAGATATATTATATCAATGTAGATATATTACATCACTATAGATATATTATTATTTCACTATATATATGTTATATCACTATAGATATATTATATCACTATAGCTATATTATTATATCACTATAGATATATTATTATATTACCATAGATATATTATATCACTGTAGATATATTATTATATCACTATAGATATATTATTATATCACTATAGATATATTATTATATCCCTGTAGATATATTATATCACTGTAGATATATTATATCACTGTAGATATATTATATCACTGTAGATATATTATATAACTATAGATACATGTTATTATATCACTGTAGATATATTATTATATCACTATAGATATAGTATTATATCACTATAGATATATTATATCACTGTAGATATAGTATATCACTATAGATATATTATTTTATCACTACAGATATATTATTATATCACTAGATATATTATATCACTATAGATATATTATTATATCACTGTAGATATAGTATATCACTATAGATATAGTATTATATCGCTATAGATATATTATTATATCACTATAGATATATTATTATATCACTATAGATATATTATTATATCACTATAGATATATTATTATATCACTATAGATATATTATTCTATCACTATAGATATATTATTATATCACTGTAGATATATTATTTTATCAGTATAGATATATTAGTATGTCACTATAGATATATTATTATATCACTATAGATATATTATTATATCACTATAGATATATTATTATATCACTATAGATATATTATTATATCACTGTAGATATATTATTATATCACTGTAGATATATTATTATATCACTGTAAATATATTATTATATCGCTATAGATATATTATTATATCACTGTAGATATATTATTATATCACTGTAGATATATTATTATATCAATGTAGATATATTATTATATCACTATAGATATATTATTATATCACTGTAGATATATTATTATATCACTGTAGATATATTATTATATCACTGTAGATATATTATTATATCACTGTAGATATATTATATCACTGTAGATATATTATTATATCACTATAGATATATTATTATATCACTATAGATATATTATTATATCACTGTAGATATATTACTATATCACTATAGATATATTATTATATCACTATAGCTATATTATTATATCACTAATCACTGTAGATATATTATTATATCACTATAGATATATTATTATATCACTATAGATATACTATTATATCACTGTAGATATATTACATCACTATAGATATATTATTATATCACTATAGATTTGTTATAACACTATAGATATATTATATCACTATAGATATATTGTTATATCACTATAGATATATTATTATATCACTATAGATATGTTATTATATCACTGTAGATATATTATTTCACTGTAGATATATTATATCACGATAGATATATCACTATAAATATATTATTATTTCACTATAGATATATTATTATATCACTGTAGATATATTATTATATCACCATAGATATATGTTATTATATCACTATAGATATATTATTATATCACTATAGATATATTATTATATCACTACAGATATATTATTATATCACTATAGATATATCATATTACTATAGATATATTATATTACTATAGATATATTGTTATATTACTATAGATATATTATTATATCACTATAGATATATTATTATATCACTGTAGATATATTATTATATCTCTGTAGATATATTATTATATCTCTGTAGATATATTATTATATCACTGTAGATATATTATTATATCACTGTAGATATATTATATCACTGTCGATATATTATATCACTATAGATATATTATTATATCACTATAGATATATTATTATATCACTATAGATATATTATATCACTGTACATATAGTATATCACTATAGATATATTATTATATCACTGTAGATATATTATATCACTATAGATATATTATATCACTAATGATATATTTTTATATCGCTATAGATATATTATGATATCACTATAGATATATTATTATATCACTATAGATATATTATTATATCACTAATCACTATAGATATATTATTATATCACTATAGCTATATTATTATATCACTATAGATATATTATTATATCACTATAGATATATTGTATCACTGTAGATATATTATTATATCACTATAGATATATTATTATATCACTCTAGATATACTATTATATCACTGTAGATATATTATTTCACTGTAGATATATTATATCACTATAGATATATCACTATAGATATATTATTATTTCACTATAGATATATTATTATATCACTGTAGATATATTATTATATCACTGTAGATATATGTTATTATATCACTATAGATATATTGTTATATCACTATAGATATATTATTATATCACTATAGCTATATTGTTATATCACTATAGATATATTATTATATCACCATAGATATATTATATCACTGTAGATATATTATTATATCACTATAGATATATTATTATATCACTATAGATATATTATTATATCACTGTAGATATATTATATCACTGTAGATATATTATATCACTGTAGATATATTATATAACTATAGATACATGTTATTATATCACTATAGATATATTATTATATCACTATAGATATAGTATTATATCACTATAGATATATTATATCACTGTAGATATAGTATATCACTATAGATATATTATTTTATCACTACAGATATATTATTATATCACTAGATATATTATATCACTATAGATATATTATTATATCACTGTAGATATATTATTATATCACTGTAGATATATTATTATATCACTGTAGATATATTATTATATCACTATAGATATATTATTATATCACTGTAGATATATTATTATATCACTGTAGATATATTATTATATCACTGTAGATATATTATTATATCACTGTAGATATATTATATCACTGTAGATATATTATTATATCACTATAGATATATTATTATATCACTGTAGATATATTATTATATCACCGTAGATATATTATTATATCACTATAGCTACATTATTATATCACTAATCACTGTAGATATATTATTATATCACTATAGATATATTATTATATCACTATAGATATATTATTATATCACTATAGATATACTATTATATCACTGTAGATATATTACATCACTATAGATATATTATTATATCACTATAGATTTGTTATAACACTATAGATATATTATATCACTATAGATATATTGTTATATCACTATAGATATATTATTATATCACTATAGATATGTTATTATATCACTGTAGATATATTATTTCACTGTAGATATATTATATCACGATAGATATATCACTATAAATATATTATTATTTCACTATAGATATATTATTATATCACTGTAGATATATTATTATATCACCGTAGATATATGTTATTATATCACTATAGATATATTATTATATCACTATAGATATATTATTATATCACTATAGATATATTATTATATCACTACAGATATATTATTATATCACTGTAGATATATTATATCACTATAGATATATTATATCACTATAGATATATTATTATATCACTATAGATATATTATTATATCACTATAGATATATTATTATATCACTATAGATATATTATATTACTATAGATATATTGTTATATTACTATAGATATATTATTATATCACTATAGATATATTATTATATCACTGTAGATATATTATTATATCTCTGTAGATATATTATTATATCACTGTAGATATATTATTATATCACTGTAGATATATTATATCACTGTAGATATATTATATCACTGTAGATATATTATATCACTATAGATATATTATTATATCACTATAGATATATTGTTATATCACTATAGATATATTATATCACTGTACATATAGTATATCACTCTAGATATATTATTATATCACTGTAGATATATTATATCACTATAGATATATTATATCACTAATGATATATTATTATATCGCTATAGATATATTATTATATCACTATAGATATATTATTATATCACTAATCACTATAGATATATTATTATATCACTATAGCTATATTATTATATCACTATAGATATATTATTATATCACTATAGATATATTATATCACTGTAGATATATTATTATATCACTATAGATATATTATTATATCACTATAGATATATTATTATATCACTGTAGATATATTATATCACTGTAGATATATTATATCACTATAGATATATCACTATAGATATATTATTATTTCACTATAGATATATTATTATATCACTATTGATATATTATTATATCACTGTAGATATATTATATGACTATAGATATATGTTATTATATCACTATAGATATATTATTATATCACTATAGATATATTATTATATCACTATAGATATATTATTATGTCACTATAGATATATTATTATATCACTATAGATATATTATATCACTGTAGATATATTATTATATCACTATAGATATAGTATTATATCACTATAGATATATTATATCACTGTAGATATAGTATATCACTATAGATAAATTATTATATTACTACAGATATATTATTATATAACTGTAGATATATTATATCACTATAGATATATTATTATATCACTGTAGATATAGTATATCACTATAGATATATTATATCGCTATAGATATATTATTATATCACTGTAGATATATTATTATATCAGTATAGATATATTATTATGTCACTATAGATATATTATTATATCACTATAGATATATTATTATATCACTGTAGATATATTATTATATCACTGTAGATATATTATATCACTATAGATATATTATTATTTCACTATATATATGTTATATCACTATAGATATATTATATCACTATAGCTATATTATTATATCACTATAGATATATTATTATATTACCATAGATATATTATATCACTGTAGATATATTATTATATCACTATAGATATATTATTATATCACTGTAGATATATTATTATATCACTGTAGATATATGTTATTATATCACTATAGATATATTGTTATATCACTATAGATATATTATTATATCACTATAGCTATATTGTTATATCACTATAGATATATTATTATATCACCATAGATATATTATATCACTGTAGATATATTATTATATCACTATAGATATATTATTATATCACTATAGATATATTATTATATCACTGTAGATATATTATATCACTGTAGATATATTATATCACTGTAGATATATTATATAACTATAGATACATGTTATTATATCACTATAGATATATTATTATATCACTATAGATATAGTATTATATCACTATAGATATATTATATCACTGTAGATATAGTATATCACTATAGATATATTATTTTATCAGTACAGATATATTATTATATCACTAGATATATTATATCACTATAGATATATTATTATATCACTGTAGATATATTATTATATCACTGTAGATATATTATTATATCACTGTAGATATATTATTATATCACTATAGATATATTATTATATCACTGTAGATATATTATTATATCACTGTAGATATATTATTATATCACTGTAGATATATTATTATATCACTGTAGATATATTATATCACTGTAGATATATTATTATATCACTATAGATATATTATTATATCACTGTAGATATATTATTATATCACCGTAGATATATTATTATATCACTATAGCTACATTATTATATCACTAATCACTGTAGATATATTATTATATCACTATAGATATATTATTATATCACTATAGATATATTATTATATCACTATAGATATACTATTATATCACTGTAGATATATTACATCACTATAGATATATTATTATATCACTATAGATTTGTTATAACACTATAGATATATTATATCACTATAGATATATTGTTATATCACTATAGATATATTATTATATCACTATAGATATGTTATTATATCACTGTAGATATATTATTTCACTGTAGATATATTATATCACGATAGATATATCACTATAAATATATTATTATTTCACTATAGATATATTATTATATCACTGTAGATATATTATTATATCACCGTAGATATATGTTATTATATCACTATAGATATATTATTATATCACTATAGATATATTATTATATCACTATAGATATATTATTATATCACTACAGATATATTATTATATCACTGTAGATATATTATATCACTATAGATATATTATATCACTATAGATATATTATTATATCACTATAGATATATTATTATATCACTATAGATATATTATTATATCACTATAGATATATTATATTACTATAGATATATTGTTATATTACTATAGATATATTATTATATCACTATAGATATATTATTATATCACTGTAGATATATTATTATATCTCTGTAGATATATTATTATATCACTGTAGATATATTATTATATCACTGTAGATATATTATATCACTGTAGATATATTATATCACTGTAGATATATTATATCACTATAGATATATTATTATATCACTATAGATATATTGTTATATCACTATAGATATATTATATCACTGTACATATAGTATATCACTCTAGATATATTATTATATCACTGTAGATATATTATATCACTATAGATATATTATATCACTAATGATATATTATTATATCGCTATAGATATATTATTATATCACTATAGATATATTATTATATCACTAATCACTATAGATATATTATTATATCACTATAGCTATATTATTATATCACTATAGATATATTATTATATCACTATAGATATATTATATCACTGTAGATATATTATTATATCACTATAGATATATTATTATATCACTATAGATATATTATTATATCACTGTAGATATATTATATCACTGTAGATATATTATATCACTATAGATATATCACTATAGATATATTATTATTTCACTATAGATATATTATTATATCACTATTGATATATTATTATATCACTGTAGATATATTATATGACTATAGATATATGTTATTATATCACTATAGATATATTATTATATCACTATAGATATATTATTATATCACTATAGATATATTATTATGTCACTATAGATATATTATTATATCACTATAGATATATTATATCACTGTAGATATATTATTATATCACTATAGATATAGTATTATATCACTATAGATATATTATATCACTGTAGATATAGTATATCACTATAGATAAATTATTATATTACTACAGATATATTATTATATCACTGTAGATATATTATATCACTATAGATATATTATTATATCACTGTAGATATAGTATATCACTATAGATATATTATATCGCTATAGATATATTATTATATCACTGTAGATATATTATTATATCAGTATAGATATATTATTATGTCACTATAGATATATTATTATATCACTATAGATATATTATTATATCACTGTAGATATATTATTATATCACTGTAGATATATTATATCACTATAGATATATTATTATTTCACTATATATATGTTATATCACTATAGATATATTATATCACTATAGCTATATTATTATATCACTATAGATATATTATTATATTACCATAGATATATTATATCACTGTAGATATATTATTATATCACTATAGATATATTATTATATCACTATAGATATATTATTATATCCCTGTAGATATATTATATCACTGTAGATATATTATATCACTGTAGATATATTATATCACTGTAGATATATTATATAACTATAGATATATGTTATTATATCACTGTAGATATATTATTATATCACTATAGATATAGTATTATATCACTATAGATATATTATATCACTGTAGATATAGTATATCACTATAGATATATTATTTTATCACTACAGATATATTATTATATCACTAGATATATTATATCACTATAGATATATTATTATATCACTGTAGATATAGTATATCACTATAGATATAGTATTATATCGCTATAGATATATTATTATATCACTATAGATATATTATTATATCACTATAGATATATTATTATATCACTATAGATATATTATTCTATCACTATAGATATATTATTATATCACTGTAGATATATTATTTTATCAGTATAGATATATTAGTATGTCACTATAGATATATTATTATATCACTATAGATATATTATTATATCACTATAGATATATTATTATATCACTATAGATATATTATTATATCACTGTAGATATATTATTATATCACTGTAGATATATTATTATATCACTGTAAATATATTATTATATCGCTATAGATATATTATTATATCACTGTAGATATATTATTATATCACTGTAGATATATTATTATATCAATGTAGATATATTATTATATCACTATAGATATATTATTATATCACTGTAGATATATTATTATATCACTGTAGATATATTATTATATCACTGTAGATATATTATTATATCACTGTAGATATATTATTATATCACTATAGATATATTATTATATCACTATAGATATATTAATATATCACTGTAGATATATTACTATATCACTGTAGATATATTATTATATCACTATAGCTATATTATTATATCACTAATCACTGTAGATATATTATTATATCACTATAGATATATTATTATATCACTATAGATATACTATTATATCACTGTAGATATATTACATCACTATAGATATATTATTATATCACTATAGATTTGTTATAACACTATAGATATATTATATCACTATAGATATATTGTTATATCACTATAGATATATTATTATATCACTATAGATATGTTATTATATCACTGTAGATATATTATTTCACTGTAGATATATTATATCACGATAGATATATCACTATAAATATATTATTATTTCACTATAGATATATTATTATATCACTGTAGATATATTATTATATCACCATAGATATATGTTATTATATCACTATAGATATATTATTATATCACTATAGATATATTATTATATCACTACAGATATATTATTATATCACTATAGATATATCATATTACTATAGATATATTATATTACTATAGATATATTCTTATATTACTATAGATATATTATTATATCACTATAGATATATTATTATATCACTGTAGATATATTATTATATCTCTGTAGATATATTATTATATCACTGTAGATATATTATTATATCACTGTAGATATATTATATCACTGTCGATATATTATATCACTATAGATATATTATTATATCACTATAGATATATTATTATATCACTATAGATATATTATATCACTGTACATATAGTATATCACTATAGATATATTATTATATCACTGTAGATATATTATATCACTATAGATATATTATATCACTAATGATATATTATTATATCGCTATAGATATATTATGATATCACTATAGATATATTATTATATCACTATAGATATATTATTATATCACTAATCACTATAGATATATTATTATATCACTATAGCTATATTATTATATCACTATAGATATATTATTATATCACTATAGATATATTATATCACTGTAGATATATTATTATATCACTATAAATATATTATTATATCACTATAGATATATTATTATATCACTGTAGATATATTATATCACTGTAGATATATTATATCACTATAGATATATCACTATAGATATATTATTATTTCACTATAGATATATTATTATATCACTATTGATATATTATTATATCACTGTAGATATATTATATGACTATAGATATATGTTATTATATCACTATAGATATATTATTATATCACTATAGATATATTATTATATCACTATAGATATATTATTATATCCCTGTAGATATATTATATCACTGTAGATATATTATATCACTGTAGATATATTATATCACTGTAGATATATTATATAACTATAGATACATGTTATTATATCACTGTAGATATATTATTATATCACTATAGATATAGTATTATATCGCTATAGATATATTATTATATCTCTATAGATATATTATTATATCACTATAGATATATTATTATATCACTATAGATATATTATTATATCACTGTAGATATATTATATCACTGTAGATATATTATATCACTATAGATATATCACTATAGATATATTATTATATCACTGTAGATATATTATTATATCACTGTAGATATATTATATCACTGTAGATATATTATATCACTATAGATATATTATTATATCACTATAGATATATTGTTATATCACTATAGATATATTATATCACTGTACATATAGTATATCACTCTAGATATATTATTATATCACTGTAGATATATTATATCACTATAGATATATTATATCACTAATGATATATTATTATATCGCTATAGATATATTATTATATCACTATAGATATAGTATTATATCACTATAGATATATTATATCACTGTAGATATAGTATATCACTATAGATATATTATTTTATCACTACAGATATATTATTATATCACTAGATATATTATATCACTATAGATATATTATTATATCACTGTAGATATAGTATATCACTATAGATATAGTATTATATCGCTATAGATATATTATTATATCACTATAGATATATTATTATATCACTATAGATATATTATTATATCACTATAGATATATTATTCTATCACTATAGATATATTATTATATCACTGTAGATATATTATTTTATCAGTATAGATATATTAGTATGTCACTATAGATATATTATTATATCACTATAGATATATTATTATATCACTATAGATATATTATTATATCACTATAGATATATTATTATATCACTGTAGATATATTATTATATCACTGTAGATATATTATTATATCACTGTAAATATATTATTATATCGCTATAGATATATTATTATATCACTGTAGATATATTATTATATCACTGTAGATATATTATTATATCAATGTAGATATATTATTATATCACTATAGATATATTATTATATCACTGTAGATATATTATTATATCACTGTAGATATATTATTATATCACTGTAGATATATTATTATATCACTGTAGATATATTATATCACTGTAGATATATTATTATATCACTATAGATATATTATTATATCACTATAGATATATTATTATATCACTGTAGATATATTACTATATCACTGTAGATATATTATTATATCACTATAGCTAAATTATTATATCACTAATCACTGTAGATATATTATTATATCACTATAGATATATTATTATATCACTATAGATATACTATTATATCACTGTAGATATATTACATCACTATAGATATATTATTATATCGCTATAGATTTGTTATAACACTATAGATATATTATATCACTATAGATATATTGTTATATCACTATAGATATATTATTATATCACTATAGATATGTTATTATATCACTGTAGATATATTATTTCACTGTAGATATATTATATCACGATAGATATATCACTATAAATATATTATTATTTCACTATAGATATATTATTATATCACTGTAGATATATTATTATATCACCATAGATATATGTTATTATATCACTATAGATATATTATTATATCACTATAGATATATTATTATATCACTACAGATATATTATTATATCACTATAGATATATCATATTACTATACATATATTATATTACTATAGATATATTGTTATATTACTATAGATATATTATTATATCACTATAGATATATTATTATATCACTGTAGATATATTATTATATCTCTGTAGATATATTATTATATCACTGTAGATATATTATTATATCACTGTAGATATATTATATCACTGTCGATATATTATATCACTATAGATATATTATTATATCACTATAGATATATTATTATATCACTATAGATATATTATATCACTGTACATATAGTATATCACTATAGATATATTATTATATCACTGTAGATATATTATATCACTATAGATATATTATATCACTAATGATATATTTTTATATCGCTATAGATATATTATGATATCACTATAGATATATTATTATATCACTATAGATATATTATTATATCACTAATCACTATAGATATATTATTATATCACTATAGCTATATTATTATATCACTATAGATATATTATTATATCACTATAGATATATTGTATCACTGTAGATATATTATTATATCACTATAGATATATTATTATATCACTCTAGATATACTATTATATCACTGTAGATATATTATTTCACTGTAGATATATTATATCACTATAGATATATCACTATAGATATATTATTATTTCACTATAGATATATTATTATATCACTGTAGATATATTATTATATCACTGTAGATATATGTTATTATATCACTATAGATATATTGTTATATCACTATAGATATATTATTATATCACTATAGCTATATTGTTATATCACTATAGATATATTATTATATCACCATAGATATATTATATCACTGTAGATATATTATTATATCACTATAGATATATTATTATATCACTATAGATATATTATTATATCACTGTAGATATATTATATCACTGTAGATATATTATATCACTGTAGATATATTATATAACTATAGATACATGTTATTATATCACTATAGATATATTATTATATCACTATAGATATAGTATTATATCACTATAGATATATTATATCACTGTAGATATAGTATATCACTATAGATATATTATTTTATCACTACAGATATATTATTATATCACTAGATATATTATATCACTATAGATATATTATTATATCACTGTAGATATATTATTATATCACTGTAGATATATTATTATATCACTGTAGATATATTATTATATCACTATAGATATATTATTATATCACTGTAGATATATTATTATATCACTGTAGATATATTATTATATCACTGTAGATATATTATTATATCACTGTAGATATATTATATCACTGTAGATATATTATTATATCACTATAGATATATTATTATATCACTGTAGATATATTATTATATCACCGTAGATATATTATTATATCACTATAGCTACATTATTATATCACTAATCACTGTAGATATATTATTATATCACTATAGATATATTATTATATCACTATAGATATACTATTATATCACTGTAGATATATTACATCACTATAGATATATTATTATATCACTATAGATTTGTTATAACACTATAGATATATTATATCACTATAGATATATTGTTATATCACTATAGATATATTATTATATCACTATAGATATGTTATTATATCACTGTAGATATATTATTTCACTGTAGATATATTATATCACGATAGATATATCACTATAAATATATTATTATTTCACTATAGATATATTATTATATCACTGTAGATATATTATTATATCACCGTAGATATATGTTATTATATCACTATAGATATATTATTATATCACTATAGATATATTATTATATCACTATAGATATATTATTATATCACTACAGATATATTATTATATCACTGTAGATATATTATATCACTATAGATATATTATATCACTATAGATATATTATTATATCACTATAGATATATTATTATATCACTATAGATATATTATATTACTATAGATATATTGTTATATTACTATAGATATATTATTATATCACTATAGATATATTATTATATCACTGTAGATATATTATTATATCTCTGTAGATATATTATTATATCACTGTAGATATATTATTATATCACTGTAGATATATTATATCACTGTAGATATATTATATCACTGTAGATATATTATATCACTATAGATATATTATTATATCACTATAGATATATTGTTATATCACTATAGATATATTATATCACTGTACATATAGTATATCACTCTAGATATATTATTATATCACTGTAGATATATTATATCACTATAGATATATTATATCACTAATGATATATTATTATATCGCTATAGATATATTATTATATCACTATAGATATATTATTATATCACTAATCACTATAGATATATTATTATATCACTATAGCTATATTATTATATCACTATAGATATATTATTATATCACTATAGATATATTATATCACTGTAGATATATTATTATATCACTATAGATATATTATTATATCACTATAGATATATTATTATATCACTGTAGATATATTATATCACTGTAGATATATTATATCACTATAGATATATCACTATAGATATATTATTATTTCACTATAGATATATTATTATATCACTATTGATATATTATTATATCACTGTAGATATATTATATGACTATAGATATATGTTATTATATCACTATAGATATATTATTATATCACTGTAGATATATTATTATATCACTGTAGATATATTATTATATCACTGTAAATATATTATTATATCGCTATAGATATATTATTATATCACTGTAGATATATTATTATATCACTGTAGATATATTATTATATCAATGTAGATATATTATTATATCACTATAGATATATTATTATATCACTGTAGATATATTATTATATCACTGTAGATATATTATTATATCACTGTAGATATATTATTATATCACTGTAGATATATTATTATATCACTATAGATATATTATTATATCACTATAGATATATTAATATATCACTGTAGATATATTACTATATCACTGTAGATATATTATTATATCACTATAGCTATATTATTATATCACTAATCACTGTAGATATATTATTATATCACTATAGATATATTATTATATCACTATAGATATACTATTATATCACTGTAGATATATTACATCACTATAGATATATTATTATATCACTATAGATTTGTTATAACACTATAGATATATTATATCACTATAGATATATTGTTATATCACTATAGATATATTATTATATCACTATAGATATGTTATTATATCACTGTAGATATATTATTTCACTGTAGATATATTATATCACGATAGATATATCACTATAAATATATTATTATTTCACTATAGATATATTATTATATCACTGTAGATATATTATTATATCACCATAGATATATGTTATTATATCACTATAGATATATTATTATATCACTATAGATATATTATTATATCACTACAGATATATTATTATATCACTATAGATATATCATATTACTATAGATATATTATATTACTATAGATATATTCTTATATTACTATAGATATATTATTATATCACTATAGATATATTATTATATCACTGTAGATATATTATTATATCTCTGTAGATATATTATTATATCACTGTAGATATATTATTATATCACTGTAGATATATTATATCACTGTCGATATATTATATCACTATAGATATATTATTATATCACTATAGATATATTATTATATCACTATAGATATATTATATCACTGTACATATAGTATATCACTATAGATATATTATTATATCACTGTAGATATATTATATCACTATAGATATATTATATCACTAATGATATATTATTATATCGCTATAGATATATTATGATATCACTATAGATATATTATTATATCACTATAGATATATTATTATATCACTAATCACTATAGATATATTATTATATCACTATATCTATATTATTATATCACTATAGATATATTATTATATCACTATAGATATATTATATCACTGTAGATATATTATTATATCACTATAAATATATTATTATATCACTATAGATATATTATTATATCACTGTAGATATATTATATCACTGTAGATATATTATATCACTATAGATATATCACTATAGATATATTATTATTTCACTATAGATATATTATTATATCACTATTGATATATTATTATATCACTGTAGATATATTATATGACTATAGATATATGTTATTATATCACTATAGATATATTATTATATCACTATAGATATATTATTATATCACTATAGATATATTATTATATCCCTGTAGATATATTATATCACTGTAGATATATTATATCACTGTAGATATATTATATCACTGTAGATATATTATATAACTATAGATACATGTTATTATATCACTGTAGATATATTATTATATCACTATAGATATAGTATTATATCGCTATAGATATATTATTATATCTCTATAGATATATTATTATATTACTATAGATATATTATTATATCACTATAGATATATTATTATATCACTGTAGATATATTATATCACTGTAGATATATTATATCACTATAGATATATCACTATAGATATATTATTATATCACTGTAGATATATTATTATATCACTGTAGATATATTATATCACTGTAGATATATTATATCACTATAGATATATTATTATATCACTATAGATATATTGTTATATCACTATAGATATATTATATCACTGTACATATAGTATATCACTCTAGATATATTATTATATCACTGTAGATATATTATATCACTATAGATATATTATATCACTAATGATATATTATTATATCGCTATAGATATATTATTATATCACTATAGATATAGTATTATATCACTATAGATATATTATATCACTGTAGATATAGTATATCACTATAGATATATTATTTTATCACTACAGATATATTATTATATCACTAGATATATTATATCACTATAGATATATTATTATATCACTGTAGATATAGTATATCACTATAGATATAGTATTATATCGCTATAGATATATTATTATATCACTATAGATATATTATTATATCACTATAGATATATTATTATATCACTATAGATATATTATTCTATCACTATAGATATATTATTATATCACTGTAGATATATTATTTTATCAGTATAGATATATTAGTATGTCACTATAGATATATTATTATATCACTATAGATATATTATTATATCACTATAGATATATTATTATATCACTATAGATATATTATTATATCACTGTAGATATATTATTATATCACTGTAGATATATTATTATATCACTGTAAATATATTATTATATCGCTATAGATATATTATTATATCACTGTAGATATATTATTATATCACTGTAGATATATTATTATATCAATGTAGATATATTATTATATCACTATAGATATATTATTATATCACTGTAGATATATTATTATATCACTGTAGATATATTATTATATCACTGTAGATATATTATTATATCACTGTAGATATATTATATCACTGTAGATATATTATTATATCACTATAGATATATTATTATATCACTATAGATATATTATTATATCACTGTAGATATATTACTATATCACTGTAGATATATTATTATATCACTATAGCTATATTATTATATCACTAATCACTGTAGATATATTATTATATCACTATAGATATATTATTATATCACTATAGATATACTATTATATCACTGTAGATATATTACATCACTATAGATATATTATTATATCACTATAGATTTGTTATAACACTATAGATATATTATATCACTATAGATATATTGTTATATCACTATAGATATATTATTATATCACTATAGATATGTTATTATATCACTGTAGATATATTATTTCACTGTAGATATATTATATCACGATAGATATATCACTATAAATATATTATTATTTCACTATAGATATATTATTATATCACTGTAGATATATTATTATATCACCATAGATATATGTTATTATATCACTATAGATATATTATTATATCACTATAGATATATTATTATATCACTACAGATATATTATTATATCACTATAGATATATCATATTACTATAGATATATTATATTACTATAGATATATTGTTATATTACTATAGATATATTATTATATCACTATAGATATATTATTATATCACTGTAGATATATTATTATATCTCTGTAGATATATTATTATATCACTGTAGATATATTATTATATCACTGTAGATATATTATATCACTGTCGATATATTATATCACTATAGATATATTATTATATCACTATAGATATATTATTATATCACTATAGATATATTATATCACTGTACATATAGTATATCACTATAGATATATTATTATATCACTGTAGATATATTATATCACTATAGATATATTATATCACTAATGATATATTTTTATATCGCTATAGATATATTATGATATCACTATAGATATATTATTATATCACTATAGATATATTATTATATCACTAATCACTATAGATATATTATTATATCACTATAGCTATATTATTATATCACTATAGATATATTATTATATCACTATAGATATATTGTATCACTGTAGATATATTATTATATCACTATAGATATATTATTATATCACTCTAGATATACTATTATATCACTGTAGATATATTATTTCACTGTAGATATATTATATCACTATAGATATATCACTATAGATATATTATTATTTCACTATAGATATATTATTATATCACTGTAGATATATTATTATATCACTGTAGATATATGTTATTATATCACTATAGATATATTGTTATATCACTATAGATATATTATTATATCACTATAGCTATATTGTTATATCACTATAGATATATTATTATATCACCATAGATATATTATATCACTGTAGATATATTATTATATCACTATAGATATATTATTATATCACTATAGATATATTATTATATCACTGTAGATATATTATATCACTGTAGATATATTATATCACTGTAGATATATTATATAACTATAGATACATGTTATTATATCACTATAGATATATTATTATATCACTATAGATATAGTATTATATCACTATAGATATATTATATCACTGTAGATATAGTATATCACTATAGATATATTATTTTATCACTACAGATATATTATTATATCACTAGATATATTATATCACTATAGATATATTATTATATCACTGTAGATATATTATTATATCACTGTAGATATATTATTATATCACTGTAGATATATTATTATATCACTATAGATATATTATTATATCACTGTAGATATATTATTATATCACTGTAGATATATTATTATATCACTGTAGATATATTATTATATCACTGTAGATATATTATATCACTGTAGATATATTATTATATCACTATAGATATATTATTATATCACTGTAGATATATTATTATATCACCGTAGATATATTATTATATCACTATAGCTACATTATTATATCACTAATCACTGTAGATATATTATTATATCACTATAGATATATTATTATATCACTATAGATATACTATTATATCACTGTAGATATATTACATCACTATAGATATATTATTATATCACTATAGATTTGTTATAACACTATAGATATATTATATCACTATAGATATATTGTTATATCACTATAGATATATTATTATATCACTATAGATATGTTATTATATCACTGTAGATATATTATTTCACTGTAGATATATTATATCACGATAGATATATCACTATAAATATATTATTATTTCACTATAGATATATTATTATATCACTGTAGATATATTATTATATCACCGTAGATATATGTTATTATATCACTATAGATATATTATTATATCACTATAGATATATTATTATATCACTATAGATATATTATTATATCACTACAGATATATTATTATATCACTGTAGATATATTATATCACTATAGATATATTATATCACTATAGATATATTATTATATCACTATAGATATATTATTATATCACTATAGATATATTATATTACTATAGATATATTGTTATATTACTATAGATATATTATTATATCACTATAGATATATTATTATATCACTGTAGATATATTATTATATCTCTGTAGATATATTATTATATCACTGTAGATATATTATTATATCACTGTAGATATATTATATCACTGTAGATATATTATATCACTGTAGATATATTATATCACTATAGATATATTATTATATCACTATAGATATATTGTTATATCACTATAGATATATTATATCACTGTACATATAGTATATCACTCTAGATATATTATTATATCACTGTAGATATATTATATCACTATAGATATATTATATCACTAATGATATATTATTATATCGCTATAGATATATTATTATATCACTATAGATATATGATTATATCACTAATCACTATAGATATATTATTATATCACTATAGCTATATTATTATATCACTATAGATATATTATTATATCACTATAGATATATTATATCACTGTAGATATATTATTATATCACTATAGATATATTATTATATCACTATAGATATATTATTATATCACTGTAGATATATTATATCACTGTAGATATATTATATCACTATAGATATATCACTATAGATATATTATTATTTCACTATAGATATATTATTATATCACTATTGATATATTATTATATCACTGTAGATATATTATATGACTATAGATATATGTTATTATATCACTATAGATATATTATTATATCACTATAGATATATTATTATATCACTATAGATATATTATTATGTCACTATAGATATATTATTATATCACTATAGATATATTATATCACTGTAGATATATTATTATATCACTATAGATATAGTATTATATCACTATAGATATATTATATCACTGTAGATATAGTATATCACTATAGATAAATTATTATATTACTACAGATATATTATTATATCACTGTAGATATATTATATCACTATAGATATATTATTATATCACTGTAGATATAGTATATCACTATAGATATATTATATCGCTATAGATATATTATTATATCACTGTAGATATATTATTATATCAGTATAGATATATTATTATGTCACTATAGATATATTATTATATCACTATAGATATATTATTATATCACTGTAGATATATTATTATATCACTGTAGATATATTATATCACTATAGATATATTATTATTTCACTATATATATGTTATATCACTATAGATATATTATATCACTATAGCTATATTATTATATCACTATAGATATATTATTATATTACCATAGATATATTATATCACTGTAGATATATTATTATATCACTATAGATATATTATTATATCACTATAGATATATTATTATATCCCTGTAGATATATTATATCACTGTAGATATATTATATCACTGTAGATATATTATATCACTGTAGATATATTATATAACTATAGATACATGTTATTATATCACTGTAGATATATTATTATATCACTATAGATATAGTATTATATCACTATAGATATATTATATCAATGTAGATATAGTATATCACTATAGATATATTATTTTATCACTACAGATATATTATTATATCACTAGATATATTATATCACTATAGATATATTATTATATCACTGTAGATATAGTATATCACTATAGATATAGTATTATATCGCTATAGATATATTATTATATCACTATAGATATATTATTATATCACTATAGATATATTATTATATCACTATAGATATATTATTCTATCACTATAGATATATTATTATATCACTGTAGATATATTATTTTATCAGTATAGATATATTAGTATGTCAGTATAGATATATTATTATATCACTATAGATATATTATTATATCACTATAGATATATTATTATATCACTATAGATATATTATTATATCACTGTAGATATATTATTATATCACTGTAGATATATTATTATATCACTGTAAATATATTATTATATCGCTATAGATATATTATTATATCACTGTAGATATATTATTATATCACTGTAGATATATTATTATATCAATGTAGATATATTATTATATCACTATAGATATATTATTATATCACTGTAGATATATTATTATATCACTGTAGATATATTATTATATCACTGTAGATATATTATTATATCACTGTAGATATATTATTATATCACTATAGATATATTATTATATCACTATAGATATATTAATATATCACTGTAGATATATTACTATATCACTGTAGATATATTATTATATCACTATAGCTATATTATTATATCACTAATCACTGTAGATATATTATTATATCACTATAGATATATTATTATATCACTATAGATATACTATTATATCACTGTAGATATATTACATCACTATAGATATATTATTATATCACTATAGATTTGTTATAACACTATAAATATATTATATCACTATAGATATATTGTTATATCACTATAGATATATTATTATATCACTATAGATATGTTATTATATCACTGTAGATATATTATTTCACTGTAGATATATTATATCACGATAGATATATCACTATAAATATATTATTATTTCACTATAGATATATTATTATATCACTGTAGATATATTATTATATCACCATAGATATATGTTATTATATCACTATAGATATATTATTATATCACTATAGATATATTATTATATCACTACAGATATATTATTATATCACTATAGATATATCATATTACTATAGATATATTATATTACTATAGATATATTATTATATCACTATAGATATATTATTATATCACTGTAGATATATTATTATATCTCTGTAGATATATTATTATATCACTGTAGATATATTATTATATCACTGTAGATATATTATATCACTGTCGATATATTATATCACTATAGATATATTATTATATCACTATAGATATATTATTATATCACTATAGATATATTATATCACTGTACATATAGTATATCACTATAGATATATTATTATATCACTGTAGATATATTATATCACTATAGATATATTATATCACTAATGATATATTATGATATCGCTATAGATATATTATGATATCACTATAGATATATTATTATATCACTATAGATATATTATTATATCACTAATCACTATAGATATATTATTATATCACTATAGCTATATTATTATATCACTATAGATATATTATTATATCACTATAGATATATTATATCACTGTAGATATATTATTATATCACTATAAATATATTATTATATGACTATAGATATATTATTATATCACTGTAGATATATTATATCACTGTAGATATATTATATCACTATAGATATATCACTATAGATATATTATTATTTCACTATAGATATATTATTATATCACTATTGATATATTATTATATCACTGTAGATATATTATATGACTATAGATATATGTTATTATATCACTATAGATATATTATTATATCACTATAGATATATTATTATATCACTATAGATATATTATTATATCCCTGTAGATATATTATATCACTGTAGATATATTATATCACTGTAGATATATTATATCACTGTAGATATATTATATAACTATAGATACATGTTATTATATCACTGTAGATATATTATTATATCACTATAGATATAGTATTATATCGCTATAGATATATTATTATATCTCTATAGATATATTATTATATCACTATAGATATATTATTATATCACTATAGATATATTATTATATCACTGTAGATATATTATATCACTGTAGATATATTATATCACTATAGATATATCACTATAGATATATTATTATATCACTGTAGATATATTATTATATCACTGTAGATATATTATATCACTGTAGATATATTATATCACTATAGATATATTATTATATCACTATAGATATATTGTTATATCACTATAGATATATTATATCACTGTACATATAGTATATCACTCTAGATATATTATTATATCACTGTAGATATATTATATCACTATAGATATATTATATCACTAATGATATATTATTATATCGCTATAGATATATTATTATATCACTATAGATATATTATTATATCACTATAGATATATTATTATATCACTAATCACTATAGATATATTATTATATCACTATAGCTATATTATTATATCACTATAGATATATTATTATATCACTATAGATATATTATATCACTGTAGATATATTATTATATCACTATAGATATATTATTATATCACTATAGATATATTATTATATCACTGTAGATATATTATATCACTGTAGATATATTATATCACTATAGATATATCACTATAGATATATTATTATTTCACTATAGATATATTATTATATCACTATTGATATATTATTATATCACTGTAGATATATTATATGACTATAGATATATGTTATTATATCACTATAGATATATTATTATATCACTATAGATATATTATTATATCACTATAGATATATTATTATGTCACTATAGATATATTATTATATCACTATAGATATATTATATCACTGTAGATATATTATTATATCACTATAGATATAGTATTATATCACTATAGATATATTATATCACTGTAGATATAGTATATCACTATAGATAAATTATTATATTACTACAGATATATTATTATATCACTGTAGATATATTATATCACTATAGATATATTATATCACTGTAGATATAGTATATCACTATAGATATATTATATCGCTATAGATATATTATTATATCACTGTAGATATATTATTATATCAGTATAGATATATTATTATGTCACTATAGATATATTATTATATCACTATAGATATATTATTATATCACTGTAGATATATTATTATATCACTATAGATATATTATATCACTATAGATATATTATATCAATGTAGATATATTACATCACTATAGATATATTATTATTTCACTATATATATGTTATATCACTATAGATATATTATATCACTATAGCTATATTATTATATCACTATAGATATATTATTATATTACGATAGATATATTATATCACTGTAGATATATTATTATATCACTATAGATATATTATTATATCACTATAGATATATTATTATATCCCTGTAGATATATTATATCACTGTAGATATATTATATCACTGTAGATATATTATATAACTATAGATACATGTTATTATATCACTGTAGATATATTATTATATCACTATAGATATAGTATTATATCACTATAGATATATTATATCACTGTAGATATAGTATATCACTATAGATATATTATTTTATCACTACAGATATATTATTATATCACTAGATATATTATATCACTATAGATATATTATTATATCACTGTAGATATAGTATATCACTATAGATATAGTATTATATCGCTATAGATATATTATTATATCACTATAGATATATTATTATATCACTATAGATATATTATTATATCACTATAGATATATTATTCTATCACTATAGATATATTATTATATCACTGTAGATATATTATTTTATCAGTATAGATATATTAGTATGTCACTATAGATATATTATTATATCACTATAGATATATTATTATATCACTATAGATATATTATTATATCACTATAGATATATTATTATATCACTGTAGATATATTATTATATCACTGTAGATATATTATTATATCACTGTAAATATATTATTATATCGCTATAGATATATTATTATATCACTGTAGATATATTATTATATCACTGTAGATATATTATTATATCAATGTAGATATATTATTATATCACTATAGATATATTATTATATCACTGTAGATATATTATTATATCACTGTAGATATATTATATCACTGTAGATATATTATATCACTATAGATATATCACTATAGATATATTATTATATCACTGTAGATATATTATTATATCACTGTAGATATATTATATCACTGTAGATATATTATATCACTATAGATATATTATTATATCACTATAGATATATTGTTATATCACTATAGATATATTATATCACTGTACATATAGTATATCACTCTAGATATATTATTATATCACTGTAGATATATTATATCACTATAGATATATTATATCACTAATGATATATTATTATATCGCTATAGATATATTATTATATCACTATAGATATATTATTATATCACTATAGATATATTATTATATCACTAATCACTATAGATATATTATTATATCACTATAGCTATATTATTATATCACTATAGATATATTATTATATCACTATAGATATATTATATCACTGTAGATATATTATTATATCACTATAGATATATTATTATATCACTATAGATATATTATTATATCACTGTAGATATATTATATCACTGTAGATATATTATATCACTATAGATATATCACTATAGATATATTATTATTTCACTATAGATATATTATTATATCACTATTGATATATTATTATATCACTGTAGATATATTATATGACTATAGATATATGTTATTATATCACTATAGATATATTATTATATCACTATAGATATATTATTATATCACTATAGATATATTATTATGTCACTATAGATATATTATTATATCACTATAGATATATTATATCACTGTAGATATATTATTATATCACTATAGATATAGTATTATATCACTATAGATATATTATATCACTGTAGATATAGTATATCACTATAGATAAATTATTATATTACTACAGATATATTATTATATCACTGTAGATATATTATATCACTATAGATATATTATATCACTGTAGATATAGTATATCACTATAGATATATTATATCGCTATAGATATATTATTATATCACTGTAGATATATTATTATATCAGTATAGATATATTATTATGTCACTATAGATATATTATTATATCACTATAGATATATTATTATATCACTGTAGATATATTATTATATCACTATAGATATATTATATCACTATAGATATATTATATCAATGTAGATATATTACATCACTATAGATATATTATTATTTCACTATATATATGTTATATCACTATAGATATATTATATCACTATAGCTATATTATTATATCACTATAGATATATTATTATATTACGATAGATATATTATATCACTGTAGATATATTATTATATCACTATAGATATATTATTATATCACTATAGATATATTATTATATCCCTGTAGATATATTATATCACTGTAGATATATTATATCACTGTAGATATATTATATAACTATAGATACATGTTATTATATCACTGTAGATATATTATTATATCACTATAGATATAGTATTATATCACTATAGATATATTATATCACTGTAGATATAGTATATCACTATAGATATATTATTTTATCACTACAGATATATTATTATATCACTAGATATATTATATCACTATAGATATATTATTATATCACTGTAGATATAGTATATCACTATAGATATAGTATTATATCGCTATAGATATATTATTATATCACTATAGATATATTATTATATCACTATAGATATATTATTATATCACTATAGATATATTATTCTATCACTATAGATATATTATTATATCACTGTAGATATATTATTTTATCAGTATAGATATATTAGTATGTCACTATAGATATATTATTATATCACTATAGATATATTATTATATCACTATAGATATATTATTATATCACTATAGATATATTATTATATCACTGTAGATATATTATTATATCACTGTAGATATATTATTATATCACTGTAAATATATTATTATATCGCTATAGATATATTATTATATCACTGTAGATATATTATTATATCACTGTAGATATATTATTATATCAATGTAGATATATTATTATATCACTATAGATATATTATTATATCACTGTAGATATATTATTATATCACTGTAGATATATTATTATATCACTGTAGATATATTATTATATCACTGTAGATATATTATTATATCACTATAGATATATTATTATATCACTATAGATATATTATTATATCACTGTAGATATATTACTATATCACTGTAGATATATTATTATATCACTATAGCTATATTATTATATCACTAATCACTGTAGATATATTATTATATCACTATAGATATATTATTATATCACTATAGATATACTATTATATCACTGTAGATATATTACATCACTATAGATATATTATTATATCACTATAGATTTGTTATAACACTATAGATATATTATATCCCTATAGATATATTGTTATATCACTATAGATATATTATTATATCACTATAGATATGTTATTATATCACTGTAGATATATTATTTCACTGTAGATATATTATATCACGATAGATATATCACTATAAATATATTATTATTTCACTATAGATATATTATTATATCACTGTAGATATATTATTATATCACCATAGATATATGTTATTATATCACTATAGATATATTATTATATCACTATAGATATATTATTATATCACTACAGATATATTATTATATCACTATAGATATATCATATTACTATAGATATATTATATTACTATAGATATATTCTTATATTACTATAGATATATTATTATATCACTATAGATATATTATTATATCACTGTAGATATATTATTATATCTCTGTAGATATATTATTATATCACTGTAGATATATTATTATATCACTGTAGATATATTATATCACTGTCGATATATTATATCACTATAGATATATTATTATATCACTATAGATATATTATTATATCACTATAGATATATTATATCACTGTACATATAGTATATCACTATAGATATATTATTATATCACTGTAGATATATTATATCACTATAGATATATTATATCACTAATGATATATTATTATATCGCTATAGATATATTATGATATCACTATAGATATATTATTATATCACTATAGATATATTATTATATCACTAATCACTATAGATATATTATTATATCACTATAGCTATATTATTATATCACTATAGATATATTATTATATCACTATAGATATATTATATCACTGTAGATATATTATTATATCACTATAAATATATTATTATATCACTATAGATATATTATTATATCACTGTAGATATATTATATCACTGTAGATATATTATATCACTATAGATATATCACTATAGATATATTATTATTTCACTATAGATATATTATTATATCACTATTGATATATTATTATATCACTGTAGATATATTATATGACTATAGATATATGTTATTATATCACTATAGATATATTATTATATCACTATAGATATATTATTATATCACTATAGATATATTATTATATCCCTGTAGATATATTATATCACTGTAGATATATTATATCACTGTAGATATATTATATCACTGTAGATATATTATATAACTATAGATACATGTTATTATATCACTGTAGATATATTATTATATCACTATAGATATAGTATTATATCGCTATAGATATATTATTATATCTCTATAGATATATTATTATATCACTATAGATATATTATTATATCACTATAGATATATTATTATATCACTGTAGATATATTATATCACTGTAGATATATTATATCACTATAGATATATCACTATAGATATATTATTATTTCACTATAGATATATTATTATATCACTATTGATATATTATTATATCACTGTAGATATATTATATGACTATAGATATATGTTATTATATCACTATAGATATATTATTATATCACTATAGATATATTATTATATCACTATAGATATATTATTATGTCACTATAGATATATTATTATATCACTATAGATATATTATATCACTGTAGATATATTATTATATCACTATAGATATAGTATTATATCACTATAGATATATTATATCACTGTAGATATAGTATATCACTATAGATAAATTATTATATTACTACAGATATATTATTATATCACTGTAGATATATTATATCACTATAGATATATTATTATATCACTGTAGATATAGTATATCACTATAGATATATTATATCGCTATAGATATATTATTATATCACTGTAGATATATTATTATATCAGTATAGATATATTATTATGTCACTATAGATATATTATTATATCACTATAGATATATTATTATATCACTGTAGATATATTATTATATCACTGTAGATATATTATATCACTAGATATATTATTATATCACTATAGATATATTATATCACTATAGATATATTATATCAATGTAGATATATTACATCACTATAGATATATTATTATTTCACTATATATATGTTATATCACTATAGATATATTATATCACTATAGCTATATTATTATATCACTATAGATATATTATTATATTACCATAGATATATTATATCACTATAGATATATTATTATATCACTATAGATATATTATTATATCACTATAGATATATTATTATATCCCTGTAGATATATTATATCACTGTAGATATATTATATCACTGTAGATATATTATATCACTGTAGATATATTATATAACTATAGATACATGTTATTATATCACTGTAGATATATTATTATATCACTATAGATATAGTATTATATCACTATAGATATATTATATCACTGTAGATATAGTATATCACTATAGATATATTATTTTATCACTACAGATATATTATTATATCACTAGATATATTATATCACTATAGATATATTATTATATCACTGTAGATATAGTATATCACTATAGATATAGTATTATATCGCTATAGATATATTATTATATCACTATAGATATATTATTATATCACTATAGATATATTATTATATCACTATAGATATATTATTCTATCACTATAGATATATTATTATATCACTGTAGATATATTATTATATCAGTATAGATATATTAGTATGTCACTATAGATATATTATTATATCACTATAGATATATTATTATATCACTATAGATATATTATTATATCACTATAGATATATTATTATATCACTGTAGATATATTATTATATCACTGTAGATATATTATTATATCACTGTAAATATATTATTATATCGCTATAGATATATTATTATATCACTGTAGATATATTATTATATCACTGTAGATATATTATTATATCACTGTAGATATATTATTATATCACTATAGATATATTATTATATCACTGTAGATATATTATTATATCACTGTAGATATATTATTATATCACTGTAGATATATTATTATATCACTGTAGATATATTATATCACTGTAGATATATTATTATATCACTATAGATATATTATCATATCACTATAGATATATTATTATATCACTGTAGATATATTACTATATCACTGTAGATATATTATTATATCACTATAGCTATATTATTATATCACTAATCACTGTAGATATATTATTATATCACTATAGATATATTATTATATCACTATAGATATACTATTATATCACTGTAGATATATTACATCACTATAGATATATTATTATATCACTATAGATTTGTTATAACACTATAGATATATTATATCACTATAGATATATTGTTATATCACTATAGATATATTATTATATCACTATAGATATGTTATTATATCACTGTAGATATATTATTTCACTGTAGATATATTATATCACGATAGATATATCACTATAAATATATTATTATTTCACTATAGATATATTATTATATCACTGTAGATATATTATTATATCACCATAGATATATGTTATTATATCACTATAGATATATTATTATATCACTATAGATATATTATTATATCACTACAGATATATTATTATATCACTATAGATATATCATATTACTATAGATATATTATATTACTATAGATATATTGTTATATTACTATAGATATATTATTATATCACTATAGATATATTATTATATCACTGTAGATATATTATTATATCTCTGTAGATATATTATTATATCACTGTAGATATATTATTATATCACTGTAGATATATTATATCACTGTCGATATATTATATCACTATAGATATATTATTATATCACTATAGATATGTTATTATATCACTATAGATATATTATATCACTGTACATATAGTATATCACTATAGATATATTATTATATCACTGTAGATATATTATATCACTATAGATATATTATATCACTAATGATATATTATTATATCGCTATAGATATATTATGATATCACTATAGATATATTATTATATCACTATAGATATATTATTATATCACTAATCACTATAGATATATTATTATATCACTATAGCTATATTATTATATCACTATAGATATATTATTATATCACTATAGATATATTATATCACTGTAGATATATTATTATATCACTATAAATATATTATTATATCACTATAGATATATTATTATATCACTGTAGATATATTATATCACTGTAGATATATTATATCACTATAGATATATCACTATAGATATATTACTATTTCACTATAGATATATTATTATATCACTATTGATATATTATTATATCACTGTAGATATATTATATGACTATAGATATATGTTATTATATCACTATAGATATATTATTATATCACTATAGATATATTATTATATCACTATAGATATATTATTATATCACTATAGATATGTTATTATATCCCTGTAGATATATTATATCACTGTAGATATATTATATCACTGTAGATATATTATATCACTGTAGATATATTATATAACTATAGATACATGTTATTATATCACTGTAGATATATTATTATATCACTATAGATATAGTATTATATCGCTATAGATATATTATTATATCTCTATAGATATATTATTATATCACTATAGATATATTATTATATCACTATAGATATATTATTATATCACTGTAGATATATTATATCACTGTAGATATATTATATCACTATAGATATATCACTATAGATATATTATTATTTCACTATAGATATATTATTATATCACTATTGATATATTATTATATCACTGTAGATATATTATATGACTATAGATATATGTTATTATATCACTATAGATATATTATTATATCACTATAGATATATTATTATATCACTATAGATATATTATTATGTCACTATAGATATATTATTATATCACTATAGATATATTATATCACTGTAGATATATTATTATATCACTATAGATATAGTATTATATCACTATAGATATATTATATCACTGTAGATATAGTATATCACTATAGATAAATTATTATATTACTACAGATATATTATTATATCACTGTAGATATATTATATCACTATAGATATATTATTATATCACTGTAGATATAGTATATCACTATAGATATATTATATCGCTATAGATATATTATTATATCACTGTAGATATATTATTATATCAGTATAGATATATTATTATGTCACTATAGATATATTATTATATCACTATAGATATATTATTATATCACTGTAGATATATTATTATATCACTGTAGATATATTATATCACTAGATATATTATTATATCACTATAGATATATTATATCACTATAGATATATTATATCAATGTAGATATATTACATCACTATAGATATATTATTATTTCACTATATATATGTTATATCACTATAGATATATTATATCACTATAGATATATTATTATATCACTATAGATATATTATTATATTACCATAGATATATTATATCACTATAGATATATTATTATATCACTATAGATATATTATTATATCACTATAGATATATTATTATATCCCTGTAGATATATTATATCACTGTAGATATATTATATCACTGTAGATATATTATATCACTGTAGATATATTATATAACTATAGATACATGTTATTATATCACTGTAGATATATTATTATATCACTATAGATATAGTATTATATCACTATAGATATATTATATCACTGTAGATATAGTATATCACTATAGATATATTATTTTATCACTACAGATATATTATTATATCACTAGATATATTATATCACTATAGATATATTATTATATCACTGTAGATATAGTATATCACTATAGATATAGTATTATATCGCTATAGATATATTATTATATCACTGTAGATATATTATTATATCACTATAGATATATTATTATATCACTATAGATATATTATTCTATCACTATAGATATATTATTATATCACTGTAGATATATTATTATATCAGTATAGATATATTAGTATGTCACTATAGATATATTATTATATCACTATAGATATATTATTATATCACTATAGATATATTATTATATCACTGTAGATATATTATTATATCACTGTAGATATATTATTATATCACTGTAAATATATTATTATATCGCTATAGATATATTATTATATCACTGTAGATATATTATTATATCACTGTAGATATATTATTATATCACTGTAGATATATTATTATATCACTATAGATATATTATTATATCACTGTAGATATATTATTATATCACTGTAGATATATTATTATATCACTGTAGATATATTATTATATCACTGTAGATATAGTATATCACTGTAGATATATTATTATATCACTATAGATATATTATTATATCACTATAGATATATTATTATATCACTGTAGATATATTACTATATCACTGTAGATATATTATTATATCACTATAGCTATATTATTATATCACTAATCACTGTAGATATATTATTATATCACTATAGATATATTATTATATCACTATAGATATACTATTATATCACTGTAGATATATTACATCACTATAGATATATTATTATATCACTATAGATTTGTTACAACACTATAGATATATTATATCACTATAGATATATTGTTATATCACTATAGATATATTATTATATCACTATAGATATGTTATTATATCACTGTAGATATATTATTTCACTGTAGATATATTATATCACGATAGATATATCACTATAAATATATTATTATTTCACTATAGATATATTATTATATCACTGTAGATATATTATTATATCACCATAGATATATGTTATTATATCACTATAGATATATTATTATATCACTATAGATATATTATTATATCACTACAGATATATTATTATATCACTGTAGATATATTATATCACTATAGATATATTATATCACTATAGATATATTATTATATCACTATAGATATATTATTATATCACTATAGATATATTATATTACTATAGATATATTATATTACTATAGATATATTGTTATATTACTATAGATATATTATTATATCACTATAGATATATTATTATATCACTGTAGATATATTATTATATCTCTGTAGATATATTATTATATCACTGTAGATATATTATTATATCACTGTAGATATATTATATCACTGTCGATATATTATATCACTGTCGATATATTATATCACTATAGATATATTATTATATCACTATAGATATATTATTATATCACTATAGATATATTATATCACTGTACATATAGTATATCACTATAGATATATTATTATATCACTGTAGATATATTATATCACTATAGATATATTATATCACTAATGATATATTATTATATCGCTATAGATATATTATGATATCACTATAGATATATTATTATATCACTATAGATATATTATTATATCACTAATCACTATAGATATATTATTATATCACTATAGCTATATTATTATATCACTATAGATATATTATTATATCACTATAGATATATTATATCACTGTAGATATATTATTATATCACTATAAATATATTATTATATCACTATAGATATATTATTATATCACTGTAGATATATTATATCACTGTAGATATATTATATCACTATAGATATATCACTATAGATATATTATTATTTCACTATAGATATATTATTATATCACTATTGATATATTATTATATCACTGTAGATATATTATTATATCGCCATAGATATATTATTATATCACTGTAGATATATTATTAAATCAGTATAGATATATTATTATGTCACTATAGATATATTATTATGTCACTATAGATATATTATTATATCACTATAGATATATTATTATATCACTGTAGATATATTATTATATCACTGTAGATATATTATATCACTGTAGATATATTATTATATCACAATAGATATATTATATCACTATAGATATATTATATCAATGTAGATATATTACATCACTATAGATATATTATTATTTCACTATATATATGTTATATCACTATAGATATATTATATCACTATAGATATATTGTTATATCACTATAGATATATTATTATATCACTATAGATATATTATTATATCACTGTAGATATATTATTATATCACTATAGATATATTATTATATCACTATAGATTTATTATTATATCACTGTAGATATATTATATCACTATAGATATATTATTATATCACTATAGATATATTATATCACTATAGATATATTATTATATCACTATAGATATATTATATCACTATAGATATATTATTATATCACTATAGATATATTATTATATCACTATAGATATATTATATCACTGTAGATATATTATATCACTGTAGATATATTATATCACTATAGATATATTATTATATCACTGTAGATATATTATTATATCACTATAGATGATGATCATCATCATCAAGGTTTAGCATCCGTGTTCCACGCTTGCATGGGTTTGGACGGGGGTTTTCCCACTTGAGGCAAGAGTGGTCGTCTTGCTCGCATAGGACTGTCTGGCGGGTTTTCTACGGCTGGATGTCCTTCCTAACACCAACTACATTTATAGTGTGGACCGGGAGCTTTTTACCGTGTTGCCTACACGGCCACATTACAGCGTGGACTGTGTGTTTTTTTGTCGTGACACCTACACGATCTCATTTGTTTCGGCCTGGATGTTGTGGTGCCAACATAACTTCACATTGAAGGGTGTGGATGTGGTGGGGGTGGTGGGACGGGGGTGTGTTTTGATAGAGATGCCTACTGACTGTAGTAGGTTTTACTTTGTATTTAGGTAAGGCGGGTCTTCTCTATTACTGAGTACCGCCAAAGGTCTCGGTCCAGTGACATTGTCTTGGAGAGGTGTAAGCGTGTGAGTTCGGAATTTATCATGTCGTCCGTGGTTTTTCTGGGTCTGCCTACTCCGTGGCTACCGTCTATCTTTATTGCCCTGCACTTTGTTATACAGCTGTCGTCTTTCATGCGCATCACGTGACCATACCAACGTAGCCTTCTCTCGAGTAAACAACATCTGATCCCTCTTATTTCTAATTTTTTCTTTAGTTCGTTTATGCTGAGCCGTTCACGTATATTACTATTGCACATCCAGCGGAGCATGCAAGCTTCGTTCCTCTCTAGTCTGCGTATATCCTCTGCACACAATGCCCAGGTCTCACTGCCATGCAGCATTGATGTTCGTATGCAGGCATCGTATAACCTGCCTTTCATTTTCAGGGAGAACCCTTTAGCGGCTAATAGTGGTATAAGCTCTCTGAATTTTCCATCCAGTTCTGACTCTAGCTACTGTACTTTCAGAGCACCCTCCCCCACTGCTGATTTTGTCACCCAGGTAACGGAAGCTGTCCACTATTTCTATAGAACCCTCTGCGCAATTGAAAGAGCTAGTATTGTGGGCACTTGCTGCTACTTATTGCACCAGAGCACCGGCCACATGTAAAATCTATGTTCTTAGTTAGCTTACCTGTGATCCCACTACATCTTTTATCCACCCATACTTTGCATTTGGGACATAAAATGGAGTTTCTACCTACGCCTTTCCTACACACTGAGCATGGCCATTTCCCAGATGGGACTGCCGCCTTATTTTCTTTCCTACAAACTAGAACTTTAGTCTTAGCCAGGTTAATTTTAAAGCCTTTTGATTCTAGGCCGTGCTTCCATGTTTGGAATTTCTTCTCTAGTTCGGTCATTGATTCAGCTATGAGCGTTAGATCATCTGCGTATAGGAGTTCCCATGGGCAGCCGGTCTTGAACTCCTCTGTTATAGCCTGAAGGGCAATAATAAATAGTAGGGGGCTAAGAACAGAGCGCTGATGGACACCAACTTTTACGCTAAACTCTTCACTATATTCGTTGTTAATTCTAACCTTGCTCACTGTTTCTTTATACATGGCTTGTATAGCTCTCACAAGCCATTCGTCAACACCTAGTTTTCTAAGAGCCCACCAGATAATGGAACAGGGGACTCTGTCGAAGGCTTTCTCCAAGTCAACAAAAGCTAAGTATAGGGGTTTACTTTTAGCTAGGTACTTCTCCTGTAGTTGTCGTACAATGAAAAGAGCGTCTGTGGTACTTTTGCCTGACACAAACCCGAAATGCATTTCATCTAGATCAATTCTCTCTCTGATTAGTTGCGCTATTACTTTTTCCGTGACCTTCATGACCTGGTCGATTAATTTAATGCCGCTATAATTACACCTATCTAGGGCATCTCCTTTACTCTTGTAACAGTTAATGATGATGCTGCTATGCCAGTCCTTCGGAACAACCCCATTCTGTATGACTTGGTTTACTATCCGGGTGACCATGGTGTGTCCCACCGTTCCAGAGGCTTTCAGCATCTCAGCAACTATTTCCGAAGGCCCAGCCGCCTTACCCGTCTTCATATCTTTGATTGCCTTACTTATTATACTACCTTCGACTAACACTGCTGGTCCCTCTATTGGGTCGATGTAGGGGAGACTGTCTTTCTCCCATTTGTTCTCCTCATTTAGAAGCCTTTCGTAGTGACACTTCCAAGCTACCTTCTTATCAGCGTCAGTGATGGCAAGTATGCCATCATCATTAAGTACACACTTCTCCCCGACAATATCACGGTTTTCCTTGACACATTGCCTAGCAATCCTGAACACCTCACGTTTTTGGTCCTCACGTTGTAGAACATGGTTGAACTTTCTTTCCTCTGCTTCCCTTCTTGCGAAGTACACTTGTCTCCTAGCTTCCCTCCTGGCCACTTGATAGTCTTCTCTACTTCCCCCGTCCCGCCATACTTTCCAAGCCTGCTTTTTGGCCTTAATTGACTCCTCCACCTTACTGTTCCACCACCATGTTACTCTCCTCCTACCTACAGGCCTGCTCCAGCCACAGACTTTGTCTGCCGCCGTCAGCAGGTTTGCTTTCAGGAATTCCCACTGTTCCTCTATATTATACGACTCTAATTGCTCTTCCTTACTGTCGAAAGCATCAAGTAATATGCTTTGAAATTTATTTCTGGCTATGGGGTCCTTTAGCTTCCATATTTTTCTCCTGAGGATAGTCCTCTTCTGCTGTCTAGTACGTCTCGTCCTGACTATGAGGTCGCTAATTATCAGTCTATGTTGGGAGGTGCATTCTTCATGGGGGAGGGATTTAGTGTTTACAACAGACACTCTGTCACGTCTTCTGGTAAGGATATAATCTACCTGGCTTGTGTGTTCCCGATCTATAGGTGATCAAGTGATTGTCTCGCTTTTTGAAGTTAGTGTTACAGATAGTTAGGTTATTTGCGTCGCAGAATTCCAGGATTCTGGAGCCTTCCTCATTTCTAGTACCGAACCCATAGCCTCCATGGATTCCGTCATAGCCATCACAATGTTGTCCAACGTGACCATTTAGGTCGCCTGCAATAATTATATAGTCACTGTCGGTTATTTGGGAGGTAGTGAGCATCAGTGTCTCATAGAATCTGTCTTTTATAGCGCCGGGCAGTCCGGATTGGGGTGCGTACGCAGATATTACTGTCACCGTAGTTCTATTGAGGACAAGTCTTATTTTAATTATTCTGTCGTTCACTCTATTTACGTCTATTATCTTATCTGCCCACTTTTCTGCTACCATGATTCCTACTCCACCCAGCCCATTGTCATTTCCCACCCAGAAAAGCTTATAGCATCGCTCTTTACCCACGATGAATCTAGCAGACCCCCCGCCCCCCTCCACCTGGTCTCTTGAATACAACAAACATCGACCTCCTTACGTTCAAGCATTTCTACAACCTCGTTAGAGCGGCCCTTTAAGGTGCCTACATTCATGGTACCAACTCTGAAGTTTTGGATTGCGTTTGGAGGGTGGGAGCGGTGGGGCGCGGGGGTGGGGTGGGTTATGTTAGCCATCCTCGGCCGAAACAAGGAGGAGTGCTTACATTCTCGTCCACGAGGTGAATTTGTCTTTATCTTTGGCATTGTCGCTGAGCGTCCAGATTTTTCTCTCTTCAACTCTCCAGAATTCCGTAGTCCATCCATCATATCGAAAAGCATGATATAGAATGGTGAATGAATAGACTAATGGATTAGAATGGAGAGAAGAATCGAGAAAAATATTTGAACGTTACTTTATACCGAGGAAACAGCCATAACAGAATAGCGAGTTGGCGATTTTATATATTATTATATCACTATAGATATATTATTATATTACTATAGATATATTATTATATCACTATAGATATATTATATCACTATAGATATATTATTATATCACTATAGATATATTATTATATCACTATAGATATATTATTATATCACTGTAGATATATTATTATATCACTGTAGATATATTATTATATCACTATAGATATATTATTATATCACTGTAGATATATTATTATATCACTGTAGATATATTATTATATCACTATAGATATATTATTATATCACTATAGATATATTATTATATCACTGTAGATATATTATTATATCACTGTAGATATATTATTATATCACTATAGATACATTATTATATCACTGTAGATATATTATTATATCACTGTAGATATATTATTATATCACTGTAGATATATTATTATATCACTATAGATATATTATTATATCACTATAGATATATTATTATATCACTATAGATATATTATTATATCACTATAGATATATTATTATATCACTGTAGATATATTATTATATCACTGTAGATATATTATTATATCACTGTAGATATATTATTATATCACTATAGATATATTATTATATCACTATAGATATATTATTATATCACTATAGATATATTATTATATCACTATAGATATATTATTATATCACTATAGATATATTATTATATCACTATCACTATAGATATATTATTATATTACTATAGATATATTATTATATCACTATAGATATATTATTATATCACTATAGATATATTATTATATCACTATAGATATATTATTATATCACTATCACTATAGATATATTATTATATTACTATAGATATGGTGTTGTTCTCAAGAAATTAGATTTACTAAAAGAAGCCACCAATGTTTTATTGGAGTCAGTCCACAAAGAACCCCTCCATTGGGGAGCTTGGCAGGAACTTAACACCTTGATACCAGACAAAGAAACTGTGAGTTATTACCATCACTTCTACTACTACTTCCACCACTACTACTAATACTGATATTACTACTACTACTTCCACTACTACCACCATCACTACTACTACTGCCATCACCACTACCACTATTACTACTACTATTACCATCACTACTACTACTACTACTACTCCACCACTACTACTACTACTTCCACCACCACCACTACTACTACCACCATTACTAAAACTACTACTACCACCACTACTACTACCACCACCACCACTACTACTACCACTACTACTACTACTACCTACCACCACACCACTACTACTACCACCACCACTACTACTACTACTACTACCACCATTACTACTACTACTACCACCACTACTACTACTACCTGCCACTACCACCACTACTACTACTACCACTACTACTACTACTACCTATCACCACTACTACTACTACTTCTACTACTACTACCACCACTACTACTACTACCTACCACTACTACTACCACCACTATTACTACTACTACTACCTACCATCACTACTATTACCACCACTACTACTACTACCACCACTACTACTACTACCACCACTACTACCACCACTACTACTACTACCTACCACCACTACTACTACCACCACTACTACTACTACCACCACTACTACTACTACCACCACTACTACCACCACTACTACTACTACCACCACTACTACCACCACTACTACTACTACTACCTACCATCACTACTACTACCACCACTACTACTACTACCACCACTACTACTACTACCACCACTACTACCACCACTACTACTACTACTACCTACCACCGCCACTACTAATACTACCACCACCACCACCACCACTACTACTACTACTACTACCACCGCCACTTCTACTACTACCACTACTACTACTTCTACTACTACTACCACCACTACTGCTACTACCTACCACCACCACTACTACTACTACTACCTACCACCACTTCTACTACTACTACTACCACCACCACTACTACTACCTACCACCACTACTACTACTACTACTACTACTACCACTACTACCACTTCTACTACTACCACCACCACTACTACTACTACTACTACTACCTACCACCGCCACTACTAATACTACCACCACCACCACTACTACTACTACTACCACCGCCACTTCTACCACTACTACTACCTACCACCACCACTACTACTACTACTACTACCTACCACCACTACTACTACTACTACTACTACCACCACCACTACTACTACCTACCACCACTACTACTACCTACCACTACTACTACTTCTACTACTACTGCCCCTACTACTACTTCTACTACTACTACCACCACCACCACCACTACTACTACTACTACTACTACTACTACTAGTACTACTACCACTACTACTACTTCTACTACTACTACTACTACCACCACCACCACTACTACTACCTACCACCACTACTATTACTACTTCTAGTACTACTACCACCACCACTTCTACTACTACCACTACTACTACTTCTACTACTACTACCACCACCACCACCACTACTACTACTGCTATATTTGAATTAACAAACCCAATTTTAGATATTTTTTCCTAAAACCTTAAAAGACCTTAATTTTTTTTCATTACAAATGTTTTATTGAATTTCTTATTTTTTTAACTGTTTCCCCTCTTTCTCTCTCAGCTCCAGTCTTTGACGTTACCAAACCACTGGATAAAACATTTATTCCTTGCACACATGTACTCTGAACTACAACACACAGATGAAGCTTTACAGATCTACCAGTCGTTCATTGACAATGGCTTCGCTGACTGTACATACATCCAGGCACAAATGGCTATTGCTCATGACAATAGCCGAAGTAGGTTCTTCAACTATAACTTTCACATTTTAACCCCCTCTTAATACCAGCCTGGCCAGAACCAGCTCTGGTTCTATGAGACAAAACCACCCATTTTAAAGGATATCCTGTTTAACCCTTCTTCCTGCAAGTGCACAAGTGAAACTCCGTTTGATTGAGACTTGAGTTGTACTAATGTTGGTTAAACAGCAGGCATGATTGTCTATGTGTGTATATATATATAAATATAATTTCAGATATATATAAGTATGTATACGTACATACATATATGTATACAGACGTACAGTAGTATGTATATATATATACATACATGCACACATATATGTACGTATGGGTTTACCGAACATCCGTCCCACTACCCCACCCCATCCACACCGCCCCCTTCAATGTGAAGTTATGTTGGTACCACAACATCTAGTCCAAAACAAATGAGGTCGTGTAGGTGTCACAACAAAAATACACACAGTCCACGCTGTAATGTGGCCGTGTAGGTAACACGGTAAAAACCTCCCAGTCCCACACTGTAAATGTGGTTGGTGTTAGGAAGGGCATCCAACTGTAGAAAACCCACCAGACAGTCCTATGCGAGCAAGACAACCACTCTTGCCTCAAGTGGGAAAACCCCCGTCCAAACCCATGCAAGCGTGGAAGATGAACGTTAAACGATGATGATGAGGATTATTATAATGCTCGGTTTGTTTGTAAACAAACATCCCGAATTAAGCCGTACAGTGTTCGGCAACCATCATTGCTCTTTTGTTCAACACTGACAAAGGAACGATGTACTAGTTTCAAGCTTATTAGCTATCGTCAGCACTGTATACCTTCCTGCCAGATGATTGAACGTCTGAAAGTATATACTTTCCTTATGCATATTAACGGCTGAGCAGCCTAATTTGCATATCGAGTGAGTTAATCGGCCGGGCGCACCGAAAACGATAAATGGAATGTATGTGCATGTATGTATATATATATATACATACTACTGTACGTCTGTATACATATATGTATGTACGTGTAATCAACTTGATAATCAGCACTCGAGGGCGGCTGACTGAGGTAGAAGCTGCTAAATAGTCGGTCGTCCTCTTGTCTCAAATTTTCAGCCCCATGGATTTTATCTGTTATATTCCTTTGTTATATTTTGAATACCTGATGATGTCACCAGATTCATACTGAACCCGGTCATTGAAATGATTATAGTATAATAAACCTTTCAAGGATTTACACCAGTACAGCCTCCTGTTATTTTATAATAATTAACTCCGTACTCGCACCACCAACTACACAAACGAAGATGGGTGAACTGCACTACGTTGAGTGCTCTCCATAATATTACATCGAGATTGACCATACGGAATGACCAGTTCTATCCAGTGGTGAACCAACAAATCTAAATAAATATATATATATATATATATTCATTTTATTAAGGCTAAATAGTGAATCTTGTTACTCCAGAGTAACAAGACTGACTACTTAGCCGTAATAATATTGTATATTAAAACTCTACTTTAGTATTAAGTACTTTTTTCTCATGTTTTCAATACACTGATCATCATCATCATCAATTTACGTCCGCTTTTCCCTGCTTGCAAGGGTGGGACGGGAACTGATTCTGGCTTGATTTCTACAGCTGGATGCCCTTCTTAACACTAACCTCATTTACAGTGAGTGCTGGGTGCTTTTATTCCGTGGCACCTCCACGACCACTTTGCAGTGGAATGAGAGGGACCCCAGTCCCTATCATCTCATTTCTACAGCTGAGTAAACTGATATATATGTATATACAAACACACTCTCATATATACACACATGCACACACTATGAAATGTTTTTATTTATAGAAAATTTGTTAAAAAATCTATGAAAATATTGATGTATGTATAATATATATAGACATTGTATATGTGGAGTGTTGTATATAGTAATATATAGACATTATATATATATATGTGGAGTGTTGTGTATATATATAGTTGTATATAGACATTATATATATATATATATATATATGGAGTGTTGTGTATATATATAGTTGTATAAAGACATTGTATGTATGGAGTGTTGTGTATATATAGTTATATATAGACATTGTATATATATATATATATATATATATATGTAGAGTGTTGTGTATATATATAGTTATATGTAGACATTGTATATATATATGGAGTGTTGTGTATATATATAGTTATATGTAGACATTGTATATATATATATATATGTAGAGTGTTGTGTATATATATAGTTATATATAGACATTGTATATATATATATATATGTAGAGTGTTGTGTATATATATAGTTATATGTAGACATTGTATATATATATGGAGTGTTGTGTATATATATAGTTATATGTAGACATTGTATATATATATATATGTAGAGTGTTGTGTATATATATAGTTATATATAGACATTGTATATATATATATATGTAGAGTGTTGTGTATATATATAGTTATATGTAGACATTGTATATATATATGGAGTGTTGTGTATATATATAGTTATATGTAGACATTGTATATATATATATGTAAAATCAAGATTAGTCTAAATTTAGATTTTATTTTTTTATTTTCTCCAGGTTTTGACCAGGCTGTTGAAGTTTTTATGAAACTGCGAGAGAAAGATCCATACCGTCTAGAAAATATGGACATCTTCTCAAATATACTTTTTGTTAAAGTAAGTCTTGTATATTGATATATTTATTAGTCTTTTCTTAACTATAAATATCTCAGTGTGTATCTGGTTTACAATAGGTACACTGTATCCCTGTGTATATCTGGTTTACAATAGATACACTGTATCCCTGTGTATATCTGGTTTTCAATAGGTACACTGTATCCCTGTGTATATCAGGTTTACAATAGGTACACTGTATCCCAGTGTGTATCTGGTTTACAATAGGTACACTGTATCCCTGTGTATATCTGGTTTACAATAGGTACACTGTATCCCTGTGTATATCTGGTTTACAATAGGTACACTGTATCCCAGTGTGTATCTGGTTTACAATAGGTACACTGTATCCCTGTGTATATCTGGTTTACAATAGGTACACTGTATCCCTGTGTATATCTGGTTTACAATAGGTACACTGTATCCCTGTGTATATCTGGTTTACAATAGGTACACTGTACCCCTGTGTATATCTGGTTTACAATAGGTACACTGTATCCCTGTGTATATCTGGTTTACAATAGGTACACTGTATCCCTGTGTATATCTGGTTTACAATAGGTACACTGTATCCCAGTGTGTATCTGGTTTACAATAGGTACACTGTATCCCTGTGTATATCAGGTTTACAATAGCTACACTGTATCCCTGTGTATATCTGGTTTACAATAGGTACACTGTATCCCTGTGTATCTGGTTTACAATAAGTACAGAGTGTACTAGGTGTATTATATCATGACACCAGCACTACCACTTTACAGAGTGTACTGGGTGTATTTTATCATGACACCAACACTACCACTTTACAGAGTGTACTGGGTGTATTTTATCATGACATCAACATCCGAGGGTTTATCAAATCGCTGACAAGACCAAAATCTCATTTCTTTCCTCCATTGTAAAGTTTACCATAAAGAAAAGCTAGAGCTTGATACAATTAAGAAAAGTAAACACTGATCATTGAATAGAGTTTCAAGACAGTTTTTGAAAGCTTTGTGACAATATTTTAAAACTTTAAAATAATTACAGGCCTAAAGAATGTGTATGAAGAATTACTTCTTTATATGTTTAAGATTTTCTTCTGATTATCTATGTTTGGTTGTACAAACAGGAGAAACTAAACTGAATATAATTTATTATAACAGCGATATTAGCGTTATATTGGTGATTTGAAGACCAGGAGTTCTGTGCTTACATTATATACTATAAGCTGAGGAATATGTGAACCCAAAAAATTGATGGTAAAATGAGGTGGAGGGGGGTGGGGTCAAATTATATACACCATCTAAACAATATGTTGATTAGCTGCCTTGGCTTATAAATGTGGTTTGGATTTTTGCCCATTTCTCAGACATAAAAGAGGCAGTGGGTGCTTATATTCAAGTATATATAGTAGTTTACAAACTGGTTTTTGAAACTGTTTGAAAAATGCATTAATCACCAAATTCCTGACCCCCGAGTCACTGGTGTAACTTGACAGCTTCCATATAATCTAACAATTCTTTGTTATAATCTAACCTAACAATTCTTTGTTATAATCTAACCTAACAATTCTTTGTTATAATCTAACCTAACAATTCTTTGTTATAATCTAACCTAACAATTCTTTGTTATAATCTAACCTAACAATTCTTTGTTATAATCTAACCTAACAATCCTTTGTTATAATCTAATCTAACAATCCTTTGTTATAATCTAATCTAACAATCCTTTGTTATAATCTAACCTGACAATTCTTTGTTATAATCTAACCTAACAATCCTTTGTTATAATCTAATCTAACAATCCTTTGTTATAATCTAACCTAACAATTCTTTGTTATAATCTAACCTAACAATTCTTTGTTATAATCTAATCTAACAATCCTTTGTTATAATCTAACCTAACAATTCTTTGTTATAATCTAACCTAACAATTCTTTGCTATAATCTAACCTAACAATTCTTTGTTATAATCTAACCTAACAATCCTTTGTTATAATCTAACCTAACAATTCTTTGTTATAATCTAACCTAACAATCCTTTGTTATAATCTAACCTAACAATTCTTTGTTATAATCTAATCTAACAATCCTTTGTTATAATCTAACCTAACAATTCTTTGTTATAATCTAACCTAACAATCCTTTGTTATAATCTAATCTAACAATTCTTTGTTTTTCAAATGTGTCATAATTTTCGCTAAATATGTGTTGTTGCGGTTATTTGCAGGAAAACCGTGTGGAGTTAGCTTATTTAGCCCACAGTGTCTGTGAAATTGATAAATATCGGGTTGAAACTTGTTGTGTTATTGGTGAGTTTATATAAATATACATCTTCATTATCACCACCACCACCATCTTCATTATCACCACCACCACCACCATCTTCATTATCACCACCACCACCACCACCACCATCATCTTCATTATCACCACCATCACCATCATCTTCATTATCACCACCACCATCGTTATCATCACCACCATCATCATTATCATTGTCATCATCATCGTCTACTGTTCCATGTATTCATGGGTTAGAGAGCTACTCTCCAGTATAATGTCATACTTCTTGTCCCCAACCCACACCATAAAGTGGTCGCCTAGGTGTCTTGACAAAAAACACCCAGTCCACACTGTAGAGTGGTCATGTAGGTGTCTTGACAAAAAACACCCAGTCCACACTGTAGAGTGGTCATGTAGGTTTCATGACAAAAAACACCCAGTCCACACTGTAGAGTGGTCATGTAGATGTCATGACAAAAAACACCCAGTCTACACTGTAGAGTGGTCATGTAGGTGTCATGACAAAAAACACCCAGTCCACACTGTAGAGTGGTCATGTAGGTGTCATGACAAAAAACACCCAGTCCACACTGTAGAGTGGTCATGTAGATGTCATGACAAAAAACACCCAGTCCACACTGTAGAGTGGTCATGTAGATGTCATGACAAAAAACACCCAGTCCACACTGTAGAGTGGTCATGTAGATGTCATGACAAAAAACACCCAGTCCACACTGTAGAGTGGTCATGTAGATGTCATGACAAAAAACACCCAGTCCACACTGTAGAGTGGTGATGTAGATGTCATGACAAAAAACTCTCAGTCCACACTGTAGAGTGGTCATGTAGATGTCATGACAAAAAACACCCAGTCCACACTGTAGAGTGGTCATGTGGGTGTCATGACAAAAAACACCCAGTCCACACTGTAGAGTGGTCATGTAGATGTCATGACAAAAAACACCCAGTCCACACTGTAGAGTGGTCATGTAGATGTCATGACAAAAAACACCCAGTCCACACTGTAGAGTGGTCATGTAGATGTTATGACAAAAAACAACCCAGTCCACACTGTAGAGTGGTCATGTAGGTGTCATGACAAAAAACACCCAGTCCACACTGTAGAGTGGTCATGTAGATGTCATGACAAAAAACACCCAGTCCACACTGTAGAGTGGTCATGTAGATGTCATGACAAAAAACACCCAGTCTACACTGTAGAGTGGTCATGTAGGTGTCATGACAAAAAACACCCAGTCCACACTGTAGAGTGGTCATGTAGATGTCATGACAAAAAACACCCAGTCCACACTGTAGAGTGGTCATGTAGATGTCATGACAAAAAACACCCAGTCCACACTGTAGAGTGGTCATGTAGATGTTATGACAAAAAACAACCCAGTCCACACTGTAGAGTGGTCATGTAGGTGTCATGACAAAAAACACCCAGTCCACACTGTAGAGTGGTCATGTAGATGTCATGACAAAAAACACCCAGTCCACACTGTAGAGTGGTCATGTAGATGTCATGACAAAAAACACCCAGTCCACACTGTAGAGTGGTCATGTAGATGTCATGACAAAAAACACCCAGTCCACACTGTAGAGTGGTCATGTAGATGTCATGACAAAAAACACCCTGTCCACACTGTAGAGTGGTCATGTAGATGTCATGACAAAAAACACCCTGTCCACACTGTAGAGTGGTCATGTAGATGTCATGACAAAAAACACCCAGTCCACACTGTAGAGTGGTCATGTAGATGTCATGACAAAAAAACACCCAGTCCATACTGTAGAGTGGTCATGTAGATGTCATGACAAAAAACACCCAGTCCACACTGTAGAGTGGTCATGTAGATGTCATGACAAAAAACACCCAGTCCACACTGTAGAGTGGTCATGTAGATGTCATGACAAAAAACACCCAGTCCACACTGTAGAGTGGTCATGTAGATGTTATGACAAAAAACAACCCAGTCCACACTGTAGAGTGGTCATGTAGGTGTCATGACAAAAAACACCCAGTCCACACTGTAGAGTGGTCATGTAGATGTCATGACAAAAAACACCCAGTCCACACTGTAGAGTGGTCATGTAGATGTCATGACAAAAAACACCCAGTCCACACTGTAGAGTGGTCATGTAGATGTCATGACAAAAAACACCCAGTCCACACACAAGAGTGGTCATGTAGATGTCATGACAAAAAACACCCAGTCCACACTGTAGAGTGGTCATGTAGATGTCATGACAAAAAAACACCCAGTCCACACTGTAGAGTGGTCATGTAGATGTTATGACAAAAAACAACCCAGTCCACACTGTAGAGTGGTCATGTAGGTGTCATGACAAAAAACACCCAGTCCACACTGTAGAGTGGTCATGTAGATGTCATGACAAAAAACACCCAGTCCACACTGTAGAGTGGTCATGTAGATGTCATGACAAAAAACACCCAGTCCACACTGTAGAGTGGTCATGTAGATGTCATGACAAAAAACACCCAGTCCACACTGTAGAGTGGTCATGTAGATGTCATGACAAAAAACACCCAGTCCACACACAAGAGTGGTCATGTAGATGTCATGACAAAAAACACCCAGTCCACACTGTAGAGTGGTCATGTAGATGTCATGACAAAAAAACACCCAGTCCACACTGTAGAGTGGTCATGTAGATGTTATGACAAAAAACAACCCAGTCCACACTGTAGAGTGGTCATGTAGATGTCATGACAAAAAACACCCAGTCCACACTGTAGAGTGGTCATGTAGATGTCATGACAAAAAACACCCAGTCCACACTGTAGAGTGGTCATGTAGGTGTCATGACAAAAAACACCCAGTCCACACTGTAGAGTGGTCATGTAGATGTCATGACAAAAAACACCCAGTCCACACTGTAGAGTGGTCATGTAGATGTCATGACAAAAAACACCCTGTCCACACTGTAGAGTGGTCATGTAGATGTCATGACAAAAAACACCCTGTCCACACTGTAGAGTGGTCATGTAGATGTCATGACAAAAAACACCCAGTCCACACTGTAGAGTGGTCATGTAGATGTCATGACAAAAAAACACCCAGTCCATACTGTAGAGTGGTCATGTAGATGTCATGACAAAAAACACCCAGTCCACACTGTAGAGTGGTCATGTAGATGTCATGACAAAAAACACCCAGTCCACACTGTAGAGTGGTCATGTAGATGTCATGACAAAAAACACCCAGTCCACACTGTAGAGTGGTCATGTAGATGTCATGACAAAAAACACCCAGTCCACACTGTAGAGTGGTCATGTAGATGTCATGACAAAAAACACCCAGTCCACACTGTAGAGTGGTCATGTAGATGTCATGACAAAAAACACCCAGTCCACACTGTAGAGTGGTCATGTAGATGTCATGACAAAAAACACCCAGTCCACACTGTAGAGTGGTGATGTAGATGTCATGACAAAAAACACCCAGTCCACACTGTAGAGTGGTCATGTAGATGTCATGACAAAAAACACCCAGTCCACACTGTAGAGTGGTCATGTAGATGTCATGACAAAAAACACTCAGTCCACACTGTAGAGTGGTCATGTAGATGTCATGACAAAAAACACCCAGTCCACACTGTAGAGTGGTCATGTAGATGTTATGACAAAAAACACCCAGTCCACACTGTAGAGTGGTCATGTAGATGTCATGACAAAAAACACTCAGTCCACACTGTAGAGTGGTCATGTAGATGTCATGACAAAAAACACCCAGTCTACACACAAGAGTGGTCATGTAGGTGTCATGACAAAAAACACCCAGTCCACACTGTAGAGTGGTCATGTAGGTGTCATGACAAAAAACACCCAGTCCACACTGTAGAGTGGTCATGTAGATGTCATGACAAAAAACACCCAGTCCACACTGTAGAGTGGTCATGTAGATGTCATGACAAAAAACACTCAGTCCACACTGTAGAGTGGTCATGTAGATGTCATGACAAAAAACACCCAGTCCACACTGTAGAGTGGTCATGTGGGTGTCATGACAAAAAACACCCAGTCCACACTGTAGAGTGGTCATGTAGATGTCATGACAAAAAACACCCTGTCCACACTGTAGAGTGGTCATGTAGATGTCATGACAAAAAACACCCAGTCCACACTGTAGAGTGGTCATGTAGATGTCATGACAAAAAAACCCAGTCCACACTGTAGAGTGGTCATGTAGATGTCATGACAAAAAACACTCAGTCCACACTGTAGAGTGGTCATGTAGATGTCATGACAAAAAACACCCAGTCCACACTGTAGAGTGGTCATGTAGATGTCATGACAAAAAACACCCAGTCCACACTGTAGAGTGGTCATGTAGATGTCATGACAAAAAACACCCAGTCCACACTGTAGAGTGGTCATGTAGGTGTCATGACAAAAAACACCCAGTCCACACTGTAGAGTGGTCATGTAGGTGTCATGACAAAAAACACCCAGTCCACACTGTAGAGTGGTCATGTAGATGTCATGACAAAAAACACCCAGTCCACACTGTAGAGTGGTCATGTAGATGTCATGACAAAAAACACCCAGTCCACACTGTAGAGTGGTCATGTAGATGTCATGACAAAAAACACCCAGTCCACACTGTAGAGTGGTCATGTAGATGTCATGACAAAAAACACCCAGTCCACACTGTAGAGTGGTCATGTAGATGTCATGACAAAAAACACCCAGTCCACACTGTAGAGTGGTCATGTAGGTGTCATGACAAAAAACACACAGTCCACACTGTAGAGTGGTCATGTAGATGTCATGACAAAAAACACCCAGTCCACACTGTAGAGTGGTCATGTAGATGTCATGACAAAAAACACCCAGTCCACACTGTAGAGTGGTCATGTAGATGTCATGACAAAAAACACCCAGTCCACACTGTAGAGTGGTCATGTAGATGTCATGACAAAAAACACCCAGTCCACACTGTAGAGTGGTCATGTAGATGTCATGACAAAAAACACCCTGTCCACACTGTAGAGTGGTCATGTAGATGTCATGACAAAAAACACCCAGTCCACACTGTAGAGTGGTCATGTAGATGTCATGACAAAAAACACCCTGTCCACACTGTAGAGTGGTCATGTAGATGTCATGACAAAAAACACCCAGTCCACACTGTAGAGTGGTCATGTAGATGTCATGACAAAAAAACCCAGTCCACACTGTAGAGTGGTCATGTAGATGTCATGACAAAAAACACCCAGTCCACACTGTAGAGTGGTCATGTAGATGTCATGACAAAAAACACCCTGTCCACACTGTAGAGTGGTCATGTAGATGTCATGACAAAAAACACCCAGTCCACACTGTAGAGTGGTCATGTAGATGTCATGACAAAAAACACCCTGTTCACACTGTAGAGTGGTCATGTAGATGTCATGACAAAAAACACCCAGTCCACACTGTAGAGTGGTCATGTAGATGTCATGACAAAAAACACCCAGTCCACACTGTAGAGTGGTCATGTAGATGTCATGACAAAAAACACCCAGTCTACACTGTAGAGTGGTCATGTAGATGTCATGACAAAAAACACCCAGTCCACACTGTAGAGTGGTCATGTAGATGTCATGACAAAAAACACCCTGTCCACACTGTAGAGTGGTCATGTAGATGTCATGACAAAAAACACCCAGTCCACACTGTAGAGTGGTCATGTAGATGTCATGACAAAAAACACCCTGTCCACACTGTAGAGTGGTCATGTAGATGTCATGACAAAAAACACCCAGTCCACACTGTAGAGTGGTCATGTAGATGTCATGACAAAAAACACCCAGTCCACACTGTAGAGTGGTCATGTAGATGTCATGACAAAAAACACCCAGTCTACACTGTAGAGTGGTCATGTAGATGTCATGACAAAAAACACCCAGTCCACACTGTAGAGTGGTCATGTAGGTGTCATGACAAAAAACACCCAGTCCACACTGTAGAGTGGTCATGTAGGTGTCATGACAAAAAACACCCAGTCCACACTGTAGAGTGGTCATGTAGATGTCATGACAAAAAACACCCAGTCCACACTGTAGAGTGGTCATGTAGATGTCATGACAAAAAACACCCAGTCCACACTGTAGAGTGGTCATGTAGGTGTCATGACAAAAAACACACAGTCCACACTGTAGAGTGGTCATGTAGATGTCATGACAAAAAACACCCAGTCCACACTGTAGAGTGGTCATGTAGATGTCATGACAAAAAACACCCAGTCCACACTGTAGAGTGGTCATGTAGATGTCATGACAAAAAACACCCAGTCCACACTGTAGAGTGGTCATGTAGATGTCATGATAAAAAACACCCTGTCCACACTGTAGAGTGGTCACGTAGGTGTCATGACAAAAAACACCCAGTCCACACTGTAGAGTGGTCATGTAGATGTCATGACAAAAAACACCCAGTCCACACTGTAGAGTGGTCATGTAGATGTCATGACAAAAAACACCCAGTCCACACTGTAGAGTGGTCATGTAGATGTCATGACAAAAAACACCCAGTCCACACTGTAGAGTGGTCATGTAGATGTCATGACAAAAAACACCCAGTCCACACTGTAGAGTGGTCATGTAGATGTCATGACAAAAAACACCCAGTCCACACTGTAGAGTGGTCATGTAGATGTTATGACAAAAAACAACCCAGTCCACACTGTAGAGTGGTCATGTAGATGTCATGACAAAAAACACTCAGTCCACACTGTAGAGTGGTCATGTAGATGTCATGACAAAAAACACCCAGTCCACACTGTAGAGTGGTCATGTGGGTGTCATGACAAAAAACACCCAGTCCACACTGTAGAGTGGTCATGTAGATGTCATGACAAAAAACACCCAGTCCACACTGTAGAGTGGTCATGTAGATGTCATGACAAAAAACACCCAGTCCACACTGTAGAGTGGTCATGTAGATGTTATGACAAAAAACAACCCAGTCCACACTGTAGAGTGGTCATGTAGGCGTCATGACAAAAAACACCCAGTCCACACTGTAGAGTGGTCATGTAGATGTCATGACAAAAAACACCCAGTCCACACTGTAGAGTGGTCATGTAGATGTCATGACAAAAAACACCCAGTCTACACTGTAGAGTGGTCATGTAGGTGTCATGACAAAAAACACCCAGTCCACACTGTAGAGTGGTCATGTAGATGTCATGACAAAAAACACCCAGTCCACACTGTAGAGTGGTCATGTAGATGTCATGACAAAAAACACCCAGTCCACACTGTAGAGTGGTCATGTAGATGTTATGACAAAAAACAACCCAGTCCACACTGTAGAGTGGTCATGTAGGTGTCATGACAAAAAACACCCAGTCCACACTGTAGAGTGGTCATGTAGATGTCATGACAAAAAACACCCAGTCCACACTGTAGAGTGGTCATGTAGATGTCATGACAAAAAACACCCAGTCCACACTGTAGAGTGGTCATGTAGATGTCATGAGAAAAAACACCCAGTCCACACTGTAGAGTGGTCATGTAGATGTCATGACAAAAAACACCCTGTCCACACTGTAGAGTGGTCATGTAGATGTCATGACAAAAAACACCCTGTCCACACTGTAGAGTGGTCATGTAGATGTCATGACAAAAAACACCCAGTCCACACTGTAGAGTGGTCATGTAGATGTCATGACAAAAAAACACCCAGTCCATACTGTAGAGTGGTCATGTAGATGTCATGACAAAAAACACCCAGTCCACACTGTAGAGTGGTCATGTAGATGTCATGACAAAAAACACCCAGTCCACACTGTAGAGTGGTCATGTAGATGTCATGACAAAAAACACCCAGTCCACACTGTAGAGTGGTCATGTAGATGTTATGACAAAAAACAACCCAGTCCACACTGTAGAGTGGTCATGTAGGTGTCATGACAAAAAACACCCAGTCCACACTGTAGAGTGGTCATGTAGATGTCATGACAAAAAACACCCAGTCCACACTGTAGAGTGGTCATGTAGATGTCATGACAAAAAACACCCAGTCCACACTGTAGAGTGGTCATGTAGATGTCATGACAAAAAACACCCAGTCCACACACAAGAGTGGTCATGTAGATGTCATGACAAAAAACACCCAGTCCACACTGTAGAGTGGTCATGTAGATGTCATGACAAAAAAACACCCAGTCCACACTGTAGAGTGGTCATGTAGATGTTATGACAAAAAACAACCCAGTCCACACTGTAGAGTGGTCATGTAGGTGTCATGACAAAAAACACCCAGTCCACACTGTAGAGTGGTCATGTAGATGTCATGACAAAAAACACCCAGTCCACACTGTAGAGTGGTCATGTAGATGTCATGACAAAAAACACCCAGTCCACACTGTAGAGTGGTCATGTAGATGTCATGACAAAAAACACCCAGTCCACACTGTAGAGTGGTCATGTAGATGTCATGACAAAAAACACCCAGTCCACACACAAGAGTGGTCATGTAGATGTCATGACAAAAAACACCCAGTCCACACTGTAGAGTGGTCATGTAGATGTCATGACAAAAAAACACCCAGTCCACACTGTAGAGTGGTCATGTAGATGTTATGACAAAAAACAACCCAGTCCACACTGTAGAGTGGTCATGTAGATGTCATGACAAAAAACACCCAGTCCACACTGTAGAGTGGTCATGTAGATGTCATGACAAAAAACACCCAGTCCACACTGTAGAGTGGTCATGTAGGTGTCATGACAAAAAACACCCAGTCCACACTGTAGAGTGGTCATGTAGATGTCATGACAAAAAACACCCAGTCCACACTGTAGAGTGGTCATGTAGATGTCATGACAAAAAACACCCTGTCCACACTGTAGAGTGGTCATGTAGATGTCATGACAAAAAACACCCTGTCCACACTGTAGAGTGGTCATGTAGATGTCATGACAAAAAACACCCAGTCCACACTGTAGAGTGGTCATGTAGATGTCATGACAAAAAAACACCCAGTCCATACTGTAGAGTGGTCATGTAGATGTCATGACAAAAAACACCCAGTCCACACTGTAGAGTGGTCATGTAGATGTCATGACAAAAAACACCCAGTCCACACTGTAGAGTGGTCATGTAGATGTCATGACAAAAAACACCCAGTCCACACTGTAGAGTGGTCATGTAGATGTCATGACAAAAAACACCCAGTCCACACTGTAGAGTGGTCATGTAGATGTCATGACAAAAAACACCCAGTCCACACTGTAGAGTGGTCATGTAGATGTCATGACAAAAAACACCCAGTCCACACTGTAGAGTGGTCATGTAGATGTCATGACAAAAAACACCCAGTCCACACTGTAGAGTGGTGATGTAGATGTCATGACAAAAAACACTCAGTCCACACTGTAGAGTGGTCATGTAGATGTCATGACAAAAAACACCCAGTCCACACTGTAGAGTGGTCATGTAGATGTCATGACAAAAAACACTCAGTCCACACTGTAGAGTGGTCATGTAGATGTCATGACAAAAAACACCCAGTCCACACTGTAGAGTGGTCATGTAGATGTTATGACAAAAAACACCCAGTCCACACTGTAGAGTGGTCATGTAGATGTCATGACAAAAAACACCCTGTCCACACTGTAGAGTGGTCATGTAGATGTCATGACAAAAAACACTCAGTCCACACTGTAGAGTGGTCATGTAGATGTCATGACAAAAAACACCCAGTCTACACACAAGAGTGGTCATGTAGGTGTCATGACAAAAAACACCCAGTCCACACTGTAGAGTGGTCATGTAGGTGTCATGACAAAAAACACCCAGTCCACACTGTAGAGTGGTCATGTAGATGTCATGACAAAAAACACCCAGTCCACACTGTAGAGTGGTCATGTAGATGTCATGACAAAAAACACTCAGTCCACACTGTAGAGTGGTCATGTAGATGTCATGACAAAAAACACCCAGTCCACACTGTAGAGTGGTCATGTGGGTGTCATGACAAAAAACACCCAGTCCACACTGTAGAGTGGTCATGTAGATGTCATGACAAAAAACACCCTGTCCACACTGTAGAGTGGTCATGTAGATGTCATGACAAAAAACACCCAGTCCACACTGTAGAGTGGTCATGTAGATGTCATGACAAAAAAACCCAGTCCACACTGTAGAGTGGTCATGTAGATGTCATGACAAAAAACACTCAGTCCACACTGTAGAGTGGTCATGTAGATGTCATGACAAAAAACACCCAGTCCACACTGTAGAGTGGTCATGTAGATGTCATGACAAAAAACACCCAGTCCACACTGTAGAGTGGTCATGTAGATGTCATGACAAAAAACACCCAGTCCACACTGTAGAGTGGTCATGTAGGTGTCATGACAAAAAACACCCAGTCCACACTGTAGAGTGGTCATGTAGGTGTCATGACAAAAAACACCCAGTCCACACTGTAGAGTGGTCATGTAGATGTCATGACAAAAAACACCCAGTCCACACTGTAGAGTGGTCATGTAGATGTCATGACAAAAAACACCCAGTCCACACTGTAGAGTGGTCATGTAGATGTCATGACAAAAAACACCCAGTCCACACTGTAGAGTGGTCATGTAGATGTCATGACAAAAAACACCCAGTCCACACTGTAGAGTGGTCATGTAGATGTCATGACAAAAAACACCCAGTCCACACTGTAGAGTGGTCATGTAGGTGTCATGACAAAAAACACACAGTCCACACTGTAGAGTGGTCATGTAGATGTCATGACAAAAAACACCCAGTCCACACTGTAGAGTGGTCATGTAGATGTCATGACAAAAAACACCCAGTCCACACTGTAGAGTGGTCATGTAGATGTCATGACAAAAAACACCCAGTCCACACTGTAGAGTGGTCATGTAGATGTCATGACAAAAAACACCCAGTCCACACTGTAGAGTGGTCATGTAGATGTCATGACAAAAAACACCCTGTCCACACTGTAGAGTGGTCATGTAGATGTCATGACAAAAAACACCCAGTCCACACTGTAGAGTGGTCATGTAGATGTCATGACAAAAAACACCCTGTCCACACTGTAGAGTGGTCATGTAGATGTCATGACAAAAAACACCCAGTCCACACTGTAGAGTGGTCATGTAGATGTCATGACAAAAAAACCCAGTCCACACTGTAGAGTGGTCATGTAGATGTCATGACAAAAAACACCCAGTCCACACTGTAGAGTGGTCATGTAGATGTCATGACAAAAAACACCCTGTCCACACTGTAGAGTGGTCATGTAGATGTCATGACAAAAAACACCCAGTCCACACTGTAGAGTGGTCATGTAGATGTCATGACAAAAAACACCCTGTCCACACTGTAGAGTGGTCATGTAGATGTCATGACAAAAAACACCCAGTCCACACTGTAGAGTGGTCATGTAGATGTCATGACAAAAAACACCCAGTCCACACTGTAGAGTGGTCATGTAGATGTCATGACAAAAAACACCCAGTCTACACTGTAGAGTGGTCATGTAGATGTCATGACAAAAAACACCCTGTCCACACTGTAGAGTGGTCATGTAGATGTCATGACAAAAAACACCCAGTCCACACTGTAGAGTGGTCATGTAGATGTCATGACAAAAAACACCCAGTCCACACTGTAGAGTGGTCATGTAGATGTCATGACAAAAAACACCCAGTCCACACTGTAGAGTGGTCATGTAGATGTCATGACAAAAAACACCCTGTCCACACTGTAGAGTGGTCATGTAGATGTCATGACAAAAAACACCCAGTCCACACTGTAGAGTGGTCATGTAGGTGTCATGACAAAAAACACCCAGTCCACACTGTAGAGTGGTCATGTAGATGTCATGACAAAAAACACCCAGTCTACACTGTAGAGTGGTCATGTAGATGTCATGACAAAAAACACCCAGTCCACACTGTAGAGTGGTCATGTAGATGTCATGACAAAAAACACCCAGTCCACACTGTAGAGTGGTCATGTAGATGTCATGACAAAAAACACCCAGTCCACACTGTAGAGTGGTCATGTAGATGTCATGACAAAAAACACCCAGTCCACACTGTAGAGTGGTCATGTAGGTGTCATGACAAAAAACACACAGTCCACACTGTAGAGTGGTCATGTAGATGTCATGACAAAAAACACCCAGTCCACACTGTAGAGTGGTCATGTAGATGTCATGACAAAAAACACCCAGTCCACACTGTAGAGTGGTCATGTAGATGTCATGACAAAAAACACCCAGTCCACACTGTAGAGTGGTCATGTAGATGTCATGACAAAAAACACCCAGTCCACACTGTAGAGTGGTCATGTAGATGTCATGACAAAAAACACCCAGTCCACACTGTAGAGTGGTCATGTAGATGTCATGACAAAAAACACCCAGTCTACACTGTAGAGTGGTCATGTAGATGTCATGACAAAAAACACCCTGTCCACACTGTAGAGTGGTCATGTAGATGTCATGACAAAAAACACCCACTCCACACTGTAGAGTGGTCATGTAGATGTCATGACAAAAAACACCCAGTCCACACTGTAGAGTGGTCATGTAGATGTCATGACAAAAAACACCCAGTCCACACTGTAGAGTGGTCATGTAGATGTCATGACAAAAAACACTCAGTCCACACTGTAGAGTGGTCATGTAGATGTCATGACAAAAAACACCCAGTCCACACTGTAGAGTGGTCATGTAGATGTCATGACAAAAAACACCCAGTCCACACTGTAGAGTGGTCATGTAGATGTCATGACAAAAAACACCCAGTCCACACTGTAGAGTGGTCATGTAGGTGTCATGACAAAAAACACCCAGTCCACACTGTAGAGTGGTCATGTAGGTGTCATGACAAAAAACACCCAGTCCACACTGTAGAGTGGTCATGTAGATGTCATGACAAAAAACACCCAGTCCACACTGTAGAGTGGTCATGTAGATGTCATGACAAAAAACACCCAGTCCACACTGTAGAGTGGTCATGTAGATGTCATGACAAAAAACACCCAGTCCACACTGTAGAGTGGTCATGTAGATGTCATGACAAAAAACACCCAGTCCACACTGTAGAGTGGTCATGTAGATGTCATGACAAAAAACACCCAGTCCACACTGTAGAGTGGTCATGTAGGTGTCATGACAAAAAACACACAGTCCACACTGTAGAGTGGTCATGTAGATGTCATGACAAAAAACACCCAGTCCACACTGTAGAGTGGTCATGTAGATGTCATGACAAAAAACACCCAGTCCACACTGTAGAGTGGTCATGTAGATGTCATGACAAAAAACACCCAGTCCACACTGTAGAGTGGTCATGTAGATGTCATGACAAAAAACACCCAGTCCACACTGTAGAGTGGTCATGTAGATGTCATGACAAAAAACACCCTGTCCACACTGTAGAGTGGTCATGTAGATGTCATGACAAAAAACACCCAGTCCACACTGTAGAGTGGTCATGTAGATGTCATGACAAAAAACACCCTGTCCACACTGTAGAGTGGTCATGTAGATGTCATGACAAAAAACACCCAGTCCACACTGTAGAGTGGTCATGTAGATGTCATGACAAAAAACACCCAGTCCACACTGTAGAGTGGTCATGTAGATGTCATGACAAAAAACACCCAGTCTACACTGTAGAGTGGTCATGTAGATGTCATGACAAAAAACACCCTGTCCACACTGTAGAGTGGTCATGTAGATGTCATGACAAAAAACACCCAGTCCACACTGTAGAGTGGTCATGTAGATGTCATGACAAAAAACACCCAGTCCACACTGTAGAGTGGTCATGTAGATGTCATGACAAAAAACACCCAGTCCACACTGTAGAGTGGTCATGTAGATGTCATGACAAAAAACACTCAGTCCACACTGTAGAGTGGTCATGTAGATGTCATGACAAAAAACACCCAGTCCACACTGTAGAGTGGTCATGTAGATGTCATGACAAAAAACACCCAGTCCACACTGTAGAGTGGTCATGTAGATGTCATGACAAAAAACACCCAGTCCACACTGTAGAGTGGTCATGTAGGTGTCATGACAAAAAACACCCAGTCCACACTGTAGAGTGGTCATGTAGGTGTCATGACAAAAAACACCCAGTCCACACTGTAGAGTGGTCATGTAGATGTCATGACAAAAAACACCCAGTCCACACTGTAGAGTGGTCATGTAGATGTCATGACAAAAAACACCCAGTCCACACTGTAGAGTGGTCATGTAGATGTCATGACAAAAAACACCCAGTCCACACTGTAGAGTGGTCATGTAGATGTCATGACAAAAAACACCCAGTCCACACTGTAGAGTGGTCATGTAGATGTCATGACAAAAAACACCCAGTCCACACTGTAGAGTGGTCATGTAGGTGTCATGACAAAAAACACACAGTCCACACTGTAGAGTGGTCATGTAGATGTCATGACAAAAAACACCCAGTCCACACTGTAGAGTGGTCATGTAGATGTCATGACAAAAAACACCCAGTCCACACTGTAGAGTGGTCATGTAGATGTCATGACAAAAAACACCCAGTCCACACTGTAGAGTGGTCATGTAGATGTCATGACAAAAAACACCCAGTCCACACTGTAGAGTGGTCATGTAGATGTCATGACAAAAAACACCCTGTCCACACTGTACAGTGGTCATGTAGATGTCATGACAAAAAACACCCAGTCCACACTGTAGAGTGGTCATGTAGATGTCATGACAAAAAACACCCTGTCCACACTGTAGAGTGGTCATGTAGATGTCATGACAAAAAACACCCAGTCCACACTGTAGAGTGGTCATGTAGATGTCATGACAAAAAAACCCAGTCCACACTGTAGAGTGGTCATGTAGATGTCATGACAAAAAACACCCAGTCCACACTGTAGAGTGGTCATGTAGATGTCATGACAAAAAACACCCTGTCCACACTGTAGAGTGGTCATGTAGATGTCATGACAAAAAACACCCAGTCCACACTGTAGAGTGGTCATGTAGATGTCATGACAAAAAACACCCTGTCCACACTGTAGAGTGGTCATGTAGATGTCATGACAAAAAACACCCAGTCCACACTGTAGAGTGGTCATGTAGATGTCATGACAAAAAACACCCAGTCCACACTGTAGAGTGGTCATGTAGATGTCATGACAAAAAACACCCAGTCCACACTGTAGAGTGGTCATGTAGATGTCATGACAAAAAACACCCAGTCTACACTGTAGAGTGGTCATGTAGATGTCATGACAAAAAACACCCTGTCCACACTGTAGAGTGGTCATGTAGATGTCATGACAAAAAACACCCAGTCCACACTGTAGAGTGGTCATGTAGATGTCATGACAAAAAACACCCAGTCCACACTGTAGAGTGGTCATGTAGATGTCATGACAAAAAACACCCTGTCCACACTGTAGAGTGGTCATGTAGATGTCATGACAAAAAACACCCAGTCCACACTGTAGAGTGGTCATGTAGATGTCATGACAAAAAACACCCTGTCCACACTGTAGAGTGGTCATGTAGATGTCATGACAAAAAACACCCAGTCCACACTGTAGAGTGGTCATGTAGATGTCATGACAAAAAACACCCAGTCCACACTGTAGAGTGGTCATGTAGATGTCATGACAAAAAACACCCTGTCCACACTGTAGAGTGGTCATGTAGATGTCATGACAAAAAACACCCAGTCCACACTGTAGAGTGGTCATGTAGATGTCATGACAAAAAACACCCTGTCCACACTGTAGAGTGGTCATGTAGATGTCATGACAAAAAACACCCAGTCCACACTGTAGAGTGGTCATGTAGATGTCATGACAAAAAACACCCTGTCCACACTGTAGAGTGGTCATGTAGATGTCATGACAAAAAACACCCAGTCCACACTGTAGAGTGGTCATGTAGATGTCATGACAAAAAACACCCAGTCCACACTGTAGAGTGGTCATGTAGATGTCATGACAAAAAACACCCAGTCTACACTGTAGAGTGGTCATGTAGATGTCATGACAAAAAACACCCTGTCCACACTGTAGAGTGGTCATGTAGATGTCATGACAAAAAACACCCAGTCCACACTGTAGAGTGGTCATGTAGATGTCATGACAAAAAACACCCAGTCCACACTGTAGAGTGGTCATGTAGATGTCATGACAAAAAACACCCAGTCCACACTGTAGAGTGGTCATGTAGATGTCATGACAAAAAACACCCAGTCTACACTGTAGAGTGGTCATGTAGATGTCATGACAAAAAACACCCAGTCCACACTGTAGAGTGGTCATGTAGGTGTCATGACAAAAAACACCCAGTCCACACTGTAGAGTGGTCATGTAGATGTCATGACAAAAAACACCCAGTCCACACTGTAGAGTGGTCATGTAGATGTCATGACAAAAAACACCCAGTCCACACTGTAGAGTGGTCATGTAGATGTCATGACAAAAAACACCCAGTCCACACTGTAGAGTGGTCATGTAGATGTCATGACAAAAAACACCCTGTCCACACTGTAGAGTGGTCATGTAGATGTCATGACAAAAAACACTCAGTCCACACTGTAGAGTGGTCATGTAGATATCATGACAAAAAACACCCAGTCCACACTGTAGAGTGGTCATGTAGATGTCATGACAAAAAACACCCAGTCCACACTGTAGAGTGGTCATGTAGATGTCATGACAAAAAACACCCAGTCCACACTGTAGAGTGGTCATGTAGATGTCATGACAAAAAACACCCAGTCCACACTGTAGAGTGGTCACGTAGGTGTCATGACAAAAAACACCCAGTCCACACTGTAGAGTGGTCACGTAGATATCATGACAAAAAACACCCAGTCCACACTGTAGAGTGGTCATGTAGATGTCATGACAAAAAACACCCAGTCCACACTGTAGAGTGGTCATGTAGATGTCATGACAAAAAACACCCAGTCCACACTGTAGAGTGGTCATGTAGATGTCATGACAAAAAACACCCAGTCCACACTGTAGAGTGGTCACGTAGGTGTCATGACAAAAGACACCCAGTCCACACTGTAGAGTGGTCACGTAGATATCATGACAAAAAACACCCAGTCCACACTGTAGAGTGGTCATGTAGATGTCATGACAAAAAACACCCAGTCCACACTGTAGAGTGGTCATGTAGATGTCATGACAAAAAACACCCAGTCCACACTGTAGAGTGGTCATGTAGATGTCATGACAAAAAACACCCAGTCCACACTGTAGAGTGGTCATGTAGATGTTATGACAAAAAACAACCCAGTCCACACTGTAGAGTGGTCATGTAGATGTCATGACAAAAAACACTCAGTCCACACTGTAGAGTGGTCATGTAGATGTCATGACAAAAAACACCCAGTCCACACTGTAGAGTGGTCATGTAGATGTTATGACAATAAACAACCCAGTCCACACTGCAGAGTGGTCATGTAGGTGTCATGACAAAAAACACCCAGTCCACACTGTAGAGTGGTCATGTAGATGTCATGACAAAAAACACCCAGTCCACACTGTAGAGTGGTCATGTAGATGTCATGACAAAAAACACCCAGTCCACACACAAGAGTGGTCATGTAGGTGTCATGACAAAAAACACCCAGTCCACACTGTAGAGTGGTCATGTAGATGTCATGACAAAAAACACCCAGTCCACACTGTAGAGTGGTCATGTAGTAGATGTCATGACAAAAAACACCCAGTCCACACTGTAGAGTGGTCATGTAGATGTCATGACAAAAAACACCCAGTCCACACTGTAGAGTGGTCATGTAGATGTCATGACAAAAACACCCAGTCCACACTGTAGAGTGGTCATGTAGGTGTCATGACAAAAAACACCCAGTCCACACTGTAGAGTGGTCATGTAGATGTCATGACAAAAAACACCCAGTCCACACTGTAGAGTGGTCATGTAGATGTCATGACAAAAAACACCCAGTCCACACTGTAGAGTGGTCATGTAGATGTCATGACAAAAAACACCCAGTCCACACTGTAGAGTGGTCATGTAGATGTCATGACAAAAAACACCCAGTCCACACTGTAGAGTGGTCATGTAGATGTCATGACAAAAAACACCCAGTCCACACTGTAGAGTGGTCATGTAGATGTCATGACAAAAAACACCCAGTCCACACTGTAGAGTGGTCATGTAGATGTCATGACAAAAAACACCCAGTCCACACTGTAGAGTGGTCATGTAGATGTCATGACAAAAAACACCCAGTCCACACTGTAGAGTGGTCATGTAGATGTCATGACAAAAAACACCCAGTCCACACTGTAGAGTGGTCATGTAGATGTCATGACAAAAAACACCTCGTCCACACTGTAGAGTGGTCATGTAGGTGTCATGACAAAAAACACCCAGTCCACACTGTAGAGTGGTCATGTAGATGTCATGACAAAAAACACCCAGTCCACACTGTAGAGTGGTCATGTAGATGTCATGACAAAAAACACCCAGTCCACACTGTAGAGTGGTCATGTAGATGTCATGACAAAAAACACCCTGTCCACACTGTAGAGTGGTCATGTAGATGTCATGACAAAAAACACCCAGTCCACACTGTAGAGTGGTCATGTAGATGTCATGACAAAAAACACCCAGTCCACACTGTAAAGTGGTCATGTAGATGTCATGACAAAAAACACCCAGTCCACACTGTAGAGTGGTCATGTAGATGTTATGACAATAAACAACCCAGTCCACACTGCAGAGTGGTCATGTAGGTGTCATGACAAAAAACACCCAGTCCACACTGTAGAGTGGTCGTGTAGATGTCATGACAAAAAACACCCTGTCCACACTGTAGAGTGGTCATGTAGATGTCATGACAAAAAACACCCAGTCCACACTGTAGAGTGGTCATGTAGATGTCATGACAAAAAACACCCAGTCCACACTGTAGAGTGGTCATGTAGATGTCATGACAAAAAACACCCAGTCCACACTGTAGAGTGGTCATGTAGATGTCATGACAAAAAACACCCAGTCCACACTGTAGAGTGGTCATGTAGTAGATGTCATGACAAAAAACACCCAGTCCACACTGTAGAGTGGTCATGTAGATGTCATGACAAAAAACACCCAGTCCACACTGTAGAGTGGTCATGTAGATGTCATGACAAAAACACCCAGTCCACACTGTAGAGTGGTCATGTAGATGTCATGACAAAAAACACCCAGTCCACACTGTAGAGTGGTCATGTAGATGTCATGACAAAAAACACCCAGTCCACACTGTAGAGTGGTCATGTAGTAGATGTCATGACAAAAAAACACCCAGTCCACACTGTAGAGTGGTCATGTAGATGTCATGACAAAAAACACCCAGTCCACACTGTAGAGTGGTCATGTAGATGTCATGACAAAAAAACACCCAGTCCACACTGTAGAGTGGTCATGTAGATGTCATGACAAAAAACACCCACTCCACACTGTAGAGTGGTCATGTAGATGTCATGACAAAAAACACCCAGTCCACACTGTAGAGTGGTCATGTAGATGTCATGACAAAAAACACCCAGTCCACACTGTAGAGTGGTCATGTAGTAGATGTCATGACAAAAAACACCCAGTCCACACTGTAGAGTGGTCATGTAGATGTCATGACAAAAAACACCCAGTCCACACTGTAGAGTGGTCATGTAGATGTCATGACGAAAAACACCCAGTCCACACTGTAGAGTGGTCATGTAGATGTCATGACAAAAAACACCCAGTCCACACTGTAGAGTGGTCATGTAGGTGTCATGACAAAAAACACCCAGTCCACACTGTAGAGTGGTCATGTAGATGTCATGACAAAAAACACCCAGTCCACACTGTAGAGTGGTCATGTAGATGTCATGACAAAAAACACCCAGTCCACACTGTAGAGTGGTCATGTAGATGTCATGACAAAAAACACCCAGTCCACACTGTAGAGTGGTCATGTAGATGTCATGACAAAAAACACCCAGTCCACACTGTAGAGTGGTCATGTAGATGTCATGACAAAAAACACCCAGTCCACACTGTAGAGTGGTCATGTAGATGTCATGACAAAAAACACCCAGTCCACACTGTAGAGTGGTCATGTAGATGTCATGACAAAAAACACCCAGTCCACACTGTAGAGTGGTCATGTAGATGTCATGACAAAAAACACCCAGTCCACACTGTAGAGTGGTCATGTAGATGTCATGACAAAAAACACCTCGTCCACACTGTAGAGTGGTCATGTAGGTGTCATGACAAAAAACACCCAGTCCACACTGTAGAGTGGTCATGTAGATGTCATGACAAAAAACACCCAGTCCACACTGTAGAGTGGTCATGTAGATGTCATGACAAAAAAACACCCAGTCCACACTGTAGAGTGGTCATGTAGATGTCATGACAAAAAACACCCTGTCCACACTGTAGAGTGGTCATGTAGATGTCATGACAAAAAACACCCAGTCCACACTGTAGAGTGGTCATGTAGATGTCATGACAAAAAACACCCAGTCCACACTGTAAAGTGGTCATGTAGATGTCATGACAAAAAACACCCAGTCGACACTGTAGAGTGGTCATGTAGATGTCATGACAAAAAACACCCAGTCCACACTGTAGAGTGGTCATGTAGATGTTATGACTATAAACAACCCAGTCCACACTGCAGAGTGGTCATGTAGGTGTCATGACAAAAAACACCCAGTCCACACTGTAGAGTGGTCGTGTAGATGTCATGACAAAAAACACCCTGTCCACACTGTAGAGTGGTCATGTAGATGTCATGACAAAAAACACCCAGTCCACACTGTAGAGTGGTCATGTAGATGTCATGACAAAAAACACCCAGTCCACACTGTAGAGTGGTCATGTAGATGTCATGACAAAAAACACCCAGTCCACACTGTAGAGTGGTCATGTAGTAGATGTCATGACAAAAAACACCCAGTCCACACTGTAGAGTGGTCATGTAGATGTCATGACAAAAAACACCCAGTCCACACTGTAGAGTGGTCATGTAGATGTCATGACAAAAAACACCCAGTCCACACTGTAGAGTGGTCATGTAGATGTCATGACAAAAAACACCCAGTCCACACTGTAGAGTGGTCATGTAGATGTCATGACAAAAAACACCCAGTCCACACTGTAGAGTGGTCATGTAGATGTCATGACAAAAAACACCTCGTCCACACTGTAGAGTGGTCATGTAGGTGTCATGACAAAAAACACCCAGTCCACACTGTAGAGTGGTCATGTAGATGTCATGACAAAAAACACCCAGTCCACACTGTAGAGTGGTCATGTAGATGTCATGACAAAAACACCCAGTCCACACTGTAGAGTGGTCATGTAGATGTCATGACAAAAAACACCCTGTCCACACTGTAGAGTGGTCATGTAGATGTCATGACAAAAAACACCCAGTCCACACTGTAGAGTGGTCATGTAGATGTCATGACAAAAAACACCCAGTCCACACTGTAAAGTGGTCATGTAGATGTCATGACAAAAAACACCCAGTCGACACTGTAGAGTGGTCATGTAGATGTCATGACAAAAAACACCCAGTCCACACTGTAGAGTGGTCATGTAGATGTTATGACTATAAACAACCCAGTCCACACTGCAGAGTGGTCATGTAGGTGTCATGACAAAAAACACCCAGTCCACACTGTAGAGTGGTCGTGTAGATGTCATGACAAAAAACACCCTGTCCACACTGTAGAGTGGTCATGTAGATGTCATGACAAAAAACACCCAGTCCACACTGTAGAGTGGTCATGTAGATGTCATGACAAAAAACACCCAGTCCACACTGTAGAGTGGTCATGTAGATGTCATGACAAAAAACACCCAGTCCACACTGTAGAGTGGTCATGTAGATGTCATGACAAAAAACACCCAGTCCACACTGTAGAGTGGTCATGTAGATGTCATGACAAAAAACACCCAGTCCACACTGTAGAGTGGTCATGTAGTAGATGTCATGACAAAAAACACCCAGTCCACACTGTAGAGTGGTCATGTAGATGTCATGACAAAAAACACCCAGTCCACACTGTAGAGTGGTCATGTAGATGTCATGACAAAAAACACCCTGTCCACACTGTAGAGTGGTCATGTAGATGTCATGACAAAAAACACCCAGTCCACACTGTAGAGTGGTCATGTAGTAGATGTCATGACAAAAAACACCCAGTCCACACTGTAGAGTGGTCATGTAGATGTCATGACAAAAAACACCCAGTCCACACTGTAGAGTGGTCATGTAGTAGATGTCATGACAAAAAACACCCAGTCCACACTGTAGAGTGGTTATGTAGATGTCATGACAAAAAACACCCAGTCCACACTGTAGAGTGGTCATGTAGATGTCATGACAAAAAACACCCTGTCCACACTGTAGAGTGGTCATGTAGATGTCATGACAAAAAACACCCAGTCCACACTGTAGAGTGGTCATGTAGATGTCATGACAAAAAACACCCAGTCCACACTGTAAAGTGGTCATGTAGATGTCATGACAAAAAACACCCAGTCCACACTGTAGAGTGGTCATGTAGATGTCATGACAAAAAACACCCAGTCCACACTGTAGAGTGGTCATGTAGATGTTATGACAATAAACAACCCAGTCCACACTGCAGAGTGGTCATGTAGGTGTCATGACAAAAAACACCCAGTCCACACTGTAGAGTGGTCGTGTAGATGTCATGACAAAAAACACCCTGTCCACACTGTAGAGTGGTCATGTAGATGTCATGACAAAAAACACCCAGTCCACACTGTAGAGTGGTCATGTAGATGTCATGACAAAAAACACCCAGTCCACACTGTAGAGTGGTCATGTAGATGTCATGACAAAAAACACCCAGTCCACACTGTAGAGTGGTCATGTAGATGTCATGACAAAAACACCCAGTCCACACTGTAGAGTGGTCATGTAGATGTCATGACAAAAAACACCCAGTCCACACTGTAGAGTGGTCATGTAGTAGATGTCATGACAAAAAACACCCAGTCCACACTGTAGAGTGGTCATGTAGATGTCATGACAAAAAACACCCAGTCCACACTGTAGAGTGGTCATGTAGATGTCATGACAAAAAACACCCAGTCCACACTGTAGAGTGGTCATGTAGATGTCATGACAAAAAAACACCCAGTCCACACTGTAGAGTGGTCATGTAGATGTCATGACAAAAAACACCCAGTCCACACTGTAGAGTGGTCATGTAGTAGATGTCATGACAAAAAACACCCAGTCCACACTGTAGAGTGGTCATGTAGATGTCATGACAAAAAACACCCAGTCCACACTGTAGAGTGGTCATGTAGGTGTCATGACAAATAACACCCAGTCCACACTGTAGAGTGGTCATGTAGATGTCATGACAAAAAACACCCAGTCCACACTGTAGAGTGGTCATGTAGATGTCATGACAAAAAACACCCAGTCCACACTGTAGAGTGGTCATGTAGATGTCATGACAAAAAACACCTCGTCCACACTGTAGAGTGGTCATGTAGGTGTCATGACAAAAAACACCCAGTCCACACTGTAGAGTGGTCATGTAGATGTCATGACAAAAAACACCCAGTCCACACTGTAGAGTGGTCATGTAGATGTCATGACAAAAAACACCCAGTCCACACTGTAGAGTGGTCATGTAGATGTCATGACAAAAAACACCCTGTCCACACTGTAGAGTGGTCATGTAGATGTCATGACAAAAAACACCCAGTCCACACTGTAGAGTGGTCATGTAGATGTCATGACAAAAAACACCCTGTCCACACTGTAGAGTGGTCATGTAGATGTCATGACAAAAAACACCCAGTCCACACTGTAGAGTGGTCATGTAGATGTCATGACAAAAAACACCCAGTCCACACTGTAGAGTGGTCATGTAGATGTCATGACAAAAAACACCCAGTCCACACTGTAGAGTGGTCATGTAGATGTCATGACAAAAAACACCCAGTCCACACTGTAGAGTGGTCATGTAGATGTCATGACAAAAAACACCCAGTCCACACTGTAGAGTGGTCATGTAGGTGTCATGACAAAAAACACCCAGTCCATACTGTAGAGTGGTCACGTAGATGTCATGACAAAAAACACCCAGTCCACACTGTAGAGTGGTCATGTAGATGTCATGACAAAAAACACCCAGTCCACACTGTAGAGTGGTCATGTAGATGTCATGACAAAAAACACCCAGTCCACACTGTAGAGTGGTCACGTAGGTGTCATGACAAAAAACACCCAGTCCATACTGTAGAGTGGTCACGTAGATGTCATGACAAAATCACCCAGTCCACACTGTAGAGTGGTCATGTAGATGTCATGACAAAAAACACCCAGTCCACACTGTAGAGTGGTCATGTAGATGTCATGACAAAAAACACCCAGTCCACACTGTAGAGTGGTCATGTAGATGTCATGACAAAAAACACCCAGTCCACACTGTAGAGTGGTCATGTAGATGTCATGACAAAAAACACCCAGTCCACACTGTAGAGTGGTCATGTAGATGTCATGACAAAAAACACCCAGTCCACACTGTAGAGTGGTCATGTAGATGTCATGACAAAAAACACCCAGTCCACACTGTAGAGTGGTCATGTAGTAGATGTCATGACAAAAAACACCCAGTCCACACTGTAGAGTGGTCATGTAGATGTCATGACAAAAAACACCCAGTCCACACTGTAGAGTGGTCATGTAGATGTCATGACAAAAACACCCAGTCCACACTGTAGAGTGGTCATGTAGGTGTCATGACAAAAAACACCCAGTCCACACTGTAGAGTGGTCATGTAGATGTCATGACAAAAAACACCCACTCCACACTGTAGAGTGGTCATGTAGATGTCATGACAAAAAACACCCAGTCCACACTGTAGAGTGGTCATGTAGATGTCATGACAAAAAACACCCAGTCCACACTGTAGAGTGGTCATGTAGATGTCATGACAAAAAACACCCAGTCCACACTGTAGAGTGGTCATGTAGGTGTCATGACAAATAACACCCAGTCCACACTGTAGAGTGGTCATGTAGATGTCATGACAAAAAACACCCAGTCCACACTGTAGACTGGTCATGTAGATGTCATGACAAAAAACACCCAGTCCACACTGTAGAGTGGTCATGTAGATGTCATGACAAAAAACACCCAGTCCACACTGTAGAGTGGTCATGTAGATGTCATGACAAAAAACACCCAGTCCACACTGTAGAGTGGTCATGTAGATGTCATGACAAAAAACACCTCGTCCACACTGTAGAGTGGTCATGTAGGTGTCATGACAAAAAACACCCAGTCCACACTGTAGAGTGGTCATGTAGATGTCATGACAAAAAACACCCAGTCCACACTGTAGAGTGGTCATGTAGATGTCATGACAAAAAACACCCTGTCCACACTGTAGAGTGGTCACGTAGGTGTCATGACAAAAAACACCCAGTCCATACTGTAGAGTGGTCACGTAGATGTCATGACAAAATCACCCAGTCCACACTGTAAAGTGGTCATGTAGATGTTATGACAAAAAACACCCAGTCCACACTGTAGAGTGGTCATGTAGATGTCATGACAAAAAACACCCAGTCCACACTGTAGAGTGGTCATGTAGATGTCATGACAAAAAACACCCAGTCCACACTGTAGAGTGGTCATGTAGATGTCATGACAAAAAACACCCTGTCCACACTGTAGAGTGGTCATGTAGATGTCATTTCAAAAAACACCCAGTCCACACTGTAGAGTGGTCATGTAGATGTCATGACAAAAAACACCCAGTCCACACTGTAGAGTGGTCATGTAGGTATTATGACAAAAAACACCCAGTCCACACTGTAGAGTGGTCCTGTAGATGTCATGACAAAAAACACCCAGTCCACACTGTAGAGTGGTCATGTAGATGTCATGACAAAAAACACCCAGTCCACATTGTAGAGTGGTTATGTAGATGTCATGACAAAAAACACCCAGTCCACACTGTAGAGTGGTCATGTAGATGTCATGACAAAAAACACCCAGTCCACACTGTAGAGTGGTCATGTAGATGTCATGACAAAAAACACCCAGTCCACATTGTAGAGTGGTTATGTAGATGTCATGACAAAAAACACCCAGTCCACACTGTAGAGTGGTCATGTAGATGTCATGACAAAAAACACCTAGTCCACACTGTAGAGTGGCCATGTAGATGTCATGACAAAAAACACCCAGTCCACACTGTAGACTGGTCATGTAGATGTCATGACAAAAAACACCCAGTCCACACTGTAGAGTGGTCATGTAGATGTCATGACAAGAAACACCCAGTCCACACTGTAGAGTGGTCATGTAGATGTCATGACAAAAAACACCCAGTCCACACTGTAGAGTGGTCATGTAGATGTCATGACAAAAAACACCTAGTCCACACTGTAGAGTGGCCATGTAGATGTCATGACAAAAAACACCCAGTCCACACTGTAGAGTGGTCGTGTAGATGTCATGACAAAAAACACCCTGTCCACACTGTAGAGTGGTCATGTAGATGTCATGACAAAAAACACCCAGTCCACACTGTAGAGTGGTCATGTAGATGTCATGACAAAAAACACCCAGTCCACACTGTAGAGTGGTCATGTAGATGTCATGACAAAAAACACCCAGTCCACACACAAGAGTGGTCATGTAGGTGTCATGACAAAAAACACCCAGTCCACACTGTAGAGTGGTCATGTAGATGTCATGACAAAAAACACCCAGTCCACACTGTAGAGTGGTCATGTAGATGTCATGACAAAAAACACCCAGTCCACACTGTAGAGTGGTCATGTAGATGTCATGACAAAAAACACCCAGTCCACACTGTAGAGTGGGCATGTAGATGTCATGACAAAAAACACCCAGTCCACACTGTAGAGTGGTCATGTAGGTGTCATGACAAAAAACACCCAGTCCACACTGTAGAGTGGTCATGTAGATGTCATGACAAAAAACACTCAGTCCACACTGTAGAGTGGTCATGTAGATTTCATGACAAAAAACACCCAGTCCACACTGTAGAGTGGTCATGTAGATGTCATGACAAAAAACACCCAGTCCACACTGTAGAGTGGTCATGTAGATGTCATGACAAAAAACACCCAGTCCACACTGTAGAGTGGTCATGTAGATGTCATGACAAAAAACACCCAGTCCACACTGTAGAGTGGTCATGTAGATGTCATGACAAAAAACACCCTGTCCACACTGTAGAGTGGTCATGTAGATGTCATGACAAAAAACACCCAGTCCACACTGTAGAGTGGTCATGTAGATGTCATGACAAAAAACACCCAGTCCACACTGTAGAGTGGTCATGTAGATGTCATGACAAAAAACACCCAGTCCACACTGTAGAGTGGTCATGTAGGTGTCATGACAAAAAACACCCAGTCCACACTGTAGAGTGGTCATGTAGATGTCATGACAAAAAACACCCTGTCCACACTGTAGAGTGGTCATGTAGATGTCATGACAAAAAACACCCAGTCCACACTGTAGAGTGGTCATGTAGATGTCATGACAAAAAACACCCAGTCCACACTGTAGAGTGGTCATGTAGATGTCATGACAAAAAACACCCAGTCCACACTGTAGAGTGGTCATGTAGGTGTCATGACAAAAAACACCCAGTCCACACTGTAGAGTGGTCATGTAGATGTCATGACAAAAAACACTCAGTCCACACTGTAGAGTGGTCATGTAGATGTCATGACAAAAAACACCCAGTCCACACTGTAGAGTGGTCATGTAGATGTTATGACAAAAAACAACCCAGTCCACACTGTAGAGTGGTCATGTAGGTGTCATGACAAAAAACACCCAGTCCACACTGTAGAGTGGTCATGTAGATGTCATGACAAAAAACACTCAGTCCACACTGTAGAGTGGTCATGTAGATGTCATGACAAAAAACACCCAGTCCACACTGTAGAGTGGTCATGTAGATGTTATGACAAAAAACAACCCAGTCCACACTGTAGAGTGGTCATGTAGATGTCATGACAAAAAACACCCAGTCCACACTGTAGAGTGGTCATGTAGATGTCATGACAAAAAACACCCAGTCCACACTGTAGAGTGGTCATGTAGATGTCATGACAAAAAACACCCAGTCCACACACAAGAGTGGTCATGTAGGTGTCATGACAAAAAACACCCAGTCCACACTGTAGAGTGGTCATGTAGATGTCATGACAAAAAACACCCTGTCCACACTGTAGAGTGGTCATGTAGATGTCATGACAAAAAACACCCAGTCCACACTGTAGAGTGGTCATGTAGATGTCATGACAAAAAACACCCAGTCCACACTGTAGAGTGGTCATGTAGATGTCATGACAAAAAACACCCAGTCCACACTGTAGAGTGGTCATGTAGATGTCATGACAAAAAACACCCAGTCTACACTGTAGAGTGGTCATGTAGATGTCATGACAAAAAACACCCAGTCCACACTGTAGAGTGGTCATGTAGGTGTCATGACAAAAAACACCCAGTCCACACTGTAGAGTGGTCATGTAGATGTCATGACAAAAAACACCCTGTCCACACTGTAGAGTGGTCATGTAGATGTCATGACAAAAAACACCCAGTCCACACTGTAGAGTGGTCATGTAGATGTCATGACAAAAAACACCCAGTCCACACTGTAGAGTGGTCATGTAGATGTCATGACAAAAAACACCCAGTCCACACTGTAGAGTGGTCATGTAGATGTCATGACAAAAAACACCCAGTCCACACTGTAGATTGGTCATGTAGGTGTCATGACAAAAAACACCCAGTCCACACTGTAGAGTGGTCATGTAGATGTCATGACAAAAAACACCCAGTCCACACTATAGAGTGGTCATGTAGATGTCATGACAAAAAACACCCAGTCCACACTGTAGATTGGTCATGTAGGTGTCATGACAAAAAACACCCAGTCCACACTGTAGAGTGGTCATGTAGATGTCATGACAAAAAACACTCAGTCCACACTGTAGAGTGGTCATGTAGATGTCATGACAAAAAACACCCAGTCCACACTGTAGAGTGGTCATGTAGATGTCATGACAAAAAACACCCAGTCCACACTGTAGAGTGGTCATGTAGATGTCATGACAAAAAACACCCAGTCCACACTGTAGAGTGGTCATGTAGATGTCATGACAAAAAACACCCAGTCCACACTGTAGAGTGGTCATGTAGATGTCATGACAAAAAACACCCTGTCCACACTGTAGAGTGGTCATGTAGATGTCATGACAAAAAACACCCAGTCCACACTGTAGAGTGGTCATGTAGATGTCATGACAAAAAACACCCAGTCCACACTGTAGAGTGGTCATGTAGATGTCATGACAAAAAACACCCAGTCCACACTGTAGAGTGGTCATGTAGGTGTCATGACAAAAAACACCCAGTCCACACTGTAGAGTGGTCATGTAGATGTCATGACAAAAAACACCCTGTCCACACTGTAGAGTGGTCATGTCGATGTCATGACAAAAAACACCCAGTCCACACTGTAGAGTGGTCATGTAGATGTCATGACAAAAAACACCCAGTCCACACTGTAGAGTGGTCATGTAGATGTCATGACAAAAAACACCCAGTCCACACTGTAGAGTGGTCATGTAGGTGTCATGACAAAAAACACCCAGTCCACACTGTAGAGTGGTCATGTAGATGTCATGACCAAAAACACTCAGTCCACACTGTAGAGTGGTCATGTAGATGTCATGACAAAAAACACCCAGTCCACACTGTAGAGTGGTCATGTAGATGTTATGACAAAAAACAACCCAGTCCACACTGTAGAGTGGTCATGTAGGTGTCATGACAAAAAACACCCAGTCCACACTGTAGAGTGGTCATGTAGATGTCATGACAAAAAACACCCAGTCCACACTGTAGAGTGGTCATGTAGATGTTATGACAAAAAACAACCCAGTCCACACTGTAGAGTGGTCATGTAGATGTCATGACAAAAAACACCCAGTCCACACTGTAGAGTGGTCATGTAGATGTCATGACAAAAAACACCCAGTCCACACTGTAGAGTGGTCATGTAGATGTCATGACAAAAAACACCCAGTCCACACACAAGAGTGGTCATGTAGGTGTCATGACAAAAAACACCCAGTCCACACTGTAGAGTGGTCATGTAGATGTCATGACAAAAAACACCCTGTCCACACTGTAGAGTGGTCATGTAGATGTCATGACAAAAAACACCCAGTCCACACTGTAGAGTGGTCATGTAGATGTCATGACAAAAAACACCCAGTCCACACTGTAGAGTGGTCATGTAGATGTCATTACAAAAAACAGCCAGTCCACACTGTAGAGTGGTCATGTAGATGTCATGACAAAAAACACCCAGTCTACACTGTAGAGTGGTCATGTAGATGTCATGACAAAAAACACCCAGTCCACACTGTAGATTGGTCATGTAGGTGTCATGACAAAAAACACCCAGTCCACACTGTAGAGTGGTCATGTAGATGTCATGACAAAAAACACTCAGTCCACACTGTAGAGTGGTCATGTAGATGTCATGACAAAAAACACCCAGTCCACACTGTAGAGTGGTCATGTAGATGTCATGACAAAAAACACCCAGTCCACACTGTAGAGTGGTCATGTAGATGTCATGACAAAAAACACCCAGTCCACACTGTAGAGTGGTCATGTAGATGTCATGACAAAAAACACCCAGTCCACACTGTAGAGTGGTCATGTAGATGTCATGACAAAAAACACCCTGTCCACACTGTAGAGTGGTCATGTAGATGTCATGACAAAAAACACCCAGTCCACACTGTAGAGTGGTCATGTAGATGTCATGACAAAAAACACCCAGTCCACACTGTAGAGTGGTCATGTAGATGTCATGACAAAAAACACCCAGTCCACACTGTAGAGTGGTCATGTAGGTGTCATGACAAAAAACACCCAGTCCACACTGTAGAGTGGTCATGTAGATGTCATGACAAAAAACACCCTGTCCACACTGTAGAGTGGTCATGTAGATGTCATGACAAAAAACACCCAGTCCACACTGTAGAGTGGTCCTGTAGATGTCATGACAAAAAACACCCAGTCCACACTGTAGAGTGGTCATGTAGATGTCATGACTAAAAACACCCAGTCCACACTGTAGAGTGGTCATGTAGGTGTCATGACAAAAAACACCCAGTCCACACTGTAGAGTGGTCATGTAGATGTCATGACAAAAAACACTCAGTCCACACTGTAGAGTGGTCATGTAGATGTCATGACAAAAAACACCCAGTCCACACTGTAGAGTGGTCATGTAGGTGTCATGACAAAAAACACCCAGTCCACACTGTAGAGTGGTCATGTAGATGTCATGACAAAAAACACCCAGTCCACACTGTAGAGTGGTCATGTAGATGTTATGACAAAAAACAACCCAGTCCACACTGTAGAGTGGTCATGTAGATGTCATGACAAAAAACACCCAGTCCACACTGTAGAGTGGTCATGTAGATGTCATGACAAAAAACACCCAGTCCACACTGTAGAGTGGTCATGTAGATGTCATGACAAAAAACACCCAGTCCACACACAAGAGTGGTCATGTAGGTGTCATGACAGAAAACACCCAGTCCACACTGTAGAGTGGTCATGTAGATGTCATGACAAAAAACACCCTGTCCACACTGTAGAGTGGTCATGTAGATGTCATGACAAAAAACACCCAGTCCACACTGTAGAGTGGTCATGTAGATGTCATGACAAAAAACACCCAGTCCACACTGTAGAGTGGTCATGTAGATGTCATGACAAAAAACACCCAGTCCACACTGTAGACTGGTCATGTAGATGTCATGACAAAAAACACCCAGTCCACACTGTAGAGTGGTCATGTAGATGTCATGACAAAAAACACCCAGTCCACACTGTAGATTGGTCATGTAGGTGTCATGACAAAAAACACCCAGTCCACACTGTAGAGTGGTCATGTAGATGTCATGACAAAAAACACCCAGTCCACACTGTAGAGTGGTCATGTAGATGTCATGACAAAAAACACCCAGTCCACACTGTAGAGTGGTCATGTAGATGTCATGACAAAAAACACCCAGTCCACACTGTAGAGTGGTCATGTAGATGTCATGACAAAAAACACCCAGTCCACACTGTAGAGTGGTCATGTAGATGTCAGGACAAAAAACACCCAGTCCACACTGTAGAGTGGTCATGTAGATGTCAGGACAAAAAACACCCAGTCCACACTGTAGAGTGGTCATGTAGATGTCATGACAAAAAACACCCAGTCCACACTGTAGAGTGGTCATGTAGATGTCATGACAAAAAACACCCAGTCCACACTGTAGAGTGGTCATGTAGATGTCAGGACAAAAAACACCCAGTCCACACTGTAGAGTGGTCATGTAGATGTCATGACAAAAAACACCCAGTCCACACTGTAGAGTGGTCATGTAGATGTCATGACAAAAAACACCCAGTCCACACTGTAGAGTGGTCATGTAGATGTCATGACAAAAAACACCCAGTCCACACTGTAGAGTGGTCATGTAGATGTCATGACAAAAAACACCCAGTCCACACTGTAGAGTGGTCATGTAGGTGTCATGACAAAAAACACCCAGTCCACACTGTAGAGTAGTCATGTAGATGTCATGACAAAAAACACCCAGTCCACACTGTAGAGTGGTCATGTAGATGTCATGACAAAAAACACCCAGTCCACACTGTAGAGTGGTCATGTAGATGTCATGACAAAAAACACCCAGTCCACACTGTAGAGTGGTCATGTAGATGTCATGACAAAAAACACCCAGTCCACACTGTAGAGTAGTCATGTAGATGTCATGACAAAAAACACCCAGTCCACACTGTAGAGTGGTCATGTAGATGTCATGACAAAAAACACCCAGTCCACACTGTAGAGTGGTCATGTAGATGTCATGACAAAAAACACCCACTCCACACTGTAGAGTGGTCATGTAGATGTCATGACAAAAAACACCCAGTCCACACTGTAGAGTGGTCATGTAGATGTCATGACAAAAAACACCCAGTCCACACTGTAGAGTGGTCATGTAGATGTCATGACAAAAAACACCCAGTCCACACTGTAGAGTGGTCATGTAGGTGTCATGACAAAAAACACCCAGACACTGTAGAGTGGTCATGTAGATGTCATGACAAAAAACACCCAGTCCACACTGTAGAATGGTCATGTAGATGTCATGACAAAAAACACCCAGTCCACACTGTAGAGTGGTCATGTAGATGTCATGACAAGAAACACCCAGTCCACACTGTAGAGTGGTCATGTAGATGTCATGACAAAAAACACCCAGTCCACACTGTAGAGTGGTCATGTAGATGTCATGACAAAAAACACCCAGTCCACACTGTAGAGTGGTCATGTAGGTGTCATGACAAAAAACACCCAGTCCACACTGTAGAGTGGTCATGCAGATGTCATGACAAAAAACACCCAGTCCACACTGTAGAGTGGTCATGTAGATGTCATGACAAAAAACACCCAGTCCACACTGTAGAGTGGTCATGTAGATGTCATGACAAAAAACACCCTGACCACACTGTAGAGTGGTCATGTAGATGTCATGACAAAAAACACCCAGTCCACACTGTAGAGTGGTCATGTAGATGTCATGACAAAAAACACTCAGTCCACACTGTAGAGTGGTCATGTAGATGTCATGACAAAAAACACCCAGTCCACACTGTAGAGTGGTCATGTAGATGTCATGACAAAAAACACCCAGTCCACACTGTAGAGTGGTCATGTAGATGTCATGACAAAAAACACCCAGTCCACACTGTAGAGTGGTCATGTAGATGTCATGACAAAAAACACCCTGTCCACACTGTAGAGTGGTCATGTAGATGTCATGACAAAAAACACCCAGTCCACACTGTAGAGTGGTCATGTAGATGTCATGACAAAAAACACCCAGTCCACACTGTAGAGTGGTCATGTAGATGTCATGACAAAAAACACCCAGTCTACACTGTAGAGTGGTCATGTAGATGTCATGACAAAAAACACCCAGTCTACACTGTAGAGTGGTCATGTAGATGTCATGACAAAAAACACCCAGTCTACACTGTAGAGTGGTCATGTAGGTGTCATGACAAAAAACACCCAGTCTACACTGTAGAGTGGTCATGTAGATGTCATGACAAAAAACACCCAGTCTACACTGTAGAGTGGTCATGTAGGTGTCATGACAAAAAACACCCAGTCTACACTGTAGAGTGGTCATGTAGATGTTATGACAAAAAACACCCAGTCTACACTGTAGAGTGGTTATGTAGGTGTCATGACAAAAAACACCCAGTCCACACTTTAAATATGGTTGGCACTAGGAAGGGCATCCAGCTGTAGAAACTAAGCCAGAAACAGTTCTGTATGAGAAAGATATGGTCACCTGACCTAGTATTTCTCACAACAGGACAACTCGTTTAACCCATGCTAGCATGGAAAATGGATTTTCAATGGTGATGATGATGGCGACAGTCTTTCATGAGAAATATAGTACTGAAAGGGTTAACCAGGAAATCTCTTGTTAAATAAATTTCACATGAAATATGTTATTTAAATATCTTTTTTGTTCTATTTTCAGCCAATTATTATTCCCTCAGATCCCAGCATGAAAAGGCTCTGTTATATTTCCAAAGGGCTCTCAAACTGAACCCACATTACCTCTCAGCCTGGACCCTTATAGGTCATGAATATATGGAGATGAAAAATATCACTGCTGCTATTGAGGCCTATCGACAGGCTATTGGTGAGTCAACATTGTTAATGTTCCCTACCAGTATGCTGGGTTGGATGGGTTGTTAACATAGCAAGTCAGTACTTAGAGCTACTGCCCTCCTACACCCTCCAGGAGCCAGCTATATCCCACTTACGTTTGAACTTTGGCGTGGTTTTATTTCAGTTGTATGCCCTTTTTGACTGTCATGCCATCTAGTGGCTTGTACATGGAACACAAATATCGTTGTCAGGCAACAAGTTAAATATTCTGCTAGACAGGAACGACTCTTTGCAATGGGGAAAAGACAGAAGTTTGACTGGTATGGTCATATATCCCAGCACAACTCGTTCTCCAAAACCATCCTTCAGGGCAGAGTCGGGGGAGGGAGAAGAGGGAGACAAAGAAAATCCTGGTCTGACACCATCAAAAGACTGGACTGGTCACAACACTGAAACCCTTCTACACATGACGGTGAATAAAGACCAGTGGTGACAACTGACTGCGAAAGCTTGTAGAGTGGCACCCCAATACTGGCTGTACCAGTGACACATCTAGAGTAGCACCCCAACAGCTGGCTGTACCAGTGGCACCACATCTAGTGTGCACCCCAACGACTGGCTGTACCAGTGGCACATCTAGAGTGGCACCCCAACAACTGACTGCACCAGTGGCACCCCAATGACTTGCTGTACCAGTTGCTGGAACATGATTGATGCCCTTCCTGACACCAAATGATTTCTTACATTCTTATTTCCAAGAAAGCATGATGGTCATGTAACAATCGTCCACAGATTTTTATATCTTATGAAGTCTGTGATGTGGTTTGGGGTTTGGGTAGCAGAGATCTTGTCTCTGGGTGGTTTCTCTACATTCACAGCTGGCTCAGCAAGTCCTGTAACCCTTCAATCTGACCAAATGAAGGTTTTGACTGCCCTAGCTGCTGAGAACAGACAAAGCAATGCTGCTCCATAGTCTGATTTGCTTCTCCACATTCACATGTGGCTGAGCAAGTCTTCTCCACATTCACACGTGGCTGAGCAAGTCCTGTGACCCTATCTGACCAAAGCAACATCTTATCACGCTGTCCTTGTCCTTAGTTGCTTGACATGAGTTGACACAAATATTATTACATAGGTCTAGGGATGAGGTTGTTGGACTGAATTGTTGGTGGCTAGCTAAACCTACATAGGTGTGAGCTGTAACAACATAATAGGACTGGGGTCCCTATCATTAAAACACCTGAGAAATCTCCTATATAATAAGAACCTCATATGAGTCCACTAAACCAATATAAGTTTGAGGTGTAACAACAATATGATAGAACTGGGACCCTCTATCATGAAAACAGCCATAAATCCTCCTATGAGATACAACCTTGCAGAAAGCCGGCTCAACCAACGACAGTGGCAGCTGTAAATTTCATTGTCCTAATCCCAAAGTTTTGGTGTGTAATAATTTTATTTGAAACTATTTAGAAATATTAATATTTTTGTGTATTTTCTATTGTTTAGAAGTAAATAGTCGAGATTTCCGAGCTTGGTATGGACTTGGTCAAACATACGAAATCATGAAGATGCATTATTACAGTCTCTATTACTATTGGAAAGCACAACAACTTCGGTCAGTTGTAATCTTATTTCTTTATTTATTTAGTCTTTGAATAAATAGAATTGTCTGTTTGTACTGTTTGAGATAATGGTGAATTGGCAAATAGTTTTAGGAAAGCTGGTACAATAAGGGCCAGAACCTGAGTATTTAGTGCCCTAGGCTAGCTCTACAACCTGTGTTGCAACCTCTTTATAGTTTGGTAAGCTTGATACTGTGATACTTTAAGGGTTAAACAACATAGACAGTGTCTTTCATTAGAAATATGGTAATGAAAGGGTTAAACAACATAGACAGTGTCTTTCATTAGAAATATGGTAATGGAAGGGTTAAACAACATAGACAGTATCTTTCATTAGAAATATGGTAATGAAAGGGTTAAACAACATAGACAGTGTCTTTCATTAGAAATATGGTAATGGAAGGGTTAAACAACATAGACAGTGTCTTTCATTAGAAATATGGTATTGAAAGGGTTAAACAACATAGACAGTGTCTTTCATTAGAAATATGGTAATGGAAGGGTTAAACAACATAGACAGTGTCTTTCATTAGAAATATGGTAATGAAAGGGTTAAACAACATAGACAGTGTCTTTCATTAGAAATATGGTAATGGAAGGGTTAAACAACATAGACAGTGTCTTTCATTAGAAATATGGTAATGAAAGGGTTAAACAACATAGACAGTGTCTTTCATTAGAAATATGGTAATGAAAGGGTTAAACAACATAGACAGTGTCTTACATTAGAAATATGGTAATGAAAGAGTTAAACAACATAGAGAGGGTCTTACATTAGAAATATGGTAATGAAAGGGTTAAACAACATAGACAGTGTCTTTCATTAGAAATATGGTAATGAAAGGGTTAAACAACATAGACAGTATCTTACATTAGAAATATGGTAATGAAAGGGTTAAACAACATAGACAGTGTCTTACATAAGTAATATGGTAATGAAAGGGTTAAACAACATAGACTGTCTTACATTAGAAATATGGTAATGTAAGGGTTAAACAACATAGACAGTGTCTTACATTAGAAATATGGTGATGAAAGGGTTAAAAAACATAGACAGTGTCTTTCATTAGAAATATGGTATTGAAAGGGTTAAAGAACATAGACAGTGTCTTTCATTAGAAATATGGTAATATAAGGGTTAAACAACATAGACAGTGTCTTTCATTAGAAATATGGTATTGAAAGGGTTAAAGAACATAGACAGTGTCTTTCATTAGAAATATGGTAATATAAGGGTTAAACAACATAGACAGTGTCTTTCATTAGAAATATGGTAATGAAAGGGTTAAACAACATAGACAGTGTCTTTCATTAGAAATATGGTATTGAAAGGGTTAAAGAACATAGACAGTGTCTTTCATTAGAAATATGGTAATGTAAGGGTTAAACAACATAGACAGTGTCTTTCATTAGAAATATGGTAATGAAAGGGTTAAACAACATAGACAGTGTCTTTCATTAGAAATATGGTAATGAAAGGGTTAAACAACATAGACAGTGTCTTTCATTAGAAATATGGTAATGAAAGGGTTAAACGACATAGACAGTGTCTTTCATTAGAAATATGGTATTGAAAGGGTTAAAGAACATAGAAAGTGTCTTTCATTAGAAATATGGTAATGTAAGGGTTAAACAACATAGACAGTGTCTTACATTAGAAATATAGTAATGAAAGGGTTAAACAACATAGACAGTGTCTTTCATTAGAAATATGGTATTGAAAGGGTTAAACAACATAGACAGTGTCTTACATTAGAAATATGGTAATGAAAGGGTTAAACAACATAGACAGTGTCTTTCATTAGAAATATGGTATTGAAAGGGTTAAAGAACATAGACAGTGTCTTTCATTAGAAATATGGTAATGTAAGGGTTAAACAACATAGACAGTGTCTTACATTAGAAATATGGTAATGAAAGGGTTAAACAACATAGACAGTGTCTTACATTAGAAATATAGTAATGGAAGGCTTAAACAACATAGACAGTGTCTTACATTAGAAATATGGTAATGAAAGGGTTAAACAACATAGACAGTGTCTTACATTAGAAATATGGTAATGAAAGGGTTAAACAACATAGACAGTGTCTTACATTAGAAATATGGTAGTGAAATGGTTAAACAACATAGACAGTGTCTTACATTAGAAATATGGTAATGGAAGGGTTAAACAACATAGACAGTGTCTTACATTAGAAATATGGTAATGGAAGGGTTAAACAACATAGACAGTGTCTTTCATTAGAAATATGGTAATGAAAGGGTTAAACAACATAGACAGTGTCTTACATTAGAAATATGGTAATGGAAGGGTTAAACAACATAGACAGTGTCTTACATTAGAAATATGGTAATGGAAGGGTTAAACAACATAGACAGTGTCTTACATTAGAAATATGGTAATGAAAGGGTTAAACAACATAGACAGTGTCTTACATTAGAAATATGGTAATGAAAGGGTTAAACAACATAGACAGTGTCTTACATTAGAAATATGGTATTGAAAGGGTTAAAGAACATAGACAGTGTCTTACATTAGAAATATGTTAATGAAACGGTTAAACAACATAGACAGTGTCTTTCATTAGAAATATGGTAATGAAAGGGTTAAACAACATAGACTGTGTCTTACATGAGAAATATGGTAATGAAAGGGTTAAACAACATAAACAGTGTCTTTCATTAGAAATATGGTATTGAAAGGGTTAAACAACATAGACAGTGTCTTTCATTAGAAATATGGTATTGAAAGGGTTAAACAACATAGACAGTGTCTTTCACTAGAAATATGGTAATGAAAGGGTTAAACAACATAGACAGTGTCTTACATTAGAAATATAGTAATGAAAGGGTTTAACAACATAGACAGTGTCTTACATTAGAAATATGGTAATGAAAGGGTTAAACAACATAGACAGTGTCTTACATTAGAAATATGGTAATGAAAGGGTTAAACAACATAGACAGTGTCTTACATTAGAAATATAGTAATGAAAGGGTTTAACAACATAGACAGTGTCTTACATTAGAAATATGGTAATGTAAGGGTTAAACAACATAGACAGTGTCTTACATTAGAAATATGGTAATGAAAGGGTTAAACAACATAGACAGTGTCTTACATTAGAAATATATTAATGAAAGGGTTAAACAACATAGACAGTGTCTTACATTAGAAATATGGTAATGAAAGGGTTAAACAACATAGACAGTGTCTTACGTTAGAAATATGGTAATGAAAGGGTTAAACAACATAGACAGTGTCTTACATTAGAAATATGGTAATGGAAGGGTTAAACAACATAGACAGTGTCTTTCATTAGAAATATGGTAATGAAAGGGTTAAACAACATAGACAGTGTCTTACATTAGAAATATGGTAATGGAAGGGTTAAACAACATAGACAGTGTCTTACATTAGAAATATGTTAATGGAAGGGTTAAACAACATAGACAGTGTCTTTCATTAGAAATATGGTAATGAAAGTGTTAAACAACATAGACAGTGTCTTTCATTAGAAATATGGTAATGAAAGGGTTAAACAACATAGACAGTGTCTTACATTAGAAATATGGTAATGAAAGGGTTAAACAACATAGACAGTGTCTTTCATTAGAAATATGGTAATGAAAGGGTTAAACAACATAGACAGTGTCTTACATTAGAAATATGGTAATGAAAGGGTTAAACAACATAGACAGTGTCTTTCATTAGAAATATGGTAATGAAAGGGTTAAACAACATAGACAGTGTCTTACATTAGAAATATGTTAATGAAACGGTTAAACAACATAGACAGTGTCTTTCATTAGAAATATGGTAATGAAAGGGTTAAACAACATAGACAGTGTCTTACATTAGAAATATGGTAATGAAAGGGTTAAACAACATAGACAGTGTCTTTCATTAGAAATATGGTAATGTAAGGGTTAAACAACATAGACAGTGTCTTACATTAGAAATATAGTAATGAAAGGGTTAAACAACATAGACAGTGTCTTTCATTAGAAATATGGTATTGAAAGGGTTAAAGAACATAGACAGTGTCTTTCATTAGAAATATGGTAATGTAAGGGTTAAACAACATAGACAGTGTCTTTCATTAGAAATATGGTAATGAAAGGGTTAAACAACATAGACAGTGTCTTTCATTAGAAATATGGTAATGAAAGGGTTAAACAACATAGACAGTGTCTTTCATTAGAAATATGGTAATGAAAGGGTTAAACGACATAGACAGTGTCTTTCATTAGAAATATGGTATTGAAAGGGTTAAAGAACATATAAAGTGTCTTTCATTAGAAATATGGTAATGTAAGGGTTAAACAACATAGACAGTGTCTTACATTAGAAATATAGTAATGAAAGGGTTAAACAACATAGACAGTGTCTTTCATTAGAAATATGGTATTGAAAGGGTTAAACAACATAGACAGTGTCTTACATTAGAAATATGGTAATGAAAGGGTTAAACAACATAGACAGTGTCTTTCATTAGAAATATGGTATTGAAAGGGTTAAAGAACATAGACAGTGTCTTTCATTAGAAATATGGTAATGTAAGGGTTAAACAACATAGACAGTGTCTTACATTAGAAATATGGTAATGAAAGGGTTAAACAACATAGACAGTGTCTTACATTAGAAATATAGTAATGGAAGGCTTAAACAACATAGACAGTGTCTTACATTAGAAATATGGTAATGAAAGGGTTAAACAACATAGACAGTGTCTTACATTAGAAATATAGTAATGAAAGGGTTTAACAACATAGACAGTGTCTTTCATTAGAAATATGGTATTGAAAGGGTTAAACAACATAGACAGTGTCTTTCATTAGAAATATGGTATTGAAAGGGTTAAACAACATAGACAGTGTCTTTCATTAGAAATATGGTAATGAAAGGGTTAAACAACATAGACAGTGTCTTACATTAGAAATATAGTAATGAAAGGGTTTAACAACATAGACAGTGTCTTTCATTAGAAATATGGTATTGAACGGGTTAAACAACATAGACAGTGTCTTTCATTAGAAATATGGTAATGTAAGGGTTAAACAACATAGACAGTGTCTTACATTAGAAATATGGTAATGAAAGGGTTAAACAACATAGACAGTGTCTTACATTAGAAATATATTAATGGAAGGGTTAAACAACATAGACAGTGTCTTACATTAGAAATATGGTAATGAAAGGGTTAAACAACATAGACAGTGTCTTACGTTAGAAATATGGTAATGAAAGGGTTAAACAACATAGACAGTGTCTTTCATTAGAAATATGGTAATGAAAGGGTTAAACAACATAGACAGTGTCTTACATTAGAAATATGTTAATGAAACGGTTAAACAACATAGACAGTGTCTTTCATTAGAAATATGGTAATGAAAGGGTTAAACAACATAGACAGTGTCTTACATTAGAAATATGGTAATGAAAGGGTTAAACAACATAGACAGTGTCTTTCATTAGAAATATGGTATTGAAAGGGTTAAAGAACATAGACAGTGTCTTTCATTAGAAATATGGTAATGTAAGGGTTAAACAACATAGACAGTGTCTTTCATTAGAAATATGGTAATGAAAGGGTTAAACAACATAGACAGTGTCTTTCATTAGAAATATGGTAATGAAAGGGTTAAACAACATAGACAGTGTCTTTCATTAGAAATATGGTAATGAAAGGGTTAAACGACATAGACAGTGTCTTACATTAGAAATATGGTAATGAAAGGGTTAAACAACATAGACAGTGTCTTACATTAGAAATATGGTAGTGAAAGGGTTAAAAAACATAGACAGTGTCTTACATTAGAAATATGGTAATGGAAGGGTTAAACAACATAGACAGTGTCTTACATTAGAAATATGGTAATGGAAGGGTTAAACAACATAGACAGTGTCTTTCATTAGAAATATGGTAATGAAAGGGTTAAACAACATAGACAGTGTCTTACATAAGTAATATGGTAATGAAAGGGTTAAACAACATAGACTGTCTTACATTAGAAATATGGTAATGTAAGGGTTAAACAACATAGACAGTGTCTTACATTAGAAATATGGTGATGAAAGGGTTAAAAAACATAGACAGTGTCTTTCATTAGAAATATGGTATTGAAAGGGTTAAAGAACATAGACAGTGTCTTTCATTAGAAATATGGTAATATAAGGGTTAAACAACATAGACAGTGTCTTTCATTAGAAATATGGTATTGAAAGGGTTAAAGAACATAGACAGTGTCTTTCATTAGAAATATGGTAATATAAGGGTTAAACAACATAGACAGTGTCTTTCATTAGAAATATGGTAATGAAAGGGTTAAACAACATAGACAGTGTCTTTCATTAGAAATATGGTATTGAAAGGGTTAAAGAACATAGACAGTGTCTTTCATTAGAAATATGGTAATGTAAGGGTTAAACAACATAGACAGTGTCTTTCATTAGAAATATGGTAATGAAAGGGTTAAACAACATAGACAGTGTCTTTCATTAGAAATATGGTAATGAAAGGGTTAAACAACATAGACAGTGTCTTTCATTAGAAATATGGTAATGAAAGGGTTAAACGACATAGACAGTGTCTTTCATTAGAAATATGGTATTGAAAGGGTTAAAGAACATAGAAAGTGTCTTTCATTAGAAATATGGTAATGTAAGGGTTAAACAACATAGACAGTGTCTTACATTAGAAATATAGTAATGAAAGGGTTAAACAACATAGACAGTGTCTTTCATTAGAAATATGGTATTGAAAGGGTTAAACAACATAGACAGTGTCTTACATTAGAAATATGGTAATGAAAGGGTTAAACAACATAGACAGTGTCTTTCATTAGAAATATGGTATTGAAAGGGTTAAAGAACATAGACAGTGTCTTTCATTAGAAATATGGTAATGTAAGGGTTAAACAACATAGACAGTGTCTTACATTAGAAATATGGTAATGAAAGGGTTAAACAACATAGACAGTGTCTTACATTAGAAATATAGTAATGGAAGGCTTAAACAACATAGACAGTGTCTTACATTAGAAATATGGTAATGAAAGGGTTAAACAACATAGACAGTGTCTTACATTAGAAATATGGTAATGAAAGGGTTAAACAACATAGACAGTGTCTTACATTAGAAATATGGTAGTGAAATGGTTAAACAACATAGACAGTGTCTTACATTAGAAATATGGTAATGGAAGGGTTAAACAACATAGACAGTGTCTTACATTAGAAATATGGTAATGGAAGGGTTAAACAACATAGACAGTGTCTTTCATTAGAAATATGGTAATGAAAGGGTTAAACAACATAGACAGTGTCTTACATTAGAAATATGGTAATGGAAGGGTTAAACAACATAGACAGTGTCTTACATTAGAAATATGGTAATGGAAGGGTTAAACAACATAGACAGTGTCTTACATTAGAAATATGGTAATGAAAGGGTTAAACAACATAGACAGTGTCTTACATTAGAAATATGGTAATGAAAGGGTTAAACAACATAGACAGTGTCTTACATTAGAAATATGGTATTGAAAGGGTTAAAGAACATAGACAGTGTCTTACATTAGAAATATGTTAATGAAACGGTTAAACAACATAGACAGTGTCTTTCATTAGAAATATGGTAATGAAAGGGTTAAACAACATAGACTGTGTCTTACATGAGAAATATGGTAATGAAAGGGTTAAACAACATAAACAGTGTCTTTCATTAGAAATATGGTATTGAAAGGGTTAAACAACATAGACAGTGTCTTTCATTAGAAATATGGTATTGAAAGGGTTAAACAACATAGACAGTGTCTTTCATTAGAAATATGGTAATGAAAGGGTTAAACAACATAGACAGTGTCTTACATTAGAAATATAGTAATGAAAGGGTTTAACAACATAGACAGTGTCTTACATTAGAAATATGGTAATGAAAGGGTTAAACAACATAGACAGTGTCTTACATTAGAAATATGGTAATGAAAGGGTTAAACAACATAGACAGTGTCTTACATTAGAAATATAGTAATGAAAGGGTTTAACAACATAGACAGTGTCTTACATTAGAAATATGGTAATGTAAGGGTTAAACAACATAGACAGTGTCTTACATTAGAAATATGGTAATGAAAGGGTTTAACAACATAGACAGTGTCTTACATTAGAAATATGGTAATGAAAGGGTTAAACAACATAGACAGTGTCTTACATTAGAAATATGGTAATGAAAGGGTTAAACAACATAGACAGTGTCTTACATTAGAAATATAGTAATGAAAGGGTTTAACAACATAGACAGTGTCTTACATTAGAAATATGGTAATGTAAGGGTTAAACAACATAGACAGTGTCTTACATTAGAAATATGGTAATGAAAGGGTTAAACAACATAGACAGTGTCTTACATTAGAAATATATTAATGAAAGGGTTAAACAACATAGACAGTGTCTTACATTAGAAATATGGTAATGAAAGGGTTAAACAACATAGACAGTGTCTTACGTTAGAAATATGGTAATGAAAGGGTTAAACAACATAGACAGTGTCTTACATTAGAAATATGGTAATGGAAGGGTTAAACAACATAGACAGTGTCTTTCATTAGAAATATGGTAATGAAAGGGTTAAACAACATAGACAGTGTCTTACATTAGAAATATGGTAATGGAAGGGTTAAACAACATAGACAGTGTCTTACATTAGAAATATGTTAATGGAAGGGTTAAACAACATAGACAGTGTCTTTCATTAGAAATATGGTAATGAAAGTGTTAAACAACATAGACAGTGTCTTTCATTAGAAATATGGTAATGAAAGGGTTAAACAACATAGACAGTGTCTTACATTAGAAATATGGTAATGAAAGGGTTAAACAACATAGACAGTGTCTTTCATTAGAAATATGGTAATGAAAGGGTTAAACAACATAGACAGTGTCTTACATTAGAAATATGGTAATGAAAGGGTTAAACAACATAGACAGTGTCTTTCATTAGAAATATGGTAATGAAAGGGTTAAACAACATAGACAGTGTCTTACATTAGAAATATGTTAATGAAACGGTTAAACAACATAGACAGTGTCTTTCATTAGAAATATGGTAATGAAAGGGTTAAACAACATAGACAGTGTCTTACATTAGAAATATGGTAATGAAAGGGTTAAACAACATAGACAGTGTCTTTCATTAGAAATATGGTAATGTAAGGGTTAAACAACATAGACAGTGTCTTACATTAGAAATATAGTAATGAAAGGGTTAAACAACATAGACAGTGTCTTTCATTAGAAATATGGTATTGAAAGGGTTAAAGAACATAGACAGTGTCTTTCATTAGAAATATGGTAATGTAAGGGTTAAACAACATAGACAGTGTCTTTCATTAGAAATATGGTAATGAAAGGGTTAAACAACATAGACAGTGTCTTTCATTAGAAATATGGTAATGAAAGGGTTAAACAACATAGACAGTGTCTTTCATTAGAAATATGGTAATGAAAGGGTTAAACGACATAGACAGTGTCTTTCATTAGAAATATGGTATTGAAAGGGTTAAAGAACATATAAAGTGTCTTTCATTAGAAATATGGTAATGTAAGGGTTAAACAACATAGACAGTGTCTTACATTAGAAATATAGTAATGAAAGGGTTAAACAACATAGACAGTGTCTTTCATTAGAAATATGGTATTGAAAGGGTTAAACAACATAGACAGTGTCTTACATTAGAAATATGGTAATGAAAGGGTTAAACAACATAGACAGTGTCTTTCATTAGAAATATGGTATTGAAAGGGTTAAAGAACATAGACAGTGTCTTTCATTAGAAATATGGTAATGTAAGGGTTAAACAACATAGACAGTGTCTTACATTAGAAATATGGTAATGAAAGGGTTAAACAACATAGACAGTGTCTTACATTAGAAATATAGTAATGGAAGGCTTAAACAACATAGACAGTGTCTTACATTAGAAATATGGTAATGAAAGGGTTAAACAACATAGACAGTGTCTTACATTAGAAATATAGTAATGAAAGGGTTTAACAACATAGACAGTGTCTTTCATTAGAAATATGGTAATGTAAGGGTTAAACAACATAGACAGTGTCTTACATTAGAAATATAGTAATGAAAGGGTTAAACAACATAGACAGTGTCTTTCATTAGAAATATGGTATTGAAAGGGTTAAAGAACATAGACAGTGTCTTTCATTAGAAATATGGTAATGTAAGGGTTAAACAACATAGACAGTGTCTTTCATTAGAAATATGGTAATGAAAGGGTTAAACAACATAGACAGTGTCTTTCATTAGAAATATGGTAATGAAAGGGTTAAACAACATAGACAGTGTCTTTCATTAGAAATATGGTAATGAAAGGGTTAAACGACATAGACAGTGTCTTTCATTAGAAATATGGTATTGAAAGGGTTAAAGAACATATAAAGTGTCTTTCATTAGAAATATGGTAATGTAAGGGTTAAACAACATAGACAGTGTCTTACATTAGAAATATAGTAATGAAAGGGTTAAACAACATAGACAGTGTCTTTCATTAGAAATATGGTATTGAAAGGGTTAAACAACATAGACAGTGTCTTACATTAGAAATATGGTAATGAAAGGGTTAAACAACATAGACAGTGTCTTTCATTAGAAATATGGTATTGAAAGGGTTAAAGAACATAGACAGTGTCTTTCATTAGAAATATGGTAATGTAAGGGTTAAACAACATAGACAGTGTCTTACATTAGAAATATGGTAATGAAAGGGTTAAACAACATAGACAGTGTCTTACATTAGAAATATAGTAATGGAAGGCTTAAACAACATAGACAGTGTCTTACATTAGAAATATGGTAATGAAAGGGTTAAACAACATAGACAGTGTCTTACATTAGAAATATAGTAATGAAAGGGTTTAACAACATAGACAGTGTCTTTCATTAGAAATATGGTATTGAAAGGGTTAAACAACATAGACAGTGTCTTTCATTAGAAATATGGTATTGAAAGGGTTAAACAACATAGACAGTGTCTTTCATTAGAAATATGGTAATGAAAGGGTTAAACAACATAGACAGTGTCTTACATTAGAAATATAGTAATGAAAGGGTTTAACAACATAGACAGTGTCTTTCATTAGAAATATGGTATTGAACGGGTTAAACAACATAGACAGTGTCTTTCATTAGAAATATGGTAATGTAAGGGTTAAACAACATAGACAGTGTCTTACATTAGAAATATGGTAATGAAAGGGTTAAACAACATAGACAGTGTCTTACATTAGAAATATATTAATGGAAGGGTTAAACAACATAGACAGTGTCTTACATTAGAAATATGGTAATGAAAGGGTTAAACAACATAGACAGTGTCTTACGTTAGAAATATGGTAATGAAAGGGTTAAACAACATAGACAGTGTCTTTCATTAGAAATATGGTAATGAAAGGGTTAAACAACATAGACAGTGTCTTACATTAGAAATATGTTAATGAAACGGTTAAACAACATAGACAGTGTCTTTCATTAGAAATATGGTAATGAAAGGGTTAAACAACATAGACAGTGTCTTACATTAGAAATATGGTAATGAAAGGGTTAAACAACATAGACAGTGTCTTTCATTAGAAATATGGTATTGAAAGGGTTAAAGAACATAGACAGTGTCTTTCATTAGAAATATGGTAATGTAAGGGTTAAACAACATAGACAGTGTCTTTCATTAGAAATATGGTAATGAAAGGGTTAAACAACATAGACAGTGTCTTTCATTAGAAATATGGTAATGAAAGGGTTAAACAACATAGACAGTGTCTTTCATTAGAAATATGGTAATGAAAGGGTTAAACGACATAGACAGTGTCTTACATTAGAAATATGGTAATGAAAGGGTTAAACAACATAGACAGTGTCTTACATTAGAAATATGGTAGTGAAAGGGTTAAAAAACATAGACAGTGTCTTACATTAGAAATATGGTAATGGAAGGGTTAAACAACATAGACAGTGTCTTTCATTAGAAATATGGTATTGAAAGGGTTAAAGAACATAGACAGTGTCTTTCATTAGAAATATGGTAATGTAAGGGTTAAACAACATAGACAGTGTCTTTCATTAGAAATATGGTATTGAAAGGGTTAAAGAACATAGACAGTGTCTTTCATTAGAAATATGGTAATGTAAGGGTTAAACAACATAGACAGTGTCTTTCATTAGAAATATGGTAATGAAAGGGTTAAACAACATAGACAGTGTCTTTCATTAGAAATATGGTAATGAAAGGGTTAAACAACATAGACAGTGTCTTTCATTAGAAATATGGTAATGAAAGGGTTAAACGACATAGACAGTGTCTTTCATTAGAAATATGGTATTGAAAGGGTTAAAGAACATATAAAGTGTCTTTCATTAGAAATATGGTAATGTAAGGGTTAAACAACATAGACAGTGTCTTACATTAGAAATATAGTAATGAAAGGGTTAAACAACATAGACAGTGTCTTTCATTAGAAATATGGTATTGAAAGGGTTAAACAACATAGACAGTGTCTTACATTAGAAATATGGTAATGAAAGGGTTAAACAACATAGACAGTGTCTTTCATTAGAAATATGGTATTGAAAGGGTTAAAGAACATAGACAGTGTCTTTCATTAGAAATATGGTAATGTAAGGGTTAAACAACATAGACAGTGTCTTACATTAGAAATATGGTAATGAAAGGGTTAAACAACATAGACAGTGTCTTACATTAGAAATATAGTAATGGAAGGCTTAAACAACATAGACAGTGTCTTACATTAGAAATATGGTAATGAAAGGGTTAAACAACATAGACAGTGTCTTACATTAGAAATATAGTAATGAAAGGGTTTAACAACATAGACAGTGTCTTTCATTAGAAATATGGTATTGAAAGGGTTAAACAACATAGACAGTGTCTTTCATTAGAAATATGGTATTGAAAGGGTTAAACAACATAGACAGTGTCTTTCATTAGAAATATGGTAATGAAAGGGTTAAACAACATAGACAGTGTCTTACATTAGAAATATAGTAATGAAAGGGTTTAACAACATAGACAGTGTCTTTCATTAGAAATATGGTATTGAACGGGTTAAACAACATAGACAGTGTCTTTCATTAGAAATATGGTAATGTAAGGGTTAAACAACATAGACAGTGTCTTACATTAGAAATATGGTAATGAAAGGGTTAAACAACATAGACAGTGTCTTACATTAGAAATATATTAATGGAAGGGTTAAACAACATAGACAGTGTCTTACATTAGAAATATGGTAATGAAAGGGTTAAACAACATAGACAGTGTCTTACGTTAGAAATATGGTAATGAAAGGGTTAAACAACATAGACAGTGTCTTTCATTAGAAATATGGTAATGAAAGGGTTAAACAACATAGACAGTGTCTTACATTAGAAATATGTTAATGAAACGGTTAAACAACATAGACAGTGTCTTTCATTAGAAATATGGTAATGAAAGGGTTAAACAACATAGACAGTGTCTTACATTAGAAATATGGTAATGAAAGGGTTAAACAACATAGACAGTGTCTTTCATTAGAAATATGGTATTGAAAGGGTTAAAGAACATAGACAGTGTCTTTCATTAGAAATATGGTAATGTAAGGGTTAAACAACATAGACAGTGTCTTTCATTAGAAATATGGTAATGAAAGGGTTAAACAACATAGACAGTGTCTTTCATTAGAAATATGGTAATGAAAGGGTTAAACAACATAGACAGTGTCTTTCATTAGAAATATGGTAATGAAAGGGTTAAACGACATAGACAGTGTCTTACATTAGAAATATGGTAATGAAAGGGTTAAACAACATAGACAGTGTCTTACATTAGAAATATGGTAGTGAAAGGGTTAAAAAACATAGACAGTGTCTTACATTAGAAATATGGTAATGGAAGGGTTAAACAACATAGACAGTGTCTTACATTAGAAATATGGTAATGGAAGGGTTAAACAACATAGACAGTGTCTTTCATTAGAAATATGGTAATGAAAGGGTTAAACAACATAGACAGTGTCTTACATTAGAAATATGGTAATGGAAGGGTTAAACAACATAGACAGTGTCTTACATTAGAAATATGGTAATGAAAGGGTTAAACAACATAGACAGTGTCTTACATTAGAAATATGGTAACGAAAGGGTTAAACAACATAGACAGTGTCTTACATTAGAAATATGGTATTGAAAGGGTTAAAGAACATAGACAGTGTCTTACATTAGAAATATGGTAATGAAAGGGTTAAACAACATAGACAGTGTCTTACATTAGAAATATGGTAATGAAAGGGTTAAACAACATAGACAGTGTCTTACATTAGAAATATGGTAGTGAAAGGGTTAAACAACATAGACAGTGTCTTACATTAGAAATATGGTAATGGAAGGGTTAAACAACATAGACAGTGTCTTACATTAGAAATATGGTAATGGAAGGGTTAAACAACATAGACAGTGTCTTTCATTAGAAATATGGTAATGAAAGGGTTAAACAACATAGACAGTGTCTTACATTAGAAATATGGTAATGGAAGGGTTAAACAACATAGACAGTGTCTTACATTAGAAATATGGTATTGAAAGGGTTAAAGAACATAGACAGTGTCTTACTTTAGAAATATGTTAATGAAACGGTTAAACAACATAGACAGTGTCTTTCATTAGAAATATGGTAATGAAAGGGTTAAACAACATAGACTGTGTCTTACATTAGAAATATGGTAATGAAAGGGTTAAACAACATAGACAGTGTCTTTCATTAGAAATATGGTAATGTAAGGGTTAAACAACATAGACAGTGTCTTACATTAGAAATATGGTAATGAAAGGGTTAAACAACATAGACAGTGTCTTACATTAGAAATATGGTAATGAAAGGGTTAAACAACATAGACAGTGTCTTACATTAGAAATATAGTAATGGAAGGCTTAAACAACATAGACAGTGTCTTACATTAGAAATATGGTAATGAAAGGGTTAAACAACATAGACAGTGTCTTACATTAGAAATATAGTAATGAAAGGGTTTAACAACATAGACAGTGTCTTTCATTAGAAATATGGTATTGAAAGGGTTAAACAACATAGACAGTGTCTTTCATTAGAAATATGGTATTGAAAGGGTTAAACAACATAGACAGTGTCTTTCATTAGAAATATGGTAATGAAAGGGTTAAACAACATAGACAGTGTCTTACATTAGAAATATAGTAATGAAAGGGTTTAACAACATAGACAGTGTCTTTCATTAGAAATATGGTATTGAACGGGTTAAACAACATAGACAGTGTCTTTCATTAGAAATATGGTAATGTAAGGGTTAAACAACATAGACAGTGTCTTACATTAGAAATATGGTAATGAAAGGGTTAAACAACATAGACAGTGTCTTACATTAGAAATATATTAATGGAAGGGTTAAACAACATAGACAGTGTCTTACATTAGAAATATGGTAATGAAAGGGTTAAACAACATAGACAGTGTCTTACGTTAGAAATATGGTAATGAAAGGGTTAAACAACATAGACAGTGTCTTTCATTAGAAATATGGTAATGAAAGGGTTAAACAACATAGACAGTGTCTTACATTAGAAATATGTTAATGAAACGGTTAAACAACATAGACAGTGTCTTTCATTAGAAATATGGTAATGAAAGGGTTAAACAACATAGACAGTGTCTTACATTAGAAATATGGTAATGAAAGGGTTAAACAACATAGACAGTGTCTTTCATTAGAAATATGGTATTGAAAGGGTTAAAGAACATAGACAGTGTCTTTCATTAGAAATATGGTAATGTAAGGGTTAAACAACATAGACAGTGTCTTTCATTAGAAATATGGTAATGAAAGGGTTAAACAACATAGACAGTGTCTTTCATTAGAAATATGGTAATGAAAGGGTTAAACAACATAGACAGTGTCTTTCATTAGAAATATGGTAATGAAAGGGTTAAACGACATAGACAGTGTCTTACATTAGAAATATGGTAATGAAAGGGTTAAACAACATAGACAGTGTCTTACATTAGAAATATGGTAGTGAAAGGGTTAAAAAACATAGACAGTGTCTTACATTAGAAATATGGTAATGGAAGGGTTAAACAACATAGACAGTGTCTTACATTAGAAATATGGTAATGGAAGGGTTAAACAACATAGACAGTGTCTTTCATTAGAAATATGGTAATGAAAGGGTTAAACAACATAGACAGTGTCTTACATTAGAAATATGGTAATGGAAGGGTTAAACAACATAGACAGTGTCTTACATTAGAAATATGGTAATGAAAGGGTTAAACAACATAGACAGTGTCTTACATTAGAAATATGGTAACGAAAGGGTTAAACAACATAGACAGTGTCTTACATTAGAAATATGGTATTGAAAGGGTTAAAGAACATAGACAGTGTCTTACATTAGAAATATGGTAATGAAAGGGTTAAACAACATAGACAGTGTCTTACATTAGAAATATGGTAATGAAAGGGTTAAACAACATAGACAGTGTCTTACATTAGAAATATGGTAGTGAAAGGGTTAAACAACATAGACAGTGTCTTACATTAGAAATATGGTAATGGAAGGGTTAAACAACATAGACAGTGTCTTACATTAGAAATATGGTAATGGAAGGGTTAAACAACATAGACAGTGTCTTTCATTAGAAATATGGTAATGAAAGGGTTAAACAACATAGACAGTGTCTTACATTAGAAATATGGTAATGGAAGGGTTAAACAACATAGACAGTGTCTTACATTAGAAATATGGTATTGAAAGGGTTAAAGAACATAGACAGTGTCTTACTTTAGAAATATGTTAATGAAACGGTTAAACAACATAGACAGTGTCTTTCATTAGAAATATGGTAATGAAAGGGTTAAACAACATAGACTGTGTCTTACATTAGAAATATGGTAATGAAAGGGTTAAACAACATAGACAGTGTCTTTCATTAGAAATATGGTAATGTAAGGGTTAAACAACATAGACAGTGTCTTACATTAGAAATATGGTAATGAAAGGGTTAAACAACATAGACAGTGTCTTACATTAGAAATATATTAATGGAAGGGTTAAACAACATAGACAGTGTCTTACATTAGAAATATGGTAATGAAAGGGTTAAACAACATAGACAGTGTCTTACGTTAGAAATATGGTAATGAAAGGGTTAAACAACATAGACAGTGTCTTACATTAGAAATATGGTAATGGAAGGGTTAAACAACATAGACAGTGTCTTTCATTAGAAATATGGTAATGAAAGGGTTAAACAACATAGACAGTGTCTTACATTAGAAATATGGTAATGAAAGGGTTAAACAACATAGACAGTGTCTTTCATTAGAAATATGGTAATGAAAGGGTTAAACGACATAGACAGTGTCTTTCATTAGAAATATAGTATTGAAAGGGTTAAAGAACATAGAAAGTGTCTTTCATTAGAAATATGGTAATGTAAGGGTTAAACAACATAGACAGTGTCTTACATTAGAAATATAGTAATGAAAGGGTTAAACAACATTGACAGTGTCTTTCATTAGAAATATGGTAATGAAAGGGTTAAACGACAGACAGTGTCTTTCATTAGAAATATGGTATTGAAAGGGTTAAAGAACATAGAAAGTGTCTTTCATTAGAAATATGGTAATGTAAGGGTTAAACAACATAGACAGTGTCTTACATTAGAAATATGGTAATGAAAGGGTTAAACAACATAGACAGTGTCTTTCATTAGAAATATGGTATTGAAAGGGTTAAACAACATAGACAGTGTCTTACATTAGAAATATGGTAATGAAAGGGTTAAAAAACATAGACAGTGTCTTACATTAGAAATATGGTAATGGAAGGGTTAAACAACATAGACAGTGTCTTACATTAGAAATATGGTAATGGAAGGGTTAAACAACATAGACAGTGTCTTTCATTAGAAATATGGTAATGAAAGGGTTTAACAACATAGACAGTGTCTTACATTAGAAATATGGTAATGGAAGGGTTAAACAACATAGACAGTGTCTTACATTAGAAATATGGTAATGAAAGGGTTAAACAACATAGACAGTGTCTTACATTAGAAATATGGTAACGAAAGGGTTAAACAACATAGACAGTGTCTTACATTAGAAATATGGTATTGAAAGGGTTAAAGAACATAGACAGTGTCTTACATTAGAAATATGGTAATGAAAGGGTTAAACAACATAGACAGTGTCTTTCATTAGAAATATGGTAATGAAAGGATTAAACAACATAGACAGTGTCTTACATTAGAAATATAGTAATGAAAGGGTTAAACAACATAGACAGTGTCTTACATTAGAAATATGGTAATGAAAGGGTTAAACAACATAGACAGTGTCTTACATTAGAAATATGGTAATGAAAGGGTTAAACAACATAGACAGTGTCTTACATTAGAAATATGGTATTGAAAGGGTTAAACAACATAGACAGTGTCTTTCATTAGAAATATGGTAATGAAAGGGTTAAACAACATAGACAGTGTCTTTCATTAGAAATATGGTAATGAAAGGATTAAACAACATAGACAGTGTCTTACATTAGAAATATGGTAATGAAAGGGTTAAACAACATAGACAGTGTCTTACATTAGAAATATATTAATGGAAGGGTTAAACAACATAGACAGTGTCTTACATTAGAAATATGGTAATGAAAGGGTTAAACAACATAGACAGTGTCTTACGTTAGAAATATGGTAATGAAAGGGTTAAACAACATAGACAGTGTCTTTCATTAGAAATATGGTAATGAAAGGGTTAAACAACATAGACAGTGTCTTACATTAGAAATATGTTAATGAAACGGTTAAACAACATAGACAGTGTCTTTCATTAGAAATATGGTAATGTAAGGGTTAAACAACATAGACAGTGTCTTACATTAGAAATATGGTAATGAAAGGGTTAAACAACATAGACAGTGTCTTACATTAGAAATATATTAATGGAAGGGTTAAACAACATAGACAGTGTCTTACATTAGAAATATGGTAATGAAAGGGTTAAACAACATAGACAGTGTCTTACGTTAGAAATATGGTAATGAAAGGGTTAAACAACATAGACAGTGTCTTTCATTAGAAATATGGTAATGAAAGGGTTAAACAACATAGACAGTGTCTTACATTAGAAATATGTTAATGAAACGGTTAAACAACATAGACAGTGTCTTTCATTAGAAATATGGTAATGAAAGGGTTAAACAACATAGACAGTGTCTTACATTAGAAATATGGTAATGAAAGGGTTAAACAACATAGACAGTGTCTTTCATTAGAAATATGGTATTGAAAGGGTTAAAGAACATAGACAGTGTCTTTCATTAGAAATATGGTAATGTAAGGGTTAAACAACATAGACAGTGTCTTTCATTAGAAATATGGTAATGAAAGGGTTAAACAACATAGACAGTGTCTTTCATTAGAAATATGGTAATGAAAGGGTTAAACAACATAGACAGTGTCTTTCATTAGAAATATGGTAATGAAAGGGTTAAACGACATAGACAGTGTCTTACATTAGAAATATGGTAATGAAAGGGTTAAACAACATAGACAGTGTCTTACATTAGAAATATGGTAGTGAAAGGGTTAAAAAACATAGACAGTGTCTTACATTAGAAATATGGTAATGGAAGGGTTAAACAACATAGACAGTGTCTTACATTAGAAATATGGTAATGGAAGGGTTAAACAACATAGACAGTGTCTTTCATTAGAAATATGGTAATGAAAGGGTTAAACAACATAGACAGTGTCTTACATTAGAAATATGGTAATGGAAGGGTTAAACAACATAGACAGTGTCTTACATTAGAAATATGGTAATGAAAGGGTTAAACAACATAGACAGTGTCTTACATTAGAAATATGGTAACGAAAGGGTTAAACAACATAGACAGTGTCTTACATTAGAAATATGGTATTGAAAGGGTTAAAGAACATAGACAGTGTCTTACATTAGAAATATGGTAATGAAAGGGTTAAACAACATAGACAGTGTCTTACATTAGAAATATGGTAATGAAAGGGTTAAACAACATAGACAGTGTCTTACATTAGAAATATGGTAGTGAAAGGGTTAAACAACATAGACAGTGTCTTACATTAGAAATATGGTAATGGAAGGGTTAAACAACATAGACAGTGTCTTACATTAGAAATATGGTAATGGAAGGGTTAAACAACATAGACAGTGTCTTTCATTAGAAATATGGTAATGAAAGGGTTAAACAACATAGACAGTGTCTTACATTAGAAATATGGTAATGGAAGGGTTAAACAACATAGACAGTGTCTTACATTAGAAATATGGTATTGAAAGGGTTAAAGAACATAGACAGTGTCTTACTTTAGAAATATGTTAATGAAACGGTTAAACAACATAGACAGTGTCTTTCATTAGAAATATGGTAATGAAAGGGTTAAACAACATAGACTGTGTCTTACATTAGAAATATGGTAATGAAAGGGTTAAACAACATAGACAGTGTCTTTCATTAGAAATATGGTAATGTAAGGGTTAAACAACATAGACAGTGTCTTACATTAGAAATATGGTAATGAAAGGGTTAAACAACATAGACAGTGTCTTACATTAGAAATATATTAATGGAAGGGTTAAACAACATAGACAGTGTCTTACATTAGAAATATGGTAATGAAAGGGTTAAACAACATAGACAGTGTCTTACGTTAGAAATATGGTAATGAAAGGGTTAAACAACATAGACAGTGTCTTACATTAGAAATATGGTAATGGAAGGGTTAAACAACATAGACAGTGTCTTTCATTAGAAATATGGTAATGAAAGGGTTAAACAACATAGACAGTGTCTTACATTAGAAATATGGTAATGAAAGGGTTAAACAACATAGACAGTGTCTTTCATTAGAAATATGGTAATGAAAGGGTTAAACGACATAGACAGTGTCTTTCATTAGAAATATAGTATTGAAAGGGTTAAAGAACATAGAAAGTGTCTTTCATTAGAAATATGGTAATGTAAGGGTTAAACAACATAGACAGTGTCTTACATTAGAAATATAGTAATGAAAGGGTTAAACAACATTGACAGTGTCTTTCATTAGAAATATGGTAATGAAAGGGTTAAACGACAGACAGTGTCTTTCATTAGAAATATGGTATTGAAAGGGTTAAAGAACATAGAAAGTGTCTTTCATTAGAAATATGGTAATGTAAGGGTTAAACAACATAGACAGTGTCTTACATTAGAAATATGGTAATGAAAGGGTTAAACAACATAGACAGTGTCTTTCATTAGAAATATGGTATTGAAAGGGTTAAACAACATAGACAGTGTCTTACATTAGAAATATGGTAATGAAAGGGTTAAAAAACATAGACAGTGTCTTACATTAGAAATATGGTAATGGAAGGGTTAAACAACATAGACAGTGTCTTACATTAGAAATATGGTAATGGAAGGGTTAAACAACATAGACAGTGTCTTTCATTAGAAATATGGTAATGAAAGGGTTAAACAACATAGACAGTGTCTTACATTAGAAATATGGTAATGGAAGGGTTAAACAACATAGACAGTGTCTTACATTAGAAATATGGTAATGAAAGGGTTAAACAACATAGACAGTGTCTTACATTAGAAATATGGTAACGAAAGGGTTAAACAACATAGACAGTGTCTTACATTAGAAATATGGTATTGAAAGGGTTAAAGAACATAGACAGTGTCTTACATTAGAAATATGGTAATGAAAGGGTTAAACAACATAGACAGTGTCTTTCATTAGAAATATGGTAATGAAAGGATTAAACAACATAGACAGTGTCTTACATTAGAAATATAGTAATGAAAGGGTTAAACAACATAGACAGTGTCTTACATTAGAAATATGGTAATGAAAGGGTTAAACAACATAGACAGTGTCTTACATTAGAAATATGGTAATGAAAGGGTTAAACAACATAGACAGTGTCTTACATTAGAAATATGGTATTGAAAGGGTTAAACAACATAGACAGTGTCTTTCATTAGAAATATGGTAATGAAAGGGTTAAACAACATAGACAGTGTCTTTCATTAGAAATATGGTAATGAAAGGATTAAACAACATAGACAGTGTCTTACATTAGAAATATAGTAATGAAAGGGTTAAACAACATAGACAGTGTCTTACATTAGAAATATGGTAATGAAAGGGTTAAACAACATAGACAGTGTCTTACATTAGAAATATGGTAATGAAAGGGTTAAACAACATAGACAGTGTCTTACATTAGAAATATGGTATTGAAAGGGTTAAACAACATAGACAGTGTCTTACATTAGAAATATGGTAATGAAAGGGTTAAACAACATAGACAGTGTCTTACATTAGAAATATGGTAGTGAAAGGGTTAAACAACATAGACAGTGTCTTACATTAGAAATATGGTAATGGAAGGGTTAAACAACATAGACAGTGTCTTTCATTAGAAATATGGTAATGAAAGGGTTAAACAACATAGACAGTGTCTTACATTAGAAATATGGTAATGGAAGGGTTAAACAACATAGACAGTGTCTTACATTAGAAATATGGTAATGAAAGGGTTAAACAACATAGACAGTGTCTTACATTAGAAATATGGTAATGAAAGGGTTAAACAACATAGACAGTGTCTTACATTAGAAATATGGTATTGAAAGGGTTAAAGAACATAGACAGTGTCTTACATTAGAAATATGTTAATGAAACGGTTAAACAACATAGACAGTGTCTTTCATTAGAAATATGGTAATGAAAGGGTTAAACAACATAGACAGTGTCTTACATTAGAAATATGGTAATGAAAGGGTTAAACAACATAGACAGTGTCTTACATTAGAAATATGGTAATGAAAGGGTTAAACAACATAGACAGTGTCTTACATTAGAAATATGGTAATGAAAGGGTTAAACAACATAGACAGTGTCTTACATTAGAAATATGGTAATGAAAGGGTTAAATAACATAGACAGTGTCTTACATAAGTAATATGGTAATGAAAGGGTTAAACAACATAGACAGTGTCTTTCATTAGAAATATGGTAATGAAAGGGTTAAACAACATAGACTGTGTCTTACATTAGAAATATGGTAATGAAAGGGTTAAACAACATAGACAGTGTCTTTCATTAGAAATAAGGTATTGAAAGGGTTAAACAACATAGACAGTGTCTTTCATTAGAAATATGGTATTGAAAGGGTTAAACAACATAGACAGTGTCTTTCATTAGAAATATGGTATTGAAAGGGTTAAACAACATAGACAGTGTCTTTCATTAGAAATATGGTAATGTAAGGGTTAAACAACATAGACAGTGTCTTACATTAGAAATATAGTAATGGAAGGGTTAAACAAAATAGACAGTGTCTTACATTAGAAATATGGTAATGAAAGGGTTAAACAACATAGACAGTGTCTTACATTAGAAATATAGTAATGAAAGGGTTTAACAACATAGACAGTGTCTTTCATTAGAAATATGGTATTGAACGGGTTAAACAACATAGACAGTGTCTTTCATTAGAAATATGGTAATGTAAGGGTTAAACAACATAGACAGTGTCTTACATTAGAAATATAGTAATGGAAGGGTTAAACAAAATAGACAGTGTCTTACATTAGAAATATGGTAGTGAAAGGGTTAAACAACATAGACAGAGTCTTTCATTAGAAATATGGTAATGAAAGGGTTAAACAACATAGACAGTGTTTTTCATTAGAAATATGGTAATGAAAGGGTTAAACAACATAGACAGTGTCTTACATTAGAAATATAGTAATGGAAGGGTTAAACAACATAGACAGTGTCTTACATTAGAAATATGGTAATGAAAGGGTTAAACAACATAGACAGTGTCTTTCATTAGAAATATGGTAATGAAAGGGTTAAACAACATAGACAGTGTCTTACATTAGAAATATAGTAATTAAAGGGTTAAACAACATAGACAGTGTCTTACATTAGAAATATGGTAATGAAAGGGTTAAACAACATAGACAGTGTATTTCATTAGAAATATGGTAATGAAAGGATTAAACAACATAGACAGTGTCTTACATTAGAAATATAGTAATGAAAGGGTTAAACAACATAGACAGTGTCTTACATTAGAAATATGGTAATGGAAGGGTTAAACAACATAGACAGTGTCTTACATTAGAAATATGGTAATGAAAGTGTTAAACAACATAGGCAGTGTCTTACATTAGAAATATGGTAATGAAAGGGTTAAACAACATAGACAGTGTCTTACATTAGAAATATGTTAATGAAAGGGTTAAACAACATAGACAGTGTCTTACATTAGAAATATAGTAATTAAAGGGTTAAACAACATAGACAGTGTCTTACATTAGAAATATGGTAATGAAAGGGTTAAACAACATAGACAGTGTCTTTCATTAGAAATATGGTAATGAAAGGATTAAACAACATAGACAGTGTCTTACATTAGAAATATAGTAATGAAAGGGTTAAACAACATAGACAGTGTCTTACATTAGAAATATGGTAATGGAAGGGTTAAACAACATAGACATTGTCTTACATTAGAAATATGGTAATGAAAGTGTTAAACAACATAGGCAGTGTCTTACATTAGAAATATGGTAATGAAAGGGTTAAACAACATAGACAGTGTCTTACATTAGAAATATGGTAAGGAAAGGGTTAAACAACATAGACAGTGTCTTACATTAGAAATATAGTAATGAAAGGGTTAAACAACATAGACAGTATCTTACATTAGAAATATAGTAATGAAAGTGTTAAACATTATAGACAGTGTCTTTCATTAGAAATATGTTAATGAAAGGGTTAAACCACATAGTCAGTGTCTTACATTAGAAATATAGTAATGAAAGGGTTAAACAACATAGACAGTGTCTTACATTAGAAATATGGTAATGGAAGGGTTAAACAACATAGACAGTGTCTTACATTAGAAATATGGTAATGAAAGGGTTAAACAACATAGACAGTGTCTTACATTAGAAATATGGCAATGAAAGGGTTAAACAACATAGACAGTGTGTTACATTAGAAATATGGTAATGAAAGGGTTAAACAACATAGACAGTGTTTTTCATTAGAAATATGGTAATGAAAGGGTTAAACAACATAGACAGTGTCTAACATTAGAAATATGGTAATGGAAGGGTTAAACAACATAGACAGTGTCTTTCATTAGAAATATGGTAATGAAAGGGTTAAACAACATAGACAGTGTCTTACATTAGAAATATGGTAATGAAAGGGTTAAACAACATAGACAGTGTCTTACATTAGAAATATGGTAATGAAAGGGTTAAACAACATAGACAGTGTCTTACATTAGAAATATGGTAATGAAAGGGTTAAACAACATAGACAGTGTTTTTCATTAGAAATATGGTAATGAAAGGGTTAAACAACATAGACAGTGTGTTTCATTAGAAATATGGTAATGAAAGGGTTAAACAACATAGACAGTGTCTTTCATTAGAAATATGGTAATGAAAGGGTTAAACATTATAGACAGTGTCTTTCATTAGAAATATGGTAATGAAAGGGTTAAACCACATAGTCAGTGTCTTACATTAGAAATATAGTAATGAAAGGGTTAAACAACATAGACAGTGTCTTACATTAGAAATATGGTAATGGAAGGGTTAAACAACATAGACAGTGTCTTACATTAGAAATATGGTAATGAAAGGGTTAAACAACATAGACAGTGTCTTACATTAGAAATATGGTAATGAAAGGGTTAAACAACATAGACAGTGTCTTACATTAGAAATATGGTAATGAAAGGGTTAAACAACATAGACAGTGTCTTACATTAGAAATATGGTAATGAAAGGGTTAAACAACATAGACAGTGTCTTACATTACAAATATGGTAATGAAAGGGTTAAACAACATAGACAGTGTCTTACATTAGAAATATGGTAATGGAAGGGTTAAACAACATAGACAGTGTCTTACATTAGAAATATGGTAATGGAAGGGTTAAACAACATAGACAGTGTCTTACATAAGTAATATGGTAATGAAAGGGTTAAACAACATAGACAGTGTCTTACATTAGAAATATGGTAATGGAAGGGTTAAACAACATAGACAGTGTCTTACATAAGTAATATGGTAATGAAAGGGTTAAACAACATAGACAGTGTCTTACATTAGAAATATGGTAATGAAAGGGTTAAACAACAGAGACAGTGTCTTACATTAGAAATATAGTAATGAAAGGGTTAAACAACATAGACAGTATCTTACATTAGAAATATAGTAATGAAAGTGTTAAACAACATAGACAGTGTCTTTCATTAGAAATATGGTAATGAAAGGATTAAACAACATAGACAGTGTCTTACATTAGAAATATAGTAATGAAAGGGTTAAACAACATAGACAGTGTTTACATTAGAAATATGCTAATGAAAGGGTTAAACAACATAGACAGTGTCTTTCATTATAAATATGGTAATGAAAGGGTTAAATATATAGACACTGTCTTACATTAGAAATATAGTAATGGAAGGGTTAAACAAAATAGACAGTGTCTTACATTAGAAATATGGTAGTGAAAGGGTTAAACAACATAGACAGAGTCTTTCATTAGAAATATGGTAATGAAAGGGTTAAACAACATAGACAGTGTTTTTCATTAGAAATATGGTAATGAAAGGGTTAAACAACATAGACAGTGTCTTACATTAGAAATATAGTAATGGAAGGGTTAAACAACATAGACAGTGTCTTACATTAGAAATATGGTAATGAAAGGGTTAAACAACATAGACAGTGTCTTTCATTAGAAATATGGTAATGAAAGGGTTAAACAACATAGACAGTGTCTTACATTAGAAATATAGTAATTAAAGGGTTAAACAACATAGACAGTGTCTTACATTAGAAATATGGTAATGAAAGGGTTAAACAACATAGACAGTGTCTTACATTAGAAATATGGTAATGAAAGGGTTAAACAACATAGACAGTGTCTTACATTAGAAATATGATAATGAAAGGGTTAAACAACATAGACAGTGTTTTTCATTAGAAATATGGTAATGAAAGGGTTAAACAACATAGACAGTGTGTTTCATTAGAAATATGGTAATGAAAGGGTTAAACAACATAGACAGTGTCTTTCATTAGAAATATGGTAATGAAAGGGTTAAACATTATAGACAGTGTCTTTCATTAGAAATATGGTAATGAAAGGGTTAAACCACATAGTCAGTGTCTTACATTAGAAATATAGTAATGAAAGGGTTAAACAACATAGACAGTGTCTTACATTAGAAATATGGTAATGGAAGGGTTAAACAACATAGACAGTGTCTTACATTAGAAATATGGTAATGAAAGGGTTAAACAACATAGACAGTGTCTTACATTAGAAATATGGTAATGAAAGGGTTAAACAACATAGACAGTGTCTTACATTAGAAATATGGTAATGGAAGGGTTAAACAACATAGACAGTGTCTTACATTAGAAATATGGTAATGGAAGGGTTAAACAACATAGACAGTGTCTTACATAAGTAATATGGTAATGAAAGGGTTAAACAACATAGACAGTGTCTTACATTAGAAATATGGTAATGGAAGGGTTAAACAACATAGACAGTGTCTTACATAAGTAATATGGTAATGAAAGGGTTAAACAACATAGACAGTGTCTTACATTAGAAATATGGTAATGAAAGGGTTAAACAACAGAGACAGTGTCTTACATTAGAAATATAGTAATGAAAGGGTTAAACAACATAGACAGTATCTTACATTAGAAATATAGTAATGAAAGTGTTAAACAACATAGACAGTGTCTTTCATTAGAAATATGGTAATGAAAGGATTAAACAACATAGACAGTGTCTTACATTAGAAATATAGTAATGAAAGGGTTAAACAACATAGACAGTGTTTACATTAGAAATATGCTAATGAAAGGGTTAAACAACATAGACAGTCTTTCATTATAAATATGGTAATGAAAGGGTTAAATATATAGACACTGTCTTACATTAGAAATATAGTAATGGAAGGGTTAAACAAAATAGACAGTGTCTTACATTAGAAATATGGTAGTGAAAGGGTTAAACAACATAGACAGTGTCTTTCATTAGAAATATGGTAATGAAAGGGTTAAACAACATAGACAGTGTCTTACATTAGAAATATGGTAATGGAAGGGTTAAACAACATAGACAGTGTCTTACATTAGAAATATGGTAATGAAAGTGTTAAACAACATAGGCAGTGTCTTACATTAGAAATATGGTAATGAAAGGGTTAAACAACATAGACAGTGTCTTACATTAGAAATATGTTAATGAAAGGGTTAAACAACATAGACAGTGTCTTACATTAGAAATATAGTAATGAAAGGGTTAAACAACATACACAGTATCTTACATTAGAAATATAGTAATGAAAGTGTTAAACATTATAGACAGTGTCTTTCATTAGAAATATGTTAATGAAAGGGTTAAACCACATAGTCAGTGTCTTACATTAGAAATATAGTAATGAAAGGGTTAAACAACATAGACAGTGTCTTACATTAGAAATATGGTAATGGAACGGTTAAACAACATAGACAGTGTCTTACATTAGAAATATGGTAATGAAAGGGTTAAACAACATAGACAGTGTCTTACATTAGAAATATGGTAATGAAAGGGTTAAATAACATAGACAGTGTGTTACATTAGAAATATGGTAATGAAAGGGTTAAACAACATAGACAGTGTTTTTCATTAGAAATATGGTAATGAAAGGGTTAAACAACATAGACAGTGTCTTACATTAGAAATATGGTAATGGAAGGGTTAAACAACATAGACAGTGTCTTTCATTAGAAATATGGTAATGAAAGGGTTAAACAACATAGACAGTGTCTTTCATTAGAAATTTGGTAATGAAAGGATTAAACAACATAGACAGTGTCTTACATTAGAAATATAGTAATGAAAGGGTTAAACAAAATAGACAGTGTCTTACATTAGAAATATGGTAATGGAAGGGTTAAACAACATAGACAGTGTCTTACATTAGAAATATGGTAATGAAAGGGTTAAACAACATAATCAGTGTCTTACATTACAAATATGGTAATGAAAGGGTTAAACAACATAGACAGTGTCTTACATTAGAAATATGGTAATGGAAGGGTTAAACAACATAGACAGTGTCTTACATTAGAAATATGGTAATGAAAGGGTTAAACAACATAGACAGTTTCTTACATTAGAAATATGGTAATGAAAGGGTTAAACAACATAGACAGTGTCTTACATTAGAAATATGGTAATGAAAGGGTTAAACAACATAGACAGTGTCTTACATTAGAAATATGGTAATGAATGGGTTAAAAAGTGTTAGTATTTATTCTGAAAGCTGATTTCTTATTCTAGGCCCAATGATTCCCGTATGCTGGTTGCCCTTGGTGATGGCTATGACAAGTTAGAACGTCTTCAAGAAGCTAAGAAATGTTACTGGAAAGCTCACAGTGTTGGTGATGTGGAAGGTATTGCACTAATGAGGCTGGCCAGGTAATATTTCTCTTCATTTTATTATTTTACTTTTACCATTATTACCAGCAGCATCAACACTGTCACCACCGCCATTATTATCATCATCAGCACCATCATCTCCATCACCACGATCACTATCATCACCACCACTATTACTACTACTACTATCATCATCAGCACCACCATCACTATCATCACCACCATCACTATCATCACCACCATCACTATCACCACCATCACTCATCACCACCACCACCACCATCACCACCATCACTCATCACCACCACCACCATCACCATCACCACCACCATTACTACTACTATCATCACCATCATCATTTTTATGGCCAGATGCTCTTCCTGTTACTAATTTATACATTTTTATATTCTATTATACAGTATATATAGCCAGGTGGTGCTATTAAGTTATACATGGCCTGGGCCATTACTGGCCGAAACCTATCAAAGTTATCAGTTATGAATGTTTGTGAAACGGCTGCAGGACATAAATGAATGTCACTGTTGACGTTTAGGAAATTATCAGTTAGATGTTTTGTTGAAACATACACATCCACCTATCTACATAGTTAGATCTATCTTCTCTCTCTCTCTTTATATATATATATAACTCTTTATATATATATAATCCTTACTGCTATCTATGGATGAGCTGAGGATAAATGGAACAACCCCGAATTAATAAATGAATATGAATCCGCAAGCTACCAAATGCCCATGCAAAGCTTCAATCCAGAGACAGGTTGCATACACCTCCCCCTGCAAAAATTCACCCCATCCTATGAGTGATGGCAAATGCCCAAAACTCAGAGTTGGAACCATCAATGTAAACAATGAAAGGAAGAGCAGGAGAAATTGTAGAGATGTTAGAGCGAAAGGAAATTGCTGTATTCTGTGTGCAAGAGACTAGATGGAGAGGAGAGTCTGCTAGAGTCCTCGTAGGCAAAAGTTAATGCTACTATTTTTTCTGGGTGGGAAATGACAACGGGATGGGAGGGGTAGGTATACTATTAGCTGACAAATGGGTAGATAAGGTAATCTCAGTGAACAGGGTGAATGCAAGAATCATCAAACTCAGACAAGTCCTGAATAAAACAATTACCATAATAATATCAGCTTACGCACCCCAATCGGGGTTGCCAGACGAACTTAAGGATATATTTTACAAGTCCCTAATGCACACTACTGCTCTAACAAGCGACAATGACTGCCTAATCATTGCAGGAGATTTCAATGGACACGTTGGTAAACACCGTGACAGCTTCTATAGAGTCCATGGAGGCCACGGGGTTGGCACAAGAAATGAAGAAGGCTTCAGGAATTCTGCAACGCCAATGACATGTCGATATGTAACACAAACTTCAAAAAACCATCTGATCACCTATAGACCAGGGGAGCATTCTAGTCAGATAGATTTTATCCTTATCAGAGGACGTGATAGATGGACGGTCGTAAACACAAAAGCCTTCCCTGGTGAGGAATGTACCTCCCAACATAGCTTAGTTGTCAGCGACCTCACGGTCAGAACTAGACGAACTTGGAAACAGAGGCCAACCTGGAGAAGAAAGATCTGGAAGCTGAAAGACCCCCTCAGTCAGTAACAGGTTTAAAGATATTCTACTTAACGCCTATGACAGTAAAGAAGAACAGATAGAGACATTCAATGTAGAAGAGCACTGGGAGTTCCTAAAAAATAACTTACTAAAGGCAACGGACGAGATCTGTGGTTGGAGCAAGACCACAGGGAGGAGGAGAGTGACTTGGTGGTGGAACAATAAGGTAGATGAGGCAGTTAAGACTAAGAGACAGACATGGAAAGAATGGAAGAACGGGGAAAGCAGGGTACATTACATAGAGACCAGGAGGGAAGCAGAGGATAGAAAATTCAAGCATGTTTTGCAACGTGAGGACCAGAAACAGGAGGTGTTCAAGATTGCGAGGCAATGTGTCAGAGAGAATTGTGATGTCATTGGAGAGAAGTGTATCCGGAATGATAAAGGTGAGCTTGCCCCCACAAGTGCTGAGAAGAAAGATGCGTGGAAGAGCCATTATGATAGATTACTAAATGAGGAGAATGCATGGGAAGAAGAGACCCTACCCCAAGTAGACCCTATAGAGGGGCCAGCAGTACAAGTCAGCAGCAGCGTAGTAAGTAAGGCAATCAAAGATATGAAGACAGGGAAGGCAACCGGTCCATCGGGTATATCTGCCGAGATGCTGAAGGCATCTGGGTCGATAGGTCACACTATAACCACACGTATTGTTAACCAGGTAATATTAGAGGGTATCATACCAAAGGATTGGGGCAGCAGCATCATTGTCAACTGCTACAAAGGTAAAGGTGATGCACTAGATAGAGGAAACTATAGAGGTATAAAGCTGATGGACCAGGTCATGAAAGTAACAAAGAGTTATAGCACAGCTGATTAGGGACCGGGTGAATATAGACGAGATGCAATTTGGGTTTGTGCCAGGAAGAGGCACCACTGATGCCCTCTTCCTTGTGAGGCAGTTACAGGAAAAGTACCTAGCTAAAAGTAAGCCACTCTACCTGGCATTTGTTGATCTATAAAAAGCCTTCAACAGAGTCCCCCGTTCTATAATCTGGTCGGCTCTTAGAAAATTAGGAGTAGATGAATGGTTTGTGAAAGCTGTACAAGCCATGTATAGGGGAGCAGTCAGCAATGAGTATAGCGAGGAATTTAGCATACAGGTTGGTGTCCACCAGGGCTCTGTTCTTAGCCCTCTCCTGATCATTATATTTTTGCAGGCAATAATGGAGGAGTTTAAGACCGGATGCCCATGGGAACTCCTGTATGCGGATGATCTCGCACTTATAGCTGAATTCATGGTGGAACTAGAGAAGAAATTCCTAACATGGAAGCAAGGACTAGAAAGAAAGTGTCTCAAAGTTAACCTGACGAAGACTAAGGTCCTCATAAGTAGACGAGAAAACAGAACCCAGATCCCCTCAGGGAAATGGCCTTGCTCAGTATATAGGAAAGGTGTAGGTAGGAACTCCATCCTCTGCCCCAAATGCAAACAATGGGTGGGTACACAAGAAATGTAGTGGGATCTCAGGAAGTTTAACTAAGAATGTAGGCTTCACATGCAGCAGCTGCGCTGGGACAGCAAGCATCAAACGACCACAGGAGACAAGAACCACCAAACTCTGGGAGGGCTCTGTAGAATCAGGAGACAGCTTCTGCTACCTAGGTGACTGAATTAGCAGCAGAGGTGGGTGTTCGGAAAGTACAACAGCTAGGGTAAGAACGGGATGGAAGACGTTCAGGGAGCTACTGCCACTGCTAGCTGCAAAAGGCTTTTCCTTCAAAATGAAAGGCAGACTGTATGATGCGTGTATACGAACAGCAATGTTACATTGAAGTGAAACCTGGGCGCTGTCTGTAGAAGACTTGCGCAAATTAGAAAGAAACGAAGCCTGCATGCTCCAATGGATGTGTAATACTATTATACGCAAACAGCAAAGTATAAACGAATTGAGAGAGAGACTGAGCATCAGAGGAATCAAATGCTGTGTGCAGGAGAGGAGGTTATGCTGGTATGGACATGTGATGCGTATGAAGGATGACAGCTGCATAAAAAGGTGCAGAGCACTAGAAGTCAATGGAAACCGCGGAGTGGGGAGACCCAAGACCTGGGATGAGGTGATAAAGGCCGACCTTACCCAATTGCACCTCTCAAGAGCAATGACACACGACCATGACCTCTGGCGTCACACAGAAATACAGAAGACCCGACCCCTCCCACAAGAACAAGCCGAAGCTGAAGCATATAGACAATATGTCCTGACACCCTCCCACTGCAAAGTGGCTGTGGAGGTGCCACGGCAAAAAAGCACCCAGCCCACACTGTAAAGTGGACGTGTAGGAGCCATGGAAAAAAAGCACCCAACACTCACTGTAAATGAGCTTGGTGTTAGGAAGGGCATCCAGCTGTAGAAATCAAGCCAGAATCAGTTCCCGGAAGAGCAAGACAAGGTCAGCCGACTGGACACTGCCCACAACAGGACAACCCGTCTAACCCATGCTAGTGTGGAAGAACGGACGTAAAACGGTGATGATGATATATATATATATATATATATATATATATATATATATGTATATACAGTGTATTTTGCAATACACTGTATGCTTAATTAAAAGCATTTCGAAGACCTTACGCTATTGTTTTAGAGTAGTGACAGACTCGCTTACTTTAATTTTCAGCAAACAGGTCTTCGAAATGCTTTTAATTAAGCATACAGTGTATTGCAAAATACACTATATATACATTCATATATATATCGCTATTTCAGAGCACCAATTCTAATTTTCAATTTTTGCTTGACTGGCAACTGCTCTGTATAATCAGTTCCTGATTCTTACTAGAATTCTATAAGAATCCAACATCCATGATTTTCAGCAAACAGGAGGAGTAGTTAGCTTTGATAAGTACCAAAAAGTATGAAACAGAGCTCTGTCTGCTTTATCTCCCCTGTTTGCTGAAAATTGAAGTAAGTGAGACTGTCACTACTCTAAAACAATAGCGTAAGGTCATCGAAATGCTTTTAATTAAGCATACAGTGTATTGCAAAATACTCTATATATACATTCATATATATATCGCTATTTCAGAGCACCAATTCTCATTTTATATATATATAATATCATCATCATCATTTTACGTCCACTTTTCCCTGCTTGCAAGGGTGGGACGGGAACTGATTCTGGCTTGATTTCTACAGCTGGATGCCCTTCCTAACACCAACCTCATTTACAGTGAGTGGTGGGTGCTTTTTTTTCCATGGCGCCTACATGTCCACTTTGCAGTGTGGGCTGGGGGCTTTTTTGCCGTGGCACCTCCACGACCACTTTGCAGCGGAATCATCTCATTCCTATCATCTCATTTCTACAGCTGAGTAAACTGGAGCAATGTGAAATAAAGTGTCTTGCTCAAGGAAACAACACATCACCCGGTCTAAGAATTGAACTCACAACCTTTCGACTGCAAGGTCAATTTTCTAACCACTAAGCCATGTGCCTCCATATATAATATATATATATATACACACACACACAATATATATATCATCATCATCATCACTGTCTAACGTCCGTTCTTCCACACTAGCATGGGTTAGACGGGTTGTCCTGTTGTGGGCAGTGTCCAGTCGGCTGACCTTGTCTTGCTCATACAGGAACTGATTCTGGCTTGATTTCTACAGCTGGATGCCCTTCCTAACACCAAGCTCATTTACAGTGTGGGCCGGGTGCTTTTTAGCAGTGGGAGGGGGTGGGGGCATATTGTCTATATGTTTCAGCTTCGGCTTGTTCCCATGGGGGGGTCGAGTCTTCTGTATTACTGTGTGATGCCTCTATATATATATATATATAGAGAGAGAGAGAGGTATCTATCTATCTATGTAGATATAGGATAAAATACAGCCAGTAATCTCTGCAATGTGATTGGTGTCAGGAAGGACATCCATCTGTAGGCAGAGTGGCAAGGGTTGAAGGAGTTATCACAGACCAAGTCAGTACTCAGAGCTACTGACCTCTGGGGCGGATCACATCTCACATATGTTCCTGCACTTTACAGAGTGTACTGGGTGCATATTTTGTGTTACCAGCACTAAGAGGTTGTAGTGTTGTGACTGAAAGTTCCCTTTTGGCATGGTTTGTATGACTGGATACCCTTGCCAACACCAACCACTAAAGGGTCCTCTCAACCCCCTAACATGGTCTCTCCAGCTATACTATATTGATATTGTACTAATTTACATAAACTACTGAAGGATATTTCTAATTGTCTTATTTCTGGTTAACATGTCAGATTATATGAGAAGTTAAATGAGGAGCAACAGGCTGCTGCAGCCTACAGTCAATATATTAACCAGGTCCACAGGCAGAACACCCTGCGCAGGATTGGGGACCAAAATGTAAGTTGTTGAAATATATATTTGGGGAGGGCCTTTAACCTTATAGATTCTTTCTTGTTTTTTTTTAAATTAATTTTAATTCATTCCTATTTCAGTTTAACCCTTTAGCATTCACATTACTCTCTATATACTATTGTATTTTCACAGTAAAGGCTTTACCTCACATAATATCTCACATAACATTTACATTACTCTATATATACTATTGTATTTTCACAGTAAAGGCTTTACCTCACATAATATCTCACATAACATTTACATTACTCTATATATACTATTGTATTTTCACAGTAAAGGCTTTACCTCACATAATATCTCACATAACATTTACATTACTCTATATATACTATTGTATTTTCACAGTAAAGGCTTTACCTCACATAATATCTCACATAACATTTACATTACTCTATATATACTATTGTATTTTCACAGTAAAGGCTTTACCTCACATAATATCTCACATAACATGTACATTACTCTATTTATACTATTGTATTTTCACAGTAAAGGCTTTACCTCACATAATATCTCACATAACATTTACAGTACTCTATATATACTATTGTATTTTCACAGTAAAGGCTTTACCTCACATAGTATCTCACTTAACATGTACATTACTCTATATATACTATTGTATTTTCACAGTAAAGGCTTTACCTCACATAATATCTCACATAACATTTACATTACTCTATATATACTATTGTATTTTCACAGTAAAGGCTTTACCTCACATAGTATCTCACTTAACATGTACATTACTCTATTTATACTATTGTATTTTCACAGTAAAGGCTTTACCTCACATAATATCTCACATAACATTTACAGTACTCTATATATACTATTGTATTTTCACAGTAAAGGCTTTACCTCACATAGTATCTCACTTAACATGTACATTACTCTATATATACTATTGTATTTTCACAGTAAAGGCTTTACCTCACATAATATCTCACATAACATTTACATTACTCTATATATACTATTGTATTTTCACAGTAAAGGCTTTACCTCACATAGTATCTCACTTAACATGTACATTACTCTATTTATACTATTGTATTTTCACAGTAAAGGCTTTACCTCACATAATATCTCACATAACATTTACAGTACTCTATATATACTATTGTATTTTCACAGTAAAGGCTTTACCTCACATAGTATCTCACTTAACATGTACATTACTCTATTTATACTATTGTATTTTCACAGTAAAGGCTTTACCTCACATAATATCTCACATAACATTTACAGTACTCTATATATACTATTGTATTTTCACAGTAAAGGCTTTACCTCACTTAATATATCATATAACATTTACATTACTCTATATATACTATTGTATTTACACAGTAAAGGCTTTACCTCACTTAATATATCTCATAACATTTACAGTACTCTATATATACTATTGTATTTACACAGTAAAGGCTTTACCTCACTTAATATATCATATAACATTTACAGTACTCTATATATACTATTGTATTTACACAGTAAAGGCTTTACCTCACATAATATCTCACATAACATTTACATTACTCTATATATACTATTGTATTTACACAGTAAAGGCTTTATCTCACATAATATCTCACATAACATTTACATTACTCTATATATACTATTGTATTTACACAGTAAAGGCTTTACCTCACATAATATCTCACATAACATTTACATTACTCTATTTATACTATTGTATTTACACAGTAAAGGTTTTACCTCACATAATATCTCACATAACATTTACATTACTCTATATATACTATTGTATTTTCACAGTAAAGGCTTTACCTCACATAATATCTCACATAACATTTACATTTTATTTCTATCGTAATCGAGTGCGCTAAACCTATATTGTTTACATTCTGTGTTTTTCTACGGATGGGTAGAAATAACAAAATTGCCATGGTGATATCCATGATGAAATATGCGACAAAACCGGCCGATGTCCCAAAATAGAACATTGCCCAGAAAATCACATCTGCCATATCTGTGCGGAACCCGAAAACTCGTTCCGTAATCGCTGGGTCGAATGTGGAACCTGTCGCATCTCTGTCTGCCTTCAATGCGCCACAGGCTTCCGGAGGATCCCAGGCCAAAAAAAGAGACATCATAATGCTATGATGGATGGAATATGGGAGATAGTCCAGCTAAAATCCTGGTCCTTTCAGTGTCTGGCCTGTGTGCCTGCCTCCACTAATGTTATTAATGTTATTGAAAAACAACAACAACAACAAAAACCAATGACTGTGTCTTCCTCTACCATTGTTACTGAACAACGGCAAAAACCTATGACACTGGCTTCTACTGTTATTCCTGTGGGAGAACATCAGAAACAACAACAACCCATGTCTTCCACTCCCAGTACATCTCGACACCAACAACTGGTGACTGTGTCTTCCCCTACCATTCCCGTGGAGGAACATCATCATCACCAACAACCTGCGACTGTGTCCTCCCCTGCCATTCCCGTTAAGGAACTTCATCATCACCAACATCAACAACAACAGCAACATCCTGCGACTGTGTCCTCCCCTGCCATTCCCGTGGAGGAGCATCATCATCACCAACAACGACAGCAGCAGCAGCAACAACAACAACAACAACAACCGACCAGTACAGATTTTGCGGAACTGCAACTAATGATTTCTGCTCTGAGAAGGGAAGTTGCAGGAATAGAGGCAAGCATTCGGGTAGGACCCCACAATGAGGGGTCTTATCGGAATGCCTTGCTAAAGAATCTCCCTGTACCTCTTGCTGAAAAGACTGCGGAATCTGCTACCCATGAAGTGATTGCCATTGGGGTACCAGAGGACAAGGCTGATCTTCAGGCATTTGCTGCCAGCTCAGCCAAAGACCTAGGCTGTGTTCCCCCAAAGGGTGCCCTCCGCCTTGGTCGACCTGGTCCAAAACCCAGACTCATCAGGCTGTCTTTCTCGGACCCCGCAGAGGCAACCTCATATCATCTGGCCTCTGCTAAAGCTGGGCGTGAAAATCGGATTACCTTCCGAACACGCCCAGGCCTACCACCCCATGTACGTCCAAAACTACGTGCTGCAGCTTCCTTGAATCGGAACTCAGCACAAGATGAAAGTTTCAGTCTGCGTGATGATGGGCAGATCTGGAGGTTTGTCAAGGCTGGTGAAACGTGGAAGAGAGATACCAGCTGGTCTGAGTGTGATCTACCCACAATAACTGGCGATGTAAAAACTGCTACAACTCTGGGAAACTAAACCAGAACAACCTGCCACCCTCTACACACCATCATAAACTGCGAGCAGGGTACAAATTGTTGTCCTTAAATGCTCGCAGTTTATGCAACAAGATACATCTGTTCGAATCCTACGTCAGAAGCATCGACCCTGACTTCATCACAGTCACGGAAACATGGGCACATTCCTTACTCTGTGATGGGGTTTTCACCATTACTGGGTACAACCTTTTCCGCAAGGACCGCATTAACCGCCGTGGTGGTGGTGTGATGGTCTACGCTCGTTCAAACTTTTCGGTAATTCCTTGCGTTGATTTGAACGAATCACAGGAAGAAGTTTTTTTCTGTGACATACATATGACCATGTCAACACTTCTGCTTGGTGTTGTTTATCGCCCCCCAAACTACCATCAGGACACACAGCTTTGCGATATCCTCAGAGTTGCTGCCAAGAAAACAGCCACTTATGTGTTTATTGCAGGTGACTTCAATCGGATGCCAACAGAAAAAAGCGGAATAAATCTTCTAACCATCTCAAGCAAGTGACAAAGAAGGCAGTGCTTGAATTTGAACAGTGCATCGCAACCAATCCTGACTGTAAGGTGTTCTGGAAATATGTTCATTCAAAGCAGAGACCTCACTCTCCAGTTGGTCCTCTTCGCAATCCCCACACAAGCCAGATCACTGACGATCCCAAGGAATGCGCAGAACTCATTGCTGAGTGCTATGCAAGTATTTTTACGGTTGAAAACCAGAATGTACCATCTCCACCATCTCTAACATCAAATTCCATAACAACTATGGAATTTACACCTGCAATGTTGCGACGTCACCTTAAGAATAAGCGCAACTATGCCTCCCCTGGTCTTGATGGTGTGACATACCTGCTTCTCAAACGTGGCGAGGATTTCCTTTTGCGCCAGCTTTCTTTTTTCTTTCAATACTGTCTCAGCAATGGTGCTACTCCGGAGCAGTGGAAAACTGCCAGTGTCATTCCCCTGTTCAAAAAGGGCAACCGCATGTCACCTGTCAACTATCGTCCAGTCAGTCTTACTAGCTGTATGGCCAAACTGATGGAATCCTGTGTCAGAGAAACACTTTGGAACTTCTGGAGCTCTCACAGCCTCATCCGGCCCTCACAGTTTGATTTATCCCTAACTCCAGCTGCTGTGATCAGCTTATTGAGTTCCTTGAGGACATCACCCGGATCACTGACAACGGCTCATGGGTGGATGTTGTTTACCTTGACTTTGCTAAGGCTTTTAATTCTGTGCCACACAAAAGACTTATGGGTGTGAGGGATGATCTTTTCGACTGGCTGAAATCCTTCATTCTCAGCCGAAAGGAAGTAGTCACGGTTCTAGGACAGCATTCTTCACCATATGAGATGTCATCTGGTGTACCACAGGGATCTGTTCTTGGTCCTCTTTTGTTTGTGGCATATATTAATGACATAGATGCCAACTTACAGAATGCCACGGTACTAAAATATGCAGATGACATCAAGCTGTACCTTGAAATCAAAAGGACTGATCCTGAAATTAACAACTCTTTCCTACAGTCAGACCTGGACACAATGCAGCAATGGATCACAGACTGGCAACTGAAGCTGGCTGTGGACAAGTGTACCACCATGCATTTTGGAAGGAAAAGTCCAGCGTCCACATACTCCCTCCACAACACTGACATCAAAAAGTCCTCTTGTGAACGTGACCTGGGCATTACTGTCAGCAACGATTTGCGTTGGACAAAGCATGTCTCTAAGATTGTCAAGAAGGCCGAGGGTGTCTTGGCATCTCTCAGCAAGACCTTTGTTAGCCGCTCTCCAGCCATCTATTTAAAACTGTATACAGCTATGGTGCGACCACACTTGGAATTCGCATCATCAGTCTGGAACCCCTATCTTGCTCGGAACATTGACCTCCTGGAAACTGTTCAGAGACGTGCAACCAAGCGCATACCCTCCATCAGACACCTACCATACTCTGAACGCCTTGCTTCCCTGGGCATGGATTCATTGAAGCTCCGACGTCTGGCAATGGACTTGGTGAATACCCTCAAAGTTTTTAACCATCTCGCCAACTGCAACCCTGAGCGCCTCTTTGATCTCCATGTGTCGAACACACGTGGACATGCCTACAAGATAAGAAAACAGCACAGCTCCCATGACTTTCGCAGACATTTTTTCACGCTCAGAGTTGCTGAAGCATGGAACAAACTGCCTGCGTCAATTGTTAGCTGCCGAGACACTGCATCCTTTAAGACACTCATGCTTCCCGAAATACGCCAAAACTACACCTGATGTACCCCTTCCATACACATGCACACGTGTGTATCATGACTCGTGCACCGTTCATTTTACTGATGTTTGTGCATTGCCCTATGTACTATACATACACTTTTTTGATGAGTTGTGGTGCACCTGGGCACTGTACACAATATTTCATTATTGTTATTGTTATTATATCATGACTCATACACTGTTCATTTTCCTGACATTTGTACATTATTCTATGTACTATACATGCACCTTTGATGAGTTGTAGTGCACCTGAGCACTGTACACAATAATTTCATTATTATTACTCTATATATACTATTGTATTTTCACAGTAAAGGCTTTACCTCACATAATATCTCTCATAACATTTACATTACTCTATATATACTATTGTATTTTCACAGTAAAGTCTTTACCTCACATAATATCTCACATAACATTTACATTACTCTATATATACTATTGTATTTTCACAGTAAAGGCTTTATCTCACTTAATATATCACATAACATTTACATTACTCTATATGTACTATTGTATTTTCACAGTAAAGGCTTTACCTCACTTAATATATCACATAACATTTACATTACTCTATATATACTATTGTATTTTCACAGTAAAGGCTTTACCTCACTTAATATCTCACATAACATTTACATTACTCTATATATACTATTGTATTTTCACAGTAAAGGCTTTATCTCGCATAATATCTCACATAACATTTACATTACTCTATATATACTCTATATATATATACTCTATATATACTCTATATATACTCAGGAACAATAAGGTAGATGAAGCAGTCAAGGCCAAGAGACAGGCATGGAAAGAATGGAAGAACGGGGGGAGCAGGGTACATTACATAGAGACCAAGAGGGAAGCTAGGCGACAAGTATACTTAGCTAGGAGGGAAGCAGAGGATAGAAAATTCAAGCATGTTTTACAACGTGAGGACCAGAAACAGGAGGTATTCAAGATTGCGAGGCAGTGTGTCAGAGATAGTTGTGATGTCATTGGAGAGAAGTGTATCCGGAATGATAAAGGTGAGCTTGCCCTCACAAGTGCTGAGAAGAAAGATGCATGGAAGAGTCATTATGATAGATTACTAAATGAGGAGAATGCATGGGAAGAAGAGACCCTACCCCACGTAGACCCTATAGAGGGACCAGCAGTACAAGTCAGCGGCAGCGTAGTAAGTAAGGCAATCAGAGATATGAAGATAGGGAAGGCAACCGGTCCATCGGGTATAGCTGCCGAGATGCTGAAGGCATCTGGGTCTGTAGGTCACACTATAACCACACGTATCGTTAACCAGGTAATACTAGAGGGGGCCATACCAAAAGATTGGTGCAGTAGCATCATTGTCAACTGCTACAAAGGTAAAGGCGATGCACTAGATAGAGGAAACTATAGAGGTATAAAGTTGATGGACCAGGTCATGAAAGTAACAGAAAGAGTTATAGCACAGCTGATTAGGGACCGGGTGAATATAGACGAGATGCAATTTGGGTTTGTTCCAGGGAAAGGCACCACTGATGCGCTCTTCCTTGTGAGGCAATTACAGGAAAAGTACCTAGCTAAAAGTAAGCCACTCTACTTGGCATTTGTCGACCTTGAGAAAGCCTTTGACAGAGTTCCACGTGCAGTAATCTGGTGGGCTCTTAGAAAACTAGGAGTAGATGAATGGCTTGTGAAAGCGGTACAAGCCATGTATAGGGGAGCAGTCAGCAAAGTTAGGATTGGCAATGAGTATAGCGAGGAATTTAGCGTACAGGTTGGGGTCCACCAGGGCTCTGTTCTTAGCCCTCTCCTGTTCATCATAGTCCTGCAGGCAATAACGGAGGAGTTTAAGACCGGATGCCCATGGGAACTCCTGTATGCTGATGACCTCGCACTCATAGCTGAATCTATGGTAGAACTAGAGAATAAATTCCAAACCTGGAAGCAGGGACTAGAGAGAAAGGGCCTCAAAGTCAACATGACAAAGACTAAGGTCCTTATAAGTAGACGAGAAAACAGAACCCAGATCCCCTCAGGGAAATGGCCTTGCTCAGTATGTAGGAAAGGTGTAGGTAGGAACTCCATTCTTTGCCCCAAATGCAAACAATGGGTACACAAGAGATGTAGCGGGATCTCAGGAAGCTTAATTAAGAATGTAGGATTCACATGCAGCAGCTGTGCTGAAACAGCAAGCAAACAGCCACAGGAAACAAGTACCACCAATCTCTGGGAGGGCCCTGTAGAAACAGTAGACAGCTTCTGCTACCTAGGTGACCGAATTAGCAACGGAGGTGGGTGCTCAGAAAGTACAATAACTAGGGTAAGAACGGGATGGAAGAAGTTTAGGGAACTACTACCACTGCTAGCTGCAAAAGGCTTCTCCCTCAGAATGAAAGGCAGACTGTATGATGCGTGTATCCGAACAGCGATGTTGCATGGTAGTGAGACCTGGGCGCTGAAGGTGGAAGACTTACGTAGATTAGAGAGAAACGAAGCCTGCATGCTCCGATGGATGTGTAACAGTAATATACGTGAACGACAAAGCATAAATGAATTGAGAGAGAGACTGAGCATAAGAGGAATCAAATGCTGCGTGCAGGAGAGGCGGTTACGCTGGTATGGACATGTGATGCGTATGAAGGATGACAGCTGCATAAAAAGGTGCAGAGCACTAGAAGTTGATGGAAACCGCGGAGTGGGGAGACCCAAGATGACTTGGGATGAGGTGATAAAAGCCGACCTTACCCAACTACACCTCTCAAAGTCAATGACACACGACCGTGACTTCTGGCGTCACGCAGTAATACAGGGTACCCGACCTCCCATGGGTACATGCTGAAGCATATAAACAATATGCCCCCCCCCCCCCCCCACCGCAAGGTGGTCGTGGAGGTGCCACGGCAAAAAAGCACCCAGCCCACACTGTAAAGTGGACGTGTAGGCGCCACGAAAAAGCACCCAGCACTCACTGTAAATGAGGTTGGTGTTAGGAAGGGCATCCAGCTGTAGAAATCAAGCCAGATCAGTTCCTGTATGAGCAAGGCATGGTCAGCCGACCAGACACTGCCCACAACAGGACAACCCGTCTAACCCATGCTAGCGTGGAAGAACGGACGTAAAACGGTGATGATGATGATGATGATGATACTATTATATTTTCACAGTAAAGGCTTTACCTCACTTAATATATCACATAACATTTACATTACTCTATATATACTATTGTATTTACACAGTAAAGGCTTTATCTCACATAATATCTCACATAACATTTACATTACTCTATATATACTATTGTATTTACACAGTAAAGGCTTTACCTCACATAATATCTCACATAACATTTACATTACTCTATTTATACTATTGTATTTACACAGTAAAGGTTTTACCTCACATAATATCTCACATAACATTTACATTACTCTATATATACTATTGTATTTTCACAGTAAAGGCTTTACCTCACATAATATCTCACATAACATTTACATTTTATTTCTATCGTAATCGAGTGCGCTAAACCTATATTGTTTACATTCTGTGTTTTTCTACGGATGGGTAGAAATAACAAAATTGCCATGGTGATATCCATGATGAAATATGCGACAAAACCGGCCGATGTCCCAAAATAGAACATTGCCCAGAAAATCACATCTGCCATATCTGTGCGGAACCCGAAAACTCGTTCCGTAATCGCTGGGTCGAATGTGGAACCTGTCGCATCTCTGTCTGCCTTCAATGCGCCACAGGCTTCCGGAGGATCCCAGGCCAAAAAAAGAGACATCATAATGCTATGATGGATGGAATATGGGAGATAGTCCAGCTAAAATCCTGGTCCTTTCAGTGTCTGGCCTGTGTGCCTGCCTCCACTAATGTTATTAATGTTATTGAAAAACAACAACAACAACAAAAACCAATGACTGTGTCTTCCTCTACCATTGTTACTGAACAACGGCAAAAACCTATGACACTGGCTTCTACTGTTATTCCTGTGGGAGAACATCAGAAACAACAACAACCCATGTCTTCCACTCCCAGTACATCTCGACACCAACAACTGGTGACTGTGTCTTCCCCTACCATTCCCGTGGAGGAACATCATCATCACCAACAACCTGCGACTGTGTCCTCCCCTGCCATTCCCGTTAAGGAACTTCATCATCACCAACATCAACAACAACAGCAACATCCTGCGACTGTGTCCTCCCCTGCCATTCCCGTGGAGGAGCATCATCATCACCAACAACGACAGCAGCAGCAGCAACAACAACAACAACAACAACCGACCAGTACAGATTTTGCGGAACTGCAACTAATGATTTCTGCTCTGAGAAGGGAAGTTGCAGGAATAGAGGCAAGCATTCGGGTAGGACCCCACAATGAGGGGTCTTATCGGAATGCCTTGCTAAAGAATCTCCCTGTACCTCTTGCTGAAAAGACTGCGGAATCTGCTACCCATGAAGTGATTGCCATTGGGGTACCAGAGGACAAGGCTGATCTTCAGGCATTTGCTGCCAGCTCAGCCAAAGACCTAGGCTGTGTTCCCCCAAAGGGTGCCCTCCGCCTTGGTCGACCTGGTCCAAAACCCAGACTCATCAGGCTGTCTTTCTCGGACCCCGCAGAGGCAACCTCATATCATCTGGCCTCTGCTAAAGCTGGGCGTGAAAATCGGATTACCTTCCGAACACGCCCAGGCCTACCACCCCATGTACGTCCAAAACTACGTGCTGCAGCTTCCTTGAATCGGAACTCAGCACAAGATGAAAGTTTCAGTCTGCGTGATGATGGGCAGATCTGGAGGTTTGTCAAGGCTGGTGAAACGTGGAAGAGAGATACCAGCTGGTCTGAGTGTGATCTACCCACAATAACTGGCGATGTAAAAACTGCTACAACTCTGGGAAACTAAACCAGAACAACCTGCCACCCTCTACACACCATCATAAACTGCGAGCAGGGTACAAATTGTTGTCCTTAAATGCTCGCAGTTTATGCAACAAGATACATCTGTTCGAATCCTACGTCAGAAGCATCGACCCTGACTTCATCACAGTCACGGAAACATGGGCACATTCCTTACTCTGTGATGGGGTTTTCACCATTACTGGGTACAACCTTTTCCGCAAGGACCGCATTAACCGCCGTGGTGGTGGTGTGATGGTCTACGCTCGTTCAAACTTTTCGGTAATTCCTTGCGTTGATTTGAACGAATCACAGGAAGAAGTTTTTTTCTGTGACATACATATGACCATGTCAACACTTCTGCTTGGTGTTGTTTATCGCCCCCCAAACTACCATCAGGACACACAGCTTTGCGATATCCTCAGAGTTGCTGCCAAGAAAACAGCCACTTATGTGTTTATTGCAGGTGACTTCAATCGGATGCCAACAGAAAAAAGCGGAATAAATCTTCTAACCATCTCAAGCAAGTGACAAAGAAGGCAGTGCTTGAATTTGAACAGTGCATCGCAACCAATCCTGACTGTAAGGTGTTCTGGAAATATGTTCATTCAAAGCAGAGACCTCACTCTCCAGTTGGTCCTCTTCGCAATCCCCACACAAGCCAGATCACTGACGATCCCAAGGAATGCGCAGAACTCATTGCTGAGTGCTATGCAAGTATTTTTACGGTTGAAAACCAGAATGTACCATCTCCACCATCTCTAACATCAAATTCCATAACAACTATGGAATTTACACCTGCAATGTTGCGACGTCACCTTAAGAATAAGCGCAACTATGCCTCCCCTGGTCTTGATGGTGTGACATACCTGCTTCTCAAACGTGGCGAGGATTTCCTTTTGCGCCAGCTTTCTTTTTTCTTTCAATACTGTCTCAGCAATGGTGCTACTCCGGAGCAGTGGAAAACTGCCAGTGTCATTCCCCTGTTCAAAAAGGGCAACCGCATGTCACCTGTCAACTATCGTCCAGTCAGTCTTACTAGCTGTATGGCCAAACTGATGGAATCCTGTGTCAGAGAAACACTTTGGAACTTCTGGAGCTCTCACAGCCTCATCCGGCCCTCACAGTTTGATTTATCCCTAACTCCAGCTGCTGTGATCAGCTTATTGAGTTCCTTGAGGACATCACCCGGATCACTGACAACGGCTCATGGGTGGATGTTGTTTACCTTGACTTTGCTAAGGCTTTTAATTCTGTGCCACACAAAAGACTTATGGGTGTGAGGGATGATCTTTTCGACTGGCTGAAATCCTTCATTCTCAGCCGAAAGGAAGTAGTCACGGTTCTAGGACAGCATTCTTCACCATATGAGATGTCATCTGGTGTACCACAGGGATCTGTTCTTGGTCCTCTTTTGTTTGTGGCATATATTAATGACATAGATGCCAACTTACAGAATGCCACGGTACTAAAATATGCAGATGACATCAAGCTGTACCTTGAAATCAAAAGGACTGATCCTGAAATTAACAACTCTTTCCTACAGTCAGACCTGGACACAATGCAGCAATGGATCACAGACTGGCAACTGAAGCTGGCTGTGGACAAGTGTACCACCATGCATTTTGGAAGGAAAAGTCCAGCGTCCACATACTCCCTCCACAACACTGACATCAAAAAGTCCTCTTGTGAACGTGACCTGGGCATTACTGTCAGCAACGATTTGCGTTGGACAAAGCATGTCTCTAAGATTGTCAAGAAGGCCGAGGGTGTCTTGGCATCTCTCAGCAAGACCTTTGTTAGCCGCTCTCCAGCCATCTATTTAAAACTGTATACAGCTATGGTGCGACCACACTTGGAATTCGCATCATCAGTCTGGAACCCCTATCTTGCTCGGAACATTGACCTCCTGGAAACTGTTCAGAGACGTGCAACCAAGCGCATACCCTCCATCAGACACCTACCATACTCTGAACGCCTTGCTTCCCTGGGCATGGATTCATTGAAGCTCCGACGTCTGGCAATGGACTTGGTGAATACCCTCAAAGTTTTTAACCATCTCGCCAACTGCAACCCTGAGCGCCTCTTTGATCTCCATGTGTCGAACACACGTGGACATGCCTACAAGATAAGAAAACAGCACAGCTCCCATGACTTTCGCAGACATTTTTTCACGCTCAGAGTTGCTGAAGCATGGAACAAACTGCCTGCGTCAATTGTTAGCTGCCGAGACACTGCATCCTTTAAGACACTCATGCTTCCCGAAATACGCCAAAACTACACCTGATGTACCCCTTCCATACACATGCACACGTGTGTATCATGACTCGTGCACCGTTCATTTTACTGATGTTTGTGCATTGCCCTATGTACTATACATACACTTTTTTGATGAGTTGTGGTGCACCTGGGCACTGTACACAATATTTCATTATTGTTATTGTTATTATATCATGACTCATACACTGTTCATTTTCCTGACATTTGTACATTATTCTATGTACTATACATGCACCTTTGATGAGTTGTAGTGCACCTGAGCACTGTACACAATAATTTCATTATTATTACTCTATATATACTATTGTATTTTCACAGTAAAGGCTTTACCTCACATAATATCTCTCATAACATTTACATTACTCTATATATACTATTGTATTTTCACAGTAAAGTCTTTACCTCACATAATATCTCACATAACATTTACATTACTCTATATATACTATTGTATTTTCACAGTAAAGGCTTTATCTCACTTAATATATCACATAACATTTACATTACTCTATATGTACTATTGTATTTTCACAGTAAAGGCTTTACCTCACTTAATATATCACATAACATTTACATTACTCTATATATACTATTGTATTTTCACAGTAAAGGCTTTACCTCACTTAATATCTCACATAACATTTACATTACTCTATATATACTATTGTATTTTCACAGTAAAGGCTTTATCTCGCATAATATCTCACATAACATTTACATTACTCTATATATACTATTATATTTTCACAGTAAAGGCTTTACCTCACTTAATATATCACATAACATTTACGTTACTCTATATATACTATTGTATTTTCACAGTAAAGGCTTTACCTCACTTAATATCTCACATAACATTTACATTACTCTATATATACTGGGCATTGTGTGCAGAGGATATACGCAGACTAGAGAGGAACGAAGCTTGCATGCTCCGCTAGATGTGTAACAGTAATATACGTGAACGGCAAAGCATAAACGAACTAAGGAAAAAATTAGAGATAAGAGGGATCAGATGTTGTTTACTCAAGAGAAGGCTACGTTGGTATGGACACGTGATGCGCATGAAAGTCGATAGCTGTATAACAAAGTGCAGGGCAATAAAGATAGACGGTAGCCACGGAATAGGCAGACCTAGAAAAACCTGGGACGAGCTGATAAACTCCGACCTCACACACTTACACCTCTCCAAGACAATGTCACTGGACCGAGACCTTTGGCGGTACTCAGTAACAGAGAAGACCCGCCTTGCCAGTAGGCATCTCTAACAAAATACACCCCGTCCCGCCACCACCCCCACCCCATCCACACCACCCCGTTCTATGTAAAGTTATGTTGGTGCCGCGCCATCCAGGCCAAAACAAATGAGATTGTGTAGGTGTCACGACAAAAAAACAGACAGTCCACGCTGTAATGTGGCCGTGTAGGCAACACGGTAAAAACCTCCCAGACCCACACTGTAAATGTGGTTGGTGTTAGGAAGGGCATCCAACTGTAGAAAACCTGCCAGACAGTCCTATGCGAGCAAGACAATCACTCTTGCCTCAAGTGGGACTACCCCCGTCCAAACCCATGCAAGCGTGGAACACGGACGTTAAACGTTGATGATGATGATGATGATACTATTGTATTATCACAGTAAAGGTTTTACCTCACATAATACCTCACATAACATTTACATTACTCTATATATACTATTGTATTTTCACAGTAAAGGTTTACCACACATAATATCTCACATAACATTTACATTACTCTATATATACTATTATATTTTCACAGTAAAGGTTTTACCTCACTTAATATATCACATAACATTTACATTACTCTATATATATTATTGTATTTTCACAGTAAAGGTTTTACCTCACATAATATCTCACATAACATTTACAGTACTCTATATATACTGTTGTATTTTCACAGTAAAGGCTTTACCTCACATAATATCTCACATAACATTTACATTACTCTATATATACTGTTGTATTTTCACAGTAAAGGCTTTACCTCACATAATATCTCACATAACATCTCGTATACGAGAGACGTGTGTGAACAAGCTCAGCTACTGAGTCGGATTTACTTACTCAAAAGTGAGTTTTGATTAATTTTTTATACTGTAATATACGTTAACCCCTTGCCTTGGTCGTCAAACTTTGAGTTTATTTATTTTCGCCCCTTTTTGGGGCGAATTTTCCAGTTAAAAACTTATTACGGCAAACTAATAGAAATGGACGGAATTTTCACATCTCATCCTAACGTGAAAGCCACGCCCCCTAAGAAAGGTGATACAGAGAAGCTAGAAGCACAAGGCTCTAAGTCTTCCCTCCTCACTTCTGCAAAAGAAACATGGAACACGGAATTAAAAGAAAAATTTGTAAAAATGGGTGAAAACCCAGAAAGTCACATAAACGCAGACAAAAACAACAACGACAATAACAGCAATAGTCACAACACCAACCAAGGAAAAAATAACGAGAACACCAAACAAAGCGAACCCGCTACTGGTGCCTCCTTTGCACAGGCGGTCCGGAAAACACAAACCTGCAAGCAACTGGACATTACAACTCTGAGAGAAAAGATGAAGGAAGCAAAACAGTATGTAACTTTCAAAGAAGGAGGAGACTTCACAATCACCTCCCCACAAGAAATCAAAAGAGACATGACGCTAAGAACGATATCTTTCAGAACAATTTCCAACATAACAAGGAAACCAGCTCAATTATCCCAAAAAGAGATTGAGCTGGTCCTAAAAAATGTGTGGAGTGATATATCGTTCATACAAAAAGGGCCACTCTATGGGAATATAACGGTCCTAATGAAGAATCAATTGACGGCCAGGAAATACTCTGTGGCGCCAATTGTTTCCAAGCTACATACATTTTTCCCCACATATTTAGGGAAAAGAACGCAGAAAATAAGGGTCTCCGGAATCCGGCCAAATGCATGCATTTCCTGGGTACTAACAGGATTTTTAGAAGACGAGGACGGAATCCTCTCAGTAGGAGAAGTCACCACAGACGTTTTCGGCGGTTTGAGCGTGGAGGTTCTGGTCCAAATGAGACCAGAACGAATAGCTAGAATACCATAGAGGGTGTCCCTCGATGGAGAAACATTTATATACATTTCAGCCGAGGGTAGGAGGCCCATATGTTACTACTGTTCAAGCAGGGGTCATCTAAGGGCTGCTTGTCCTCAATTGACAAAAAAAAAGGCTCTTTTGCCTACACCCCACACACCACCACCGCCACCTCCACCACCACCACCACAACAACAACAAAAACAACACGGAAAAATAACACAAGACACGGCCCCACCCAAAACAACTCCCAAAACACACAAATACAAAAAAACCCCAAAATACACCACTACCCGACAGCACGGACGAGGACCCAGCTGAAACGGCACCTAGTGACGAAGAGGGGGAACCCTTCGAACCTGTAAAAAGGAAAAAAAGAAAGCACCACTCGAACATAAACGAAACAAACACACAACCACCAACAAAAACAAAACAAACAGAACAAACAAAATCCGCCCCACCCCAAAACATAACACATACAACAAAACGTAAGCACACACAAGAACAACAAACAAACACAACACAAATAAAACAGTATACATACATTAACACAAATAACAAAGAACTAGTAAAAACAATACACAAAGACCCTTCGGTGGAAACTGAAGGGCAATTCTTTGCAAGTGCGGCCAACAAACCGCATTTAAAAATGATAAGACTCCCAATGGACACCTATGCAAAACTAAGAGAGAACTTTCCTGAGGACGTGGGGAAAACATGTACTCGACCCTATAACCGCGTCCTCTTGAAACGTTTCCCCACCCACACCTCACCAAACACCCCCACTCCACCACAGAACAACACCCCACCAAACAACCCCTCCAATACGCCCATGGATATTGTGCAACCTGCTCCTCAGGAGCCGAACAGGTAGGTCCTTCCTCTTTTAACCAACATGGCTGATATAAGAGTTGGGTGTCTGAATGTACGTGGCCTGGGACTGTCTTGGAAACAAGGCAAACTTTTAAACGATCTCAGGTCGCATAGAATGGATGTAATGGCTATTTGCGAGTCCAGGATCAGCAGCGAGCACCAACTGGCGCCCCTCTTCGACGACTTTGAGATCTTCGCATCTCTCTGTCAACCGGGGGGTGGGGGTGGAGTTGTCGTTCTGCTGCGAAAACACCTGGGCCTCGCCATACAGAAGGTGCACCTGGACCCGGAGGGTCGACTGGTGGTTTTAGACGTCGGCAGTAGTGAAAGTGGAGCCCTTAGACTAATAGCTGTGTACGCCCCTTTTTGGGCAGCGCGGCCGGAATACTTCCAACGTCTGGAAACTTTTCTGGGAACGTCCCGCTCCTTGCTTTTAGTGGGGGACTGGAATGGTATCCTGGATGCACGTTGGGACTATGTAGGGGCATGTGCCAATAGAGGGGGGTGTAAAAGCCTCAAAAGGTTAATCGGCCGATTTGACCTGGCCGATAGATATCGACTAGATTTTCCGACTGTACCACTATGGACGTGGACCAATCGCAGTGGAACATCTAGGTCGTACCTAGATAGGGTCCTAGTTAGAGAGAACGATAGGGACACATTTAGCTGTCCAAAAATGTTCATGGTTGACTATTCGGATCACAAGTTAGTGACCTGCATAGCCAACCTTGATAGAACCCATAGACAGGGACCCGGTTACTGGAAGCTGAACTTGTCCTTACCGAGAAGCAAAGCTTACAGTAAACGGATTAGCACGTTAGTTAAGCAGAGTTTGACAGGGGCAATTGTCAACAACAGGTGGTGGAGCTCTCTTAAGAGAGCAATTAGAATAGAATCGATAGGTTTTAGTCAGGAATTAGCAAGGGATAGGAACAAGACGGAAAGGGAATTAGTAGATAGAGTAGAAGAGGCGATTAGGAGTGGCAATGTAGCCGGCGTGCTGGCATCAAGAATGGCCTTAGACCAGTTCTTTGAGGTGAAGCATGAAGGCTGCGTTGTCAGGAGTAAAATACGTGCTCTGGGTAATGAGGGAGCCAAAGCTGTGAGCTGGGCCCGAGTGACAGAGGCAAAAAGTGGGAACAAGTCCACGATTCGGTCTTTGAAGGACCAGGATGGGCGTGTGATCCTTGAACCTGGGCAGATGTGTGCGGCCTTTCAGCGGCACTTTGCACGACTGTTCGAGAGGGGCGGCGTGCCGGGTGAGACTATGGATTTCAATCCATACCTCGACGGTCTGCCGCGCCTCTCGGACGCGGAGGCGAAGTCCTGCGAAAGGACGATTTCAGCTGCTGAGATAGGGGCGGCGCTGAGCCAATGCGGCAAACGCAAATCCCCGGGTCTCGATGGTCTACCATACGAGCTATATGTAGCGATGCCGGACTTGTTCTCCGATATCCTCGAAGCGGTCTACTGCAACTGGCAGCAGAACGGGAGAATTCCCAGTTCTGTGACCAAGGGCGTAGTTACGCTGGTGAGGAAGGATGAGAACAAGGGGGATGACATAAGTAACTTCAGGCCCATAACTCTGCTAAATACAGAGTTAAAGATTTTGGCCAAGGTGTTAGCGAAGAGGTTGGCGCTTGTCGTTGGAAACCTGGTGGGAGAAGCGCAGACATGCGCAATCCCGTCCAGGTCCATTCACGACAATCTCCACCTTATGCGATACATCATAGAGAGGGTAGGGAATGAACCCGGCTTTGGTGGGGCCCTGATCAACTTGGATCAATCTAAAGCTTTCGATAGGGTTGACCATCGTTACCTGGATGCGGTGCTCGCGGCGGCAGGCTTCGGACCCGTTTTCAGGGGTTGGATTGCTGCGATGCACAGCAGCAACGTCTGCTCAAGGGTCAAGGTGAACGGCCACCTCTCGGAGCCGTTCCAAATCATGCGATCCATCCGACAGGGATGCCCTCTCTCCTCCCTACTGTATGTGCTGGCTCTTGAGCCACTACTGCGGAAGTTGGAGCGGTTGCAGGGCATCCCTTTGGAACCGGGATTGCAGAAAGCGGCGTCGGCCTACGCCGATGACGTGACAGTAATGGTGTCGAAAACCTCGCAAATCGGTGAGATCGGCACCTTACTGGAGGAATATGAAAGGTTTACAGGAGCCAAGCTGAACCGGGACAAGTCCGTCGGTTTGCAACTCGGAACATGGAGAGGCAAACCGATGCCCTCCAACGACGTCGTCGGACGCTGGACGGAGGGCCCGGTGAAGCTGCTTGGGGTCTGGTTCGGACCAGACCTCCAGGTGGAGAAAAACTGGAACGAGGTAACGGCCAGGGTGTTTGCACTCACCCAGAAGTGGGCCCAGTGCAAACTATCCCTGAAAGGTCGAGCGGAGGTGGCGAATACTTATATAGCATCCGTCATCTACTACCGCTTGACCGTCGTGCCTTGCCCAGTGAAAAGACTCGCCAAAATGGAGTGCGCGCTGTTCCAATTTCTTTGGAACAAGCGGACCCCTTTGGTGAGGAGATCCATCTGCTGTCAACACCCTTCGAAAGGAGGGCTGGGGATGCCGTGGCTACAGATGCGTAAACACGCATTAAGGCTACGGCACCTCCAGGTATTCCTCACCGGTCAACCGGTGTGGGCCCCGTTTGTGAGGCGAGCCTTTCCCAGACTCGTCTCGCTCACCGAGCTGCAATCCTGGGTCAAGCAAAGACCGAGAAAAGTGGGCGACTGGCACATTGAATGTGCCCAGGCGCTCACGGCCCTCTGGAAAGCGGACCCGGCAATCAGTGGAGACTCCACCTCGACATTCTATAGAGGGTTGGTACGCAGCAGGTGCGACGATGCTCTCGGAGAAGCTCTAGGCATGGAGGAAGATGAACTGGCCAGTCTGTTCGGTAGGACGTTTGGCCCTGGACCGATGGACAACTTCCAAAAGTCCCTGGCTTGGCAGTGCTACCGAGGGGCTCTACCCGTTCGAGACAAGCTCCACAGGCATGGGAGCCTGGGTAGAGATCCTTTGAATAAGATCTGTCCGAGATGCGTGCATGATGACGAAACCGTTGCGCACGCATTCGTACACTGCCCAGGCATTGCTGACCTGTGGGGCTATGTGGAACGACTACTGTCGAGGGTGGGACCAATCCGGTTGACCACCGAGTCCATTGTCACGATCAAACCGCCTCCCCCTTTCAAAAACGAAGGAGAGGCGGTTTTTCTCTGTGTGGTAGCCATGGCTAAAGAAGTTGTATGGTGGACGAGGCTGAAAGGGCTGAGGTCAGACACCTTTCTCTCCGGCCAACAACTGGTCCCCTTTTTCAAATACCATTTTAAAAGAAGGATCAGAATGGAGAGAGAGGTGCTCTACCCCAGCAAGTTTTATGAAAGGTGGGTGAAAGTAGGGAGAATGGCCAGAGTGAATGGGTCTTCTCTCTATATCAGCCTGTAGGTGAAAGAAGAGGAAAAAGCGGAGACGAGGGAAGCACCTACTCTTTGTGCTCCTGAGGAGAAGGGTTACACATTTTTTCCAGGGTGTGTGCGACCCATGTTAATGCCCCCTCCCTATTGAGGACTTCGTTTGTTGTTGTTATTTCATTGTTATATTTTTGTACTCGTTAATTATATGTAAACTTCCCCCCTTGTATCTGTCCCTACCTTTTGTGCCCTAGTGGCAAATAAAGAAACCACTCTATATATACTATTATATTTTCACAGTAAAGGTTTTACCTCACATAATATCTCACATAACATTTACATTACTCTATATATACTATTGTATTTTCACAGTAAAGGCTTTACCTCACATAATATCTCATAACATTTACATTACTCTATATATACTATTGTATTGTCACAGTAAAGGCTTTATCTCACATAATATCTCACATAACATTTACATTACTCTATATCTACTATTGTATTGTCACAGTAAAGGTTTTACCTCACATAATATCTCACATAACATTTACATTACTCTATATATACTATTGTATTTTCACAGTAAAGGCTTTACATCACATAATACCTCACATAACATTTACATTACTCTATATATACTATTGTATTTTCACAGTAAAGGCTTTACCTCACATAATATCTCACATAACATTTACATTACTCGATATATACTATTATATTTTCACAGTAAAGGTTTTACCTCACATAATATCTCACATAACATTTACATTACTCTATATATACTATTATATTTTCACAGTAAAGGTTTTACCTCACATAATATCTCACATAACATTTACATTACTCTATATATACTATTATATTTTCACAGTAAAGGTTTTACCTCACATAATATCTCACATAACATTTACATTACTCTATATATACTATTGTATTTTCACAGTAAAGGCTTTACCTCACATAATATCTCATAACATTTACATTACTCTATATATACTATTGTATTGTCACAGTAAAGGCTTTATCTCACATAATATCTCACATAACATTTACATTACTCTATATCTACTATTGTATTGTCACAGTAAAGGTTTTACCTCACATAATATCTCACATAACATTTACATTACTCTATATATACTATTGTATTTTCACAGTAAAGGCTTTACATCACATAATACCTCACATAACATTTACATTACTCTATATATACTATTATATTTTCACAGTAAAGGTTTTACCTCACATAATATCTCACATAACATTTACATTACTCTATATATACTATTATATTTTCATGGTAAAAGCTTTACCTCACATAATATCTCACATAACATTTACATTACTCTATATATACTATTATATTTTCACAGTAACGGTTTTACCTCACATAATATCTCACATAACATTTACATTACTCTATATATACTATTATATTTTCACAGTAACGGTTTTACCTCACATAATATCTCACATAACATTTACATTACTCTATATATACTATTATATTTTCACAGTAAAGGTTTTACCTCACATAATATCTCACATAACATTTACATTACTCTATATATACTATTATATTTTCATGGTAAAAGCTTTACATAAATATCTCACATAATATCGAATCTATGAAATTTCGATATTATTCATTTTGAGAACAATACCTTAACGTCAGTATGAGTGGACAGATACAGCCAGTTTGAACAGAAAAAGGTGACAGAATTCTGGCCGGATATGTCCGGTTTAAATGCTAAAGGGTTAATCTCCCTTTCTCTGCCCCTCATTCACATACTTCCCCCCTCTCTCTCCTCTCAAACAGTTCCCCCTCTCCCCTTCGTCTCCCTTTTTCCCACCCCTCTTCTTCCCTCTTCTATTCTAACTGTATAATTAAGTTTTTATCTAATTAATTAATGAATCTGTTTATAATTACAGAACCTCTACTCCAGTGAAGAGATGGCTCAAGCTTATAAATACTTGGCAAACTTCTACCTTCGACAGAACCTCTTGGATGAGGCCTACCATGCTGCTCAACAGTGTACCTCATACAATGAAGTAGGGCTTTACACATAATATACACCTTGTACACTCTGTAAAGTGGTAGTGTTGGTACCATGCTGCTCAACAGTGTACCTCATACAATGAAGTAGGGCTTTACACATAATATACACCTTGTACACTCTGTAAAGTGGTAGTGTTGGTACCATGCTGCTCAACAGTGTACCTCATACAATGAAGTAGGGCTTTACACATAATATACACCTTGTACACTCTGTAAAGTGGTAGTGTTGGTACCATGCTGCTCAACAGTGTACCTCATACAATGAAGTAGGGCTTTACACATAATATACACCTTGTACACTCTGTAAAGTGGTAGTGTTGGTACCATGATAAAATACACCCAGTACACTCTGTAAAGTGGTAGTGTTGGTACCATGATAAAATACACCCAGTACACTCTGTAAAGTGGTAGTGTTGGTACCATGATAAAATACACCCAGAACACTCTGTAAAGTGGTAGTGTTGGTACCATGATAAAATACACCCAGTACACTCTGTAAAGTGGTAGTGTTGGTACCATGATAAAATACACCCAGTACACTCTGTAAAGTGGTAGTGTTGGTACCATGATAAAATACACCCAGTACACTCTGTAAAGTGGTAGTGTTGGTGTCATGATAAAATACACCCAATACACTCTGTAAAGTGGTAGTGTTGGTACCATGATAAAATACACCCAGTACACTCTGTAAAGTGGTAGTGTTGGTGTCATGATAAAATACACCCAGTACACTCTGTAAAGTGGTAGTGTTGGTACCATGATAAAATACACCCAGTACACTCTGTAAAGTGGTAGTGTTGGTGTCATGATAAAATACACCCAGTACACTCTGTAAAGTGGTAGTGTTGGTACCATGATAAAATACACCCAGAACACTCTGTAAAGTGGTAGTGTTGGTGTCATGATAAAATACACCCAGTACACTCTGTAAAGTGGTAGTGTTGGTACCATGATAAAATACACCCAGTACACTCTGTAAAGTGGTAGTGTTGGTGTCATGATAAAATACACCCAGTACACTCTGTAAAGTGGTAGTGTTGGTACCATGCTAAAATACACCCTGTACACTCTGTAAAGTGGTAGTGTTGGTACCATGATAAAATACACCCAGTACACTCTGTAAAGTGGTAGTAACAGTGTCATTATAAAATACACCCAGTACACTGTAAAGTGGTAGTGTTGGTGTCATGATAAAATACACCCAGTACACTCTGTAAAGTGGTAGTGATGGTGACATTATAAAATACACCCAGTACACTCTGCAAAGTGGTAGTGGTCAGTTAATAAGTAGTGGCTGTATTCTATGTTATATATTTCATGGTTGCTTGTGTCTAACTTAGCCAAATATATGTGTTTATGTTTTCTTACTTTTATTCTTCAGACAAAAGAAGAAGGGAAAGCGTTATTGCGACAGATTGCCCATCTGCGTGTTGGTGACGGAAGCAGTCAAATGGAAGAAAGTACAGACACAATTGGAAGTGAATTAAATGACTCAAATGTTGAACATCCTCCTTTGATGCAGATTATTAGTGGAAGACATCGCTTCACACCTCCTTAAACATCAAACCTCGTATTAAATAAAATATATGTTACTTTAAATTATTGTGCCTTTTTTTAATCTTTAATTAAATTTCATTGAGAAGGAAGAAAAGCACCCAGTCCACTCTGTAAGGTGGTTGTGTTGGTGACACAACAAACAACACCCAGTCCACTCTGTAAGGTGGTTGTGTTGGTAACACAACAAACACACCCAGTCCACTCTGTAAGGTGGTTGTGTTGGTAACACAACAAACACACCCAGTCCACTCTGTAAGGTGGTTGTGTTGGTGACAACAAACACACCCAGCCCACTCTGTAAGCTGGTTGTGTTGGTTACACAACAAACAACACGCAGTCCACTCTGTAAAGTGGTCATGTTGGTTATAAGACAAAAAGCACCCAGTTCTGAAATGACCACAATATAGTGATACTGTGGTCGTTTCAGTCCCGTGATTAAAAGCACCCAGTCCACCCTGTATTACACCAGTTTCACTTTGGAGGTGAATATTACACCAGTTTCACTTTGGGGGTGAATTTTACACCTGTTTCATTTTGGGGGTGAAATTTGTATTTCCTATTGTTTTTAATGTGTTATGAAAGAATATGGTCTTTAAAATGGTTGGAAATCGGTAAAAAACACATTAAATAATGGAGTTGTGAAACAAAAACTAATCTTTAAGTGAAATGTAAAACATTTTAAATATTAAAAGATTAAAACTTCATAAATATATTCTCCGCTCATGAGAATTTCAAAGCTGCACCATCTAAACAATGTGTTGATTAGCTGCCTTAACTTATAAACAGGGGTTTGGATTTTTGCCTATTTCTCAACAAAATTATTAACCATCTTGCCAACAACAACCCTGAGCACCTTTTTGATTCCCATGTGTCTAACACACATGGACATCCCAACAAAGTCAGAAAACAACACAGCTCCCATGACTTTCGGAAACATTTTTTCATGCTCAGAGTTGCCGAATCATGGAACAAACTACTTGCATCAGTTGTTAGCTGTCGAGACACTGCATCCTTTAAAACCTCCATGGAACAAACTACCTGCATCAGTTGTTAGCTGTCGAGACACTGCATCCTTTAAAACCTCCATGGAACAAACTAAATGCATCAGTTGTTAGCTGTCGAGACACTGCATCCTTTAAAACCTCCATGGAACAAACTACCTGCATCAGTTGTTAGCTGTCGACACACTGCATCCTTTAAAACCTCCATGGAACAAACTACCTGCATCAGTTGTTAGCTGTCGAGACACTGCATCCTTTAAAACCTCCATGGAACAAACTAACTCCATCAGTTGTTAGCTGTCGAGACACTGCATACTTTAAAACCTCCATGGAACAAACTACCTGCATCAGTTGTTAGCTGTCGAGACACTGCATCCTTTAAAACCTCCATGGAACAAACTACCTGCATCAGTTGTTAGCTGTCGAGACACTGCATCCTTTAAAACCTCCATGGAACAAACTACCTGCATCAGTTATTAGCTGTCTAGACACTGCATCCTTTAAAACCTCCATGGAACAAACTACCTGCATCAGTTATTAGCTGTCAAGACACTGCATCCTTTAAAACCTCCATGGAACAAACTACCTGCATCAGTTGTTAGCTGTCGAAACACTGCATCCTTTAAAACCTCCATGGAACAAACTACCTGCATCAGTTGTTAGCTGTCGAGACACTGCATCCTTTAAAACCTCCATGGAACAAACTACCTGCATCAGTTGTTAGCTGTCGAGACACTGCATCCTTTAAAACCTCCATGGAACAAACTACCTGCATCAGTTGTTAGCTGTCGAGACACTGCATCCTTTAAAACCTCCATGGAACAAACTACCTGCATCAGTTGTTAGCTGTCGAGACACTGCATCCTTTAAAACCTCCATGGAACAAACTACCTGCATCAGTTATTAGCTGTCTAGACACTGCATCCTTTAAAACCTCCATGGAACAAACTACCTGCATCAGTTATTAGCTGTCAAGACACTGCATCCTTTAAAACCTCCATGGAACAAACTACCTGCATCAGTTGTTAGCTGTCGAAACACTGCATCCTTTAAAACCTCCATGGAACAAACTACCTGCATCAGTTGTTAGCTGTCGAGACACTGCATACTTTAAAACCTCCATGGAACAAACTACCTGCATCAGTTGTTAGCTGTCGAGACACTGCATCCTTTAAAACCTCCATGGAACAAACTACCTGCATCAGTTGTTAGCTGTCGAGACACTGCATCCTTTAAACCCTCCATGGAACAAACTACCTGCATCAGTTGTTAGCTGTCGAGACACTGCATCCTTTAAAACCTCCATGGAACAAACTAAATGCATCAGTTGTTAGCTGTCGAGACACTGCATCCTTTAAAACCTCCATGGAACAAACTACCTGCATCAGTTGTTAGCTGTCGAGACACTGCATCCTTTAAAACCTCCATGGAAGAAACTACCTGCATCAGTTGTTAGCTGTCGAAACACTGCATCCTTTAAAACCTCCATGGAACAAACTACCTGCATCAGTTGTTAGCTGTCGAGACACTGCATCCTTTAAAACCTCCATGGAACAAACTACCTGCATCAGTTGTTAGCTGTCGAGACACTGCATCCTTTAAAACCTCCATGGAACAAACTACCTGCATCAGTTATTAGCTGTCGAGACACTGCATCCTTTAAAACCTCCATGGAACAAACTACCTGCATCAGTTGTTAGCTGTCGAAACACTGCATCCTTTAAAACCTCCATGGAACAAACTACCTGCATCAGTTGTTAGCTGTCGAGACACTGCATCCTTTAAAACCTCCATGGAACAAACTACCTGCATCAGTTGTTAGCTGTCGAGACACTGCATACTTTAAAACCTCCATGGAACAAACTACCTGCATCAGTTGTTAGCTGTCGAGACACTGCATCCTTTAAACCCTCCATGGAACAAACTACCTGCATCAGTTGTTAGCTGTCGAGACACTGCATCCTTTAAAACCTCCATGGAACAAACTAAATGCATCAGTTGTTAGCTGTCGAGACACTGCATCCTTTAAAACCTCCATGGAACAAACTACCTGCATCAGTTGTTAGCTGTCGAGACACTGCATCCTTTAAAACCTCCATGGAACAAACTACCTGCATCAGTTATTAGCTGTCGAGACACTGCATCCTTTAAAACCTCCATGGAACAAACTACCTGCATCAGTTGTTAGGTGTCGAAACACTGCATCCTTTAAAACCTCCATGGAACAAACTACCTGCATCAGTTGTTAGCTGTCGAGACACTGCATCCTTTAAAACCTCCATGGAACAAACTACCTGCATCAGTTGTTAGCTGTCGAGACACTGCATCCATTAAAACCTCCATGGAACAAACTAACTGCATCAGTTGTTAGCTGTCGAGACACTGCATCCTTTAAAACCTCCATGGAACAAACTACCTGCATCAGTTGTTAGCTGTCGAGACACTGCATCCATTAAAACCTCCATGGAACAAACTAACTGCATCAGTTGTTAGCTGTCGAGACACTGCATCCTTTAAAACCTCCATGGAACAAACTAAATGCATCAGTTGTTAGCTGTCGAGACACTGCATCCTTTAAAACCTCCATGGAACAAACTACCTGCATCAGTTGTTAGCTGTCGACACACTGCATCCTTTAAAACCTCCATGGAACAAACTACCTGCATCAGTTGTTAGCTGTCGAGACACTGCATCCTTTAAAACCTCCATGGAACAAACTAACTCCATCAGTTGTTAGCTGTCGAGACACTGCATACTTTAAAACCTCCATGGAACAAACTACCTGCATCAGTTGTTAGCTGTCGAGACACTGCATCCTTTAAAACCTCCATGGAACAAACTACCTGCATCAGTTGTTAGCTGTCGAGACACTGCATCCTTTAAAACCTCCATGGACCAAACTACCTGCATCAGTTATTAGCTGTCTAGACACTGCATCCTTTAAAACCTCCATGGAACAAACTACCTGCATCAGTTATTAGCTGTCAAGACACTGCATCCTTTAAAACCTCCATGGAACAAACTACCTGCATCAGTTGTTAGCTGTCGAAACACTGCATCCTTTAAAACCTCCATGGAACAAACTACCTGCATCAGTTGTTAGCTGTCGAGACACTGCATCCTTTAAAACCTCCATGGAACAAACTACCTGCATCAGTTGTTAGCTGTCGAGACACTGCATCCTTTAAAACCTCCATGGAACAAACTACCTGCATCAGTTGTTAGCTGTCGAGACACTGCATCCTTTAAAACCTCCATGGAACAAACTACCTGCATCAGTTGTTAGCTGTCGAAACACTGCATCCTTTAAAACCTCCATGGAACAAACTACCTGCATCAGTTGTTAGCTGTCGAGACACTGCATCCTTTAAAACCTCCATGGAACAAACTACCTGCATCAGTTGTTAGCTGTCGAGACACTGCATACTTTAAAACCTCCATGGAACAAACTACCTGCATCAGTTGTTAGCTATCGAGACACTGCATCCTTTAAACCCTCCATGGAACAAACTACCTGCATCAGTTGTTAGCTGTCGAGACACTGCATCCTTTAAAACCTCCATGGAACAAACTAAATGCATCAGTTGTTAGCTGTCGAGACACTGCATCCTTTAAAACCTCCATGGAACAAACTACCTGCATCAGTTGTTAGCTGTCGAGACACTGCATCCTTTAAAACCTCCATGGAACAAACTACCTGCATCAGTTATTAGCTGTCGAGACACTGCATCCTTTAAAACCTCCATGGAACAAACTACCTGCATCAGTTGTTAGGTGTCGAAACACTGCATCCTTTAAAACCTCCATGGAACAAACTACCTGCATCAGTTGTTAGCTGTCGAGACACTGCATCCTTTAAAACCTCCATGGAACAAACTACCTGCATCAGTTGTTAGCTGTCGAGACACTGCATCCATTAAAACCTCCATGGAACAAACTAACTGCATCAGTTGTTAGCTGTCGAGACACTGCATCCTTTAAAACCTCCATGGAACAAACTACCTGCATCAGTTGTTAGCTGTCGAGACACTGCATCCTTTAAAACCTCCATGGAACAAACTACCTGCATCAGTTGTTAGCTGTCGAGACACTGCATCCTTTAAAACCTCCATGGAACAAACTACCTGCATCAGTTATTAGCTGTCTAGACACTGCATCCTTTAAAACCTCCATGGAACAAACTACCTGCATCAGTTATTAGCTGTCAAGACACTGCATCCTTTAAAACCTCCATGGAACAAACTAACTGCATCAGTTGTTAGCTGTCGAGACACTGCATCCATTAAAACCTCCATGGAACAAACTAACTGCATCAGTTGTTAGCTGTCGAGACACTGCATCCTTTAAAACCTCCATGGAACAAACTACCTGCATCAGTTGTTAGCTGTCGAGACACTGCATCCTTTAAAACCTCCATGGAACAAACTACCTGCATCAGTTGTTAGCTGTCGAGACACTGCATCCTTTAAAACCTCCATGGAACAAACTACCTGCATCAGTTATTAGCTGTCTAGACACTGCATCCTTTAAAACCTCCATGGAACAAACTACCTGCATCAGTTATTAGCTGTCAAGACACTGCATCCTTTAAAACCTCCATGGAACAAACTAACTGCATCAGTTGTTAGCTGTCGAGACACTGCATCCATTAAAACCTCCATGGAACAAACTAACTGCATCAGTTGTTAGCTGTCGAGACACTGCATCCTTTAAAACCTCCATGGAACAAACTACCTGCATCAGTTATTAGCTGTCTAGACACTGCATCCTTTAAAACCTCCATGGAACAAACTACCTGCATCAGTTATTAGCTGTCAAGACACTGCATCCTTTAAAACCTCCATGGAACAAACTACCTGCATCAGTTGTTAGCTGTCGAAACACTGCATCCTTTAAAACCTCCATGGAACAAACTACCTGCATCAGTTGTTAGCTGTCGAGACACTGCATACTTTAAAACCTCCATGGAACAAACTACCTGCATCAGTTGTTAGCTGTCGAGACACTGCATCCTTTAAAACCTCCATGGAACAACCTACCTGCATCAGTTGTTAGCTGTCGAGACACTGCATCCTTTAAACCCTCCATGGAACAAACTACCTGCATCAGTTGTTAGCTGTCGAGACACTGCATCCTTTAAAACCTCCATGGAACAAACTAAATGCATCAGTTGTTACCTGTCGAGACACTGCATCCTTTAAAACCTCCATGGAACAAACTACCTGCATCAGTTGTTAGCTGTCGAGACACTGCATCCTTTAAAACCTCCATGGAACAAACTACCTGCATCAGTTGTTAGCTGTCGAAACACTGCATCCTTTAAAACCTCCATGGAACAAACTACCTGCATCAGTTGTTAGCTGTCGAGACACTGCATCCTTTAAAACCTCCATGGAACAAACTACCTGCATCAGTTGTTAGCTCTCGAGACACTGCATCCTTTAAAACCTCCATGGAACAAACTACCTGCATCAGTTATTAGCTGTCGAGACACTGCATCCTTTAAAACCTCCATGGAACAAACTACCTGCATCAGTTGTTAGCTGTCGAAACACTGCATCCTTTAAAACCTCCATGGAACAAACTACCTGCATCAGTTGTTAGCTGTCGAGACACTGCATCCTTTAAAACCTCCATGGAACAAACTACCTGCATCAGTTGTTAGCTCTCGAGACACTGCATCCTTTAAAACCTCCATGGAACAAACTACCTGCATCAGTTATTAGCTGTCGAAACACTGCATCCTTTAAAACCTCCATGGAACAAACTACCTGCATCAGTTGTTAGCTGTCGAGACACTGCATCCTTTAAAACCTCCATGGAACAAACTACCTGCATCAGTTGTTAGCTCTCGAGACACTGCATCCTTTAAAACCTCCATGGAACAAACTACCTGCATCAGTTATTAGCTGTCGAGACACTGCATCCTTTAAAACCTCCATGGAACAAACTACCTGCATCAGTTGTTAGCTGTCGAAACACTGCATCCTTTAAAACCTCCATGGAACAAACTACCTGCATCAGTTGTTAGCTGTCGAGACACTGCATCCTTTAAAACCTCCATGGAACAAACTACCTGCATCAGTTGTTAGCTCTCGAGACACTGCATCCTTTAAAACCTCCATGGAACAAACTACCTGCATCAGTTATTAGCTGTCGAGACACTGCATCCTTTAAAACCTCCATGGAACAAACTACCTGCATCAGTTGTTAGCTGTCGAAACACTGCATCCTTTAAAACCTCCATGGAACAAACTACCTGCATCAGTTGTTAGCTGTCGAGACACTGCATCCTTTAAAACCTCCATGGAACAAACTACCTGCATCAGTTGTTAGCTCTCGAGACACTGCATCCTTTAAAACCTCCATGGAACAAACTACCTGCATCAGTTATTAGCTGTCGAGACACTGCATCCTTTAAAACCTCCATGGAACAAACTACCTGCATCAGTTGTTAGCTGTCGAAACACTGCATCCTTTAAAACCTCCATGGAACAAACTACCTGCATCAGTTGTTAGCTGTCGAGACACTGCATCCTTTAAAACCTCCATGGAACAAACTACCTGCATCAGTTGTTAGCTGTCGAGACACTGCATCCTTTAAAACCTGCATGGAACAAACTACCTGCATCAGTTGTTAGCTGTCGAGACACTGCATCCTTTAAAACCTCCATGGAACAAACTACCTGCATCAGTTGTTAGCTGTCGAGACACTGCATACTTTAAAACCTCCATGGAACAAACTACCTGCATCAGTTGTTAGCTGTCGAGACACTGCATCCTTTAAACCCTCCATGGAACAAACTACCTGCATCAGTTGTTAGCTGTCGAGACACTGCATCCTTTAAAACCTCCATGGAACAAACTACCTGCATCAGTTGTTAGCTGTCGAGACACTGCATCCTTTAAAACCTCCATGGAACAAACTAAATGCATCAGTTGTTAGCTGTCGAGACACTGCATCCTTTAAAACCTCCATGGAACAAACTACCTGCATCAGTTGTTAGCTGTCGAGACACTGCATCCTTTAAAACCTCCATGGAAGAAACTACCTGCATCAGTTGTTAGCTGTCGAAACACTGCATCCTTTAAAACCTCCATGGAACAAACTACCTGCATCAGTTGTTAGCTGTCGAGACACTGCATCCTTTAAAACCTCCATGGAACAAACTACCTGCATCAGTTGTTAGCTGTCGAGACACTGCATCCTTTAAAACCTCCATGGAACAAACTACCTGCATCAGTTATTAGCTGTCGAGACACTGCATCCTTTAAAACCTCCATGGAACAAACTACCTGCATCAGTTGTTAGCTGTCGAAACACTGCATCCTTTAAAACCTCCATGGAACAAACTACCTGCATCAGTTGTTAGCTGTCGAGACACTGCATCCTTTAAAACCTCCATGGAACAAACTACCTGCATCAGTTGTTAGCTGTCGAGACACTGCATACTTTAAAACCTCCATGGAACAAACTACCTGCATCAGTTGTTAGCTGTCGAGACACTGCATCCTTTAAACCCTCCATGGAACAAGCTACCTGCATCAGTTGTTAGCTGTCGAGACACTGCATCCTTTAAAACCTCCATGGAACAAACTAAATGCATCAGTTGTTAGCTGTCGAGACACTGCATCCTTTAAAACCTCCATGGAACAAACTACCTGCATCAGTTGTTAGCTGTCGAGACACTGCATCCTTTAAAACCTCCATGGAACAAACTACCTGCATCAGTTATTAGCTGTCGAGACACTGCATCCTTTAAAACCTCCATGGAACAAACTACCTGCATCAGTTGTTAGGTGTCGAAACACTGCATCCTTTAAAACCTCCATGGAACAAACTACCTGCATCAGTTGTTAGCTGTCGAGACACTGCATCCTTTAAAACCTCCATGGAACAAACTACCTGCATCAGTTGTTAGCTGTCGAGACACTGCATCCATTAAAACCTCCATGGAACAAACTAACTGCATCAGTTGTTAGCTGTCGAGACACTGCATCCTTTAAAACCTCCATGGAACAAACTACCTGCATCAGTTGTTAGCTGTCGAGACACTGCATCCATTAAAACCTCCATGGAACAAACTAACTGCATCAGTTGTTAGCTGTCGAGACACTGCATCCTTTAAAACCTCCATGGAACAAACTAAATGCATCAGTTGTTAGCTGTCGAGACACTGCATCCTTTAAAACCTCCATGGAACAAACTACCTGCATCAGTTGTTAGCTGTCGACACACTGCATCCTTTAAAACCTCCATGGAACAAACTACCTGCATCAGTTGTTAGCTGTCGAGACACTGCATCCTTTAAAACCTCCATGGAACAAACTAACTCCATCAGTTGTTAGCTGTCGAGACACTGCATACTTTAAAACCTCCATGGAACAAACTACCTGCATCAGTTGTTAGCTGTCGAGACACTGCATCCTTTAAAACCTCCATGGAACAAACTACCTGCATCAGTTGTTAGCTGTCGAGACACTGCATCCTTTAAAACCTCCATGGACCAAACTACCTGCATCAGTTATTAGCTGTCTAGACACTGCATCCTTTAAAACCTCCATGGAACAAACTACCTGCATCAGTTATTAGCTGTCAAGACACTGCATCCTTTAAAACCTCCATGGAACAAACTACCTGCATCAGTTGTTAGCTGTCGAAACACTGCATCCTTTAAAACCTCCATGGAACAAACTACCTGCATCAGTTGTTAGCTGTCGAGACACTGCATCCTTTAAAACCTCCATGGAACAAACTACCTGCATCAGTTGTTAGCTGTCGAGACACTGCATCCTTTAAAACCTCCATGGAACAAACTACCTGCATCAGTTGTTAGCTGTCGAGACACTGCATCCTTTAAAACCTCCATGGAACAAACTACCTGCATCAGTTGTTAGCTGTCGAAACACTGCATCCTTTAAAACCTCCATGGAACAAACTACCTGCATCAGTTGTTAGCTGTCGAGACACTGCATCCTTTAAAACCTCCATGGAACAAACTACCTGCATCAGTTGTTAGCTGTCGAGACACTGCATACTTTAAAACCTCCATGGAACAAACTACCTGCATCAGTTGTTAGCTATCGAGACACTGCATCCTTTAAACCCTCCATGGAACAAACTACCTGCATCAGTTGTTAGCTGTCGAGACACTGCATCCTTTAAAACCTCCATGGAACAAACTAAATGCATCAGTTGTTAGCTGTCGAGACACTGCATCCTTTAAAACCTCCATGGAACAAACTACCTGCATCAGTTGTTAGCTGTCGAGACACTGCATCCTTTAAAACCTCCATGGAACAAACTACCTGCATCAGTTATTAGCTGTCGAGACACTGCATCCTTTAAAACCTCCATGGAACAAACTACCTGCATCAGTTGTTAGGTGTCGAAACACTGCATCCTTTAAAACCTCCATGGAACAAACTACCTGCATCAGTTGTTAGCTGTCGAGACACTGCATCCTTTAAAACCTCCATGGAACAAACTACCTGCATCAGTTGTTAGCTGTCGAGACACTGCATCCATTAAAACCTCCATGGAACAAACTAACTGCATCAGTTGTTAGCTGTCGAGACACTGCATCCTTTAAAACCTCCATGGAACAAACTACCTGCATCAGTTGTTAGCTGTCGAGACACTGCATCCTTTAAAACCTCCATGGAACAAACTACCTGCATCAGTTGTTAGCTGTCGAGACACTGCATCCTTTAAAACCTCCATGGAACAAACTACCTGCATCAGTTATTAGCTGTCTAGACACTGCATCCTTTAAAACCTCCATGGAACAAACTACCTGCATCAGTTATTAGCTGTCAAGACACTGCATCCTTTAAAACCTCCATGGAACAAACTAACTGCATCAGTTGTTAGCTGTCGAGACACTGCATCCATTAAAACCTCCATGGAACAAACTAACTGCATCAGTTGTTAGCTGTCGAGACACTGCATCCTTTAAAACCTCCATGGAACAAACTACCTGCATCAGTTGTTAGCTGTCGAGACACTGCATCCTTTAAAACCTCCATGGAACAAACTACCTGCATCAGTTGTTAGCTGTCGAGACACTGCATCCTTTAAAACCTCCATGGAACAAACTACCTGCATCAGTTATTAGCTGTCTAGACACTGCATCCTTTAAAACCTCCATGGAACAAACTACCTGCATCAGTTATTAGCTGTCAAGACACTGCATCCTTTAAAACCTCCATGGAACAAACTAACTGCATCAGTTGTTAGCTGTCGAGACACTGCATCCATTAAAACCTCCATGGAACAAACTAACTGCATCAGTTGTTAGCTGTCGAGACACTGCATCCTTTAAAACCTCCATGGAACAAACTACCTGCATCAGTTATTAGCTGTCTAGACACTGCATCCTTTAAAACCTCCATGGAACAAACTACCTGCATCAGTTATTAGCTGTCAAGACACTGCATCCTTTAAAACCTCCATGGAACAAACTACCTGCATCAGTTGTTAGCTGTCGAAACACTGCATCCTTTAAAACCTCCATGGAACAAACTACCTGCATCAGTTGTTAGCTGTCGAGACACTGCATACTTTAAAACCTCCATGGAACAAACTACCTGCATCAGTTGTTAGCTGTCGAGACACTGCATCCTTTAAAACCTCCATGGAACAAACTACCTGCATCAGTTGTTAGCTGTCGAGACACTGCATCCTTTAAACCCTCCATGGAACAAACTACCTGCATCAGTTGTTAGCTGTCGAGACACTGCATCCTTTAAAACCTCCATGGAACAAACTAAATGCATCAGTTGTTACCTGTCGAGACACTGCATCCTTTAAAACCTCCATGGAACAAACTACCTGCATCAGTTGTTAGCTGTCGAGACACTGCATCCTTTAAAACCTCCATGGAACAAACTACCTGCATCAGTTGTTAGCTGTCGAAACACTGCATCCTTTAAAACCTCCATGGAACAAACTACCTGCATCAGTTGTTAGCTGTCGAGACACTGCATCCTTTAAAACCTCCATGGAACAAACTACCTGCATCAGTTGTTAGCTCTCGAGACACTGCATCCTTTAAAACCTCCATGGAACAAACTACCTGCATCAGTTATTAGCTGTCGAGACACTGCATCCTTTAAAACCTCCATGGAACAAACTACCTGCATCAGTTGTTAGCTGTCGAAACACTGCATCCTTTAAAACCTCCATGGAACAAACTACCTGCATCAGTTGTTAGCTGTCGAGACACTGCATCCTTTAAAACCTCCATGGAACAAACTACCTGCATCAGTTGTTAGCTCTCGAGACACTGCATCCTTTAAAACCTCCATGGAACAAACTACCTGCATCAGTTATTAGCTGTCGAAACACTGCATCCTTTAAAACCTCCATGGAACAAACTACCTGCATCAGTTGTTAGCTGTCGAGACACTGCATCCTTTAAAACCTCCATGGAACAAACTACCTGCATCAGTTGTTAGCTCTCGAGACACTGCATCCTTTAAAACCTCCATGGAACAAACTACCTGCATCAGTTATTAGCTGTCGAGACACTGCATCCTTTAAAACCTCCATGGAACAAACTACCTGCATCAGTTGTTAGCTGTCGAAACACTGCATCCTTTAAAACCTCCATGGAACAAACTACCTGCATCAGTTGTTAGCTGTCGAGACACTGCATCCTTTAAAACCTCCATGGAACAAACTACCTGCATCAGTTGTTAGCTCTCGAGACACTGCATCCTTTAAAACCTCCATGGAACAAACTACCTGCATCAGTTATTAGCTGTCGAGACACTGCATCCTTTAAAACCTCCATGGAACAAACTACCTGCATCAGTTGTTAGCTGTCGAAACACTGCATCCTTTAAAACCTCCATGGAACAAACTACCTGCATCAGTTGTTAGCTGTCGAGACACTGCATCCTTTAAAACCTCCATGGAACAAACTACCTGCATCAGTTGTTAGCTCTCGAGACACTGCATCCTTTAAAACCTCCATGGAACAAACTACCTGCATCAGTTATTAGCTGTCGAGACACTGCATCCTTTAAAACCTCCATGGAACAAACTACCTGCATCAGTTGTTAGCTGTCGAAACACTGCATCCTTTAAAACCTCCATGGAACAAACTACCTGCATCAGTTGTTAGCTGTCGAGACACTGCATCCTTTAAAACCTCCATGGAACAAACTACCTGCATCAGTTGTTAGCTGTCGAGACACTGCATCCTTTAAAACCTGCATGGAACAAACTACCTGCATCAGTTGTTAGCTGTCGAGACACTGCATCCTTTAAAACCTCCATGGAACAAACTACCTGCATCAGTTGTTAGCTGTCGAGACACTGCATACTTTAAAACCTCCATGGAACAAACTACCTGCATCAGTTGTTAGCTGTCGAGACACTGCATCCTTTAAACCCTCCATGGAACAAACTACCTGCATCAGTTGTTAGCTGTCGAGACACTGCATCCTTTAAAACCTCCATGGAACAAACTACCTGCATCAGTTGTTAGCTGTCGAGACACTGCATCCTTTAAAACCTCCATGGAACAAACTAAATGCATCAGTTGTTAGCTGTCGAGACACTGCATCCTTTAAAACCTCCATGGAACAAACTACCTGCATCAGTTGTTAGCTGTCGAGACACTGCATCCTTTAAAACCTCCATGGAACAAACTACCTGCATCAGTTATTAGCTGTCTAGACACTGCATCCTTTAAAACCTCCATGGAACAAACTACCTGCATCAGTTGTTAGGTGTCGAAACACTGCATCCTTTAAAACCTCCATGGAACAAACTACCTGCATCAGTTGTTAGCTGTCGAGACACTGCATCCTTTAAAACCTCCATGGAACAAACTACCTGCATCAGTTGTTAGCTGTCGAGACACTGCATCCATTAAAACCTCCATGGAACAAACTAATTGCATCAGTTGTTAGCTGTCGAGACACTGCATCCTTTAAAACCTCCATGCAACAAACTACCTGCATCAGTTGTTAGCTGTCGAGACACTGCATCCATTAAAACCTCCATGGAACAAACTAACTGCATCAGTTGTTAGCTGTCGAGACACTGCATCCTTTAAAACCTCCATGGAACAAACTAAATGCATCAGTTGTTAGCTGTCGAGACACTGCATCCTTTAAAACCTCCATGGAACAAACTACCTGCATCAGTTGTTAGCTGTCGACACACTGCATCCTTTAAAACCTCCATGGAACAAACTACCTGCATCAGTTGTTAGCTGTCGAGACACTGCATCCTTTAAAACCTCCATGGAACAAACTAACTCCATCAGTTGTTAGCTGTCAAGACACTGCATACTTTAAAACCTCCATGGAACAAACTACCTGCATCAGTTGTTAGCTGTCGAGACACTGCATCCTTTAAAACCTCCATGGAACAAACTACCTGCATCAGTTGTTAGCTGTCGAGACACTGCATCCTTTAAAACCTCCATGGAACAAACTACCTGCATCAGTTATTAGCTGTCTAGACACTGCATCCTTTAAAACCTCCATGGAACAAACTACCTGCATCAGTTATTAGCTGTCAAGACACTGCATCCTTTAAAACCTCCATGGAACAAACTACCTGCACCAGTTGTTAGCTGTCGAAACACTGCATCCTTTAAAACCTCCATGGAACAAACTACCTGCATCAGTTGTTAGCTGTCGCGACACTGCATCCTTTAAAACCTCCATGGAACAAACTACCTGCATCAGTTGTTAGCTGTCGAGACACTGCATCCTTTAAAACCTCCATGGAACAAACTACCTGCATCAGTTGTTAGCTGTCGAGACACTGCATCCTTTAAAACCTCCATGGAACAAACTACCTGCATCAGTTGTTAGCTGTCGAGACACTGCATCCTTTAAAACCTCCATGGAACAAACTATCTGCATCAGTTATTAGCTGTCTAGACACTGCATCCTTTAAAACCTCCATGGAACAAACTACCTGCATCAGTTATTAGCTGTCAAGACACTGCATCCTTTAAAACCTCCATGGAACAAACTACCTGCATCAGTTGTTAGCTGTCGAAACACTGCATCCTTTAAAACCTCCATGGAACAAACTACCTGCATCAGTTGTTAGCTGTCGAGACACTGCATACTTTAAAACCTCCATGGAACAAACTACCTGCATCAGTTGTTAGCTGTCGAGACACTGCATCCTTTAAAACCTCCATGGAACAAACTACCTGCATCAGTTGTTAGCTGTCGAGACACTGCATCCTTTAAACCCTCCATGGAACAAACTACCTGCATCAGTTGTTAGCTGTCGAGACACTGCATCCTTTAAAACCTCCATGGAACAAACTAAATGCATCAGTTGTTAGCTGTCGAGACACTGCATCCTTTAAAACCTCCATGGAACAAACTACCTGCATCAGTTGTTAGCTGTCGAGACACTGCATCCTTTAAAACCTCCATGGAACAAACTACCTGCATCAGTTGTTAGCTGTCGAAACACTGCATCCTTTAAAACCTCCATGGAACAAACTACCTGCATCAGTTGTTAGCTGTCGAGACACTGCATCCTTTAAAACCTCCATGGAACAAACTACCTGCATCAGTTGTTAGCTGTCGAGACACTGCATCCTTTAAAACCTCCATGGAACAAACTACCTGCATCAGTTATTAGCTGTCGAGACACTGCATCCTTTAAAACCTCCATGGAACAAACTACCTGCATCAGTTGTTAGCTGTCGAAACACTGCATCCTTTAAAACCTCCATGGAACAAACTACCTGCATCAGTTGTTAGCTGTCGAGACACTGCATCCTTTAAAACCTCCATGGAACAAACTACCTGCATCAGTTGTTAGCTGTCGAGACACTGCATACTTTAAAACCTCCATGGAACAAACTACCTGCATCAGTTGTTAGCTGTCGAGACACTGCATCCTTTAAACCCTCCATGGAACAAACTACCTGCATCAGTTGTTAGCTGTCGAGACACTGCATCCTTTAAAACCTCCATGGAACAAACTAAATGCATCAGTTGTTAGCTGTCGAGACACTGCATCCTTTAAAACCTCCATGGAACAAACTACCTGCATCAGTTGTTAGCTGTCGAGACACTGCATCCTTTAAAACCTCCATGGAACAAACTACCTGCATCAGTTGTTAGCTGTCGAGACACTGCATCCTTTAAAACCTCCATGGAACAAACTACCTGCATCAGTTGTTAGGTGTCGAAACACTGCATCCTTTAAAACCTCCATGGAACAAACTACCTGCATCAGTTGTTAGCTGTCGAGACACTGCATCCTTTAAAACCTCCATGGAACAAACTACCTGCATCAGTTGTTAGCTGTCGAGACACTGCATCCATTAAAACCTCCATGGAACAAACTAACTGCATCAGTTGTTAGCTGTCGAGACACTGCATCCTTTAAAACCTCCATGGAACAAACTACCTGCATCAGTTGTTAGCTGTCGAGACACTGCATCCATTAAAACCTCCATGGAACAAACTAGCTGCATCAGTTGTTAGCTGTCGAGACACTGCATCCTTTAAAACCTCCATGGAACAAACTACCTGCATCAGTTGTTAGCTGTCGAGACACTGCATCCTTTAAAACCTCCATGGAACAAACTACATGCATCAGTTATTAGCTGTCTAGACACTGCATCCTTTAAAACCTCCATGGAACAAACTACCTGCATCAGTTGTTAGCTGTCGAGACACTGCATCCTTTAAAACCTCCATGGAACAAACTACCTGCATCAGTTGTTAGCTGTCGAGACACTGCATCCTTTAAAACCTCCATGGAACAAACTACCTGCATCAGTTGTTAGCTGTCGAGACACTGCATCCTTTAAAACCTCCATGGAACAAACTACCTGCATCAGTTGTTAGCTGTCGAGACACTGCATCCTTTAAAACCTCCATGGAACAAACTAACTCCATCAGTTGTTAGCTGTCGAGACACTGCATACTTTAAAACCTCCATGGAACAAACTACCTGCATCAGTTGTTAGCTGTCGAGACACTGCATCCTTTAAAACCTCCATGGAACAAACTACCTGCATCAGTTGTTAGCTGTCGAGACACTGCATCCTTTAAAACCTCCATGGAACAAACTACCTGCATCAGTTATTAGCTGTTTAGACACTGCATCCTTTAAAACCTCCATGGAACAAACTACCTGCATCAGTTATTAGCTGTCAAGACACTGCATCCTTTAAAACCTCCATGGAACAAACTACCTGCATCAGTTGTTAGCTGTCGAAACACTGCATCCTTTAAAACCTCCATGGAACAAACTACCTGCATCAGTTGTTAGCTGTCGAGACACTGCATCCTTTAAAACCTCCATGGAACAAACTACCTGCATCAGTTGTTAGCTGTCGAGACACTGCATCCTTTAAAACCTCCATGGAACAAACTACCTGCATCAGTTGTTAGCTGTCGAGACACTGCATCCTTTAAAACCTCCATGGAACAAACTACCTGCATCAGTTGTTAGCTGTCGAGACACTGCATTCTTTAAAACCTCCATGGAACAAACTACCGGCATCAGTTATTAGCTGTCTAGACACTGCATCCTTTAAAACCTCCATGGAACAAACTACCTGCATCAGTTATTAGCTGTCAAGACACTGCATCCTTTAAAACCTCCATGGAACAAACTACCTGCATCAGTTGTTAGCTGTCGAAACACTGCATCCTTTAAAACCTCCATGGAACAAACTACCTGCATCAGTTGTTAGCTGTCGAGACACTGCATACTTTAAAACCTCCATGGAACAAACTACCTGCATCAGTTGTTAGCTGTCGAGACACTGCATCCTTTAAAACCTCCATGGAACAAACTACCTGCATCAGTTGTTAGCTGTCGAGACACTGCATCCTTTAAACCCTCCATAGAACAAACTACCTGCATCAGTTGTTAGCTGTCGAGACACTGCATCCTTTAAAACCTCCATGGAACAAACTAAATGCATCAGTTGTTAGCTGTCGAGACACTGCATCCTTTAAAACCTCCATGGAACAAACTACCTGCATCAGTTGTTAGCTGTCGAGACACTGCATCCTTTAAAACCTCCATGGAACAAACTACCTGCATCAGTTGTTAGCTGTCGAGACACTGCATCCTTTAAAACCTCCATGGAACAAACTACCTGCATCAGTTGTTAGCTGTCGAGACACTGCATCCTTTAAAACCTCCATGGAACAAACTACCTGCATCAGTTATTAGCTGTCTAGACACTGCATCCTTTAAAACCTCCATGGAACAAACTACCTGCATCAGTTATTAGCTGTCAAGACACTGCATCCTTTAAAACCTCCATGGAACAAACTACCTGCATCAGTTGTTAGCTGTCGAAACACTGCATCCTTTAAAACCTCCATGGAACAAACTACCTGCATCAGTTGTTAGCTGTCGAGACACTGCATCCTTTAAAACCTCCATGGAACAAACTACCTGCATCAGTTGTTAGCTGTCGAGACACTGCATCCTTTAAAACCTCCATGGAACAAACTACCTGCATCAGTTGTTAGCTGTCGAGACACTGCATCCTTTAAACCCTCCATGGAACAAACTACCTGCATCAGTTGTTAGCTGTCAAGACACTGCATCCTTTAAAACCTCCATGGAACAAACTAAATGCATCAGTTGTTAGCTGTCGAGACACTGCATCCTTTAAAACCTCCATGGAACAAACTACCTGCATCAGTTGTTAGCTGTCGAGACACTGCATCCTTTAACACCTCCATGGAACAAACTACCTGCATCAGTTGTTAGCTGTCGAAACACTGCATCCTTTAAAACCTCCATGGAACAAACTACCTGCATCAGTTGTTAGCTGTCGAGACACTGCATCCTTTAAAACCTCCATGGAACAAACTACCTGCATCAGTTGTTAGCTGTCGAGACACTGCATCCTTTAAAACCTCCATGGAACAAACTACCTGCATCAGTTGTTAGCTGTCGAGACACTGCATCCTTTAAAACCTCCATGGAACAAACTACCTGCATCAGTTGTTAGCTGTCGAGACACTGCATCCTTTAACACCTCCATGGAACAAACTACCTGCATCAGTTGTTAGCTGTCGAGACACTGCATCCTTTAAAACCTCCATGGAACAAACTACCTGCATCGGTTGTTAGCTGTCGAGACACTGCATACTTTAAAACCTCCATGGAACAAACTACCTGCATCAGTTGTTAGCTGTCGAGACACTGCATCCTTTAAAACCTCCATGGAACAAACTACCTGCATCAGTTGTTAGCTGTCGAGACACTGCATCCTTTAAAACCTCCATGGAACAAACTACCTGCATCAGTTGTTAGCTGTCGAAACACTGCATCCTTTAAAACCTCCATGGAACAAACTACCTGCATCAGTTGTTAGCTGTCGAGACACTGCATCCTTTAAAACCTCCATGGAACAAACTACCTGCATCAGTTGTTAGCTGTCGAGACACTGCATACTTTAAAACCTCCATGGAACAAACTACCTGCATCAGTTGTTAGCTGTCGAGACACTGCATCCTTTAAAACCTCCATGGAACAAACTACCTGCATCAGTTGTTAGCTGTCGAGACACTGCATCCTTTAAACCCTCCATGGAACAAACTACCTGCATCAGTTGTTAGCTGTCGAGACACTGCATCCTTTAAAACCTCCATGGAACAAACTAAATGCATCAGTTGTTAGCTGTCGAGACACTGCATCCTTTAAAACCTCCATGGAACAAACTACCTGCATCAGTTGTTAGCTGTCGAGACACTGCATCCATTAAAACCTCCATGGAACAAACTAACTGCATCAGTTGTTAGCTGTCGAGACACTGCATCCTTTAAAACCTCCATGGAACAAACTACCTGCATCAGTTGTTAGCTGTCGAGACACTGCATCCATTAAAACCTCCATGGAACAAACTATCTGCATCAGTTGTTAGCTGTCGAGACACTGCATCCTTTAAAACCTCCATGGAACAAACTACCTGCATCAGTTGTTAGCTGTCGAGACACTGCATCCTTTAAAACCTCCATGGAACAAACTACATGCATCAGTTATTAGCTGTCTAGACACTGCATCCTTTAAAACCTCCATGGAACAAACTACCTGCATCAGTTGTTAGCTGTCGAGACACTGCATCCTTTAAAACCTCCATGGAACAAACTACCTGCATCAGTTGTTAGCTGTCGAGACACTGCATCCTTTAAAACCTCCATGGAACAAACTACCTGCATCAGTTGTTAGCTGTCGAGACACTGCATCCTTTAAAACCTCCATGGAACAAACTACCTGCATCAGTTGTTAGCTGTCGAGACACTGCATCCTTTAAAACCTCCATGGAACAAACTACCTGCATCAGTTATTAGCTGTTTAGACACTGCATCCTTTAAAACCTCCATGGAACAAACTACCTGCATCAGTTATTAGCTGTCAAGACACTGCATCCTTTAAAACCTCCATGGAACAAACTACCTGCATCAGTTGTTAGCTGTCGAAACACTGCATCCTTTAAAACCTCCATGGAACAAACTACCTGCATCAGTTGTTAGCTGTCGAGACACTGCATCCTTTAAAACCTCCATGGAACAAACTACCTGCATCAGTTGTTAGCTGTCGAGACACTGCATCCTTTAAAACCTCCATGGAACAAACTACCTGCATCAGTTGTTAGCTGTCGAGACACTGCATACTTTAAAACCTCCATGGAACAAACTACCTGCATCAGTTGTTAGCTGTCGAGACACTGCATCCTTTAAACCCTCCATGGAACAAACTACCTGCATCAGTTGTTAGCTGTCGAGACACTGCATCCTTTAAAACCTCCATGGAACAAACTACCTGCATCAGTTATTAGCTGTCAAGACACTGCATCCTTTAAAACCTCCATGGAACAAACTACCTGCATCAGTTGTTAGCTGTCGAGACACTGCATACTTTAAAACCTCCATGGAACAAACTACCTGCATCAGTTGTTAGCTGTCGAGACACTGCATCCTTTAAACCCTCCATGGAACAAACTACCTGCATCAGTTGTTAGCTGTCGAGACACTGCATCCTTTAAAACCTCCATGGAACAAACTAACTCCATCAGTTGTTAGCTGTCAAGACACTGCATACTTTAAAACCTCCATGGAACAAACTACCTGCATCAGTTGTTAGCTGTCGAGACACTGCATCCTTTAAAACCTCCATGGAACAAACTACCTGCATCAGTTGTTAGCTGTCGAGACACTGCATCCTTTAAAACCTCCATGGAAGAAACTACCTGCATCAGTTATTAGCTGTTTAGACACTGCATCCTTTAAAACCTCCATGGAACAAACTACCTGCATCAGTTATTAGCTGTCAAGACACTGCATCCTTTAAAACCTCCATGGAACAAACTACCTGCATCAGTTGTTAGCTGTCGAAACACTGCATCCTTTAAAACCTCCATGGAACAAACTACCTGCATCAGTTGTTAGCTGTCGAGACACTGCATCCTTTAAAACCTCCATGGAACAAACTACCTGCATCAGTTGTTAGCTGTCGAGACACTGCATCCTTTAAAACCTCCATGGAACAAACTACCTGCATCAGTTGTTAGCTGTCGAGACACTGCATCCTTTAAAACCTCCATGGAACAAACTACCTGCATCAGTTATTAGCTGTCTAGACACTGCATCCTTTAAAACCTCCATGGAACAAACTACCTGCATCAGTTATTAGCTGTCAAGACACTGCATCCTTTAAAACCTCCATGGAACAAACTACCTGCATCAGTTGTTAGCTGTCGAAACACTGCATCCTTTAAAACCTCCATGGAACAAACTACCTGCATCAGTTGTTAGCTGTCGAGACACTGCATACTTTAAAACCTCCATGGAACAAACTACCTGCATCAGTTGTTAGCTGTCGAGACACTGCATCCTTTAAAACCTCCATGGAACAAACTACCTGCATCAGTTGTTAGCTGTCGAGACACTGCATCCTTTAAACCCTCCATGGAACAAACTACCTGCATCAGTTGTTAGCTGTCGAGACACTGCATCCTTTAAAACCTCCATGGAACAAACTAAATGCATCAGTTGTTAGCTGTCGAGACACTGCATCCTTTAAAACCTCCATGGAACAAACTACCTGCATCAGTTGTTAGCTGTCGAGACACTGCATCCTTTAAAACCTCCATGGAACAAACTACCTGCATCAGTTGTTAGGTGTCGAAACACTGCATCCTTTAAAACCTCCATGGAACAAACTACCTGCATCAGTTGCTAGCTGTCGAGACACTGCATCCTTTAAAACCTCCATGGGCCAAACTACCTGCATCAGTTGTTAGCTGTCGAGACACTGCATCCTTTAAAACCTCCATGGAACAAACTACCTGCATCAGTTATTAGCTGTCAAGACACTGCATCCTTTAAAACCTCCATGGAACAAACTACCTGCATCAGTTGTTAGCTGTCGAGACACTGCATCCTTTAAAACCTCCATGGAACAAAACTACCTGCATCAGTTGTTAGCTGTCGAGACACTGCATCCTTTAAAACCTCCATGGAACAAACTACCTGCATCAGTTGTTAGCTGTCGAGACACTGCATCCTTTAAAACCTCCATGGAACAAACTACCTGCATCAGTTATTAGCTGTCTAGACACTGCATCCTTTAAAACCTCCATGGAACAAACTACCTGCATCAGTTATTAGCTGTCAAGACACTGCATCCTTTAAAACCTCCATGGAACAAACTACCTGCATCAGTTGTTAGCTGTCGAAACACTGCATCCTTTAAAACCTCCATGGAACAAACTACCTGCATCAGTTGTTAGCTGTCGAGACACTGCATCCTTTAAAACCTCCATGGAACAAACTACCTGCATCAGTTGTTAGCTGTCGAGACACTGCATCCTTTAAAACCTCCATGGAACAAACTACCTGCATCAGTTGTTAGCTGTCGAGACACTGCATCCTTTAAAACCTCCATGGAACAAACTACCTGCATCAGTTGTTAGCTGTCGAGACACTGCATCCTTTAAAACCTCCATGGAACAAACTACCTGCATCAGTTATTAGCTGTCTAGACACTGCATCCTTTAAAACCTCCATGGAACAAACTACCTGCATCAGTTATTAGCTGTCAAGACACTGCATCCTTTAAAACCTCCATGGAACAAACTACCTGCATCAGTTGTTAGCTGTCGAAACACTGCATCCTTTAAAACCTCCATGGAACAAACTACCTGCATCAGTTGTTAGCTGTCGAGACACTGCATACTTTAAAACCTCCATGGAACAAACTACCTGCATCAGTTGTTAGCTGTCGAGACACTGCATCCTTTAAAACCTCCATGGAACAAACTACCTGCATCAGTTGTTAGCTGTCGAGACACTGCATCCTTTAAACCCTCCATGGAACAAACTACCTGCATCAGTTGTTAGCTGTCGAGACACTGCATCCTTTAAAACCTCCATGGAACAAACTAAATGCATCAGTTGTTAGCTGTCGAGACACTGCATCCTTTAAACCCTCCATGGAACAAACTACCTGCATCAGTTGTTAGCTGTCGAGACACTGCATCCTTTAAAACCTCCATGGAACAAACTACCTGCATCAGTTGTTAGCTGTCGAGACACTGCATCCTTTAAAACCTCCATGGAACAAACTACCTGCATCAGTTGTTAGCTGTCGAGACACTGCATCCTTTAAAACCTCCATGGAACAAACTACCTGCATCAGTTGTTAGCTGTCGAGACACTGCATCCTTTAAAACCTCCATGGAACAAACTACCTGCATCAGTTGTTAGCTGTCGAGACACTGCATCCTTTAAAACCTCCATGGAACAAACTACCTGCATCAGTTGTTAGCTGTCGAGACACTGCATCCTTTAAAACCTCCATGGAACAAACTACCTGCATCAGTTGTTAGCTGTCGAGACACTGCATCCTTTAAAACCTCCATGGAACAAACTACCTGCATCAGTTGTTAGCTGTCGAGACACTGCATCCTTTAAAACCTCCATGGAACAAACTACCTGCATCAGTTGTTAGCTGTCGAGACACTGCATCCTTTAAAACCTCCATGGAACAAACTACCTGCATCAGTTGTTAGCTGTCGAGACACTGCATCCTTTAAAACCTCCATGGAACAAACTACCTGCATCAGTTATTAGCTGTCTAGACACTGCATCCTTTAAAACCTCCATGGAACAAACTACCTGCATCAGTTATTAGCTGTCGAGACACTGCATCCTTTAAAACCTCCATGGAACAAACTACCTGCATCAGTTGTTAGCTGTCGAGACACTGCATCCTTTAAACCCTCCATGGAACAAACTACCTGCATCAGTTGTTAGCTGTCGAGACACTGCATCCTTTAAAACCTCCATGGAACAAACTACCTGCATCAGTTGTTAGCTGTCGAGACACTGCATCCTTTAAAACCTCCATGGAACAAACTACCTGCATCAGTTGTTAGCTGTCGAGACACTGCATCCTTTAAAACCTCCATGGAACAAACTACCTGCATCAGTTATTAGCTGTCGAGACACTGCATCCTTTAAAACCTCCATGGAACAAACTACCTGCATCAGTTGTTAGCTGTCGAGACACTGCATCCTTTAAAACCTCCATGGAACAAACTACCTGCATCAGTTGTTAGCTGTCGAGACACTGCATCCTTTAAAACCTCCATGGAACAAACTACCTGCATCAGTTGTTAGCTGTCGAGACACTGCATCCTTTAAAACCTCCATGGAACAAACTACCTGCATCAGTTGTTAGCTGTCGAGACACTGCATCCTTTAAAACCTCCATGGAACAAACTACCTGCATCAGTTGTTACTGTCAAGACACTGCATCCTTTAAAACCTCCATGGAACAAACTACCTGCATCAGTTGTTAGCTGTCGAGACACTGCATCCTTTAAAACCTCCATGGAACAAACTACCTGCATCAGTTGTTAGCTGTCGAGACACTGCATACTTTAAAACCTCCATGGAACAAACTACCTGCATCAGTTGTTAGCTGTCGAGACACTGCATCCTTTAAAACCTCCATGGAACAAACTACCTGCATCAGTTGTTAGCTGTCGAGACACTGCATCCTTTAAACCCTCCATGGAACAAACTACCTGCATCAGTTGTTAGCTGTCGAGACACTGCATCCTTTAAAACCTCCATGGAACAAACTAAATGCATCAGTTGTTAGCTGTCGAGACACTGCATCCTTTAAAACCTCCATGCAACAAACTACCTGCATCAGTTGTTAGCTGTCGAGACACTGCATCCTTTAAAACCTCCATGGAACAAACTACCTGCATCAGTTGTTAGGTGTCGAAACACTGCATCCTTTAAAACCTCCATGGAACAAACTACCTGCATCAGTTGTTAGCTGTCGAGACACTGCATCCTTTAAAACCTCCATGGGCCAAACTACCTGCATCAGTTGTTAGCTGTCGAGACACTGCATCCTTTAAAACCTCCATGGAACAAACTACCTGCATCAGTTATTAGCTGTCAAGACACTGCATCCTTTAAAACCTCCATGGAACAAACTAACTGCATCAATTGTTAGGTGTCGAGACACTGCATCCTTTAAAACCTCCATGGAACAAACTACCTGCATCAGTTGTTAGGTGTCGAAACACTGCATCCTTTAAAACCTCCATGGAACAAACTACCTGCATCAGTTGTTAGCTGTCGAGACACTGCATCCTTTAAAACCTCCATGGAACAAACTACCTGCATCAGTTGTTAGCTGTCGAGACACTGCATCCTTTAAAACCTCCATGGAACAAACTAACTGCATCAGTTGTTAGCTGTCGAGACACTGCATCCTTTAAAACCTCCATGGAACAAACTACCTGCATCAGTTGTTAGCTGTCGAGACACTGCATCCTTTGAAACCTCCATGGAACAAACTACCTGCATCAGTTGTTAGCTGTCGAGACACTGCATCCTTTAAAACCTCCATGGAACAAACTACCTGCATCAGTTGTTAGTTGTCGAGACACTGCATCCTTTAAAACCTCCATGGAACAAACTACCTGCATCAGTTGTTAGCTGTCGAGACACTGCATCCTTTGAAACCTCCATGGAACAAACTACCTGCATCAGTTGTTAGCTGTCGAGACACTGCATCCTTTAAAACCTCCATGGAACAAACTACCTGCATCAGTTGTTAGTTGTCGAGACACTGCATCCTTTAAAACCTCCATGGAACAAACTACCTGCATCAGTTGTTAGCTGTCGAGACACTGCATCCTTTGAAACCTCCATGGAACAAACTACCTGCATCAGTTGTTAGCTGTCGAGACACTGCATCCTTTAAAACCTCCATGGAACAAACTACCTGCATCAGTTGTTAGCTGTCGAGACACTGCATCCTTTAAAACCTCCATGGAACAAACTACCTGCATCAGTTGTTAGCTGTCGAGACACTGCATCCTTTAAAACCTCCATGGAACAAACTACCTGCATCAGTTGTTAGCTGTCGAGACACTGCATCCTTTAAAACCTCCATGGAACAAACTAACTCCATCAGTTGTTAGCTGTCGAGACACTGCATACTTTAAAACCTCCATGGAACAAACTACCTGCATCAGTTGTTAGCTGTCGAGACACTGCATCCTTTAAAACCTCCATGGAACAAACTACCTGCATCAGTTGTTAGCTGTCGAGACACTGCATCCTTTAAAACCTCCATGGAACAAACTACCTGCATCAGTTATTAGCTGTTTAGACACTGCATCCTTTAAAACCTCCATGGAACAAACTACCTGCATCAGTTATTAGCTGTCAAGACACTGCATCCTTTAAAACCTCCATGGAACAAACTACCTGCATCAGTTGTTAGCTGTCGAAACACTGCATCCTTTAAAACCTCCATGGAACAAACTACCTGCATCAGTTGTTAGCTGTCGAGACGCTGCATCCTTTAAAACCTCCATGGAACAAACTACCTGCATCAGTTGTTAGCTGTCGAGACACTGCATCCTTTAAAACCTCCATGGAACAAACTACCTGCATCAGTTGTTAGCTGTCGAGACACTGCATCCTTTAAAACCTCCATGGAACAAACTACCTGCATCAGTTGTTAGCTGTCGAAACACTGCATCCTTTAAAACCTCCATGGAACAAACTACCTGCATCAGTTGTTAGCTGTCGAGACACTGCATCCTTTAAAACCTCCATGGAACAAACTACCTGCATCAGTTATTAGCTGTCTAGACACTGCATCCTTTAAAACCTCCATGGAACAAACTACCTGCATCAGTTATTAGCTGTCAAGACACTGCATCCTTTAAAACCTCCATGGAACAAACTACCTGCATCAGTTGATAGCTGTCGAAACACTGCATCCTTTAAAACCTCCATGGAACAAACTACCTGCATCAGTTGTTAGCTGTCGAGACACTGCATACTTTAAAACCTCCATGGAACAAACTACCTGCATCAGTTGTTAGCTGTCGAGACACTGCATCCTTTAAAACCTCCATGGAACAAACTACCTGCATCAGTTGTTAGCTGTCGAGACACTGCATCCTTTAAACCCTCCATGGAACAAACTACCTGCATCAGTTGTTAGCTGTCGAGACACTGCATCCTTTAAAACCTCCATGGAACAAACTAAATGCATCAGTTGTTAGCTGTCGAGACACTGCATCCTTTAAAACCTCCATGGAACAAACTACCTGCATCAGTTGTTAGCTGTCGAGACACTGCATCCTTTAAAACCTCCATGGAACAAACTACCTGCATCAGTTGTTAGCTGTCGAAACACTGCATCCTTTAAAACCTCCATGGAACAAACTACCTGCATCAGTTGTTAGCTGTCGAGACACTGCATCCTTTAAAACCTCCATGGAACAAACTACCTGCATCAGTTGTTAGCTGTCGAGACACTGCATCCTTTAAAACCTCCATGGAACAAACTACCTGCATCAGTTATTAGCTGTCGAGACACTGCATTCTTTAAAACCTCCATGGAACAAACTACCTGCATCAGTTGTTAGCTGTCGAAACACTGCATCCTTTAAAACCTCCATGGAACAAACTACCTGCATCAGTTGTTAGCTGTCGAGACACTGCATCCTTTAAAACCTCCATGGAACAAACTACCTGCATCAGTTGTTAGCTGTCGAGACACTGCATACTTTAAAACCTCCATGGAACAAACTACCTGCATCAGTTGTTAGCTGTCGAGACACTGCATCCTTTAAAACCTCCATGGAACAAACTACCTGCATCAGTTGTTAGCTGTCGAGACACTGCATCCTTTAAACCCTCCATGGAACAAACTACCTGCATCAGTTGTTAGCTGTCGAGACACTGCATCCTTTAAAACCTCCATGGAACAAACTAAATGCATCAGTTGTTAGCTGTCGAGACACTGCATCCTTTAAAACCTCCATGGAACAAACTACCTGCATCAGTTGTTAGCTGTCGAGACACTGCATCCTTTAAAACCTCCATGGAACAAACTACCTGCATCAGTTATTAGCTGTCGAGACACTGCATCCTTTAAAACCTCCATGGAACAAACTACCTGCATCAGTTGTTAGGTGTCGAAACACTGCATCCTTTAAAACCTCCATGGAACAAACTACCTGCATCAGTTGTTAGCTGTCGAGACACTGCATCCTTTAAAACCTCCATGGAACAAACTACCTGCATCAGTTGTTAGCTGTCGAGACACTGCATCCATTAAAACCTCCATGGAACAAACTAACTGCAACAGTTGTTAGCTGTCGAGACACTGCATCCTTTAAAACCTCCATGGAACAAACTACCTGCATCAGTTGTTAGCTGTCGAGACACTGCATCCATTAAAACCTCCATGGAACAAACTAACTGCATCAGTTGTTAGCTGTCGAGACACTGCATCCTTTAAAACCTCCATGGAACAAACTACCTGCATCAGTTGTTAGCTGTCGAGACACTGCATCCTTTAAAACCTCCATGGAACAAACTACATGCATCAGTTATTAGCTGTCTAGACACTGCATCCTTTAAAACCTCCATGGAACAAACTACCTGCATCAGTTGTTAGCTGTCGAGACACTGCATCCTTTAAAACCTCCATGGAACAAACTACCTGCATCAGTTGTTAGCTGTCGAGACACTGCATCCTTTAAAACCTCCATGGAACAAACTACCTGCATCAGTTATTAGCTGTTTAGACACTGCATCCTTTAAAACCTCCATGGAACAAACTACCTGCATCAGTTATTAGCTGTCAAGACACTGCATCCTTTAAAACCTCCATGGAACAAACTACCTGCATCAGTTGTTAGCTGTCGAAACACTGCATCCTTTAAAACCTCCATGGAACAAACTACCTGCATCAGTTGTTAGCTGTCGAGACGCTGCATCCTTTAAAACCTCCATGGAACAAACTACCTGCATCAGTTGTTAGCTGTCGAGACACTGCATCCTTTAAAACCTCCATGGAACAAACTACCTGCATCAGTTGTTAGCTGTCGAGACACTGCATCCTTTAAAACCTCCATGGAACAAACTACCTGCATCAGTTGTTAGCTGTCGAAACACTGCATCCTTTAAAACCTCCATGGAACAAACTACCTGCATCAGTTGTTAGCTGTCGAGACACTGCATCCTTTAAAACCTCCATGGAACAAACTACCTGCATCAGTTATTAGCTGTCTAGACACTGCATCCTTTAAAACCTCCATGGAACAAACTACCTGCATCAGTTATTAGCTGTCAAGACACTGCATCCTTTAAAACCTCCATGGAACAAACTACCTGCATCAGTTGATAGCTGTCGAAACACTGCATCCTTTAAAACCTCCATGGAACAAACTACCTGCATCAGTTGTTAGCTGTCGAGACACTGCATACTTTAAAACCTCCATGGAACAAACTACCTGCATCAGTTGTTAGCTGTCGAGACACTGCATCCTTTAAAACCTCCATGGAACAAACTACCTGCATCAGTTGTTAGCTGTCGAGACACTGCATCCTTTAAACCCTCCATGGAACAAACTACCTGCATCAGTTGTTAGCTGTCGAGACACTGCATCCTTTAAAACCTCCATGGAACAAACTAAATGCATCAGTTGTTAGCTGTCGAGACACTGCATCCTTTAAAACCTCCATGGAACAAACTACCTGCATCAGTTGTTAGCTGTCGAGACACTGCATCCTTTAAAACCTCCATGGAACAAACTACCTGCATCAGTTGTTAGCTGTCGAAACACTGCATCCTTTAAAACCTCCATGGAACAAACTACCTGCATCAGTTGTTAGCTGTCGAGACACTGCATCCTTTAAAACCTCCATGGAACAAACTACCTGCATCAGTTGTTAGCTGTCGAGACACTGCATCCTTTAAAACCTCCATGGAACAAACTACCTGCATCAGTTATTAGCTGTCGAGACACTGCATTCTTTAAAACCTCCATGGAACAAACTACCTGCATCAGTTGTTAGCTGTCGAAACACTGCATCCTTTAAAACCTCCATGGAACAAACTACCTGCATCAGTTGTTAGCTGTCGAGACACTGCATCCTTTAAAACCTCCATGGAACAAACTACCTGCATCAGTTGTTAGCTGTCGAGACACTGCATACTTTAAAACCTCCATGGAACAAACTACCTGCATCAGTTGTTAGCTGTCGAGACACTGCATCCTTTAAAACCTCCATGGAACAAACTACCTGCATCAGTTGTTAGCTGTCGAGACACTGCATCCTTTAAACCCTCCATGGAACAAACTACCTGCATCAGTTGTTAGCTGTCGAGACACTGCATCCTTTAAAACCTCCATGGAACAAACTAAATGCATCAGTTGTTAGCTGTCGAGACACTGCATCCTTTAAAACCTCCATGGAACAAACTACCTGCATCAGTTGTTAGCTGTCGAGACACTGCATCCTTTAAAACCTCCATGGAACAAACTACCTGCATCAGTTATTAGCTGTCGAGACACTGCATCCTTTAAAACCTCCATGGAACAAACTACCTGCATCAGTTGTTAGGTGTCGAAACACTGCATCCTTTAAAACCTCCATGGAACAAACTACCTGCATCAGTTGTTAGCTGTCGAGACACTGCATCCTTTAAAACCTCCATGGAACAAACTACCTGCATCAGTTGTTAGCTGTCGAGACACTGCATCCATTAAAACCTCCATGGAACAAACTAACTGCAACAGTTGTTAGCTGTCGAGACACTGCATCCTTTAAAACCTCCATGGAACAAACTACCTGCATCAGTTGTTAGCTGTCGAGACACTGCATCCATTAAAACCTCCATGGAACAAACTAACTGCATCTGTTGTTAGCTGTCGAGACACTGCATCCTTTAAAACCTCCATGGAACAAACTACCTGCATCAGTTGTTAGCTGTCGAGACACTGCATCCTTTAAAACCTCCATGGAACAAACTACATGCATCAGTTATTAGCTGTCTAGACACTGCATCCTTTAAAACCTCCATGGAACAAACTACCTGCATCAGTTGTTAGCTGTCGAGACACTGCATCCTTTAAAACCTCCATGGAACAAACTACCTGCATCAGTTGTTAGCTGTCGAGACACTGCATCCTTTAAAACCTCCATGGAACAAACTACCTGCATCAGTTGTTAGCTGTCGAGACACTGCATCCTTTAAAACCTCCATGGAACAAACTACCTGCATCAGTTGTTAGCTGTCGAGACACTGCATCCTTTAAAACCTCCATGGAACAAACTAACTCCATCAGTTGTTAGCTGTCGAGACACTGCATACTTTAAAACCTCCATGGAACAAACTACCTGCATCAGTTGTTAGCTGTCGAGACACTGCATCCTTTAAAACCTCCATGGAACAAACTACCTGCATCAGTTGTTAGCTGTCGAGACACTGCATCCTTTAAAACCTCCATGGAACAAACTACCTGCATCAGTTATTAGCTGTTTAGACACTGCATCCTTTAAAACCTCCATGGAACAAACTACCTGCATCAGTTATTAGCTGTCAAGACACTGCATCCTTTAAAACCTCCATGGAACAAACTACCTGCATCAGTTGTTAGCTGTCGAGACACTGCATCCTTTAAAACCTCCATGGAACAAACTACCTGCATCAGTTGTTAGCTGTCGAGACACTGCATCCTTTAAAACCTCCATGGAACAAACTACCTGCATCAGTTGTTAGCTGTCGAGACACTGCATCCTTTAAAACCTCCATGGAACAAACTACCTGCATCAATTGTTAGCTGTCGAGACACTGCATCCTTTAAAACCTCCATGGAACAAACTACCTGCATCAGTTATTAGCTGTCTAGACACTGCATCCTTTAAAACCTCCATGGAACAAACTACCTGCATCAGTTATTAGCTGTCAAGACACTGCATCCTTTAAAACCTCCATGGAACAAACTACCTGCATCAGTTGTTAGCTGTCGAGACACTGCATCCTTTAAAACCTCCATGGAACAAACTACCTGCATCAGTTGTTAGCTGTCGAGACACTGCATCCTTTAAAACCTCCATGGAACAAACTACCTGCATCAGTTGTTAGCTGTCGAGACACTGCATCCTTTAAAACCTCCATGGAACAAACTACCTGCATCAGTTGTTAGCTGTCGAGACACTGCATCCTTTAAAACCTCCATGGAACAAACTACCTGCATCAGTTATTAGCTGTCTAGACACTGCATCCTTTAAAACCTCCATGGAACAAACTACCTGCATCAGTTATTAGCTGTCAAGACACTGCATCCTTTAAAACCTCCATGGAACAAACTACCTGCATCAGTTGTTAGCTGTCGAAACACTGCATCCTTTAAAACCTCCATGGAACAAACTACCTGCATCAGTTGTTAGCTGTCGAGACACTGCATCCTTTAAAACCTCCATGGAACAAACTACCTGCATCAGTTGTTAGGTGTCGAAACACTGCATCCTTTAAAACCTCCATGGAACAAACTACCTGCATCAGTTGTTAGCTGTCGAGACACTGCATCCTTTAAAACCTCCATGGACCAAACTACCTGCATCAGTTGTTAGCTGTCGAGACACTGCATCCTTTAAAACCTCCATGGAACAAACTACCTGCATCAGTTATTAGCTGTCAAGACACTGCTTCCTTTAAAACCTCCATGGAACAAACTACCTGCATCAGTTGTTAGCTGTCGAGGCATTGCATCCTTTAAAACCTCCATGGAACAAACTACCTGCATCAGTTATTAGCTGTCAAGACACTGCATCCTTTGAAACCTCCATGGAACAAACTACCTGCATCAGTTGTTAGCTGTCGAAACACTGCATCCTTTAAAACCACCATGGAACAAACTACCTGCATCAGTTGTTAGCTGTCGAGACACTGCATCCTTTAAAACCTCCATGGAACAAACTACCTGCATCAGTTGTTAGCTGTCGAGACACTGCATCCTTTAAAACCTCCATGGAACAAACTACCTGCATCAGTTGTTAGCTGACGAGACACTGCATCCTTTAAAACCTCCATGGAACAAACTACCTGCATCAGTTGTTAGCTGTCGAGACACTACATCCTTTAACACCTCCATGGAACAAACTACCTGCATCAGTTGTTAGCTGTCGAGACACTGCATCCTTTAAAACCTCCATGGAACAAACTAAATGCATCAGTTATTAGCTGTCGAGACACTGCATCCTTTAAAACCTCCATGGAACAAACTACCTGCATCAGTTGTTAGCTGTCGAGACACTGCATCCTTTAAAACCTCCATGGAACAAACTACCTGCATCAGTTGTTAGCTGTCGAGACACTGCATCCTTTAAAACCTCCATGGAACAAACTACCTGCATCAGTTGTTAGCTGTCGAGACACTACATCCTTTAAAACCTCCATGGAACAAACTACCTGCATCAGTTGTTAGCTGTCGAGACACTGCATCCTTTAAAACCTCCATGGAACAAACTAAATGCATCAGTTGTTAGCTGTCGAGACACTGCATCCTTTAAAACCTCCATGGAACAAACTACCTGCATCAGTTGTTAGCTGTCGAGACACTGCATCCTTTAAAACCTCCATGGAACAAACTACCTGCATCAGTTATTAGCTGTCGAGACACTGCATCCTTTAAAACCTCCATGGAACAAACTACCTGCATCAGTTGTTAGGTGTCGAAACACTGCATCCTTTAAAACCTCCATGGAACAAACTACCTGCATCAGTTGTTAGCTGTCGAGACACTGCATCCTTTAAAACCTCCATGGAACAAACTACCTGCATCAGTTGTTAGCTGTCGAGACACTGCATCCATTAAAACCTCCATGGAACAAACTACCTGCATCAGTTGTTAGCTGTCGAGACACTGCATCCTTTAAAACCTCCATGGAACAAACTACCTGCATCAGTTATTAGCTGTCGAGACACTGCATCCTTTAAAACCTTCATGGAACAAACTAACTGCATCAATTGTTAGGTGTCGAGACACTGCATCCTTTAAAACCTCCATGGAACAAACTACCTGCATCAGTTGTTAGGTGTCGAAACACTGCATCCTTTAAAACCTCCATGGAACAAACTACCTGCATCAGTTGTTAGCTGTCGAGACACTGCATCCTTTAAAACCTCCATGGAACAAACTACCTGCATCAGTTGTTAGCTGTCGAGACACTGCATCCTTTAAAACCTCCATGGAACAAACTAACTGCATCAGTTGTTAGCTGTCGAGACACTGCATCCTTTAAAACCTCCATGGAACAAACTACCTGCATCAGTTGTTAGCTGTCGAGACACTGCATCCTATAAAACCACCATGGAACAAACTACCTGCATCAGTTATTAGCTGTCAAGACACTGCATCCTTTAAAACCACCATGGAACAAACTACCTGCATTAGTTGTTAGCTGTCGAGACACTGCATCCTTTAAAACCTCCATGGAGCAAACTACGTGCATCAGTTATTAGCTGTCGAGACACTGCATCCTTTAAAACCTCCATGGAAAAAACTAACTGCATCAGTTGTTAGCTGTCGAGACACTGCATCCTTTAAAACCTCCATGGAACAAACTACCTGCATCAGTTGTTAGCTGTCGAGACACTGCATCCTTTAAAACCTCCATGGAACAAACTACCTGCATCAGTTGTTAGCTGTCGAGACACTGCATCCTTTAAAACCTCCATGGAACAAACTACCTGCATCAGTTGTTAGCTGTCGAGACACTGCATCCTTTAAAACCTCCATGGAACAAACTACCTGCATCAGTTGTTAGCTGTCGAGACACTGCATCCTTTAAAACCTCCATGGAACAAACTACCTGCATCAGTTATTAGCTGTCGAGACACTGCATCCTTTAAAACCTCCATGGAAGAAACTACCTGCATCAGTTGTTAGTTGCCGAGACACTGCATCCTTTAAAACCTCCATGGAACAAACTACCTGCATCAGTTGTTAGCTGCCGAGACACTGCCTCCTTTAAAACCTCCATGGAACAAACTACCTGCATCAGTTGTTAGCTGTCGAGACACTGCATCCTTTAAAACCTCCTTGGAACAAACTACCTGCATCAGTTGTTAGCTGTCGAGACACTGCATCCTTTAAAACCTCCATGGAACAAACTACCTGCATCAGTTGTTAGCTGTCGAGACACTGCATCCTTTAAAACCTCCATGGAACAAACTACCTGCATCAGTTGTTAGCTGTCGAGACACTGCATCCTTTAAAACCTCCATGGAACAGACTACCTGCATCAGTTGTTAGCTGTCGAGACACTACATCCTTTAAAACCTCCATGGAACAAACTACCTGCATCAGTTGATAGCTGTCAAGACACTGCATCCTTTAAAACCTCCATGGAACAAACTACCTGCATCAGTTGTTAGCTGTCGAGACACTGCATCCTTTAAAACCTCCATGGAACAAACTACCTGCATCAGTTGTTAGCTGTCGAGACACTGCATCCTTTAAAACCTCCATGGAACAAACTACCTGCATCAGTTGTTAGCTGTCGAGACACTGCATCCTTTAAAACCTCCATGGAACAAACTACCTGCATCAGTTGTTAGCTGTCGAGACACTGCATCCTTTAAAACCTCCATGGAACAAACTACCTGCATCAGTTGTTAGCTGTCGAGACACTGCATCCTTTAAAACCTCCATGGAACAAACTACCTGCATCAGTTGTTAGCTGTCGAGACACTACATCCTTTAAAACCACCATGGAACAAACTACCTGCATTAGTTGTTAGCTGTCGAGACACTGCATCCTTTAAAACCTCCATGGAGCAAACTACGTGCATCAGTTGTTAGCTGTCGAGACACTGCATCCTTTAAAACCTCCATGGAAAAAACTAACTTCATCAGTTGTTAGCTGTCGAGACACTGCATCCTTTAAAACCTCCATGGAACAAACTACCTGCATCAGTTGTTAGCTGTCGAGACACTGCATCCTTTAAAACCTCCATGGAACAAACTACCTGCATCAGTTGTTAGCTGTCGAGACACTGCATCCTTTAAAACCTCCATGGAACAAACTACCTGCATCAGTTGTTAGCTGTCGAGACACTGCATCCTTTAAAACCTCCATGGAACAAACTACCTGCATCAGTTGTTAGCTGTCGAGACACTGCATCCTTTAAAACCTCCATGGAACAAACTACCTGCATCAGTTATTAGCTGTCGAGACACTGCATCCTTTAAAACCTCCATGGAAGAAACTACCTGCATCAGTTGTTAGTTGCCGAGACACTGCATCCTTTAAAACCTCCATGGAACAAACTACCTGCATCAGTTGTTAGCTGCCGAGACACTGCCTCCTTTAAAACCTCCATGGAACAAACTACCTGCATCAGTTGTTAGCTGTCGAGACACTGCATCCTTTAAAACCTCCTTGGAACAAACTACCTGCATCAGTTGTTAGCTGTCGAGACACTGCATCCTTTAAAACCTCCATGGAACAAACTACCTGCATCAGTTGTTAGCTGTCGAGACACTGCATCCTTTAAAACCTCCATGGAACAAACTACCTGCATCAGTTGTTAGCTGTCGAGACACTGCATCCTTTAAAACCTCCATGGAACAGACTACCTGCATCAGTTGTTAGCTGTCGAGACACTACATCCTTTAAAACCTCCATGGAACAAACTACCTGCATCAGTTGATAGCTGTCAAGACACTGCATCCTTTAAAACCTCCATGGAACAAACTACCTGCATCAGTTGTTAGCTGTCGAGACACTGCATCCTTTAAAACCTCCATGGAACAAACTACCTGCATCAGTTGTTAGCTGTCGAGACACTGCATCCTTTAAAACCTCCATGGAACAAACTACCTGCATCAGTTGTTAGCTGTCGAGACACTACATCCTTTAAAACCTCCATGGAACAAACTACCTGCATCAGTTGATAGCTGTCAAGACACTGCATCCTTTAAAACCTCCATGGAACAAACTACCTGCATCAGTTGTTAGCTGTCGAGACACTGCATCCTTTAAAACCTCCATGGAACAAACTAAATGCATCAGTTGTTAGCTGTCGAGACACTGCATCCTTTAAAACCTCCATGGAACAAACTACCTGCATCAGTTGTTAGCTGTCGAGACACTGCATCCTTTAAAACCTCCATGGAACAAACTACCTGCATCAGTTGATAGCTGTCAAGACACTGCATCCTTTAAAACCTCCATGGAACAAACTACCTGCATCAGTTGTTAGCTGTCGAGACACTGCATCCTTTAAAACCTCCATGGAACAAACTACCTGCATCAGTTGATAGCTGTCAAGACACTGCATCCTTTAAAACCTCCATGGAACAAACTACCTGCATCAGTTGTTAGCTGTCGAGACACTGCATCCTTTAAAACCTCCATGGAACAAACTAAATGCATCAGTTGTTAGCTGTCGAGACACTGCATCCTTTAAAACCTCCATGGAACAAACTACCTGCATCAGTTGTTAGCTGTCGAGACACTGCATCCTTTAAAACCTCCATGGAACAAACTACCTGCATCAGTTGATAGCTGTCAAGACACTGCATCCTTTAAAACCTCCATGGAACAAACTACCTGCATCAGTTGTTAGCTGTCGAGACACTGCATCCTTTAAAACCTCCATGGAACAAACTACCTGCATCAGTTGATAGCTGTCAAGACACTGCATCCTTTAAAACCTCCATGGAACAAACTACCTGCATCAGTTGTTAGCTGTCGAGACACTGCATCCTTTAAAACCTCCATGGAACAAACTACCTGCATCAGTTGTTAGCTGTCGAGACACTGCATCCTTTAAAACCTCCATGGAACAAACTACCTGCATCAGTTGTTAGCTGTCGAGACACTGCATCCTTTAAAACCTCCATGGAACAAACTACCTGCATCAGTTGATAGCTGTCAAGACACTGCATCCTTTAAAACCTCCATGGAACAAACTACCTGCATCAGTTGTTAGCTGTCGAGACACTGCATCCTTTAAAACCTCCATGGAACAAACTACCTGCATCAGTTGTTAGCTGTCGAGACACTGCATCCTTTAAAACCTCCATGAAACAAACTACCTGCATCAGTTGTTAGCTGTCGAGACACTACATCCTTTAAAACCTCCATGGAACAAACTACCTGCATCAGTTGATAGCTGTCAAGACACTGCATCCTTTAAAACCTCCATGGAACAAACTACCTGCATCAGTTGTTAGCTGTCGAGACACTGCATCCTTTAAAACCTCCATGGAACAAACTAAATGCATCAGTTGTTAGCTGTCGAGACACTGCATCCTTTAAAACCTCCATGGAACAAACTACCTGCATCAGTTGTTAGCTGTCGAGACACTGCATCCTTTAAAACCACCATGGAACAAACTACCTGCATCAGTTATTAGCTGTCAAGACACTGCATCCTTTAAAACCTCCATGGAACAAACTACCTGCATCAGTTGTTAACTGTCGAAACACTGCATCCTTTAAAACCTCCATGGAACAAACTACCTGCATCAGTTGTTAGCTGTCGAGACACTGCATCCTTTAAAACCTCCATGGAACAAACTACCTGCATCAGTTATTAGCTGTCGAGACACTGCATCCTTTAAAACCTCCATGGAGCAAACTACCTGCATCAGTTGTTAGCTGTCGAGACACTGCATCCTTTAAAACCTCCATGGAACAAACTAACTGCATCAGTTGTTAGCTGTCGAGACACTGCATCCTTTAAAACCTCCATGGAACAAACTACCTGCATCAGTTGTTAGCTGTCGAGACACTGCATCCTTTAAAACCTCCATGGAACAAACTACCTGCATCAGTTGTTAGCTGTCGAGACACTGCATCCTTTAAAACCTCCATGGAACAAACTAAATGCATCAGTTGTTAGCTGTCGAGACACTGCATCCTTTAAAACCTCCATGGAACAAACTACCTGCATCAGTTGTTAGCTGTCGAGACACTGCATCCTTTAAAACCTCCATGGAACAAACTACCTGCATCAGTTATTAGCTGTCGAGACACTGCATCCTTTAAAACCTCCATGGAACAAACTACCTGCATCAGTTGTTAGGTGTCGAAACACTGCATCCTTTAAAACCTCCATGGAACAAACTACCTGCATCAGTTGTTAGCTGTCGAGACACTGCATCCTTTAAAACCTCCATGGAACAAACTAACTGCATCAGTTGTTAGCTGTCGAGACACTGCATCCTTTAAAACCTCCATGGAACAAACTACCTGCATCAGTTGTTAGATGTCGAGACACTGCATCCTTTAAAACCTCCATGGAACAAACTACCTGCATCAGTTGTTAGCTGTCGAGACACTGCATCCTTTAAAACCTCCATGGAACAAACTAACTGCATCAGTTGTTAGCTGTCGAGACACTGCATCCTTTAAAACCTCCATGGAACAAACTACCTGCATCAGTTGTTAGCTGTCGAGACACTGCATCCTTTAAAACCTCCATGGAACAAACTAACTGCATCAGTTGTTAGCTGTCGAGACACTGCATCCTTTAAAACCTCCATGGAACAAACTACCTGCATCAGTTGTTAGCTGTCGAGACACTGCATCCTTTAAAACCTCCATGGAACAAACTACCTGCATCAGTTATTAGCTGTCAAGACACTGCATCCTTTAAAACCACCATGGAACAAACTACCTGCATCAGTTGTTAGCTGTCGAGACACTGCATCCTTTAAAACCTCCATGGAGCAAACTACGTGCATCAGTTGTTAGCTGTCGAGACACTGCATCCTTTAAAACCTCCATGGATCAAACTAACTGCATCAGTTGTTAGCTGTCGAGACACTGCATCCTTTAAAACCTCCATGGAACAAACTACCTGCATCAGTTGTTAGCTGTCGAGACACTGCATCCTTTAAAACCTCCATGGAACAAACTACCTGCATCAGTTGTTAGCTGCCGAGACACTGCCTCCTTTAAAACCTCCATGGAACAAACTACCTGCATCAGTTGTTAGCTGTCGAGACACTGCATCCTTTAAAACCTCCATGGAACAAACTACCTGCATCAGTTGTTAGCTGCCGAGACACTGCATCCTTTAAAACCTCCATGGAACAAACTACCTGCATCAGTTGTTAGCTGTCGAGACACTGCATACTTTAAAACCTCCATGGAACAAACTACCTGCGTCAGTTGTTAGCTGTCGAGACACTACACCTTTTAAAACCTCCATGGAAGAAACTACCTGCATCAGTTGTTAGCTGTCGAGACACGGCATCTTTTTAAACCTCCATCGAACAAACTACCTGCATCAGTTGTTAGCTGTCGAGACACTGCATCCTTTAAAACCTCCATGGAACAAACTACCTGCATCAGTTGTTAGCTGTCGAGACACTGCATCCTATAAAACCACCATGGAACAAACTACCTGCATCAGTTATTAGCTGTCAAGACACTGCATCCTTTAAAACCACCATGGAACAAACTACCTGCATTAGTTGTTAGCTGTCGAGACACTGCATCCTTTAAAACCTCCATGGAGCAAACTACGTGCATCAGTTGTTAGCTGTCGAGACACTGCATCCTTTAAAACCTCCATGGAACAAACTAACTGCATCAGTTGTTAGCTGTCGAGACACTGCATCCTTTAAAACCTCCATGGAACAAACTACCTGCATCAGTTGTTAGCTGTCGAGACACTGCATCCTTTAAAACCTCCATGGAACAAACTACCTGCATCAGTTGTTAGCTGTCGAGACACTGCATCCTTTAAAACCTCCATGGAACAAACTACCTGCATCAGTTGTTAGCTGTCGAGACACTGCATCCTTTAAAACCTCCATGGAACAAACTACCTGCATCAGTTGTTAGCTGTCGAGACACTGCATCCTTTAAAACCTCCATGGAACAAACTACCTGCATCAGTTATTAGCTGTCGAGACACTGCATCCTTTAAAACCTCCATGGAAGAAACTACCTGCATCAGTTGTTAGTTGCCGAGACACTGCATCCTTTAAAACCTCCATGGAACAAACTACCTGCATCAGTTGTTAGCTGCCGAGACACTGCCTCCTTTAAAACCTCCATGGAACAAACTACCTGCATCAGTTGTTAGCTGTCGAGACACTGCATCCTTTAAAACCTCCTTGGAACAAACTACCTGCATCAGTTGTTAGCTGTCGAGACACTGCATCCTTTAAAACCTCCATGGAACAAACTACCTGCATCAGTTGTTAGCTGTCGAGACACTGCATCCTTTAAAACCTCCATGGAACAAACTACCTGCATCAGTTGTTAGCTGTCGAGACACTACATCCTTTAAAACCTCCATGGAACAAACTACCTGCATCAGTTGATAGCTGTCAAGACACTGCATCCTTTAAAACCTCCATGGAACAAACTACCTGCATCAGTTGTTAGCTGTCGAGACACTGCATCCTTTAAAACCTCCATGGAACAAACTACCTGCATCAGTTGTTAGCTGTCGAGACACTGCATCCTTTAAAACCTCCATGGAACAAACTACCTGCATCAGTTGTTAGCTGTCGAGACACTACATCCTTTAAAACCTCCATGGAACAAACTACCTGCATCAGTTGATAGCTGTCAAGACACTGCATCCTTTAAAACCTCCATGGAACAAACTACCTGCATCAGTTGTTAGCTGTCGAGACACTGCATCCTTTAAAACCTCCATGGAACAAACTAAATGCATCAGTTGTTAGCTGTCGAGACACTGCATCCTTTAAAACCTCCATGGAACAAACTACCTGCATCAGTTGTTAGCTGTCGAGACACTGCATCCTTTAAAACCTCCATGGAACAAACTACCTGCATCAGTTGATAGCTGTCAAGACACTGCATCCTTTAAAACCTCCATGGAACAAACTACCTGCATCAGTTGTTAGCTGTCGAGACACTGCATCCTTTAAAACCTCCATGGAACAAACTACCTGCATCAGTTGATAGCTGTCAAGACACTGCATCCTTTAAAACCTCCATGGAACAAACTACCTGCATCAGTTGTTAGCTGTCGAGACACTGCATCCTTTAAAACCTCCATGGAACAAACTAAATGCATCAGTTGTTAGCTGTCGAGACACTGCATCCTTTAAAACCTCCATGGAACAAACTACCTGCATCAGTTGTTAGCTGTCGAGACACTGCATCCTTTAAAACCTCCATGGAACAAACTACCTGCATCAGTTGATAGCTGTCAAGACACTGCATCCTTTAAAACCTCCATGGAACAAACTACCTGCATCAGTTGTTAGCTGTCGAGACACTGCATCCTTTAAAACCTCCATGGAACAAACTACCTGCATCAGTTGATAGCTGTCAAGACACTGCATCCTTTAAAACCTCCATGGAACAAACTACCTGCATCAGTTGTTAGCTGTCGAGACACTGCATCCTTTAAAACCTCCATGGAACAAACTACCTGCATCAGTTGTTAGCTGTCGAGACACTGCATCCTTTAAAACCTCCATGGAACAAACTACCTGCATCAGTTGTTAGCTGTCGAGACACTGCATCCTTTAAAACCTCCATGGAACAAACTACCTGCATCAGTTGATAGCTGTCAAGACACTGCATCCTTTAAAACCTCCATGGAACAAACTACCTGCATCAGTTGTTAGCTGTCGAGACACTGCATCCTTTAAAACCTCCATGGAACAAACTACCTGCATCAGTTGTTAGCTGTCGAGACACTGCATCCTTTAAAACCTCCATGAAACAAACTACCTGCATCAGTTGTTAGCTGTCGAGACACTGCATCCTTTAAAACCTCCATGGAACAAACTACCTGCATCAGTTGATAGCTGTCAAGACACTGCATCCTTTAAAACCTCCATGGAACAAACTACCTGCATCAGTTGTTAGCTGTCGAGACACTGCATCCTTTAAAACCTCCATGGAACAAACTAAATGCATCAGTTGTTAGCTGTCGAGACACTGCATCCTTTAAAACCTCCATGGAACAAACTACCTGCATCAGTTGTTAGCTGTCGAGACACTGCATCCTTTAAAACCACCATGGAACAAACTACCTGCATCAGTTATTAGCTGTCAAGACACTGCATCCTTTAAAACCTCCATGGAACAAACTACCTGCATCAGTTGTTAACTGTCGAAACACTGCATCCTTTAAAACCTCCATGGAACAAACTACCTGCATCAGTTGTTAGCTGTCGAGACACTGCATCCTTTAAAACCTCCATGGAACAAACTACCTGCATCAGTTATTAGCTGTCGAGACACTGCATCCTTTAAAACCTCCATGGAGCAAACTACCTGCATCAGTTGTTAGCTGTCGAGACACTGCATCCTTTAAAACCTCCATGGAACAAACTAACTGCATCAGTTGTTAGCTGTCGAGACACTGCATCCTTTAAAACCTCCATGGAACAAACTACCTGCATCAGTTGTTAGCTGTCGAGACACTGCATCCTTTAAAACCTCCATGGAACAAACTACCTGCATCAGTTGTTAGCTGTCGAGACACTGCATCCTTTAAAACCTCCATGGAACAAACTAAATGCATCAGTTGTTAGCTGTCGAGACACTGCATCCTTTAAAACCTCCATGGAACAAACTACCTGCATCAGTTGTTAGCTGTCGAGACACTGCATCCTTTAAAACCTCCATGGAACAAACTACCTGCATCAGTTATTAGCTGTCGAGACACTGCATCCTTTAAAACCTCCATGGAACAAACTACCTGCATCAGTTGTTAGGTGTCGAAACACTGCATCCTTTAAAACCTCCATGGAACAAACTACCTGCATCAGTTGTTAGCTGTCGAGACACTGCATCCTTTAAAACCTCCATGGAACAAACTAACTGCATCAGTTGTTAGCTGTCGAGACACTGCATCCTTTAAAACCTCCATGGAACAAACTACCTGCATCAGTTGTTAGATGTCGAGACACTGCATCCTTTAAAACCTCCATGGAACAAACTACCTGCATCAGTTATTAGCTGTCAAGACACTGCATCCTTTAAAACCACCATGGGACAAACTACCTGCATCAGTTGTTAGCTGTCGAGACACTGCATCCTTTAAAACCTCCATGGAACAAACTACCTGCATCAGTTGTTAGCTGTCGAGACACTGCATCCTTTAAAACCTCCATGGAACAAACTAACTGCATCAGTTGTTAGCTGTCGAGACACTGCATCCTTTAAAACCTCCATGGAACAAACTACCTGCATCAGTTGTTAGCTGTCGAGACACTGCATCCTTTAAAACCTCCATGGAACAAACTACCTGCATCAGTTATTAGCTGTCAAGACACTGCATCCTTTAAAACCACCATGGAACAAACTACCTGCATCAGTTGTTAGCTGTCGAGACACTGCATCCTTTAAAACCTCCATGGAGCAAACTACGTGCATCAGTTGTTAGCTGTCGAGACACTGCAGCCTTTAAAACCTCCATGGATCAAACTAACTGCATCAGTTGTTAGCTGTCGAGACACTGCATCCTTTAAAACCTCCATGGAACAAACTACCTGCATCAGTTGTTAGCTGTCGAGACACTGCATCCTTTAAAACCTCCATGGAACAAACTACCTGCATCAGTTGTTAGCTGCCGAGACACTGCCTCCTTTAAAACCTCCATGGAACAAACTACCTGCATCAGTTGTTAGCTGTCGAGACACTGCATCCTTTAAAACCTCCATGGAACAAACCACCTGCATCAGTTGTTAGCTGCCGAGACACTGCATCCTTTAAAACCTCCATGGAACAAACTACCTGCATCAGTTGTTAGCTGTCGAGACACTGCATACTTTAAAACCTCCATGGAACAAACTACCTGCGTCAGTTGTTAGCTGTCGAGACACTACATCTTTTAAAACCTCCATGGAACAAACTACCTGCATCAGTTGTTAGCTGTCGAGACACGGCATCTTTTTAAACCTCCATCGAACAAACTACCTGCATCAGTTGTTAGCTGTCGAGACACTGCATCCTTTAAAACCTCGATGGAACAAACTACCTGCATCAGTTATTAGCTGTCAAGACACTGCATCCCTTAAAACCTCCATGGAACAAACAACCTGCATCAGTTATTAGCTGTCAAGGCACTGCATCCTTTAAAACCTCCATGGAACAAACTACCTGCATCAGTTGTTAGCTGTCAAGACACTGCATCCTTTAAAACCTCCATGGAACAAACTACCTGCATCAGTTGTTAGCTGCCGAGACACTGCCTCCTTTAAAACCTCTATGGAGCAAACTACCTGCATCAGTTGTTAGCTGCCGAGACACTGCATCCTTTAAAACCTCCATGGAACAAACTACCTGCATCAGTTGTTAGCTGCCGAGACACTGCCTCCTTTAAAACCTCCATGGAACAAACTACCTGCATCAGTTGTTAGCTGTCGAGACACTGCATCCTTTAAAACCTCCATGGAACAAACTACCTGCATCAGTTGTTAGCTGCCGAGACACTGCATCCTTTAAAACCTCCATGGAACAAACTACCTGCATCAGTTGTTAGCTGTCGAGACACTGCATCCTTTAAAACCTCCATGGAACAAACTACCTGCATCAGTTATTAGCTGTCAAGACACTGCATCCCTTAAAACCTCCATGGAACAAACTACCTGCATCAGTTATTAGCTGTCAAGACACTGCATCCTTTAAAACCTCCATGGAACAAACTACCTGCATCAGTTGTTAGCTGTCGAGACACTGCTTACTTTAAAACCTCCATGGAACAAACTACCTGCATCAGTTGTTAGCTGCCAAGACACTGCATCCTTTAAAACCTCCATGGAACAAACACCCTGCATCAGTTGTTAGCTGTCGAGACACTGCATCCTTTAAAACCTCCATGGAACAAACTACCTCCATCAGTTGTTAGCTGCCGAGACACTGCCTCCTTTAAAACCTCCATGGAACAAGCTACCTGCATTAGTTATTAGCTACCGAGACACTGCCTCCTTTAAAACCTCCATGGAACAAACCACCTGCATCAGTTGTTAGCTGTCGAGACACTGCATTCTTTAAAACCTCCATGGAACAAACTATCTGCATCAGTTATTAGCTGTCAAGACACTGCATCCCTTAAAACCTCCATGGAACAAACTACCTGCATCAGTTATTAGCTGTCAAGACACTGCATCCTTTAAAACCTCCATGGAACAAACTACCTGCATCAGTTGTTAGCTGTCGAGACACTGCATCCTTTAAAACATCCATGGAACAAACTACCTGCGTCAGTTGTTAGCTGTCGAGACACTGCATCCTTTAAAACCTCCATGGAACAAACTACCTGCATCAGTTATTAGCTGTCAAGACACTGCATCCTTTAAAACCACCATGGAACAAACTACCTGCATCAGTTGTTAGCTGTCGAGACACTGCATCCTTTAAAACCTCCATGGAGCAAACTACGTGCATCAGTTGTTAGCTGTCGAGACACTGCATCCTTTAAAACCTCCATGGAACAAACTAACTGCATCAGTTGTTAGCTGTCGAGACACTGCATCCTTTAAAACCTCCATGGAACAAACTACCTGCATCAGTTGTTAGCTGTCGAGACACTGCATCCTTTAAAACCTCCATGGAACAAACTACCTGCATCAGTTGTTAGCTGTCGAGACACTGCATCCTTTAAAACCTCCATGGAACAAACTACCTGCATCAGTTGTTAGCTGTCGAGACACTGCATCCTTTAAAACCTCCATGGAACAAACTAAATGCATCAGTTGTTAGCTGTCGAGACACTGCATCCTTTAAAACCTCCATGGAACAAACTACCTGCATCAGTTGTTTGCTGTCGAGACACTGCATCCTTTAAAACCTCCATGGAACAAACTACCTGCATCAGTTGTTAGCTGTCGAGACACTGCATCCTTTAAAACCTCCATGGAACAAACTAAATGCATCAGTTGTTAGCTGTCGAGACACTGCATCCTTTAAAACCTCCATGGAACAAACTACCTGCATCAGTTGTTAGCTGTCGAGACACTGCATCCTTTAAAACCTCCATGGAACAAACTACCTGCATCAGTTGTTAGCTGTCGAGACACTGCATCCTTTAAAACCTCCATGGAACAAACTAAATGCATCAGTTGTTAGCTGTCGAGACACTGCATCCTTTAAAACCTCCATGGAACAAACTACCTGCATCAGTTGTTAGGTGTCGAAACACTGCATCCTTTAAAACCTCCATGGAACAAACTACCTGCATCAGTTGTTAGCTGTCGAGACACTGCATCCTTTAAAACCTCCATGGAACAAACTAACTGCATCAGTTGTTAGCTGTCGAGACACTGCATCCTTTAAAACCTCCATGGAACAAACTACCTGCATCAGTTGTTAGATGTCGAGACACTGCATCCTTTAAAACCTCCATGGAACAAACTACCTGCATCAGTTATTAGCTGTCAAGACACTGCATCCTTTAAAACCACCATGGAACAAACTACCTGCATCAGTTGTTAGCTGTCGAGACACTGCATCCTTTAAAACCTCCATGGAACAAACTACCTGCATCAGTTGTTAGCTGTCGAGACACTGCATCCTTTAAAACCTCCATGGAACAAACTAACTGCATCAGTTGTTAGCTGTCGAGACACTGCATCCTTTAAAACCTCCATGGAACAAACTACCTGCATCAGTTGTTAGCTGTCGAGACACTGCATCCTTTAAAACCTCCATGGAACAAACTACCTGCATCAGTTATTAGCTGTCAAGACACTGCATCCTTTAAAACCACCATGGAACAAACTACCTGCATCAGTTGTTAGCTGTCGAGACACTGCATCCTTTAAAACCTCCATGGAGCAAACTACGTGCATCAGTTGTTAGCTGTCGAGACACTGCATCCTTTAAAACCTCCATGGATCAAACTACCTGCATCAGTTGTTAGCTGTCGAGACACTGCATCCTTTAAAACCTCCATGGAACAAACTACCTGCATCAGTTGTTAGCTGCCGAGACACTGCATCCTTTAAAACCTCCATGGAACAAACTACCTGCATCAGTTGTTAGCTGCCGAGACACTGCATCCTTTAAAACCTCCATGGAACAAACTACCTGCATCAGTTGTTAGCTGTCGAGACACTGCATACTTTAAAACCTCCATGGAACAAACTACCTGCGTCAGTTGTTAGCTGTCGAGACACTACATCTTTTAAAACCTCCATGGAACAAACTACCTGCATCAGTTGTTAGCTGTCGAGACACGGCATCTTTTTAAACCTCCATCGAACAAACTACCTGCATCAGTTGTTAGCTGTCGAGACACTGCATCCTTTAAAACCTCGATGGAACAAACTACCTGCATCAGTTATTAGCTGTCAAGACACTGCATCCCTTAAAACCTCCATGGAACAAACTACCTGCATCAGATATTAGCTGTCAAGACACTGCATCCTTTAAAACCTCCATGGAACAAACTACCTGCATCAGTTGTTAGCTGTCAAGACACTGCATCCTTTAAAACCTCCATGGAACAAACTACCTGCATCAGTTGTTAGCTGCCGAGACACTGCCTCCTTTAAAACCTCTATGGAGCAAACTACCTGCATCAGTTGTTAGCTGCCGAGACACTGCATCCTTTAAAACCTCCATGGAACAAACTACCTGCATCAGTTGTTAGCTGCCGAGACACTGCCTCCTTTAAAACCTCCATGGAACAAACTACCTGCATCAGTTGTTAGCTGTCGAGACACTGCATCCTTTAAAACCTCCATGGAACAAACTACCTGCATCAGTTGTTAGTTGCCGAGACACTGCCTCCTTTAAAACCTCCATGGAACAAACTACCTGCATCAGTTGTTAGCTGTCGAGACACTGCATCTTTTAAAACCTCCATGGAACAAACAACCTGCATCAGTTGTTAGCTGTCGAGACACTGCATCCTTTAAAACCTCCATGGAACAAACTACCTGCATCAGTTATTAGCTGTCAAGACACTGCATCCCTTAAAACCTCCATGGAACAAACTACCTGCATCAGTTATTAGCTGTCAAGACACTGCATCCTTTAAAACCTCCATGGAACAAACTACCTGCATCAGTTGTTAGCTGTCGAGACACTGCATCCTTTAAAACCTCCATGGAACAAACTACCTGCATCAGTTGATAGCTGTCAAGACACTGCATCCTTTAAAACCTCCATGGAACAAACTACCTGCATCAGTTGTTAGCTGCCGAGACACTGCCTCCTTTAAAACCTCCATGGAACAAACTAAATGCATCAGTTGTTAGCTGTCGAGACACTGCATCCTTTAAAACCTCCATGGAACAAACTACCTGCATCAGTTGTTAGGTGTCGAAACACTGCATCCTTTAAAACCTCCATGGAACAAACTACCTGCATCAGTTGTTAGCTGTCGAGACACTGCATCCTTTAAAACCTCCATGGAACAAACTAACTGCATCAGTTGTTAGCTGTCGAGACACTGCATCCTTTAAAACCTCCATGGAACAAACTACCTGCATCAGTTGTTAGATGTCGAGACACTGCATCCTTTAAAACCTCCATGGAACAAACTACCTGCATCAGTTATTAGCTGTCAAGACACTGCATCCTTTAAAACCACCATGGAACAAACTACCTGCATCAGTTGTTAGCTGTCGAGACACTGCATCCTTTAAAACCTCCATGGAACAAACTACCTGCATCAGTTGTTAGCTGTCGAGACACTGCATCCTTTAAAACCTCCATGGAACAAACTGACTGCATCAGTTGTTAGCTGTCGAGACACTGCATCCTTTAAAACCTCCATGGAACAAACTACCTGCATCAGTTGTTAGCTGTCGAGACACTGCATCCTTTAAAACCTCCATGGAACAAACTACCTGCATCAGTTATTAGCTGTCAAGACACTGCATCCTTTAAAACCACCATGGAACAAACTACCTGCATCAGTTGTTAGCTGTCGAGACACTGCATCCTTTAAAACCTCCATGGAGCAAACTACGTGCATCAGTTGTTAGCTGTCGAGACACTGCATCCTTTAAAACCTCCATGGATCAAACTACCTGCATCAGTTGTTAGCTGTCGAGACACTGCATCCTTTAAAATCTCCATGGAACAAACTACCTGCATCAGTTGTTAGCTGCCGAGACACTGCATCCTTTAAAACCTCCATGGAACAAACTACCTGCATCAGTTGTTAGCTGCCGAGACACTGCATCCTTTAAAACCTCCACGGAACAAACTACCTGCATCAGTTGTTAGCTGTCGAGACACTGCATACTTTAAAACCTCCATGGAACAAACTACCTGCGTCAGTTGTTAGCTGTCGAGACACTACATCTTTTAAAACCTCCATGGAACAAACTACCTGCATCAGTTGTTAGCTGTCGAGACACGGCATCTTTTTAAACCTCCATCGAACAAACTACCTGCATCAGTTGTTAGCTGTCGAGACACTGCATCCTTTAAAACCTCGATGGAACAAACTACCTGCATCAGTTATTAGCTGTCAAGACACTGCATCCCTTAAAACCTCCATGGAACAAACTACCTGCATCAGATATTAGCTGTCAAGACACTGCATCCTTTAAAACCTCCATGGAACAAACTACCTGCATCAGTTGTTAGCTGTCAAGACACTGCATCCTTTAAAACCTCCATGGAACAAACTACCTGCATCAGTTGTTAGCTGCCGAGACACTGCCTCCTTTAAAACCTCTATGGAGCAAACTACCTGCATCAGTTGTTAGCTGCCGAGACACTGCATCCTTTAAAACCTCCATGGAACAAACTACCTGCATCAGTTGTTAGCTGCCGAGACACTGCCTCCTTTAAAACCTCCATGGAACAAACTACCTGCATCAGTTGTTAGCTGTCGAGACACTGCATCCTTTAAAACCTCCATGGAACAAACTACCTGCATCAGTTGTTAGTTGCCGAGACACTGCCTCCTTTAAAACCTCCACCGAACAAACTACCTGCATCAGTTGTTAGCTGTCAAGACACTGCCTCCTTTAAAACCTCCATGGAACAAACTACCTGCATCAGTTGTTAGCTGTCGAGACACTGCATCCTTTAAAACCTCCATGGAACAAACTACCTGCATCAGTTGATAGCTGTCAAGACACTGCATCCTTTAAAACCTCCATGGAACAAACTACCTGCATCAGTTGTTAGCTGCCGAGACACTGCCTCCTTTAAAACCTCCATGGAACAAACTACCTGCATCAGTTGTTAGCTGTCGAGACACTGCATCCTTTAAAACCTCCATGGAACAAACTACCTGCGTCAGTTGTTAGCTGTCGAAACACTACATCTTTTAAAACCTCCATGGAACAAACTACCTGCATCAGTTGTTAGCTGTCGAGACACTGCATCTTTTAAAACCTCCATGGAACAAACTACCTGCATCAGTTGTTAGCTGTCGAGACACTGCATCCTTTAAAACCTCCATGGAACAAACTACCTGCATCAGTTATTAGCTGTCAAGACACTGCATCCCTTAAAACCTCCATGGAACAAACTACCTGCATCAGTTATTAGCTGTCAAGACACTGCATCCTTTAAAACCTCCATGGAACAAACTACCTGCATCAGTTGTTAGCTGTCGAGACACTGCTTACTTTAAAACCTCCATGGAACAAACTACCTGCATCAGTTGTTAGCTGCCAAGACACTGCATCCATTAAAACCTCCATGGAACAAACACCCTGCATCAGTTGTTAGCTGTCGAGACACTGCATCCTTTAAAACCTCCATGGAACAAACTACCTGCATCAGTTGTTAGCTGCCGAGACACTGCCTCCTTTAAAACCTCCATGGAACAAGCTACCTGCATTAGTTATTAGCTGCCGAGACACTGCCTCCTTTAAAACCTCCATGGAACAAACCACCTGCATCAGTTGTTAGCTGTCGAGACACTGCATTCTTTAAAACCTCCATGGAACAAACTATCTGCATCAGTTATTAGCTGTCAAGACAGTGCATCCCTTAAAACCTCCATGGAACAAACTACCTGCATCAGTTATTAGCTGTCAAGACACTGCATCCTTTAAAACCTCCATGGAACAAACTACCTGCATCAGTTGTTAGCTGTCGAGACACTGCATCCTTTAAAACATCCATGGAACAAACTACCTGCATCAGTTGTTAGCTGTCGAGACACTGCATCCTTTAAAACCTCCATGGAGCAAACTACGTGCATCAGTTGTTAGCTGTCGAGACACTGCATCCTTTAAAACCTCCATGGAACAAACTAACTGCATCAGTTGTTAGCTGTCGAGACACTGCATCCTTTAAAACCTCCATGGAACAAACTACCTGCATCAGTTGTTAGCTGTCGAGACACTGCATCCTTTAAAACCTCCATGGAACAAACTACCTGCGTCAGTTGTTAGCTGTCGAGACACTGCATCCTTTAAAACCTCCATGGAACAAACTAAATGCATCAGTTGTTAGCTGTCGAGACACTGCATCCTTTAAAACCTCCATGGAACAAACTACCTGCATCAGTTGTTAGCTGTCGAGACACTGCATCCTTTAAAACCTCCATGGAACAAACTACCTGCATCAGTTATTAGCTGTCGAGACACTGCATCCTTTAAAACCTCCATGGAACAAACTACCTGCATCAGTTATTAGGTGTCGAAACACTGCATCCTTTAAAACCTCCATGGAACAAACTACCTGCATCAGTTGTTAGCTGTCGAGACACTGCATCCTTTAAAACCTCCATGGAACAAACTAACTGCATCAGTTGTTAGCTGTCGAGACACTGCATCCTTTAAAACCTCCATGGAACAAACTACCTGCATCAGTTGTTAGATGTCGAGACACTGCATCCTTTAAAACCTCCATGGAACAAACTACCTGCATCAGTTATTAGCTGTCAAGACACTGCATCCTTTAAAACCACCATGGAACAAACTACCTGCATCAGTTGTTAGCTGTCGAGACACTGCATCCTTTAAAACCTCCATGGAGCAAACTACGTGCATCAGTTGTTAGCTGTCGAGACACTGCATCCTTTAAAACCTCCATGGATCAAACTAACTGCATCAGTTGTTAGCTGTCGAGACACTGCATCCTTTAAAACCTCCATGGAACAAACTACCTGCATCAGTTGTTAGCTGTCGAGACACTGCATCCTTTAAAACCTCCATGGAACAAACTACCTGCATCATTTGTTAGCTGTCGAGACACAGCATCCTTTAAAACCTCCATGGAACAAACTAAATGCATCAGTTGTTAGCTGTCGAGACACTGCATCCTTTAAAACCTCCATGGAACAAACTACCTGCATCAGTTGTTAGCTGTCGAGACACTGCATCCTTTAAAACCTCCATGGAACAAACTACCTGCATCAGTTATTAGCTGTCGAGACACTGCATCCTTTAAAACCTCCATGGAAGAAACTACCTGCATCAGTTGTTAGCTGTCAAGACACTGCATCCTTTAAAACCTCCATGGAACAAACTACCTGCATCAGTTGTTAGCTGCCGAGACACTGCATCCTTTAAAACCTCCATGGCACAAACTACCTGCATCAGTTGTTAGTTGCCGAGACACTGCATCCTTTAAAACCTCCATGGAACAAACTACCTGCATCAGTTGTTAGCTGCCGAGACACTGCCTCCTTTAAAACCTCCATGGAACAAACTACCTGCATCAGTTGTTAGCTGTCGAGACACTGCATCCTTTAAAACCTCCATGGGACAAACTACCTGCATCAGTTGTTAGCTGCCGAGACACTGCATCCTTTAAAACCTCCATGGAACAAACTACCTGCATCAGTTGTTAGCTGCCGAGACACTGCATCCTTTAAAACCTCCATGGAACAAACTACCTGCATCAGTTGTTAGCTGTCGAGACACTGCATACTTTAAAACCTCCATGGAACAAACTACCTGCGTCAGTTGTTAGCTGTCGAGACACTACATCTTTTAAAACCTCCATGGAACAAACTACCTGCATCAGTTGTTAGCTGTCGAGACACGGCATCTTTTTAAACCTCCATCGAACAAACTACCTGCATCAGTTGTTAGCTGTCAAGACACTGCATCCTTTAAAACCTCGATGGAACAAACTACCTGCATCAGTTATTAGCTGTCAAGACACTGCATCCCTTAAAACCTCCATGGAACAAACTACCTGCATCAGTTATTAGCTGTCAAGACACTGCATCCTTTAAAACCTCCATGGAACAAACTACCTGCATCAGTTGTTAGCTGTCAAGACACTGCATCCTTTAAAACCTCCATGGAACAAACTACCTGCATCAGTTGTTAGCTGCCGAGACACTGCCTCCTTTAAAACCTCTATGGAGCAAACTACCTGCATCAGTTGTTAGCTGCCGAGACACTGCATCCTTTAAAACCTCCATGGAACAAACTACCTGCATCAGTTGTTAGCTGCCGAGACACTGCCTCCTTTAAAACCTCCATGGAACAAACTACCTGCATCAGTTGTTAGCTGTCGAGACACTGCATCCTTTAAAACCTCCATGGAACAAACTACCTGCATCAGTTGTTAGCTGCCGAGACACTGCATCCTTTAAAACCTCCATGGAACAAACTACCTGCATCAGTTGTTAGTTGCCGAGACACTGCCTCCTTTAAAACCTCCACCGAACAAACTACCTGCATCAGTTGTTAGCTGTCAAGACACTGCCTCCTTTAAAACCTCCATGGAACAAACTACCTGCATCAGTTGTTAGCTGTCGAGACACTGCATCCTTTAAAACCTCCATGGAACAAACTACCTGCATCAGTTGATAGCTGTCAAGACACTGCATCCTTTAAAACCTCCATGGAACAAGCTACCTGCATCAGTTGTTAGCTGCCGAGACACTGCCTCCTTTAAAACCTCCATGGAACAAACTACCTGCATCAGTTGTTAGCTGTCGAGACACTGCATCCTTTAAAACCCCCATGGAACAAACTACCTGCGTCAGTTGTTAGCTGTCGAAACACTACATCTTTTAAAACCTCCATGGAACAAACTACCTGCATCAGTTGTTAGCTGTCGAGACACTGCATCTTTTAAAACCTCCATGGAACAAACTACCTGCATCAGTTGTTAGCTGTCGAGACACTGCATCCTTTAAAACCTCCATGGAACAAACTACCTGCATCAGTTATTAGCTGTCAAGACACTGCATCCCTTAAAACCTCCATGGAACAAACTACCTGCATCAGTTATTAGCTGTCAAGACACTGCATCCTTTAAAACCTCCATGGAACAAACTACCTGCATCAGTTGTTAGCTGTCGAGACACTGCTTACTTTAAAACCTCCATGGAACAAACTACCTGCATCAGTTGTTAGCTGCCAAGACACTGCATCCATTAAAACCTCCATGGAACAAACACCCTGCATCAGTTGTTAGCTGTCGAGACACTGCATCCTTTAAAACCTCCATGGAACAAACTACCTCCATCAGTTGTTAGCTGCCGAGACACTGCCTCCTTTAAAACCTCCATGGAACAAGCTACCTGCATTAGTTATTAGCTGCCGAGACACTGCCTCCTTTAAAACCTCCATGGAACAAACCACCTGCATCAGTTGTTAGCTGTCGAGACACTGCATTCTTTAAAACCTCCATGGAACAAACTATCTGCATCAGTTATTAGCTGTCAAGACACTGCATCCCTTAAAACCTCCATGGAACAAACTACCTGCATCAGTTATTAGCTGTCAAGACACTGCATCCTTTAAAACCTCCATGGAACAAACTACCTGCATCAGTTGTTAGCTGTCGAGACACTGCATCCTTTAAAACATCCATGGAACAAACTACCTGCGTCAGTTGTTAGCTGTCGAGACACTACATCCTTTAAAACCTCCATGGAACAAACTACCTGCATCAGTTATTAGCTGTCAAGACACTGCATCCTTTAAAACCTCCATGGAACAAACTACCTGCATCAGTTGTTAGCTGTGGAGACACTGCATCCTTTAAAACCTCCATGGAACAAACTACCTGCATCAGTTGTTAGCTGTCGAGACACTGCATCTTTTAAAACCTCCATGGAACAAACTACCTGCATCAGTTGTTAGCTGTCGAGACACTGCATCCTTTAAAACCTCCATGGAACAAACTACCTGCATCAGTTATTAGCTGTCAAGACACTGCATCCCTTAAAACCTCCATGGAACAAACTACCTGCATCAGTTATTAGCTGTCAAGACACTGCATCCTTTAAAACCTCCATGGAACAAACTACCTGCATCAGTTGTTAGCTGTCGAGACACTGCTTACTTTAAAACCTCCATGGAACAAACTACCTGCATCAGTTGTTAGCTGTCGAGACACTGCATCCTTTAAAACCTCCATGGAACAAACTACCTGCATCAGTTGTTAGCTGTCGAGACACTGCATCCTTTAAAACCTCCATGGAACAAACTAAATGCATCAGTTGTTAGCTGTCGAGACACTGCATCCTTTAAAACCTCCATGGAACAAACTACCTGCATCAGTTGCTAGCTGTCGAGACACTGCATCCTTTAAAACCTCCATGGAACAAACTACCTGCATCAGTTATTAGCTGTCGAGACACTGCATCCTTTAAAACCTCCATGGAAGAAACTACCTGCATCAGTTGTTAGCTGTCAAGACACTGCATCCTTTAAAACCTCCATGGAACAAACTACCTGCATCAGTTGTTAGCTGCCGAGACACTGCATCCTTTAAAACCTCCATGGCACAAACTACCTGCATCAGTTGTTAGTTGCCGAGACACTGCATCCTTTAAAACCTCCATGGAACAAACTACCTGCATCAGTTGTTAGCTGCCGAGACACTGCCTCCTTTAAAACCTCCATGGAACAAACTACCTGCATCAGTTGTTAGCTGTCGAGACACTGCATCCTTTAAAACCTCCATGGAACAAACTACCTGCATCAGTTGATAGCTGCCGAGACACTGCATCCTTTAAAACCTCCATGGAACAAACTACCTGCATCAGTTGTTAGCTGCCGAGACACTGCATCCTTTAAAACCTCCATGGAACAAACTACCTGCATCAGTTGTTAGCTGCCGAGACACTGCCTCCTTTAAAACCTCCATGGAACAAACTACCTGCATCAGTTGTTAGCTGCCGAGACACTGCCTCCTTTAAAACCTCTATGGAGCAAACTACCTGCATCAGTTGTTAGCTGCCGAGACACTGCATCCTTTAAAACCTCCATGGAACAAACTACCTGCATCAGTTGTTAGCTGCCGAGACACTGCCTCCTTTAAAACCTCCATGGAACAAACTACCTGCATCAGTTGTTAGCTGTCGAGACACTGCATCCTTTAAAACCTCCATGGAACAAACTACCTGCATCAGTTGTTAGCTGCCGAGACACTGCATCCTTTAAAACCTCCATGGAACAAACTACCTGCATCAGTTGTTAGTTGCCGAGACACTGCCTCCTTTAAAACCTCCACCGAACAAACTACCTGCATCAGTTGTTAGCTGTCAAGACACTGCCTCCTTTAAAACCTCCATGGAACAAACTACCTGCATCAGTTGTTAGCTGTCGAGACACTGCATCCTTTAAAACCTCCATGGAACAAACTACCTGCATCAGTTGATAGCTGTCAAGACACTGCATCCTTTAAAACCTCCATGGAACAAGCTACCTGCATCAGTTGTTAGCTGCCGAGACACTGCCTCCTTTAAAACCTCCATGGAACAAACTACCTGCATCAGTTGTTAGCTGTCGAGACACTGCATCCTTTAAAACCCCCATGGAACAAACTACCTGCGTCAGTTGTTAGCTGTCGAAACACTACATCTTTTAAAACCTCCATGGAACAAACTACCTGCATCAGTTGTTAGCTGTCGAGACACTGCATCTTTTAAAACCTCCATGGAACAAACTACCTGCATCAGTTGTTAGCTGTCGAGACACTGCATCCTTTAAAACCTCCATGGAACAAACTACCTGCATCAGTTATTAGCTGTCAAGACACTGCATCCCTTAAAACCTCCATGGAACAAACTACCTGCATCAGTTATTAGCTGTCAAGACACTGCATCCTTTAAAACCTCCATGGAACAAACTACCTGCATCAGTTGTTAGCTGTCGAGACACTGCTTACTTTAAAACCTCCATGGAACAAACTACCTGCATCAGTTGTTAGCTGCCAAGACACTGCATCCATTAAAACCTCCATGGAACAAACACCCTGCATCAGTTGTTAGCTGTCGAGACACTGCATCCTTTAAAACCTCCATGGAACAAACTACCTCCATCAGTTGTTAGCTGCCGAGACACTGCCTCCTTTAAAACCTCCATGGAACAAGCTACCTGCATTAGTTATTAGCTGCCGAGACACTGCCTCCTTTAAAACCTCCATGGAACAAACCACCTGCTTCAGTTGTTAGCCGTCGAGACACTGCATTCTTTAAAACCTCCATGGAACAAACTATCTTCATCAGTTATTAGCTGTCAAGACACTGCATCCCTTAAAACCTCCATGGAACAAACTACCTGCATCAGTTATTAGCTGTCAAGACACTGCATCCTTTAAAACCTCCATGGAACAAACTACCTGCATCAGTTGTTAGCTGTCGAGACACTGCATCCTTTAAAACATCCATGGAACAAACTACCTGCGTCAGTTGTTAGCTGTCGAGACACTACATCCTTTAAAACCTCCATGGAACAAACTACCTGCATCAGTTATTAGCTGTCAAGACACTGCATCCTTTAAAACCTCCATGGAACAAACTACCTGCATCAGTTGTTAGCTGTGGAGACACTGCATCCTTTAAAACCTCCATGGAACAAACTACCTGCATCAGTTGTTAGCTGTCGAGACACTGCATCTTTTAAAACCTCCATGGAACAAACTACCTGCATCAGTTGTTAGCTGTCGAGACACTGCATCCTTTAAAACCTCCATGGAACAAACTACCTGCATCAGTTATTAGCTGTCAAGACACTGCATCCCTTAAAACCTCCATGGAACAAACTACCTGCATCAGTTATTAGCTGTCAAGACACTGCATCCTTTAAAACCTCCATGGAACAAACTACCTGCATCAGTTGTTAGCTGTCGAGACACTGCTTACTTTAAAACCTCCATGGAACAAACTACCTGCATCAGTTGTTAGCTGTCGAGACACTGCATCCTTTAAAACCTCCATGGAACAAACTACCTGCATCAGTTGTTAGCTGTCGAGACACTGCATCCTTTAAAACCTCCATGGAAGAAACTACCTGCATCAGTTGTTAGCTGTCAAGACACTGCATCCTTTAAAACCTCCATGGAACAAACTACCTGCATCAGTTGTTAGCTGCCGAGACACTGCATCCTTTAAAACCTCCATGGCACAAACTACCTGCATCAGTTGTTAGTTGCCGAGACACTGCATCCTTTAAAACCTCCATGGAACAAACTACCTGCATCAGTTGTTAGCTGCCGAGACACTGCCTCCTTTAAAACCTCCATGGAACAAACTACCTGCATCAGTTGTTAGCTGTCGAGACACTGCATCCTTTAAAACCTCCATGGAACAAACTACCTGCATCAGTTGTTAGCTGCCGAGACACTGCATCCTTTAAAACCTCCATGGAACAAACTACCTGCATCAGTTGTTAGCTGCCGAGACACTGCATCCTTTAAAACCTCCATGGAACAAACTACCTGCATCAGTTGTTAGCTGCCGAGACACTGCCTCCTTTAAAACCTCCATGGAACAAACTACCTGCATCAGTTGTTAGCTGCCGAGACACTGCCTCCTTTAAAACCTCTATGGAGCAAACTACCTGCATCAGTTGTTAGCTGCCGAGACACTGCATCCTTTAAAACCTCCATGGAACAAACTACCTGCATCAGTTGTTAGCTGCCGAGACACTGCCTCCTTTAAAACCTCCATGGAACAAACTACCTGCATCAGTTGTTAGCTGTCGAGACACTGCATCCTTTAAAACCTCCATGGAACAAACTACCTGCATCAGTTGTTAGCTGCCGAGACACTGCATCCTTTAAAACCTCCATGGAACAAACTACCTGCATCAGTTGTTAGTTGCCGAGACACTGCCTCCTTTAAAACCTCCACCGAACAAACTACCTGCATCAGTTGTTAGCTGTCAAGACACTGCCTCCTTTAAAACCTCCATGGAACAAACTACCTGCATCAGTTGTTAGCTGTCGAGACACTGCATCCTTTAAAACCTCCATGGAACAAACTACCTGCATCAGTTGATAGCTGTCAAGACACTGCATCCTTTAAAACCTCCATGGAACAAACTACCTGCATCAGTTGTTAGCTGCCGAGACACTGCCTCCTTTAAAACCTCCATGGAACAAACTACCTGCATCAGTTGTTAGCTGTCGAGACACTGCATCCTTTAAAACCTCCATGGAACAAACTACCTGCGTCAGTTGTTAGCTGTCGAGACACTGCATCCTTTAAAACCTCCATGGAACAAACTACCTGCATCAGTTGATAGCTGCCGAGACACTGCATCCTTTAAAACCTCCATGGAACAAACTACCTGCATCAGTTGTTAGCTGCCGAGACACTGCATCCTTTAAAACCTCCATGGAACAAACTACCTGCATCAGTTGTTAGCTGCCGAGACACTGCCTCCTTTAAAACCTCCATGGAACAAACTACCTGCATCAGTTGTTAGCTGCCGAGACACTGCCTCCTTTAAAACCTCTATGGAGCAAACTACCTGCATCAGTTGTTAGCTGCCGAGACACTGCATCCTTTAAAACCTCCATGGAACAAACTACCTGCATCAGTTGTTAGCTGCCGAGACACTGCCTCCTTTAAAACCTCCATGGAACAAACTACCTGCATCAGTTGTTAGCTGTCGAGACACTGCATCCTTTAAAACCTCCATGGAACAAACTACCTGCATCAGTTGTTAGCTGCCGAGACACTGCATCCTTTAAAACCTCCATGGAACAAACTACCTGCATCAGTTGTTAGTTGCCGAGACACTGCCTCCTTTAAAACCTCCACCGAACAAACTACCTGCATCAGTTGTTAGCTGTCAAGACACTGCCTCCTTTAAAACCTCCATGGAACAAACTACCTGCATCAGTTGTTAGCTGTCGAGACACTGCATCCTTTAAAACCTCCATGGAACAAACTACCTGCATCAGTTGATAGCTGTCAAGACACTGCATCCTTTAAAACCTCCATGGAACAAGCTACCTGCATCAGTTGTTAGCTGCCGAGACACTGCCTCCTTTAAAACCTCCATGGAACAAACTACCTGCATCAGTTGTTAGCTGTCGAGACACTGCATCCTTTAAAACCCCCATGGAACAAACTACCTGCGTCAGTTGTTAGCTGTCGAAACACTACATCTTTTAAAACCTCCATGGAACAAACTACCTGCATCAGTTGTTAGCTGTCGAGACACTGCATCTTTTAAAACCTCCATGGAACAAACTACCTGCATCAGTTGTTAGCTGTCGAGACACTGCATCCTTTAAAACCTCCATGGAACAAACTACCTGCATCAGTTATTAGCTGTCAAGACACTGCATCCCTTAAAACCTCCATGGAACAAACTACCTGCATCAGTTATTAGCTGTCAAGACACTGCATCCTTTAAAACCTCCATGGAACAAACTACCTGCATCAGTTGTTAGCTGTCGAGACACTGCTTACTTTAAAACCTCCATGGAACAAACTACCTGCATCAGTTGTTAGCTGCCAAGACACTGCATCCATTAAAACCTCCATGGAACAAACACCCTGCATCAGTTGTTAGCTGTCGAGACACTGCATCCTTTAAAACCTCCATGGAACAAACTACCTCCATCAGTTGTTAGCTGCCGAGACACTGCCTCCTTTAAAACCTCCATGGAACAAGCTACCTGCATTAGTTATTAGCTGCCGAGACACTGCCTCCTTTAAAACCTCCATGGAACAAACCACCTGCTTCAGTTGTTAGCTGTCGAGACACTGCATTCTTTAAAACCTCCATGGAACAAACTATCTGCATCAGTTATTAGCTGTCAAGACACTGCATCCCTTAAAACCTCCATGGAACAAACTACCTGCATCAGTTATTAGCTGTCAAGACACTGCATCCTTTAAAACCTCCATGGAACAAACTACCTGCATCAGTTGTTAGCTGTCGAGACACTGCATCCTTTAAAACATCCATGGAACAAACTACCTGCGTCAGTTGTTAGCTGTCGAGACACTACATCCTTTAAAACCTCCATGGAACAAACTACCTGCATCAGTTATTAGCTGTCAAGACACTGCATCCTTTAAAACCTCCATGGAACAAACTACCTGCATCAGTTGTTAGCTGTGGAGACACTGCATCCTTTAAAACCTCCATGGAACAAACTACCTGCATCAGTTGTTAGCTGTCGAGACACTGCATCTTTTAAAACCTCCATGGAACAAACTACCTGCATCAGTTGTTAGCTGTCGAGACACTGCATCCTTTAAAACCTCCATGGAACAAACTACCTGCATCAGTTATTAGCTGTCAAGACACTGCATCCCTTAAAACCTCCATGGAACAAACTACCTGCATCAGTTATTAGCTGTCAAGACACTGCATCCTTTAAAACCTCCATGGAACAAACTACCTGCATCAGTTGTTAGCTGTCGAGACACTGCTTACTTTAAAACCTCCATGGAACAAACTACCTGCATCAGTTGTTAGCTGTCGAGACACTGCATCCTTTAAAACCTCCATGGAACAAACTACCTGCATCAGTTGTTAGCTGTCGAGACACTGCATCCTTTAAAACCTCCATGGAAGAAACTACCTGCATCAGTTGTTAGCTGTCAAGACACTGCATCCTTTAAAACCTCCATGGAACAAACTACCTGCATCAGTTGTTAGCTGCCGAGACACTGCATCCTTTAAAACCTCCATGGCACAAACTACCTGCATCAGTTGTTAGTTGCCGAGACACTGCATCCTTTAAAACCTCCATGGAACAAACTACCTGCATCAGTTGTTAGCTGCCGAGACACTGCCTCCTTTAAAACCTCCATGGAACAAACTACCTGCATCAGTTGTTAGCTGTCGAGACACTGCATCCTTTAAAACCTCCATGGAACAAACTACCTGCATCAGTTGTTAGCTGCCGAGACACTGCATCCTTTAAAACCTCCATGGAACAAACTACCTGCATCAGTTGTTAGCTGCCGAGACACTGCATCCTTTAAAACCTCCATGGAACAAACTACCTGCATCAGTTGTTAGCTGCCGAGACACTGCCTCCTTTAAAACCTCCATGGAACAAACTACCTGCATCAGTTGTTAGCTGCCGAGACACTGCCTCCTTTAAAACCTCTATGGAGCAAACTACCTGCATCAGTTGTTAGCTGTCGAGACACTGCATCTTTTAAAACCTCCATGGAACAAACTACCTGCATCAGTTGTTAGCTGTCGAGACACTGCATCCTTTAAAACCTCCATGGAACAAACTACCTGCATCAGTTATTAGCTGTCAAGACACTGCATCCCTTAAAACCTCCATGGAACAAACTACCTGCATCAGTTGTTAGCTGCCAAGACACTGCATCCATTAAAACCTCCATGGAACAAACACCCTGCATCAGTTGTTAGCTGTCGAGACACTGCATCCTTTAAAACCTCCATGGAACAAACTACCTCCATCAGTTGTTAGCTGCCGAGACACTGCCTCCTTTAAAACCTCCATGGAACAAGCTACCTGCATTAGTTATTAGCTGCCGAGACACTGCCTCCTTTAAAACCTCCATGGAACAAACCACCTGCATCAGTTGTTAGCTGTCGAGACACTGCATTCTTTAAAACCTCCATGGAACAAACTATCTGCATCAGTTATTAGCTGTCAAGACACTGCATCCCTTAAAACCTCCATGGAACAAACTACCTGCATCAGTTATTAGCTGTCAAGACACTGCATCCTTTAAAACCTCCATGGAACAAACTACCTGCATCAGTTGTTAGCTGTCGAGACACTGCATCCTTTAAAACATCCATGGAACAAACTACCTGCGTCAGTTGTTAGCTGTCGAGACACTGCATCCTTTAAAACCTCCATGGAACAAACTACCTGCATCAGTTATTAGCTGTCAAGACACTGCATCCTTTAAAACCACCATGGAACAAACTACCTGCATCAGTTGTTAGCTGTCGAGACACTGCATCCTTTAAAACCTCCATGGAGCAAACTACGTGCATCAGTTGTTAGCTGTCGAGACACTGCATCCTTTAAAACCTCCATGGAACAAACTAACTGCATCAGTTGTTAGCTGTCGAGACACTGCATCCTTTAAAACCTCCATGGAACAAACTACCTGCATCAGTTGTTAGCTGTCGAGACACTGCATCCTTTAAAACCTCCATGGAACAAACTACCTGCATCAGTTGTTAGCTGTCGAGACACTGCATCCTTTAAAACCTCCATGGAACAAACTACCTGCATCAGTTGTTAGCTGTCGAGACACTGCATCCTTTAAAACCTCCATGGAACAAACTAAATGCATCAGTTGTTAGCTGTCGAGACACTGCATCCTTTAAAACCTCCATGGAACAAACTACCTGCATCAGTTGTTAGCTGTCGAGACACTGCATCCTTTAAAACCTCCATGGAACAAACTACCTGCATCAGTTGTTAGCTGTCGAGACACTGCATCCTTTAAAACCTCCATGGAACAAACTAAATGCATCAGTTGTTAGCTGTCGAGACACTGCATCCTTTAAAACCTCCATGGAACAAACTACCTGCATCAGTTGTTAGCTGTCGAGACACTGCATCCTTTAAAACCTCCATGGAACAAACTACCTGCATCAGTTGTTAGCTGTCGAGACACTGCATCCTTTAAAACCTCCATGGAACAAACTAAATGCATCAGTTGTTAGCTGTCGAGACACTGCATCCTTTAAAACCTCCATGGAACAAACTACCTGCATCAGTTGTTAGGTGTCGAAACACTGCATCCTTTAAAACCTCCATGGAACAAACTACCTGCATCAGTTGTTAGCTGTCGAGACACTGCATCCTTTAAAACCTCCATGGAACAAACTAACTGCATCAGTTGTTAGCTGTCGAGACACTGCATCCTTTAAAACCTCCATGGAACAAACTACCTGCATCAGTTGTTAGATGTCGAGACACTGCATCCTTTAAAACCTCCATGGAACAAACTACCTGCATCAGTTATTAGCTGTCAAGACACTGCATCCTTTAAAACCACCATGGAACAAACTACCTACATCAGTTGTTAGCTGTCGAGACACTGCATCCTTTAAAACCTCCATGGAACAAACTACCTGCATCAGTTGTTAGCTGTCGAGACACTGCATCCTTTAAAACCTCCATGAACAAACTAACTGCATCAGTTGTTAGCTGTCGAGACACTGCATCCTTTAAAACCTCCATGGAACAAACTACCTGCATCAGTTGTTAGCTGTCGAGACACTGCATCCTTTAAAACCTCCATGGAACAAACTACCTGCATCAGTTGTTAGCTGTCAAGACACTGCATCCTTTAAAACCACCATGGAACAAACTACCTGCATCAGTTGTTAGCTGTCGAGACACTGCATCCTTTAAAACCTCCATGGAGCAAACTACGTGCATCAGTTGTTAGCTGTCGAGACACTGCATCCTTTAAAACCTCCATGGAACAAACTACCTGCATCAGTTGTTAGCTGTCGAGACACGGCATCTTTTTAAACCTCCATCGAACAAACTACCTGCATCAGTTGTTAGCTGTCGAGACACTGCATCCTTTAAAACCTCGATGGAACAAACTACCTGCATCAGTTATTAGCTGTCAAGACACTGCATCCCTTAAAACCTCCATGGAACAAACTACCTGCATCAGATATTAGCTGTCAAGACACTGCATCCTTTAAAACCTCCATGGAACAAACTACCTGCATCAGTTGTTAGCTGTCAAGACACTGCATCCTTTAAAACCTCCATGGAACAAACTACCTGCATCAGTTGTTAGCTGCCGAGACACTGCCTCCTTTAAAACCTCTATGGAGCAAACTACCTGCATCAGTTGTTAGCTGCCGAGACACTGCATCCTTTAAAACCTCCATGGAACAAACTACCTGCATCAGTTGTTAGCTGCCGAGACACTGCCTCCTTTAAAACCTCCATGGAACAAACTACCTGCATCAGTTGTTAGCTGTCGAGACACTGCATCCTTTAAAACCTCCATGGAACAAACTACCTGCATCAGTTGTTAGTTGCCGAGACACTGCCTCCTTTAAAACCTCCACCGAACAAACTACCTGCATCAGTTGTTAGCTGTCAAGACACTGCCTCCTTTAAAACCTCCATGGAACAAACTACCTGCATCAGTTGTTAGCTGTCGAGACACTGCATCCTTTAAAACCTCCATGGAACAAACTACCTGCATCAGTTGATAGCTGTCAAGACACTGCATCCTTTAAAACCTCCATGGAACAAACTACCTGCATCAGTTGTTAGCTGCCGAGACACTGCCTCCTTTAAAACCTCCATGGAACAAACTACCTGCATCAGTTATTAGCTGTCAAGACACTGCATCCCTTAAAACCTCCATGGAACAAACTACCTGCATCAGTTATTAGCTGTCAAGACACTGCATCCTTTAAAACCTCCATGGAACAAACTACCTGCATCAGTTGTTAGCTGTCGAGACACTGCTTACTTTAAAACCTCCATGGAACAAACTACCTGCATCAGTTGTTAGCTGCCAAGACACTGCATCCTTTAAAACCTCCATGGAACAAACACCCTGCATCAGTTGTTAGCTGTCGAGACACTGCATCCTTTAAAACCTCCATGGAACAAACTACCTCCATCAGTTGTTAGCTGCCGAGACACTGCCTCCTTTAAAACCTCCATGGAACAAGCTACCTGCATTAGTTATTAGCTGCCGAGACACTGCCTCCTTTAAAACCTCCATGGAACAAACCACCTGCATCAGTTGTTAGCTGTCGAGACACTGCATTCTTTAAAACCTCCATGGAACAAACTATCTGCATCAGTTATTAGCTGTCAAGACACTGCATCCCTTAAAACCTCCATGGAACAAACTACCTGCATCAGTTATTAGCTGTCAAGACACTGCATCCTTTAAAACCTCCATGGAACAAACTACCTGCATCAGTTGTTAGCTGTCGAGACACTGCATCCTTTAAAACATCCATGGAACAAACTACCTGCGTCAGTTGTTAGCTGTCGAGACACTACATCCTTTAAAACCTCCATGGAACAAACTACCTGCATCAGTTATTAGCTGTCAAGACACTGCATCCTTTAAAACCTCCATGGAACAAACTACCTGCATCAGTTGTTAGCTGTGGAGACACTGCATCCTTTAAAACCTCCATGGAACAAACTACCTGCATCAGTTGTTAGCTGTCGAGACACTGCATCTTTTAAAACCTCCATGGAACAAACTACCTGCATCAGTTGTTAGCTGTCGAGACACTGCATCCTTTAAAACCTCCATGGAACAAACTACCTGCATCAGTTATTAGCTGTCAAGACACTGCATCCCTTAAAACCTCCATGGAACAAACTACCTGCATCAGTTATTAGCTGTCAAGACACTGCATCCTTTAAAACCTCCATGGAACAAACTACCTGCATCAGTTGTTAGCTGTCGAGACACTGCTTACTTTAAAACCTCCATGGAACAAACTACCTGCATCAGTTGTTAGCTGTCGAGACACTGCATCCTTTAAAACCTCCATGGAACAAACTACCTGCATCAGTTGTTAGCTGTCGAGACACTGCATCCTTTAAAACCTCCATGGAACAAACTAAATGCATCAGTTGTTAGCTGTCGAGACACTGCATCCTTTAAAACCTCCATGGAACAAACTACCTGCATCAGTTGCTAGCTGTCGAGACACTGCATCCTTTAAAACCTCCATGGAACAAACTACCTGCATCAGTTATTAGCTGTCGAGACACTGCATCCTTTAAAACCTCCATGGAAGAAACTACCTGCATCAGTTGTTAGCTGTCAAGACACTGCATCCTTTAAAACCTCCATGGAACAAACTACCTGCATCAGTTGTTAGCTGCCGAGACACTGCATCCTTTAAAACCTCCATGGCACAAACTACCTGCATCAGTTGTTAGTTGCCGAGACACTGCATCCTTTAAAACCTCCATGGAACAAACTACCTGCATCAGTTGTTAGCTGCCGAGACACTGCCTCCTTTAAAACCTCCATGGAACAAACTACCTGCATCAGTTGTTAGCTGTCGAGACACTGCATCCTTTAAAACCTCCATGGAACAAACTACCTGCATCAGTTGTTAGCTGCCGAGACACTGCATCCTTTAAAACCTCCATGGAACAAACTACCTGCATCAGTTGTTAGCTGCCGAGACACTGCATCCTTTAAAACCTCCATGGAACAAACTACCTGCATCAGTTGTTAGCTGCCGAGACACTGCCTCCTTTAAAACCTCCATGGAACAAACTACCTGCATCAGTTGTTAGCTGTCGAGACACTGCCTCCTTTAAAACCTCCATGGAGCAAACTACCTGCATCAGTTGTTAGCTGTCGAGACACTACATCTTTTAAAACCTCCATGGAACAAACTACCTGCATCAGTTGTTAGCTGCCGAGACACTGCCTCCTTTAAAACCTCTATGGAGCAAACTACCTGCATCAGTTGTTAGCTGCCGAGACACTGCATCCTTTAAAACCTCCATGGAACAAACTACCTGCATCAGTTGTTAGCTGCCGAGACACTGCCTCCTTTAAAACCTCCATGGAACAAACTACCTGCATCAGTTGTTAGCTGTCGAGACACTGCATCCTTTAAAACCTCTATGGAACAAACTACCTGCATCAGTTGTTAGCTGCCGAGACACTGCATCCTTTAAAACCTCTATGGAACAAACTACCTGCATCAGTAGTTAGCTGTCGAGACACTGCCTCCTTTAAAACCTCCATGGAGCAAACTACCTGCATCAGTTGTTAGCTGCCGAGACACTGCATCCTTTAAAACCTCCATGGAACAAACTACCTGCATCAGTTGTTAGCTGCTGTGACACTGCCTCCTTTAAAACCTCCATGGAACAAACTACCTGCATCAGTTGTTAGCTGTCGAGACACTGCATCCTTTAAAACCTCCATGGAACAAACTACCTGCATCAGTTATTAGCTGTCAAGACACTGCATCCTTTAAAACCTCCATGGAACAAACTACCTGCATCAGTTGTTAGCTGCCGAGACACTGCATCCTTTAAAACCTCCATGGAACAAACTACCTGCATCAGTTGTTAGCTGCTGTGACACTGCCTCCTTTAAAACCTCCATGGAACAAACTACCTGCATCAGTTGTTAGCTGTCGAGACACTGCCTCCTTTAAAACCTCCATGGAGCAAACTACCTGCATCAGTTGTTAGCTGCCGAGACACTGCATCCTTTAAAACCTCCATGGAACAAACTACCTGCATCAGTTGTTAGCTGCTGTGACACTGCCTCCTTTAAAACCTCCATGGAACAAACTACCTGCATCAGTTGTTAGCTGTCGTGACACTGCATCCTTTAAAACCTCTATGGAACAAACTACCTGCATCAGTTGTTAGCTGCCGAGACACTGCATCCTTTAAAACCTCTATGGAACAAACTACCTGCATCAGTTGTTAGCTGTCGAGACACTGCATCCTTTAAAACCTCTATGGAACAAACTACCTGCATCAGTTGTTAGCTGCCGAGACACTGCATCCTTTAAAACCTCTATGGAACAAACTACCTGCATCAGTTGTTAGCTGTCAAGACACTGCATCCTTTAAAACCTCCATGGAAGAAACTACCTGCATCAGTTGTTAGCTGTCAAGACACTGCATCCTTTAAAACCTCCATGGAACAAACTACCTGCATCAGTTGTTAGCTGCCGAGACACTGCATCCTTTAAAACCTCCATGGAACAAACTACCTGCATCAGTTGTTAGTTGCCGAGACACTGCATCCTTTAAAACCTCCATGGAACAAACTACCTGCATCAGTTGTTAACTGCCGAGACACTGCCTCCTTTAAAACCTCCATGGAACAAACTACCTGTATCAGTTGTTAGCTGTCGAGACACTGCATCCTTTAAAACCTCCATGGAACAAACTACGTGCATCAGTTGTTAGCTGCCGAGACACTGCATCCTTTAAAACCTCCATGGAACAAACTACCTGCATCAGTTGTTAGCTGCCGAGACACTGCATCCTTTAAAACCTCCATGGAACAAACTACCTGCATCAGTTGTTAGCTGTCGAGACACTGCATACTTTAAAACCTCCATGGAACAAACTACCTGCGTCAGTTGTTAGCTGTCGAGACACTACATCTTTTAAAACCTCCATGGAACAAACTACCTGCATCAGTTGTTAGCTGTCGAGACACTGCATCTTTTTAAACCTCCATGGAACAAACTACCTGCATCAGTTGTTAGCTGTCGAGACACTGCATCCTTTAAAACCTCGATGGAACAAACTACCTGCATCAGTTATTAGCTGTCAAGACACTGCATCCCTTAAAACCTCCATGGAACAAACTACCTGCATCAGTTATTAGCTGTCAAGACACTGCATCCTTTAAAACCTCCATGGAACAAACTACCTGCATCAGTTGTTAGCTGTCAAGACACTGCATCCTTTAAAACCTCCAGGGAACAAACTACCTGCATCAGTTGTTAGCTGCCGAGACACTGCCTCCTTTAAAACCTCTATGGAGCAAACTACCTGCATCAGTTGTTAGCTGCCGAGACACTGCATCCTTTAAAACCTCCATGGAACAAACTACCTGCATCAGTTGTTAGCTGCCGAGACACTGCCTCCTTTAAAACCTCCATGGAACAAACTACCTGCATCAGTTGTTAGCTGTCGAGACACTGCATCCTTTAAAACCTCTATGGAACAAACTACCTGCATCAGTTGTTAGCTGCCGAGACACTGCATCCTTTAAAACCTCTATGGAACAAACTACCTGCATCAGTAGTTAGCTGTCAAGACACTGCATCCTTTAAAACCTCCATGGAACAAACTACCTGCATGAGTTGTTAGCTGTCGAGACACTGCATCCTTTAAAACCTCCATGGAACAAACTACCTGCATCAGTTATTAGCTGTCAAGACACTGCATCCTTTAAAACCTCCATGGAACAAACTACCTGCATCAGTTGTTAGCTGCCGAGACACTGCATCCTTTAAAACCTCCATGGAACGAACTACCTGCATCAGTTGTTAGCTGTCGAGACCCTGCATCCTTTAAAACCTCCATGGAACAAACTACCTGCATCAGTTATTAGCTGTCAAGACACTGCATCCTTTAAAACCTCCATGGAACAAACTACCTGCATCAGTTGTTAGCTGCCGAGACACTGCATCCTTTAAAACCTCCATGGAACAAACTACCTGCATCAGTTGTTAGTTGCCGAGACACTGCCTCCTTTAAAACCTCCACCGAACAAACTACCTGCATCAGTTGTTAGCTGTCGAGACACTGCATCTTTTTAAACCTCCATGGAACAAACTACCTGCATCAGTTGTTAGCTGTCGAGACACTGCATCCTTTAAAACCTCCATGGAACAAACTACCTGCATCAGTTGATAGCTGTCAAGACACTGCATCCTTTAAAACCTCCATGGAACAAACTACATGCATCAGTTGTTAGCTGCCGAGACACTGCCTCCTTTAAAACCTCCATGGAACAAACTACCTGCATCAGTTGATAGCTGTCAAGACACTGCATCCTTTAAAACCTCAATGGAACAAACTACCTGCATCAGTTGTTAGCTGTCGAGACACTACATCTTTTAAAACCTCCATGGAACAAACTACCTGCATCAGTTGTTAGCTGTCGAGACACTGCATCTTTTTAAACCTCCATGGAACAAACTACCTGCATCAGTTGTTAGCTGTCGAGACACTGCATCCTTTAAAACCTCGATGGAACAAACTACCTGCATCAGTTATTAGCTGTCAAGACACTGCATCCCTTAAAACCTCCATGGAACAAACTACCTGCATCAGTTATTAGCTGTCAAGACACTGCATCCTTTAAAACCTCCATGGAACAAACTACCTGCATCAGTTGTTAGCTGTCAAGACACTGCATCCTTTAAAACCTCCAGGGAACAAACTACCTGCATCAGTTGTTAGCTGCCGAGACACTGCCTCCTTTAAAACCTCTATGGAGCAAACTACCTGCATCAGTTGTTAGCTGCCGAGACACTGCATCCTTTAAAACCTCCATGGAACAAACTACCTGCATCAGTTGTTAGCTGCCGAGACACTGCCTCCTTTAAAACCTCCATGGAACAAACTACCTGCATCAGTTGTTAGCTGTCGAGACACTGCATCCTTTAAAACCTCTATGGAACAAACTACCTGCATCAGTTGTTAGCTGCCGAGACACTGCATCCTTTAAAACCTCTATGGAACAAACTATCTGCATCAGTAGTTAGCTGTCAAGACACTGCATCCTTTAAAACCTCCATGGAACAAACTACCTGCATGAGTTGTTAGCTGTCGAGACACTGCATCCTTTAAAACCTCCATGGAACAAACTACCTGCATCAGTTATTAGCTGTCAAGACACTGCATCCTTTAAAACCTCCATGGAACAAACTACCTGCATCAGTTGTTAGCTGCCGAGACACTGCATCCTTTAAAACCTCCATGGAACGAACTACCTGCATCAGTTGTTAGCTGTCGAGACCCTGCATCCTTTAAAACCTCCATGGAACAAACTACCCGCATCAGTTATTAGCTGTCAAGACACTGCATCCTTTAAAACCTCCATGGAACAAACTACCTGCATCAGTTGTTAGCTGTCGAGACACTGCATCCTTTAAAACCTCCATGGAACAAACTACCTGCATCAGTTATTAGCTGTCAAGACACTGCATCCTTTAAAACCTCCATGGAACAAACTACCTGCATCAGTTGATAGCTGTCAAGACACTGCATCCTTTAAAACCTCAATGGAACAAACTACCTGCATCAGTTGTTAGCTGCCGAGACACTGCATCCTTTAAAACCTCCATGGAACAAACTACCTGCATCAGTTGTTAGCTGCCGAGACACTGCCTCCTTTAAAACCTCCATGGAACAAACTACCTGCATCAGTTGTTAGCTGCCGAGACACTGCATCCTTTAAAACCTCCATGGAACAAACTACCTGCATCAGTTATTAGCTGTCAAGACACTGCATCCTTTAAAACCTCCATGGAACAAACTACCTGCATCAGTTGTTAGCTGCCGAGACACTGCATCCTTTAAAACCTCCATGGAACAAACTACCTGCATCAGTTATTAGCTGTCAAGACACTGCATCCTTTAAAACCTCCATGGAATAAACTACCTGCATCAGTTGTTAGCTGTCAAGACACTGCCTCCTTTAAAACCTCCATGGAACAAACTACCTGCATCAGTTGTTAGCTGCCGAGACACTGCATCCTTTAAAACCTTCATGGAACAAACTACCTGCATCAGTTGTTAGCTGTCGAGACACTACATCCTTTAAAACCTCCATGGAACAAACTACCTGCATCAGTTATTTGCTGTCAAGACACTGCATCCTTTAAAAGCTCAATGGAACAAACTACCTGCATCAGTTGTTAGCTGTCGAGACAATGCATCCTTTAAAACCTCCATGGAACAAACTACCTGCATCAGTTGTTAGCTGTCGAGACACTGCATCCTTTAAAACCTCCATGGACCAAACTACCTGCATCAGTTATTAGCTGTCAAGACACTGCATCCTTTAAAACCTCCATGGAACAAACTACCAGCATCAGTTGTTAGCTGTCGAGACACTGCATCCTTTAAAACCTCCATGGAACAAACTACCTGCATCAGTTGTTAGCTGTCGAGACACTGCATCCTTTAAAACCTCGATGGAACAAACTACCTGCATCAGTTGCTAGCTGTCGAGACACTGCATCCTTTAAAACCTCCATGGAACAAACTACCTGCGTCAGTTGTTAGCTGTCGAGACACTACATCCTTTAAAACCTTCATGGAACAAACTACCTGCATCAGTTATTAGCTGTCAAGACACTGCATCCCTTAAAACCTCCATGGAACAAACTACCTGCATCAGTTATTAGCTGTCGAGACACTGCATCCTTTAAAACCTCCATGGAACAAACTACCTGCATCAGTTGTTAGCTGTCGAGACACTGCATTCTTTAAAACCTCCATGGAACAAACTACCTGCATCAGTTATTAGCTGTCAAGACACTGCATCCCTTAAAACCTCCATGGAACAAACTACCTACATCAGTTATTAGCTGTCAAGACACTGCATCCTTTAAAACCTCCATGGAACAAACTACCTGCATCAGTTGTTAGCTGTCGAGACACTGCATCCTTTAAAACCTCCATGGAACAAACTACCTGCATCAGTTGTTAGCTGTCGAGACACTGTATCTTTTAAAACCTCCATGGAACAAACTACCTGCACCAGTTGTTAGCTGTCGAGACACTGCATCCTTTAAAACCTCCATGGAACAAACTACCTGCATCAGTTATTAGCTGTCAAGACACTGCATCCCTTAAAACCTCCATGGAACAAACTACCTGCATCAGTTATTAGCTGTCAAGACACTGCATCCTTTAAAACCTCCATAGAACAAACTACCTGCATCAGTTGTTAGCTGCCGAGACACTGCATCCTTTAAAACCTCCATGGAACAAACACCCTGCATCAGTTGTTAGCTGTCGAGACACTGCATCCTTTAAAACCTCCATGGAACAAACTACCTGCATCAGTTGTTAGCTGCCGAGACACTGCCTCCTTTAAAACCTCCATGGAACAAGCTACCTGCATCAGTTATTAGCTGCCGAGACACTGCCTCCTTTAAAACCTCCATGGAACAAACTACCGGCATCAGTTGTTAGCTGTCGAGACACTGCATCCTTTAAAACCTCCATGGAACAAACTACCGGCATCAGTTGTTAGCTGTCAAGACACTGCATCCTTTAAAACCTCCATGGAACAAACTATCTGCATCAGTTGTTAGCTGCCGAGACACTGCCTCCTTTAAAACCTCCATGGAACAAACTACCTGCATCAGTTGTTAGCTGTTGAGACACTGCATCCTTTAAAACCTCCATGGAACAAACTACCTCCATCAGTTGTTAGCTGCCGAGACACTGCCTCCTTTAAAACCTCCATGGAACAAGCTACCTGCATTAGTTATTAGCTGCCGAGACACTGCCTCCTTTAAAACCTCCATGGAACAAACCACCTGCATCAGTTGTTAGCTGTCGAGACACTGCATTCTTTAAAACCTCCATGGAACAAACTATCTGCATCAGTTATTAGCTGTCAAGACACTGCATCCCTTAAAACCTCCATGGAACAAACTACCTGCATCAGTTATTAGCTGTCAAGACACTGCATCCTTTAAAACCTCCATGGAACAAACTACCTGCATCAGTTGTTAGCTGTCGAGACACTGCATCCTTTAAAACATCCATGGAACAAACTACCTGCGTCAGTTGTTAGCTGTCGAGACACTACATCCTTTAAAACCTCCATGGAACAAACTACCTGCATCAGTTATTAGCTGTCAAGACACTGCATCCTTTAAAACCTCCATGGAACAAACTACCTGCATCAGTTGTTAGCTGTGGAGACACTGCATCCTTTAAAACCTCCATGGAACAAACTACCTGCATCAGTTGTTAGCTGTCGAGACACTGCATCTTTTAAAACCTCCATGGAACAAACTACCTGCATCAGTTGTTAGCTGTCGAGACACTGCATCCTTTAAAACCTCCATGGAACAAACTACCTGCATCAGTTATTAGCTGTCAAGACACTGCATCCCTTAAAACCTCCATGGAACAAACTACCTGCATCAGTTATTAGCTGTCAAGACACTGCATCCTTTAAAACCTCCATGGAACAAACTACCTGCATCAGTTGTTAGCTGTCGAGACACTGCTTACTTTAAAACCTCCATGGAACAAACTACCTGCATCAGTTGTTAGCTGTCGAGACACTGCATCCTTTAAAACCTCCATGGAACAAACTAAATGCATCAGTTGTTAGCTGTCGAGACACTGCATCCTTTAAAACCTCCATGGAACAAACTACCTGCATCAGTTGTTAGCTGTCGAGACACTGCATCCTTTAAAACCTCCATGGAACAAACTACCTGCATCAGTTATTAGCTGTCGAGACACTGCATCCTTTAAAACCTCCATGGAAGAAACTACCTGCATCAGTTGTTAGCTGTCAAGACACTGCATCCTTTAAAACCTCCATGGAACAAACTACCTGCATCAGTTGTTAGCTGCCGAGACACTGCATCCTTTAATACCTCCATGGCACAAACTACCTGCATCAGTTGTTAGTTGCCGAGACACTGCATCCTTTAAAACCTCCATGGAACAAACTACCTGCATCAGTTGTTAGCTGCCGAGACACTGCCTCCTTTAAAACCTCCATGGAACAAACTACCTGCATCAGTTGTTAGCTGTCGAGACACTGCATCCTTTAAAACCTCCATGGAACAAACTACCTGCATCAGTTGTTAGCTGCCGAGACACTGCATCCTTTAAAACCTCCATGGAACAAACTACCTGCATCAGTTGTTAGCTGCCGAGACACTGCATCCTTTAAAACCTCCATGGAACAAACTACCTGCATCAGTTGTTAGCTGTCGAGACACTGCATACTTTAAAACCTCCATGGAACAAACTACCTGCGTCAGTTGTTAGCTGTCGAGACACTACATCTTTTAAAACCTCCATGGAACAAACTACCTGCATCAGTTGTTAGCTGTCGAGACACGGCATCTTTTTAAACCTCCATCGAACAAACTACCTGCATCAGTTGTTAGCTGTCAAGACACTGCATCCTTTAAAACCTCGATGGAACAAACTACCTGCATCAGTTATTAGCTGTCAAGACACTGCATCCCTTAAAACCTCCATGGAACAAACTACCTGCATCAGTTATTAGCTGTCAAGACACTGCATCCTTTAAAACCTCCATGGAACAAACTACCTGCATCAGTTGTTAGCTGTCAAGACACTGCATCCTTTAAAACCTCCATGGAACAAACTACCTGCATCAGTTGTTAGCTGCCGAGACACTGCCTCCTTTAAAACCTCTATGGAGCAAACTACCTGCATCAGTTGTTAGCTGCCGAGACACTGCATCCTTTAAAACCTCCATGGAACAAACTACCTGCATCAGTTGTTAGCTGCCGAGACACTGCCTCCTTTAAAACCTCCATGGAACAAACTACCTGCATCAGTTGTTAGCTGTCGAGACACTGCATCCTTTAAAACCTCCATGGAACAAACTACCTGCATCAGTTGTTAGCTGCCGAGACACTGCATCCTTTAAAACCTCCATGGAACAAACTACCTGCATCAGTTGTTAGTTGCCGAGACACTGCCTCCTTTAAAACCTCCACCGAACAAACTACCTGCATCAGTTGTTAGCTGTCAAGACACTGCCTCCTTTAAAACCTCCATGGAACAAACTACCTGCATCAGTTGTTAGCTGTCGAGACACTGCATCCTTTAAAACCTCCATGGAACAAACTACCTGCATCAGTTGATAGCTGTCAAGACACTGCATCCTTTAAAACCTCCATGGAACAAACTACCTGCATCAGTTGTTAGCTGCCGAGACACTGCCTCCTTTAAAACCTCCATGGAACAAACTACCTGCATCAGTTGTTAGCTGTCGAGACACTGCATCCTTTAAAACCCCCATGGAACAAACTACCTGCGTCAGTTGTTAGCTGTCGAAACACCTCATCTTTTAAAACCTCCATGGAACAAACTACCTGCATCAGTTGTTAGCTGTCGAGACACTGCATCTTTTAAAACCTCCATGGAACAAACTACCTGCATCAGTTGTTAGCTGTCGAGACACTGCATCCTTTAAAACCTCCATGGAACAAACTACCTGCATCAGTTATTAGCTGTCAAGACACTGCATCCCTTAAAACCTCCATGGAACAAACTACCTGCATCAGTTATTAGCTGTCAAGACACTGCATCCTTTAAAACCTCCATGGAACAAACTACCTGCATCAGTTGTTAGCTGTCGAGACACTGCTTACTTTAAAACCTCCATGGAACAAACTACCTGCATCAGTTGTTAGCTGCCAAGACACTGCATCCATTAAAACCTCCATGGAACAAACACCCTGCATCAGTTGTTAGCTGTCGAGACACTGCATCCTTTAAAACCTCCATGGAACAAACTACCTCCATCAGTTGTTAGCTGCCGAGACACTGCCTCCTTTAAAACCTCCATGGAACAAGCTACCTGCATTAGTTATTAGCTGCCGAGACACTGCCTCCTTTAAAACCTCCATGGAACAAACCACCTGCATCAGTTGTTAGCTGTCGAGACACTGCATTCTTTAAAACCTCCATGGAACAAACTATCTGCATCAGTTATTAGCTGTCAAGACACTGCATCCCTTAAAACCTCCATGGAACAAACTACCTGCATCAGTTATTAGCTGTCAAGACACTGCATCCTTTAAAACCTCCATGGAACAAACTACCTGCATCAGTTGTTAGCTGTCGAGACACTGCATCCTTTAAAACATCCATGGAACAAACTACCTGCGTCAGTTGTTAGCTGTCGAGACACTACATCCTTTAAAACCTCCATGGAACAAACTACCTGCATCAGTTATTAGCTGTCAAGACACTGCATCCTTTAAAACCTCCATGGAACAAACTACCTGCATCAGTTGTTAGCTGTGGAGACACTGCACCCTTTAAAACCTCCATGGAACAAACTACCTGCATCAGTTGTTAGCTGTGGAGACACTGCATCTTTTAAAACCTCCATGGAACAAACTACCTGCATCAGTTGTTAGCTGTCGAGACACTGCATCCTTTAAAACCTCCATGGAACAAACTACCTGCATCAGTTATTAGCTGTCAAGACACTGCATCCCTTAAAACCTCCATGGAACAAACTACCTGCATCAGTTATTAGCTGTCAAGACACTGCATCCTTTAAAACCTCCATGGAACAAACTACCTGCATCAGTTGTTAGCTGTCGAGACACTGCTTACTTTAAAACCTCCATGGAACAAACTACCTGCATCAGTTGTTAGCTGTCGAGACACTGCATCCTTTAAAACCTCCATGGAACAAACTACCTGCATCAGTTGTTAGCTGTCGAGACACTGCATCCTTTAAAACCTCCATGGAACAAACTAAATGCATCAGTTGTTAGCTGTCGAGACACTGCATCCTTTAAAACCTCCATGGAACAAACTACCTGCATCAGTTGCTAGCTGTCGAGACACTGCATCCTTTAAAACCTCCATGGAACAAACTACCTGCATCAGTTATTAGCTGTCGAGACACTGCATCCTTTAAAACCTCCATGGAAGAAACTACCTGCATCAGTTGTTAGCTGTCAAGACACTGCATCCTTTAAAACCTCCATGGAACAAACTACCTGCATCAGTTGTTAGCTGCCGAGACACTGCATCCTTTAAAACCTCCATGGCACAAACTACCTGCATCAGTTGTTAGTTGCCGAGACACTGCATCCTTTAAAACCTCCATGGAACAAACTACCTGCATCAGTTGTTAGCTGCCGAGACACTGCCTCCTTTAAAACCTCCATGGAACAAACTACCTGCATCAGTTGTTAGCTGTCGAGACACTGCATCCTTTAAAACCTCCATGGAACAAACTACCTGCATCAGTTGTTAGCTGCCGAGACACTGCATCCTTTAAAACCTCCATGGAACAAACTACCTGCATCAGTTGTTAGCTGCCGAGACACTGCATCCTTTAAAACCTCCATGGAACAAACTACCTGCATCAGTTGTTAGCTGCCGAGACACTGCCTCCTTTAAAACCTCCATGGAACAAACTACCTGCATCAGTTGTTAGCTGTCGAGACACTGCCTCCTTTAAAACCTCCATGGAGCAAACTACCTGCATCAGTTGTTAGCTGTCGAGACACTACATCTTTTAAAACCTCCATGGAACAAACTACCTGCATCAGTTGTTAGCTGCCGAGACACTGCCTCCTTTAAAACCTCTATGGAGCAAACTACCTGCATCAGTTGTTAGCTGCCGAGACACTGCATCCTTTAAAACCTCCATGGAACAAACTACCTGCATCAGTTGTTAGCTGCCGAGACACTGCCTCCTTTAAAACCTCCATGGAACAAACTACCTGCATCAGTTGTTAGCTGTCGAGACACTGCATCCTTTAAAACCTCTATGGAACAAACTACCTGCATCAGTTGTTAGCTGCCGAGACACTGCATCCTTTAAAACCTCTATGGAACAAACTACCTGCATCAGTAGTTAGCTGTCGAGACACTGCATCCTTTAAAACCTCCATGGAACAAACTACCTGCATCAGTTGTTAGCTGTCGAGACACTGCATCCTTTAAAACCTCCATGGAACAAACTACCTGCATCAGTTGTTAGCTGCCGAGACACTGCCTCCTTTAAAACCTCCATGGAACAAACTACCTGCATCAGTTGTTAGCTGTCGAGACACTGCCTCCTTTAAAACCTCCATGGAGCAAACTACCTGCATCAGTTGTTAGCTGCCGAGACACTGCATCCTTTAAAACCTCCATGGAACAAACTACCTGCATCAGTTGTTAGCTGCTGTGACACTGCCTCCTTTAAAACCTCCATGGAACAAACTACCTGCATCAGTTTTTAGCTGTCGTGACACTGCATCCTTTAAAACCTCTATGGAACAAACTACCTGCATCAGTTGTTAGCTGCCGAGACACTGCATCCTTTAAAACCTCTATGGAACAAACTACCTGCATCAGTTGTTAGCTGTCGAGACACTGCATCCTTTAAAACCTCTATGGAACAAACTACCTGCATCAGTTGTTAGCTGCCGAGACACTGCATCCTTTAAAACCTCTATGGAACAAACTACCTGCATCAGTTGTTAGCTGTCAAGACACTGCATCCTTTAAAACCTCCATGGAAGAAACTACCTGCATCAGTTGTTAGCTGTCAAGACACTGCATCCTTTAAAACCTCCATGGAACAAACTACCTGCATCAGTTGTTAGCTGCCGAGACACTGCATCCTTTAAAACCTCTATGGAACAAACTACCTGCATCAGTAGTTAGCTGTCAAGACACTGCATTCTTTAAAACCTCCATGGAACAAACTATCTGCATCAGTTATTAGCTGTCAAGACACTGCATCCCTTAAAACCTCCATGGAACAAACTACCTGCATCAGTTATTAGCTGTCAAGACACTGCATCCTTTAAAACCTCCATGGAACAAACTACCTGCATCAGTTGTTAGCTGTCGAGACACTGCATCCTTTAAAACATCCATGGAACAAACTACCTGCGTCAGTTGTTAGCTGTCGAGACACTACATCCTTTAAAACCTCCATGGAACAAACTACCTGCATCAGTTATTAGCTGTCAAGACACTGCATCCTTTAAAACCTCCATGGAACAAACTACCTGCATCAGTTGTTAGCTGTGGAGACACTGCACCCTTTAAAACCTCCATGGAACAAACTACCTGCATCAGTTGTTAGCTGTCGAGACACTGCATCTTTTAAAACCTCCATGGAACAAACTACCTGCATCAGTTGTTAGCTGTCGAGACACTGCATCCTTTAAAACCTCCATGGAACAAACTACCTGCATCAGTTATTAGCTGTCAAGACACTGCATCCCTTAAAACCTCCATGGAACAAACTACCTGCATCAGTTATTAGCTGTCAAGACACTGCATCCTTTAAAACCTCCATGGAACAAACTACCTGCATCAGTTGTTAGCTGTCGAGACACTGCTTACTTTAAAACCTCCATGGAACAAACTACCTGCATCAGTTGTTAGCTGTCGAGACACTGCATCCTTTAAAACCTCCATGGAACAAACTACCTGCATCAGTTGTTAGCTGTCGAGACACTGCATCCTTTAAAACCTCCATGGAACAAACTAAATGCATCAGTTGTTAGCTGTCGAGACACTGCATCCTTTAAAACCTCCATGGAACAAACTACCTGCATCAGTTGCTAGCTGTCGAGACACTGCATCCTTTTAAACCTCCATGGAACAAACTACCTGCATCAGTTATTAGCTGTCGAGACACTGCATCCTTTAAAACCTCCATGGAAGAAACTACCTGCATCAGTTGTTAGCTGTCAAGACACTGCATCCTTTAAAACCTCCATGGAACAAACTACCTGCATCAGTTGTTAGCTGCCGAGACACTGCATCCTTTAAAACCTCCATGGCACAAACTACCTGCATCAGTTGTTAGTTGCCGAGACACTGCATCCTTTAAAACCTCCATGGAACAAACTACCTGCATCAGTTGTTAGCTGCCGAGACACTGCCTCCTTTAAAACTTCCATGGAACAAACTACCTGCATCAGTTGTTAGCTGTCGAGACACTGCATCCTTTAAAACCTCCATGGAACAAACTACCTGCATCAGTTGTTAGCTGCCGAGACACTGCATCCTTTAAAACCTCCATGGAACAAACTACCTGCATCAGTTGTTAGCTGCCGAGACACTGCATCCTTTAAAACCTCCATGGAACAAACTACCTGCATCAGTTGTTAGCTGCCGAGACACTGCCTCCTTTAAAACCTCCATGGAACAAACTACCTGCATCAGTTGTTAGCTGTCGAGACACTGCCTCCTTTAAAACCTCCATGGAGCAAACTACCTGCATCAGTTGTTAGCTGTCGAGACACTACATCTTTTAAAACCTCCATGGAACAAACTACCTGCATCAGTTGTTAGCTGCCGAGACACTGCCTCCTTTAAAACCTCTATGGAGCAAACTACCTGCATCAGTTGTTAGCTGCCGAGACACTGCATCCTTTAAAACCTCCATGGAACAAACTACCTGCATCAGTTGTTAGCTGCCGAGACACTGCCTCCTTTAAAACCTCCATGGAACAAACTACCTGCATCAGTTGTTAGCTGTCGAGACACTGCATCCTTTAAAACCTCTATGGAACAAACTACCTGCATCAGTTGTTAGCTGCCGAGACACTGCATCCTTTAAAACCTCTATGGAACAAACTACCTGCATCAGTAGTTAGCTGTCGAGACACTGCATCCTTTAAAACCTCCATGGAACAAACTACCTGCATCAGTTGTTAGCTGTCGAGACACTGCATCCTTTAAAACCTCCATGGAACAAACTACCTGCATCAGTTGTTAGCTGCCGAGACACTGCCTCCTTTAAAACCTCCATGGAACAAACTACCTGCATCAGTTGTTAGCTGTCGAGACACTGCATCCTTTAAAACCTCCATGGAACAAACTACCTGCATCAGTTATTAGCTGTCAAGACACTGCATCCTTTAAAACCTCCATGGAACAAACTACCTGCATCAGTTGTTAGCTGCCGAGACACTGCATCCTTTAAAACCTCCATGGAACAAACTACCTGCATCAGTTGTTAGCTGTCGAGACACTGCCTCCTTTAAAACCTCCATGGAGCAAACTACCTGCATCAGTTGTTAGCTGCCGAGACACTGCATCCTTTAAAACCTCCATGGAACAAACTACCTGCATCAGTTGTTAGCTGCTGTGACACTGCCTCCTTTAAAACCTCCATGGAACAAACTACCTGCATCAGTTGTTAGCTGTCGTGACACTGCATCCTTTAAAACCTCTATGGAACAAACTACCTGCATCAGTTGTTAGCTGCCGAGACACTGCATCCTTTAAAACCTCTATGGAACAAACTACCTGCATCAGTTGTTAGCTGTCGAGACACTGCATCCTTTAAATCCTCTATGGAACAAACTACCTGCATCAGTTGTTAGCTGCCGAGACACTGCATCCTTTAAAACCTCTATGGAACAAACTACCTGCATCAGTTGTTAGCTGTCAAGACACTGCATCCTTTAAAACCTCCATGGAAGAAACTACCTGCATCAGTTGTTAGCTGTCAAGACACTGCATCCTTTAAAACCTCCATGGAACAAACTACCTGCATCAGTTGTTAGCTGCCGAGACACTGCATCCTTTAAAACCTCCATGGAACAAACTACCTGCATCAGTTGTTAGTTGCCGAGACACTGCATCCTTTAAAACCTCCATGGAACAAACTACCTGCATCAGTTGTTAACTGCCGAGACACTGCCTCCTTTAAAACCTCCATGGAACAAACTACCTGTATCAGTTGTTAGCTGTCGAGACACTGCATCCTTTAAAACCTCCATGGAACAAACTACGTGCATCAGTTGTTAGCTGCCGAGACACTGCATCCTTTAAAACCTCCATGGAGCAAACTACCTGCATCAGTTGTTAGCTGCCGAGACACTGCATCCTTTAAAACCTCCATGGAACAAACTACCTGCATCAGTTGTTAGCTGTCGAGACACTGCATACTTTAAAACCTCCATGGAACAAACTACCTGCGTCAGTTGTTAGCTGTCGAGACACTACATCTTTTAAAACCTCCATGGAACAAACTACCTGCATCAGTTGTTAGCTGTCGAGACACTGCATCTTTTTAAACCTCCATGGAACAAACTACCTGCATCAGTTGTTAGCTGTCGAGACACTGCATCCTTTAAAACCTCGATGGAACAAACTACCTGCATCAGTTATTAGCTGTCAAGACACTGCATCCCTTAAAACCTCCATGGAACAAACTACCTGCATCAGTTATTAGCTGTCAAGACACTGCATCCTTTAAAACCTCCATGGAACAAACTACCTGCATCAGTTGTTAGCTGTCAAGACACTGCATCCTTTAAAACCTCCAGGGAACAAACTACCTGCATCAGTTGTTAGCTGCCGAGACACTGCCTCCTTTAAAACCTCTATGGAGCGAACTACCTGCATCAGTTGTTAGCTGCCGAGACACTGCATCCTTTAAAACCTCCATGGAACAAACTACCTGCATCAGTTGTTAGCTGCCGAGACACTGCCTCCTTTAAAACCTCCATGGAACAAACTACCTGCATCAGTTGTTAGCTGTCGAGACACTGCATCCTTTAAAACCTCTATGGAACAAACTACCTGCATCAGTTGTTAGCTGCCGAGACACTGCATCCTTTAAAACCTCTATGGAACAAACTACCTGCATCAGTAGTTAGCTGTCAAGACACTGCATCCTTTAAAACCTCCATGGAACAAACTACCTGCATGAGTTGTTAGCTGTCGAGACACTGCATCCTTTAAAACCTCCATGGAACAAACTACCTGCATCAGTTATTAGCTGTCAAGACACTGCATCCTTTAAAACCTCCATGGAACAAACTACCTGCATCAGTTGTTAGCTGTCAAGACACTGCATCCTTTAAAACCTCCATGGAACAAACTACCTGCATCAGTTGTTAGCTGCCGAGACACTGCATCCTTTAAAACCTCCATGGAACAAACTACCTGCATCAGTTGTTAGTTGCCGAGACACTGCCTCCTTTAAAACCTCCACCGAACAAACTACCTGCATCAGTTGTTAGCTGTCGAGACACTGCATCTTTTTAAACCTCCATGGAACAAACTACCTGCATCAGTTGTTAGCTGTCGAGACACTGCATCCTTTAAAACCTCCATGGAACAAACTACCTGCATCAGTTGATAGCTGTCAAGACACTGCATCCTTTAAAACCTCCATGGAACAAACTACATGCATCAGTTGTTAGCTGCCGAGACACTGCCTCCTTTAAAACCTCCATGGAACAAACTACCTGCATCAGTTGATAGCTGTCAAGACACTGCATCCTTTAAAACCTCCATGGAACAAACTACCTGCATCAGTTGTTAGCTGTCGAGACACTACATCTTTTAAAACCTCCATGGAACAAACTACCTGCATCAGTTGTTAGCTGTCGAGACACTGCATCTTTTTAAACCTCCATGGAACAAACTACCTGCATCAGTTGTTAGCTGTCGAGACACTGCATCCTTTAAAACCTCGATGGAACAAACTACCTGCATCAGTTATTAGCTGTCAAGACACTGCATCCCTTAAAACCTCCATGGAACAAACTACCTGCATCAGTTATTAGCTGTCAAGACACTGCATCCTTTAAAACCTCCATGGAACAAACTACCTGCATCAGTTGTTAGCTGTCAAGACACTGCATCCTTTAAAACCTCCAGGGAACAAACTACCTGCATCAGTTGTTAGCTGCCGAGACACTGCCTCCTTTAAAACCTCTATGGAGCAAACTACCTGCATCAGTTGTTAGCTGCCGAGACACTGCATCCTTTAAAACCTCCATGGAACAAACTACCTGCATCAGTTGTTAGCTGCCGAGACACTGCCTCCTTTAAAACCTCCATGGAACAGACTACCTGCATCAGTTGTTAGCTGTCGAGACACTGCATCCTTTAAAACCTCTATGGAACAAACTACCTGCATCAGTTGTTAGCTGCCGAGACACTGCATCCTTTAAAACCTCTATGGAACAAACTACCTGCATCAGTAGTTAGCTGTCAAGACACTGCATCCTTTAAAACCTCCATGGAACAAACTACCTGCATGAGTTGTTAGCTGTCGAGACACTGCATCCTTTAAAACCTCCATGGAACAAACTACCTGCATCAGTTATTAGCTGTCAAGACACTGCATCCTTTAAAACCTCCATGGAACAAACTACCTGCATCAGTTGTTAGCTGCCGAGACACTGCATCCTTTAAAACCTCCATGGAACGAACTACCTGCATCAGTTGTTAGCTGTCGAGACCCTGCATCCTTTAAAACCTCCATGGAACAAACTACCTGCATCAGTTATTAGCTGTCAAGACACTGCATCCTTTAAAACCTCCATGGAACAAACTACCTGCATCAGTTGTTAGCTGTCGAGACACTGCATCCTTTAAAACCTCCATGGAACAAACTACCTGCATCAGTTATTAGCTGTCAAGACACTGCATCCTTTAAAACCTCCATGGAACAAACTACCTGCATCAGTTGTTAGCTGCCGAGACACTGCATCCTTTAAAACCTCCATGGAACAAACTACCTGCATCAGTTGTTAGTTGCCGAGACACTGCCTCCTTTAAAACCTCCACCGAACAAACTACCTGCATCAGTTGTTAGCTGTCGAGACACTGCATCTTTTTAAACCTCCATGGAACAAACTACCTGCATCAGTTGTTAGCTGTCAAGACACTGCATCCTTTAAAACCTCCATGGAACAAACTACCTGCATCAGTTGTTAGCTGTCGAGACACTGCATCCTTTAAAACCTCCATGGAACAAACTACATGCATCAGTTGTTAGCTGCCGAGACACTGCCTCCTTTAAAACCTCCATGGAACAAACTACCTGCATCAGTTGATAGCTGTCAAGACACTGCATCCTTTAAAACCTCAATGGAACAAACTACCTGCATCAGTTGTTAGCTGCCGAGACACTGCATCCTTTAAAACCTCCATGGAACAAACTACCTGCATCAGTTGTTAGCTGCCGAGACACTGCCTCCTTTAAAACCTCCATGGAACAAACTAGCTGCATCACTTGTTAGCTGTCGAGACACTGCATCCTTTAAAACCTCTATGGAACAAACTACCTGCATCAGTTGTTAGCTGCCGAGACACTGCATCCTTTAAAACCTCTATGGAACAAACTACTTGCATCAGTTGTTAGCTGCCGAGACACTGCCTCCTTTAAAACCTCCATGGAACAAACTACCTGCATCAGTTGTTAGCTGTCGAGACACTGCATCCTTTAAAACCTCCATGGAACAAACTACCTGCATCAGTTATTAGCTGTCAAGACACTGCATCCTTTAAAACCTCCATGGAACAAACTACCTGCATCAGTTGTTAGTTGCCGAGACACTGCCTCCTTTAAAACCTCCACCGAACAAACTACCTGCATCAGTTGTTAGCTGTCAAGACACTGCCTCCTTTAAAACCTCCATGGAACAAACTACCTGCATCAGTTGTTAGCTGCCGAGACACTGCATCCTTTAAAACCTTCATGGAACAAACTACCTGCATCAGTTGTTAGCTGTCGAGACACTACATCCTTTAAAACCTCCATGGAACAAACTACCTGCATCAGTTATTTGCTGTCAAGACACTGCATCCTTTAAAAGCTCAATGGAACAAACTACCTGCATCAGTTGTTAGCTGTCGAGACAATGCATCCTTTAAAACCTCCATGGAACAAACTACCTGCATCAGTTGTTAGCTGTCGAGACACTGCATCCTTTAAAACCTCCATGGACCAAACTACCTGCATCAGTTACTAGCTGTCAAGACACTGCATCCTTTAAAACCTCCATGGAACAAACTACCAGCATCAGTTGTTAGCTGTCGAGACACTGCATCCTTTAAAACCTCCATGGAACAAACTACCTGCATCAGTTGTTAGCTGTCGAGACACTGCATCCTTTAAAACCTCGATGGAACAAACTACCTGCATGAGTTGTTAGCTGTCGAGACACTGCATCCTTTAAAACCTCCATGGAACAAACTACCTGCGTCAGTTGTTAGCTGTCGAGACACTACATCCTTTAAAACCTTCATGGAACAAACTACCTGCATCAGTTATTAGCTGTCAAGACACTGCATCCCTTAAAACCTCCATGGAACAAACTACCTGCATCAGTTATTAGCTGTCGAGACACTGCATCCTTTAAAACCTCCATGGAACAAACTACCTGCATCAGTTGTTAGCTGTCGAGACACTGCATTCTTTAAAACCTCCATGGAACAAACTACCTGCATCAGTTATTAGCTGTCAAGACACTGCATCCCTTAAAACCTCCATGGAACAAACTACCTACATCAGTTATTAGCTGTCAAGACACTGCATCCTTTAAAACCTCCATGGAACAAACTACCTGCATCAGTTGTTAGCTGTCGAGACACTGCATCCTTTAAAACCTCCATGGAACAAACTACCTGCATCAGTTGTTAGCTGTCGAGACACTGTATCTTTTAAAACCTCCATGGAACAAACTACCTGCACCAGTTGTTAGCTGTCGAGACACTGCATCCTTTAAAACCTCCATGGAACAAACTACCTGCATCAGTTATTAGCTGTCAAGACACTGCATCCCTTAAAACCTCCATGGAACAAACTACCTGCATCAGTTATTAGCTGTCAAGACACTGCATCCTTTAAAACCTCCATAGAACAAACTACCTGCATCAGTTGTTAGCTGCCGAGACACTGCATCCTTTAAAACCTCCATGGAACAAACACCCTGCATCAGTTGTTAGCTGTCAAGACACTGCATCCTTTAAAACCTCCATGGAACAAACTACCTGCATCAGTTGTTAGCTGCCGAGACACTGCCTCCTTTAAAACCTCCATGGAACAAGCTACCTGCATCAGTTATTAGCTGCCGAGACACTGCCTCCTTTAAAACCTCCATGGAACAAACTACCGGCATCAGTTGTTAGCTGTCGAGACACTGCATCCTTTAAAACCTCCATGGAACAAACTACCGGCATCAGTTGTTAGCTGTCAAGACACTGCATCCTTTAAAACCTCCATGGAACAAACTATCTGCATCAGTTGTTAGCTGCCGAGACACTGCCTCCTTTAAAACCTCCATGGAACAAACTACCTGCATCAGTTGTTAGCTGTTGAGACACTGCATCCTTTAAAACCTCCATAGAACAAACTACCTCCATCAGTTGTTAGCTGCCGAGACACTGCCTCCTTTAAAACCTCCATGGAACAAGCTACCTGCATTAGTTATTAGCTGCCGAGACACTGCCTCCTTTAAAACCTCCATGGAACAAACCACCTGCATCAGTTGTTAGCTGTCGAGACACTGCATTCTTTAAAACCTCCATGGAACAAACTATCTGCATCAGTTATTAGCTGTCAAGACACTGCATCCCTTAAAACCTCCATGGAACAAACTACCTGCATCAGTTATTAGCTGTCAAGACACTGCATCCTTTAAAACCTCCATGGAACAAACTACCTGCATCAGTTGTTAGCTGTCGAGACACTGCATCCTTTAAAACATCCATGGAACAAACTACCTGCGTCAGTTGTTAGCTGTCGAGACACTACATCCTTTAAAACCTCCATGGAACAAACTACCTGCATCAGTTATTAGCTGTCAAGACACTGCATCCTTTAAAACCTCCATGGAACAAACTACCTGCATCAGTTGTTAGCTGTGGAGACACTGCCTCCTTTAAAACCTCCATGGAACAAACTACCTGCATCAGTTGTTAGCTGTCGAGACACTGCATCTTTTAAAACCTCCATGGAACAAACTACCTGCATCAGTTGTTAGCTGTCGAGACACTGCATCCTTTAAAACCTCCATGGAACAAACTACCTGCATCAGTTATTAGCTGTCAAGACACTGCATCCCTTAAAACCTCCATGGAACAAACTACCTGCATCAGTTATTAGCTGTCAAGACACTGCATCCTTTAAAACCTCCATGGAACAAACTACCTGCATCAGTTGTTAGCTGTCGAGACACTGCTTACTTTAAAACCTCCATGGAACAAACTACCTGCATCAGTTGTTAGCTGTCGAGACACTGCATCCTTTAAAACCTCCATGGAACAAACTACCTGCATCAGTTGTTAGCTGTCGAGACACTGCATCCTTTAAAACCTCCATGGAACAAACTAAATGCATCAGTTGTTAGCTGTCGAGACACTGCATCCTTTAAAACCTCCATGGAACAAACTACCTGCATCAGTTGCTAGCTGTCGAGACACTGCATCCTTTAAAACCTCCATGGAACAAACTACCTGCATCAGTTATTAGCTGTCGAGACACTGCATCCTTTAAAACCTCCATGGAAGAAACTACCTGCATCAGTTGTTAGCTGTCAAGACACTGCATCCTTTAAAACCTCCATGGAACAAACTACCTGCATCAGTTGTTAGCTGCCGAGACACTGCATCCTTTAAAACCTCCATGGCACAAACTACCTGCATCAGTTGTTAGTTGCCGAGACACTGCATCCTTTAAAACCTCCATGGAACAAACTACCTGCATCAGTTGTTAGCTGCCGAGACACTGCCTCCTTTAAAACCTCCATGGAACAAACTACCTGCATCAGTTGTTAGCTGTCGAGACACTGCATCCTTTAAAACCTCCATGGAACAAACTACCTGCATCAGTTGTTAGCTGCCGAGACACTGCATCCTTTAAAACCTCCATGGAACAAACTACCTGCATCAGTTGTTAGCTGCCGAGACACTGCATCCTTTAAAACCTCCATGGAACAAACTACCTGCATCAGTTGTTAGCTGCCGAGACACTGCCTCCTTTAAAACCTCCATGGAACAAACTACCTGCATCAGTTGTTAGCTGTCGAGACACTGCCTCCTTTAAAACCTCCATGGAGCAAACTACCTGCATCAGTTGTTAGCTGTCGAGACACTACATCTTTTAAAACCTCCATGGAACAAACTACCTGCATCAGTTGTTAGCTGCCGAGACACTGCCTCCTTTAAAACCTCTATGGAGCAAACTACCTGCATCAGTTGTTAGCTGCCGAGACGCTGCATCCTTTAAAACCTCCATGGAACAAACTACCTGCATCAGTTGTTAGCTGCCGAGACACTGCCTCCTTTAAAACCTCCATGGAACAAACTACCTGCATCAGTTGTTAGCTGTCGAGACACTGCATCCTTTAAAACCTCTATGGAACAAACTACCTGCATCAGTTGTTAGCTGCCGAGACACTGCATCCTTTAAAACCTCTATGGAACAAACTACCTGCATCAGTAGTTAGCTGTCGAGACACTGCATCCTTTAAAACCTCCATGGAACAAACTACCTGCATCAGTTGTTAGCTGTCGAGACACTGCATCCTTTAAAACCTCCATGGAACAAACTACCTGCATCAGTTGTTAGCTGCCGAGACACTGCCTCCTTTAAAACCTCCATGGAACAAACTACCTGCATCAGTTGTTAGCTGTCGAGACACTGCATCCTTTAAAACCTCCATGGAACAAACTACCTGCATCAGTTATTAGCTGTCAAGACACTGCATCCTTTAAAACCTCCATGGAACAAACTACCTGCATCAGTTGTTAGCTGCCGAGACACTGCATCCTTTAAAACCTCCATGGAACAAACTACCTGCATCAGTTGTTAGCTGTCGAGACCCTGCATCCTTTAAAACCTCCATGGAACAAACTACCTGCATCAGTTATTAGCTGTCAAGACACTGCATCCTTTAAAACCTCCATGGAACAAACTACCTGCATCAGTTGTTAGCTGCCGAGACACTGCATCCTTTAAAACCTCCATGGAACAAACTACCTGCATCAGTTGTTAGCTGTCGAGACACTGCATTCTTTAAAACCTCCATGGAACAAACTATCTGCATCAGTTATTAGCTGTCAAGACACTGCATCCCTTAAAACCTCCATGGAACAAACTACCTGCATCAGTTATTAGCTGTCAAGACACTGCATCCTTTAAAACCTCCATGGAACAAACTACCTGCATCAGTTGTTAGCTGTCGAGACACTGCCTCCTTTAAAACCTCCATGGAGCAAACTACCTGCATCAGTTGTTAGCTGCCGAGACACTGCATCCTTTAAAACCTCCATGGAACAAACTACCTGCATCAGTTGTTAGCTGCTGTGACACTGCCTCCTTTAAAACCTCCATGGAACAAACTACCTGCATCAGTTGTTAGCTGTCGTGACACTGCATCCTTTAAAACCTCTATGGAACAAACTACCTGCATCAGTTGTTAGCTGCCGAGACACTGCATCCTTTAAAACCTCTATGGAACAAACTACCTGCATCAGTTGTTAGCTGTCGAGACACTGCATCCTTTAAAACCTCTATGGAACAAACTACCTGCATCAGTTGTTAGCTGCCGAGACACTGCATCCTTTAAAACCTCTATGGAACAAACTACCTGCATCAGTTGTTAGCTGTCAAGACACTGCATCCTTTAAAACCTCCATGGAAGAAACTACCTGCATCAGTTGTTAGCTGTCAAGACACTGCATCCTTTAAAACCTCCATGGAACAAACTACCTGCATCAGTTGTTAGCTGCCGAGACACTGCATCCTTTAAAACCTCCATGGAACAAACTACCTGCATCAGTTGTTAGTTGCCGAGACACTGCATCCTTTAAAACCTCCATGGAACAAACTACCTGCATCAGTTGTTAACTGCCGAGACACTGCCTCCTTTAAAACCTCCATGGAACAAACTACCTGTATCAGTTGTTAGCTGTCGAGACACTGCATCCTTTAAAACCTCCATGGAACAAACTACGTGCATCAGTTGTTAGCTGCCGAGACACTGCATCCTTTAAAACCTCCATGGAACAAACTACCTGCATCAGTTGTTAGCTGCCGAGACACTGCATCCTTTAAAACCTCCATGGAACAAACTACCTGCATCAGTTGTTAGCTGTCGAGACACTGCATACTTTAAAACCTCCATGGAACAAACTACCTGCGTCAGTTGTTAGCTGTCGAGACACTACATCTTTTAAAACCTCCATGGAACAAACTACCTGCATCAGTTGTTAGCTGTCGAGACACTGCATCTTTTTAAACCTCCATGGAACAAACTACCTGCATCAGTTGTTAGCTGTCGAGACACTGCATCCTTTAAAACCTCGATGGAACAAACTACCTGCATCAGTTATTAGCTGTCAAGACACTGCATCCCTTAAAACCTCCATGGAACAAACTACCTGCATCAGTTATTAGCTGTCAAGACACTGCATCCTTTAAAACCTCCATGGAACAAACTACCTGCATCAGTTGTTAGCTGTCAAGACACTGCATCCTTTAAAACCTCCATGGAACAAGCTACCTGCATCAGTTGTTAGCTGCCGAGACACTGCCTCCTTTAAAACCTCCATGGAACAAACTACCTGCATCAGTTGTTAGCTGTCGAGACACTGCATCCTTTAAAACCTCTATGGAACAAACTACCTGCATCAGTTGTTAGCTGCCGAGACACTGCATCCTTTAAAACCTCTATGGAACAAACTACCTGCATCAGTAGTTAGCTGTCAAGACACTGCATCCTTTAAAACCTCCATGGAACAAACTACCTGCATGAGTTGTTAGCTGTCGAGACACTGCATCCTTTAAAACCTCCATGGAACAAACTACCTGCATCAGTTATTAGCTGTCAAGACACTGCATCCTTTAAAACCTCCATGGAACAAACTACCTGCATCAGTTGTTAGCTGCCGAGACACTGCATCCTTTAAAACCTCCATGGAACGAACTACCTGCATCAGTTGTTAGCTGTCGAGACCCTGCATCCTTTAAAACCTCCATGGAACAAACTACCTGCATCAGTTATTAGCTGTCAAGACACTGCATCCTTTAAAACCTCCATGGAACAAACTACCTGCATCAGTTGTTAGCTGTCGAGACACTGCATCCTTTAAAACCTCCATGGAACAAACTACCTGCATCAGTTATTAGCTGTCAAGACACTGCATCCTTTAAAACCTCCATGGAACAAACTACCTGCATCAGTTGTTAGCTGCCGAGACACTGCATCCTTTAAAACCTCCATGGAACAAACTACCTGCATCAGTTGTTAGTTGCCGAGACACTGCCTCCTTTAAAACCTCCACCGAAAAAACTACCTGCATCAGTTGTTAGCTGTCGAGACACTGCATCTTTTTAAACCTCCATGGAACAAACTACCTGCATCAGTTGTTAGCTGTCGAGACACTGCATCCTTTAAAACCTCCATGGAACAAACTACCTGCATCAGTTGATAGCTGTCAAGACACTGCATCCTTTAAAACCTCCATGGAACAAACTACATGCATCAGTTGTTAGCTGCCGAGACACTGCCTCCTTTAAAACCTCCATGGAACAAACTACCTGCATCAGTTGATAGCTGTCAAGACACTGCATCCTTTAAAACCTCAATGGAACAAACTACCTGCTTCAGTTGTTAGCTGCCGAGACACTGCATCCTTTAAAACCTCTATGGAACAAACTACCTGCATCAGTTGTTAGCTGTCGAGACACTGCATCCTTTAAAACCTCTATGGAACAAACTACCTGCATCAGTTGTTAGCTGTCGAGACACTGCATCCTTTAAAACCTCTATGGAACAAACTACCTGCATCAGTTGTTAGCTGCCGAGACACTGCATCCTTTAAAACCTCTATGGAACAAACTACCTGCATCAGTTGTTAGCTGTCAAGACACTGCATCCTTTAAAACCTCCATGGAAGAAACTACCTGCATCAGTTGTTAGCTGTCAAGACACTGCATCCTTTAAAACCTCCATGGAACAAACTACCTGCATCAGTTGTTAGCTGCCGAGACACTGCATCCTTTAAAACCTCCATGGAACAAACTACCTGCATCAGTTGTTAGTTGCCGAGACACTGCATCCTTTAAAACCTCCATGGAACAAACTACCTGCATCAGTTGTTAACTGCCGAGACACTGCCTCCTTTAAAACCTCCATGGAACAAACTACCTGTATCAGTTGTTAGCTGTCGAGACACTGCATCCTTTAAAACCTCCATGGAACAAACTACGTGCATCAGTTGTTAGCTGCCGAGACACTGCATCCTTTAAAACCTCCATGGAACAAACTACCTGCATCAGTTGTTAGCTGCCGAGACACTGCATCCTTTAAAACCTCCATGGAACAAACTACCTGCATCAGTTGTTAGCTGTCGAGACACTGCATACTTTAAAACCTCCATGGAACAAACTACCTGCGTCAGTTGTTAGCTGTCGAGACACTACATCTTTTAAAACCTCCATGGAACAAACTACCTGCATCAGTTGTTAGCTGTCGAGACACTGCATCTTTTTAAACCTCCATGGAACAAACTACCTGCATCAGTTGTTAGCTGTCGAGACACTGCATCCTTTAAAACCTCGATGGAACAAACTACCTGCATCAGTTATTAGCTGTCAAGACACTGCATCCCTTAAAACCTCCATGGAACAAACTACCTGCATCAGTTATTAGCTGTCAAGACACTGCATCCTTTAAAACCTCCATGGAACAAACTACCTGCATCAGTTGTTAGCTGTCAAGACACTGCATCCTTTAAAACCTCCATGGAACAAGCTACCTGCATCAGTTGTTAGCTGCCGAGACACTGCATCCTTTAAAACCTCTATGGAACAAACTACCTGCATCAGTAGTTAGCTGTCAAGACACTGCATCCTTTAAAACCTCCATGGAACAAACTACCTGCATCAGTTGTTAGCTGTCGAGACACTGCATCCTTTAAAACCTCCATGGAACAAACTACCTGCATCAGTTATTAGCTGTCAAGACACTGCATCCTTTAAAACCTCCATGGAACAAACTACCTGCATCAGTTGTTAGCTGCCGAGACACTGCATCCTTTAAAACCTCCATGGAACGAACTACCTGCATCAGTTGTTAGCTGTCGAGACCCTGCATCCTTTAAAACCTCCATGGAACAAACTACCTGCATCAGTTATTAGCTGTCAAGACACTGCATCCTTTAAAACCTCCATTGAACAAACTACCTGCATCAGTTGTTAGCTGTCGAGACACTGCATCCTTTAAAACCTCCATGGAACAAACTACCTGCATCAGTTATTAGCTGTCAAGACACTGCATCCTTTAAAACCTCCATGGAACAAACTACCTGCATCAGTTGTTAGCTGCCGAGACACTGCATCCTTTAAAACCTCCATGGAACAAACTACCTGCATCAGTTGTTAGTTGCCGAGACACTGCCTCCTTTAAAACCTCCACCGAAAAAACTACCTGCATCAGTTGTTAGCTGTCGAGACACTGCATCTTTTTAAACCTCCATGGAACAAACTACCTGCATCAGTTGTTAGCTGTCGAGACACTGCATCCTTTAAAACCTCCATGGAACAAACTACCTGCATCAGTTGATAGCTGTCAAGACACTGCATCCTTTAAAACCTCCATGGAACAAACTACATGCATCAGTTGTTAGCTGCCGAGACACTGCCTCCTTTAAAACCTCCATGGAACAAACTACCTGCATCAGTTGATAGCTGTCAAGACACTGCATCCTTTAAAACCTCAATGGAACAAACTACCTGCTTCAGTTGTTAGCTGCCGAGACACTGCATCCTTTAAAACCTCCATGGAACAAACTACCTGCATCAGTTGTTAGCTGCCGAGACACTGCCTCCTTTAAAACCTCCATGGAACAAACTAGCTGCATCACTTGTTAGCTGTCGAGACACTGCATCCTTTAAAACCTCTATGGAACAAACTACCTGCATCAGTTGTTAGCTGCCGAGACACTGCATCCTTTAAAACCTCTATGGAACAAACTACTTGCATCAGTTGTTAGCTGTCGAGACACTGCATCCTTTAAAACCTCCATGGAACAAACTACCTGCATCAGTTGTTAGCTGTCGAGACACTGCATCCTTTAAAACCTCCATGGAACAAACTACCTGTATCAGTTGTTAGCTGTCGAGACACTGCATCCTTTAAAACCTCCATGGAACAAACTACCTGCATCAGTTATTAGCTGTCAAGACACTGCATCCTTTAAAACCTCCATGGAACAAACTACCTGCATCAGTTGTTAGCTGCCGAGACACTGCATCCTTTAAAACCTCCATGGAACAAACTACCTGCATCAGTTATTAGCTGTCAAGACACTGCATCCTTTAAAACCTCCATGGAATAAACTACCTGCATCAGTTGTTAGCTGCCGAGACACTGCCTCCTTTAAAACCTCCATGGAACAAACTACCTGCATCAGTTGTTAGCTGTCGAGACACTGCATCCTTTAAAACCTCCATGGAACAAACTACCTGCATCAGTTATTAGCTGTCAAGACACTGCATCCTTTAAAACCTCCATGGAAGAAACTACCTGCATCAGTTGTTAGTTGCCGAGACACTGCCTCCTTTAAAACCTCCACCGAACAAACTACCTGCATCAGTTGTTAGCTGTCAAGACACTGCCTCCTTTAAAACCTCCATGGAACAAACTACCTGCATCAGTTGTTAGCTGCCGAGACACTGCATCCTTTAAAACCTTCATGGAACAAACTACCTGCATCAGTTGTTAGCTGTCGAGACACTACATCCTTTAAAACCTCCATGGAACAAACTACCTGCATCAGTTATTTGCTGTCAAGACACTGCATCCTTTAAAAGCTCAATGGAACAAACTACCTGCATCAGTTGTTAGCTGTCGAGACAATGCATCCTTTAAAACCTCCATGGAACAAACTACCTGCATCAGTTGTTAGCTGTCGAGACACTGCATCCTTTAAAACCTCCATGGACCAAACTACCTGCATCAGTTATTAGCTGTCAAGACACTGCATCCTTTAAAACCTCCATGGAACAAACTACCAGCATCAGTTGTTAGCTGTCGAGACACTGCATCCTTTAAAACCTCCATGGAACAAACTACCTGCATCAGTTGTTAGCTGTCGAGACACTGCATCCTTTAAAACCTCGATGGAACAAACTACCTGCATCAGTTGTTAGCTGTCGAGACACTGCATCCTTTAAAACCTCCATGGAACAAACTACCTGCGTCAGTTGTTAGCTGTCGAGACACTACATCCTTTAAAACCTTCATGGAACAAACTACCTGCATCAGTTATTAGCTGTCAAGACACTGCATCCCTTAAAACCTCCATGGAACAAACTACCTGCATCAGTTATTAGCTGTCGAGACACTGCATCCTTTAAAACCTCCATGGAACAAACTACCTGCATCAGTTGTTAGCTGTCGAGACACTGCATTCTTTAAAACCTCCATGGAACAAACTACCTGCATCAGTTATTAGCTGTCAAGACACTGCATCCCTTAAAACCTCCATGGAACAAACTACCTACATCAGTTATTAGCTGTCAAGACACTGCATCCTTTAAAACCTCCATGGAACAAACTACCTGCATCAGTTGTTAGCTGTCGAGACACTGCATCCTTTAAAACCTCCATGGAACAAACTACCTGCATCAGTTGTTAGCTGTCGAGACACTGTATCTTTTAAAACCTCCATGGAACAAACTACCTGCACCAGTTGTTAGCTGTCGAGACACTGCATCCTTTAAAACCTCCATGGAACAAACTACCTGCATCAGTTATTAGCTGTCAAGACACTGCATCCCTTAAAACCTCCATGGAACAAACTACCTGCATCAGTTATTAGCTGTCAAGACACTGCATCCTTTAAAACCTCCATAGAACAAACTACCTGCATCAGTTGTTAGCTGCCGAGACACTGCATCCTTTAAAACCTCCATGGAACAAACACCCTGCATCAGTTGTTAGCTGTCGAGACACTGCATCCTTTAAAACCTCCATGGAACAAACTACCTGCATCAGTTGTTAGCTGCCGAGACACTGCCTCCTTTAAAACCTCCATGGAACAAGCTACCTGCATCAGTTATTAGCTGCCGAGACACTGCCTCCTTTAAAACCTCCATGGAACAAACTACCGGCATCAGTTGTTAGCTGTCGAGACACTGCATCCTTTAAAACCTCCATGGAACAAACTACCGGCATCAGTTGTTAGCTGTCAAGACACTGCATCCTTTAAAACCTCCATGGAACAAACTATCTGCATCAGTTGTTAGCTGCCGAGACACTGCCTCCTTTAAAACCTCCATGGAACAAACTACCTGCATCAGTTGTTAGCTGTTGAGACACTGCATCCTTTAAAACCTCCATGGAACAAACTACCTGCATCAGTTGTTAGCTGCCGAGACACTGCACCCTTTAAAACTTCCATGGAACAAACTACCTGCATCAGTTGTTAGCGGCCGAGACACTGCCTCCTTTAAAACCTCCATGGAACAAACTACCTGCATCAGTTGTTAGCTGTCGAGACACTGCATCCTTTAAAACCTCCATGGAACAAACTACCTGCATCAGTTGTTAGCTGTCGAGACACTGCATCCTTTAAAACCTCCATGGAACAAACTACCTGCATCAGTTATTAGCTGTCAAGACACTGCATCCCTTAAAACCTCCATGGAACAAACTAGCTGCATCAGTTATTAGCTGTCGAGACACTGCATCCTTTAAAACCTCCATGGAACAAACTACCTGCATCAGTTGTTAGCTGTCGAGACACTGCATTCTTTAAAACCTCCATGGAACAAACTACCTGCATCAGTTATTAGCTGTCAAGACACTGCATCCCTTAAAACCTCCATGGAACAAACTACCTACACCAGTTATTAGCTGTCAAGACACTGCCTCCTTTAAAACCTCCATGGAACAAACTACCTGCATCAGTTGTTAGCTGTCGAGACACTGCATCCTTTAAAACATCCATGGAACAAACTACCTGCGTCAGTTGTTAGCTGTCGAGACACTACATCCTTTAAAACCTCCATGGAACAAACTACCTGCATCAGTTGTTAGTTGCCGAGACACTGCCTCCTTTAAAACCTCCACCGAACAAACTACCTGCATCAGTTGTTAGCTGTCGAGACACTGCCTCCTTTAAAACCTCCACCGAACAAACTACCTGCATCAGTTGTTAGCTGCCGAGATACTGAATCCTTTAAAACCTCCATGGAACAAACTACCTGCATCATTTATTAGCTGTCGAGACACTGCATCCTTTAAAACCTCCATGGAACAAACTACCTGCATCAGTTGTTAGCTGTCGAGACACTGCATTCTTTAAAACCTCCATGGAACAAACTACCTGCATCAGTTATTAGCTGTCAAGACACTGCATCCTTTAAAACCTCCATGGAACAATCTACCTGCATCACTTGTTAGCTGTCGAGACACTGCATCCTTTAAAACATCCATGGAACAAACTGCCTGCGTCAGTTGTTAGCTGTTGAGACACTACATCCTTTAAAACCTCCATGGAACAAACTACCTGCATCAGTTATTAGCTGTCAAGACACTGCATCCTTTAAAACCTCCATGGAACAAACTACCTGCATCAGTTGTTAGCTGTCGAGACACTGCATCCTTTAAAACCTCCATGGAACAAACTACCTGCATCAGTTGTTAGCTGTCGAGACACTGCATCTTTTAAAACCTCCATGGAACAAACTACCTGCATCAGTTGTTAGCTGTCGAGACACTGCATCCTTTAAAACCTCCATGGAACAAACTACCTGCATCAGTTATTAGCTGTCAAGACACTGCATCCCTTAAAACCTCCATGGAACAAACTACCTGCATCAGTTATTAGCTGTTAAGACACTGCATCCTTTAAAACCTCCATGGAACAAACTACCTGCATCAGTTGTTAGCTGTCGAGACACTGCTTACTTTAAAACCTCCATGGAACAAACTACCTGCATCAGTTGTTAGCTGCCGAGACACTGCATCCATTAAAACCTCCATGGATCAAACACCCTGCATCAGTTGTTAGCTGTCGAGACACTGCATCCTTTAAAACCTCCATGGAACAAACTACCTGCATCAGTTGTTAGTTGCCGAGACACTGCCTCCTTTAAAACCTCCATGGAACAAGCTACCTGCATCAGTTATTAGCTGCAGAGACACTGCCTCCTTTAAAACCTCCATGGAACAAAGTACCTGCATCAGTTGTTAGCTGTCGAGACACTGCATCCTTTTAAACCTCCATGGAACAATCTACCTGCATCACTTGTTAGCTGTCGAGACACTGCATCCTTTAAAACATACATGGAACAAACTACCTGCGTCAGTTGTTAGCTGTTGAGACACTACATCCTTTAAAACCTCCATGGAACAAACTACCTGCATCAGTTATTAGCTGTCAAGACACTGCATCCTTTAAAACCTCCATGGAACAAACTACCTGCATCAGTTGTTAGCTGTCGAGACACTGCATCCTTTAAAACCTCCATGGAACAAACTACCTGCATCAGTTGTTAGCTGTCGAGACACTGCATCTTTTAAAACCTCCATGGAACAAACTACCTGCATCAGTTGTTAGCTGTCGAGACACTGCATCCTTTAAAACCTCCATGGAACAAACTACCTGCATCAGTTATTAGCTGTCAAGACACTGCATCCCTTAAAACCTCCATGGAACAAACTACCTGCATCAGTTATTAGCTGTTAAGACACTGCATCCTTTAAAACCTCCATGGAACAAACTACCTGCATCAGTTGTTAGCTGTCGAGACACTGCTTACTTTAAAACCTCCATGGAACAAACTACCTGCATCAGTTGTTAGCTGCCGAGACACTGCATCCATTAAAACCTCCATGGATCAAACACCCTGCATCAGTTGTTAGCTGTCGAGACACTGCATCCTTTAAAACCTCCATGGAACAAACTACCTGCATCAGTTGTTAGTTGCCGAGACACTGCCTCCTTTAAAACCTCCACCGAACAAACTACCTGCATCAGTTGTTAGCTGTCAAGACACTGCCTCCTTTAAAACCTCCATGGAACAAACTACCTGCATCAGTTGTTAGCTGCCGAGACACTGCATCCTTTAAAACCTTCATGGAACAAACTACCTGCATCAGTTGTTAGCTGTCGAGACACTACATCCTTTAAAACCTCCATGGAACAAACTACCTGCATCAGTTATTTGCTGTCAAGACACTGCATCCTTTAAAAGCTCAATGGAACAAACTACCTGCATCAGTTGTTAGCTGTCGAGACAATGCATCCTTTAAAACCTCCATGGAACAAACTACCTGCATCAGTTGTTAGCTGTCGAGACACTGCATCCTTTAAAACCTCCATGGACCAAACTACCTGCATCAGTTATTAGCTGTCAAGACACTGCATCCTTTAAAACCTCCATGGAACAAACTACCAGCATCAGTTGTTAGCTGTCGAGACACTGCATCCTTTAAAACCTCCATGGAACAAACTACCTGCATCAGTTGTTAGCTGTCGAGACACTGCATCCTTTAAAACCTCCATGGAACAAACTACCTGCATCAGTTGTTAGCTGTCGAGACACTGCATCCTTTAAAACCTCCATGGAACAAACTACCTGCGTCAGTTGTTAGCTGTCGAGACACTACATCCTTTAAAACCTTCATGGAACAAACTACCTGCATCAGTTATTAGCTGTCAAGACACTGCATCCCTTAAAACCTCCATGGAACAAACTACCTGCATCAGTTATTAGCTGTCGAGACACTGCATCCTTTAAAACCTCCATGGAACAAACTACCTGCATCAGTTGTTAGCTGTCGAGACACTGCATTCTTTAAAACCTCCATGGAACAAACTACCTGCATCAGTTATTAGCTGTCAAGACACTGCATCCCTTAAAACCTCCATGGAACAAACTACCTACATCAGTTATTAGCTGTCAAGACACTGCATCCTTTAAAACCTCCATGGAACAAACTACCTGCATCAGTTGTTAGCTGTCGAGACACTGCATCCTTTAAAACCTCCATGGAACAAACTACCTGCATCAGTTGTTAGCTGTCGAGACACTGTATCTTTTAAAACCTCCATGGAACAAACTACCTGCACCAGTTGTTAGCTGTCGAGACACTGCATCCTTTAAAACCTCCATGGAACAAACTACCTGCATCAGTTATTAGCTGTCAAGACACTGCATCCCTTAAAACCTCCATGGAACAAACTACCTGCATCAGTTATTAGCTGTCAAGACACTGCATCCTTTAAAACCTCCATAGAACAAACTACCTGCATCAGTTGTTAGCTGCCGAGACACTGCATCCTTTAAAACCTCCATGGAACAAACACCCTGCATCAGTTGTTAGCTGTCGAGACACTGCATCCTTTAAAACCTCCATGGAACAAACTACCTGCATCAGTTGTTAGCTGCCGAGACACTGCCTCCTTTAAAACCTCCATGGAACAAGCTACCTGCATCAGTTATTAGCTGCCGAGACACTGCCTCCTTTAAAACCTCCATGGAACAAACTACCGGCATCAGTTGTTAGCTGTCGAGACACTGCATCCTTTAAAACCTCCATGGAACAAACTACCGGCATCAGTTGTTAGCTGTCAAGACACTGCATCCTTTAAAACCTCCATGGAACAAACTATCTGCATCAGTTGTTAGCTGCCGAGACACTGCCTCCTTTAAAACCTCCATGGAACAAACTACCTGCATCAGTTGTTAGCTGTTGAGACACTGCATCCTTTAAAACCTCCATGGAACAAACTACCTGCATCAGTTGTTAGCTGCCGAGACACTGCACCCTTTAAAACTTCCATGGAACAAACTACCTGCATCAGTTGTTAGCGGCCGAGACACTGCCTCCTTTAAAACCTCCATGGAACAAACTACCTGCATCAGTTGTTAGCTGTCGAGACACTGCATCCTTTAAAACCTCCATGGAACAAACTACCTGCATCAGTTGTTAGCTGTCGAGACACTGCATCCTTTAAAACCTCCATGGAACAAACTACCTGCATCAGTTATTAGCTGTCAAGACACTGCATCCCTTAAAACCTCCATGGAACAAACTAGCTGCATCAGTTATTAGCTGTCGAGACACTGCATCCTTTAAAACCTCCATGGAACAAACTACCTGCATCAGTTGTTAGCTGTCGAGACACTGCATTCTTTAAAACCTCCATGGAACAAACTACCTGCATCAGTTATTAGCTGTCAAGACACTGCATCCCTTAAAACCTCCATGGAACAAACTACCTACACCAGTTATTAGCTGTCAAGACACTGCCTCCTTTAAAACCTCCATGGAACAAACTACCTGCATCAGTTGTTAGCTGTCGAGACACTGCATCCTTTAAAACATCCATGGAACAAACTACCTGCGTCAGTTGTTAGCTGTCGAGACACTACATCCTTTAAAACCTCCATGGAACAAACTACCTGCATCAGTTGTTAGTTGCCGAGACACTGCCTCCTTTAAAACCTCCACCGAACAAACTACCTGCATCAGTTGTTAGCTGTCGAGACACTGCCTCCTTTAAAACCTCCACCGAACAAACTACCTGCATCAGTTGTTAGCTGCCGAGATACTGCATCCTTTAAAACCTCCATGGAACAAACTACCTGCATCATTTATTAGCTGTCGAGACACTGCATCCTTTAAAACCTCCATGGAACAAACTACCTGCATCAGTTGTTAGCTGTCGAGACACTGCATTCTTTAAAACCTCCATGGAACAAACTACCTGTATCAGTTATTAGCTGTCAAGACACTGCATCCTTTAAAACCTCCATGGAACAATCTACCTGCATCACTTGTTAGCTGTCGAGACACTGCATCCTTTAAAACATCCATGGAACAAACTACCTGCGTCAGTTGTTAGCTGTTGAGACACTACATCCTTTAAAACCTCCATGGAACAAACAACCTGCATCAGTTATTAGCTGTCAAGACACTGCATCCTTTAAAACCTCCATGGAACAAACTACCTGCATCAGTTGTTAGCTGTCGAGACACTGCATCCTTTAAAACCTCCATGGAACAAACTACCTGCATCAGTTGTTAGCTGTCGAGACACTGCATCTTTTAAAACCTCCATGGAACAAACTACCTGCATCAGTTGTTAGCTGTCGAGACACTGCATCCTTTAAAACCTCCATGGAACAAACTACCTGCATCAGTTATTAGCTGTCAAGACACTGCATCCCTTAAAACCTCCATGGAACAAACTACCTGCATCAGTTATTAGCTGTTAAGACACTGCATCCTTTAAAACCTCCATGGAACAAACTACCTGCATCAGTTGTTAGCTGTCGAGACACTGCTTACTTTAAAACCTCCATGGAACAAACTACGTGCATCAGTTGTTAGCTGCCGAGACACTGCATCCATTAAAACCTCCATGGATCAAACACCCTGCATCAGTTGTTAGCTGTCGAGACACTGCATCCTTTAAAACCTCCATGGAACAAACTACCTGCATCAGTTGTTAGTTGCCGAGACACTGCCTCCTTTAAAACCTCCATGGAACAAGCTACCTGCATCAGTTATTAGCTGCAGAGACACTGCCTCCTTTAAAACCTCCATGGAACAAAGTACCTGCATCAGTTGTTAGCTGTCGAGACACTGCATCCTTTTAAACCTCCATGGAACAATCTACCTGCATCACTTGTTAGCTGTCGAGACACTGCATCCTTTAAAACATCCATGGAACAAACTACCTGCGTCAGTTGTTAGCTGTTGAGACACTACATCCTTTAAAACCTCCATGGAACAAACTACCTGCATCAGTTATTAGCTGTCAAGACACTGCATCCTTTAAAACCTCCATGGAACAAACTACCTGCATCAGTTGTTAGCTGTCGAGACACTGCATCCTTTAAAACCTCCATGGAACAAACTACCTGCATCAGTTGTTAGCTGTCGAGACACTGCATCTTTTAAAACCTCCATGGAACAAACTACCTGCATCAGTTGTTAGCTGTCGAGACACTGCATCCTTTAAAACCTCCATGGAACAAACTACCTGCATCAGTTATTAGCTGTCAAGACACTGCATCCCTTAAAACCTCCATGGAACAAACTACCTGCATCAGTTATTAGCTGTTAAGACACTGCATCCTTTAAAACCTCCATGGAACAAACTACCTGCATCAGTTGTTAGCTGTCGAGACACTGCTTACTTTAAAACCTCCATGGAACAAACTACCTGCATCAGTTGTTAGCTGCCGAGACACTGCATCCATTAAAACCTCCATGGATCAAACACCCTGCATCAGTTGTTAGCTGTCGAGACACTGCATCCTTTAAAACCTCCATGGAACAAACTACCTGCATCAGTTGTTAGTTGCCGAGACACTGCCTCCTTTAAAACCTCCATGGAACAAGCTACCTGCATCAGTTATTAGCTGCAGAGACACTGCCTCCTTTAAAACCTCCATGGAACAAAGTACCTGCATCAGTTGTTAGCTGTCGAGACACTGCATCCTTTAAAACCTCCATGGAACAAACTACCTGCATCAGTTGATAGCTGTCAAGACACTGCATCCTTTAAAACCTCCATGGAACAAACTACCTGCATCAGTTGTTAGCTGCCGAGACACTGCCTCCTTTAAAACCTCCATGGAACAAACTACCTGCATCAGTTGTTAGCTGTCGAGACACTGCATCCTTTAAAACCTCTATGGAACAAACTACCTGCATCAGTTGTTAGCTGCCGAGACACTGCATCCTTTAAAACCTCTATGGAACAAACTACCTGCATCAGTTGTTAGCTGTCGAGACACTGCATCCTTTAAAACCTCCATGGAACAAACTACCTGCATCAGTTGTTAGCTGTCGAGACACTGCTTACTTTAAAACCTCCATGGAACAAACTACCTGCATCAGTTGTTAGCTGTCGAGACACTGCATCCTTTAAAACCTCCATGCTTCCTGAGATTCGCAAACACTACACCAGCTGTATTCCCCTCCATACACACGCACACATGTATTTCATGACTCATACACTGTTCATTTTCCTGACATTTGAACATTATTCTATTTACTCTACTACTTGAGCACTGTACACAATAATTTCATTTCATTGTGGCTTGGCAGTATCGATAGAGAATCGAATGCCATGCTTTCCAGCATAGTTACGTCCCTTGACAGACTGACGTCAAATCCCGCCGAGATTAACTTTGCCTTTGATCCTTAGGAGGTCGATAAAATAAAGTACCAGTAATGTACCGGTAATTGCTGGCCTTGTGCCAAATGTAGAAACAATTATTATTATTATAAAATAGAGGTAGGCTTATATTCGAGCATATACAGTATTCTATGGAGTCTCAGGTTGGAAACCACTTCTCAGTTTATAGAGACATGTTCTCACTCACATTTATTTTCTTCTTCCTTTTGGATATCATACAATTGGCCTTTCATTTGTAGGGAGAAGCCTTTTGTCAAGAGAGTTAGTAGTTCTTTTAAACTTCTTCCATCCTGCCCTTATTTTAGCTACTATGTTCCTGAAACATTCACCTCCACTGCTAATTAGGTCACCTATGTAGTAGAAGCTATCAACCACTTCTATGGATCCTACCTGGGATTAGAAAAGGTGTATATCACTGACACTCTTATTACAAATTATCCCTGTAAATATATTTTATACAAAGTTTTGCTTTCCTGTTAGTCTGCCTGCTATACCGTGTGCCCAAGATTTACATTGCTTATATAGAGTTTCTGCCTACCACTGTTCTGTATATTGAACATGGCCACTTCCCGGCTGGGATTAGGGTTTTGTCTTCGTTCCTCCTTATTAACACTTTAGTTCCCTCTCACTCCTTCTGAGTCACTGTCCATTTTCTAGTCAGAATTCGTACTCTAGTTCTTCCACGGATTCAGCAGTAAGAACCAGATAACCAGTAGGACATACGTATAACACAGAGGATATAGAACAATATAATATAACAGTAGGACATATGTATAACACAGGGGATATAGAACAATATAATATAACAGTAGGACATAGGTATAACAGAGGATATAGAACAATATAATATAACAGTAGGACATAGGTATAACACAGAGGATATAGAACAATATAATATAACAGTAGGACATAGGTATAACAGAGGATATAGAACAATATAATATAACAGTAGGACATACGTATAACACAGAGGATATAGAACAATATCATATAACAGTAGCACATAGGTATAACACAGAGGATATAGAACAATATAATATAACAGTAGGATATAGGTATAACACAGAGGATATAGAACAATATAATATAACGGTAGGATATAGCTATAACACAGAGGATATAGAACAATATAATATAACGGTGGGATATACGTATAACACAGGATATAGAACAATATAATATAACAGTAGGACATACGTATAACAGAGGATATAGAACAATATCATATAACAGTAGCACATAGGTATAACACAGAGGATATAGAACAATATAATATAACAGTAGGATATAGGTATAACACAGAGGATATAGAACAATATAATATAACGGTAGGATATAGGTATAACACAGAGGATATAGAACAATATAATATAACGGTGGGATATACGTATAACACAGGATATAGAACAATATAATATAACAGTAGGACATACGTATAACAGAGGATATAGAACAATATAATGTAACGGTAGGATATAGGTATAACACAGAGGATGTAGAACAATATAATATAACAGTAGGACATACGTATAACACAGAGGATATACAACGATATAATATAACAGTAGGACATACGTATAACAGAGGATATAGAACAATATAATATAACAGTAGGAGATATGTATAACACAGGATATAGAACAATATAATATAACAGTAGGACATACGTATAACAGAGGATATAGAACAATATCATATAACAGTAGGAGATACGTATAACACAGAGGATATAGAACAATATATAACAGTAGGATATAGGTATAACAGAGGATATAGAACAATATAATATAACAGTAGGACATACGTATAACAGGGAGGATATAGAACAATATAATATAACAGTAGGACATACGTATAACACAGAGGATATAGAGCAATATAATATAACAGTAGGAGATACGTATAACACAGAGGATATAGAACAATATAATATAACAGTAGGACATACGTATAACACAGAGGATATAGAAACATAATATAAGAGTAGGACAGGTATAACACAGAGGATATAGAACAATGTAATATAACAGTAGGACATACGTATAACAGAGGATATAGAACAATATAATATAACAGTAGTACATACGTATAACACAGAGGATATAGAATAATATAATATAACAGTAGGACATAGGTATAAAACAGAGGATAGAAAATAATATAATAAAACAGTATGACATAGGTATAACACAGAGGATATAGAAACATATAATATAAGAGTAGGACATACGTATAACACAGAGGATATACAACGATATAATATAACAGTAGGACATACGAATAACACAGAAGAAATAGAAGAGTATAATATAACAGTAGAAGATAGGTATAACACAGAGTATATAGAACAATTTAATATAACAGTACGACATACGTATAAAACAGGATATAGGACAATATAATATAACGGTAGGACATACGTATAACACAGAGGATATAGAACAATTTAATATAACAGTAGGACATACGTATAAAACAGAGGATATAGAACAATATAATATAACAGTAGGATATAGGTATAAAACAGAGGATATAGAACAATATAATATAACAGTAGGATATAGGTATAACAGAGGATATAGAACAATATAATATAACAGTAGGACATACGTATAACACAGAGGATAAAGAACAATATAATATAACAGTAGGACATACGTATAACACAGAGGATATAGAACAATATAATATAACAGTAGGAGATACGAATAACACAGAGGATATAGAACAGTATAATATAACAGTAGGACATAGGTAAAACACAGAGGATATAGAACAATATAATATAACAGTAGGACATACGTATAACACAGAGGATATAGAACAATATAATATAACAGTAGGACATAGGTATAACAGAGGATATAGAACGATATAATATAACAGTAGGAGATACGTATAACAGAGGATATAGAATAATATAATACATTAGGACATACGTATAACAGAGGATATAGAACAATATAATATAACAGTAGGACATAGGTATAACAGAGGATATAGAACAATATAATATAACAGTAGTACATACGTATAACACATAGGATATAGAACAATATAATATAACAGTAGGACATAGAACAATATAATATAACAGTAGTACATACGTATAACAGATAATATAGAACGATATAATATAACAGTAGGACATACGAATAACACAGAGGATAGAGAACAGTATAATATAACTGTAGGACATAGGTATAACACAGAGGATATAGAACAATTTAATATAACAGTACGACATACGTATAAAACAGAGGTTATAGGACAAAATTATAACAGTAGGACATACGTATAACACAGAGGATATAGAACAATATAATATAACAGTAGGATATAGGTATAACACAGAGGATATAGAACAATATAATATAACAGTAGGACAGAGGATATAGAACAATATAATATAACAGTAGGAAATACGTATAACACATAGGATATAGAACAAAATATAACAGTAGGACATAGGTATAAAAGAGAGGATAGAAAATAATATAATAAAACAGTATGACATAGGTATAACACAGAGGATATAGAAACATATAATATAAGAGTAGGACATACGTATAACACAGGATATACAACGATATAATATAACAGTAGGACATACGAATAACACAGAGGATATAGAACAATATAATATAACAGTAGGCATACGTATAACACAGAGGATATAGAACAATATATTATAACAGTAGGACATAGGTATAACACAGAGGATATAGAAACATATAATATAAGAGTAGGACATACGTATAACACAGAGAATATACAACGATATAATATAACAGTAGGACATACGTATAACACAGAGGATATAGAACAATTTAATATAACAGTAGGACATACGTATAACACAGAGGATATAGAAACATAATATAAGAGTAGGACATAGGTATAACACAGAGGATATAGAACAATATAATATAACAGTAAGACATGCGTATGACACAGAGGATATAGAACAATATAATATAACAGTAGGACATAGGTATAACAGTGGATATAGAACAATATAATATAACAGTAGGTCATAGGTATAACAGAGGATATCGAACAATATAATATAACAGTAGGACATACGAATAACACAGATGTTATAGAAGAGTATAATATATCAGTAGAAGATAGGTATAGCACAGAGGATATAGAACAGTTTAATATAACAGTGGACACGCGTATAAAACAGGATATAGGACAATATAATATAACGGTAGGACATACGTATAACACATGATATAGAACAGTATAATATAACAGTAGGACATAGGTATAACACAGAGGATATAGAACAATTTAACATAACAGTAGGACATACGTATAAAACAGAGGATATAGGATAATATTATATAACAGTAGGACATACGTATAACACAGAGGATATAGAACAATATAATATAACAGAAGGACATACGTATAACACAGAGGATATAGAACAATATAATATAACAGTAGGACATAGGTATAGCATTGGATATAGAACAATATAATATAACAGTAGGAGATACGTATAACACAGAGGATATAGAACAATATAATATAACAGTAGGACATACGTATAACAGGATATAGAACAATATAATATAACAGTAGTACATAGGCATAACACAGAGGATATCGAACAATATAATATAACGGTAGGACATACGTATAACACAGAGGATAACGAACAATGTAATATAACAGTAGGACATACGTATAAGACAGAGGATATAGAACAATTTAATATAACAGTAGGACATACGTATAAAACAGAGGATATAGGACAATATTATATAACAGTAGGACATAGGTATAACACAGGGGATATAGAACAATATAATATAACAGTAGGCATACGTATAACACAGAGGATATAGAACAACATATTATAACAGTAGGACATAGGTATAACAGAGGATATAGAACAATATAATATAACAGTAGGACATAGGTATAACAGAGGATATAGAACAATATAATATAACAGTAGGACATACGTGTAACACAGAGGATATAGAAGCATATAATATAAGAGTAGGACATACGTATAACACAGAGGATATACAACGATATAATATAACAGTAGGACATACGTATAACACAGAGGATATAGAAGAGTATAATATAACAGTAGAACATAGGTATAACACAGAGGATATAGAACAATTTAATATAACAGTAGGACATACGTATAAAACAGGATATAGGACAATATAATATAACAGTAGGACATACGCATAACAGAGGATATAGAACAATATAATATAACAGAAGGACATACGTATAACAGAGAGGATATAGAACAATATAATATAACAGAAGGACATACGTATAACACAGAGGATATAGAACAATATAATATAACAGTAGGACATACGTATAACACAGAGGATATAGAACAATATAATATAACAGTAGGACATACGTATAACACACAGGATATAGAACAATATAATATAACAGTAGGACAAACGTATAACACAGAGGATATAGAACAATATAATATAACAGTAAGACATGCGTATAACACAGAGGATATAGAACAATATAATATAGCAGTAGGACATAGTTATAACAAAGGATATAGAACAATATAATATAACAGTAGGACATAGGTATAACACAGAAGATATAGAACAATATAATATAACAGTAGGACATACGTATAACACAGAGGATATAGAATAATGTAATATAACAGTAGGATATAGGTATAAAACAGAGGATAGAAAATAATATAATAAAACTGTATGACATAGGTATAACACAGAGGATATACTAACATATAATATAAGAGTAGGACATACGTATAACACAGAGGATATACAACGATATAATATAACAGTAGCACATAGGTATAACACAGAGGATATAGAACAATATAATATAACAGTAAGACATGCGTATAAAACAGGATATAGGACAATATAATATAACGGTAGGACATACGTATAACACAGAGGATAAAGATAATGTAAGATAACAGTAGGACATACGTATAACACAGAGGATATAGAACAATTTAATATAACAGTAGGACATACGTATAACACAGAGGATATAGAAACATAATATAAGAGTAGGACATAGGTATAACACAGAGGATATAGAACAATATAATATAACAGTAAGACATGCGTATGACACAGAGGATATAGAACAATATAATATAACAGTAGGACATAGGTATAACAGATGATATAGAACAATATAATATAACAGTAGGTCATAGGTATAACAGAGGATATCGAACAATATAATATAACAGTAGGACATATGTATAACAGAGAGGATATAGAACAATATAATATAACAGAAGGACATACGTATAACACAGGATATAGAACAATATAATATAACAGTAGGACATACGTATAACAGAGGATATACAACAATATAATATAACAGTAGGAGATACGTATAACACAGAGGATATAGAACAATATAATATAACAGTAGGACATAGGTATAACAGAGGATATAGAACAATATAATATAACAGTAAGACATGCGTATAACACAGAGGATATAGAACAATATAATATAACAGTAGGACATAGTTATAACAAAGGATATAGAACAATATAATATAACAGTAGGACATACGTATAACACAGGATATAGAATAATGTAATATAACAGTAGGATATAGGTATAAAACAGGATAGAAAATAATATAATAAAACTGTATGTCATAGGTATAACACAGAGGATATACTAACATATAATATAAGAGTAGGACATACGTATAACACAGAGGATATACAACGATATAATATAACAGTAGCACATAGGTATAACACAGAGGATATAGAACAATATAATATAACAGTAAGACATGCGTATAAAACAGGATATAGGACAATATAATATAATGGTAGGACATACGTATAACACAGAGGATAAAGATAATGTAATATAACAGTAGGACATACGTATAACACAGAGGATATAGAACAATTTAATATAACAGTAGGACATACGTATAACACAGAGGATATAGAAACATAATATAAGAGTAGGACATAGGTATAACACAGAGGATATAGAACAATATAATATAACAGTAAGACATGCGTATGACACAGAGGATATAGAACAATATAATATAACAGTAGGACATAGGTATAACAGTGGATATAGAACAATATAATATAACAGTAGGTCATAGGTATAACAGAGGATATCGAACAATATAATATAACAGTAGGACATACGAATAACACAGAGGTTATAGAAGAGTATAATATATCAGTAGAAGATAGGTATAGCACAGATGATATAGAACAGTTTAATATAACAGTGGACACACGTATAAAACAGGATATAGGACAATATAATATAACGGTAGGACATACGTATAACACATGATATAGAACAATATAATATAACAGTAGGACATAGGTATAACACAGAGGATATAGAACAATTTAACATAACAGTAGGACATACGTATAAAACAGAGGATATACGATAATATTATATAACAGTAGGACATACGTATAACACAGAGGATATAGAACAATATAATATAACAGAAGGACATACGTATAACACAGAGGATATAGAACAATATAATATAACAGTAGGACATAGGTATAGCATTGGATATAGAACAATATAATATAACAGTAGGAGATACGTATAACACAGAGGATATAGAACAATATAATATAACAGTAGGACATACGTATAACAGGATATAGAACAATATAATATAACAGTAGTACATAGGCATAACACAGAGGATATCGAACAATATAATATAACGGTAGGACATACGTATAACACAGAGGATAACGAACAATGTAATATAACAGTAGGACATACGTATAAGACAGAGGATATAGAACAATTTAATATAACAGTAGGACATACGTATAAAACAGAGGATATAGGACAATATTATATAACAGTAGGACATAGGTATAACACAGGGGATATAGAACAATATAATATAACAGTAGGCATACGTATAACACAGAGGATATAGAACAACATATTATAACAGTAGGACATAGGTATAACAGAGGATATAGAACAATATAATATAACAGTAGGACATAGGTATAACAGAGGATATAGAACAATATAATATAACAGTACGACATACGTGTAACACAGAGGATATAGAAGCATATAATATAAGAGTAGGACATACGTATAACACAGAGGATATACAACGATATAATATAACAGTAGGACATACGTATAACACAGGATATAGAAGAGTATAATATAACAGTAGAACATAGGTATAACACAGAGGATATAGAACAATTTAATATAACAGTAGGACATACGTATAAAACAGGATATAGGACAATATAATATAACAGTAGGACATACGCATAACACAGAGGATATAGAACAATATAATATAACAGAAGGACATACGTATAACAGAGAGGATATAGAACAATATAATATAACAGAAGGACATACGTATAACAGAGGATATAGAACAATATAATATAACAGTAGGACATACGTATAACACAGAGGATATAGAACAATATAATATAACATTTGGACATACGTATAACACACAGGATATAGAACAATATAATATAAAAGTAGGACAAACGTATAACACAGAGGATATATAACAATATAATATAACAGTAAGACATGCGTATAACACAGAGGATATAGAACAATATAATATAACAGTAGGACATAGTTATAACAAAGGATATAGAACAATATAATATAACAGTAGGACATAGGTATAACACAGAAGATATAGAACAATATAATATAACAGTAGGACATACGTATAACACAGAGGATATAGAATAATGTAATATAACAGTAGGATATAGGTATAAAACAGAGGATAGAAAATAATATAATAAAACTGTATGACATAGGTATAACACAGAGGATATACTAACATATAATATAAGAGTAGGACATACGTATAACACAGAGGATATACAACGATATAATATAACAGTAGCACATAGGTATAACACAGAGGATATAGAACAATATAATATAACAGTAAGACATGCGTATAAAACAGGATATAGGACAATATAATATAACGGTAGGACATACGTATAACACAGAGGATAAAGATAATGTAATATAACAGTAGGACATACGTATAACACAGAGGATATAGAACAATTTAATATAACAGTAGGACATACGTATAACACAGAGGATATAGAAACATAATATAAGTGTAGGACATAGGTATAACACAGAGGATATAGAACAATATAATATAACAGTAAGACATGCGTATGACACAGAGGATATAGAACAATATAATATAACAGTAGGACATAGGTATAACAGAGGATATAGAACAATATAATATAACAGTAGGTCATAGGTATAACAGAGGATATCGAACAATATAATATAACAGTAGGACATATGTATAACACAGAGGATATCGAGCAATATAATATAACAGTAGGACATACGTATAACAGAGAGGATATAGAACAATATAATATAACAGAAGGACATACGTATAACACAGAGGATATAGAACAATATAATATAACAGTAGGACATACGTATAACAGAGGATATACAACAATATAATATAACAGTAGGAGATACGTATAACACAGAGGATATAGAACAATATAATATAACAGTAGGACATAGGTATAACAGAGGATATAGAACAATATAATATAACAGTAGGACATACGTATAACACAGAGGATACAGAACAATATAATATAACAGTAGGACATACGTATAACACACAGGATATAGAACAATATAATATAACAGTAGGACAAACGTATAACACAGAGGATATAGAACAATATATTATAACAGTAAGACATGCGTATAACACAGAGGATATAGAACAATATAATATAACAGTAGGACATAGTTATAACAAAGGATATAGAACAATATAATATAACAGTAGGACATAGGTATAACACAGAAGATATAGAACAATATAATATAACAGTAGGACATACGTATAACACACAGGATATAGAATAATGTAATATAACAGTAGGATATAGGTATAAAACAGAGGATAGAAAATAATATAATAAAACTGTATGACATAGGTATAACACAGAGGATATACTAACATATAATATAAGAGTAGGACATACGTATAACACAGAGGATATACAACGATATAATATAACAGTAGCACATAGGTATAACACAGAGGATATAGAACAATATAATATAACAGTAAGACATGCGTATGACACAGAGGATATAGAACAATATAATATAACAGTAGGACATAGGTATAACAGTGGATATAGAACAATATAATATAACAGTAGGTCATAGGTATAACAGAGGATATCGAACAATATAATATAACAGTAGGACATACGAATAACACAGGTTATAGAAGAGTATAATATATCAGTAGAAGAGAGATATAGCACAGAGGATATAGAACAGTTTAATATAACAGTGGACACACGTATAAAACAGGATATAGGACAATCTAATATAACGGTAGGACATACGTATAACACATGATATAGAACAGTATAATATAACAGTAGGACATAGGTATAACACAGAGGATATAGAACAATTTAACATAACAGTAGGACATACGTATAAAACAGAGGATATAGGATAATATTATATAACAGTAGGACATACGTATAACACAGAGGATATAGAACAATATAATATAACAGAAGGACATACGTATAACACAGAGGATATAGAACAATATAATATAACAGTAGGACATAGGTATAGCATTGGATATAGAACAATATAATATAACAGTAGGAGATACGTATAACACAGAGGATATAGAACAATATAATATAACAGTAGGACATACGTATAACAGGATATAGAACAATATAATATAACAGTAGTACATAGGCATAACACAGAGGATATCGAACAATATAATATAACGGTAGGACATACGTATAACACAGAGGATAACGAACAATGTAATATAACAGTAGGACATACGTATAAGACAGAGGATATAGAACAATTTAATATAACAGTAGGACATACGTATAAAACAGAGGATATAGGACAATATTATATAACAGTAGGACATAGGTATAACACAGGGGATATAGAACAATATAATATAACAGTAGGCATACGTATAACACAGAGGATATAGAACAACATATTATAACAGTAGGACATAGGTATAACAGAGGATATAGAACAATATAATATAACAGTAGGACATAGGTATAACAGAGGATATAGAACAATATAATATAACAGTAGGACATACGTGTAACACAGAGGATATAGAAGCATATAATATAAGAGTAGGACATACGTATAACACAGAGGATATACAACGATATAATATAACAGTAGGACATACGTATAACACAGAGGATATAGAAGAGTATAATATAACAGTAGAACATAGGTATAACACAGAGGATATAGAACAATTTAATATAACAGTAGGACATACGTATAAAACAGGATATAGGACAATATAATATAACAGTAGGACATACGCATAACAGAGGATATAGAACAATATAATATAACAGAAGGACATACGTATAACAGAGAGGATATAGAACAATATAATATAACAGAAGGACATACGTATAACACAGAGGATATAGAACAATATAATATAACAGTAGGACATACGTATAACACAGAGGATATAGAACAATATAATATAACAGTAGGACATACGTATAACACACAGGATATAGAACAATATAATATAACAGTAGGACAAACGTATAACACAGAGGATATAGAACAATATAATATAACAGTAAGACATGCGTATAACACAGAGGATATAGAACAATATAATATAGCAGTAGGACATAGTTATAACAAAGGATATAGAACAATATAATATAACAGTAGGACATAGGTATAACACAGAAGATATAGAACAATATAATATAACAGTAGGACATACGTATAACACAGAGGATATAGAATAATGTAATATAACAGTAGGATATAGGTATAAAACAGAGGATAGAAAATAATATAATAAAACTGTATGACATAGGTATAACACAGAGGATATACTAACATATAATATAAGAGTAGGACATACGTATAACACAGAGGATATACAACGATATAATATAACAGTAGCACATAGGTATAACACAGAGGATATAGAACAATATAATATAACAGTAAGACATGCGTATAAAACAGGATATAGGACAATATAATATAACGGTAGGACATACGTATAACACAGAGGATAAAGATAATGTAAGATAACAGTAGGACATACGTATAACACAGAGGATATAGAACAATTTAATATAACAGTAGGACATACGTATAACACAGGATATAGAAACATAATATAAGAGTAGGACATAGGTATAACACAGAGGATATAGAACAATATAATATAACAGTAGGACATAGGTATAACAGATGATATAGAACAATATAATATAACAGTAGGTCATAGGTATAACAGAGGATATCGAACAATATAATATAACAGTAGGACATATGTATAACAGAGAGGATATAGAACAATATAATATAACAGAAGGACATACGTATAACACAGGATATAGAACAATATAATATAACAGTAGGACATACGTATAACAGAGGATATACAACAATATAATATAACAGTAGGAGATACGTATAACACAGAGGATATAGAACAATATAATATAACAGTAGGACATAGGTATAACAGAGGATATAGAACAATATAATATAACAGTAAGACATGCGTATAACACAGAGGATATAGAACAATATAATATAACAGTAGGACATAGTTATAACAAAGGATATAGAACAATATAATATAACAGTAGGACATAGGTATAACACAGAAGATATAGAACAATATAATATAACAGTAGGACATACGTATAACACAGAGGATATAGAATAATGTAATATAACAGTAGGATATAGGTATAAAACAGGATAGAAAATAATATAATAAAACTGTATGTCATAGGTATAACACAGAGGATATACTAACATATAATATAAGAGTAGGACATACGTATAACACAGAGGATATACAACGATATAATATAACAGTAGCACATAGGTATAACACAGAGGATATAGAACAATATAATATAACAGTAAGACATGCGTATAAAACAGGATATAGGACAATATAATATAATGGTAGGACATACGTATAACACAGAGGATAAAGATAATGTAATATAACAGTAGGACATACGTATAACACAGAGGATATAGAACAATTTAATATAACAGTAGGACATACGTATAACACAGAGGATATAGAAACATAATATAAGAGTAGGACATAGGTATAACACAGAGGATATAGAACAATATAATATAACAGTAAGACATGCGTATGACACAGAGGATATAGAACAATATAATATAACAGTAGGACATAGGTATAACAGTGGATATAGAACAATATAATATAACAGTAGGTCATAGGTATAACAGAGGATATCGAACAATATAATATAACAGTAGGACATACGAATAACACAGAGGTTATAGAAGAGTATAATATATCAGTAGAAGATAGGTATAGCACAGAGGATATAGAACAGTTTAATATAACAGTGGACACACGTATAAAACAGGATATAGGACAATATAATATAACGGTAGGACATACGTATAACACATGATATAGAACAATATAATATAACAGTAGGACATAGGTATAACACAGAGGATATAGAACAATTTAACATAACAGTAGGACATACGTATAAAACAGAGGATATAGGATAATATTATATAACAGTAGGACATACGTATAACACAGAGGATATAGAACAATATAATATAACAGAAGGACATACGTATAACACAGAGGATATAGAACAATATAATATAACAGTAGGACATAGGTATAGCATTGGATATAGAACAATATAATATAACAGTAGGAGATACGTATAACACAGAGGATATAGAACAATATAATATAACAGTAGGACATACGTATAACAGGATATAGAACAATATAATATAACAGTAGTACATAGGCATAACACAGAGGATATCGAACAATATAATATAACGGTAGGACATACGTATAACACAGAGGATAAAGATAATGTAATATAACAGTAGGACATACGTATAACACAGAGGATATAGAACAATTTAATATAACAGTAGGACATACGTATAACACAGAGGATATAGAAACATAATATAAGTGTAGGACATAGGTATAACACAGAGGATATAGAACAATATAATATAACAGTAAGACATGCGTATGACACAGAGGATATAGAACAATATAATATAACAGTAGGACATAGGTATAACAGAGGATATAGAACAATATAATATAACAGTAGGTCATAGGTATAACAGAGGATATCGAACAATATAATATAACAGTAGGACATATGTATAACACAGAGGATATCGAGCAATATAATATAACAGTAGGACATACGTATAACAGAGAGGATATAGAACAATATAATATAACAGAAGGACATACGTATAACACAGAGGATATAGAACAATATAATATAACAGTAGGACATACGTATAACAGAGGATATACAACAATATAATATAACAGTAGGAGATACGTATAACACAGAGGATATAGAACAATATAATATAACAGTAGGACATAGGTATAACAGAGGATATAGAACAATATAATATAACAGTAGGACATACGTATAACACAGAGGATATAGAACAATATAATATAACAGTAGGACATACGTATAACACACAGGATATAGAACAATATAATATAACAGTAGGACAAACGTATAACACAGAGGATATAGAACAATATATTATAACAGTAAGACATGCGTATAACACAGAGGATATAGAACAATATAATATAACAGTAGGACATAGTTATAACAAAGGATATAGAACAATATAATATAACAGTAGGACATAGGTATAACACAGAAGATATAGAACAATATAATATAACAGTAGGACATACGTATAACACACAGGATATAGAATAATGTAATATAACAGTAGGATATAGGTATAAAACAGAGGATAGAAAATAATATAATAAAACTGTATGACATAGGTATAACACAGAGGATATACTAACATATAATATAAGAGTAGGACATACGTATAACACAGAGGATATACAACGATATAATATAACAGTAGCACATAGGTATAACACAGAGGATATAGAACAATATAATATAACAGTAAGACATGCGTATAAAACAGGATATAGGACAATATAATATAATGGTAGGACATACGTATAACACAGAGGATAAAGATAATGTAATATAACAGTAGGACATACGTATAACACTGGATATAGAACAATTTAATATAACAGTAGGACATACGTATAACACAGAGGATATAGAAACATAATATAAGAGTAGGACATAGGTATAACACAGAGGATATAGAACAATATAATATAACAGTAAGACATGCGTATGACACAGAGGATATAGAACAATATAATATAACAGTAGGACATAGGTATAACAGTGGATATAGAACAATATAATATAACAGTAGGTCATACGAATAACACAGATGTTATAGAAGAGTATAATATATCAGTAGAAGATAGGTATAGCACAGAGGATATAGAACAGTTTAATATAACAGTGGACACACGTATAAAACAGGATATAGGACAATATAATATAACGGTAGGACATACGTATAACACAGATGATATAGAACAGTATAATATAACAGTAGGACATAGGTATAACACAGAGGATATAGAACAATTTAACATAACAGTAGGACATACGTATAAAACAGAGGATATAGGATAATATCATATAACAGTAGGACATACGTATAACACAGAGGATATAGAACAATATAATATAACAGAAGGACATACGTATAACACAGAGGATATAGAACAATATAATATAACAGTAGGACATTGTTATAACAGAGGATATAGAACAATATAATATAACAGTAGTACATACTTATAACACAGAGAATATGGAACAATATAATATAACAGTAAGACATACGTATAACACAGAGGATATAGAACAATATAATATAACAGTCGGACATACGTATAACACAGAGGATATAGAACAATATAATATAACAGTAAGACATACGTATAACACAGAGGATATAGAACAATATAATATAACAGTAGGACATAGGTATAACAGGATATAGAACGATATAATATAACAGTAGGACATACGAATAAGACAGACGATATAGAACAGTATAATATAACAGTAGGACATAGGTATAACACAGAGGATATAGAAACATATAATATAAGAGTAGGACATACGTATAACACAGGATATACAACGATATAATATAACAGTAGGACATACGTATAACACAGAGGATATAGAAGAGTATAATATAACAGTAGAACATAGGTATAATACAGAGGATATAGAACAATTTAATATAACAGTAGGACATACGTATAAAACAGGATATAGAACAATATAGTATAACATTAGGACATACGTATAACAGAGAGGATATAGAACAATATAATATAACAGAAGGACATACGTATAACACAGAGGATATAGAACAATATAATATAACAGTAGGACATAGGTATAACAGTGGATATAGAACAATATAATATAACAGTAGGAGATACGTATAACAGAGGATATAGAACAATATAATATAACAGTAGTACATAGGCATAACACAGAGGATATCGAACAATATAATATAACGGTAGGACATACGTATAACACAGAGGATAAAGAACAATGTAATATAACAGTAGGACATACGTATAAGACAGAGGATATAGAACAATTTAATATAACAGTAGGACATACGTATAAATCAGAGGATATAGGACAATATTATATAACAGTAGGACATAGGTATAACAGAGAGGATATAGAACAACATATTATAACAGAAGGACATACGTATAACACAGGGGATATAGAACAATATAATATAACAGTAGGCATACGTATAACACAGAGGATATAGAACAATATATTATAACAGTAGGACATAGGTATAACAGAGGATATAGAACAATATAATATAACAGTAGGAGATACGTATAACACAGAGGATATCGAACAATATAATATAACAGTAGGACATACGTATAACAGAGAGGATATAGAACAATATAATATAACAGAAGGACATACGTATAACACAGAGGATATAGAACAATATAATATAACAGTAGGACATACGTATAACAGAGGATATACAACAATATAATATAACAGTAGGAGATACGTATAACACAGAGGATATAGAACAATATAATATAACAGTAGGACCTAGATATAACAGAGGATATAGAACAATATAATATAACAGTAGGACATACATATAACACAGAGGATATAGAACAATATAATATAACAGTAGGACATACGTATAACACACAGGATATAGAACAATATAATATAACAGTAGGACAAACGTATAACACAGAGGATATAGGACAATATAATATAACAGTAAGACATGCGTATAACACAGAGGATATAGAACAATATAATATAACAGTAGGACATAGTTATAACAGAGGATATAGAACAATATAATATAACAGTAGGACATAGGTATAACACAAGATATAGAACAATATAATATAACAGTAGGACATACGTATAACACAGAGGTTATAGAATAATGTAATATAACAGTAGGATATAGGTATAAAACAGAGGATAGAAAATAATATAATAAAACTGTATGACATAGGTATAACACAGAGGATATAGTAACATATAATATAAGAGTAGGACATACGTATAACAAAGAGGATATACAACGATATAATATAACAGTAGGACATACGTATAACACAGGGGATATAGAAACATAATATAAGAGTAGCACATAGGTATAACACAGGATATAGAACAATATAATATAACAGTAAGACATGCGTATAAAACAGGATATAGGACAATATAATATAACGGTAGGACATACGTATAACACAGAGGATAAAGAACAATGTAATATAACAGTAGGACATACGTATAACACAGAGGATATAGAAGAATTTAATATAACAGTAGGACATACGTATAACACAGTGGATATAGAACAATATAATATAACAGTAGGACATAGGTATAACAGAGGATATAGAACAATATAATATAACAGTAGGATATAGGTATAACACAGAGGATATAGAACAATATAATATAACAGTAGGAGATACGTATAACACAGAGGATATAGAATAATATAATACATTAGGACATATGTATAACAGGATATAGAACAATATAATATAACAGTAGGACATAGGTATAACAGAGAATATAGAACAATATAATATAACAGTAGTACATACGTATAACACAGGATATAGAACAATATAATATAACAGTAGGACATAGGTATAACAGAGGATATAGAACAATATAATATAAAAGTAGTACATACGTATAACACAGATAATATAGAACAATATAATATAACAGTAGGACATACGTATAACACAGAGGATATAGAACAATATAATATAACAGTAGGACATACGTATAACGCAGAGGATATAGAACAATATAATATAACAGTAGGACATAAGTATAACAGGATATAGAACGATATAATATAACAGTAGGACATACGAATAACACAGAGGATAGAGAACAGTATAATATAACAGTAGGAAGTAGGTATAACACAGAGGATATAGAACAATTTAATATAACAGTAGGACATACGTATAAAACAGAGGATATAGGACAAAATTATATAACAGTAGGACATACGTATAACACAGAGGATATAGAACAATATAATATAACAGTAGGATATAGGTATAACACAGAGGATATAGAACAATATAATATAACAGTAGGAAATACGTATAACACATAGGATATAGAACAAAATATTATAACAGTAGGACATAGGTATAAAAGAGAGGATAGAAAATAATATAATAAAACAGTATGACATAGGTATAACACAGAGGATATAGAAACATATAATATAAGAGTAGGACATACGTATAACACAGAGGATATACAACGATATAATATAACAGTAGGACATACAAATAACACAGGATATACAACGATATAATATAACAGTAGGACATACGAATAACACAGAGGATATAGAACAATATAATATAACAGTAGGCATACGTATAACACATAGGATATAGAACAATATATTATAACAGTAGGACATAGGTATAACAGAGGATATAGAACAATATAATATAACAGTAGGACATAGGTATAACAGCGGATATAGAACAATATCATATAACAGTAGGACATAGGTATAACACAGAGGATAGAGAAACATATAATATAAGAGTAGGACATACGTATAACACAGAGGATATACAACGATATAATATAACAGTAGGACATACGTATAACACAGAGGATATAGAAGAGTATAATATAACAGTAGAACATAGGTATAACACAGAGGATATAGAACAATTTAATATAACAGTAGGACATACGTATAAAACAGGATATAGAACAATATCGTATAACAGTAGGACATACGTATAACAGAGAGGATATAGAACAATATAATATAACAGAAGGACATACGTATAACACAGAGGACATAGAACAATATAATATAACAGTATGACATAGGTATAACAGAGGATATAGAACAATATAATATAACAGTAGGAGATACGTATAACACAGAGGATATAGAACAATATATTATAACAGTAGGACATAGGTATAACAGAGGATATATAACAATATAATATAACATTAGGACATAGGTATAACAGAGGATATAGAACAATATAATATAACAGTAGGACATACGTATAACACAGAAGATATAGAACAATATAATATAACAGTAGGCATACGTATAACACTGAGGATATAGAACAATATATTATAACAGTAGGACATAGGTATAACAGATGATATAGAACAATATAATATAAGAGTAGGACATAGGTATAACAGAGGATATAGAACAATATAATATAACAGTAGGACATAGGTATAACACAGAGGATATAGAAACATATAATATAACAGTAGGACATACGTATAACAGAGGATATAGAACAATATAATATAACATTAGGACATACGTATAACAGAGAGGATATAAAACAATATAATATAACAGAAGGACATACGTATAACACAGGATATAGAACAATATAATATAACAGTAGGACATAGGTATAACACAGAGGATATAGAACAATTTAATATAACAGTAGGACATACGTATAAAACAGGATATAGGACAATATAATATAACAGTAGGACATACGCATAACAGAGAGGATATAGAACAATATAATATAACAGAAGGACATACGTATAACACAGAGGATATAGAACAATATAATATAACAGTAGGACATAGGTATAACAGAGGATATAGAACAATATAATATAACAGTAGGACATACGTATAACACACAGGATATAGAACAATATAATATAACAGTAGGACAAACGTATAACACAGAGGATATAGAACAATATAATATAACAGTAAGACATGCGAAAAACAGAGGATATAGAACAATATAATATAACAGTAGGACATAGTTATAACAGAGAATATAGAACAATATAATATAACAGTAGGACATAGTTATAACAGAGGATATAGAACAATATAATATAATAGTAGGACATAGGTATAACACAGAAGATATACAACGATATAATATAACAGTAGGACATACGTATAACATAGAGGATATAGAAACATAATATAAGAGTAGGACATAGGTATAACACAGGATATAGAACAATATAATATAACAGTAAGACATGCGTATAACACAGAGGATATAGAACAATATAATATAACAGTAGGACATAGGTATAACAGAGGATATAGAACAATATAATATAACAGTAGGTCATAGGTATAACAGAGGATATCGAACAATATAATATAACAGTAGGACATACGAATAACACAGAGGTTATAGAAGAGTATAATATATCAGTAGAAGATAGGTATAGCACAGAGGATATAGAACGGTTTAATATAACAGTAGGACACACGTATAAAACAGGATATAGGACAATATAATATAACGGTAGGACATACGTATAACACAGATGATATAGAACAGTATAATATAACAGTAGAACATAGGTATAACACAGAGGATATAGAACAATTTAATATAACAGTAGGACATACGTATAAAACAGAGGATATAGGACAATATTATATAACAGTAGGAAATACGTATAACACAGAGGATATAGAACAATATAATATAACAGTTGGACATTGTTATAACAGAGGATATAGAACAATATAATATAACAGTAGTACATACGTATAACACAGAGAATATGGAACAATATAATATAACAGTAAGACATACGTATAACACAGAGGATATAGAACAATATAATATAACAGTAGGACATAGGTATAACAGGATATAGAACGATATAATATAACAGTAGGACATACGAATAAGACAGAAGATATAGAACAGTATAATATAACAGTAGGACATAGGTATAACACAGAGGATATAGAACAATATAATATAACAGTAGGATATAGGTATAACACAGAGGATATAGAACAATATAATATAACAGTAGGAGATACATATAACACAGAGGATATAGAATAATATAATACATTAGGACATATGTATAACAGAGGATATAGAACAATATAATATAACAGTAGGACATAGGTATAACAGAGGATATAGAACAATATAATATAACAGTAGTACATACGTATAACACATAGGATATAGAACAATATAATATAACAGTAGGACATAGGTATAACAGAGGATATAGAACAATATAATATAACAGTAGTACATACATATAACACAGATAATATAGAACAATATAATATAACAGTAGGACATACGTATAACACAGAGGATATAGAACAATATAATATAACAGTAGGACATAGGTATAACAGAGGATATAGAACGATACAATATAACAGTAGGACATACGAATAACACAGAGGATAGAGAACAGTATAATATAACAGTAGGACGTAGGTATAACACAGAGGATATAGATCAATTTAAAATAACAGTAGGACATACGTATAAAACAGAGGATATAGGACAAAATTATATAACAGTAGGACATACGTATAACACAGAAGATATAGAAAAATATAATATAAGAGTAGGATATAGGTATAACACAGAGGATATAGAACAATATAATATAACAGTAAGACATGCGTATAACACAGAGGATATAGAACAATATAATATAACAGTAGGACATAGGTATAACAGAGGATATAGAACAATATAATATAACAGTAGGTCATAGGTATAACAGAGGATATCGAACAATATAATATAACAGTAGGACATACGAATAACACAGAGGTTATAGAAGAGTATAATATATCAGTAGAAGATAGGTATAGCACAGAGGATATAGAACAGTTTAATATAACAGTAGGACACACGTATAAAACAGGATATAGGACAATATAATATAACGGTAGGACATACGTATAACACAGATGATATAGAACAGTATAATATAACAGTAGGACATAGGTATAACACAGAGGATATAGAACAATTTAATATAACAGTAGGACATACGTATAAAACAGAGGATATAGGACAATATTATATAACAGTAGGAAATACGTATAACACAGAGGATATAGAACAATATAATTTAACAGTAGGACATTGTTATAACAGAGGATATAGAACAATATAATATAACAGTAGTACATACGTATAACACAGAGAATATGGAACAATATAATATAACAGTAAGACATACGTATAACACAGAGGATATAGAACAATATAATATAACAGTAGGACATACGTATAACACAGAGGATATAGAACAATATAATATAACAGTAAGACATACGTATAACCCAGAGGATATAGAACAATATAATATAACAGTAGGACATAGGTATAACAGGATATAGAACGATATAATATAACAGTAGGACATACGAATAAGACAGAAGATATAGAACAGTATAATATAACAGTAGGACATAGGTATAACACAGAGGATATAGAACAATATAATATGACAGTAGGAGATACATATAACACAGAGGATATAGAATAATATAATACATTAGGACATATGTATAACAGAGGATATAGAACGATATAATATAACAGTAGGACATACGAATAACACAGAGGATAGAGAACAGTATAATATAACAGTAGGACATAGGTATAACACAGAGGATATAGATCAATTTAATATAACAGTAGGACATACGTATAAAACAGAGGATATAGGACAAAATTATATAACAGTAGGACATACGTATAACACAGAAGATATAGAACAATATAATATAAGAGTAGGATATAGGTATAACACAGAGGATATAGAACAATATAATATAACAGTAGGACAGAGGATATAGAACAATATATAACAGTAGGAAATACGTATAACACATAGGATATAGAACAAAATATTATAACAGTAGGACATAGGTATAAAAGAGAGGATAGAAAATAATATAATAAAACAGTATGACATAGGTATAACACAGAGGATATAGAAACATATAATATAAGAGTAGGACATACGTATAACACAGAGGATATACAACGATATAATATAACAGTAGGACATACGAATAACACAGAGGATATACAACGATATAATATAACAGTAGGACATACGAATAACAGAGGATATAGAACAATATAATATAACAGTAGGCATACGTATAACACAGAGGATATAGAACCATATATTATAACAGTAGGACATAGGTATAACAGAGGATATAGAACAATATGATATAACAGTAGGACAGGTATAACAGAGGATATAGGAAAAGATAATATAACAGTAGGACATACGTATAACACAGAAGATATAGAACAATATAATATAACAGTAGGCATACGTATAACACTGAGGATATAGAACAATATATTATAACAGTAGGACTTAGGTATAACAGCGGATATATAACAATATAATATAACAGTAGGACATAGGTATAACAGAGGATATAGAACAATATCATATTACAGTAGGACATAGGTATAACACAGAGGATATAGAAACATATAATATAAGAGTAGGACATACGTATAACACAGAGGATATACAACGATATAATATAACAGTAGGACATACGTATAACACAGAGGATATACAACGATATAATATAACAGTAGGACATACGTATAAAACAGGACATAGAACAATATCGTATAACATTAGGACATACGTATAACAGAGAGGATATAAAACAATATAATATAACAGAAGGACATACGTATAACACAGGATATAGAACAATATAATATAACAGTAGGACATAGGTATAACAGAGGATATAGAACAATATAATATAACAGTAGGAGATACGTATAACACAGAGGATATAGACAATATAATATAACAGTAGGACATACGTATAACAGAGGATATAGAACAATATAATATAACAGTAGGACATACGTATAAAACAGAGGATATAGGACAATATTATATAACAGTAGAACATAGGTATAACACAGAGGATATAGAACAATTTAATATAACAGTAGGACATACGTATAAAACAGGATATAGGACAATATAATATAACAGTAGGACATACGCATAACACAGAGGATATAGAACAATATAATATAACAGAAGGACATACGTATAACACAGAGGATATAGAACAATATAATATAACAGTAGGACATACGTATAACAGAGGATATACAACAATATAATATAGCAGTAGGAGATACGTATAACACAGGGGATATCGTACAATATAATATAACAGTAGGACATACGTATAACAGAGAGGATATAGAACAATATAATATAACAGAAGGACATACGTATAACAAAGAGGATATAGAACAATATAATATAACAGTAGGACATACGTATAACAGAGGATATACAACAATATAATATAACAGTAGGAGATACGTATAACACAGAGGATATAGAAGAATATAATATAACAGTAGGACATAGGTATAACAGAGGATATAGAACAATATAATATAACAGTAGGACGTACATATAACACAGAGGATATAGAACAATATAATATAACAGTAGGACATACGTATAACACACAGGATATAGAACAATATAATATAACAGTAGGACAAACGTATAACACAGAGGATATAGAACAATATAATATAACAGTAAGACATGCGTATAACACAGAGGATATAGAACAATAAAATATAACAGTAGGACATAGTTATAACAGAGGATATAGAACAATTTAATATAACAGTAGGACATAGGTATAACACAGAAGATATAGAACAATATAATATAACAGTAGGACATACGTATAACACAGAGGATATAGAATAATGTAATATAACAGTAGGATATAGGTATAAAACAGAGGATAGAAAATAATATAATAAAACTGTATGACATAGGTATAACACAGACGATATAGTAACATATAATATATGAGTAGGACATACGTATAACAGAGAGGATATACAACGATATAATATAACAGTAGGACATACGTATAACACAGAGGATATAGAAACATAATATAAGAGTAGCACATAGGTATAACACAGAGGATATAGAACAATATAATATAACAGTAACACATGCGTATAAAACAGGATATAGGACAATATAATATAACGGTAGGACATACGTATAACACAGAGGATATAGAACAATTTAATATAACAGTAGGACATACGTATAACACAGAGGATATAGAAACATAATATAAGAGTAGGACATAGGTATAACACAGAGGATATAGAACAATATAATATAACAGTAAGACATGCGTATAACACAGAGGATATAGAACAATATAATATAACAGTAGGACATTGGTATAACAGAGGATATAGAACAATATAATATAACAGTAGGTCATAGGTATAACAGAGGATATCGAACAATATAATATAACAGTAGGACATACGAATAACACAGAAGATATAGAACAACATAATATAACAGTAGGCATACGTATAACACTGAGGATATAGAACAATATATTATAACAGTAGGACATAGGTATAACAGATGATATAGAACAATATAATATAAGAGTAGGACATAGGTATAACAGAGGATATAGAACAATATAATATAACAGTAGGACATAGGTATAACACAGAGGATATAGAAACATATAATATAAGAGTAGGACATACGTATAACACAGCGGATATAGAAACATATAATATAAGAGTAGGACATACGTATAACACAGAGGATATACAACGATATAATATAACAGTGGGACATACGTGTAACACAGAGGATATAGAAGAGTATAATATAACAGTAGAACATAGGTATAACACAGAGGATATAGAACAATTTAATATAACAGTAGGACATACGTATAAATCAGGATATAGGACAATATAATATAACAGTAGGACATACGCATAACAGAGGATATAGAACAATATAATATAACAGAAGGACATACGCATAACAGAGAGGATATAGAACAATATAATATAACAGAAGGACATACGTATAACACAGATGATATAGAACAATATAATATAACAGTAGGACATAGGTATAACAGAGGATATAGAACAATATAATATAACAGTAGGAGATACGTATAACACAGAGGATATCGAACAATATAATATAACAGTAGGACATACGTATAACAGAGAGGATATAGAACAATATAATATAACAGAAGGACATACGTATAACACAGAGGATATAGAAAAATATAATATAACAGTAGCACATACGTATAACAGAGGATATACAACAATATAATATAACAGTAGGAGATACGTATAACACAGAGGATATAGAACAATATAATATAACAGTAGTACATACGTATAACACATAGGATATAGAACAATATAATATAACAGTAGGACATAGGTATAACAGAGGATATAGAACAATATAATATAACAGTAGTACATACATATAACACAGATAATATAGAACAATATAATATAACAGTAGGACATACGTATAACACAGAGGATATAGAACAATATAATATAACAGTAGGACATACGTATAACACAGAGGATATAGAACAATATAATATAACAGTAGGACATAGGTATAACAGAGGATATAGAACGATATAATATAACAGTAGGACATACGAATAACACAGAGGATAGAGAACAGTATAATATAACAGTAGGACATAGGTATAACACAGAGGATATAGATCAATTTAATATAACAGTAGGACATACGTATAAAACAGAGGATATAGGACAAAATTATATAACAGTAGGACATACGTATAACACAGAAGATATAGAACAATATAATATAAGAGTAGGATATAGGTATAACACAGAGGATATAAAACAATATAATATAACAGTAAGACATGCGTATAACACAGAGGATATAGAACAATATAATATAACAGTAGGACATAGGTATAACAGAGGATATAGAACAATATAATATAACAGTAGGTCATAGGTATAACAGAGGATATCGAACAATATAATATAACAGTAGGACATACGAATAACACAGAGGTTATAGAAGAGTATAATATATCAGTAGAAGATAGGTATAGCACAGAGGATATAGAACGGTTTAATATAACGGTAGGACACACGTATAAAACAGGATATAGGACAATATAATATAATGGTAGGACATACGTATAACACAGATGATATAGAACAGTATAATATAACAGTAGGACATAGGTATAACACAGAGGATATAGAACAATTTAATATAACAGTAGGACATACGTATAAAACAGAGGATATAGGACAATATTATATAACAGTAGGAAATACGTATAACACAGAGGATATAGAACAATATAATATAACAGTAGGACATTGTTATAACAGAGGATATAGAACAATATAATATAACAGTAGTACATACGTATAACACAGAGAATATGGAACAATATAATATAACAGTAAGACATACGTATAACACAGAGGATATAGAACAATATAATATAACAGTAGGACATACGTATAACACAGAGGATATAGAACAATATAATATAACAGTAGGACTTAGGTATAACAGAGGATATATAACAATATAATATAACAGTAGGACATAGGTATAACAGAGGATATAGAACAATATCATATTACAGTAGGACATAGGTATAACACAGAGGATATACAAACATATAATATAAGAGTAGGACATACGTATAACACAGAGGATATACAACGATATAATATAACAGTAGGACATACGTATAACACAGAGGATATACAACGATATAATATAACAGTAGGACATACGTATAAAACAGGATATAGAACAATATCGTATAACATTAGGACATACGTATAACAGAGAGGATATAAAACAATATAATATAACAGAAGGACATACGTATAACACAGGATATAGAACAATATAATATAACAGTAGGACATAGGTATAACAGAGGATATAGAACAATATAATATAACAGTAGGAGATACGTATAACACAGAGAATATAGACAATATAATATAACAGTAGGACATACGTATAACAGAGGATATAGAACAATATAATATAACAGTAGGACATACGTATAAAACAGAGGATATAGGACAATATTATATAACAGTAGAACATAGGTATAACACAGAGGATATAGAACAATTTAATATAACAGTAAGACATACGTATAAAACAGGATATAGGACAATATAATATAACAGTAGGACATACGCATAACACAGAGGATATAGAACAATATAATATAACAGAAGGACATACGTATAACACAGAGGATATAGAACAATATAATATAACAGTAGGACATAGGTATAACAGAGGATATAGAACAATATAATATAGCAGTAGGAGATACGTATAACACAGGGGATATCGTACAATATAATATAACAGTAGGACATACGTATAACAGAGAGGATATAGAACAATATAATATAACAGAAGGACATACGTATAACACAGAGGATATAGAACAATATAATATAACAGTAGGACATACGTATAACAGAGGATATACAACAATATAATATAACAGTAGGAGATACGTATAACACAGAGGATATAGAAGAATATAATATAACAGTAGGACATAGGTATAACAGAGGATATAGAACAATATAATATAACAGTAGGACGTACATATAACACAGAGGATATAGAACAATATAATATAACAGTAGGACATACGTATAACACACAGGATATAGAACAATATAATATAACAGTAGGACAAACGTATAACACAGAGGATATAGAACAATATAATATAACAGTAAGACATGCGTATAACACAGAGGATATAGAACAATAAAATATAACAGTAGGACATAGTTATAACAGAGGATATAGAACAATTTAATATAACAGTAGGACATAGGTATAACACAGAAGATATAGAACAATATAATATAACAGTAGGACATACGTATAACACAGAGGATATAGAATAATGTAATATAACAGTAGGATATAGGTATAAAACAGAGGATAGAAAATAATATAATAAAACTGTATGACATAGGTATAAGACAGACGATATAGTAACATATAATATATGAGTAGGACATACGTATAACACAGAGGATATACAACGATATAATATAACAGTAGGACATACGTATAACACAGAGGATATAGAAACATAATATAAGAGTAGCACATAGGTATAACACAGAGGATATAGAACAATATAATATAACAGTAACACATGCGTATAAAACAGGATATAGGACAATATAATATAACGGTAGGACATACGTATAACACAGAGGATATAGAACAATTTAATATAACAGTAGGACATACGTATAACACAGAGGATATAGAAACATAATATAAGAGTAGGACATAGGTATAACACAGAGGATATAGAACAATATAATATAACAGTAAGACATGCGCATAACACAGAGGATATAGAACAATATAATATAACAGTAGGACATTGGTATAACAGAGGATATAGAACAATATAATATAACAGTAGGTCATAGGTATAACAGAGGATATCGAACAATATAATATAACAGTAGGACATACGAATAACACAGAAGATATAGAACAATATAATATAACAGTAGGCATACGTATAACACTGAGGATATAGAACAATATATTATAACAGTAGGACATAGGTATAACAGATGATATAGAACAATATAATATAAGAGTAGGACATAGGTATAACAGAGGATATAGAACAATATAATATAACAGTAGGACATAGGTATAACACAGAGGATATAGAAACATATAATATAAGAGTAGAACATACGTATAACACAGCGGATATAGAAACATATAATATAAGAGTAGGACATACGTATAACACAGAGGATATACAACGATATAATATAACAGTAGGACATACGTGTAACACAGAAGATATAGAAGAGTATAATATAACAGTAGAACATAGGTATAACACAGAGGATATAGAACAATTTAATATAACAGTAGGACATACGTATAAAACAGGATATAGGACAATATAATATAACAGTAGGACATACGCATAACAGAGGATATAGAACAATATAATATAACAGAAGGACATACGCATAACAGAGAGGATATAGAACAATATAATATAACAGAAGGACATACGTATAACACAGATGATATAGAACAATATAATATAACAGTAGGACATAGGTATAACAGAGGATATAGAACAATATAATATAACAGTAGGAGATACGTATAACACAGAGGATATCGAACAATATAATATAACAGTAGGACATACGTATAACAGAGAGGATATAGAACAATATAATATAACAGAAGGACATACGTATAACACAGAGGATATAGAAAAATATAATATAACAGTAGCACATACGTATAACAGAGGATATACAACAATATAATATAACAGTAGGAGATACGTATAACACAGAGGATATAGAACAATATAATATAACAGTAGTACATACGTATAACACATAGGATATAGAACAATATAATATAACAGTAGGACATAGGTATAACAGAGGATATAGAACAATATAATATAACAGTAGTACATACATATAACACAGATAATATAGAACAATATAATATAACAGTAGGACATACGTATAACACAGAGGATATAGAACAATATAATATAACAGTAGGACATACGTATAACACAGAGGATATAGAACAATATAATATAACAGTAGGACATAGGTATAACAGAGGATATAGAACGATATAATATAACAGTAGGACATACGAATAACACAGAGGATAGAGAACAGTATAATATAACAGTAGGACATAGGTATAACACAGAGGATATAGATCAATTTAATATAACAGTAGGACATACGTATAAAACAGAGGATATAGGACAAAATTATATAACAGTAGGACATACGTATAACACAGAGGATATAGAACAATATAATATAAGAGTAGGATATAGGTATAACACAGAGGATATAGAACAATATAATATAACAGTAAGACATGCGTATAACACAGAGGATATAGAACAATATAATATAACAGTAGGACATAGGTATAACAGAGGATATAGAACAATATAATATAACAGTAGGTCATAGGTATAACAGAGGATATCGAACAATATAATATAACAGTAGGACATACGAATAACACAGAGGTTATAGAAGAGTATAATATATCAGTAGAAGATAGGTATAGCACAGAGGATATATAACGGTTTAATATAACAGTAGGACACACGTATAAAACAGGATATAGGACAATATAATATAACGGTAGGACATACGTATAACACAGATGATATAGAACAGTATAATATAACAGTAGGACATAGGTATAACACAGAGGATATAGAACAATTTAATATAACAGTAGGACATACGTATAAAACAGAGGATATAGGACAATATTATATAACAGTAGGAAATACGTATAACACAGAGGATATAGAACAATATAATATAACAGTAGGACATTGTTATAACAGAGGATATAGAACAATATAATATAACAGTAGTACATACGTATAACACAGAGAATATGGAACAATATAATATAACAGTAAGACATACGTATAACACAGAGGATATAGAACAATATAATATAACAGTAGGACATACGTATAACACAGAGGATATAGAACAATATAATATAAGAGTAGGACATACGTATAACACAGAGGATATACAACGATATAATATAACAGTAGGACATACGTGTAACACAGAGGATATAGAAGAGTATAATATAACAGTAGAACATAGGTATAACACAGAGGATATAGAACAATTTAATATAACAGTAGGACATACGCATAACAGAGGATATAGAACAATATAATATAACAGAAGGACATACGCATAACAGAGAGGATATAGAACAATATAATATAACAGAAGGACATACGTATAACACAGATGATATAGAACAATATAATATAACAGTAGGACATAGGTATAACAGAGGATATAGAACAATATAATATAACAGTAGGACATACGTATAACAGAGAGGATATAGAACAATATAATATAACAGAAGGACATACGTATAACACAGAGGATATAGAAAAATATAATATAACAGTAGCACATACGTATAACAGAGGATATACAACAATATAATATAACAGTAGGAGATACGTATAACACAGAGGATATAGAACAATATAATATAACAGTAGGACATAGGTATAACAGAGGATATAGAACAATATAATATAACAGTAGGACATACGTATAACACACAGGATATAGAACAATATAATATAACAGTAGGACAAACGTATAACACAGAGGATATAGAACAATATAATATAACAGTAAGACATGCGAAAAACAGAGGATATAGAACAATATAATATAACAGTAGGACATAGTTATAACAGAGAATATAGAACAATATAATATAACAGTAGGACATAGTTATAACAGAGGATATAGAACAATATAATATAACAGTAGGACATAGGTATAACACAGAAGATATACAACAATATAATATAACAGTAGGAGATACGTATAAAACAGGATAGAAAATAATATAATAAAACTGTATGACATAGGTATAACACAGAGGATATAGTAACATATAATATAAGAGTAGGACATACGTATAACACGGAGGATATACAACGATATAATATAACAGTAGGACATACGTATAACATAGAGGATATAGAAACATAATATAAGAGTAGGACATAGGTATAACACAGGATATAGAACAATATAATATAACAGTAAGACATGCGTATAACACAGAGGATATAGAACAATATAATATAACAGTAGGTCATAGGTATACCAGAGGATATCGAACAATATAATATAACAGTAGGACATACGAATAACACAGAGGTTATAGAAGAGTATAATATATCAGTAGAAGATAGGTATAGCACAGAGGATATAGAACGGTTTAATATAACAGTAGGACATACGTATAAAACAGGATATAGGACAATATAATATAACGGTAGGACATACGTATGACACAGATGATATAGAACAGTATAATATAACAGTAGGACATAGGTATAACACAGAGGATATAGAACAATTTAATATAACAGTAGGACATACGTATAAAACAGAGGATATAGGACAATATTATATAACAGTAGGAAATACGTATAACACAGAGGATATAGAACAATATAATATAACAGTAGGACATTGTTATAACAGAGGATATAGAACAATATAATATAACAGTAGTACATACGTATAACACAGAGAATATGGAACAATATAATATAACAGTAAGACATACGTATAACACAGAGGATATAGAACAATATAATATAACAGTAGGACATACGTATAACACAGAGGATATAGAACAATATAATATAACAGTAAGACATACGTATAACCCAGAGGATATAGAACAATATAATATAACAGTAGGACATAGGTATAACAGGATATAGAACGATATAATATAACAGTAGGACATACGAATAAGACAGAAGATATAGAACAGTATAATATAACAGTAGGACATAGGTATAACACAGAGGATATAGAACAATATAATATAACAGTAGGATATAGGTATAACACAGAGGATATAGAACAATATAATATAACAGTAGGAGATACATATAACACAGAGGATATAGAATAATATAATACATTAGGACATATGTATAACAGAGGATATAGAACAATATAATATAACAGTAGGACATAGGTATAACAGAGGATATAGAACAATATAATATAACAGTAGTACATACGTATAACACATAGGATATAGAACAATAAAATATAACAGTAGGACATAGGTATAACAGGATATAGAACAATATAATATAACAGTAGTACATACATATAACACAGATAATATAGAACAATATAATATAACAGTAGGACATACGTATAACACAGAGGATATAGAACAATATAATATAACAGTAGGACATACGTATAACACAGAGGATATAGAACAATATAATATAACAGTAGGACATAGGTATAACAGAGGATATAGAACGATATAATATAACAGTAGGACATACGAATAACACAGAGGATAGAGAACAGTATAATATAACAGTAGGACATAGGTATAACACAGAGGATATAGATCAATTTAATATAACAGTAGGACATACGTATAAAACAGAGGATATAGGACAAAATTATATAACAGTAGGACATACGTATAACACAGAAGATATAGAACAATATAATATAAGAGTAGGATATAGGTATAACACAGAGGATATAGAACAATATAATATAACAGTAAGACATGCGTATAACACAGAGGATATAGAACAATATAATATAACAGTAGGACATAGGTATAACAGAGGATATAGAACAATATAATATAACAGTAGGTCATAGGTATAACAGAGGATATCGAACAATATAATATAACAGTAGGACATACGAATAACACAGAGGTTATAGAAGAGTATAATATATCAGTAGAAGATAGGTATAGCACAGAGGATATAGAACGGTTTAATATAACAGTAGGACACACGTATAAAACAGGATATAGGACAATATAATATAACGGTAGGACATACGTATAACACAGATGATATAGAACAGTATAATATAACAGTAGGACATAGGTATAACACAGAGGATATAGAACAATTTAATATAACAGTAGGACATACGTATAAAACAGAGGATATAGGACAATATTATATAACAGTAGGAAATACGTATAACACAGAGGATATAGAACAATATAATATAACAGTAGGACATTGTTATAACAGAGGATATAGAACAATATAATATAACAGTAGTACATACGTATAACACAGAGAATATGGAACAATATAATATAACAGTAAGACATACGTATAACACAGAGGATATAGAACAATATAATATAACAGTAGGACATACGTATAACACAGAGGATATAGAACAATATAATATAACAGTAAGACATACGTATAACCCAGAGGATATAGAACAATATAATATAACAGTAGGACATAGGTATAACAGGATATAGAACGATATAATATAACAGTAGGACATACGAATAAGACATAAGATATAGAACAGTATAATATAACAGTAGGACATAGGTATAACACAGAGGATATAGAACAATATAATATAACAGTAGGATATAGGTATAACACAGAGGATATAGAACAATATAATATGACAGTAGGAGATACATATAACACAGAGGATATAGAATAATATAATACATTAGGACATATGTATAACAGAGGATATAGAACAATATAATATAACAGTAGGACATAGGTATAACAGAGGATATAGAACAATATAATATAACAGTAGTACATACGTATAACACATAGGATATAGAACAATATAATATAACAGTAGGACATAGGTATAACAGAGGATATAGAACAATATAATATAACAGTAGTACATACATATAACACAGATAATATAGAACAATATAATATAACAGTAGGACATACGTATAACACAGAGGATATACAACAATATAATATAACAGTAGGACATACGTATAACACAGAGGATATAGAACAATATAATATAACAGTAGGACATAGGTATAACAGAGGATATAGAACGATATAATATAACAGTAGGACATACGAATAACACAGAGGATAGAGAACAGTATAATATAACAGTAGGACATAGGTATAACACAGAGGATATAGATCAATTTAATATAACAGTAGGACATACGTATAAAACAGAGGATATAGGACAAAATTATATAACAGTAGGACATACGTATAACACAGAAGATATAGAACAATATAATATAAGAGTAGGATATAGGTATAACACAGAGGATATAGAACAATATAATATAACAGTAAGACATGCGTATAACACAGAGGATATAGAACAATATAATATAACAGTAGGACATAGGTATAACAGAGGATATAGAACAATATAATATAACAGTAGGTCATAGGTATAACAGAGGATATCGAACAATATAATATAACAGTAGGACATACGAATAACACAGAGGTTATAGAAGAGTATAATATATCAGTAGAAGATAGGTATAGCACAGAGGATATAGAACGGTTTAATATAACAGTAGGACACACGTATAAAACAGGATATAGAACAATATAATATAACAGTAGGACATTGTTATAACAGAGGATATAGAACAATATAATATAACAGTAGTACATACGTATAACACAGAGAATATGGAACAATATAATATAACAGTAAGACATACGTATAACACAGAGGATATAGAACAATATAATATAACAGTAGGACATACGTATAACACAGAGGATATAGAACAATATAATATAAGAGTAGGACATACGTATAACACAGAGGATATACAACGATATAATATAACAGTAGGACATACGTGTAACACAGAGGATATAGAAGAGTATAATATAACAGTAGAACATAGGTATAACACAGAGGATATAGAACAATTTAATATAACAGTAGGACATACGTATAAAACAGGATATAGGACAATATAATATAACAGTAGGACATACGCATAACAGAGGATATAGAACAATATAATATAACAGAAGGACATACGCATAACAGAGAGGATATAGAACAATATAATATAACAGAAGGACATACGTATAACACAGATGATATAGAACAATATAATATAACAGTAGGACATAGGTATAACAGAGGATATAGAACAATATAATATAACAGTAGGACATACGTATAACAGAGAGGATATAGAACAATATAATATAACAGAAGGACATACGTATAACACAGAGGATATAGAAAAATATAATATAACAGTAGCACATACGTATAACAGAGGATATACAACAATATAATATAACAGTAGGAGATACGTATAACACAGAGGATATAGAACAATATAATATAACAGTAGGACATAGGTATAACAGAGGATATAGAACAATATAATATAACAGTAGGACATACGTATAACACACAGGATATAGAACAATATAATATAACAGTAGGACAAACGTATAACACAGAGGATATAGAACAATATAATATAACAGTAAGACATGCGAAAAACAGAGGATATAGAACAATATAATATAACAGTAGGACATAGTTATAACAGAGAATATAGAACAATATAATATAACAGTAGGACATAGTTATAACAGAGGATATAGAACAATATAATATAACAGTAGGACATAGGTATAACACAGAAGATATACAACAATATAATATAACAGTAGGAGATACGTATAAAACAGGATAGAAAATAATATAATAAAACTGTATGACATAGGTATAACACAGAGGATATAGTAACATATAATATAAGAGTAGGACATACGTATAACACGGAGGATATACAACGATATAATATAACAGTAGGACATACGTATAACATAGAGGATATAGAAACATAATATAAGAGTAGGACATAGGTATAACACAGGATATAGAACAATATAATATAACAGTAAGACATGCGTATAACACAGAGGATATAGAACAATATAATATAACAGTAGGACATAGGTATAACAGAGGATATAGAACAATATAATATAACAGTAGGTCATAGGTATACCAGAGGATATCGAACAATATAATATAACAGTAGGACATACGAATAACACAGAGGTTATAGAAGAGTATAATATATCAGTAGAAGATAGGTATAGCACAGAGGATATAGAACGGTTTAATATAACAGTAGGACACACGTATAAAACAGGATATAGGACAATATAATATAACGGTAGGACATACGTATAACACAGATGATATAGAACAGTATAATATAACAGTAGGACATAGGTATAACACAGAGGATATAGAACAATTTAATATAACAGTAGGACATACGTATAAAACAGAGGATATAGGACAATATTATATAACAGTAGGAAATACGTATAACACAGAGGATATAGAACAATATAATATAACAGTAGGACATTGTTATAACAGAGGATATAGAACAATATAATATAACAGTAGTACATACGTATAACACAGAGAATATGGAACAATATAATATAACAGTAAGACATACGTATAACACAGAGGATATAGAACAATATAATATAACAGTAGGACATACGTATAACACAGAGGATATAGAACAATATAATATAACAGTAAGACATACGTATAACCCAGAGGATATAGAACAATATAATATAACAGTAGGACATAGGTATAACAGGATATAGAACGATATAATATAACAGTAGGACATACGAATAAGACAGAAGATATAGAACAGTATAATATAACAGTAGGACATAGGTATATCACAGAGGATATAGAACAATATAATATAACAGTAGGATATAGGTATAACACAGAGGATATAGAACAATATAATATAACAGTAGGAGATACATATAACACAGAGGATATAGAATAATATAATACATTAGGACATATGTATAACAGAGGATATAGAACAATATAATATAACAGTAGGACATAGGTATAACAGAGGATATAGAACAATATAATATAACAGTAGTACATACGTATAACACATAGGATATAGAACAATAAAATATAACAGTAGGACATAGGTATAACAGGATATAGAACAATATAATATAACAGTAGTACATACATATAACACAGATAATATAGAACAATATAATATAACAGTAGGACATACGTATAACACAGAGGATATAGAACAATATAATATAACAGTAGGACATACGTATAACACAGAGGATATAGAACAATATAATATAACAGTAGGACATAGGTATAACAGAGGATATAGAACGATATAATATAACAGTAGGACATACGAATAACACAGAGGATAGAGAACAGTATAATATAACAGTAGGACATAGGTATAACACAGAGGATATAGATCAATTTAATATAACAGTAGGACATACGTATAAAACAGAGGATATAGGACAAAATTATATAACAGTAGGACATACGTATAACACAGAAGATATAGAACAATATAATATAAGAGTAGGATATAGGTATAACACAGAGGATATAGAACAATATAATATAACAGTAAGACATGCGTATAACACAGAGGATATAGAACAATATAATATAACTGTAGGACATAGGTATAACAGAGGATATAGAACAATATAATATAACAGTAGGTCATAGGTATAACAGAGGATATCGAACAATATAATATAACAGTAGGACATACGAATAACACAGAGGTTATAGAAGAGTATAATATATCAGTAGAAGATAGGTATAGCACAGAGGATATAGAACGGTTTAATATAACAGTAGGACACACGTATAAAACAGGATATAGGACAATATAATATAACGGTAGGACATACGTATAACACAGATGATATAGAACAGTATAATATAACAGTAGGACATAGGTATAACACAGAGGATATAGAACAATTTAATATAACAGTAGGACATACGTATAAAACAGAGGATATAGGACAATATTATATAACAGTAGGAAATACGTATAACACAGAGGATATAGAACAATATAATATAACAGTAGGACATTGTTATAACAGAGGATATAGAACAATATAATATAACAGTAGTATATACGTATAACACAGAGAATATGGAACAATATAATATAACAGTAAGACATACGTATAACACAGAGGATATAGAACAATATAATATAACAGTAGGACATACGTATAACACAGAGGATATAGAACAATATAATATAACAGTAAGACATACGTATAACCCAGAGGATATAGAACAATATAATATAACAGTAGGACATAGGTATAACAGGATATAGAACGATATAATATAACAGTAGGACATACGAATAAGACAGAAGATATAGAACAGTATAATATAACAGTAGGACATAGGTATAACACAGAGGATATAGAACAATATAATATAACAGTAGGATATACGTATAACACAGAGGATATAGAACAATATAATATGACAGTAGGAGATACATATAACACAGAGGATATAGAATAATAAAATACATTAGGACATATGTATAACAGAGAATATAGAACAATATAATATAACAGTAGGAAATAGGTATAACAGAGGATATAGAACAATATAATATAACAGTAGTACATACGTATAACACATAGGATATAGAACAATATAATATAACAGTAGGACATAGGTATAACAGAGGATATAGAACAATATAATATAACAGTAGTACATACATATAACACAGATAATATAGAACAATATAATATAACAGTAGGACATACGTATAACACAGAGGATATAGAACAATATAATATAACAGTAGGACATACGTATAACACAGAGGATATAGAACAATATAATATAACAGTAGGACATAGGTATAACAGAGGATATAGAACGATATAATATAACAGTAGGACATACGAATAACACAGAGGATAGAGAACAGTATAATATAACAGTAGGACATAGGTATAACACAGAGGATATAGATCAATTTAATATAACAGTAGGACATACGTATAAAACAGAGGATATAGGACAAAATTATATAACAGTAGGACATACGTATAACACAGAAGATATAGAACAATATAATATAAGAGTAGGATATAGGTATAACACAGAGGATATAGAACAATATAATATAACAGTAGGACAGAGGATATAGAACAATATATAACAGTAGGAAATACGTATAACACATAGGATATAGAACAAAATATTATAACAGCAGGACATAGGTATAAAAGAGAGGATAGAAAATAATATAATAAAACAGTATGACATAGGTATAACACAGAGGATATAGAAACATATAATATAAGAGTAGGACATACGTATAACACAGAGGATATACAACGATATAATATAACAGTAGGACATACGAATAACACAGAGGATATACAACGATATAATATAACAGTAGGACATACGAATAACACAGAGGATATAGAACATAATATAACAGTAGGCATACGTATAACACAGAGGATATAGAACCATATATTATAACAGTAGGACATAGGTATAACAGAGGATATAGAACAATATAATATAACAGTAGGAGATACATATAACACAGAGGATATAGAATAATATAATACATTAGGACATATGTATAACAGAGGATATAGAACAATATAATATAACAGTAGGACATAGGTATAACAGAGGATATAGAACAATATAATATAACAGTAGTACATACGTATAACACATAGGATATAGAACAATAAAATATAACGGTAGGACATAGGTATAACAGGATATAGAACAATATAATATAACAGTAGTACATACATATAACACAGATAATATAGAACAATATAATATAACAGTAGGACATACGTATAACACAGAGGATATAGAACAATATAATATAACAGTAGGACATACGTATAACACAGAGGATATAGAACAATATAATATAACAGTAGGACATAGGTATAACAGAGGATATAGAACGATATAATATAACAGTAGGACATACGAATAACACAGAGGATAGAGAACAGTATAATATAACAGTAGGACATAGGTATAACACAGAGGATATAGATCAATTTAATATAACAGTAGGACATACGTATAAAACAGAGGATATAGGACAAAATTATATAACAGTAGGACATACGTATAACACAGAAGATATAGAACAATATAATATAAGAGTAGGATATAGGTATAACACAGAGGATATAGAACAATATAATATAACAGTAAGACATGCGTATAACACAGAGGATATAGAACAATATAATATAACTGTAGGACATAGGTATAACAGAGGATATAGAACAATATAATATAACAGTAGGTCATAGGTATAACAGAGGATATCGAACAATATAATATAACAGTAGGACATACGAATAACACAGAGGTTATAGAAGAGTATAATATATCAGTAGAAGATAGGTATAGCACAGAGGATATAGAACGGTTTAATATAACAGTAGGACACACGTATAAAACAGGATATAGGACAATATAATATAACGGTAGGACATACGTATAACACAGATGATATAGAACAGTATAATATAACAGTAGGACATAGGTATAACACAGAGGATATAGAACAATTTAATATAACAGTAGGACATACGTATAAAACAGAGGATATAGGACAATATTATATAACAGTAGGAAATACGTATAACACAGAGGATATAGAACAATATAATATAACAGTAGGACATTGTTATAACAGAGGATATAGAACAATATAATATAACAGTAGTACATTGTATAACACAGAGAATATGGAACAATATAATATAACAGTAAGACATACGTATAACACAGAGGATATAGAACAATATAATATAACAGTAGGACATACGTATAACACAGAGGATATAGAACAATATAATATAACAGTAAGACATACGTATAACCCAGAGGATATAGAACAATATAATATAACAGTAGGACATAGGTATAACAGGATATAGAACGATATCATATAACAGTAGGACATACGAATAAGACAGAAGATATAGAACAGTATAATATAACAGTAGGACATAGGTATAACACAGAGGATATAGAACAATATAATATAACAGTAGGATATACGTATAACACAGAGGATATAGAACAATATAATATGACAGTAGGAGATACATATAACACAGAGGATATAGAATAATATAATACATTAGGACATATGTATAACAGAGGATATAGAACAATATAATATAACAGTAGGACATAGGCATAACAGAGGATATAGAACAATATAATATAACAGTAGTACATACGTATAACACATAGGATATAGAACAATATAATATAACAGTAGGACATAGGTATAACAGAGGATATAGAACAATATAATATAACAGTAGTACATACATATAACACAGATAATATAGAACAATATAATATAACAGTAGGACATACGTATAACACAGAGGATATAGAACAATATAATATAACAGTAGGACATACGTATAACACAGAGGATATAGAACAATATAATATAACAGTAGGACATAGGTATAACAGAGGATATAGAACGATATAATATAACAGTAGGACATACGAATAACACAGAGGATAGAGAACAGTATAATATAACAGTAGGACATAGGTATAACACAGAGGATATAGATCAATTTAATATAACAGTAGGACATACGTATAAAACAGAGGATATAGGACAAAATTATATAACAGTAGGACATACGTATAACACAGAAGATATAGAACAATATAATATAAGAGTAGGATATAGGTATAACACAGAGGATATAGAACAATATAATATAACAGTAGGACGGGAGGATATAGAACAATATATAACAGTAGGAAATACGTATAACACATAGGATATAGAACAAAATATTATAACAGCAGGACATAGGTATAAAAGAGAGGATAGAAAATAATATAATAAAACAGTATGACATAGGTATAACACAGAGGATATAGAAACATATAATATAAGAGTAGGACATACGTATAACACAGAGGATATACAACGATATAATATAACAGTAGGACATACGAATAACACAGAGGATATACAACGATATAATATAACAGTAGGACATACGAATAACACAGAGGATATAGAACAATATAATATAACAGTAGGCATACGTATAACACAGAGGATATAGAACCATATATTATAACAGTAGGACATAGGTATAACAGAGGATATAGAACAATATAATATAACAGTAGGAGATACATATAACACAGAGGATATAGAATAATATAATACATTAGGACATATGTATAACAGAGGATATAGAACAATATAATATAACAGTAGGACATAGGTATAACAGAGGATATAGAACAATATAATATAACAGTAGTACATACGTATAACACATAGGATATAGAACAATAAAATATAACAGTAGGACATAGGTATAACAGGATATAGAACAATATAATATAACAGTAGTACATACATATAACACAGATAATATAGAACAATATAATATAACAGTAGGACATACGTATAACACAGAGGATATAGAACAATATAATATAACAGTAGGACATACGTATAACACAGAGGATATAGAACAATATAATATAACAGTAGGACATAGGTATAACAGAGGATATAGAACGATATAATATAACAGTAGGACATACGAATAACACAGAGGATAGAGAACAGTATAATATAACAGTAGGACATAGGTATAACACAGAGGATATAGATCAATTTAATATAACAGTAGGACATACGTATAAAACAGAGGATATAGGACAAAATTATATAACAGTAGGACATACGTATAACACAGAAGATATAGAACAATATAATATAAGAGTAGGATATAGGTATAACACAGAGGATATAGAACAATATAATATAACAGTAAGACATGCGTATAACACAGAGGATATAGAACAATATAATATAACAGTAGGACATAGGTATAACAGAGGATATAGAACAATATAATATAACAGTAGGTCATAGGTATAACAGAGGATATCGAACAATATAATATAACAGTAGGACATACGAATAACACAGAGGTTATAGAAGAGTATAATATATCAGTAGAAGATAGGTATAGCACAGAGGATATAGAACGGTTTAATATAACAGTAGGACACACGTATAAAACAGGATATAGGACAATATAATATAACGGTAGGACATACGTATAACACAGATGATATAGAACAGTATAATATAACAGTAGGACATAGGTATAACACAGAGGATATAGAACAAATTAATATAACAGTAGGACATACGTATAAAACAGAGGATATAGGACAATATTATATAACAGTAGGAAATACGTATAACACAGAGGATATAGAACAATATAATATAACAGTAGGACATTGTTATAACAGAGGATATAGAACAATATAATATAACAGTAGTACATACGTATAACACAGAGAATATGGAACAATATAATATAACAGTAAGACATACGTATAACACAGAGGATATAGAACAATATAATATAACAGTAGGACATACGTATAACACAGAGGATATAGAACAATATAATATAACAGTAAGACATACGTATAACCCAGAGGATATAGAACAATATAATATAACAGTAGGACATAGGTATAACAGGATATAGAACGATATAATATAACAGTAGGACATACGAATAAGACAGAAGATATAGAACAGTATAATATAACAGTAGGACATAGGTATAACACAGAGGATATAGAACAATATAATATAACAGTAGGATATAGGTATAACACAGAGGATATAGAACAATATAATATGACAGTAGGAGATACATATAACACAGAGGATATAGAATAATATAATACATTAGGACATATGTATAACAGAGGATATAGAACAATATAATATAACAGTAGGACATAGGTATAACAGAGGATATAGAACAATATAATATAACAGTAGTACATACGTATAACACATAGGATATAGAACAATAAAATATAAAAGTAGGACATAGGTATAACAGAGGATATAGAACAATATAATATAACAGTAGTACATACATATAACACAGATAATATAGAACAATATAATATAACAGTAGGACATACGTATAACACAGAGGATATAGAACAATATAATATAACAGTAGGACATACGTATAACACAGAGGATATAGAACAATATAATATAACAGTAGGACATAGGTATAACAGAGGATATAGAACGATATAATATAACAGTAGGACATACGAATAACACAGAGGATAGAGAACAGTATAATATAACAGTAGGACATAGGTATAACACAGAGGATATAGATCAATTTAATATAACAGTAGGACATACGTATAAAACAGAGGATATAGGACAAAATTATATAACAGTAGGACATACGTATAACACAGAAGATATAGAACAATATAATATAAGAGTAGGATATAGGTATAACAGAGGATATAGAACAATATAATATAACAGTAAGACATGCGTATAACACAGAGGATATAGAACAATATAATATAACAGTAGGACATAGGTATAACAGAGGATATAGAACAATATAATATAACAGTAGGTCATAGGTATAACAGAGGATATCGAACAATATAATATAACAGTAGGACATACGAATAACACAGAGGTTATAGAAGAGTATAATATATCAGTAGAAGATAGGTATAGCACAGAGGATATAGAACGGTTTAATATAACAGTAGGACACACGTATAAAACAGGATATAGAACAATATAATATAACAGTAGGACATTGTTATAACAGAGGATATAGAACAATATAATATAACAGTAGTACATACGTATAACACAGAGAATATGGAACAATATAATATAACAGTAAGACATACGTATAACACAGAGGATATAGAACAATATAATATAACAGTAGGACATACGTATAACACAGAGGATATAGAACAATATAATATAAGAGTAGGACATACGTATAACACAGAGGATATACAACGATATAATATAACAGTAGGACATACGTGTAACACAGAGGATATAGAAGAGTATAATATAACAGTAGAACATAGGTATAACACAGAGGATATAGAACAATTTAATATAACAGTAGGACATACGTATAAAACAGGATATAGGACAATATAATATAACAGTAGGACATACGCATAACAGAGGATATAGAACAATATAATATAACAGAAGGACATACGCATAACAGAGAGGATATAGAACAATATAATATAACAGAAGGACATACGTATAACACAGATGATATAGAACAATATAATATAACAGTAGGACATAGGTATAACAGAGGATATAGAACAATATAATATAACAGTAGGACATACGTATAACAGAGAGGATATAGAACAATATAATATAACAGAAGGACATACGTATAACACAGAGGATATAGAAAAATATAATATAACAGTAGCACATACGTATAACAGAGGATATACAACAATATAATATAACAGTAGGAGATACGTATAACACAGAGGATATAGAACAATATAATATAACAGTAGGACATAGGTATAACAGAGGATATAGAACAATATAATATAACAGTAGGACATACGTATAACACACAGGATATAGAACAATATAATATAACATTAGGACAGACGTATAACACAGAGGATATAGAACAATATAATATAACAGTAAGACATGCGAAAAACAGAGGATATAGAACAATATAATATAACAGTAGGACATAGTTATAACAGAGAATATAGAACAATATAATATAACAGTAGGACATAGTTATAACAGAGGATATAGAACAATATAATATAACAGTAGGACATAGGTATAACACAGAAGATATACAACAATATAATATAACAGTAGGAGATACGTATAAAACAGGATAGAAAATAATATAATAAAACTGTATGACATAGGTATAACACAGAGGATATAGTAACATATAATATAAGAGTAGGACATACGTATAACACGGAGGATATACAACGATATAATATAACAGTAGGACATACGTATAACATAGAGGATATAGAAACATAATATAAGAGTAGGACATAGGTATAACACAGGATATAGAACAATATAATATAACAGTAAGACATGCGTATAACACAGAGGATATAGAACAATATAATATAACAGTAGGACATAGGTATAACAGAGGATATAGAACAATATAATATAACAGTAGGTCATAGGTATACCAGAGGATATCGAACAATATAATATAACAGTAGGACATACGAATAACACAGAGGTTATAGAAGAGTATAATATATCAGTAGAAGATAGGTATAGCACAGAGGATATAGAACGGTTTAATATAACAGTAGGACACACGTATAAAACAGGATATAGGACAATATAATATAACGGTAGGACATACGTATAACACAGATGATATAGAACAGTATAATATAACAGTAGGACATAGGTATAACACAGAGGATATAGAACAATTTAATATAACAGTAGGACATACGTATAAAACAGAGGATATAGGACAATATTATATAACAGTAGGAAATACGTATAACACAGAGGATATAGAACAATATAATATAACAGTAGGACATTGTTATAACAGAGGATATAGAACAATATAATATAACAGTAGTACATACGTATAACACAGAGAATATGGAACAATATAATATAACAGTAAGACATACGTATAACACAGAGGATATAGAACAATATAATATAACAGTAGGACATACGTATAACACAGAGGATATAGAACAATATAATATAACAGTAAGACATACGTATAACCCAGAGGATATAGAACAATATAATATAACAGTAGGACATAGGTATAACAGGATATAGAACGATATAATATAACAGTAGGACATACGAATAAGACAGAAGATATAGAACAGTATAATATAACAGTAGGACATAGGTATATCACAGAGGATATAGAACAATATAATATAACAGTAGGATATAGGTATAACACAGAGGATATAGAACAATATAATATAACAGTAGGAGATACATATAACACAAAGGATATAGAATAATATAATACATTAGGACATATGTATAACAGAGGATATAGAACAATATAATATAACAGTAGGACATAGGTATAACAGAGGATATAGAACAATATAATATAACAGTAGTACATACGTATAACACATAGGATATAGAACAATAAAATATAACAGTAGGACATAGGTATAACAGGATATAGAACAATATAATATAACAGTAGTACATACATATAACACAGATAATATAGAACAATATAATATAACAGTAGGACATACGTATAACACAGAGGATATAGAACAATATAATATAACAGTAGGACATACGTATAACACAGAGGATATAGAACAATATAATATAACAGTAGGACATAGGTATAACAGAGGATATAGAACGATATAATATAACAGTAGGACATACGAATAACACAGAGGATAGAGAACAGTATAATATAACAGTAGGACATAGGTATAACACAGAGGATATAGATCAATTTAATATAACAGTAGGACATACGTATAAAACAGAGGATATAGGACAAAATTATATAACAGTAGGACATACGTATAACACAGAAGATATAGAACAATATAATATAAGAGTAGGATATAGGTATAACACAGAGGATATAGAACAATATAATATAACAGTAAGACATGCGTATAACACAGAGGATTTAGAACAATATAATATAACTGTAGGACATAGGTATAACAGAGGATATAGAACAATATAATATAACAGTAGGTCATAGGTATAACAGAGGATATCGAACAATATAATATAACTGTAGGACATACGAATAACACAGAGGTTATAGAAGAGTATAATATATCAGTAGAAGATAGGTATAGCACAGAGGATATAGAACGGTTTAATATAACAGTAGGACACACGTATAAAACAGCATATAGGACAATATAATATAACGGTAGGACATACGTATAACACAGATGATATAGAACAGTATAATATAACAGTAGGACATAGGTATAACACAGAGGATATAGAACAATTTAATATAACAGTAGGACATACGTATAAAACAGAGGATATAGGACAATATTATATAACAGTAGGAAATACGTATAACACAGAGGATATAGAACAATATAATATAACAGTAGGACATTGTTATAACAGAGGATATAGAACAATATAATATAACAGTAGTACATACGTATAACACAGAGAATATGGAACAATATAATATAACAGTAAGACATACGTATAACACAGAGGATATAGAACAATATAATATAACAGTAGGACATACGTATAACACAGAGGATATAGAACAATATAATATAACAGTAAGACATACGTATAACCCAGAGGATATAGAACAATATAATATAACAGTAGGACATAGGTATAACAGGATATAGAACGATATAATATAACAGTAGGACATACGAATAAGACAGAAGATATAGAACAGTATAATATAACAGTAGGACATAGGTATAACACAGAGGATATAGAACAATATAATATAACAGTAGGATATACGTATAACACAGAGGATATAGAACAATATAATATGACAGTAGGAGATACATATAACACAGAGGATATAGAATAATATAATACATTAGGACATATGTATAACAGAGGATATAGAACAATATAATATAACAGTAGGACATAGGTATAACAGAGGATATAGAACAATATAATATAACAGTAGTACATACGTATAACACATAGGATATAGAACAATATAATATAACAGTAGGACATAGGTATAACAGAGGATATAGAACAATATAATATAACAGTAGTACATACATATAACACAGATAATATAGAACAATATAATATAACAGTAGGACATACGTATAACACAGAGGATATAGAACAATATAATATAACAGTAGGACATACGTATAACACAGAGGATATAGAACAATATAATATAACAGTAGGACATAGGTATAACAGAGGATATAGAACGATATAATATAACAGTAGGACATACGAATAACACAGAGGATAGAGAACAGTATAATATAACAGTAGGACATAGGTATAACACAGAGGATATAGATCAATTTAATATAACAGTAGGACATACGTATAAAACAGAGGATATAGGACAAAATTATATAACAGTAGGACATACGTATAACACAGAAGATATAGAACAATATAATATAAGAGTAGGATATAGGTATAACACAGAGGATATAGAACAATATAATATAACAGTAGGACAGAGGATATAGAACAATATATAACAGTAGGAAATACGTATAACACATAGGATATAGAACAAAATATTATAACAGCAGGACATAGGTATAAAAGAGAGGATAGAAAATAATATAATAAAACAGTATGACATAGGTATAACACAGAGGATATAGAAACATATAATATAAGAGTAGGACATACGTATAACACAGAGGATATACAACGATATAATATAACAGTAGGACATACGAATAACACAGAGGATATACAACGATATAATATAACAGTAGGACATACGAATAACACAGAGGATATAGAACAATATAATATAACAGTAGGCATACGTATAACACAGAGGATATAGAACCATATATTATAACAGTAGGACATAGGTATAACAGAGGATATAGAACAATATAATATAACAGTAAGACATAGGTATAACAGAGGATATAGGAAAAGATAATATAACAGTAGGACATACGTATAACACAGAAGATATAGAACAATATAATATAACAGTAGGCATACGTATAACACTGAGGATATAGAACAATATATTATAACAGTAGGACATAGGTATAACAGAGGATATATAACAATATAATATAACAGTAGGACATAGGTATAACAGAGGATATAGAACAATATCATATTACAGTAGGACATAGGTATAACACAGAGGATATAGAAACATATAATATAAGAGTAGGACATACGTATAACACAGAGGATATACAACGATATAATATAACAGTAGGACATACGTATAACACAGAGGATATACAACGATATAATATAACAGTAGGACATACGTATAAAACAGGATATAGAACAATATCGTATAACATTAGGACATACGTATAACAGAGAGGATATAAAACAATATAATATAACAGAAGGACATACGTATAACACAGGATATAGAACAATATAATATAACAGTAGGACATAGGTATAACAGAGGATATAGAACAATATAATATAACAGTAGGAGATACGTATAACACAGAGGATATAGACAATATAATATAACAGTAGGACATACGTATAACAGAGGATATAGAACAATATAATATAACAGTAGGACATACGTATAAAACAGAGGATATAGGACAATATTATATAACAGTAGAACATAGGTATAACACAGAGGATATAGAACAATTTAATATAACAGTAGGACATACGTATAAAACAGGATATAGGACAATATAATATAACAGTAGGACATACGCATAACACAGAGGATATAGAACAATATAATATAACAGAAGGACATACGTATAACACAGAGGATATAGAACAATATAATATAACAGTAGGACATAGGTATAACAGAGGATATAGAACAATATAATATAGCAGTAGGAGATACGTATAACACAGAGGATATCGTACAATATAATATAACAGTAGGACATACGTATAACAGAGAGGATATAGAACAATATAATATAACAGAAGGACATACGTATAACACAGAGGATATAGAACAATATAATATAACAGTAGGACATACGTATAACAGAGGATATACAACAATATAATATAACTGTAGGAGATACGTATAACACAGAGGATATAGAAGAATATAATATAACAGTAGGACATAGGTATAACAGAGGATATAGAACAATATAATATAACAGTAGGACGTACATATAACACAGAGGATATAGAACAATATAATATAACAGTAGGACATACGTATAACACACAGGATATAGAACAATATAATATAACAGTAGGACAAACGTATAACACAGAGGATATAGAACAATATAATATAACAGTAAGACATGCGTATAACACAGAGGATATAGAACAATAAAATATAACAGTAGGACATAGTTATAACAGAGGATATAGAACAATTTAATATAACAGTAGGACATAGGTATAACACAGAAGATATAGAACAATATAATATAACAGTAGGACATACGTATAACACAGAGGATATAGAATAATGTAATATAACAGTAGGATATAGGTATAAAACAGAGGATAGAAAATAATATAATAAAACTGTATGACATAGGTATAACACAGACGATATAGTAACATATAATATATGAGTAGGACATACGTATAACACAGAGGATATAGAACAATTTAATATAACAGTAGGACATACGTATAACACAGAGGATATAGAAACATAATATAAGAGTAGGACATAGGTATAACACAGAGGATATAGAACAATATAATATAACAGTAAGACATGCGTATAACACAGAGGATATAGAACAATATAATATAACAGTAGGACATTGGTATAACAGAGGATATAGAACAATATAATATAACAGTAGGTCATAGGTATAACAGAGGATATCGAACAATATAATATAACAGTAGGACATACGAATAACACAGAGGTTATAGAAGAGTATAATATATCAGTAGAAGATAGGTATAGCACAGAGGATATAGAACAGTGAAATATAACAGTAGGACACACGTATAAAACAGGATATAGGACAATATAATATAACGGTAGGACATACGTATAACACAGATGATATAGAACAGTATAATATAACAGTAGGTCATAGGTATAACACAGAGGATATAGAACAATATAATATAACAGTAGTACATACGTATAACACAGAGAATATGGAACAATATAATATAACAGTAAGACATACGTATAACACAGAGGATATAGAACAATATAATATAACAGTAGGAGATAGTATAACACAGAGGATATAGCACAATATAATATAACAGAAGGACATACGTATAACAGAGAGGATATAGAACAATATAATATATCAGAAGGACATACGTATAACACAGAGGATATAGAACAATATAATATAACAGTAGGACATAGGTATAACACAGGGGATATAGAACAATATAATATAACAGTAGGCATACGTATAACACAGAGGATATAGAACAATATATTATAACAGTAGGACATAGGTATAACAGAGGATATAGAACAATATAATATAACAGTAGGACATAGGATTAACAGGATATAGAACAATATAATATAACAGTAGGACATACGCATAACACAGAGGATATAGAACAATATAATATAACAGAAGGACATACGTATAACACAGAGGATTTAGAACAATATAATATAACAGTAGGACATAGGTATAACAGAGGATATAGAACAATATAATATAACAGTAGGAGATACGTATAACACAGAGGATATCGAACAATATAATATAACAGTAGGACATACGTATAACAGAGAGGATATAGAACAATATAATATAACAGAAGGACATACGTATAACACAGAGGATATAGAACAATATATTATAACAGTAGGACATACGTATAACAGAGGATATACAACAATATAATATAACAGTAGGAGATACGTATAACACAGAGGATATAGAAGAATATAATATAACAGTAGGACGTAGGTATAACACAGAAGATATAGAACAATATAATATAACAGAAGGACATACGTGTAACACAGAGGATATAGAATAATGTAATATAACAGTAGGATATAGGTATAAAACAGAGGATAGAAAATAATATAATAAAACTGTATGACATAGGTATAACACAGTGGATATAGTAACATATAAGAGCAGGACATACGTATAACACAGAGGATATACAACGATATAATATGACAGTAGGACATACGTATAACACAGAGGATATAGAACAATTTAATATAACAGTAAGACATGCGTATAAAACAGGATATAGGACAATATAATATAACGGTAGGACATACGTATAACACAGAGGATAAAGAACAATGTAATATAACAGTAGGACATACGTATAACACAGAGGATATAGAACAATTTAATATAACAGTAGGACATACGTATAACACAGAGGATATAGAAACATAATATAAGAGTAGGACATAGGTATAACACAGAGGATATAGAACAATATAATATAACAGTAAGACATGCGTATAACACAGAGGATATAGAACAATATAATATAACAGTAGGACATTGGTATAACAGAGGATATAGAACAATATAATATAACAGTAGGTCATAGGTATAACAGAGGATATCGAACAATATAATATAACAGTAGGACATACGAATAACACAGAGGTTATAGAAGAGTATAATATATCAGTAGAAGATGGGTATAGCACAGAGGATATAGAACAGTTTAATATAAAAGTAGGACACACGTATAAAACAGGATATAGGACAATATAATATAACGGTAGGACATACGTATAACACAGATGATATAGAAGAGTATAATATAACAGTAGGACATAGGTATAACACAGAGGGTATAGAACAATTTAATATAACAGAAGGACATACGTATAAAACAGAGGATATAGGACAATATTATATAACAGTAGGACATACGTATAACACAGAGGATATAGAACAATATAATGTAACAGTAGGTCATTGTTATAACAGAGGATATAGAACAATATAATATAACAGTAAGACATACGTATAACACAGAGGATATAGAACAATATAATATAACAGTAGGACATACGTATAACACAGAGGATATAGAACAATATAATAAAACAGTAAGACATACGTATAACACAGAGGATATAGAACAATATAATATAACAGTAGGACATAGGTATAACAGGATATAGAACGATATAATATAACAGTAGGAGATACGTATAACACAGAGGATATAGAATAATATAATACATTAGGACATATGTATAACAGAGGATATAGAACAATATAATATAACAGTAGGACATAGGTATAAGAGAGGATATAGAACAATATAATATAACAGTAGTACATACTTATAACACATAGGATATAGAACAATATAATATAACAGTAGGACATAGGTATAACAGAGGATACAGAACAATATAATATAACAGTCGTACATACGTATAACACAGATAATATAGAACAATATAATATAAAAGTAGGACATACCTATAACACAGAGGATATAGAACAATATAATATAACAGTAGGACATACGTATAACACAGAGGATATAGAACAATATAATATAACAGTAGGACATAGGTATAACAGAGGATATAGAACGATATAATATAACAGTAGGACATACGTATAAAACAGAGGATATAGGACAAAATTATATAACAGTAGGACATACGTATAACACAGAGGATATAGAACAATATAATATAACAGTAGGATATAGGTATAATACAGAGGATATAGAACAATATAATATAACAGTAGGACAGAGGATATAGAACAATATAATATAACAGTAGGAAATACGTATAACACATAGGATATAGAACAAAATATTATAACAGTAGGACATAGGTATAAAAGAGAGGATAGAAAATAATATAATAAAACAGTATGACATAGGTATAACACAGAGGACATAGAAACATATAATATAAGAGTAGGACATACGTATAACACAGAGGATATACAACGATATAATATAACAGTAGGACATACGAATAACACAGAGGATATACAACGATGTAATATAACAGTAGGACATACGAATAACACAGAGGATATAGAACAATATAATATAACAGTAGGCATACGTATAACACAGAGGATATAGAACAATATATTATAACAGTAGGACATAGGTATAACAGAGGATATAGAACAATATAATATAACAGTAGGACATAGGTATAACAGAGGATATAGAACAATATAATATAACAGTAGGACATACGTATAACACAGAAGATATAGAACAATATAATATAACAGTAGGCATACGTATAACACAGAGGATATAGAACAATATATTATAACAGTAGGACATGGGTATAACAGAGGATATAGAACAATATAATATAACAGTAGGACATAGGTATAACAGGGGATATAGAACAATATCATATAACGGTAGGACATAGGTATAACACAGAGGATATAGAAACATATAATATAAGAGTAGAACATACGTATAACACAGGATATACAACGATATAATATAACAGTAGGACATACGTATAACACAGAGGATATAGAAGAGTATAATATAACAGTAGAACATAGGTATAATACACAGGATATAGAACAATTTAATATAACAGTAGGACATACATATAAAACAGGATATAGAACAATATCGTATAACATTAGGACATACGTATAACAGAGGATATAGAACAATATAATATAACAGAAGGACATACGTATAACACAGAGGATATAGAACAATATAATATAACAGTAGGAAAGAGGTATAACAGAGGATATAGAACAATATAATATAACAGTAGGAGATACGTATAACACAGAGGATATTAACAATATAATATAACAGAAGGACATACGTATAACAGAGAGTATATAGAACAATATAATATAACAGAAGGACATACGTATAACACAGAGGATATAGAACAATATAATATAACAGTAGGACATAGGTATAACACAGGGGATATAGAACAATATAATATAACAGTAGGCATACGTATAACACAGAGGATATAGAACAATATATTATAACAGTAGGACATAGGTATAACAGAGGATATAGAACAATATATTATAACAGTAGGACATAGGATTAACAGAGGATATAGAACAATATAATATAACAGTAGGACATACGTATAACACAGAGGATATAGAAACATATAATATAAGAGTAGGACATACGTATAACACAGAGGATATAGAAGAGTATAATATAACAGTAGAACATAGGTATAACACAGAGGTTATAGAACAATTTAATATAACAGTAGGACATACGTATAAAACAGGATATAGAACAATATCGTATAACATTAGGACATACGTATAACAGAGAGGATATAAAACAATATAATATAACAGAAGGACATACGTATAACACAGGATATAGAACAATATAATATAACAGTAGGACATAGGTATAACAGAGGATATAGAACAATATAATATAACAGTAGGAGATACGTATAACACAGAGGATATAGAACAATATAATATAACAGTAGGACATAGGTATAAGAGAGGATATAGAAAAATATAATATAACAGTAGTACATACGTATAACACATAGGATATAGAACAATATAATATAACAGTAGGACATAGGTATAACAGAGGATACAGAACAATATAATATAACAGTAGTACATACGTATAACACAGATAATATAGAACAATATAATATAACAGTAGGACATACGTATAACACAGAGGATATAGAACAATATAATATAACAGTAGGACATACGTATAACACAGAGGATATAGAACAATATAATATAACAGTAGGACATAGGTATAACAGAGGATATATAACAATTTAATATAACATTAGGACATACGTATAAAACAGAGGATATAGGACAACATTATATAACAGTAGGACATACGTATAACACAGAGGATATAGAACAATATAATATAACAGTAGGATATAGGTATAACACAGAGGATATAGAACAATATATTATAACAGTAGGACAGAGGATATAGAACAATATAATATAACAGTAGGAAATACGTATAACACATAGGATATAGAACAAAATATTATTACAGTAGGACATAGGTATAAAAGAGAGGATAGAAAATAATATAATAAAACAGTATGACATAGGTATAACACAGAGAATATAGAAACATATAATATAAGAGTAGGACATACGTATAACACAGAGGATATACAACGATATAATATAACAGTAGGACATACGAATAACACAGAGGATATACAACGATGTAATATAACAGTAGGACATACGAATAACACAGAGGATATAGAACAATATAATATAAAAGTAGGCATACGTATAACACAGAGGATATAGAACAATATATTATAACAGTAGGGCATAGGTATAACAGAGGATATAGAACAATATAATATAACAGTAGGACATACGTATAACAGAGGATATAGGAAAAGATAATATAACAGTAGGACATACGTATAACACAGAAGATATAGAACAATATAATATAACAGTAGGCATACGTATAACACTGAGGATATAGAACAATATATTATAACAGTAGGACATAGGTATAACAGAGGATATATAACAATATAATATAACAGTAGGACATAGGTATAACAGAGGATATAGAACAATATCATATTACAGTAGGACATAGGTATAACACAGAGGATATAGAAACATATAATATAAGAGTAGGACATACGTATAACACAGAGGATATACAACGATATAATATAACAGTAGGACATACGTATAACACAGAGGATATACAACGATATAATATAACAGTAGGACATACGTATAAAACAGGATATAGAACAATATCGTATAACATTAGGACATACGTATAACAGAGAGGATATAAAACAATATAATATAACAGAAGGACATACGTATAACACAGGATATAGAACAATATAATATAACAGTAGGACATAGGTATAACAGAGGATATAGAACAATATAATATAACAGTAGGAGATACGTATAACACAGAGGATATAGACAATATAATATAACAGTAGGACATACGTATAACAGAGGATATAGAACAATATAATATAACAGTAGGACATACGTATAAAACAGAGGATATAGGACAATATTATATAACAGTAGAACATAGGTATAACACAGAGGATATAGAACAATTTAATATAACAGTAGGACATACGTATAAAACAGGATATAGGACAATATAATATAACAGTAGGACATACGCATAACACAGAGGATATAGAACAATATAATATAACAGAAGGACATACGTATAACACAGAGGATATAGAACAATATAATATAACAGTAGGACATAGGTATAACAGAGGATATAGAACAATATAATATAGCAGTAGGAGATACGTATAACACAGAGGATATCGTACAATATAATATAACAGTAGGACATACGTATAACAGAGAGGATATAGAACAATATAATATAACAGAAGGACATACGTATAACACAGAGGATATAGAACAATATAATATAACAGTAGGACATACGTATAACAGAGGATATACAACAATATAATATAACTGTAGGAGATACGTATAACACAGAGGATATAGAAGAATATAATATAACAGTAGGACATAGGTATAACAGAGGATATAGAACAATATAATATAACAGTAGGACGTACATATAACACAGAGGATATAGAACAATATAATATAACAGTAGGACATACGTATAACACACAGGATATAGAACAATATAATATAACAGTAGGACAAACGTATAACACAGAGGATATAGAACAATATAATATAACAGTAAGACATGCGTATAACACAGAGGATATAGAACAATAAAATATAACAGTAGGACATAGTTATAACAGAGGATATAGAACAATTTAATATAACAGTAGGACATAGGTATAACACAGAAGATATAGAACAATATAATATAACAGTAGGACATACGTATAACACAGAGGATATAGAATAATGTAATATAACAGTAGGACATAGGTATAAAAGAGAGGATAGAAAATAATATAATAAAACAGTATGACATAGGTATAACACAGAGGACATAGAAACATATAATATAAGAGTAGGACATACGTATAACACAGAGGATATACAACGATATAATATAACAGTAGGACATACGAATAACACAGAGGATATACAACGATGTAATATAACAGTAGGACATACGAATAACACAGAGGATATAGAACAATATAATATAACAGTAGGCATACGTATAACACAGAGGATATAGAACAATATATTATAACAGTAGGACATAGGTATAACAGAGGATATAGAACAATATAATATAACAGTAGGACATAGGTATAACAGAGGATATAGAACAATATAATATAACAGTAGGACATACGTATAACACAGAAGATATAGAACAATATAATATAACAGTAGGCATACGTATAACACAGAGGATATAGAACAATATATTATAACAGTAGGACATGGGTATAACAGAGGATATAGAACAATATAATATAACAGTAGGACATAGGTATAACAGGGGATATAGAACAATATCATATAACGGTAGGACATAGGTATAACACAGAGGATATAGAAACATATAATATAAGAGTAGAACATACGTATAACACAGGATATACAACGATATAATATAACAGTAGGACATACGTATAACACAGAGGATATAGAAGAGTATAATATAACAGTAGAACATAGGTATAATACACAGGATATAGAACAATTTAATATAACAGTAGGACATACATATAAAACAGGATATAGAACAATATCGTATAACATTAGGACATACGTATAACAGAGGATATAGAACAATATAATATAACAGAAGGACATACGTATAACACAGAGGATATAGAACAATATAATATAACAGTAGGAAAGAGGTATAACAGAGGATATAGAACAATATAATATAACAGTAGGAGATACGTATAACACAGAGGATATTAACAATATAATATAACAGAAGGACATACGTATAACAGAGAGTATATAGAACAATATAATATAACAGAAGGACATACGTATAACACAGAGGATATAGAACAATATAATATAACAGTAGGACATAGGTATAACACAGGGGATATAGAACAATATAATATAACAGTAGGCATACGTATAACACAGAGGATATAGAACAATATATTATAACAGTAGGACATAGGTATAACAGAGGATATAGAACAATATATTATAACAGTAGGACATAGGATTAACAGAGGATATAGAACAATATAATATAACAGTAGGACATACGTATAACACAGAGGATATAGAAACATATAATATAAGAGTAGGACATACGTATAACACAGAGGATATAGAAGAGTATAATATAACAGTAGAACATAGGTATAACACAGAGGTTATAGAACAATTTAATATAACAGTAGGACATACGTATAAAACAGGATATAGAACAATATCGTATAACATTAGGACATACGTATAACAGAGAGGATATAAAACAATATAATATAACAGAAGGACATACGTATAACACAGGATATAGAACAATATAATATAACAGTAGGACATAGGTATAACAGAGGATATAGAACAATATAATATAACAGTAGGAGATACGTATAACACAGAGGATATAGAACAATATAATATAACAGTAGGACATAGGTATAAGAGAGGATATAGAAAAATATAATATAACAGTAGTACATACGTATAACACATAGGATATAGAACAATATAATATAACAGTAGGACATAGGTATAACAGAGGATACAGAACAATATAATATAACAGTAGTACATACGTATAACACAGATAATATAGAACAATATAATATAACAGTAGGACATACGTATAACACAGAGGATATAGAACAATATAATATAACAGTAGGACATACGTATAACACAGAGGATATAGAACAATATAATATAACAGTAGGACATAGGTATAACAGAGGATATATAACAATTTAATATAACATTAGGACATACGTATAAAACAGAGGATATAGGACAACATTATATAACAGTAGGACATACGTATAACACAGAGGATATAGAACAATATAATATAACAGTAGGATATAGGTATAACACAGAGGATATAGAACAATATATTATAACAGTAGGACAGAGGATATAGAACAATATAATATAACAGTAGGAAATACGTATAACACATAGGATATAGAACAAAATATTATTACAGTAGGACATAGGTATAAAAGAGAGGATAGAAAATAATATAATAAAACAGTATGACATAGGTATAACACAGAGAATATAGAAACATATAATATAAGAGTAGGACATACGTATAACACAGAGGATATACAACGATATAATATAACAGTAGGACATACGAATAACACAGAGGATATACAACGATGTAATATAACAGTAGGACATACGAATAACACAGAGGATATAGAACAATATAATATAAAAGTAGGCATACGTATAACACAGAGGATATAGAACAATATATTATAACAGTAGGGCATAGGTATAACAGAGGATATAGAACAATATAATATAACAGTAGGACATACGTATAACACAGAAGATATAGAACAATATAATATAACAGTAGGAATACGTATAACACAGAGGATATAGAACAATATATTATAACAGTAGGACATGGGTATAACAGAGGATATAGAACAATATAATATAACAGTAGGACATAGGTATAACAGGGGATATAGAACAATATCATATAACAGTAGGACATAGGTATAACACAGAGGATATAGAAACATATAATATAAGAGTAGGACATACGTATAACACAGGATATACAACGATATAATATAACAGTAGGACATACGTATAACACAGAGGATATAGAAGAGTATAATATAACAGTAGAACATAGGTATAACACACAGGATATAGAACAATTTAATATAACAGTAGGACATACGTATAAAACAGGATATAGAACAATATCGTATAACATTAGGACTTACGTATAACAGAGAGGATATAGAACAATATAATATAACAGAAGGACATACGTATAACACAGAGGATATAGAACAATATAATATAACAGAAGGATATACGTATAACAGAGAGGATATAGAACAATATAATATAACAGAAGGACATACGTATAACACAGAGGATATAGAACAATATAATATAACAGTAGGACATAGGTATAACACACGGGATATAGAACAATATAATATAACAGTAGGCATACGTATAACACAGAGGATATAGAACAATATATTATAACAGTAGGACATAGGTATAACAGAGGATATAGAACAATATAATATAACTGTAGGACATAGGATTAACAGAGGATATAGAACAATATAATATAACAGTAGGACATACGTATAACACAGAGGATATAGAAACATATAATATAAGAGGAGGACATACGTATAACACAGAGGATATACAACGATATAATATAACAGTAGGACATACGTATAACACAGAGGATATAGAAGAGTATAATATAACAGTAGAACATAGGTATAACACAGAGGTTATAGAACAATTTAATATAACAGTAGGACATACGTATAAAACAGGATATAGGACAATATCGTATAACATTATGACATACGTATAATAGAGAGGATATAAAACAATATAATATAACAGAAGGACATACGTATAACACAGGATATAGAACAATATAATATAACAGTAGGACATAGGTATAACAGAGGATATAGAACAATATAATATAACAGTAGGAGATACGTATAACACAGAGGATATAGAACAATATAATATAACAGTAGGACATACGTATAACAGAGGATATAGAACAATATAATATAACAGTAGTACATAGGCATAACACAGAGGATATCGAGCAATATAATATAACGGTAGGACATACGTATAACACAGAGGATAAAGAACAATGTAATATAACAGTAGGACATACGTATAAGACAGAGGATATAGGACAATATTATATAACAGTAGAACATAGGTATAACACAGAGGATATAGAACAATTTAATATAATAGTAGGAGATACGTATAAAACAGGATATAGGACAATATAATATAACAGTAGGACATACGCATAACTCAGAGGATATAGAACAATATAATATAACAGAAGGACATACGTATAACACAGAGGATATAGAACAATATAATATAACAGTAGGACATAGGTATAACAGAGGATATAGAACAATATAATATAACAGTAGGAGATACGTATAACACAGAGGATATCGAACAATATAATATAACAGTAGGACATACGTATAACAGAGAGGATATAGAACAATATAATATAACAGAAGGTCATACGTATAACACAGAGGATATAGAACAATATAATATAACAGTAGGACATACGTATAACAGAGGATATACAACAATATAATATAACAGTAGGAGATACGTATAACACAGAGGATATAGAAGAATATAATATAACAGTAGGACATAGCTATAACAGAGGATATAGAACAATATAATATAACAGTAGGACGTACATATAACACAGAGGATATAGAACAATATAATATAACAGTAGGACATACGTATAACACACAGGATATAGAACAATATAATATAACAGTAGGACAAACGTATAACACAGACGATGTGTATAACACAGAGGATATAGAAGAATAAAATATAACAGTAGGACATAGTTATAACAGAGGATATAGAACAATATAATATAACAGTAGGACATAGGTATAACACAGAAGATATAGAACAATATAATATAACAGTAGGACATACGTATAACACAGAGGATATAGAATAATGTAATATAACAGTAGGATATAGGTATAAAACAGAGGATAGAAAATAATATAATAAAACTGTATGACATAGGTATAACACAGAGGATATAGTAACATATAATATAAGAGTAGGACATACGTATAAAACAGAGGATATACAACGATATAATATAACAGTAGGACATACGTATAACACAGAGGATATAGAAACATAATATAAGAGTAGCACATAGGTATAACACAGAGGATATAGAACAATATAATATAACAGTAAGACATGCGTATAAAACAGGATATAGGACAATATAATATAACGGTAGGACATACGTATAACACAGAGGATAAAGAACAATGTAATATAACAGTAGGACATACGTATAACACAGAGGATATAGAACAATTTAATATAACAGTAGGACATACGTATAACACAGAGGATATAGAAACATAATATAAGAGTAGGACATAGGTATAACACAGAGGATATAGAACAATATAATATAACAATAAGACATGCGTATAACACAGAGGATATAGAACAATATAATATAACAGTAGGACATTGGTATAACAGAGGATATAGAACAATATAATATAACAGTAGGACATAGGTATAACAGAGGATATAGAACAATATAATATAACAGTAGGTCATAGGTATAACAGAGGATATCGAACAATATAATATAACAGTAGGACATACGAATAACACAGAGGTTATAGAAGAGTATAATATATCAGTAGAAGATAGGTATAGCACGGAGGATATAGAACAGTTTAATATAACAGTAGGGCACACGTATAAAACAGGATATAGGACAATATAATATAACGGTAGGACATACGTATAACACAGATGATATAGAACAGTATAATATAACAGTAGGACATAGGTATAACACAGAGGATATAGAAAAATTTAATATAACAATAGGACATACGTATAAAACAGAGGATATAGGACAATATTATATAACAGTAGGACATACGTATAACACAGAGGATATAGAATAATATAATATATTAGGACATATGTATAACAGAGGATATAGAACAATATAATATAACAGTAGGACATAGGTATAACACATAGGATATAGAACAATATAATATAACAGTAGGACATAGGTATAACAGGGGATACAGAATAATATAATATAACAGTAGTACATACGTATAACACAGATAATATAGAACAATATAATATAACAGTAGGACATACGTATAACACAGAGGATATAGAACAATATAATATAACAGTAGGACATACGTATAACACAGAGGATATAGAACAATATAATATAACAGTAGGACATAGGTATAACAGAGGATATAGAACGATATAATATAACAGTAGGACGTACGAATAACACAGAGGATAGAGAACAGTATAATATAACAGTAGGACACAGGTATAACACAGAGGATATAGAACAATTTAATAGAACATTAGGACATACGTATAAAACAGAGGATATAGGACAAAATTATATAACAGTAGGACATACGTATAACACAGAGGATATAGAACAATATAATATAACAGTAGTATATAGGTATAACACAGAGGATATAGAACAATATAATATAACAGTAGGACAGAGGATATAGAACAATATAATATAACAGTAGGAAATACGTATAACACATAGGATATAGAAAAAAATATTATAACAGTAGGACATATGTATAGAAGAGAGGATAGAAAATAATATAATAAAACAGTATGACATAGGTATAACACAGAGGATATAGAAACATAAAATATAAGAGTAGGACATACGTATAACACAGAGGATATACAACGATATAATATAACAGTAGGACATACGAATAACACAGAGGATATACAACGATATAATATAACAGTAGGACATACGAATAACACAGAGGATATAGAACAATATAATATAACAGTAGGCATACGTATAACACAGAAGATATAGAACAATATATTATAACAGTAGAACATGGGTATAACAGAGGATATAGAACAATATAATATAACAGTAGGACATAGGTATAACAGGGGATATAGAACAATATCATATAACAGTAGGACATAGGTATAACACAGAGGATATAGAAACATATAATATAAGAGTAGGACATACGTATAACACAGGATATACAACGATATAATATAACAGTAGGACATACGTATAACACAGAGGATATAGAAGAGTATAATATAACAGTAGAACATAGGTATAACACACAGGATATAGAACAATTTAATATAACAGTAGGACATACGTATAAAACAGGATATAGAACAATATCGTATAACATTAGGACATACGTATAACAGAGAGGTAGGTATAACAGAGGATATAGAACAATATGATATAACAGTAGAACATAGGTATAACAGATGATATAGAACAATATAATATAACAGTAGGACATACGTATAACACATAGGATATAGAACAATATCATATAACAGTAGGTCATAGGTATAACACAGAGGATATAGAAACATATAATATAAGAGTAGGACATACGTATAACACAGAGGATATATAACGATATAATATAACAGTAGGACATAGGTATAACACAGAGGATATAGAAAAGTATAATATAACAGTAGAAGATAGGTATAACACAGAGGATATAGAACAGTTTAATATAACAGTAGGACATACGTATAACACAGAGGATATAGACAATATAATATAACAGTAGGACATACGTATAACAGAGGATATAGAACAATATAATGTAACAGTAGGACATACGTATAAAACAGAGGATATAGGACAATATTATATAACAGTAGAACATAGGTATAACACAGAGGATATAGAACAATTTAATATAACAGTAGGACATACGTATAAAACAGGATATAGGACAATATAATATAACAGTAGGACATACGTATAACAGAGAGGATATAGAACAGTATAATATAACAGAAGGACATACGTATAACACAGAGGATATAGAACAATATAATATAACAGTAGCACATAGTTATAACAGAGGATATAGAACAATATAATATAACAGTAGGAGATACGTATAACACAGAGGATATAGAACAATATAATATAACAGTAGGACATACGTATAACAGAGGATATAAAACAATATAATATAACAGTAGTACATACGCATAACAAAGAGGATATAGAACAATATAATATAACAGTAGGACATACGTACAACACAGAGATATAGAACAATATAATATAACAGTAGGAGATAGGTATAACACAGAGGATATAGAACAAAATAATATAACAGTAGGACATAGGTATAACACAGAGGATATAGAACAATATATTATAACAGTAGAACATAGGTATAACAGAGGATATAGAACAATATAATATAACAGTAGGACATAGGTATAACAGAGGATATAGAACAATATAATATAACGGTAGGACATACGTATAACACATAGGATATAGAACAATATCATATAACAGTAGGACATAGGTATAACACAGAGGATATAGAAGAGTATAATATAACAGTAGAACATAGGTATAACACAGAGTATATAGAACAATTTAATATAACAGTTGGACATACGTATAAAACAGGATATAGGACAATATAATATAACAGTAGCCCATACGCATAACACAGAGGATATAGAACAATATAATATAACAGTAGGACATACCTATAACAGAGAGGATATAGAACAATATAATATAACAGAAGGACATACGTATAACACAGAGGATATAGAACAATATAATATAACAGTAGGACATTTATATAACAGAGGATATAGAACAATATAATATAACAGTAGGAGATACGTATAACACAGAGGATATAGAACAATATAATATAACAGTAGGACATACGTATAACAGGATATAGAAAATATAATATAACAGTAGTACATACGCATAACACAGAGGATATAGAACAATATAATATAACAGTAGGACATACGTATAACAGAGAGGATATAGAACAATATAATATAACAGAAGGACATACGTATAACACAGAGGATATAGAACAATATAATATAACAGTAGGAGATACGTATAACACAGAGCATATAGAACAATATAATATAGCAGTAGGACATACGTATAACACAGAGGATATAGAACAATATAATATAACAGTAGGACATAGGTATAACAGACGATATAGAACAATATAATATAACAGTAAGACATACGTATAACACAGAGGATACAGATCAATATAGTATAACAGTAGGACGTACGTATAACACATAGGATATAGAACAATCTAATATAACAGTAGGACACACGTATAACAGAGGATATAGAACAATATAATATAACAGTAGGAGATACGTATAACACAGAGGATATAGAACAATATAATATAACAGTAGGACATAGGTATAACAGAGGATATAAAACAATATATTATAACAGTAGGACATACGTATAACACAGAGGATATAGAACAATTTAATATAACAGTAGGACATACGTATAACACAGAGGATATAGAACAATATAATATAACAGTAGGGCAAACGTATAACACAGAGGATATAGAACAATATAGTATAACAGTAAGACATGCGTATAACACAGAGGATATAGAACAATATAATATAACAGTAGGACATAGTTATAACAGAGCATATAGAACAATATAATATAACAGTAGGACATACGTATAACACAGAGGATATAGAATAATATAATATAACAGTAGGATATAGGTATAAAACAGGATAGAAAATAATATAATAAAACTGTATGACATAGGTATAACGCAGAGGATATACAACGATATAATATAACAGTAGGACATACGAATAACACAGAGGATATAGAACAATATAATATAACAGTAGGACATACGTATAACACAGAAGATATAGAACAATATAATATAACAGTAGGAGATAGGTATAACACAGAGGATATAGAACAATGTAACATAATTATAGGACATACGTACAACACAGAGGATATAGAACAATATAATATAACAGTAGGACATAGGTATAACAGAGGATATAGAACAATATAATATAACAGTAGGACATACGTATAACACAGAAGATATAGAACAATATAATATAACTGTAGGACATACGTATAACACAGAGGGTTTAGAACAATATAATATAACAGTAGGATATACGTATAACAGAGAGGATATATAACAATATAATATAACAGTAGGACATACGTATAACACAGAGGATATAGAACAATATTATATAACAGTAGGATATAGGTATAACAGACGATATATTACAATATAATATAACAGTAGGACATAGGTATAACACAGAGGATATAGAACAATATTATATAACAGTAAAGCATACGCATAACACAGAGGATATAGAATAATATAATATAACAGTAGGATATACGTATAACAGAGGATATAGAACAATATAATATAACAGTAGGACATACGTTTGACACAGAGGATATATAACAATATAATATAAGAGTAGGATATACATGTAACAGAGGATATAGAACAATATAATATAACAGAAGGACATAGGTATAACACAGAGGATATAGAACAATATAATTTTACAGTAGGACATAGATATAACGGTGGATATAGAACAATATCAGATAACAGTAGGGCATGCGTATAACACAGAGGATATAAAATAATATAATATAACAGTATGACATATGCATAACACAGAAGATATAGAACAATATAATATAAACGTAGGACATACGTATAACACAGAGGATATAGAACAATATAATATTACAGTTGGATATAGGTATAACAGAGGATATAGAGCAATATAATATAAAAGTAAATTATAGGTATAACAGAGGATATAGAACAATATAAGATAACAGTAGGATATACGTATAACACAGAGGATATTGAACAATATAATATAACAGTAGGACATACGTATAACACACAGGATATAGAACAATATAATATAACAGTAAGACATGCGTATAACACAGAGGATATAGAACAATATAATATAACAGTAGGACATAGTTATAACAGAGGATATAGAACAATATAATATAACAGTAGGACATAGCTATAACAGAGGATATCGAACAATATAATATAACAGTAGGACATACGTATAACACAGAGGATATAGAATAATATAATATAACAGTAGGATATAGGTATAAAACAGAGGATAGAAAATAATATAATAAAACTGTATGACATAGGTATAACACAGAGGATATAGAAACATATAATATAAGAGTAGGACATACGTATAACACAGAGGATATACAACGATATAATATAACAGTAGGACATACGTATAACACAGAGGATATAGAAACATAATATAAGAGTAGGACATAGGTATAACACTGAGGATATAGAACAATATAATATAACAGTAAGATATGCGTATAAAACAGGATATAGGACAATATAATATAACGGTAGGACATACGTATAACACAGAGGATAAGGAACAATGTAATATAACAGTAGGACATACGTATAACACAGAGGATATAGAACAATATAATATAACAGTAGGACATAGGTATAACAGAGAGGATATAGAACAATATAATATAACAGTAGGACATACGTATAACACAGAGGATATAGAAACATAATATAACAGTAGGACATAGGTATAACAGAGGATATAGAACAATATAATATAACAGTAGGTCATAGGTATAACAGAGGATATCGAACAATATAATATAACAGTAGGACATACGTATAACACAGAGGATATAGAATAATATAATATAACAGTAGGACATAGGTATAACACAGAGGATATTGAAACATATAATATAACAGTAGGACATACGTATAACACAGAGGATATACAACGATATAATATAACTGTAGGACATACGAATAACACAGAGGATATAGAAGAGTATAATATATCAGTAGAAGATAGGTATAACACAGAGGATATAGAACAGTTTAATATAACAGTAGGACACACGTATAAAACAGGATATAGGACAATATTATATAACAGTAGGACATACGTATAACACAGAGGATATAGAACAATATAATATAACAGTAGGACATAGGTATAACAGAGGATATAGAACAATATAATATAACAGTAGTACATACGTATAACACAGAGAATATGGAACAATATAATATAACAGTAGGACATACGTATAACACAGAGGATATACAACGATATGATATAACAGTAGGACATACGAATAACACATAGGATATAGAACAATATAATATAGCAGTAGGGCATAGGTATAACAGAGGATATAGAACAATATAACATAACAGTAGGCATACGTATAACACAGAGGACATCGAACAATATAATATAACAGTAGGGCATAGGTATAACAGAGGATATAGAAAAATATAATATAACAGTAGGACATAGGTGTAACACAGAGGATATAGAACAATATAATATAACAGTAGACATGCGTATAACACAGAGGATATAGAACAATATAATATAACAGTAGCGCATAGGTATAACAGAGGATATAGAACAATATAACATAACAGTAGGCATACGTATAACACAGAGGATATCGAACAATATAATATAACAGTAGGGCATAGGTATAACAGAGGATATAGAAAAATATAATATAACAGTAGGACATAGGTGTAACACAGAGGATATAGAACAATATAATATAACAGTAGACATGCGTATAACACAGAGGATATAGAACAATATAATATAACAGTAGGACATAGGTATAACACAGGGGATATAGAACAATATAATATAATAGTAGGCATACGTATAACACAGAGGATATAGAACAATATATTATAACAGTAGAACATAGGTATAACAGTGGATATAGAACAATATAATATAACAGTAGGATATAGGTATAACAGAGGATATAGAACAATATAATATAACAGTAGGACATACGTATAACACATAGGATATAGAAAAATATCATATAACAGTAGGACATAGGTATAACACAGAGGATATAGAAACATATAATATAAGAGTAGGACATACGTATAACAAAGAGGATATACAACGATATAACATAACAGTAGGACATACGTATAACACAGAGGATATAGAATAATATAATATAACAGTAGGACATAGGTATAAAACAGAGGATAGAAAATAATATAATTAAACAGTATGACATAGGTATAACACAGAGGATATAGAACAATTTAATATAACAGTAGGACATACGTATAAAACAGGATACAGGACAATATAATATAACAGTAGGACATACGCATAAAACAGAGGATATAGAACAATATGATATAACAGTAGGACATACGTATAACAGAGAGGATAAAGAACAATATAATATAACAGAAGGACATACGTATAACACAGAGGATATAGAACAATATAATATAACAGTAGGACATAGGTATAACAGAGAATATAGAACAATATAATATATCAGTAGGAGATACGTTTAACACAGAGGATATAGAACAATATAATATAACAGTAGGACATACGTATAATAGAGCATATAGAACAATATAATATAACAGTAGTACATACGCATAACACAGAGGATATAGAACAATATAATATAACAGTAGGACATACGTATAACAGAGAGGATATAGAAAAATATAATATAACAGAAGGACATACGTATAACACAGAGGATATAGAACAATATAATAAAACAGAAGGACATACGTATAACACAGAGGATATAGAACAATATAATAAAACAGTAGGAGATACGTATAACACAGAGGATATAGAACAATATAATATAACAGTAGGACATACGTATAACACAGAGGATATAGAACAATATAATATAACAGTAGGACATAGGTATAACAGAGGATAAAGAACAATATAATATAACAGTAGGACATACGTATAACACAGAGAATACAGATCAATATAATATAACAGTAGGACATACGTATAACACAGAGGATATAGAACAATATAATATAACAGTAGGACATACGTATAACACAGAGGATATAGAACAATATAATATAACAGTAGGACATAGGTATAACAGAGGATATAGAACGATATAATATAACAGTAGGACGTACGAATAACACAGAGGATAGAGAACAGTATAATATAACAGTAGGACATAGGTATAACACAGAGGATATAGAACAATTTAATAGAACATTAGGACATACGTATAAAACAGAGGATATAGGACAAAATTATATAACAGTAGGACATACGTATAACACAGAGGATATAGAACAATATAATATAACAGTAGTATATAGGTATAACACAGAGGATATAGAACAATATAATATAACAGTAGGACAGAGGATATAGAACAATATAATATAACAGTAGGAAATACGTATAACACATAGGATATAGAAAAAAATATTATAACAGTAGGACATATGTATAGAAGAGAGGATAGAAAATAATATAATAAAACAGTATGACATAGGTATAACACAGAGGATATAGAAACATATAATATAAGAGTAGGACATACGTATAACACAGAGGATATACAACGATATAATATAACAGTAGGACATACGAATAACACAGAGGATATACAACGATATAATATAACAGTAGGACATACGAATAACACAGAGGATATAGAACAATATAATATAACAGTAGGCATACGTATAACACAGAAGATATAGAACAATATATTATAACAGTAGAACATGGGTATAACAGAGGATATAGAACAATATAATATAACAGTAGGACATAGGTATAACAGGGGATATAGAACAATATCATATAACAGTAGGACATAGGTATAACACAGAGGATATAGAAACATATAATATAAGAGTAGGACATACGTATAACACAGGATATACAACGATATAATATAACAGTAGGACATACGTATAACATAGAGGATATAGAAGAGTATAATATAACAGTAGAACATAGGTATAATACACAGGATATAGAACAATTTAATATAACAGTAGGACATACGTATAAAACAGGATATAGAACAATATCGTATAACAGTAGGACATACGTATAACAGAGAGGTAGGTATAACAGAGGATATAGAACAATATGATATAACAGTAGAACATAGGTATAACAGATGATATAGAACAATATAATATAACAGTAGGACATACGTATAACACATAGGATATAGAACAATATCATATAACAGTAGGTCATAGGTATAACACAGAGGATATAGAAACATATAATATAAGAGTAGGACATACGTATAACACAGAGGATATATAACGATATAATATAACAGTAGGACATAGGTATAACACAGAGGATATAGAAAAGTATAATATAACAGTAGAAGATAGGTATAACACAGAGGATATAGAACAGTTTAATATAACAGTACGACATACATATAACACAGAGGATATAGACAATATAATATAACAGTAGGACATACGTATAACAGAGGATATAGAACAATATAATGTAACAGTAGGACATACGTATAAAACAGAGGATATAGGACAATATTATATAACAGTAGAACATAGGTATAACACAGAGGATATAGAACAATTTAATATAACAGTAGGACATACGTATAAAACAGGACATAGGACAATATAATATAACAGTAGGACATACGTATAACAGAGAGGATATAGAACAGTATAATATAACAGAAGGACATACGTATAACACAGAGGATATAGAACAATATAATATAACAGTAGCACATAGTTATAACAGAGGATATAGAACAATATAATATAACAGTAGGAGATACGTATAACACAGAGGATATAGAACAATATAATATAACAGTAGGACATACGTATAACAGAGGATATAAAACAATATAATATAACAGTAGTACATACGCATAACACAGAGGATATACAACGATATAATATAACAGTAGGACATACGAATAACAAAGAGGATATAGAACAATATAATATAACAGTAGGACATACGTACAACACAGAAGATATAGAACAATATAATATAACAGTAGGAGATAGGTATAACACAGAGGATATAGAACAAAATAATATAACAGTAGGACATAGGTATAACACAGAGGATATAGAACAATATATTATAACAGTAGAACATAGGTATAACAGAGGATATAGAACAATATAATATAACAGTAGGACATAGGTATAACAGAGGATATAGAACAATATAATATAACGGTAGGACATGCGTATAACACATAGGATATAGAACAATATCATATAACAGTAGGACGTAGGTATAACACAGAGGATATAGAAGAGTATAATATAACAGTAGAACATAGGTATAACACAGAGTATATAGAACAATTTAATATAACAGTTGGACATACGTATAAAACAGGATATAGGACAATATAATATAACAGTAGCCCATACGCATAACACAGAGGATATAGAACAATATAATATAACAGTAGGACATACCTATAACAGAGAGGATATAGAACAATATAATATAACAGAAGGACATACGTATAACACAGAGGATATAGAACAATATAATATAACAGTAGGACATTTATATAACAGAGGATATAGAACAATATAATATAACAGTAGGAGATACGTATAACACAGAGGATATTGAACAATATAATATAACAGTAGGACATACGTATAACAGAGGATATAGAAAATATAATATAACAGTAGTACATACGCATAACACAGAGGATATAGAACAATATAATATAACAGTAGGACATACGTATAACAGAGAGGATATAGAACAATATAATATAACAGAAGGACATACGTATAACACAGAGGATATAGAACAATATAATATAACAGTAGGAGATACGTATAACACAGAGCATATAGAACAATATAATATAACAGTAGGACATACGTATAACACAGAGGATATAGAACAATATAATATAACAGTAGGACATAGGTATAACAGACGATATAGAAAAATATAATATAACAGTAAGACATACGTATAACACAGAGGATACAGATCAATATAGTATAACAGTAGGACGTACGTATAACACATAGGATATAGAACAATCTAATATAACAGTAGGACACACGTATAACAGAGGATATAGAACAATATAATATAACAGTAGGAGATACGTATAACACAGAGGATATAGAACAATATAATATAACAGTAGGACATACGTATAACACAGAGGATATAGAACAATATAATATAACAGTAGGGCAAACGTATAACACAGAGGATATAGAACAATATAGTATAACAGTAAGACATGCGTATAACACAGAGGATATAGAACAATATAATATAACAGTAGGACATAGTTATAACAGAGCATATAGAACAATATAATATAACAGTAGGACATACGTATAACACAGAGGATATAGAATAATATAATATAACAGTAGGATATAGGTATAAAACAGGATAGAAAATAATATAATAAAACTGTATGACATAGGTATAACACAGAGGATATACAACGATATAATATAACAGTAGGACATACGAATAACACAGAGGATATAGAACAATATAATATAACAGTAGGACATACGTATAACACAGAAGATATAGAACAATATAATATAACAGTAGGACATAGCTATAACAGAGGATATCGAACAATATAATATAACAGTAGGACATACGTATAACACAGAGGATATAGAATAATATAATATAACAGTAGGATATAGGTATAAAACAGAGGATAGAAAATAATATAATAAAACTGTATGACATAGGTATAACACAGAGGATATAGAAACATATAATATAAGAGTAGGACATACGTATAACACAGAGGATATACAACGATATAATATAACAGTAGGACATACGTATAACACAGAGGATATAGAAACATAATATAAGAGTAGGACATAGGTATAACACAGAGGATATAGAACAATATAATATAACAGTAAGATATGCGTATAAAACAGGATATAGGACAATATAATATAACGGTAGGACATACGTATAACACAGAGGATAAGGAACAATGTAATATAACAGTAGGACATACGTATAACACAGAGGATATAGAACAATATAATATAACAGTAGGACATAGGTATAACAGAGAGGATATAGAACAATATAATATAACAGTAGGACATACGTATAACACAGAGGATATAGAAACATAATATAACAGTAGGACATAGGTATAACAGAGGATATAGAACAATATAATATAACAGTAGGTCATAGGTATAACAGAGGATATCGAACAATATAATATAACAGTAGGACATACGTATAACACAGAGGATATAGAATAATATAATATAACAGTAGGACATAGGTATAACACAGAGGATATTGAAACATATAATATAACAGTAGGACATACGTATAACACAGAGGATATACAACGATATAATATAACTGTAGGACATACGAATAACACAGAGGATATAGAAGAGTATAATATATCAGTAGAAGATAGGTATAACACAGAGGATATAGAACAGTTTAATATAACAGTAGGACACACGTATAAAACAGGATATAGGACAATATTATATAACAGTAGGACATACGTATAACACAGAGGATATAGAACAATATAATATAACAGTAGGACATAGGTATAACAGAGGATATAGAACAATATAATATAACAGTAGTACATACGTATAACACAGAGAATATGGAACAATATAATATAACAGTAGGACATACGTATAACACAGAGGATATACAACGATATGATATAACAGTAGGACATACGAATAACACATAGGATATAGAACAATATAATATAGCAGTAGGGCATAGGTATAACAGAGGATATAGAACAATATAACATAACAGTAGGCATACGTATAACACAGAGGATATCGAACAATATAATATAACAGTAGGGCATAGGTATAACAGAGGATATAGAAAAATATAATATAACAGTAGGACATAGGTGTAACACAGAGGATATAGAACAATATTTTATAACAGTAGACATGCGTATAACACAGAGGATATAGAACAATATAATATAACAGTAGGGCATAGGTATAACAGAGGATATAGAACAATATAACATAACAGTAGGCATACGTATAACACAGAGGATATCGAACAATATAATATAACAGTAGGGCATAGGTATAACAGAGGATATAGAAAAATATAATATAACAGTAGGACATAGGTGTAACACAGAGGATATAGAACAATATAATATAACAGTAGACATGCGTATAACACAGAGGATATAGAACAATATAATATAACAGTAGGACATAGGTATAACACAGGGGATATAGAACAATATAATATAATAGTAGGCATACGTATAACACAGAGGATATAGAACAATATATTATAACAGTAGAACATAGGTATAACAGTGGATATAGAACAATATAATATAACAGTAGGATATAGGTATAACAGAGGATATAGAACAATATAATATAACAGTAGGACATACGTATAACACATAGGATTAGAAAAATATCATATAACAGTAGGACATAGGTATAACATAGAGGATATAGAAACATATAATATAAGAGTAGGACATACGTATAACAAAGAGGATATACAACGATATAACATAACAGTAGGACATACGTATAACACAGAGGATATAGAATAATATAATATAACAGTAGGACATAGGTATAAAACAGAGGATAGAAAATAATATAATTAAACAGTATGACATAGGTATAACACAGAGGATATAGAACAATTTAATATAACAGTAGGACATACGTATAAAACAGGATACAGGACAATATAATATAACAGTAGGACATATGCATAAAACAGAGGATATAGAACAATATGATATAACAGTAGGACATACGTATAACAGAGAGGATAAAGAACAATATAATATAACAGAAGGACATACGTATAACACAGAGGATATAGAACAATATAATATAACAGTAGGACATAGGTATAACAGAGAATATAGAACAATATAATATATCAGTAGGAGATACGTTTAACACAGAGGATATAGAACAATATAATATAACAGTAGGACATACGTATAATAGAGCATATAGAACAATATAATATAACAGTAGTACATACGCATAACACAGAGGATATAGAACAATATAATATAACAGTAGGACATACGTATAACAGAGAGGATATAGAAAAATATAATATAACAGAAGGACATACGTATAACACAGAGGATATAGAACAATATAATAAAACAGAAGGACATACGTATAACACAGAGGATATAGAACAATATAATAAAACAGTAGGAGATACGTATAACACAGAGGATATAGAACAATATAATATAACAGTAGGACATACGTATAACACAGAGGATATAGAACAATATAATATAACAGTAGGACATAGGTATAACAGAGGATAAAGAACAATATAATATAACAGTAGGACATACGTATAACACAGAGAATACAGATCAATATAATATAACAGTAGGACATAACGTATAACACAGAGGATATAGAACAATATAATATAACAGTAGGACATACGTATAACAGAGGATATAGAACAATATAATATAACAGTAGCAGATACGTATAACACGGAGGATATAGAACAATATAATATAACAGTAGGACATAGGTATAACAGAGGATATAGAACAATATAATATAACAGTAGGACATAGTTATAACAGAGGATATAGAACAATATAATATAACAGTAGGACATACGTATAACACAAAGGATATAGAAAAATATAATATAACAGTAGGATATAGGTATAAAACACAGGATAGAAAATAATATAATAAAACTGTATGACATAGGTATAACACAGAGGATATAGAACAATATAATATAACAGTAGGACATACGTATAACATAGAGGATATAGAACAATATAATATAACAGAAGGACATACGTATAACATAGAGGATATAGAACCATATAATCTAACAGTAGGACATAGGTATAAAAGAGGATATAGAACAATATAATATAACAGTAGGACATACGTATAACACAGAGGATATAGAACAATATATTATAACAGTAGGACATAGGTATAACACAGAGGATATAGAACGATATAATATAACAGTAGGACACAGGTATAACAGAGGATATAGAACAATATAAGATAACAGTAGGACATGCGTATAACACAGAGGATATAGAACAATATAATATAACAGGAGGACATAGGTATAAAACAGAGGATATAGAACAATATAATATAACAGTATAATATAAGAAAGGTATAACACAGAGGATATAAAACAATATAATATAACAGTAGGACATACGTATAACACAGAAGATATAGAACAATATATTTTTACAGTAGGACATAGATATAACGGAGGATATAGAACAATATGAGATAACAGTAGGGCATGCGTATAACACAGAGGATATAGAACAATATAATATAACAGTAGGACATAAGTATAAAACAGAGGATATATAATAATATAATATAACAGTAGGACATACGCATAACACAGAAGATATAGAACAATATAATATAACCGTAGGAAATACGTATAACACACAGGATATAGAACAATATAATATTACAGTAGGAAATAGGTATAACAGAGGATATAGAACAATATAATATAACAGTAAATTATAGGTATAACAGAGGACATAGAACAATATAATATAACAGTAGGATTTAGGTATAACAGAGGATATAGAACAGTATATTATAACAGTAGGACATAGGTATAACACAGAGGATATAGAACAATATAATATAACAGTAGGACATAGTAATAACAGAGGATATAGAACAATATCATATAACATTAGGACATACGTATAACAGAGGATATAGAACAATATAATATAACAGTATTACATACGTATAACACAGGGGATATAGAACAATATAATATAACAGTAGGACATAGGTATAATAGAGGATATAGAACAATATAATATAACAGTAGGACATACGTATGACAGAGGATATAGAACAATATAATATAACAGTACGATATAGGTATAACAGAGGATATAGAACAATATAATATAACAGTATTGCATACGTATAACACAGGGGATATAGAGCAATATAATATAACAGTAGGACATAGGTATAACACAGAGGATATAGAACAATATAATATAACAGTAGGACATATGTATAACACGGAGGATATAGAACAATATAATATAACAGTATAATATAACATAGGTATAACACAGAGGATATTGAACAATATATTATAACAGTAGGACATAGGTATAATAAAGGATATAGAATAATATAATATAAAATTAGGACATACGTATAACAGAGAGGATATAGAACAATATATTATAACAGTAGGACATAGGTATAACATAGAGGATATAGAAATATATAATATAACAGTAGGACATATGTATAGCACGGAGGATATAGAACAATATAATATAACAGTAGGACACAGGTATAACAAGGGATATAGAACAATATAATATAACTGTACGATATAGGTATAACAGAGGATATAGAACAATATAATTTTACAGTAGGACATAGATATAACAGAGGATATAGAACAATAGAAGATAACAGTAGGACATGCGTATAACACCGAGGATATAGAACAATATAATATAACAGTAGGACATAGGTATAACACAGATGATATAAAATAATATAATATAACAGTAGGTCATACAGAAGATATAGAACAATATTTTATGACAGTAGGACATACGTATAACACAGAGGATATAGAACAATATAATATTACAGTAGGATATAGGTATAACAGAGGATATAGAACATTATAATATAACAGTAAATTATAGGTATAACAGAGGATATAGAACAATATAATATAACAGTAGGATATAGGTATAACAGAGGATATAGAACAATATAATATAACAGTAGGATATAGGTATAACAGAGGATATAGAACAATATAATATAACAGTGGGACATACGTATAACACGGAGGATATAGAACAATATAACATAACAGGTGGACATAGGTATAACACAGAGGATATCGAACAATATAATATAACAGTAGGACATACGTATAACACGGAGGATATAGAACAATATAATATAACAGTGGGACATACGTATAACACATAGGATATAGAACAATATAATATAACAGTAGAACATACGTATAACAGAGGATATAGGACAATATATTATAACAGTAGGACATAGGTATAACACAGAGGATATAGAACAATATAATATAACAGTATGACATAGCTATAACAGAGAGGATATAGAACAATATAATATAACAGTAGAACATACGTATAACACAGAAGATATAGAACAATATAATATAACAGTCGGACACAGGTATAACACAGAGGATATAGAAAAATATAATATAACAGTATGACATAGGTATAACACAGAGGATATTGAACAATTTAATATAACAGTAGGACATACGTATAAAACAGAGGATATAGGAAATATTATATAACAGTAGGACATACGTATAACACAGAGGATATAGAACAATATAATATAACCGTAGGACATAGGTATAACAGAGGATATAGAACAATATAATATAACAGTAGGACATACGTATAACACAGAGGATAAAGAACAATATAATATAACAGTAGGACATACGTATAACACAGAGGATATAGAACAATATAATATAACAGTAGGACATACGTATAACACAGAAGATATAGAACAATATAATATAACAGTAGAACGTACGTATAACAGAAGATATAGAACAATATAATATAACAGTAGAACGTACGTATAACAGAGGATATAGAACAATATAATATAACAGTAAAACACAGATATAACAGGGGATATAGAACAATAAAATATGACAGTAGGATATAGGTATAACAGAGGATATAGAACAATACAAGATAACAGTAGGACATGCGTATAACACAGTGCATATAGAACAATATAATATAACAGTAGGACATACGCATAACACAGAAGATATAGAACAATATAATATAACCATAGGACATACGTATAACACAGAGGATATAGAACAATATAATATTACAGTCAATTATAGGTATAACAGAGGATATAGCATAATATAATAGAACAGTAGGATATAGGTATAACAGAGGATATAGAACAATATAATATAACAGTAAATTATAGGTATAACAGAGGATATAGAACAATATAATATAACAGTAGGATATAGGTATAACAGAGGATATAGAACAATATAATATAACAGTAAATTATAGGTATAACAGAGGATATAGAACAATATAACATAACAGTAGTATATAGGTATAACAGAGGATATAGAACAATATAATATAACAGTAGGACATAGGTATAACACAGAGTATATAGAACAATATAATATAAAAGTAGGACATACGTATAACAGAGGATATAGAACAATATCATATAACAGTATTACATACGTATAACACAGGGGATATAGAACAATATAATATAACCGTAGGACATAGGTATAATAGAGGATATAGAACAATATAATATAACAGTAGGACATACGTATAAAAGAGGATATAGAACAATATAATTTAACAGAAGGACATAGGTATAACACAGAGGATATAGAACAATATAATATAACAGTAGTAGATTGGTATAACATAGAGGATATAGAACAATATAATATAACAGTAGGACATACCTATAACACAGAGGATATAGAACAATGTAACATAACAGTATTACATAGGTATAACACAGAGTATATAGAACAATACAATATAACAGTAGGACATACGTATAACACGGAGGATATAGAACAATATAATATAGCAATAGGACATACGTATAACACAGAGGATATAGAACAATATAATATAACAGTTGGACATAGGTATAACAAAGGATATAGAACAATATAATATAAATGTAGGACATACGTATAACAGAGAGGATATAGAATTATTTAATATAACAGAAGGACGTACGTATAACAGAGGATATAGAACAATATAATATAACAGTAGGATATAGGTATAGCACGGGAGATATAGAACAATATAATATAACAGTAGGAGATAGGTATAACACAGAGGATATAGAACAATATAATATAACAGTAGAACATACGTATAACACGGTAGATATAGAACAATATAATATAACAGTAGAACATACGTATAACAGAGGATATAGTACAATATAATATAACAGTAGGACATACGTATAACACAGAAGATATAGAACAATATAATATAACAGTAGAACATACGTATAACAGAGGATATATAACAATATAATTTTACAGTTGGACATAAATAAAACAGAGGATATAGAACAATATCAGATAACAGTAGGACATGCTTAAAACACAGAGGATATAGAACAATATAATATAACAGTAGGACATAGGTATAACATAGAGGATATAAAATAATATAATATAACAGTAGGACGAACGCATAACACAGTAGATATAAACAATATAATATAACCGTAGGACATACGTATAACACAGAGAATATAGAACAATATAATATTACAGTAGGATATAGGTATAACAGAGGATATAGAACAATATAATATAACAGTAAATTATAGGTATAACAGAGGATATAGAACAATATAATATAACAGTAGGACATACGTATAACACGGAGGATATACAACAGTATAATATAACAATAGGACATACGTATAACACAGAGGATATAAAACAATATAATATAACAGTAGGATATAGGTATAGCACGGGGGATATAGAACAATATAATATAACAGTAGGAGATAGGTATAACGCAGAGGATATAGAACAATATAATATAACAGTAGAACATACGTATAACAGAGGATATAGAACAATATAATTTTACAGTTGGACATAGATATAACAGAGGATATAGAACAATATCAGATAACAGTAGGACATGCTTATAACACAGAGGATATAGAACAATATAATATAGCAGTAGCACATAGGTATAACACAGAGGATACAAAATAATATAATATAACAGTAGGACGAACGCATAGGACAGAATATATAAACAATATAATATAACCGTAGGACATAAGTATAACACAGAGAATATAGAACAATATAATATTACAGTAGGATATTGGCATAACAGAGGATATAGAACAATATAATTTAACAGAAGGATATAGGTATAACACGGAGGTTATAGAATAATATAATATAACAGTAGGAGATTGGTATAACAGAGGATATAGAACAACATAATATAACAGTAGGACATACGTATAACACAGAGGATATAGAACAATATAACATAACAGTATTACATAGGTATAACACAGTGTATATAGAACAGTATAATATAATAGTAGGACATACGTATAACACGGAGGATATAGAACAATATAATATAACAATAGGACATATGTATAACACAGAGGATATAGAACAATATAATATAACAGTAGGACATAGGTATAACAAAGGATATAGAACAATATAATATAAATGTAGTACATACGTATAACAGAGAGGATATAGAACAATATATTGTAACAGTAGGACATAGGTTTAACATAGAGGATATAGAACAATATAATATAACAGAAGGACATACGTATAACATAGAGGATATAGAACCATATAATCTAACAGTAGGACATAGGTATAACAGAGGATATAGAACAATATAATATAACTGTAGGACATACGTATAACACAGAGGATATAGAACAATATATTATAACAGTAGGACATAGGTATAACACAGAGGATATAGAAATATATAATATGACAGTAGGACATACGTATAACACAGAGGATATAGAACGATATAATATAACAGTAGGACATATGTATAGCACGGAGGATATAGCACAATATAATATAACAGTAGGACACAGGTATAACAGGGGATATACAACAATATAATATAACAGTAGGATATAGGTATAACAGAGGATATAGAACAATATAATTTTACAGTAGGACATAGATATAACAGAGGATATAGAACAATATAAGATAACAGTAGGACATGCGTATAACACAGAGGATATAGAACAATATAATATAACAGTACGACATACGTATAACACAGAGGATATAAAATAATATAATATAACAGTAGGACATAGGCATAAAACAGAAGATATAGAACAATATAATATAACAGTAGGACATACGTATAACAGAGGATATAGAACAATATAATATAGCATTAAATATAGGTATAACAGAGGATATAGAACAATATACTATAACAGTAGGATATAGGTATAACAGAGGATATAGAACAATATAATATAACAGTAGGACATAGGTATAACAGAGGATATAGAACAATATCATATAACATTAGGACATACGTATAACAAAGGATATAGAACAATATAATATAACAGTATTACATACGTATAACACAGGGGATATAGAACACTATAATATAACAGTAGGACATAGGCATAATAGAGGATATAGAACAATATAATATAACAGTAGGACATACGTATAACAGAGGATATAGAACAATATAATTTAACAGAAGGACATAGGTATAACACAGAGGATATAGAACAATATAATATAACAGTAGGAGATTGGTATAACATAGAGGATATACAACAATATAATATAACAGTAGGACATACGTATAAACCAGAGGATATAAAACAATATAACATAACAGTATTACATAGGTATAACACAGAGTATATAGAACAATATAATATAACAGTAGGACATACGTATAACACGGAGGATATAGAACAATATAATATAACAATAGGACATACGTATAACACAGAGGATATAGAACAATATAATATAACAGTAGGACATAGGTATAACAAAGGTTTTTAAACAATATAATATAAATGTAGGACATACGTATAACAGAGAGGATATAGAACAATATATTATAACAGTAGGACATACGTATAACAGAGGATATAGAGCAATATAATATAACAGTAGGACATACACGTATATCCTCTGTGTTATGCGTATGTACTTCTGTTATATTATAAGGTTCTATATCCTCTGTTATACCTATGTCCTTCTTATATATTATATTGTTCTATATCCACTGTGTTATACGTATGTCCTACTGTTTTATTATATTGTTCTATATCCTATGTTATACCTGTGACCTACTGTTATATTATATTGTTCTATATCCTCTGAGTTATACCTATGTCCTACAGTTATATTATATTGTTCTATATCTTCTGTTATACCTATGTCCTACTTATATATTATATTGATCTATATCCTCTGTGTTATACGTATGTCCTACTGCTATATTATATTGTTCTATATCCTCTGTTATACGTATGTCGTACTGTTATATTATACTGTTCTATATCCTCTGTGTTATACCTATAGCCTACTGTTATATTATATTGTTCTATATCCTCTGTTATACGTATGTCCTGCTGTTATAATATATTGTTCTATATCCTCTGTTTTATACGTATGTGCTACTGTTATATTATACTGTTCTATATCCTCTGTTATACCTATGTCCTACTGTTATATTATATTGTCCTATATCCTCTGTGTTATACCTATGTTTTACTGTTATATTATATTGTTCTATATCCTCTGTGTGATACCTATGTCCTACTGTTATATTATATTGTTCTATATCCTCTGTGTTATACGTATGTACTAATGTTATATTATATTGTTCTATATCCTCTGTGTTATACCTAAGTTCTACTGTTATATTATATTGTTCTATATCCTCTGTGTTATACCTATATCCTACTGTTATATTATATTGTTCTATATCCTCTGTTATTACTATGTCCTACTGTTATATTATATTGTTCTATATCCGCTGTGTTATACATATATCCTACTGTTATATTATATTGTTCTATATCCTCTGTGATATACCTATCTTCTACTGTTATATTATATTGTCCTATATCCTCTGTGTTATACGTATGTCCTACCGTTATATTAAATTATTCTATATCCTCTGTGTTATACGTATGTCCTACTGTTATATTCTATTGTTCTATGTCCTATGTGTTATACGAATGTCCTACTGGTATTTTATATTGTACTATATCCTCAGTGTTATACGGATGTCCTACTGTTATATTATATTGTTCTATATCCTCTAAGTTATACGTATGTCCTACTGTTATATTATATTGTTCTATATCCTCTGTTTTACCTATATCCTACTGTTATATTATATTGTTCTATATCCTCTATTATACCTGTGTCCTACTGTTATATTATATTGTTCTATATCCTTTGTGTTATACCTATGTCCTACTGTTATATTATATAGTGCTATATCTTCTGTGTTATACGTATGTCCTACTGTTATATTATATTGTTCTATATCCTCTGTGTTATACCTATGTCCTACTGCTATATTATATTGTTCTATATCCTCTGTGTTATACATATGTCCTACTTTTATATTGTATTGTTCTATATCCTCTGTGTTATACCTATGTCCTACTGTTATATTATATTGTTATATATCCTCTGTTATACATATGTCCTACTGTTATATTATATTGTTCTATATCCTCTGTATTATATGTACGTCCGACTGTTATATTATATAGTTATATATCCTTCTGTGTTATACGTATGTCCTACTATTATATTATATTGTTCTATATCATCTGTGTTATACCTATGTTATATAATATTGTTCTTTATCCTCTGTCATACCTATATCATACTGTTATATTATATTGTTCTATATCTTCTGTGTTATACGTATGTCTACTGTTATATTATATTGTAGTATATCCTCTGTGTTATACATATGCCTACTGTTATATTATATTGTTCTAAATCCTCTGTTATAGCTATATCGTAGTGTTATATTATATTGTTCTAGATCTTCTGTGTTATACGTATGTCCTACAGTTAAATTATATTGTTCTATATCTTCTGTGTTCTACGTATGTACTACTGTTATATTATATTGTTCTATATCCTCTGTTATACCTATATCCCACTGTTATATTATATTGTTCTATATCCTCTGCTATAACTATATCCTACTGTTATATTATATTGTTCTATATCCTCCGTGTTATACGTATGTCCTACTGTTATATTATATTGTTCTATATCCTCTGTGTTATACCTATGTCCTACTGCTATATTATATTGTTCTACATCCTCTGTGTTATACGTATGTAATACTGTTATATTATATTGTTCTATATCCTCTGTTATACGTATGTCATACTGTTACATTATATTGTTCTATATCCTCTGTTATACCTATGCCCTACTGTTATATTATATTGTTCTATATTCTATGTGTTATACGTATGTACTACTGTTATATTATATTGTTCTATATCCTCTGTGTTATACCTATGTCCTACTGTTATATCATATTGTTCTATATCCTCTATTATACCTGTGTCCTACTGTTATATTATATTGTTCTATATCCTCTGTGTTATACCTATGTCCTACTGTTATATTATATTGTTCTATATCTTCTCTGTTATACGTATGTCCTACTGATATATTATATTGTTCTATATCCTTTGTGTTATACGTATGTAATACTGTTATATTATATTGTTCTATATCCTCTGTTATACGTATGTCCTAATGTTATACAATATTGTTCTATATCCTCTGTTATACCTATGTCCTACTTTTATATTATATTGTTCTATATCCTCTGTGTTATACGTATGTCTTACTGTTATATTATATTATTCTATATCCTCTGTCATACATATATCCTACTGTTATATTATACTGTTCTATATCCTCTGTATTATAACTTTCTCCTACTGTTATATTATATTGTTCTATATCCTGTTATACCTATATCCTACTGTTATACTATATTGTTCTATATCCACTGTTATAGCTATATCCTACTGTTATATAATATTGTTCTATATCCTCTGAGTTATACGTATGTCCTACTGTTATATTATATTGTCCTATATCTTCTGTGTTATGCGTATGTACTACTGTTGTATTATATTTTTTATATCCTCTGTGTTATACCTATGTCCGACTGTTATATTATATTGTTCTAAATCCTCTGTTATACCTATATCCTACTGTTATATTATATTGTTCTATATCTTCTGTGTTATATGTATGTCCTACTGTTATATTATATTGTTCTATATCCTCTGTTATACCTATATCCTACTGTTATATTATATTGTTCTATATCCTCTGTGTTATACCTTTCTCCTACTGTTATATTATATTGTTCTATATCCTCTGTTATACCTATATCCTACTGTTATATTATATTGTTCTATATCCTCTATTATACCTGTGTCCTACTGTTATATTATATTGTTCTATATCCTCTGTGTTATACCTATGTCCTACTGTTATATTATATAATTCTATATCTTCTGTGTTATACGTATATCCTACTGATATATTATATTGTTCTATATCCTCTGTGTTATACCTATGTCCTACTGTTATATTATATTGTTATATATCCTCTGCTATACGGATGTCCTACTGTTATATTATATTGTTCTATATCCTCTGTATTATACGTATGTCCGACTGTTATATTATATTGTTCTATATCATCTGTGTTATACCTATGTTATATTATATTGTCCTTTATCCTCTGTTATACCTATATCATACTGTTATATTATATTGTTCTATATCTTCTGTGTTATACGTATGTCTACTGTTATATTATATTGTACTATATCTTCTGTGTTATACATATGCCTACTGTTATATTATATTGTTCTAAATCCTCTGTTAAAGCTATATCGTACTGTTATCTCATATTGTTCTATATCTTCTGTGTTCTACGTATGTACTACTGTTATATTATATTGGTCTATATCCTCTGATATACCTATATCCCACTGTTATATTATATTGTTCTATATGCTCTGCTATACCTATATCCTACTGTTATATTATATTGTTCTATATCCTCCGTGTTATACGTATGTCCTACTGTTATATTATATTGTTCTATATCCTCTGTGTTATACGTATGTAATACTGTTATATTATATTATTTTATATCCTCTGTTATACGCATGTCCTAATGTTATACGATATTGTTCTATATCCTCTGCTATACCTATGTCCTACTGTTATATTATATTGTTCTATATCCTCTGTGTTATACGTATGTCCTACTGTTATATTATATTGTTATATATCCTCTGTTATACTTATATCCTACAGTTATATTATATTGTTCTATATCCTCTGTGTTATACCTTTCTCCTACTGTTATATTATATTGTTCTATATCCCCTGTGTTATACCTTTCTCCTACTTATATATTATATTGGTCTATATCCTCTGTTATACCTATGTCCTACTGTTATATTACATTGTTCTATATCCTCTGTGTTATACGTATGTCCTACTGTTATATTACAATGTTCTATATCCTCTGTGTTATACGTATGTCCTACTGTTATATTATATTGTTCTATATCTTTTGTGTTATACCTATGTCCTACTGTTATATTATATTGGTCTATATCCTCTGTGTTATACGTATGTCCTTCTGTTATATTATATTGTTCTATATCTTCTGTGTTATACCTATGTCCTACTGTTATATTATATTGTTCTATATCCTCTGTGTTATAAGTATGTCCTACTGTTATATTATATTGTTCTATATCCACTGTTATACCTATATCCTACTGTTATATTATATTGTTCTATATCCTCTGTGTTATACCTTTCTCCTACTTATATATTATATTTGTCTATATCCTCTGTTATACCTATGTCCTACTGTTATATTACATTGTTCTATATCCTCTGTGTTATACGTATGTCCTACTGTTATATTATATTGTTCTATATCTTCTGTGTTATATGTATGTCCTACAGTTATATTATATTGTTCTATATCCTCTGTGTTATACCTTTTTCCTACTGTTATATTATATTGTTATATATCCTCTGTTATACCTATATCCTATTGTTATATTATATTGTTCTATATCCTCTGTGTTATACGTATGTCCTACTGTTATATTATATTGTTCTATATCTTCTGTGTTATACCTATGTCCTACTGTTATATTATATTATTCTATATCCTCTGTGTTATACGTATGTCCTACTGTTATATTATATTGTTCTATATCCTCTGTTATACCTATGTCCTACTGTTATATTACATTCTTCTATATCCTCTGTGTTATACCTATGTCCTACTGTTATAATATATTGTTCTATATCTTCTGTGTTATACCTATGTACTACTGTTATATTATATTGGTCTATATCCTCTGATATACCTATATCCCACTTTTATATTATATTGTTCTATATGCTCTGCTATACCTATATCCTACTGTTATATTATATTGTTCTATATCCTCCGTGTTATACGTATGTCCTACTATTATATTATATTGTTCTATATCCTCTGTGTTATACGTATGTAATACTGTTATATTATATTATTTTATATCCTCTGTTATACGCATGTCCTAATGTTATACGATATTGTTCTATATCCTCTGCTATACCTATGTCCTACTGTTATATTATATTGTTCTATATCCTCTGTGTTATACGTATGTCCTACTGTTATATTATATTGTTATATATCCTCTGTTATACCTATATCCTACAGTTATATTATATTGTTCTATATCCTCTGTGTTATACCTTTCTCCTACTGTTAGATTATATTGTTCTATATCCTCTGTTATACATATATCCTACTGTTATGTTATATTGTTCTATATCCTCTGTTATACCTATATCCTACTGTTATATTATATTGTTCTATATCCTCTGAGTTATACGTATGTCCTACTGTTATATTATATTGTTCTATACCTATGTCCTACTGTTATATTATATTGTTCTATATCTTCTGTGTTATGCGTATGTCCTACTGTTATATTATATTATTTTATATCCTCTGTGTTATACCTATGTCCGACTGTTAAAATATATTGTTCTAAATCCTCTGTGTTATACGTATGTCCCACTGTTATATTATATTGTTCTGTGTCATACATATATCCTACTGTTATATTATATTGTTCTATAACCACTGTGTTATACGTTTGTCCTACTGTTATATTATTTTGTTCTATATCTTCTGTTATACCTATATCCTACTGTTATATTATATTGTTTATATCTTCTGTGTTATGCGTATGTCCTACTGTTATATTATATTATTTTATATCCTCTTTGTTATACCTATGTCCGACTGTTATATTATATTGTTCTATATCCTCTGTGTTATACGTATTTCCTACTATTATATAATATTGTTCTATATCCTGTGTGTTATACCTATGTCCTACTTTTATATTATATTGTTCTTTATCCTGTGTTATACCTATATCATACTGTTATATTATATTGTTCTATAACTTCTGTGTTATACGTATGTCTACTATTATATTATATTGTTCTATATGCTCTGTTATACCTATATCCTACTGTTATATTATATTGTTCTATATCCTCTGTGTTATACCTATGTCCTACTGTTATATTATATTGTTATTTATCCTCTGTTATACCTATATCATACTGTTATATTATATTGTTCTATATCCTCTGTTATACTTATATCTTACTGTTATATTATATTGTTATATATCCTCTGTTATACCTATGTCCTACTGTTATATTATATTGTTCTATATCCTCTGTGTTATACCTATGTCCTACTGTTATATTATATTGTTCTATATCTTCTGTGTTATACCTATGTCCTACTGTTATATTATATTGTTCTATATCCTCTGTGTTATACGTATGTCCTACTGTTATATTATATTGTTCTATATTCACTGTTATACCTATATCCTACTGTTATATTATATTGTTCTATATCCTCTGTGTTATACCTTTCTCCTACTGTTATATTATATTGTTATATATCCTCTGTTATACCTATATCCTATTGTTATATTATATTGTTCTATATCCTCTGTGTTATACCTATGTCCTACTGTTATATTATATTGTTCTATATCCTCTGTGTTATACGTATGTCCTACTGTTATATTATATTGTTCTATATCTTCTGTGTTATACCTATGTCCTACTGTTATATTATATTGTTCTATATCCTCTGTGTTATACGTATGTCCTACTGTTATATTATATTGTTCTATATCCTCTGTTATACCTATGTCCTACTGTTATATTACATTCTTCTATATCCTCTGTGTTATACCTATGTCCTACTGTTATAATATATTGTTCTATATCTTCTGTGTTATACCTATGTACTACTGTTATATTATATTGGTCTATATCCTCTGATATACCTATATCCCACTGTTATATTATATTGTTCTATATGCTCTGCTATACCTATATCCTACTGTTATATTATATTGTTCTATATCCTCCGTGTTATACGTATGTCCTACTGTTATAATATATTGTTCTATATCCTCTGTGTTATACGTATGTAATACTGTTATATTATATTATTTCATATCCTCTGTTATACGCATGTCCTAATGTTATACGATATTGTTCTATATCCTCTGCTATACCTATGTCCTACTGTTATATTATATTGTTCTATATCCTCTGTGTTATACGTATGTCCTACTGTTATATTATATTGTTATATATCCTCTGTTATACCTATATCCTACAGTTATATTATATTGTTCTATATCCTCTGTGTTATACCTTTCTCCTACTGTTATATTATATTGTTCTATATCCTCTGTTATACATATATCCTACTGTTATGTTATATTGTTCTATATCCTCTGTTATACCTATATCCTACTGTTATATTATATTGTTCTATATCCTCTGAGTTATACGTATGTCCTACTGTTATATTATATTGTTCTATACCTATGTCCTACTGTTATATTATATTGTTCTATATCTTCTGTGTTATGCGTATGTCCTACTGTTATATTATATTATTTTATATCCTCTGTGTTATACCTATGTCCGACTGTTAAAATATATTGTTCTAAATCCTCTGTGTTATACGTATGTCCCACTGTTATATTATATTGTTCTGTGTCATACATATATCCTACTGTTATATTATATTGTTCTATAACCACTGTGTTATACGTTTGTCCTACTGTTATATTATTTTGTTCTATATCTTCTGTTATACCTATATCCTACTGTTATATTATATTGTTTATATCTTCTGTGTTATGCGTATGTCCTACTGTTATATTATATTATTTTATATCCTCTTTGTTATACCTATGTCCGACTGTTATATTATATTGTTCTATATCCTCTGTGTTATACGTATGTCCTACTATTATATAATATTGTTCTATATCCTGTGTGTTATACCTATGTCCTACTTTCATATTATATTGTTCTTTATCCTGTGTTATACCTATATCATACTGTTATATTATATTGTTCTATAACTTCTGTGTTATACGTATGTCTACTATTATATTATATTGTTCTATATGCTCTCTTATACCTATATCCTACTGTTATCTTATATTGTTCTATATCCTCTGTGTTATACCTATGTCCTACTGTTATATTATATTGTTATTTATCCTCTGTTATACCTATATCATACTGTGATATTATATTGTTCTATATCCTCTGTTATACATATGTCCTACTGTTACATTATATTGTTCTATATCCTCTGATATACCTGTGTTCTACTGTTATATTATATTGTTCTATGTCCTCTGTGTTATACCTATATGCCACTGTTATATTATATTGTTCTGTGTTATACATATATCCTACTGTTATATTATATTGTTCTATATCCACAGTGTTATACGTTTGTCCTACTGTTATATTATATTGTTCTATATCTTCTGTTATACCTATTTGCTACTGTTATATTATATTGTTTATATCTTCTGTGTTATGCGTATGTCCTACTGTTATATTATATTATTTTATATACTCTGTGTTATACCTATGTCCGACTGTTATATTATATTGTTCTATATCCTCTGTCTTATACGTATGTCCTACTATTATATAATATTGTTCTATATCCTGTTTGTTATACCTATGTCCTACTTTTATATTATATTGTTCTTTATCCTCTGTTATACCTATATCATACTGTTATATTATATTGTTCTATAACTTCTGTGTTATACGTATGTCTACTATTATATTATATTGTTCTATATCCTCGGTTATACCTATATCCTACTGTTATATTATATTGTTCTATATCCTCTGTTATACTTATATCTTACTGTTATATTATATTGTTATATATCCTCTGTTATACCTATGTCCTACTGTTATATTATATTGTTCTATATCCTCTGTGTTATTCTTATGTCCTACTGTTATATTATATTGTTATATATCCTCTGTGTATACCTATGTCCTACTGTTATATTATATCATTCTATATCCTCCGTATTTTACATATGTCCTACTGTTATCTTATATTATTCTATATCCTCTGTTATACCTATATCCTACTGTTATATTATATTGTTCTATATTCTCTGTGTTATACGTATGTCCTACTGTTATATTATATTGTTCTATATCTTCTGTGTTATACGTATGTACTACAGTTATATTATATTGTTCTATATCCTCTGTTATACCTATATCCTACTGTTATATTATATTGTTCTATATCCTCCGTGTTATACGTATGTCCTACTGCTATATTATATTGTTCTATATCCTCTGTTATACGTATGTCCTAATGTTATACTTTATTGTTCTATATACTCTGTTATACCTATATCCTACAGTTATATTATATTGTTCTATATCCTCTGTTATACCTATCTCCTACTGTTATATTATATTGTTCTATATCCTCAGTTATACCTTAGTGTAGATCCTACTTTTATATTATATTGTTCTATATCCTCTGTTATACCTTAGTGTAGATCCTACTTTTATATTATATTGTTCTATATCCTCTGTTATACCTATGTTCTACTGTTATATTATATTGTTCTATATCTTCTGTGTAATACGTATGTCCTACTGTTATATTATATTGTTCTATATCCTCTGCTATACCTATGTCCTTCTGTTATATTATATTGTTCTATATCTTTTGTGTTATACGTATGTCCTACTGTTATATTATATTGTTCTATATCCTCTGTGTTATACATATGTCCTACTTTTATATTATATTGTTCTATATCGTCTGTGTTATACCTATGTCCTACTGTTATATTATTTCGTTCTATGTCCTCTGTGTTATACCTATGTCCTACTGTTATATTATATTGTTCTATATCCTCTGTTATACGTATGTCCTACTGTTATATTAAATTGTTCTATATCCTCTGTGTTATACGTATATCCTAAAGTTATATTATATTGTTCTATATCCTCTTTGTTATACGTATGTCCTACTATTATATAAGATTGTTCTATATCCTGTGTGTTATACCTATGTCCTACCTTTATATTATATTTTCTTTATCCTCTGTTATACCTATATCATACTGTTATATTATATTGTTCTATAACTTCTGTGTAATACGTATGTCTACTATTATAATATATTGTTCTATATCCTCTGTTATACCTATATCCTACTGTTATATTATATTGTTATATATCCTCTGTCATAACTATGTCCTACGCTTATATTATATTGTTCTATATCCTCTGTTATACCTATATCCTACTGTTATATTATATTGTTCTACATCCTCCGTGTTATACGTATGTCCTACTGTTATATTATATTGTTCTATATCCTCTGTGTTATACCTATGTCCTACTGTTATATTATGTTGTTCTATATCCTCTGTGTTATGCGTATGTAATACTGTTATATTATATTGTTCTATATCCTCTGTTATACGTATGTCCTAATGTTATACTTTATTGTTCTATATCCTCTGTTATACCTATATCCTACAGTTATATTATATTGTTCTATATCCTCTGTTATACCTATCTCCTACTGTTATATTATATTGTTCTATATCCTCTGATATAGCTGTGTTCTACTGTTATATTATATTGTTCTATATCCTCTGTGTTATACGTATGTCCTACTGTTATATTATATTGTTCTATATCCTCTGTTATACGTATGTCCTACTGTTACATTATATTGTTCTATATCCTCTGATATAGCTGTGTTCTACTGTTATATTATAGTGTTCTATATCCTCTGTGTTATACGTATGTCCTACTGTTATATTGTATTGTTCTATATCCTCTGTTATACATATGTCCTACTGTTACATTATATTGTTCTATATCCTCTGATATACCTGTGTTCTACTGTTATATTATATTGTTCTATGTCCTCTGTGTTATACCTATATCCCACTGTTATATTATATTGTTCTGTGTTATACATATATCCTACTGTTATATTATATTGTTCTATATCCACTGTGTTATACGTTTGTCCTACTGTTATATTATATTGTTCTATATCTTCTGTTATACCTATATGCTACTGTTATATTATATTGTTTATATCTTCTGTGTTATGCGTATGTCCTACTGTTATATTATATTATTTTATATACTCTGTGTTATACCTATGTCCGACTGTTATATTATATTGTTCTATATCCTCTGTGTTATACGTATGTCCTACTATTATATAATATTGTTCTATATCCTGTGTGTTATACCTATGTCCTACTTTTATATTATATTGTTCTTTATCCTCTGTTATACCTATATCATACTGTTATATTATATTGTTCTATAACTTCTGTGTTATACGTATGTCTACTATTATATTATATTGTTCTATATCCTCGGTTATACCTATATCCTACTGTTATATTATATTGTTATATATCCTCTGTTATACCTATGTCCTACGGTTATATTATATTGTTCTATATCCTCTGTTATACGTATGTCCTACTGTTATATTATATTGTTATTTATCCTCTGTTATACCTATATCATACTGTTATATTATATTGTTCTATATCCTCTGTTATACTTATATCTTACTGTTATATTATATTGTTATATATCCTCTGTTATACCTATGTCCTACTGTTATATTATATTGTTCTATATCCTCTGTGTTATTCTTATGTCCTACTGTTATATTATATTGTTATATATCCTCTGTGTATACCTATGTCCTACTGTTATATTATATCATTCTATATCCTCCGTGTTTTACATATGTCCTACTGTTATCTTATATTATTCTATATCCTCTGTTATACCTATATCCTACTGTTATATTATATTGTTCTATATTCTCTGTGTTATACGTATGTCCTACTGTTATATTATATTGTTCTATATCTTCTGTGTTATACGTATGTACTACTGTTATATTATATTGTTCTATATCCTCTGTTATACCTATATCCTACTGTTATATTATATTGTTCTATATCCTCCGTGTTATACGTATGTCCTACTGCTATATTATATTGTTCTATATCCTCTGTTATACGTATGTCCTAATGTTATACTTTATTGTTCTATATACTCTGTTATACCTATATCCTACAGTTATATTATATTGTTCTATATCCTCTGTTATACCTATCTCCTACTGTTATATTATATTGTTCTATATCCTCAGTTATACCTTAGTGTAGATCCTACTTTTATATTATATTGTTCTATATCCTCTGTTATACCTTAGTGTAGATCCTACTTTTATATTATATTGTTCTATATCCTCTGTTATACCTATGTTCTACTGTTATATTATATTGTTCTATATCTTCTGTGTAATACGTATGTCCTACTGTTATATTATATTGTTCTATATCCTCTGCTATACCTATGTCCTTCTGTTATATTATATTGTTCTATATCTTTTGTGTTATACGTATGTCCTACTGTTATATTATATTGTTCTATATCCTCTGTGTTATACATATGTCCTACTTTTATATTATATTGTTCTATATCGTCTGTGTTATACCTATGTCCTACTGTTATATTATTTCGTTCTATGTCCTCTGTGTTATACCTATGTCCTACTGTTATATTATATTGTTCTATATCCTCTGTTATACGTATGTCCTACAGTTATATTATATTGTTCTATATCCTCTGTGTTATACGTATATCCTAAAGTTATATTATATTGTTCTATATCCTCTGTGTTATACGTATGTCCTACTATTATATAAGATTGTTCTATATCCTGTGTGTTATACCTATGTCCTACTTTTATATTATATTGTTCTTTATCCTCTGTTATACCTATATCATACTGTTATATTATATTGTTCTATAACTTCTGTGTAATACGTATGTCTACTATTATAATATATTGTTCTATATCCTCGGTTATACCTATATCCTACTGTTATATTATATTGTTATATATCCTCTGTCATAACTATGTCCTACGCTTATATTATATTGTTCTATATCCTCTGTTATACTTATGTCATACTGTTATATTATATTGTTCTATATCCTCTGTGTTATACCTATGTCCTACTGTTATATTATATTGTTATTTATCCTGTGTTATACGTACGTAATACTCTTATATTATATTGTTCTATATCCTCTGTTGTACGTATGTCCTAATGTTATACGATATTGTTCTATATCCTCTGTTATACCTATATCCTACAGTTATATTATATTGTTCTATATCCTCTGTTATACCTATATCCTACTGTTTTATTATATTGTTCTATATCCTCTGTTATACTTATATCTTACTGTTATATTATATTGTTATATATCCTCTGTTATACCTATGTCCTACTGTTATATTATATTGTTCTATATCCTCTGTGTTATTCTTATGTCCTACTGTTATATTATATTGTTCTATATCCTCTGTGTTATACGTATGTCTTACTGTTATATTATATTGTACTATATCCTCTGTGTTATACATATGCCTATTGTTATATTATATTTTTCTATATCCTCTGTTATACCTATATCCTACTGTTATATTATATTGTTCTATATCCTCTGTGTTATACGTATGTCCTACTGTTATATTATATTGTTCTATATCTTCTGTGTTATACGTATGTACTACTGTTATATTATATTGTTCTATATCCTCTGTTAAACTTATATCCCACTGGTATATTATATTGTTCTATATCCTCTTTGTTATACCTATGTCCTACTGTTATATTATATTGTTCTATATCCTCTGTGTTATACGTATGTACTACTGTTATATTATATTGTTCTATATCCTCTTTTATACCTATATCCTACTGTTATATTATATTGTTCTATATCCTCCGTGTTATACGTATGTCCTACTGTTATATTATATTGTTCTATATCCTCTGTGTTATACCTATGTCCTACTGTTATATTATATTGTTCTATATCCTCTGTGTTATACGTACGTAATACTCTTATATTATATTGTTCTATATCCTCTGTTGTACGTATGTCCTAATGTTATACGATATTGTACTATATCCTCTGTTATACCTATATCCTACAGTTATATTATATTTTTCTATATCCTCTGTTATACCTATATCCTACTGTTATATTATATTGTTCTATATCCTCTGTTATACCTACGTGTATATCCTACTTTTATATTATATTGTTATATATCCTCTGTTATACCTACGTGTATATCCTACTTTTATATTATATTGTTATATATCCTCTGTTATACCTATGTTCTACTTTTATACGATATTGTTCTATATCCTCTGTTATACCTATATCCTACTGTTATATTATATTGTTCTATATCTTCTGTGTTATGCGTATGTCCTACTGTAATATTATATTATTTTATATCCTCTGTGTTATACCTATGTTCTACTGTTATATTATATTATTCTATATCCACTGTGTTATACATATGTCATACTGATATCTTATATTATTCTATATCCTCTGTTATACCTATATCCTACTGTTATATTATATTGTTCTATATTCTCTGTGTTATACGTATATCCTACTGTTATATTATATTGTTCTATATCCTCTGTGTTATACCTATGTCCTACTGTTATATTATATTGTTCTATATCCTCTGTGTTATACGTATGTAATACTGTTATATTATATTGTTCTATATCCTCTGTTATACGTATGTCCTAATGTTATACTTTATATGTTCTATATCCTCTGTTATACCTATATCCTACAGTTATATTATATTGTTCTATATCCTCTGTTATACATATCTCCTACTGTTATATTATATTGTTCTATATCCCCTGTTATACCTTAGTGTAGATCCTACTTTTATATTATATTGTTCTATATCCTCTGTTATACCTTAGTGTAGATCCTACTTTTATATTATATTGTTCTATATCCTCTGTGTTATACGTATGTCCTACTGTTATATTATATTGTTCTATATCCTCTGTTATACCTATGTCCTTCTGTTATATTATATTGTTCTATATCTTCTGTGTTATACGTATGTACTACTGTTATACGATATTGTTGTATATCCTCTGTTGTACCTATATCCTTCTTTTATATTATATTGTTCTATATCCTCTGTTATACCTATATCCTACTGTTATATTATATTGTTCTATATCCTCTGTGTTATACCTATGTCCTACTGTTATATTATATTGTTCTATTTCTTATGTGTTATGAGTATGTCCTACTGTTATATTATATTATTTTATATCCTCTGTGTTATACCTATGTCCGAATGTTATATTATATTGTTCTATATCCCCTGTGTTATACGTATGTCCTACCGTTATCTTATATTTTTCTATATCCTCTGTTATACCTATATCCTACTGTTATATTACATCGTTCTATATCCTCTGTTATACCTGTGTTCTACTGTTATATTATATTGTTCTATATCCTCTGTGTTATACATATGTCCTACTGTTATCTTATATTATTCTATATCCTACTGTTATATTATATTGTTCTATATTCTCTGTGTTATACGTATGTCCTACTGTTATATTATATCGTTCTATATCTTCTGTGTTATACGTATGTACTACTGTTATATTATATTGTACTATATCCTCTGTTATACCTATCTCCTACTGTTATATTATATTGTTCTATATCCTCTGTTATACCTTAGTGTAGATCCTACTTTTATATTATATTGTTCTATATCCTCTGTTATACCTATGTTCTACTGTTATATTATCTTGTTCTATATCTTCTGTGTTATACGTATGTCCTACTGTTATATTATATTGTTCTATATCCTCTGTTATACCTATGTCCTTCTGTTATATTATATTGTTCTATATCTTCTGTGTTATACGTATGTCCTACTGTTATATTATATTGTTCTATATCCTCTGTTATACCTATGTCCTTCTGTTATATTATATTGTTCTATATCGTCTGTGTTATACGTATGTCCTACTGTTATATTATATTGTTCTATATCCTCTGTGTTATACATATGTCCTACTGATATCTTATATTATTCTATATCCTACTGTTATATTATATTGTTCTATATTCTCTGTGTTATACGTATGTCCTACTGTTATATTATATCGTTCTATATCTTCTGTGTTATACGTATGTACTACTGTTATATTATATTGTACTATATCCTCTGTTATACCTATCTCCTACTGTTATATTATATTGTTCTATATCCTCTGTTATACGTTAGTGTAGATCCTACTTTTATATTATATTGTTCTATATCCTCTGTTATACCTATGTTCTACTGTTATATTATCTTGTTCTATATCTTCTGTGTTATACGTATGTCCTACTGTTATATTATATTGTTCTATATCCTCTGTTATACCTATGTCCTTCTGTTATATTATATTGTTCTATATCTTCTGTGTTATACGTATGTCCTACTGGTATATTATATTGTTCTATATCCTCTGTGTTATACCTATGTCCTACTGTTATATTATATTGTTCCATATCCTCTGTGTTATACGTATGTACTACTGTTATATTATATTGTTCTATATCCTCTTTTATACCTATATCCTACTGTTATATTATATTGTTCTATATCCTCCGTGTTATACGTATGTCCTACTGTTATATTATATTGTTCTATATCCTCTGTGTTATACCTATGTCCTACTGTTATATTATATTGTTCTATATCCTCTGTGTTATACGTACGTAATACTCTTATATTATATTGTTCTATATCCTCTGTTGTAAGTATGTCCTAATGTTATACGATATTGTTCTATATCCTCTGTTATACCGATATCCTACAGTTATATTATATTCTATATCCTCTGTTATACCTATATCCTACTGTTATATTATATTGTTCTATATCCTCTGTTATACCTACGTGTATATCCTACTTTTATATTATATTGTTCTATATCCTCTGTTATACCTATGTTCTACTGTTATATTATATTGTTCTATATCCTCTGTTATACGTATGGCCTAATGTTATACGATATTGTTCTATATCCTCTGTGTTATACATATGTCCTACTGTTATATTATATTGTTCTATATCCTCTGTTATACGTATATCCTACTTTTATATTATATTGTTCTATATCTTCTGTGTTATGCGTATTCCTACTGTAATATTATATTATTTTATATCCTCTGTGTTATACCTATGCCCGACTGTTATATTATATTGTTCTATATCCTCTGTGTTATACGTATGTCCTACTGTTATCTTACATTGTTCTATATCCTCTGCTATACCTATGTCCTACTGTTATATTATATTATTCTATATCCACTGTGTTATTCATATGTCCTACTGTTATCTTATATTATTCTATATCCTCTGTTATAACTATATCCTACTGTTATATTATATTGTTCTATATTCTCTGTGTTATACGTATCTCCTACTGTTATATTATATTGTTCTATATCCTCTGTGTTATACCTATGTCCTACTGTTATATTATATTGTTCTATATCCTCTGTGTTATACGTATGTAATACTGTTATATTATATTGTTCTATATCCTCTGTTATATGTATGTCCTAATGTTATACTTTATATGTTCTATATCCTCTGTTATACCTGTATCCTACAGTTATATTGTTCTATATCCACTGTTATACCTTAGTGTAGATCCTACTTTTATATTATATTGTTCTATATCCTCTGTTATACCTTAGTGTAGATCCTACTTTTATATTATATTGTTCTATATCCTCTGTTATACCTATGTTCTACTGTTATATTATATTGTTCTATATCTTCTGTGTTATACGTATGTCCTACTGTTATATTATATTGTTCTATATCCTCTGTTATACCTATGTCCTTCTGTTATATTATATTGTTCTATATCTTCTGTGTTATACGTATGTCCTACTGTTATATTATATTGTTCTATATCCTCCGTGTTATACGTATATCCTACTGTTATATTATATTGTTCTATATCCTCTGTTATACCTATGTCCTTCTGTTATATTATATTGTTCTATATCTTCTGTGTTATACGTATGTCCTACTGTTATATTATATTGTTCTATATCCTCTGTTATACCTGTGTTCTACTGTTATATTATATTGTTCTATATCCTCTGTCATACCTATGTCCTTCTGTTATATTATATTGTTCTATATCTTCTGTGTTATACGTATGTCCTACGGTTATATTATATTGTTCTATATCCTCTGTTATACCTATGTCCTACTGTTATAATATATTGTTCTATATTCTCTGTTATACCTATGTTCTACTGTTATATTATATTGTTCTATATCCTCTGTGTTATACGTATGTCCTACCGTTATCTTATATTTTTCTATATCCTCTGTTATATTATATTATTTTATATCCTCTGTGTTATAGGTATAACAGAAGATAAAGAACAATATAATATAACAGTAGTACATACGTATAACACAGAATATATAGAACAATATAATATAACAGTAGGGCATGTTATACCTATGTCCGACTGTTAAAATATATTGTTCTAAATCTTCTGTGTTATACGTATGTCCTACTGTTATCTTATATTGTTCTATATCCTCTGCTAAAACTATGTCCTACTGTTATATTATATTGTTCTATATCCTCTGTTATACGTATGTCCTTCTGTTACATTATATTGTTCTATATCCTCTGTTATACCTGTGTTCTACTGTTATATTATATTGTTCTATATACTCTGTCATACCTATGTCCTACGGTTATATTACATTATATCATATCCTCAGTGTTATACCTATGTCCTACTGTTATATTATATTGTTCTATATCTTCTGTGTTATACATATCTCCTACTGTTATATTATATTGTTCTATATCCTCTGTGTTATACGTATGTCCTACTGTTATAATATATTGTACTATATCCTCTGTGTTATACATATGTTTACTGTTATATTATATTGTTCTATACCCTCTGTCATACCTATGTCCTACTGTTATATTATATTGTTCTATATCCTCTGTGTTATACGTATGTCCTACTGTTATATTATATTGTTCTATATCCTCTGTTATACGTATGTCCTACTGTTACATTATATTGTTCTATATCCTCTGTTATACCTGTGTTCTACTGTTATATTATATTGTTCTATATCCTCTGTCATACCTATGTCCTATGGTTATATTCCATTATATCATATCCTCAGTGTTATACTTATGTCCTACTGTTATATTATATTGTTCTATATCTTCTGTGTTATACATATGTCCTACTGTTATATTATATTGTTCTATGCTCTGTGTTATACCTATGTCCTACTGTTATATTATATTGTTCTATATCCTCTGTTATACGTATGTCCTACTGTTATGTTATATTGTTCTATATCCTCTGTGTTATACGTATGTCTTAAAGTTATATTATATTGTTCTATATCCTCTGTGTTATACGTATGTCCTTCTATTATATAATATTGTTCTATATCCTGTGTGTTATACCTATGTCCTACTTTTATATTATATTGTTCTTCATCCTCTGTTATACCTATATCATACTGTTATATTATATTGTTCTATAACTTCTGTGTTATACGTATGTCTACTATTATATTGTTCTATATCCTCTGTTATACCTATATCCTACTGTTATATTATATTGTTATATATCCTCTGTTATACCTATGTCCTACTGTTATATTATATTGTTCTATATCCTCTGTGTTATACGTATGTCCTAGTGTTATATTATATTGTACTATATTCTCTGCGTTATACATATGCCTACTGTTATATTATATTGTTCTATATCTTCTGTGTTATACGTATGTACTACTGTTATACGATATTGTTCTATATCCTCTGTTGTACCTATATCCTACTGTTATATTATATTGTTCTATATCCTCTGTGTTATACCTATGTCCTACTGTTATATTATATTGTTCTATTTCTTATGTGTTATGAGTATGTCCTACTGTTATATTATATTATTTTATATCCTCTGTGTTATACCTATGTCCGAATGTTATATTATATCGTTCTATATCTTCTGTGTTATACGTATGTACTACTGTTATATTATATTGTTCTATATCCTCTGCTATACCTATCTCCTACTGTTATATTATATTGTTCTATATACTCTGTTATACCTATGTTCTACTGTTATATTATATTGTTCTATATCTTATGTGTTATACGTATGTCCTACTGTTATATTATATTGTTCTATATCCTCTGTTATACCTATGTCCTTCTGTTATATTATATTGTTCTATATCTTCTGTGTTATACGTATGTCCTACTGTTATATTATATTGTTCTATATCCTCTGTTATACCTATGTCCTACTGTTATATTATATTGTTCTATATCGTCTGTGTTATACGTATGTCCTACTGTTATATTATATTGTTCTATATCCTCTGTTATACCTATATCCTACAGTTATATTATATTGTTATATATCCTCTGTTATACCTATGTCCTACTGTTATATTATATTGTTCTATATCCTCTGTGTTATACGTATGTCCTAGTGTTATATTATATTGTACTATATTCTCTGCGTTATACATATGCCTACTGTTATATTATATTGTTCTATATCTTCTGTGTTATACGTATGTACTACTGTTATACGATATTGTTCTATATCCTCTGTTGTACCTATATCCTACTGTTATATTATATTGTTCTATATCCTCTGTGTTATACCTATGTCCTACTGTTATATTATATTGTTCTATTTCTTATGTGTTATGAGTATGTCCTACTGTTATATTATATTATTTTATATCCTCTGTGTTATACCTATGTCCGAATGTTATATTATATCGTTCTATATCTTCTGTGTTATACGTATGTACTACTGTTATATTATATTGTTCTATATCCTCTGCTATACCTATCTCCTACTGTTATATTATATTGTTCTATATACTCTGTTATACCTATGTTCTACTGTTATATTATATTGTTCTATATCTTATGTGTTATACGTATGTCCTACTGTTATATTATATTGTTCTATATCCTCTGTTATACCTATGTCCTTCTGTTATATTATATTGTTCTATATCCTCTGCTAAAACTATGTCCTACTGTTATATTATATTGTTCTATATCCTCTGTTATACCTATGTCCTACTGTTATATTATATTGTTCTATATCGTCTGTGTTATACGTATGTCCTACTGTTATATTATATTGTTCTATATCCTCTGTTATACCTATATCCTACTCTTATATTATATTGTTCTATATCCTCTGTTATACCTATGTCCTACTGTTATTTTATATTGTTCTATATCCCCTGTGTTACACGTATGTCCTACTGTTATATTATATTGTACTATATCCTCTGTTATACCTATGTCCTACTGTTATATTATATTGTTCTATATCCTCTGTGTTATACCTATGTCCGAATGTTATATTATATTGTTCTATATCCTCTGTGTAATATGTATGTCCTACCGTTATCTTATATTTTTCTATATCCTCTGTTATAACTATATCCTACTGTTATATTTTATTGTTCTATATCTTCTGTGTTATACGTATGTCCTACTGTTATATTATATTGTTCTATATCCTCTGTTATACCTATGTCCTACTGTTATATTATATTGTTCTATATCTTCTGTGTTATACGTATGTACTACTGTTATATTATATTGTTCTATATCCTCTGCTATACCTATCTCCTACTGTTATATTATATTGTTCTATATCCTCTGTTATACCTGTGTTCTACTGTTATATTATAATGTTCTATATCCTCTCTGTTATACGTATGTCCTACTGTTATATTATATTGTTCTATATCCTCTGTCATACCTATGTCCTACTGTTATATTATATTATTTCATATCCTCAGTGTTATACCTATGTCATACTGTTATATTATATTGTTCTATATCTTCTTCTGTGTTATACATATGTCCTACTGTTATATTATATTGTTCTATATCCTCTGTGTTATACGTATGTCCTACTGTTATATTATATTGTTCTATAACCTCTGTTATACGTATGTCCTACTGTTACATTATATTGTTCTATATCCTCTGTTATACGTATGTCCTACTGTTATATTATATTGTTCTATATCCTCTGGCTTATACGTATGTCCTACTGTTATATTATATTGTACTATATCCTCTGTGTTATACATCTGCCTACTGTTATATTATATTGTTCTATATCCTCTGACATACCTATGTCCTACTGTTATATTATATTGTTCTATATCTTCTGTGTTATACATTGTCCTAGTGTTATATTATATTGTTCTCTATCCTCTGTTATACCTATGACCTACTGTTATATTATATTGTTCTATATCCTCTGTGTTATTCTTATGTCCTACTGTTATATTATATTGTTCTATATCCTCTATTATACCTATATCCTACTATTATATTATATTGTTCTATAACCTCTGTTATACGTATGTCCTACCGTTATATTATATTGTTCTATATCCTCTGTTATACGTATGTCCTACTGTTATATTATATTGATCTATATCCTCTGTTATACCTATGTCCGACTGTTATATTATATAATTCTATATCCTCTGTGTTATACGTATATCCTACTGTTATATTATATTGTACTATATCCTCTGTGTTATACATATGCCTACTGTTATATTATATTGTTCTATATCCTCTATCATACCTATGTCCTACTGTTATATTATATTGTTCTATATCTTCTGTGTTATACATTGTCCTAGTGTTATATTATATTGTTCAATATCTTCTGTTATACGTATGTCCTACTGTTACATTATATTGTTCTATATCCTCTGTTATACGTATGTCCTACTGTTATATTATATTGTTCTATATCCTCTGTTTTATACGTGTCCTACTGTTATATTATATCGTTCTATATCCTCTGTTATACGTATGTCCTACTGTTACATTATATTGTTCTATACCCTCTGTTATATCTGTGTTCTACCGTTATATTATATTGTTCTATATCCTCTGTCATACGTATGTCCTACTGTTATATTATATTGTACTATATCCTGTGTGTTATACATATGCCTACTGTTATATTATATTGTTCTATATCCTCTGTCATACCTATGTCCTACTGTTATATTATATTATTTCATATCCTCAGTGTTATACCTATGTCATACTGTTATATTATATTGTTCTATATCTTCTGTGTTATACATATGTTCTACTGTTATATTATATTGTTCTATATCCTCTGTGTTATACGTATGTCATACTGTTATATTATATTGTTCTATATCCTCTGTTATACGTATGTCCTACTGTTATATTATATTGTTCTATATCCTCTGTTATACGTATGTCCTACTGTTATATTATATTGTTCTATATCCTCTGTTATACGTATGTCCTACTGTTACATAATATTGTTCTATATCCTCTGTTATACGTATGTCCTACTGTTATATTATATTGTACTATATCCTGTGTGTTATACATATGCCTACTGTTATATTATATTGTTCTATATCCTCTGTCATACCTATGTCCTACTGTTATATTATATTGTTCTATATCTTCTGTGTTATACATTGTCCTAGTGTTATATTATATTGTTCTTTATCCTCTGTTATACCTATGTCCTACTGTTATATTATATTGTTCTCTATCCTCTGTGTTATACGTATGTCCTACTGTTATATTATATTGTACTCTATTCTCTGTGTTATACATATGCCTACTGTTATATTATATTGTTCTATATCCTCTGTTATACCTATATCCTACTATTATATTATATTGTTCTATATCCTCTGTGCTATACGTATGTCCTACTGTTATATTATATAGTTCTATATCGTCTGTTATACCTATATCCTACTGTTATATTATATTGTTCAATATCCTCTGTTATACCTATGTCCTACTGTTATATTATATTGTTCTATATCGTCTGTGTTATACGTATGTCCTACTGTTATATTATATTGTACTCTATCCTCTGTTATACCTATGTCCTACTGTTATAATATATTGTTCTATATCCTCTGTTATACCTATATCCTACTGTTATATTATATTGTTCTATATCCTCTGTTATACCTATGTCCTACTGTTATTTTATATTGTTCTATATCCCCTGTGTTACACGTATGTCCTACTGTTATATTATATTGTTCTATATCCTCTGTTATACCTATATCCTACTGTTATATTATATTGTTCTATATCGTCTGTGTTATACGCATGTCCTACTGTTATATTATATTGTTCTCTATCCTCTGTTATACGTATGTCCTAATGTTACATTATGTTGTTCTATATCCCCTGTTATACCTGTGTTCTACTGTTATATTATATTGTTTTATATCCTCTGTCATACATATGTCCTACTGTTATATTATATTGATCTATATCCTCTGTGTTATACGTATGACCTACTGTTATATTATATTGTTCTATATCTTCTGTGCTATGCGTATGTCCTACTGTTATATTATATTATTTTATATCCCCTGTGTTATACCTATGTCCTACTGTTATATTATATTGTTCTACAACCTATGTGTTATACCTATGTTCTACTGTTATCTTATATTGTTCTACATCCTCTGCTATACCTATGTCCTACTGTTATATTATATTGTTCTATATCCTCTGTGTTATACGTATGTCCTACTGTTATATTATATTGTTCTATATCCTCTGTTATACGTATGTCCTACTGTTACATTATATTGTTCTATATCCTCTGTTATAGCTGTGTTCTACTGTTATATTATATTGTTCTATATCCTCTGTCATACCAATGTCCTACTGTTATATTACATTATTTCATATCCTCAGTGTTATACCTATGTCATACTGTTATATTATATTGTTCTATATCTTCTGTGTTATACATATGTCCTACTGTTATATTTATATTGTTCTATATCCTCTGTGTTATACCTATGTCCTACTGTTATATTATATTTTTCTATATCCTCTGTGTTATACGTATGTCCTACTGTTACATTATATTGTTCTATATCCTCTGTTATACGTATGTCCTACTGTTATATTATATTGTTCTATATCCTCTGTTTTATACGTATGTCCTACTGTTATATTATATCGTTCTATATCGTCTGTTATACGTATGTCCTACTGTTACATTATATTGTTCTATATCCTCTGTCATGCCTATGTCCTACTGTTATATTATATTATTTCATATCCTCAGTGTTATACCTATGTCATACTGTTATATTATATTGTTCTATATCTTCTGTGTTATACATATGTCCTACTGTTATATTATATTGTTCTATATCCTCTGTGTTATACGTATGTCCTACTGTTATATTATATTATTCTATATCCTCTGTTATACGTATGTCCTACTGTTACATTATATTGTTCTATATCCTCTGTGTTATACGTATGTCCTATTGTTCTATTATATTGTTCTATAACCTCTGTTATACGTATGTCCTACTGTTATATTATATTGTTCTATATCCTCTGTTATACGTATGTCCTACTGTACATTATATTGTTCTATATCCTCTGTTATAGGTACGTCCGACTGTTATATTATATTGTTCTCTATCCTCTGGCTTATACGTATGTCCTACTGTTATATTATATTGTACTATATCCTCTGTGTTATACATATGCCTACTGTTATATTATATTGTTCTATATCCTCTGAAATACCTATGTCCTAATGTTATATTATATTGTTCTATATCCACTGTGTTATACCTATGTCCTACTGTTATATTATATTGTTCTATATCCTCTGTGTTATTCTTATGTCCTACTGTTAAATTATATTGTTCTATATCCTCTGTTATACCTATATCCTACTATTATACGATAACCTCTGTGCTATACGTTTGTCCTACTGTTATATTATATTTTCTATATCCTCTGTTATACGTAGGTCCTAATGTTATACGATATTATTCTATATCCTCTGTTATACCTATATCCTACAGTAATATTATATTGTTCTATATCCTCTGTTATACCTATATCCTACTGTTATATTATATTGTTCTATATCCTCTGTTATACCTATGTCCTTCTGTTATATTATATTGTTCTATATCTTCTGTGTTATACGTATGTCCTACTGTTATATTATGTTGTTCTATATCCTCCGTGTTATACGTATATCCTACTGTTATATTATATTGTCCTATATCCTCTGTTATAACTATGTCCTTCTGTTATATTATATTGTTCTATATCTTCTGTGTTATACGTATGTCCTACTGTTTTATTATAACAGAGGATATAGAACATACGTATAACATGGGATATAGAACAATATAATATAACAGTAGGACATACGTATAACACAGAGGATATAGAACAATATAATATTACAGTAGGACATGGTATAACACAGAGGATATAGAACAATATAATATAACAGTAGGACATACGTATAACACAAAGGATATAGAACAATAAAATCTAACAGTAGGATATAGGTATAACAGAGGATATAGAGCAATATAATATAACAGTAGGATATAGGTATAACAGAGGATATAGAACAATATAATATAAGAGTAGGACATAGGTATAACACAGAAGTTATAGAACAATATAATATAACAGTAGGACATAAGTGTAACACAGGGGATATAGAACAATATAATATAACAGTAGGACATACGTATAACACAGAGGATATAGAACAATATAATATAACAGTAGGACATAGGTATAACAGAGGATATAGAAAAATATAATATAACAGTAGTAGATAGGTATAACACAGAGGATATAGAACAATATAATATGAGAGTAGGACATACGTATAACAGAGGATATAGAAGAATCTAATGTAACAGTAGGACATACGTTTAACACAGAGGATATAGAATAATATAATATAACAGTAGGATATAGGGATAAAACAAAGGATATAGAACAATATAATATAACAGTAGCACATACGTATAACACAGAGGATATAGAACAATAAAATATAACAGTAGGACATACGTATAACAGAGGATATAGAACAATATAATGTAACAGTAGGACATACGTATAACACAGAGTATATAGAACAATATAATATAACAGCAGGACACAGGTATAACTCAGAAGATATAGAACAATATAATATAACAGTAGGACACAGGTATAACAGAGGATATAGAACAATATAATAAAACAGTAGTACATACGTATAACAGAATATATAGAACAATATAATATAACAGTAGGACATACGTATAACACAGAGGATATAGAACAATATAATATTACAGTAGGACATGGTATAACACAGAGAATATAGAACAGTATAATATAACAGTAGCACATACGTATAACACAGAGGATATAGAACAATAAAATATAACAGTAGGACATACGTATAACAGAGGATAGAGAACAATATAATGTAACAGTAGGACATACGTATAACAGAGGATATAGAACAATATAATATAACAGTAACACATACCTATAACACAGAGGATATAGAACAATATAATATAACAGTAGGACATAGGTATAACTCAGAGGATATAGAACAATATAATATAACAGTAGGACATACGTATAACAGAGGATATAGAACAATATAATATAACAGTAGGACATAGGTATAACACAGAGGATATAGAACAATATAATATAACAGTAGGACATACGTATAACACAGAGGATATAGAACAATATAATATAACAGTAGGACAGAGATATAACACAGAGGACATAGAACAATATAATCTAACAGTAGGACATATGTATAACACAGAGGATATAGAACAATACAATATAACAGTAGGACATACGTATAACAGAGAGGATATAGAACAATATTATATAACAGTAGGATAGAGATATAACACAGAGGATATAGAACAATATAATATAACAGAAGGACATACGCATAACACAGGAGATATAGAACAGTATAATATAACAGAAGGACATAGGTATAACACAGAGTATATAGAACAATATAATATAACAGTAGGATATAGGTATAACAGAGGATATAGAACAATATAATATAACAGTAGGACATAGGTATAACACATAGGATATAGAACAATATAATATAAGAGTAGGAGATAGGTATAACACAGAGGATATAGAACAATATAATATAACAGTAGGACATAGGTATAACAAGGAGGATATAGAACAATATAATATAACAGAAGGACATCGGTATAACACAGAGGATATAGAACAATATAACATAACAGTAGGACATAGGTATAACACAGAGGATATAGAACTATATAATATAACAGTAGAACATACGTATAACACAGAGAATATAGAACAATATAATATAACAGTAGGACAGAGATATAACACAGAGGATATAGAACAATATAATATAACAGTAGGACATATGTATAACACAGAGGATATAGAACAATATAATATAACACAGAGGATATAAAATAATATAATATAACAGTAGGACATACGTATAAAACAGAGCATATGTAATAATATAATATAACAGTAGGACATATGTATAACACAGAGGATATAGAACAATATAATATAACAGTAGCACATACGTATAACACAGAGGATATGAAACAATATAATATAACAGTAGGACATAGGTATAACACAGAGTATATAGAACAATATAATATAACAGTAGGACATAGGTATAACACAGAGAATATAGAATAATATAATATAACAGTAGCACATACGTATAACACAGAGGACATTATACAATATAATATAACAGTAGGACATACGTATAACAGAGGATATAGAACAATATAATGTAACAGTAGGATATACGTATAACAGAGGATATAGAACGATATAATATAACAGTAGGAAATAGGTATAACACAGAGGTTATAGAACAATATAATATAACAGTAGGACACAGGTATAATAGAGGATATAGAACAATACAATATAACAGTAAAACATACGTATAACAGAGGATATAGAACAATATGTTGTAACAGTAGGACATACGTATAACAGAGGATATAGAACATTATAATATAACGGTAGGACATAGGTATAACTCAGAAGATATAGAACAATATAATAAAACAGTATGACATACGTATAACAGAATATATAGAACAATATAATATAACAGTAGGACATACGTATAATAAAGAGGATATAGAACAATATAATATTACAATAGGACATGGTATAACACAGAGAATATAGAACAATATAATATAACAGAAGCACATACGTATAACACAGAGGATATAGAACAATAAAATATAACAGTAGGACATACGTATAACAGAGGATATAGAACAATATAATCTTACAATAGGAAATGGTATAACACAGAGAATATAGAACAGTATAATATAACACTAGCACATACGTATAACACAGAGGATATAGAAGAATATAATATAACAGCAGGACATACGTATAACAGGGGATATAGAACAATATAATGTAACAGTAGGACATACGTATAACAGAGGATATAGAACAATATAATATAACAGTAGGACATAGGTATAACTCAGAGGATATAGAACAATATAATATAACAGTAGTACACAGGTATAACAGAGGATATAGAACAATATAATAAAACAGTAGGACATACGTATAACAGAGGATATAGAAGAATATAATATAACATAAGGACATACGCATAACACAGGGGATATAGAACAATATAATATAACAGATTGACATAGGTATAACACAGAGGATATAGAACAATATAATATAACAGTAGGACATAGGTATAACAGAGGATATAGAACAAAATACTATAACAGTAGGACACACGTATAATAGAGGATATAGAACAATATAATATAACAGTAGGATATAGGTATAACAGAGGATATAGAACAATATAATATAACAGTAGGACATAGGTATAACACAGAGGATATAGAACAATATAATATAAAAGTAGGACACACGTATAATAGAGGATATAGAACAATATAATATAACAGTAGGACATAGGTATAACACAGAGGATATAGAACAATATAATATAACAGTAGGATATAGGTATAACAGAGGATATAGAACAATATAATATAACTGTAGGTCATACGTTTAACACCGAGGATATAGAACAGAATAATATAACAGTAGGACATAGGTATAACACAGAGGATATAGAACAATATAATATAACAGTAGGACATACGTATAACACAGAGGATATAGAACAATATAATATAACAGTTCCACATACGTATAATACAGAAGATATTATACAATATAATATAACAGTCGGACATACGTATAACAGAGGATATAGAATAATATAATGTAACAGTAGGACATACGTATAACAGAGGATATAGAACAATATAATATAACAGTAGGAAATAGGTATAACACAGAGGATATAGAACAATATAATATAGCAGTGTGACTTACGTATAACACAGAGGATATAGAACAATATAATATAACAGAAAGCATATACGTATAACACAGAGGATATGGAACAATAAAATATAACAGTAGGACATACGTATAACAGAGGATACAGAACAATATAATGTAACAGTAGGACATAGGTATAACAGAGGATATAGAACATTATAATATAACAGTAGGACATAGGGATAACTCAGAAGATATAGAACAATATAATATAACAGTAGGACATAAGTATAACACAGAGGATATAGAACAATATAATATAACAGTAGGACATACGTATAACAGAGGATATAGAACAATACAATGTAACAGGAGAACATACGTATAACAGACGATATAGAACAATATAATATAACAGTAGGACATAGGTATAACACAGAAGATATAGAACAATATAATATAACAGTAGGATATAGGTATAACAGAGGATATAGAACAATATAATATAACAGTAGGACATACGTATAACACAGAGGATATAGAACAATATAATATAACAGTAGGATATAGGTATAACAGAGGATATATTACAATATACTATAACAGAAGGACATACGTATAGCACCGAGGATATAGAACAATATAATATAACAGTAGGACATGGGTATAACACAGAGGATATAGAACAATATTATATAACAGTAGGACATAAGTGTAACACAGAGGATATAGAACAATATAATATAACAGTAGGACGTACGTATAACACAGAGGATATAGAACAATATAATATAACAGTAGGACATACGTATAATACAGAGGATATTATACAATATAATATAACAGTAGGAAATAGGTATAACACAGAGGATATAGAACAATATAATATATCAGTATGACATACGTATAACACAGAGGATATAGAATAATATAATACTACAGTAGGCCATAGGTATAACACAGAGAATATAGAACAATATAATATAACAGAAAGCACATACGTATAACACAGAGGATAAAGAACAATAAAATATAACAGAGGATATAGAATAATATAATGTAACAGTAGGACATACGTATAACAGAGGATATAGAACAATATAATATAACAGTAGGAAATAGGTATAACACAGAGGATATAGAAGAATATAATATAACAGTAGGACACAGGTTTAACAGAGGATATAGAACAATATAATATAACAGTAGGACATACGTATAACACAGAAGATATAGAACAATATAATATAACAGTCGGACATACGTATAACAGAGGATATAGAACAATACAATGTAACAGGAGAACATACGTATAACAGACGATATAGAACAATATAATATAACAGTAGCACATAGGTATAACTCAGAGGATATAGAACAATATAATATAACAGTAGGACACAGGTATAACAGAGGATATAGAACAATATAATAAAACAGTAGGACATACGTATAACACAGGATATAGAACAATATAATATAACATAAGGACATACGCATAACACAGGGGATATAGAACAATATAATATAACAGTAGGATATAGGTATAACAGAGGATATAGACCAATATAATATAACAGTAGGACATAGGTATAATACAGAGGATATAGAACAATATAATATAACAGTAGGGCGTAGGTATAACACAGAAGATATAGAACAATATAATATAACAGTAGGATATAGGTATAACAGAGGATATAGAACAATATAATATAACTGTAGGTCATACGTTTAACACCGAGGATATAGAACAGAATAATATAACAGTAGGACATAGGTATAACACAGAGGATATAGAACAATATAATATAACAGTAGCACATACGTATAACACAGAGGATATAGAACAATATTATATAACAGTAGGATAGAGATATAACACAGAGGATATAGAACAATATAATATAACAGAAGGACATACGCATAACACAGGAGATATAGAACAGTATAATATAACAGAAGGACATAGGTATAACACAGAGTATATAGAACAATATAATATAACAGTAGGATATAGGTATAACAGAGGATATAGAACAATATAATATAACAGTAGGACATAGGTATAACACATAGGATATAGAACAATATAACATAAGAGTAGGACATAGGTATAACACAGAGGATATAGAACAATATAATATAACAGTAGGACATAGGTATAACGAGGAGGATATAGAACAATATAATATAACAGAAGGACATCGGTATAACACAGAGGATATAGAACAATATAATATAACAGTAGGACATAGGTATAACACAGAGGATATAGAACAATATAATATAAGAGTAGGACATAGGTATAACACATAGGATATAGAACAATATAATATAAGAGTAGGACATAGGTATAACACAGAGGATATAGAACAATATAATATAACAGTAGGACATAGGTATAACAAGGAGGATATAGAACAATATAATATAACAGTAGGACATACGTATAACACAGAGGATATAGAACAATATAATATAACAGTAGGATATAGGTATAACAGAGGATATATTACAATATACTATAACAGTAGGACATACGTATAACACCGAGGATACAGAACAATATAATATAACAGTAGGACATGGGTATAACACAGAGGATATAGAACAATATTATATAACAGTAGGACATAAGTGTAACACAGAGGATATAGAACAATATAATATAACAGTAGGACATACGTATAACACAGAGGATATAGAACACTATAATATAACAGTAGGACATACGTATAATACAGAGGATATTATACAATATAATATAACAGTAGGAAATAGGTATAACACAGAGGATATAGAACAATATAATATAGCAGTATGACATACGTATAACACAGAGGATATAGAATAATATAATACTACAGTAGGCCATAGGTATAACACAGAGAATATAGAACAATATAATATAACAGAAAGCACATACGTATAACACAGAGGATAAAGAACAATAAAATATAACAGTATAACAGAGGATATAGAATAATATAATGTAACAGTAGGACATACGTATAACAGAGGATATAGAACAATATAATATAACAGTAGGAAATAGGTATAACACAGAGGATATAGAACAATATAATATAACAGTAGGACACAGGTATAACAGAGGATATAGAACAATATAATATAACAGTAGGACATACGTATAACACAGAAGATATAGAACAATATAATATAACAGTAGGACATACGTATAACAGAGGATATAGAACAATACAATGTAACAGGAGAACATACGTATAACAGACGATATAGAACAATATAATATAACAGTAGGACATACGTATAACAGAGGATATAGAACAATATAATATAACATAAGGACATACGCATAACACAGGGGATATAGAACAATATAATATAACAGAAGGACATAGGTATAACACAGAGGATATAGAACAATATAATATAACAGTAGGATATAGGTATAACAGAGGATATAGACCAATATAATATAACAGTAGGACATAGGTATAATACAGTGGATATAGAACAATATAATATAACAGTAGGACATAGGTATAACACAGAAGATATAGAACAATATAATATAACAGTAGGATATAGGTATAACAGAGGATATAGAACAATATAATATAACAGTAGGACATACGTATAACACAGAGGATATAGAACAATATAATATAACAGTAGGATATAGGTATAACAGAGGATATATTACAATATACTATAACAGTAGGACATACGTATAACACCGAGGATATAGAACAATATAATATAACAGTAGGACATGGGTATAACACAGAGGATATAGAACAATATTATATAACAGTAGGACATAAGTGTAACACAGAGGATATAGAACAATATAATATAACAGTAGGACATACGTATAACACAGAGGATATAGAACAATATAATATAACAGTAGGACATACGTATAATACAGAGGATATTATACAATATAATATAACAGTAGGAAATAGGTATAACACAGAGGATATAGAACAATATAATATAGCAGTATGACATACGTATAACACAGAGGATATAGAATAATATAATACTACCGTAGGCCATAGGTATAACACAGAGAATATAGAACAATATAATATAACAGAAAGCACATACGTATAACACAGAGGATAAAGAACAATAAAATATAACAGTATAACAGAGGATATAGAATAATATAATGTAACAGTAGGACATACGTATAACAGAGGATATAGAACAATATAATATAACAGTAGGAAATAGGTATAACACAGAGGATATAGATCAATAGAATATAACAGTAGGACACAGGTATAACAGAGGATATAGAACAATATAATATAACAGTAGGACATACGTATAACACAGAAGATATAGAACAATATAATATAACAGTATGACATACGTATAACACAGAGGATATAGAACAATATAATATAACAGTAGGATATAGGTATAACAGAGGATATATTACAATATACTATAACAGTAGGACATACGTATAACACAGAGGATATAGAACAACATAATAAAACAGAAAGCACATACGTATAACACAGAGGATATAGAACAATAAAATATAACAGTAGGACATACGTATAACAGAGGATATAGAACAATATAATGTAACAGTAGGACATACGTATAACAGAGGATATAGAACATTATAATATAATAGTAGGACATAGGTATAACTCTGAAGATATAGAACAATATAATATAACAGTAGGACATACGTATAACAACAGAGGATATAGAACAATATAATGTAACAGTAGGACATACGTATAACTCAGAGGATATAGAACAATATAATATAACAGTAGCACATGCGTATAACACAGAGGATATTATACAATATAATATAACAGTAGGACATACGTATAACAGAGGATATAGAACAATATAATGTAACAGTAGGACAAACGTATAATAGAGGATATAGAACAACATGATATAACAGTAGGAAATAAGTAAAACACAGAGGATATAGAACAATATAATATAACAGTAGCACATACGTATAACACAGAGGATATAGAACAATATAATATAACAGTAGGACATACGTATAACAGAGAATATAGAACAATATAATATAACAGTAGGACATAGGTATAACACAGAGGATATAGAACAATATAATATAACAGTAGCACATGCGTATAACACAGAGGATATTATACAATATAATATAACAGTAGGACATACGTATAACAGTGGATATAGAACAATATAATGTAACAGTAGGACAAACGTATAATAGAGGATATAGAACAATATGATATAACAGTAGGAAATAGGTAAAACACAGAGGATATAGAAGAATATAATATAACAGTAGGATATAGGTATAACACAGATGATATAGAACAATATAATATAACAGTAGGACATAGGTATAACACAGAGGATATAGAACAATATAATAAAACAGTAGGACATACGTATAACAGAGGATATAGAACAATATAATATAACAGTAGGACATACTTATAACACAGAGGATATAGAACAATATAATATTACAGTACGACATAGGTATAACACAGAGGATATATAACAATATAATATAACAGTAGCACATACGTATAACACAGAGGATATAGAACAATAAAATATAACAGTAGGACATACGTATAACTGAGGATATAGAACAATATAATATAACAGTAGGACATAGGTATAACACAGAGGATATAGAACAATATAATATTACAATAGGACATGGTATAACACAGAGGATATAGAACAATATAATATTACAGTAGGACATAGGTATAACTCAGAAGATATAGAACAATATAATATAACAGTAGCACATACGTATAACACAGAGGATATAGAACAATATAATATAACAGTTGGACACTGGTATAACATAGGATATAGAACAATATAATAAAACAGTAGGACATACGTATAACAGAGGATATAGAACAATATAATATAACAGTAGGACATACGTATAACAGAGGATATAGAACAATATAATATAACAGAAGGACATACGCATAACACAGGTGATATAGTACAATATAATATAACAGAAGGACATAGGTATAACACAGAGGATATAGAACAATATAATATAACAGTAGGATATAGGTATAACAGAGGATATAGAACAATATAATATAACAGTAGGACATACGTATAACACAGAGGATATAGAACAATATAATATAACAGTAGGATATAGGTATAACAGAGGATATATTACAATATACTAGAACAGTAGGACATACGTAGAACACAGCGGATATAGAACAATATAATATAACAGTAGGATATAGGTATAACAGAGGATATAGAACAATATAATATAACAGTAGGACATAGGTATAACAGAGGATATAGAACAATATAATATAACTGTAGGTCATACGTATAACACAGAGAATATAGAACAATATAATATAACAGTAGGATATAGGTATAACACAGAGGATATAGAACAATATACTATAACAGTAGGACATACGTATAACACAGAGGATATAAAATAATAAAATATAACAGTAGGACATAGGTATAACACAGAGGATATAGAACAATATAATATAACAGTAGGACATACGTATAACACAGAGGATATAGAACAATATAATATAACAGTAGGACATACGTATAACAGAGGATATAGAACAATATAATATAACAGAATGACATACGCATAACACAGGGGATATAGAACAATATAATAAAACAGAAGGACATAGGTATAACAGAGGATATAGAACAATATAATATAACTGTAGGACATAGGTATAACACAGAGGATATAGAACAATATAAGATAACAGTAAAATATAGGTATAACAGAGGATATAGAACTATATAATATAACAGTAGGACATACGTATAACATATAGGATATAGAACAATATAATATAACAGTAGGACATAGGTATAACAGAGGATATAGATCAATATAATATAACACTAGGATATATGTATAACAGAGGATATATTAAAATATAATTTAACAGTAGGACATACGTATACCACAGAGGATATAGAAAAATATAATATAACAGTAGGACATACGTATAACAGAGGATAGAGAACAATATAATATAACAGTAGGACATACGTATAACACAGAGGATATAGAACAATATAATATAACAGTAGGATATAGGTATAACAGAGGATATATTACAATATAATATAACAGTATGACATACGTAGAACACAGGATATAGAACAATATAATATAACAGTAGGATATAGGTATAACAGAGGATATAGAACAATATAATATAACAGTAGGACATAGGTATAACAGAGGATATAGAACAATATAATATAACTGTAGGTCATACGTATAACACAGTACATATAGAACAATATAATATAACAGTAGGACATCTTCATAAACTGCCAATGCTTCATTTTCATTTTTATTTTTATTTTTATTTTTATTTTTATTTTTATTTTTATCGTTTAACCTTTATATTTAAATTGCCATGCTATATCATTTTGATGGATGTCATCCCACTGTGGATCAATATGTGCATATGTTTTTATATGTCTCTTGTGTTGAAAAGGAGGTCAAGTATGTTATAGATCACTAAATAGTTGCTCCGAAGAGATTAAACCTCGGTTTGGAGGAAACAATTGTAAGCAAATAAATGATTTAAACTGAACTTTGATTATTGTAATCTACATATATATATATATACACCTTACGAATATACAGTTGATTACCAATCTGAGACAAGCTTTGCTCGACACACGTTCAAACCATATCTCAATGAGTGAGTAAACGGGTTTATGGCTAATACTGACTATAACCATGTCAATATATCTGTTAGAACACGAAAAGTGTGAAACAACAGAATGTTCACTTTTCGTGTTCTAACATATATGGGTAACTTCTTCATAAATTTTCCGGGGATAGCCGTGGTGGTGGTGATCGTATGTCATTGGCTAATTTTCAACCAATCAGAGTAAGTGTTGATATATATATATATATATATATATATATATATATATATATATATATATATATACTATTCCCCCTCTCTCTATATATATATCTTACGCTTTCGCTTTACACTCCTCCCCTTCAATAACACATTTCTCCCTCTATATATATCTCTTATACTGTTACACTTATATTTCCATTTATTTATTACGCCCTCTCTCTATATCTCTTCCACTGTTACTTACGCCTGTTTCTCTCTATCTGTTCCGTCTCTATATATATCTCTCTTACTCTTTCGCTTTGCACTCCTCCCCTTCAATACCATCTCTCCCTCTCTCTATATATTTGTTACTCTATCGCTGCACGCTCCTCTCCTTCAATATATCAATTACACACTTACGCTGTACACTCCTTTATCCCCAGCGCCCCTATATATACCCCCCCCCCGCATCTATATTTTAATGTTCCGTTGCACCGTGAATATATGTGTCTATATATATATAGACACATATATATTGTATATACACATTCATGTATGTGTATACACACTCATGTATGTATATACACTGGTTTTATGTGTGTATTGTAAATTTGTACTGTTAAAACACGAAACTAACATTCGATTGACACTTTGATTACCTGTACAGGCAATAGTTATTAGAATGCTGTTGAAGTGTGTATATATTTTTGGGGGACATCCTGTATATACACACATTATATATAATACAATAAACAGATAAATACACACATATATATATGAGCTTATTTAATTATAAATATTGTGAATTTTTAACTCAGCTCAATTATATATATAAATGGCTTCTACAGGACTAGAACTGTTTCATTCGAAAGAAATCATCATAATATTGAGAGGGGGGACTAGATAAAATATTTCAAATCAAATGTGTATAAGTTATAAGTTAAAATGTATAAATAGAGACGATAGTGGAGGTATATCTGTTTAGTGGAACAGTAGACGATAGAATTAAATACAGACGAGAATCTCCCTTTAATGAAACAGCAGACGATAGAATTAAGGCAATTTAAATTTTAAGCATTTGCCTTTCATCGTTACGGGATCGATAAAATAAAGTACCAGTAATACACTGTCACTATAAGTAGACGACTTTCAAATTGAATTGTTGGTTCCATTTCTTTAGTATTTTCAATTGTAGTTATCTACTTAAAAAGCGTTACATGGTTAGAGACATAATTGGTAAGTTATATCTTCCCTATTAAACCATTGCATTATTTCGCCTACAATAGAACAAAAATGAAATGTTCTTTAAAGAAACAGGAATATAACTTTATAAAAAAAAAAGTTGCATCCGCTTCTTTTATCATTGATAATTTTTTCGTTTTAATATTAATTGTTTTTTGTAGTTGTTTATATTAAAAATCTTACTGTAATATTTACTTAAACGAAGGCAAACATCTAAACTTATAGATTAATCTTGAGCGAAGGACTAGATAAATCTCTCTCCCTCTCTCTCTCTCTCTATATATATATATATATATATATATATATATATATATATATATATAAATAAACGAAGAATGATAAAATTTCAAGCAAAGAGTTTAATTAGGTAATGACTTACAAATTTGTTTCAGTATGTAGACAAAGCCTGAAGCGCTAATTATAATAATTAGTTAATAATATTACAAAATATATTAATATTATATTAAATATATACTGAAACCAATCAGTTTAGCAGAAAGTTTCCAGACAAGAAACACGCATATTTTGCTATCCTCAAACACGTTTACACATGGCATGAAATATAACTAATCCGAGATGGCTAGGTTTCATCTTCTAACTGGATATACGAAATCCATTATGTCTTGACAACAACATGAGGTAACATTATGTTATTCACAGACACACTTTGTACACTGTTCCATATCAGAATGTATTTCCTTCGTCACATTCACAAACAGTATTGAAAATATGTTCTTCGGCAAATAAAAATGTTTTGTTCATAATATTTCAACTAGCGATTGCTCTACTCCACGCACGACCACCATAAATTAATGACCAGCTCAACACAAGTATTGGTAGAGCGTCAGACACCATGCTTTGCAGTATTGTTATGGTCCTTTGCATTCTAAGTTCAAATCCTGCCGAGGTTAACTTCGACTTTCATACTTACTAATTCGATAAAATAAAGTACCAGTAATGGACTGCCGTAATGGATTTGTGCCGAAAAATAGAAACACTATTAATGTGCAATAAGAGCAAAATATAACGACATTGCTCAATTATTTTATCTAATGTTGTAATAACACAAGGAAATGTTGTTTGTGTATTTTTTTTTATATTTGCTCATAGGCTTTTACAATTTCGCTCAGCCAACAACTATTAAAAAGTGAGTTGCTTAAGATAACAATTTAATCACAAATTGTTGCTATCTTTTAATACACTCCAACAAGTCATCAAATTATGTACAATAAAAACAAATCTTATTAATTTGCTCAGGGAATATAAAGAAAATGTATATACACTGATAATTGCAATTGTATGTAAATATTTTGTTTTTGTATTGTTTATTTTATGTTTTCTATTATGTATAATATATTGATTTAATATTGATTGTTTTTTGTAGTTGTTTATATTAAAAGTCTGAAAATATTTTTATACATCTTACACTAATATTTATAAGATAATTTATAATAACAATTACATAATCTAATTACATTACAACGATAATTTATTATTAATATATATCCTGTTTAACTAGAGTTATTACAAGCGTTGCCTTAAAAAAATATTAAACTAGACATGAAAAATGCGCAAGCTCAAAAGTGCCACAGAATGTTATAATAAACCTTCAAAAGTGTGGGACTAGAGTTGTTGCTAAAAAATATTGTAATCATTATATATCGTACATTCTGTGGCATCCTTTATAAAAATAGCTTAAACCAACGAAGCCTTTATTTTTACGCTATTTCACTTAGTTAATTCTTAGAGTGTAACATATAAAAATAAATACATCTATGTTTAATGTAATAACAGCTATAAATAATTACGTAATATTATTATCATATACTCATAGTAACAAAATAATTGTGTTGAAAATTAATATGATGCTTATATGAACGATCAAATCTATAATGATAATTTCTTAAATATACTAATAGTAAAATAATTTAGTTATCTATTGTTACATTTTCATAGAACTATAATATTAACAATCGTATTGCATTATCAAATTTTTATCACTACAAACTTTCATATTGGAATTACCTTAAGCCACTTATTATTACTTCGCTTTCGTACTTTTACAGCTGTAGATATTGCGCTGTATCTTATATCTAATATCAATATCTCATGGTAATTTGCATGCAGTGTAAAATAGGTTTATTAATAACTTTAATATGAAATGTATTATACAGGGCTGCGGAGTCGGCCCAAAATTGACTGGCTCCAACTCAGGATCCGATACTCCATTATTTCCTAAATTTCAGCTCCGCAGCTCTGTTATTATATTAATTAATTTATTTTATAGTTGTAAATCATATTTTTATATGTTACACTCTAAGAATTAACTAAGTGAAATAGCGTAAAAATAAAGGCTTCGTTGGTTTAAGCTATTTTTATAAAGGATGCCACAATATGTACGATATATAATGATTACAATATTTTTTAGCAACAACTCTAGTCCCACACTTTTGAAGGTTTATTATAACATTCTGTGGCACTTTTGAGCTTGCGCATTTTTCATGTCTATATATATATATATGTGTGTGAGAGAGAGGAGTAAAATTCGAAAGTGCGAAGTGAAAAAAAGAAACATATTTAAAGGGACATAACTCTTATTACAAGGGAGATAATTCTAATCTAACGTTTGGTCAGTCGTCAATAATACGAAGCTAAACATAAGACGACGATGTCGACCTTGTGTTTTTTATCTAATGGACTCCACCGACCTAATGAGAACTACAGTTTATAAATCTACCTCTGATATATAGGGATTCATAGTGTAAGGTATAACGTGAAAGTAATCCCTCTATATACTGTATTTTCTTGTCTATTTGTAGTGGATTTGTCTACAAACGGCACCATGTAAAGTTAACCTCTCTGACCACGGCTGGTACTTTCTTAATATTTTATATATATATATATAAAGCTGAATGAGTTGGTATATACAACCCAACGAAACTTAAGTACCGCTACATGTCACTGTTGTAACTAATTATACTTAACTCGACCTATGGGCTGAGTGCTCTTACCCTTGGATTTTTCTGCCAAACTTATACTACAGTGTGTATATATATATATATATATATATATATATGTGTCAGGTCACCAGTTGGTGCTACTGGTAACATGTATCCCAGTACAACCTGTCCCATGGTCGGGTCGTTGGCGACTAAACTGGCAACCCCACCAAGGTTTCTTGGCGAGGAGGGTGACTTTGGACATCCTGCAGGACTAAAAACAAAACCTGTCAAAGGGCAAAGGAGCTCTTTAGAGTCAATGGCCATCCAAAAACACTGGGAGAAATGACCCCTTAGCCTTTGTCAAGGCAGAATTCTAGGAGAAGGAAAACTCTGATATAACACCTGCAACCCTGATGGTATTCAATGATGTTGACTTGTTCTTCTTTTTGGTAAATATTATCTTGGTTAAGAGAGTGGGACTGGCTTTGTGCAGTGCCTTTGCTCACTATAAAAGCTTCACGGCACAGGCATTGCTTTATATCTGGAGATCTCTCTGCACTTGTCGTCACATGGTACCATGGGCCCAGCACTATGTGTCAATAATTGTCACAAGTGTAGTGTTTGTACCAGAGTTTTCAAGTCGCTGGCTGGACTAAAAAGTCACACTCGTTCAGCGCATCGGTAGGGGTTCTCCTACATGGATATAAAGTAATGGCCGTACTCGAAAACGAGTTGGCAGCCACCATATATATATATATATATATATATATATATATATATATATATATATATATACTGTGAAATACACATCCCAGCATTTTGTGTGTGTGGTGGAGACTAAGGAAATTATCTTTTTAATGTCACAATTGTGCACCATAGAAGTAAACACATTGGAAGTTACCGCAGCAAATAAAAAGCTGTGTCGAGTTTGAAATATAACAAAGTTTATATATTTTATATAATATCGCAATAAATAACACTTTTAAATTCTAGTAAGAATTTACACTCGTATCATCCATAATTATTTAACCCGCAATTTCAAAATAATTTCTGTTTCTCTTCTACACTTTCGTTATATATTGTGCAATTGTGTGAGCTTCCTAGCAAGAGTTAATTATATTTATTAGTGGATATATTTTCATTCTGTAAGAATTATAATTGTAATCTGTATTTTGGAAAATGTGGATTATATATCTGCAATATTAAAAATATATACATATAGGGCAACTATGTAAATACGTAGGTTGTTATATAGAACGGAAGCTGTGTGTGTGTATATATATATATATATATATATATATATATATATATAATAGTACATGTATATGTTTAGTGTATGTATTTATATATAGAGTAATTAACTTTCTGTAATATTACTAGAATGGCTTCTGGTTGTAAAGTTTCTACTGGTTATTACTGGAACAACGTGAAAGGTCTGTTATTAGATATAACAGGAGTATTGTATGAAAGTACGGAGAGTGGTGGTCGTGCTATTGAAGGCTCACCTGAAGCAATACAAAGGTATTTATTGATACAATTAATATATCCATCTAACATAACTGTAAATCCCCAGAAAAAGCACCTGCTGCTGTTCGCTAAGAAATTTTTCGTGTTTTCATCTAATCTGACCTCCAATATATTCGCAATCGACTGTTTACTACTGGAAACCGAATAGGGGAACTCTCAGATGTTCTCAGCCTCAGATTTTAAATGAGGCTGAGAAGATACATTTATGCCCCCCCCCCTCCATCCTTCTCGTTTTCGGAGAAAAAAGTCGAATGCGAATATATCGAATGTCTTATAAGTTGAAAACACGGAAAAAATAAGGAAAAAAAATTACTTCGCGAACCCCAGCAGGCGCTTTTCTATAAATTTATCAATATAACATAACATAATAGAACAGTAAATCATTAGAGAGGTTGCCCAGTACCCCTCGCTGCTGTCTTTTGCTCTGGTGTTGGCTCCGTTGTTCACCCCTTCCTTTACATTTTCTTCTAGAAATCAATTTAATTTGTTAAAAACTGTATTTTGCTGTAATGAACTTGAAAAAAATAAAAACAAAAAAATTGTCAATATAGTATAGTATAATATGTGTTGGACCTCGGTCTGTTTCGACGATGAGTGATCTACTTGATGCCATCAACAGAGAAACCTGCTTCAATTAACGTTTTATCATGCCATAGAAAAATGTACCCACCCCGCACCACTTATTACATATTTCAGACCCCCCCCCCCAATCTTCGCTCTTATCACTCCTCACACACACTTATTTAATATTGCTAACCTATCTCCGGTGAAATTTTATTTTAAGTGGTAGCATTCCTGCGACAGTTTTTTTTATACATTAAAAAAACATACATGACAAAAAAAATACATTATTAAAAATCCCATACTTTATAAAATAAATAGGATGGGCTGGAGTCTCAATATGTAAACTAAACCAATTGTTTTTTTTTTAAACCACCAGAGTCACCCTAGAAAAATTACTGTATGGTATGGTGCAGTATGGTTCTTTTTCATTCCTGTCACCATATTTCAGATTTGGTGGTCTGGGATATAGCATATAATATAATGTAATAAATATATTATAATATAATATAATATGATATAGTATAGTATAAAATAATTGTTTCTACTTTAGGCACAAGGCCAGCAAATACCCAGTGCATTACTGGTATAAAATAATATAGTGATGATAGTGAGAGGGCTTGGCTATTTCACAGCACCTTAGCTTTGCTATTTACCAGTCTTACTGAAGTATCAGGTGATGCTAGCAAGGGTACTTGGCTATTCCAACACCTTAGCCTCGCTATCCAATCCTACTCAAATATCAGGTGATAATATAGTATAATATGATATAATAATATATAGTATAATATAGTTTAATATAATGTAACATAATATAAAATAGTATAATATATTATAATTGTTTCTACTTTTGGCACAAGGCCAGCAATTATACAGTACATTACTGGTACTTTATTTTATCGACTCCGTAAGGATGAAACTCAGAACATAAAGGGACGTAACTATGCTAGAAAGCATGGCGTCCGACCCTCTACCGATACTATATTATAATGTAATATAATATAATATAATATAATATCTTTTATACAATGTAATATAATATAATATAATATAATATATCTTTTGCGGGTAAAATTCCCGAGATACATTGACGAGTTCTCTCCAGAAATCGACTATCCATGGTTCTTTTCAGTGGCTGATAATACCTTACTGGTGCCACTCGAATAAGGTAATTATTTAACACATAAATGGGGCCCTAACAGGTACTACTACTCTGGGCCAGACCTGGGAGTTATGACAACTAAGGGGTAACTCCACATTCCCCACAGCTCCTAAACTTTCGAACTGGAGTCTTGCCACTGGATGTAGTTTAATGTCATACCCAGGACAATAATATAGTATAATATAATATAATATAATTGTTTCTACTTTTGGCACAAGGCCAGCAATTACCCAGTACATTACTGGTACTTCATTTTATCGACCCCGTAAGGATGAAAGGCAAAGTTAACCTTGGTGGGATTTGAACTCAGAATATATTAGTGTGAAATATGTAGAGAATCAACAAATTGACAATAACAATAAAAATAAGCCAGAAAGAAAAATATAAATAAAATGTGATGAGACACAATTACAGACAACAGTTTGTGTTGTTCTCTGAAAATATTTGAGGAATGTCTGGAAATTTATTGTATTAATGGTTGATATTGAGGCTAAGGTGTGGGAATAGCCAAGTACCCTTGCCAGCATCACCTGATATTTCAGTAAGATTGGGAGATAGCAAGACTAAGGTGTGGGAATAGCCAAGTACCCTTGCCAGCATCACCTGATATTTCAGTAAGATTGGGAGATAGCAAGACTAAGGTGTGGGAATAGCCAAGTATCCTTGCCAGCATCACCTGATATTTCAGGAAGATTGGGAGATAGCAAGACTAAGGTGTGGGAATAGCCAAGTATCCTTGCCAGCATCACCTGATATTTCAGTAAGATTGGGAGATAGCAAGACTAAGGTGTGGGAATAGCCAAGTATCCTTGCCAGCATCACCTGATATTTCAGTAAGATTGGGAGATAGCAAGACTAAGGTGTGGGAATAGCCAAGTATCCTTGCCAGCATCACCTGATATTTCAGTAAGATTGGGAGATAGCAAGACTAAGGTGTGGGAATAGCCAAGTATCCTTGCCAGCATCACCTGATATTTCAGTAAGATTGGGAGATAGCATGACTAAGGGGCTGAAATAGACAAGCTGGTGTTTGGAATGTAATAAAGGTTCTTACATAAAATTATGGTGGAAGGTTTTTAGCTAAATATAAACAGTTTAACCCTTTCACTTCCATATTTCTAATAAAAATACACTGATTCCTCTCATACATAATTTTAATAGATTATTTTTTTAAAATATTTATTCTTTTGTATGTTTTTGAATTTTTTCTAAATAAATGTTTAAACCCTATTTCCAGGTTAAAAGGCAGTGGGTTACCTGTGAGGTTTTGTAGCAATGAAAATGCTGTCACCCGACAAAGTCTTACCGAAAAACTGAAGAAGTTAGGCTTTGACCTTGAATCTTCCCAGATATTCTCTCCAATACCAGCTGTATCCCATGTCCTTAAAAGCCGTGCTTTACGTCCATTACTTCTTGTCAACCCAAGTAAGATAGTTTCTTTTCTTTCTCTTTTGTTTTCATCATCATCATTGTTGTTTTAATGCCTGCTTTCTCTGTTAACAAGGGTTGGGCGTGTCTACATAGATCAAGTCAGTACTGAAGCAGGGACACTGACCTCCCAGGGACATTGACCTCCCAGGGACATTGACCTCCCAGACAGGCCAAAATGTCTGCATCATGCTTACACAGTCATAAATTCTATTGAGAGGAGAGGTTGTCATGTCCTTGACACAACTGAACAGTCCTCCCAATACTCTCTACAGCTGGATGCCCTTCCTAACACCAACCACTTTACAGTGTCAACTGATTATTTTAATGTATATATATATATATATTCATTCAAAAACCTTTCATTATAATTTTATGTAAGAACCTTTGTTAAGTTATATTCCAAACATCAACTTAATGAGAAAGTTAGTTATATTATTAAATCCCTCCAAATTCTTGATTATTTTCAAAATTAATTGAAAATCATAAGCAGTGTCTTTCATTTGGAATATGGTAACGAAGGGATTAACCAGGTCATATGTTACCCTTTCAAACTACCTTGTGGTGTTTAACCAGGCCACATGTTAGTCTTCAAAGACCATGTTGTGGTGGTGGTGATTAACCAGGCAACATGTCACCATTTCAAGCCATTCCACTCAGTTTCAGATATTAACGTTCAGCACACTGTTGGTGACAAATTGTGACAAGAGAGTAATCTCCCCTTAATGTCAAGGGAAGCAATTCATAAAAAAATTCATCATGCTGAAGATATAAGTTGTTATCCCATTAACAATTACTGTTATGTACATTTCAGAGGCTGTTAATGACTTTTCTGACATTGATCAAACTAATCCCAATTGTGTTGTCATTGGAGACATGGCAGAACACTTCACACACGAAGTCCTGAATCAAGCATTTCAGCTGCTCAAGTCCTTATCTCAGCCAGTCTTGTTCACTTTAGGAAGCAGGTAAATATTGCTTTAGTTGGCAATCTCTTATTACAAATTATCTTTTCTTTTTGATGTATAACTATTTTATTGTTCTTCCTCACGACCAACAACACCACCAACAACAACACCAACAACAACACCAACAACAACACCACTACCACCATCAACACCACCACTACCACCAACACCACCATCCCCACCACCAACAACACCACCACTACCACCAACAACACCACCACTACCACCAACAACACCACCACTACCACCATCAACACCACCACCATCACCACCAACACCACCATCCCCACTACCACCAACACCACTACCACCAACACCACCATCCCCACCACCAACAACACCACCACTACCCCCAACAACAACAACAACATCATTAAGAAGACTATGAGAAAGATCCTGGACATCTTCACTATAAAGGACTTCCATGGTGCCTTCATGAAGTGGTTGGAGCACAACAAGTCCATTGAAGACAGAGGATCCTACTTAGAAAGAGATTAGAGTGTTGTACTTCTTTGAAATTAATAAATGTCTCTTCTGAAGAAGTCCCAAAACTTCCTAATCCCCCTTGTATATCGTGTTGTTCAGAAATTAATCCAGGTTCATAAACATTAACTCAACATATCTCAGGTCAGAATAAACACTATTGATCAAACCCACAAGAATCTACACATTTTTGCCAACAAGATACACGTTTATGTATTTTGGTAACATTGAATTCTAAAGTTGAAGAAGCAATGAATTTGGTTCACATGTTCCGAAATTGTTCCAATTCTTATATCTAACTCTCTTGCAAGTTTTGACCTGTTGTGCCAGGGTTTGCCTCCATCAAAGTCTTCAATATGTCTCCATTAATAGAAGGACGTCTGTGAGCTTCCTTATCTTCAAGAGTGAATTTACCATGATGGAATTTCTGAAACCCACGTAGCACAGTGTATTCCTTAACACTTCTTTCACCCCAAACTTCATTGATGTTTCCAGCTGTTCTGTTGCACTGTGGTCGAGTTTAAACTTCTACCTTATAGGAATAAATTTGGTGAAAATCAAGTTTGACAACTTAAATTTAAAGATCTGAAAATTAAAAAAACAAACAAAATTAGATTACATGGAAAGAAAGATAACAGAAGAAGTTGTAAAATGAAATATAATGTTAAACACCTTTTGTGAGGTTTTATTGTTTAACCCTTTAGTATTTACATTACTCTATATATACTATTGTATTTTCACAGTAAAGGCTTTACCTCACATAATATCTCACATAACATTTACATTACTCTATATATACTATTGTATTTTCACAGTAAAGTCTTTACCCCACATAATACCTCACATAACATTTACATTACTCTATATAAACTATTGTATTTTCACAGTAAAGTCTTTACCCCACATAATATTTCACATAACATTTACATTACTCTATATAACTATTGTATTTTCACAGTAAAGGCTTTACCTCACATAATATCTCACATAACATTTACATTACTCTATATATACTATTGTATTTTCACAGTAAAGGCTTTACCTCACATAATATCTCACATAACATTTACATTACTCTATATATACTATTGTATTTTCACAGTAAAGTCTTTACCCCACATAATATCTCACATAACATTTACATTACTCTATATAAACTATTGTATTTTCACAGTAAAGTCTTTACCCCACATAATATTTCACATAACATTTACATTACTCTATATAACTATTGTATTTTCACAGTAAAGGCTTTACCTCACATAATATCTCACCTAACATTTACATTACTCTATATATACTATTGTATTTTCACAGTAAAGGCTTTACCTCACATAATATCTCACATAACATTTACATTACTCTATATATACTATTGTATTTTCACAGTAAAGGCTTTACCTCACATAATATCTCACATAACATTTACATTACTCTATATATACTATTGTATTTTCACAGTAAAGGCTTTACCTCACATAATATCTCACATAACATTTACATTACTCTATATATACTATTGTATTTTCACAGTAAAGGCTTTACCTCACATAATATCTCACATAACATCTCGTATACGAGAGACGTGTGTTGACGTGTATGAACAAGCTCGGCTACCGAGTTGGATTTACTTACTCAAAAGTGAGTTTTGATTAATTTTTTTATACTGTAATATACGTTAACCCCTTGCCTTGGTCGTCAAACTTTGAGTTTATTTATTTTCGCCCCTTTTTGGGGCGAATTTTCCAGTTAAAAATTTATTACGGCAAACTAATAGAAATGGACGGAATTTTCACATCTCATCCTAACGAGAAAGCCACGCCCCCTAAGAAAGGTGATACAGAGAAGCTAGAAGCACAAGGCTCTAAGTCTTCCCTCCTCACTCCTGCAAAAGAAACATGGAACACGGAATTAAAAGAAAAATTTGTAAAAATGGATGAAAACCCAGAAAGTCACATAAACGCAGACAAAAACAACAATGACAATAACAGCAATAGTCACAACACCAACCAAGGAAAAAATAACGAGAACACCAAACAAAGCGAACCCACTACTGGTGCCTCCTTTGCACAGGCGGTCCGGAAAACACAGACCTGCAAGCAACTGGACATCACAACTCTGAGAGAAAAGATGAAGGAAGCAAAACAGTATGTAACTTTCAAAGAAGGAGGAGACTTCACAATCACCTCCCCACAAGAAATCGAAAGAGACACGACACTAAGAACGATATCTTTCAGAACAATTTCCAACATAACAAGGAAACCAGCTCAATTATCCCAAAAAGAAATTGAGCTGGTCCTAAAAAATGTGTGGAGTGATATATCGTTCATACAAAAAGGGCCACTCTATGGGAATATAACGGTGCTAATGAAGGATCAATTGACAGCCAGGAAATACTCTGTGGCGCCAATTGTTTCCAAGCTACACACATTTTCCCCCACATATTTAGGGAAAAGAACGCAGAAAATAAAAGTCTCCGGAATCCGGCCAAATGCATGCATTTCCTGGGTACTAACAGGATTTTTAGAAGACGAGGACGGAATCCTCTCAGTAGGAGAAGTCACCACAGACGTTTTCGGCGGTTTGAGCGTGGAGGTTCTGGTCCAAATGAGACCAGAACGAATAGCTAGAATACCACAGAGGGTGTCCCTCGATGAAGAAACATTTATATACATTTCAGCCGAGGGTAGGAGGCCCATATGTTACTACTGTTCAAGCAGGGGTCATCTAAGGGCTGCCTGTCCTCAATTGACAAAAAAAAAAGGCTCTTTTGCCTACACCCCACACACCACCACCACCACCACCTCCACCACCACCACCACCACAACAACAACAAAAACAACACGGAAAAATAACACAAGACACGGCCCCACCCAAAACAACTCCCAAAACACACACAAATACAACAAAACCCCAAAATACACCACTACCCGACAGCACGGATGAGGACCCAGCGGAAACGGCACCTAGTGACGAAGAGGGGGAACCCTTCCAACCTGTAAAAAGGAAAAAAAGAAAGCACCACTCGAACATAAACGAAACAAACACACAACCACCAACAAAAACAAAACAAACAGTACAAACAAAATCCGCCCCACCCCAAAACATAACACATACAACAAAACGTAAGCACACACAAGAACAACAAACAAACACAACACAAATAAAACAGTATACATACATTAACACAAATAACAAAGAACTAGTAAAAACAATACACAAAGACCCTTCGGTGGAAACTGAAGGGCAATTCTTTGCAAGCGCGGCCAACAAACCGCATTTAAAAATGATAAGACTCCCAATGGACACCTATGCAAAACTAAGAGAGAACTTTCCTGAGGACGTGGGGAAAACATGTACTCGACCCTATAACCGCGTCCTCTTGAAACGTTTCCCCACCCACACCTCACCAAACACCCCCCACTCCACCACAGAAAAACACCCCACCAAACAACCCCTCCAATACGCCCATGGATATTGTGCAACCTGCTCCTCAGGAGCCGAACAGGTAGGTCCTTCCTCTTTTAACCAACATGGCTGATATAAAAGTTGGGTGTCTGAATGTACGCGGCCTGGGACTGTCTTGGAAACAAGGCAAACTTTTAAACGATCTCAGGTCGCATAGAATGGATGTAATGGCTATTTGCGAGTCCAGGATCAGCAGCGAGCACCAACTGGCGCCCCTCTTTGACGACTTTGAGATCTTCGCATCTCTCTGTCAACCGGGGGGTGGGGGTGGAGTTGTCGTTCTGCTGCGAAAACACCTGGGCCTCGCCATACAGAAGGTGCACCTGGACCCGGAGGGTCGACTGGTGGTTTTAGACGTTGGCAGTAGTGAAAGTGGAGCCCTTAGACTAATAGCTGTGTACGCCCCTTTTTGGGCAGCGCGGCCGGAATACTTCCAACGTCTGGAAACTTTTCTGGGAACGTCCCGCTCCTTGCTTTTAGTGGGGGACTGGAATGGTATCCTGGATGCACGTTGGGACTATGTAGGGGCATGTGCCAATAGAGGGGGGTGTAAAAGCCTCAAAAGGTTAATCGGCCGATTTGACCTGGCCGATAGATATCGACTAGATTTTCCGACTGTACCACTATGGACGTGGACCAATCACAGCGGAACATCTAGGTCGTACCTAGATAGGGTCCTAGTTAGAGAGAAGGATAGGGACACATTTAGCTGTCCAAAAATGTTCATGGTTGACTATTCGGATCACAAGTTAGTGACCTGCATAGCCAACCTTGATAGAACCCATAGACAGGGACCCGGTTACTGGAAGCTGAACTTGTCCTTACCGACAAGCAAAGCTTACAGTAAACGGATTAGCACGTTAGCAAAGCTTACAGTAAACGGATTAGCACGTTAGTTAAGCAGAGTTTGACAGGGGCAATTGTCAACAACAGGTGGTGGAGCTCTCTTAAGAGAACAATTAGAATAGAATCGATAGGTTTTAGTCAGGAATTAGCAAGGGATAGGAACAAGACGGAAAGGGAATTAGTAGATAGAGTAGAAGAGGCGATTAGGAGTGGCAATGTAGCCGGCGTGCTGGCATCAAGAATTGGCTTAGACCAGTTCTTTGAGGTGAAGCATGAAGGCTGCGTCGTCAGAAGTAAAATACGTGCTCTGGGTAATGAGGGAGCCAAAGCTGTGAGCTGGGCCCGAGTGACAGAGGCAAAAAGTGGGAACAAGTCCACGATTCGGTCTTTGAAGGACCAGGATGGGCGTGTGATCCTTGAACCTGGGCAGATGTGTGCGGCCTTTCAGCGGCACTTTGCACGACTGTTCGAGAGGGGCGGCGCGCCGGGTGAGACTATGGATTTCAATCCATACCTCGACGGTCTGCCACGCCTCTCGGACGCGGAGGCGAAGTCCTGCGAAAGGCCGATTTCAGCTGCTGAGATAGTGGCGGCGCTGAGCCAATGCGGCAAACGCAAATCCCCGGGTCTCGATGGTCTACCATACGAGCTATATGTAGCGATGCCGGACTTGTTCTCCGATATCCTCGAAGCGGTCTACTGCAACTGGCAGCAGAACGGGAGAATTCCCAGTTCTGTGACCAAGGGCGTAGTTACGCTGGTGAGGAAGGATGAGAACAAGGGGGATGACATAAATAACTTCAGGCCCATAACTCTGCTAAATACAGAGTTAAAGATTTTGGCCAAGGTGTTAGCGAAGAGGTTGGCGCTTGTCGTCGGAAACCTGGTGGGAGAAGCGCAGACATGCGCAATCCCGTCCAGGTCCATTCACGACAATCTCCACCTTATGCGATACATCATAGAGAGGGTAGGGAATGAACCCGGCTTTGGTGGGGCCCTGATCAACTTGGATCAATCTAAAGCTGTCGATAGGGTTGACCATCGTTACCTGGATGCGGTGCTCGCGGCAGCAGGCTTCGGACCCGTTTTCAGGGGTTGGATTGCTGCGATGCACAGCAGCAACGTCTGCTCAAGGATCAAGGTGAACGGCCACCTCTCGGAGCCGTTCCAAATCATGCGATCCATCCGACAGGGATGCCCTCTCTCCTCCCTTCTGTATGTGCTGGCTCTTGAGCCACTACTGCGGAAGTTGGAGCGGTTGCAGGGCATCCCTTTGGAACCGGGATTGCAGAAAGCGGCGTCGGCCTACGCCGATGACGTGACAGTAATGGTGTCGAAAACCTCGCAAATCGGTGAGATCGGCACCTTACTGGAGGAATATGAAAGGTTTACAGGAGCCAAGCTGAACCGGGACAAGTCCGTCAGTTTGCAACTCGGAACATGGAGAGGCAAACCGATGCCCTCCAACGACGTCGTTGGACGCTGGACGGAGGGCCCGGTGAAGCTGCTTGGGGTCTGGTTCGGACCAGACCTCCAGGTGGAGAAAAACTGGAACGAGGTAACGGCCAGGGTGTTTGCACTCACCCAGAAGTGGGCCCAGTGCAAACTATCCCTGAAAGGTCGAGCGGAGGTGGCGAATACTTATATAGCATCCGTCATCTACTACCGCTTGACCGTCGTGCCTTGCCCAGTGAAAAGTCTCGCCAAAATGGAGTGCGCGCTGTTCCAATTTCTTTGGAACAAGCGGACCCCTTTGGTGAGGAGATCCATCTGCTGTCAACACCCTTCGAAAGGAGGGCTGGGGATGCTGTGGCTACAGATGCGTAAACACGCATTAAGGCTACGGCACCTCCAGGTATTCCTCACCGGTCAACCGGTGTGAGCCCCGTTTGTGAGGTGAGCCTTTCCCAGACTCGTCTCGCTCACCGAGCTGCAATCCTGGGTCAAGCAAAGACCGAGAAAAGTGGGCGACTGGCACATTGAATGTGCCCAGGCGCTCACGGCCCTCTGGAAAGCGGACCCGGCAATCAGTGGAGACTCCACCTCGACATTCTATAGAGGGGTGGTACGCAGCAGGTGCGACGATGCTCTCGGAGAAGCTCTAGACATGGAGGAAGATGAACTGGCCTGTCTGTTCGGTAGGACGTTTGGCCCTGGACCGATGGACAACTTCCAAAAGTCCCTGGCTTGGCAGTGCTACCGAGGGGCTCTACCCGTTCGAGACAAGCTCCACAGGCATGGGAGCCTGGCTAGGGATCCTTTGAATAAGATCTGTCCGAGATGCGTGCATGACGACGAAACCATTGCGCACGCATTCGTACACTGCCCAGGCATTGCTGACCTGTGGGGCTATGTGGAACGACTACTGTCGAGGGTGGCACCAATCCGGTTGACCACCGAGTCCATTGTCACGATCAAACCGCCTCCTCCTTTCAAAAACGAAGGAGAGGCGGCTTTTCTCTGTGTGATAGCCATGGCTAAAGAAGTTGTATGGTGGACGAGGCTGAAAGGGCTGAGGTCAGACACCTTTCTCTCCGGCCAACAACTGGTCCCCTTTTTCAAATACCATTTTAAAAGAAGGATCAGAATGGAGAGAGAGGTGTTCTACCCCAGCAAGTTTTATGAAAGGTGGGTGAAAGTAGGGAGAATGGCCAGAGTGAATGGGTCTTCTCTCTATATCAGCCTGTAGGTGAAAGAAGAGGAAAAAGAGGAGACGAGGGAAGCACCTACTCTTTGTGCTCCTGAGGAGAAGGGTTGCACATTTTTTCCGGGGTGTGTGCGACCCATGTGAATGCCCCCTCCCTATTGAGGACTTCGTTTGTTGTTGTTATTTCATTGTTATATTTTTGTACTCGTTAATTATATGTAAACTTCCCCCCTTGTATCTGTCCCTGGTGGCAAATAAAGAAATCACTCTATATATACTATTGTATTTTCACAGTAAAGGCTTTACCTCACATAATATCTCGCATAACATTTACATTACTCTATATATACTATTGTATTTTCACAGTAAAGGCTTTACCTCACATAATATCTCGCATAACATTTACATTACTCTATATATACTATTGTATTTTCACAGTAAAGGCTTTACCTCACATAATATCTCACCTAACATTTACATTATTCTATATATACTATTGTATTTTCACAGTAAAGGCTTTACTTCACATAATATCTCACATAATATTTACATTATTCTATATATACTATTATATTTTCACAGTAAAGGCTTTACCTCACATAATATCTCACATAATATTTACATTATTCTATATATACTATTATATTTTCACAGTAAAGGCTTTACCTCACATAATATCTCGCATAATATTTACATTATTCTATATATACTATTATATTTTCACAGTAAAGGCTTTACCTCACATAATATCTCACATAATATTTACATTATTCTATATATACTATTATATTTTCACACATGATATCAAATCTATGAGATATTGATATTATTTATTTTGAGAACAATACCATAACATCAGTATGAGTGGCCAGTTATGGTTGGTTTGAACAGAAAGAGGTGAGACAATTCTGGCTGGATATGGCCGGTTTAAATGCTAAAGGGTTAATGTTGCAACAAAACGAAATATAAAACCTGTGTTAATTTCTGGACGAGTTAATAACAAAAGAGACTTTTTCCATGTTGTGTACGGGTTGGAGATTTCTTTAACCACTCAGTGTGGCTTAGTGGGTAGAGGATTGGATTTGCAATTGTGAGGTTGTGAGTTTGATTCATGGACCAGGGGATGTGTTATGTTCTTGAGCAAAACACTTTATTTCACACTGCTCTTAAAAAATTTTAGAACTGGTTTACCAACAACTTTGGGGTTGTGACTGGTAGATTGTATCAACAACGGAAAGACCAATGGAAACATTGTTCCCTTGGTTTGATTTGAATTGTTCCACCTGACTTGGTAAGTGAATGAGGTCTGGGATCTTGTCAGTTGATTAAAAGAAGTAATATAACTAACATTCTCATTATTAAGTTAGTGTTTGGAACATAACACAGGTTCTTAAAATAAACAATTTTGTCTGACAGAACCAGGGATGGTTTCGGGGAGTCAGGAATAAAAGTATTATAAGACATATTTTGAAGTTTTAATTTCTTCTTACAATTTGTTTCCATGGTATTTTATAGCAAATATTACCAAGAAAATGGGAAACTTGTACTTGATGCAGGGGCTTATGTGAAAGTACTGGAGGTAACTGAATATTTTTAGTATTTTTATTAAAGTATATTGATCTTTTAAGGTGCAAATACTAAGAATTAGATTTGTAACAATAAAACAGTAATTGTGCCTTTACAGTCACAGTAATACAACTAGCAGCAAGGTCTCTCCCATATATATATATATATATATATATATATATATATATATATATATATATATATAATGTATGTCATTAACTTAAATCATGCAAAACTACATCTGGTATGAGAGCTGAAGAGGTCAGTTGATGTTTATGTGATCTTGTCTTCTTCATTTTCTTCCTTTGCTCTCCTCTTGCTATCACTTCTGTGAACACACTTCTAGCCACTCATTTCTGTCCTTTCAGGTAATATTTTACCTGATGCCATCATTGAAGGCATTTTACTGTTTTAACAGCTTTTCTTGCGTTGAGTTCTTCTCATTGTTCTATGAATTCTAATACTCTCGCGCTTCAACTTGATCTTTGAGAAAAGTGATGTCAACATGAATGGACCTGTTATTTTTATCTAAAGACATTTTTTCCAATTCCAACCCACCCGTCCCCTCAATCTATCTTATTTCTCATTCTTTCTTCTGAGGAAGGACTAGCATCCAAAACGTTAAGACCGTCTTCCTGCTATTTCAAGCGTTAACCTAATATATCCCTTCCATATACTGATTATGTTGTTATTTCTGTTTACCTTTTACATATATATATATATATCTATAAACAAATCCTTTATATGTTTTTGTTTCTCTGTTGTTGTTAAATATACCTTTCCCTCAGAGTGCCTGTGATATTGAGGCCGAAGTTGTTGGTAAACCAGCTCCAGAATTTTTTAAAACTGCTGTCACTGATATGAAGCTAACACCAGATCAGGTAAATACAAATATTTTCATTTGTACATATAAACATGAGAACCTATCGCTAGAACAGCCGTTAAAACAACTAAAGACTTCAGTGGACAGAGACCAGTAGCCAGTGGTCAACAGAGACCAGAGACCTGTAGTCAACAGAGACCAGAGACATGGAGTCAACAGAGACCAGTAGCCAGTGGTCAACAGAGACCAGAGACCTGTAGTCAACAGACCAGTAGCCAGTGGTCAACAGAGACCAGAGACCTGTGGTCAACAGACCAGAGACCTGTGGTCAACAGACCAGAGACCTGTGGTCAACAGACCAGAGACCTGTGGTCAACAGACCAGAGACCTGTGGTCAACAGAGACCAGAGACCTGTGGTCAACAGAGACCAGAGACCTGTGGTCAACAGAGACCAGAGACCTGTAGTCAACAGAGACCAGTAGCCTGTGGTCAACAGAGACCAGAGACCTGTGGTCAACAGAGACCAGAGACCTGTGGTCAACAGAGACCAGAGACCTGTGGTCAACAGAGACCAGAGACCTGTGGTCAACAGAGACCAGAGACCTGTGGTCAACAGAGACCAGAGACCTGTGGTCACCCGAGACCTGTAGTCAACAGAGACCTGTGGTCAACAGAGACCAGTAGCCAGTGGTCAACAGAGACCAGTAGCCAGTGGTCAACAGAGACCAGAGACCTGTAGTCAACAGAGACCAGTAACCAGTGGTCAACAGAAAGATAATCCACACACTTCTCCTTGCACTCCACCTCTTTCAAACTTTTGTATATTTCATCTAACTGTCCCTCACCTTGTGGATTGTCTCTCTGTTGACCACTGGTCTCTGTCCTCTTAGGCATTTTTGCCCTTCACTGTCTTTGACAGCATTTAGCTGTTTTAACGGCTGTCTTAATGATGAGTTTTCTCATTTTTATATCTATTCAAATACACTCACACATCATCTCAGAGACAACATTGTTTTTCTTTTAATTTTGATTTTGATTTCTAGTGTGTGTATCAGGTTTACAATAGGTACACTGTATCCCTGTGTATATCAGGTTTACAAGAGGTACACTGTATCCCGGTGTGTATCAGGTTTACAATAGGTACACTGTATCCCTGTGTGTATCAGGTTTACAATAGGTACACTGTATCCCTGTGTATATCAGGTTTACAAGAGGTACGCTGTATCCCAGTGTATATCAGGTTTACAATAGGTACACTATGCCTGTGTGTATCAGGTTTACAATAGGTACACTGTATCCCTGTGTATATCTGGTTTACAATAGGTACACTGTATCCCAGTGTATATCAAGTTTACAATAGGTACACTGTATCCCTGGGTATATCTGGTTTACAATAGGTACACTGTATCCCTGGGTACATCTGGTTTACAATAGGTACACTGTATCCCTGTATATCAGGTTTACAATAGGTACACTGTATCCCAGTATATCAGGTTTACAATAGGTACACTGTATCCCAGTGTATATCTGGTTTACAATAGGTACACTGTATCCCTGGGTACATCTGGTTTACAATAGGTACACTGTATCCCTGTGTATATCTGGTATACAATAGGTACACTGTATCCCTGTGTATATCTGGTTTACAATAGGTACACTGTATCCCTGTGCATATCTGGTTTACAATATGTACATTTTATCCCTGTGTATATCTGGTTTACAATAGGTAAACTGTATCCCTGGGTATATCTGGTTTACAATCGGTACACTGTATCCCTGTGTATATCTGGTTTACAATAGGTACACTGTATCCCTGTGTATATCTGGTTTACAATAGGTACACTGTATCCCTGTGTGTATCTGGTTTACAATAGGTACACTGTATCCCTGTGTATATCTGGTTTACAATAGGTACACTGTATCCCTGTGTATATCTGGTTTACAATAGGTACACTGTATCCCTGTGTATATCTGGTTTACAATAGGTATACTGTATCCCTGGGTACATCTGGGTTACAATAGGTACACTGTATCCCTGTGTATGTCTGGTTTACAATAGGTACACTGTATCCCAGTGTATGTCTGGTATACAATAGGTACACTGTATCCCTGTGTATATCTGGTTTACAATAGGTACACTATCCCTGGGTATATCTGGTTTACAATAGGTACACTGTATCCCTGTGTATATCTTGTTTACAATAGGTACATTGTATATCTGGTTTACAATAGGTACACTGTATCCCTGTGTATATCTGGTTTACAATAGGTACACTATATCCCACTGTATTACAGGTTTACAATAGGTACACTGTATCCCTGTGTATATCTGGTTTACAATAGGTACACTATTCCTGTGTGTATCTGGTTTACAATAGGTACACTGTATCCCTGGGTATATCTGGTTTACAATAGGTACACTGTGTCTCTGTGTATATACCTGATTTACAATAGGTACACTGTATCCCTGTGTATATCTGGTTTACAATAGGTACACTGTATCCCTGTGTATATCTGGTTTACAACAGGTACACTGTATCCCTGTGGTGTATCTGGTTTACAATAAGTACACTGTATCCGAGTGTATATCTGGTTTACAATAGGTACACTGTATCCCTGTGTATCTAGTTTACAATAGGTACACTATCCCTGTGTGTATCTTGTTTACAATAGGTACACTGTATCCCTGTGTATATCTGGTTTACAATAGGTACACTGTATCCCAGTGTATATCTGGTTTACAATAGGTACACTGTATCCCTGTGTATATCTGGTTTTCAATAGGTACACTGTATCCCTGTGGTGTATCTAGTTTACAATAAGTACACTGTATCCCAGTGTATATCTAGATTAAAATAGGTACACTGTATCCCTGTGTATATCAGGTTTACAATAGGTACACTGTATCCCAGTGTATATCTGGTTTATAATAGGTACACTGTATCCCTGTGTATATCTGGTTTACAATAGGTACACTGTATCCCTGTGTATATCTCGTTTACAATAGGTACACTGTATCCCTGTGTACCTGGTTTAGAGTAGGTACACTGTATCCCAGTGTATATCAGGTTTACAATAGGTACACTGTATCCCTGTGTATCTGGTTTACAATAGGTACACTGTATCCCAGTGTATATCTAGTTTATAATAGGTTCACTATCCCTTTGTATATCTGGTTTACAATAGGTACACTGTATCCCTGTGTATATCTGGTTTACAATAGGTACACTATATCCCAGTGTATTACAGGTTTACATTAGGTACACTGTATCCCAGTGTATATCTGGTTTACAATAGGTACACTGTATCCCTGGGTATATCTGGTTTACAATAGGTACACTGTATCCCTGCATATTTGGTTTACAATAGGTACACTGTATCCCAGTGTATATCAGGTTTACAATAGGTACACTGTATCCCTGTGTGTATCTGGTTTACAATAGGTACACTGTATCCCAGTGTATATCTGGTTTACAATAGGTACACTGTCTCCCAGTGTATATCTGGTTTACAATAGGTACACTGTATCCCAGTGTATATCTGGTTTACAGTAGGTACACTGTATCCCTGTTTATATCTGGTTTACAATAGGTACACTGTATCCCTGTGTATATCTGGTTTACAATAGGTACACTGTATCCCTGTGTATATCTGGTTTACAATAGGTACACTGTATCCCTGGGTATATCTGGTTTACAATAGGTACACTGTATCCCTGCGTATCTGGTTTACAATAGGTACACTGTATCCCTGTGTATATCTGGTTTACAAGAGGTACACTGTATCCCAGTATATCAGGTTTACAATAGGTACACTGTATCCCAGTGTATATCTGGTTTACAATAGGTACACTGTATCCCTGGGTATATCTGGTTTACAATCGGTACACTGTATCCCTGTGTATATCTGGTTTACAATAGGTACACTGTATCCCTGTGTATATCTGGTTTACAATAGGTACACTGTATCCCTGTGTGTATCTGGTTTACAATAGGTACACTGTATCCCTGTGTATATCAGGTTTACAATAGGTACACTGTATCCCAGTATATCAGGTTTACAATAGGTACACTGTATCCCAGTGTATATCTGGTTTACAATAGGTACACTGTATCCCTGGGTACATCTGGTTTACAATAGGTACACTGTATCCCTGTGTATATCTGGTATACAATAGGTACACTGTATCCCTGTGTATATCTGGTTTACAATAGGTACACTGTATCCCTGTGCATATCTGGTTTACAATATGTACACTGTATCCCTGTGTATATCTGGTTTACAATAGGTAAACTGTATCCCTGGGTATATCTGGTTTACAATCGGTACACTGTATCCCTGTGTATATCTGGTTTACAATAGGTACACTGTATCCCTGTGTATATCTGGTTTACAATAGGTACACTGTATCCCTGTGTGTATCTGGTTTACAATAGGTACACTGTATCCCTGTGTATATCTGGTTTACAATAGGTACACTGTATCCCTGTGTATATCTGGTTTACAATAGGTACACTGTATCCCTGTGTATATCTGGTTTACAATAGGTATACTGTATCCCTGGGTACATCTGGGTTACAATAGGTACACTGTATCCCTGTGTATGTCTGGTTTACAATAGGTACACTGTATCCCAGTGTATGTCTGGTATACAATAGGTACACTGTATCCCTGTGTATATCTGGTTTACAATAGGTACACTATCCCTGGGTATATCTGGTTTACAATAGGTACACTGTATCCCTGTGTATATCTTGTTTACAATAGGTACATTGTATATCTGGTTTACAATAGGTACACTGTATCCCTGTGTATATCTGGTTTACAATAGGTACACTATTCCTGTGTGTATCTGGTTTACAATAGGTACACTGTATCCCTGGGTATATCTGGTTTACAATAGGTACACTGTGTCTCTGTGTATATACCTGATTTACAATAGGTACACTGTATCCCTGTGTATATCTGGTTTACAATAGGTACACTGTATCCCTGTGTATATCTGGTTTACAACAGGTACACTGTATCCCTGTGGTGTATCTGGTTTACAATAAGTACACTGTATCCGAGTGTATATCTGGTTTACAATAGGTACACTGTATCCCTGTGTATCTAGTTTACAATAGGTACACTATCCCTGTGTGTATCTTGTTTACAATAGGTACACTGTATCCCTGTATATATCTGGTTTACAATAGGTACAATGTATCCCTGTATATCAGGTTTACAATAGGTACACTGTATCCCTGTGTATATCTGGTTTACAATAGGTACACTGTATCCCTGTATATATCTGGTTTACAATAGGTACACTGTATCCCTGTGTATATTTGGTTTACACTAGGTACACCATATCCCTGTGTATCTGGTTTACAATAGGTACACTGTATCCCTGTGTATATCTGGTTTATAATAGGTACACTGTATCCCTGGGTATCTGGTTTACAATAGGTACACTGTATCCCTGTGTATATCTGGTTTACAATAGGTACACTGTATCCCAGTGTATATCTGGTTTACAATAGGTACACTGTATCCCTGTGTATATCTGGTTTTCAATAGGTACACTGTATCCCTGTGGTGTATCTAGTTTACAATAAGTACACTGTATCCCAGTGTATATCTAGATTAAAATAGGTACACTGTATCCCTGTGTATATCAGGTTTACAATAGGTACACTGTATCCCAGTGTATATCTGGTTTATAATAGGTACACTGTATCCCTGTGTATATCTGGTTTACAATAGGTACACTGTATCCCTGTGTATATCTCGTTTACAATAGGTACACTGTATCCCTGTGTACCTGGTTTAGAGTAGGTACACTGTATCCCAGTGTATATCAGGTTTACAATAGGTACACTGTATCCCTGTGTATCTGGTTTACAATAGGTACACTGTATCCCAGTGTATATCTAGTTTATAATAGGTTCACTATCCCTTTGTATATCTGGTTTACAATAGGTACACTGTATCCCTGTGTATATCTGGTTTACAATAGGTACACTATATCCCAGTGTATTACAGGTTTACATTAGGTACACTGTATCCCAGTGTATATCTGGTTTACAATAGGTACACTGTATCCCTGGGTATATCTGGTTTACAATAGGTACACTGTATCCCTGCATATTTGGTTTACAATAGGTACACTGTATCCCAGTGTATATCAGGTTTACAATAGGTACACTGTATCCCTGTGTGTATCTGGTTTACAATAGGTACACTGTATCCCAGTGTATATCTGGTTTACAATAGGTACACTGTCTCCCAGTGTATATCTGGTTTACAATAGGTACACTGTATCCCAGTGTATATCTGGTTTACAGTAGGTACACTGTATCCCTGTTTATATCTGGTTTACAATAGGTACACTGTATCCCTGTGTATATCTGGTTTACAATAGGTACACTGTATCCCTGTGTATATCTGGTTTACAATAGGTACACTGTATCCCTGGGTATATCTGGTTTACAATAGGTACACTGTATCCCTGCGTATCTGGTTTACAATAGGTACACTGTATCCCTGTGTATATCTGGTTTACAAGAGGTACACTGTATCCCAGTGTATATCAGGTTTACAATAGGTACACTGTATCCCTGTGTGTATCTGGTTTACAATAGGTACACTGTATCCCAGTGTATATCTGGTTTACAATAGGTACACTGTATACCTGTGTATATCTGGTTTACAATAGGTACACTGTATCCCTGTGTATCTGGTTTACAATAGGTACACTGTATCCCTGTGTATAGCTGGTTTACAATAGGTACACTGTATCCTTGTGTATGTAAGGTTTACAATAGGTACACTATCCCTGGGTATATCTGGTTTACAAGAGGTACACTGTATCCCAGTGTATATCAGGTTTACAATAGGTACACTGTATCCCTGTGTGTATCTGGTTTACAATAGGTACACTGTATCCCAGTGTATATCTGGTTTACAATAGGTACACTGTATCCCTGTGGTATATCAGGTTTACAATAGGTACACTGGATCCCAGTGTATATCTGGTTTACAATAGGTACACTGTATCTCTGTATATCTGGTTTGCAATAGGTATATTGTATCCCTGGGTATCTGGTTTACAATAGATACACTATATCCCTGTGTATATCTGGTTTACACTAGGTACACCATATCCCTGTGTATCTGGTTTACGATAGGTACACTGTATCCCTGTGTATATCTGGTTTATAATAGGTACACTATCCCTGGGTATATCTGGTTTACAATAGGTACACTGTATCCCTGTGTGTATCTGGTTTACAATAGGTACACTGTATCCCAGTGTATATCTGGTTTACAATAGGTACACTGTCTCCCAGTGTATATCTGGTTTACAATAGGTACACTGTATCCCAGTGTATATCTGGTTTACAGTAGGTACACTGTATCCCTGTTTATATCTGGTTTACAATAGGTACACTGTATCCCTGTGTATATCTGGTTTACAATAGGTACACTGTATCCCTGTGTATATCTGGTTTACAATAGGTACACTGTATCCCTGGGTATATCTGGTTTACAATAGGTACACTGTATCCCTGCGTATCTGGTTTACAATAGGTACACTGTATCCCTGTGTATATCTGGTTTACAAGAGGTACACTGTATCCCAGTGTATATCAGGTTTACAATAGGTACACTGTATCCCTGTGTGTATCTGGTTTACAATAGGTACACTGTATCCCAGTGTATATCTGGTTTACAATAGGTACACTGTATACCTGTGTATATCTGGTTTACAATAGGTACACTGTATCCCTGTGTATCTGGTTTACAATAGGTACACTGTATCCCTGTGTATAGCTGGTTTACAATAGGTACACTGTATCCTTGTGTATGTAAGGTTTACAATAGGTACACTATCCCTGGGTATATCTGGTTTACAAGAGGTACACTGTATCCCAGTGTATATCAGGTTTACAATAGGTACACTGTATCCCTGTGTGTATCTGGTTTACAATAGGTACACTGTATCCCAGTGTATATCTGGTTTACAATAGGTACACTGTATCCCTGTGGTATATCAGGTTTACAATAGGTACACTGGATCCCAGTGTATATCTGGTTTACAATAGGTACACTGTATCTCTGTATATCTGGTTTGCAATAGGTATATTGTATCCCTGGGTATATCTGGTTTACAATAGGTACACTGTATCCCTGTGTATATCTGGTTTACAATAGGTACACTGTATCCCTGTGTATCTGGTTTACAATAGGTACACTGTATCCCTGTGTGTATCTGGTTTACAATAGGTACACTGTATCCCTGTGTATATCTGGTTTACAATAGGTACACTGTATCCCTGTGTATATCTGGTTTACAATAGGTACACTGTATCCCTGTGTATATCTGGTTTACAATAGGTATACTGTATCCCTGGGTACATCTGGGTTACAATAGGTACACTGTATCCCTGTGTATGTCTGGTTTACAATAGGTACACTGTATCCCAGTGTATGTCTGGTATACAATAGGTACACTGTATCCCTGTGTATATCTGGTTTACAATAGGTACACTATCCCTGGGTATATCTGGTTTACAATAGGTACACTGTATCCCTGTGTATATCTTGTTTACAATAGGTACATTGTATATCTGGTTTACAATAGGTACACTGTATCCCTGTGTATATCTGGTTTACAATAGGTACACTATTCCTGTGTGTATCTGGTTTACAATAGGTACACTGTATCCCTGGGTATATCTGGTTTACAATAGGTACACTGTGTCTCTGTGTATATACCTGATTTACAATAGGTACACTGTATCCCTGTGTATATCTGGTTTACAATAGGTACACTGTATCCCTGTGTATATCTGGTTTACAACAGGTACACTGTATCCCTGTGGTGTATCTGGTTTACAATAAGTACACTGTATCCGAGTGTATATCTGGTTTACAATAGGTACACTGTATCCCTGTGTATCTAGTTTACAATAGGTACACTATCCCTGTGTGTATCTTGTTTACAATAGGTACACTGTATCCCTGTATATATCTGGTTTACAATAGGTACAATGTATCCCTGTATATCAGGTTTACAATAGGTACACTGTATCCCTGTGTATATCTGGTTTACAATAGGTACACTGTATCCCTGTATATATCTGGTTTACAATAGGTACACTGTATCCCTGTGTATATTTGGTTTACACTAGGTACACCATATCCCTGTGTATCTGGTTTACAATAGGTACACTGTATCCCTGTGTATATCTGGTTTATAATAGGTACACTGTATCCCTGGGTATCTGGTTTACAATAGGTACACTGTATCCCTGTGTATATCTGGTTTACAATAGGTACACTGTATCCCAGTGTATATCTGGTTTACAATAGGTACACTGTATCCCTGTGTATATCTGGTTTTCAATAGGTACACTGTATCCCTGTGGTGTATCTAGTTTACAATAAGTACACTGTATCCCAGTGTATATCTAGATTAAAATAGGTACACTGTATCCCTGTGTATATCAGGTTTACAATAGGTACACTGTATCCCAGTGTATATCTGGTTTATAATAGGTACACTGTATCCCTGTGTATATCTGGTTTACAATAGGTACACTGTATCCCTGTGTATATCTCGTTTACAATAGGTACACTGTATCCCTGTGTACCTGGTTTAGAGTAGGTACACTGTATCCCAGTGTATATCAGGTTTACAATAGGTACACTGTATCCCTGTGTATCTGGTTTACAATAGGTACACTGTATCCCAGTGTATATCTAGTTTATAATAGGTTCACTATCCCTTTGTATATCTGGTTTACAATAGGTACACTGTATCCCTGTGTATATCTGGTTTACAATAGGTACACTATATCCCAGTGTATTACAGGTTTACATTAGGTACACTGTATCCCAGTGTATATCTGGTTTACAATAGGTACACTGTATCCCTGGGTATATCTGGTTTACAATAGGTACACTGTATCCCTGCATATTTGGTTTACAATAGGTACACTGTATCCCAGTGTATATCAGGTTTACAATAGGTACACTGTATCCCTGTGTGTATCTGGTTTACAATAGGTACACTGTATCCCAGTGTATATCTGGTTTACAATAGGTACACTGTCTCCCAGTGTATATCTGGTTTACAATAGGTACACTGTATCCCAGTGTATATCTGGTTTACAGTAGGTACACTGTATCCCTGTTTATATCTGGTTTACAATAGGTACACTGTATCCCTGTGTATATCTGGTTTACAATAGGTACACTGTATCCCTGTGTATATCTGGTTTACAATAGGTACACTGTATCCCTGGGTATATCTGGTTTACAATAGGTACACTGTATCCCTGCGTATCTGGTTTACAATAGGTACACTGTATCCCTGTGTATATCTGGTTTACAAGAGGTACACTGTATCCCAGTGTATATCAGGTTTACAATAGGTACACTGTATCCCTGTGTGTATCTGGTTTACAATAGGTACACTGTATCCCAGTGTATATCTGGTTTACAATAGGTACACTGTATACCTGTGTATATCTGGTTTACAATAGGTACACTGTATCCCTGTGTATCTGGTTTACAATAGGTACACTGTATCCCTGTGTATAGCTGGTTTACAATAGGTACACTGTATCCTTGTGTATGTAAGGTTTACAATAGGTACACTATCCCTGGGTATATCTGGTTTACAAGAGGTACACTGTATCCCAGTGTATATCAGGTTTACAATAGGTACACTGTATCCCTGTGTGTATCTGGTTTACAATAGGTACACTGTATCCCAGTGTATATCTGGTTTACAATAGGTACACTGTATCCCTGTGGTATATCAGGTTTACAATAGGTACACTGGATCCCAGTGTATATCTGGTTTACAATAGGTACACTGTATCTCTGTATATCTGGTTTGCAATAGGTATATTGTATCCCTGGGTATCTGGTTTACAATAGATACACTATATCCCTGTGTATATCTGGTTTACACTAGGTACACCATATCCCTGTGTATCTGGTTTACGATAGGTACACTGTATCCCTGTGTATATCTGGTTTATAATAGGTACACTGTATCCCTGTGTGTATCTGGTTTACAATAGGTACACTGTATCCCAGTGTATATCTGGTTTACAATAGGTACACTGTCTCCCAGTGTATATCTGGTTTACAATAGGTACACTGTATCCCAGTGTATATCTGGTTTACAGTAGGTACACTGTATCCCTGTTTATATCTGGTTTACAATAGGTACACTGTATCCCTGTGTATATCTGGTTTACAATAGGTACACTGTATCCCTGTGTATATCTGGTTTACAATAGGTACACTGTATCCCTGGGTATATCTGGTTTACAATAGGTACACTGTATCCCTGCGTATCTGGTTTACAATAGGTACACTGTATCCCTGTGTATATCTGGTTTACAAGAGGTACACTGTATCCCAGTGTATATCAGGTTTACAATAGGTACACTGTATCCCTGTGTGTATCTGGTTTACAATAGGTACACTGTATCCCAGTGTATATCTGGTTTACAATAGGTACACTGTATACCTGTGTATATCTGGTTTACAATAGGTACACTGTATCCCTGTGTATCTGGTTTACAATAGGTACACTGTATCCCTGTGTATAGCTGGTTTACAATAGGTACACTGTATCCTTGTGTATGTAAGGTTTACAATAGGTACACTATCCCTGGGTATATCTGGTTTACAAGAGGTACACTGTATCCCAGTGTATATCAGGTTTACAATAGGTACACTGTATCCCTGTGTGTATCTGGTTTACAATAGGTACACTGTATCCCAGTGTATATCTGGTTTACAATAGGTACACTGTATCCCTGTGGTATATCAGGTTTACAATAGGTACACTGGATCCCAGTGTATATCTGGTTTACAATAGGTACACTGTATCTCTGTATATCTGGTTTGCAATAGGTATATTGTATCCCTGGGTATCTGGTTTACAATAGGTACACTATATCCCTGTGTATATCTGGTTTACACTAGGTACACCATATCCCTGTGTATCTGGTTTACGATAGGTACACTGTATCCCTGTGTATATCTGGTTTATAATAGGTACACTATCCCTGGGTATATCTGGTTTACAATAGGTACACTGTATCCCTGTGTATCTGGTTTACAATAGGTACACTGTATCCCAGTGTATATCTGGTTTACAATAGGTACACTGTATCCCTGTATATATATGGTTTACAATAGGTACACTGTATCCCTGTGTATATCTGGTTTACAATAGGTACACTGTATCCCTGGGTATATCTGGTTTACAATAGGTACACTGTATCCCTGTGTATATCTGGTTTACAATAGGTACACTGTATCCCAGTATATATCTGGTTTACAATAGGTACACTGTATCCCTGTGTATCTGGTTTACAATAGGAACACTGTATCCCTGTATACAGGTTTACATTAGGTACACTGTATCCTAGTGTATATCTGGTTTACAATATGTACACTGTATCCCTGTGTATATCTGGTTTACAATAGGTACACTGTATCCGTGTTTGTATCTGGTTTACAATAGGTACACTGTATCCCTGTATACAGGTTTACATTAGGTACACTGTATCCTAGTGTATATCTGGTTTACAATAGGTACACTGTATCCCTGTGTATATCTGGTTTACAATAGGTACACTGTATCCGTGTGTGTATCTGGTTTACAATAGGTACACTGTATCCCTGTGTATATCTGGTTTACAATAGGTACACTGTATCCCAGTGTATATCTGGTTTACAATAGGTACACTGTATCCCTGTGTATATCTGGTTTACAATAGGTACACTGTATCTCTGTGTATATGTGGTTTACAATAGGTACACTGTATCCCTGTGTATATCTCGTTTACAATAGGTACACTGTATCCCTGTGTATCTGGTTTACAATAGGTACACTGTATCCCTGTGTGTATCTGGTTTACAATAGGTACACTGTATCCCTGTGTATATCTGATTTACAATAGGTACACTGTATCCCTGTGTATATCTGGTTTACAATAGGTACACTGTATCCCTGTGTATATCTGGTTTACAATAGGTACACTCTATCCCTGGGTATTTCTGGTTTACAATAGGTACACTGTATCCCTGTGTATATGTGGTTTACAATAGGTACACTGTATCCCTGTGTATATCTCGTTTACAATAGGTACACTGTATCCCTGTGTATCTGGTTTACAATAGGTACACTGTATCCCTGTGTATAGCTGGTTTACAATAGGTACACTGTATCCCTGTGTGTATCTGGTTTACAATAGGTACACTGTATCCCTGTGTACCTGGTTTAGAGTAGGTACACTGTATCCCAGTGTATATCAGGTTTACAATAGGTACACTGTATCCCTGTGTATCTGGTTTACAATAGGTACACTGTATCCCAGTCTATATCTAGTTTATAATAGGTACACTATCCCTTTGTATATCTGGTTTATAATAGGTACACTGTATCCCAGTGTATATCTGGTTTACAATAGGTACACTGTATACCTGTGTATATCTGGTTTACAATAGGTACACTGTATCCCTGTGTATCTGGTTTACAATAGGTACACTGTATCCCTGTGTATAGCTGGTTTACAATAGGTACACTGTATCCTTGTGTATGTAAGGTTTACAATAGGTACACTATCCCTGGGTATATCTGGTTTACAAGAGGTACACTGTATCCCAGTGTATATCAGGTTTACAATAGGTACACTGTATCCCTGTGTGTATCTGGTTTACAATAGGTACACTGTATCCCAGTGTATATCTGGTTTACAATAGGTACACTGTATCCCTGTGGTATATCAGGTTTACAATAGGTACACTGGATCCCAGTGTATATCTGGTTTACAATAGGTACACTGTATCTCTGTATATCTGGTTTGCAATAGGTATATTGTATCCCTGGGTATCTGGTTTACAATAGGTACACTATATCCCTGTGTATATCTGGTTTACACTAGGTACACCATATCCCTGTGTATCTGGTTTACAATAGGTACACTGTATCCCTGGGTATATCTGGTTTACAATAGGTACACTGTATCCCTGTGTATATCTGGTTTACAATAGGTACACTGTATCCCTGTGTATATATGGTTTACAATAGGTACACAGTATCCATGTGTGTATCTGGTTTACAATAGGTACACTGTATCCCTGTGTATATCTGATTTACAACAGGCACACTGTATCCCTGTATATATCTGGTTTACACTAGGTACACCATATCCCTGTGTATCTGGTTTACAATAGGTACACTGTATCCCTGTGTATATCTGGTTTATAATAGGTACACTGTATCCCTGTGTATATCTGGTTTTCAATAGGTACACTGTCTCCCAGTGTATCTGGTTTACAATAGGTACACTGTATCCCTGTGTATATCTGGTTTACAATAGGTACACTGTATCCCTGTGTATCTGGTTTACAATAGGTACACTGTATCCCTGTGTATAGCTGGTTTACAATAGGTACACTGTATCCCTGTGTATGTAAGGTTTACAATAGGTACACTGTATCCCTGTGGTATATCAGGTTTACAATAGGTACACTGTATCCCTGTGTATATCTGGTTTACAATAGGTACACAGTATCCATGTGTGTATCTGGTTTACAATAGGTACACTGTATCCCTGTGTACCTGGTTTAGAGTAGGTACACTGTATCCCAGTGTATATCAGGTTTACAATAGGTACACTGTATCCCTGTGTATCTGGTTTACAATAGGTACACTGTATCCCAGTCTATATCTAGTTTATAATAGGTACACTATCCCTTTGTATATCTGGTTTATAATAGGTACACTGTATCCCTGTGTATATCTGATTTACAACAGGCACACTGTATCCCTGTATATATCTGGTTTACACTAGGTACACCATATCCCTGTGTATCTGGTTTACAATAGGTACACTGTATCCCTGTGTATATCTGGTTTATAATAGGTACACTGTATCCCTGTGTATATCTGGTTTACAATAGGTACGCTGTATCCCAGTGTATATCTAGTTTACAATAGGTACACTGTATCCCTGTGTATATCTGGTTTACAATAGGTACACTGTATCCCTGTGTATATCTGGTTTACAATAGGTACACTATCCTAGTGTGTATCTGGTTTACAATAGGTACACTGTATCCCTGTGTATATCTGGTTTACAATAGGTACACTGTATCCCTGTGTATATCTGATTTACAACAGGCACACTGTATCCCTGTATATATCTGGTTTACACTAGGTACACCATATCCCTGTGTATCTGGTTTACAATAGGTACACTGTATCCCTGTGTATATCTGGTTTATAATAGGTACACTGTATCCCTGTGTATATCTGGTTTACAATAGGTACGCTGTATCCCAGTGTATATCTAGTTTACAATAGGTACACTATATCCCTGTGTATATCTGGTTTACAATAGGTACACTGTATCCCTGTGTATATCTGGTTTACAATAGGTACACTGTATCCCTGTGTATATCTGGTTTACAATAGGTACACTGTATCCCTGTGTATATCAGGTTTACAATAAGTACACTGTATCCCTGTGTATATCTGGTTTACAATAGGTACACTGTATCCCTGTGTATATCTGGTTTACAATAGGTACACTGCATCCCTGTGTATATCTGGTTTACAATATGTACACTGCATCCCTGTGTGTATCTGGTTTACAATAGGTACACTGTATCCCTGTGTATATCTGGTTTACAATAGGTACACTGTATCCCTGTGTGTATCTGGTTTACAATAGGTACACTGCATCCCTGTGTGTATCTGGTTTACAATAGGTACACTGTATCCCTGTGTATATCTGGTTTACAATAGGTACACTGTATCCCTGTGTGTATCTGGTTTACAATAGGTACACTGCATCCCTGTGTGTATCTGGTTTACAATAGGTACACTGTATCCCTGTGTATATCTGGTTTACAATAGGTACACTGTATCCCTGTGTGTATCTGGTTTACAATAGGTACACTGCATCCCTGTGTGTATCTGGTTTACAATAGGTACACTGTATCCCTGTGTATATCTGGTTTACAATAGGTACACTGCATCCCTGTGTATATCTGGTTTACAATAGGTACACTGCATCCCTGTGTGTATCTGGTTTACAATAGGTACACTGTATCCCTGTGTATATCTGGTTTACAATAGGTACACTGTATCCCTGTGTGTATCTGGTTTACAATAGGTACACTGCATCCCTGTGTGTATCTGGTTTACAATAGGTACACTGTATCCCTGTGTATATCTGGTTTACAATAGGTACACTGTATCCCTGTGTGTATCTGGTTTACAATAGGTACACTGCATCCCTGTGTGTATCTGGTTTACAATAGGTACACTGTATCCCTGTGTATATCTGGTTTACAATAGGTACACTGCATCCCTGTGTATATCTGGTTTACAATAGGTACACTGCATCCCTGTGTGTATCTGGTTTACAATAGGTACACTGTATCCCTGTGTATAGCTGGTTTACAATAGGTACACTGTATCCCTGTGTATGTAAGGTTTACAATAGGTACACTGTATCCCTGTGGTATATCAGGTCTACAATAGGTACACTGTATCCCTGTGTATATCTGGTTTACAATAGGTACACTGTATCCCTGTGTGTATCTGGTTTACAATAGGTACACTGTATCCCTGTGTACCTGGTTTAGAGTAGGTACACTGTATCCCAGTGTATATCAGGTTTACAATAGGTACACTGTATCCCTGTGTATCTGGTTTACAATAGGTACACTGTATCCCAGTCTATATCTAGTTTATAATAGGTACACTATCCCTTTGTATATCTGGTTTATAATAGGTACACTGTATCCCTGTGTATATCTGGTTTATAATAGGTACACTGTATCCCTGGGTATATCTGGTTTACAATAGGTACACTGTATCCCTGTGTATATCTGGTTTACAATAGGTACACTGTATCCCTGTGTATATCTGGTTTACAATAGGTACACTGTATCCCTGGGTATATCTGGTTTACAATAGGTACACTGTATCCCTGTGTACCTGATTTAGAGCAGGTACACTGTATCCCAGTGTATATCAGGTTTACAATAGGTACACTGTATCCCTGTGTATATCTGGTTTACAATAGGTACACTGTATCCCTGTGTGTATCTGGTTTACAATAGGTACACTGTATCCCTGTGTACCTGGTTTAGAGTAGGTACACTGTATCCCAGTGTATATCAGGTTTACAATAGGTACACTGTATCCCTGTGTATCTGGTTTACAATAGGTACACTGTATCCCAGTCTATATCTAGTTTATAATAGGTACACTATCCCTTTGTATATCTGTTTTACAATAGGTACACTGTATCCCAGTGTGTATCTGGTTTACAATAGGTTCACTGTATCCCTGTGTATGTAAGGTTTACAATAGGTACACTGTATCCCTGGGTATATCTGGTTTACAATAGGTACACTGTATCCCTGTGTATATCTGGTTTACAATAGGTACACTGTATCCCTGTGTATATCTGGTTTACAACAGGTACACTGTATCCCTGTCGTGTATCTGGTTTACAATAGGTACACTGTATCCCTGTGTATATCTGGTTTACACTAGGTACACTATCCCTGTGTATATCTGGTTTACAATAGGTACACTGTATCCCTGTGTATATCTGGTTTACAATAGGTACACTGTATCCCTGTGTATATCTTGTTTTCAATAGGTACAATGTATCCCTGTTTATATCTGGTTTACAATAGGTACACTGTATCCCTGTGTATATCAGGTTTACAATAAGTACACTGTATCCCTGTGTATATCTGGTTTACAATAGGTACACTGTATCCCTGTGTATATCTGGTTTACAATAGGTACACTGCATCCCTGTGTTTATCTGGTTTACAATAGGTACACTGTAACCCTGTGTATCTGGTTTACAATAGGTACACTGTATCCCAGTGTATATCTGGTTAATAATAGGTACACTGTATCCCTGTGTATCTAGTTTACAATAAGTACACTATCCCTGTGTGTATCTGGTTTACAATAGGTACACTGTATCCCTGTATATATCTGGTTTACAATAGGTACACTGTATCCCTGTATATCAGGTTTACAATAGGTACACTGTATCCCAGTGTATATCTGGTTTATAATAGGTACACTGTATCCCTGTGTATATCTGGTTTACAATAGGTACACTGTATCCCTGTGTATATCTGGTTTATAATAGGTACACTGTATCCCTGTGTATATTTGGTTTACAATAGGTACACTGTATCCCAGTGTATATCTAGTTTACAATAGGTACACTGTATCCCTGTGTATATCTGGTTTACAATAGGTACACTGTATCCCTGTGTATATCTGGTTTACAATAGGTACACTGTATCCCTGTGTATATCTTGTTTTCAATAGGTACAATGTATCCCTGTTTATATCTGGTTTACAATAGGTACACTGTATCCCTGTGTATATCAGGTTTACAATAAGTACACTGTATCCCTGTGTATATCTGGTTTACAATAGGTACACTGTATCCCTGTGTGTATCTGGTTTACAATAGGTACACTGCATCCCTGTGTTTATCTGGTTTACAATAGGTACACTGTAACCCTGTGTATCTGGTTTACAATAGGTACACTGTATCCCTGTGTATAGCTGGTTTACAATAGGTACACTGTATCCCTGTGTATGTAAGGTTTACAATAGGTACACTGTATCCCTGTGGTATATCAGGTTTACAATAGGTACACTGTATCCCTGTGTATGTAAGGTTTAGAATAGGTACACTGTATCACTGTGTGTATCTGGTTTACAATAGGTACACTGTATCCCTGTGTACCTGATTTAGAGCAGGTACACTGTATCCCAGTGTATATCAGGTTTACAATAGGTACACTCTATCCCTGTGTATCTGGTTAACAATAGGTACACTGTATCCCAGTCTATATCTAGTTTATAATAGGTACACTATCCCTTTGTATATCTGTTTTACAATAGGTACACTGTATCCCAGTGTGTATCTGGTTTACAATAGGTTCACTGTATCCCTGGGTATATCTGGTTTACAATAGGTACACTGTATCCCAGTGTATATCTGGTTTACAATAGGTACACTGTATCCCTGTGTATCTAGTTTACAATAGGTACACTATCCCTGTGTGTATCTGGTTTACAATAGGTACACTGTATCCCTGTATATATCTGGTTTACAATAGGTACACTGTATCCCTGTATATCAGGTTTACATTAGGTACACTGTATCCCTGTGTATATCTGGTTTACAATAGGTACACTGTATCCCTGTATATATCTGGTTTACAATAGGTACACTATATCCCTGTGTATATCTGGTTTACACTAGGTACACCATATCCCTGTGTATCTGGTTTACGATAGGTACACTGTATCCCTGTGTATATCTGGTTTATAATAGGTGCACTATCCCTGGGTATATCTGGTTTACAATAGGTACACTGTATCCCTGTGTATCTGGTTTACAATAGGTACACTGTATCCCAGTGTATATCTGGTTTACAATAGGTACACTGTATCCCAGTGTATATCTAGTTTACAATAGGTACACTGTATCCCTGTGTATATCTGGTTTAGAGTAGGTACACTGTATCCCAGTGTATATCAGGTTTACAATAGGTACACTGTATCCCTGTGTATCTGGTTTACAATAGGTACACTGTATCCCAGTCTATATCTAGTTTATAATAGGTACACTATCCCTTTGTATATCTGGTTTATAATAGGTACACTGTATCCCTGTGTATATCTGGTTTATAATAGGTACACTGTATCCCTGGGTATATCTGGTTTACAATAGGTACACTGTATCCCTGTGTATATCTGGTTTACAATAGGTACACTGTATCCCTGTGTATATCTGGTTTACAATAGGTACACTGTATCCCTGGGTATATCTGGTTTACAATAGGTACACTGTATCCCTGCGTATCTGGTTTACAATAGGTACACTGTATCCCTGTGTATATCAGGTTTACAATAGGTACACTGTATCCCTGTGTATATCTGGTTTACAAGAGGTACACTGTATCCCAGTGTATATCAGGTTTACAATAGGTACACTGTATCCCTGTGTGTATCTGGTTTACAATAGGTACACTGTATCCCAGTGTATATCTGGTTTACAATAGGTACACTGTATCCCTGTGTATATCTGGTTTACAATAGGTACACTGTATCCCTGTGTATCTGGTTTACAATAGGTACACTGTATCACTGTGTATATCAGGTTTACAATAGGTACACTGTATCTCAGTGTATATCTCGTTTACAATAGGTACACTGTATCCCTGGGTATATCTGGTTTACAATAGGTACACTGTATCCCAGTGTATATCTGGTTTACAATAGGTACACTGTATCCCTGTGTATATCTGGTTTACACTAGGTACACTATCCCTGTGTATATCTGGTTTACAATAGGTACACTGTATCCCAGTGTATATCTGGTTAATAATAGGTACACTGTTTCCCTGTGTATCTAGTTTACAATAAGTACACTATCCCTGTGTGTATCTGGTTTACAATAGGTACACTGTATCCCTGTATATATCTGGTTTACAATAGGTACACTGTATCCCTGTATATCAGGTTTACAATAGGTACACTGTATCCCAGTGTATATCTGGTTTATAATAGGTACACTGTATCCCTGTGTATATCTGGTTTACAATAGGTACACTGTATCCCTGTGTATATCTGGTTTATAATAGGTACACTGTATCCCTGTGTATATTTGGTTTACAATAGGTACACTGTATCCCAGTGTATATCTAGTTTACAATAGGTACACTGTATCCCTGTGTATATCTGGTTTACAATAGGTACACTGTATCCCTGTGTATATCTGGTTTACAATAGGTACACTGTATCCCTGTGTATATCTTGTTTTCAATAGGTACACTGTATCCCTGTTTATATCTGGTTTACAATAGGTACACTGTATCCCTGTGTATATCAGGTTTACAATAAGTACACTGTATCCCTGTGTATATCTGGTTTACAATAGGTACACTGTATCCCTGTGTATATCTGGTTTACAATAGGTACACTGCATCCCTGTGTTTATCTGGTTTACAATAGGTACACTGTAACCCTGTGTATCTGGTTTACAATAGGTACACTGTATCCCTGTGTATAGCTGGTTTACAATAGGTACACTGTATCCCTGTGTATGTAAGGTTTACAATAGGTACACTGTATCCCTGTGGTATATCAGGTTTACAATAGGTACACTGTATCCCTGTGTATGTAAGGTTTAGAATAGGTACACTGTATCACTGTGTGTATCTGGTTTACAATAGGTACACTGTATCCCTGTATACCTGATTTAGAGCAGGTACACTGTATCCCAGTGTATATCAGGTTTACAATAGGTACACTCTATCCCTGTGTATCTGGTTAACAATAGGTACACTGTATCCCAGTCTATATCTAGTTTATAATAGGTACACTATCCCTTTGTATATCTGTTTTACAATAGGTACACTGTATCCCAGTGTGTATCTGGTTTACAATAGGTTCACTGTATCCCTGGGTATATCTGGTTTACAATAGGTACACTGTATCCCAGTGTATATCTGGTTTACAATAGGTACACTGTATCCCTGTGTATCTAGTTTACAATAGGTACACTATCCCTGTGTGTATCTGGTTTACAATAGGTACACTGTATCCCTGTATATATCTGGTTTACAATAGGTACACTGTATCCCTGTATATCAGGTTTACATTAGGTACACTGTATCCCTGTGTATATCTGGTTTACAATAGGTACACTGTATCCCTGTATATATCTGGTTTACAATAGGTACACTATATCCCTGTGTATATCTGGTTTACACTAGGTACACCATATCCCTGTGTATCTGGTTTACGATAGGTACACTGTATCCCTGTGTATATCTGGTTTATAATAGGTACACTATCCCTGGGTATATCTGGTTTACAATAGGTACACTGTATCCCTGTGTATCTGGTTTACAATAGGTACACTGTATCCCAGTGTATATCTGGTTTACAATAGGTACACTGTATCCCAGTGTATATCTAGTTTACAATAGGTACACTGTATCCCTGTGTATATCTGGTTTAGAGTAGGTACACTGTATCCCAGTGTATATCAGGTTTACAATAGGTACACTGTATCCCTGTGTATCTGGTTTACAATAGGTACACTGTATCCCAGTCTATATCTAGTTTATAATAGGTACACTATCCCTTTGTATATCTGGTTTATAATAGGTACACTGTATCCCTGTGTATATCTGGTTTATAATAGGTACACTGTATCCCTGGGTATATCTGGTTTACAATAGGTACACTGTATCCCTGTGTATATCTGGTTTACAATAGGTACACTGTATCCCTGTGTATATCTGGTTTACAATAGGTACACTGTATCCCTGGGTATATCTGGTTTACAATAGGTACACTGTATCCCTGCGTATCTGGTTTACAATAGGTACACTGTATCCCTGTGTATATCAGGTTTACAATAGGTACACTGTATCCCTGTGTATATCTGGTTTACAAGAGGTACACTGTATCCCAGTGTATATCAGGTTTACAATAGGTACACTGTATCCCTGTGTGTATCTGGTTTACAATAGGTACACTGTATCCCAGTGTATATCTGGTTTACAATAGGTACACTGTATCCCTGTGTATATCTGGTTTACAATAGGTACACTGTATCCCTGTGTATCTGGTTTACAATAGGTACACTGTATCACTGTGTATATCAGGTTTACAATAGGTACACTGTATCTCAGTGTATATCTGGTTTACAATAGGTACACTGTATCCCTGTGTATATCTGGTTTACAATAGGTACACTGTATCCCTGTGTATCTGGTTTACAATAGGTACACTGTATCCCTGTGTATAGCTGGTTTACAATAGGTACACTGTATCCCTGTGTATGTAAGGTTTACAATAGGTACACTGTATCCCTGTGGTATATCAGGTTTACAATAGGTACACTGTATCCCTGTGTATGTAAGGTTTACAATAGGTACACTGTATCCCTGTGTGTATCTGGTTTACAATAGGTACACTGTATCCCTGTGTACCTGATTTAGAGCAGGTACACTGTATCCCAGTGTATATCAGGTTTACAATAGGTACACTGTATCCCTGTGTATCTGGTTAACAATAGGTACACTGTATCCCAGTCCATATCTAGTTTATAATAGGTACACTATCCCTTTGTATATCTGTTTTACAATAGGTACACTGTATCCCAGTGTGTATCTGGTTTACAATAGGTTCACTGTATCCCTGTGTATGTAAGGTTTACAATAGGTACACTGTATCCCTGGGTATATCTGGTTTACAATAGGTACACTGTATCCCAGTGTATATCTAGTTTACAATAGGTACACTGTATCCCTGTGTATATCAGGTTTACAATAGGTACACTGTATCCCAGTGTATATCTGGTTTATAATAGGTACACTGTATCCCTGTGTATATCTGGTTTACAATAGGTACACTGTATCCCTGTGTATATCTTGTTTTCAATAGGTACACTGTATCCCTGTGGTGTATCTGGTTTACAATAAGTACACTGTATCCCAGTGTATATCTAGTTTACAATAGGTACACTGTATCCCTGTGTATATCAGGTTTACAATAGGTACACTGTATCCCAGTGTATATCTGGTTTATAATAGGTACACTCTATCCCTGTGTATATCTGGTTTACAATAGGTACACTCTATCCCTGTGTATATCTGGTTTATAATAGGTACACTGTATCCCTGTGTATATCTGGTTTACAATAGGTACACTGTATCCCAGTGTATATCTAGTTTACAATAGGTACACTGTATCCCTGTGTATATCTGGTTTACAATAGGTACACTGTATCCCTGTGTATATCTGGTTTACAATAGGTACACTGTATCCCTGTGTATATCTGGTTTTCAATAGGTACACTGTATCCCTGTGTATATCTGGTTTACAATAGGTACACTGTATCCCTGTGTATATCAGGTTTACAATAAGTACACTGTATCCCTGTGTATATCTGGTTTACAATAGGTACACTGTATCCCTGTGTATAGCTGGTTTACAATAGGTACACTGTATCCCTGTGTATGTAAGGTTTACAATAGGTACACTGTATCCCTGTGGTATATCTGGTTTACAATAGGTACACTGTATCCCTGTGTATGTCTGGTTTACAATAGGTACACTGTATCCCTGTATATCAGGTTTACATTAGGTACACTGTATCCCTGTGTATATCTGGTTTACAATAGGTACACTGTATCCCTGTATATATCTGGTTTACAATAGGTACACTATATCCCTGTGTATATCTGGTTTACACTAGGTACACCATATCCCTGTGTATCTGGTTTACGATAGGTACACTGTATCCCTGTGTATATCTGGTTTATAATAGGTACACTATCCCTGGGTATATCTGGTTTACAATAGGTACACTGTATCCCTGTGTATCTGGTTTACAATAGGTACACTGTATCCCAGTGTATATCTGGTTTACAATAGGTACACTGTATCCCAGTGTATATCTAGTTTACAATAGGTACACTGTATCCCTGTGTATATCTGGTTTACAATAGGTACACTGTATCCCTGTGTATATCTGGTTTACAATAGGTACACTGTATCCCTGTGTATATCTGGTTTTCAATAGGTACACTGTATCCCTGTGGTGTATCTGGTTTACAATAAGTACACTGTATCCCAGTGTATATCTAGTTTACAATAGGTACACTGTATCCCTGTGTATATCAGGTTTACAATAGGTACACTGTATCCCAGTGTATATCTGGTTTATAATAGGTACACTGTATCCCTGTGTATATCTGGTTTACAATAGGTACACTGTATCCCTGTGTATATCTTGTTTTCAATAGGTACACTGTATCCCTGTGGTGTATCTGGTTTACAATAAGTACACTGTATCCCAGTGTATATCTAGTTTACAATAGGTACACTGTATCCCTGTGTATATCAGGTTTACAATAGGTACACTGTATCCCAGTGTATATCTGGTTTATAATAGGTACACTGTATCCCTGTGTATATCTGGTTTACAATAGGTACACTGTATCCCTGTGTATATCTGGTTTATAATAGGTACACTGTATCCCTGTGTATATCTGGTTTACAATAGGTACACTGTATCCCAGTGTATATCTAGTTTACAATAGGTACACTGTATCCCTGTGTATATCTGGTTTACAATAGGTACACTGTATCCCTGTGTATCTGGTTTACAATAGGTACACTGTATCCCAGTGTATATCTGGTTTACAATAGGTACACTGTATCCCAGTGTATATCTAGTTTACAATAGGTACACTGTATCCCTGTGTATATCTGGTTTAGAGTAGGTACACTGTATCCCAGTGTATATCAGGTTTACAATAGGTACACTGTATCCCTGTGTATCTGGTTTACAATAGGTACACTGTATCCCAGTCTATATCTAGTTTATAATAGGTACACTATCCCTTTGTATATCTGGTTTATAATAGGTACACTGTATCCCTGTGTATATCTGGTTTATAATAGGTACACTGTATCCCTGGGTATATCTGGTTTACAATAGGTACACTGTATCCCTGTGTATATCTGGTTTACAATAGGTACACTGTATCCCTGTGTATATCTGGTTTACAATAGGTACACTGTATCCCTGGGTATATCTGGTTTACAATAGGTACACTGTATCCCTGCGTATCTGGTTTACAATAGGTACACTGTATCCCTGTGTATATCAGGTTTACAATAGGTACACTGTATCCCTGTGTATATCTGGTTTACAAGAGGTACACTGTATCCCAGTGTATATCAGGTTTACAATAGGTACACTGTATCCCTGTGTGTATCTGGTTTACAATAGGTACACTGTATCCCAGTGTATATCTGGTTTACAATAGGTACACTGTATCCCTGTGTATATCTGGTTTACAATAGGTACACTGTATCCCTGTGTATCTGGTTTACAATAGGTACACTGTATCACTGTGTATATCAGGTTTACAATAGGTACACTGTATCTCAGTGTATATCTGGTTTACAATAGGTACACTGTATCCCTGTGTATATCTGGTTTACAATAGGTACACTGTATCCCTGTGTATCTGGTTTACAATAGGTACACTGTATCCCTGTGTATAGCTGGTTTACAATAGGTACACTGTATCCCTGTGTATGTAAGGTTTACAATAGGTACACTGTATCCCTGTGGTATATCAGGTTTACAATAGGTACACTGTATCCCTGTGTATGTAAGGTTTACAATAGGTACACTGTATCCCTGTGTGTATCTGGTTTACAATAGGTACACTGTATCCCTGTGTACCTGATTTAGAGCAGGTACACTGTATCCCAGTGTATATCAGGTTTACAATAGGTACACTGTATCCCTGTGTATCTGGTTAACAATAGGTACACTGTATCCCAGTCCATATCTAGTTTATAATAGGTACACTATCCCTTTGTATATCTGTTTTACAATAGGTACACTGTATCCCAGTGTGTATCTGGTTTACAATAGGTTCATTGTATCCCTGTGTATGTAAGGTTTACAATAGGTACACTGTATCCCTGGGTATATCTGGTTTACAATAGGTACACTGTATCCCAGTGTATATCTAGTTTACAATAGGTACACTGTATCCCTGTGTATATCAGGTTTACAATAGGTACACTGTATCCCAGTGTATATCTGGTTTATAATAGGTACACTGTATCCCTGTGTATATCTGGTTTACAATAGGTACACTGTATCCCTGTGTATATCTTGTTTTCAATAGGTACACTGTATCCCTGTGGTGTATCTGGTTTACAATAAGTACACTGTATCCCAGTGTATATCTAGTTTACAATAGGTACACTGTATCCCTGTGTATATCAGGTTTACAATAGGTACACTGTATCCCAGTGTATATCTGGTTTATAATAGGTACACTCTATCCCTGTGTATATCTGGTTTACAATAGGTACACTCTATCCCTGTGTATATCTGGTTTATAATAGGTACACTGTATCCCTGTGTATATCTGGTTTACAATAGGTACACTGTATCCCAGTGTATATCTAGTTTACAATAGGTACACTGTATCCCTGTGTATATCTGGTTTACAATAGGTACACTGTATCCCTGTGTATATCTGGTTTACAATAGGTACACTGTATCCCTGTGTATATCTGGTTTTCAATAGGTACACTGTATCCCTGTGTATATCTGGTTTACAATAGGTACACTGTATCCCTGTGTATATCAGGTTTACAATAAGTACACTGTATCCCTGTGTATATCTGGTTTACAATAGGTACACTGTATCCCTGTGTATAGCTGGTTTACAATAGGTACACTGTATCCCTGTGTATGTAAGGTTTACAATAGGTACACTGTATCCCTGTGGTATATCTGGTTTACAATAGGTACACTGTATCCCTGTGTATGTCTGGTTTACAATAGGTACACTGTATCCCTGTATATCAGGTTTACATTAGGTACACTGTATCCCTGTGTATATCTGGTTTACAATAGGTACACTGTATCCCTGTATATATCTGGTTTACAATAGGTACACTATATCCCTGTGTATATCTGGTTTACACTAGGTACACCATATCCCTGTGTATCTGGTTTACGATAGGTACACTGTATCCCTGTGTATATCTGGTTTATAATAGGTACACTATCCCTGGGTATATCTGGTTTACAATAGGTACACTGTATCCCTGTGTATCTGGTTTACAATAGGTACACTGTATCCCAGTGTATATCTGGTTTACAATAGGTACACTGTATCCCAGTGTATATCTAGTTTACAATAGGTACACTGTATCCCTGTGTATATCTGGTTTACAATAGGTACACTGTATCCCTGTGTATATCTGGTTTACAATAGGTACACTGTATCCCTGTGTATATCTGGTTTTCAATAGGTACACTGTATCCCTGTGGTGTATCTGGTTTACAATAAGTACACTGTATCCCAGTGTATATCTAGTTTACAATAGGTACACTGTATCCCTGTGTATATCAGGTTTACAATAGGTACACTGTATCCCAGTGTATATCTGGTTTATAATAGGTACACTGTATCCCTGTGTATATCTGGTTTACAATAGGTACACTGTATCCCTGTGTATATCTTGTTTTCAATAGGTACACTGTATCCCTGTGGTGTATCTGGTTTACAATAAGTACACTGTATCCCAGTGTATATCTAGTTTACAATAGGTACACTGTATCCCTGTGTATATCAGGTTTACAATAGGTACACTGTATCCCAGTGTATATCTGGTTTATAATAGGTACACTGTATCCCTGTGTATATCTGGTTTACAATAGGTACACTGTATCCCTGTGTATATCTGGTTTATAATAGGTACACTGTATCCCTGTGTATATCTGGTTTACAATAGGTACACTGTATCCCAGTGTATATCTAGTTTACAATAGGTACACTGTATCCCTGTGTATATCTGGTTTACAATAGGTACACTGTATCCCTGTGTATATCTGGTTTACAATAGGTACACTGTATCCCTGTGTATATCTGGTTTTCAATAGGTACACTGTATCCCTGTGTATATCTGGTTTACAATAGGTACACTGTATCCCTGTGTATATCAGGTTTACAATAAGTACACTGTATCCCTGTGTATAGCTGGTTTACAATAGGTACACTGTATCCCTGTGTATGTAAGGTTTACAATAGGTACACTGTATCCCTGTGGTATATCAGGTTTACAATAGGTACACTGTATCCTTGTGTATGTAAGGTTTACAATAGGTACACTGTATCGCTGTGTGTATCTGGTTTTCAATAGGTACACTGTATCCCTGTGTACCTGATTTAGAGCAGGTACACTGTATCCCAGTGTATATCGGGTTTACAATAGGTACACTGTATCCCTGTGTATCTGGTTAACAATAGGTACACTGTATCCCAGTCTATATCTAGTTTATAATAGGTACACTATCCCTTTGTATATCTGTTTTACAATAGGTACACTGTATCCCAGTGTGTATCTGGTTTACAATAGGTTCACTGTATCCCTGTGTATGTAAGGTTTACAATAGGTACACTGTATCCCTGGGTATATCTGGTTTACAATAGGTACACTGTATCCCTGTGTATATCTGGTTTACAATAGGTACACTGTATCCCTGTGTATATCTGGTTTACAACAGGTACACTGTATCCCTGTCGTGTATCTGGTTTACAATAAGTACACTGTATCCCAGTGTATATCTGGTTTACAATAGGTACACTGTATCCCTGTGTATCTAGTTTACAATAGGTACACTATCCCTGTGTGTATCTGGTTTACAATAGGTACACTGTATCCCTGTATATATCTGGTTTACAATAGGTACACTGTATCCCTGTATATCAGGTTTACATTAGGTACACTGTATCCCTGTGTATATCTGTTTTACAATAGGTACACTGTATCCCAGTGTGTATCTGGTTTACAATAGGTTCACTGTATCCCTGTGTATATCAGGTTTACAATAGGTACACTGTATCCCAGTGTATATCTGGTTTATAATAGGTACACTGTATCCCTGTGTATATCTGGTTTACAATAGGTACACTCTATCCCTGTGTATATCTGGTTTATAATAGGTACACTGTATCCCTGTGTATATCTGGTTTACAATAGGTACACTGTATCCCAGTGTATATCTAGTTTACAATAGGTACACTGTATCCCTGTGTATATCTGGTTTACAATAGGTACACTGTATCCCTGTGTATATCTGGTTTACAATAGGTACACTGTATCCCTGTGTATATCTGGTTTTCAATAGGTACACTGTATCCCTGTGTATATCTGGTTTACAATAGGTACACTGTATCCCTGTGTATATCAGGTTTACAATAAGTACACTGTATCCCTGTGTATATCTGGTTTACAATAGGTACACTGTATCCCTGTGTATAGCTGGTTTACAATAGGTACACTGTATCCCTGTGTATGTAAGGTTTACAATAGGTACACTGTATCCCTGTGGTATATCTGGTTTACAATAGGTACACTGTATCCCTGTGTATGTCTGGTTTACAATAGGTACACTGTATCCCTGTATATCAGGTTTACATTAGGTACACTGTATCCCTGTGTATATCTGGTTTACAATAGGTACACTGTATCCCTGTATATATCTGGTTTACAATAGGTACACTATATCCCTGTGTATATCTGGTTTACACTAGGTACACCATATCCCTGTGTATCTGGTTTACGATAGGTACACTGTATCCCTGTGTATATCTGGTTTATAATAGGTACACTATCCCTGGGTATATCTGGTTTACAATAGGTACACTGTATCCCTGTGTATCTGGTTTACAATAGGTACACTGTATCCCAGTGTATATCTGGTTTACAATAGGTACACTGTATCCCAGTGTATATCTAGTTTACAATAGGTACACTGTATCCCTGTGTATATCTGGTTTACAATAGGTACACTGTATCCCTGTGTATATCTGGTTTACAATAGGTACACTGTATCCCTGTGTATATCTGGTTTTCAATAGGTACACTGTATCCCTGTGGTGTATCTGGTTTACAATAAGTACACTGTATCCCAGTGTATATCTAGTTTACAATAGGTACACTGTATCCCTGTGTATATCAGGTTTACAATAGGTACACTGTATCCCAGTGTATATCTGGTTTATAATAGGTACACTGTATCCCTGTGTATATCTGGTTTACAATAGGTACACTGTATCCCTGTGTATATCTTGTTTTCAATAGGTACACTGTATCCCTGTGGTGTATCTGGTTTACAATAAGTACACTGTATCCCAGTGTATATCTAGTTTACAATAGGTACACTGTATCCCTGTGTATATCAGGTTTACAATAGGTACACTGTATCCCAGTGTATATCTGGTTTATAATAGGTACACTGTATCCCTGTGTATATCTGGTTTACAATAGGTACACTGTATCCCTGTGTATATCTGGTTTATAATAGGTACACTGTATCCCTGTGTATATCTGGTTTACAATAGGTACACTGTATCCCAGTGTATATCTAGTTTACAATAGGTACACTGTATCCCTGTGTATATCTGGTTTACAATAGGTACACTGTATCCCTGTGTATATCTGGTTTACAATAGGTACACTGTATCCCTGTGTATATCTGGTTTTCAATAGGTACACTGTATCCCTGTGTATATCTGGTTTACAATAGGTACACTGTATCCCTGTGTATATCAGGTTTACAATAAGTACACTGTATCCCTGTGTATAGCTGGTTTACAATAGGTACACTGTATCCCTGTGTATGTAAGGTTTACAATAGGTACACTGTATCCCTGTGGTATATCAGGTTTACAATAGGTACACTGTATCCTTGTGTATGTAAGGTTTACAATAGGTACACTGTATCGCTGTGTGTATCTGGTTTTCAATAGGTACACTGTATCCCTGTGTACCTGATTTAGAGCAGGTACACTGTATCCCAGTGTATATCGGGTTTACAATAGGTACACTGTATCCCTGTGTATCTGGTTAACAATAGGTACACTGTATCCCAGTCTATATCTAGTTTATAATAGGTACACTATCCCTTTGTATATCTGTTTTACAATAGGTACACTGTATCCCAGTGTGTATCTGGTTTACAATAGGTTCACTGTATCCCTGTGTATGTAAGGTTTACAATAGGTACACTGTATCCCTGGGTATATCTGGTTTACAATAGGTACACTGTATCCCTGTGTATATCTGGTTTACAATAGGTACACTGTATCCCTGTGTATATCTGGTTTACAACAGGTACACTGTATCCCTGTCGTGTATCTGGTTTACAATAAGTACACTGTATCCCAGTGTATATCTGGTTTACAATAGGTACACTGTATCCCTGTGTATCTAGTTTACAATAGGTACACTATCCCTGTGTGTATCTGGTTTACAATAGGTACACTGTATCCCTGTATATATCTGGTTTACAATAGGTACACTGTATCCCTGTATATCAGGTTTACATTAGGTACACTGTATCCCTGTGTATATCTGGTTTACAATAGGTACACTGTATCCCTGTATATATCTGGTTTACAATAGGTACACTATATCCCTGTGTATATCTGGTTACACTAGGTACACCATATCCCTGTGTATCTGGTTTACGATAGGTACACTGTATCCCTGTGTATATCTGGTTTATAATAGGTACACTGTATCCCTGGGTATATCTGGTTTACAATAGGTACACTGTATCCCTGTGTATCTGGTTTACAATAGGTACACTGTATCCCTGTGTATATCTGGTTTACAATAGGTACACTGTATCCCAGTGTACATCTGGTTTACAATAGGTACACTGTATCCCAATGTATATCTAGTTTACAATAGGTACACTGTATCCCTGTGTATATCTGGTTTACAATAGGTACACTGTATCCCTGTGTATATCTGGTTTACAATAGGTACACTGTATCCCTGTGTATATCTGGTTTTCAATAGGTACACTGTATCCCTGTGGTGTATCTGGTTTACAATAAGTACACTGTATCCCAGTGTATATCTAGTTTACAATAGGTACACTCTATCCCTGTGTATATCAGGTTTACAATAGGTACACTGTATCCCAGTGTATATCTGGTTTATAATAGGTACACTGTATCCCTGTGTATATCTGGTTTACAATAGGTACACTGTATCCCTGTGTATATCAGGTTTACAATAGGTACACTGTATCCCTGTGTATATCTGGTTTACAATAGGTACACTGTATCCCTGTGTCTCTGCTGTCATAAGAGATGTCTAAAAGAAATGGTATCTCGCCATAAATCTGGTTTACAATAGGTACATTGCATGCCTGTGTGTCCTAAAATGGAACTAAATGTGTTGACACATGAAAGGGCATCCACATGTAAAGCATAGCCTGAAAAGGGGTCCTATGATTATCTCGAAATACCAATCACTTTACCTTGGAAGAAGACATGACCACCTCTTTAGTACTAGTGCCACAAAAAAATACACCCAGTACACTGTGTAGTGTGGTTGGCTACCGAATGGGGACAACGTAGATTTGTGAGGCGCCTTTAGATCTGTTACGAACATAGCAACCTTTCTACTGCTGGTACCATCTTAAAATGTACCCAGTACACTCTGTAAAATTGGTTGGTGAAAGGAAGAGCCACCAGCTGTAGAATGACTACATGATAAATGTATCCATGTGTAGAGTTCAATGTACAAGCATGACATAGTGTCTCTGACCTGTCTAGGTGGACAGTGGACAGTTATTCCAGACAAAAACCCACTCAGTTAAAGGGAACAAATGAAATTCTCTGTCCTCTACCCAGCTGTCTCCATATGAATTCAAAGGATTCATTAAAATATTTTAAGGGTCTATAAAGAAGAGGTTCCTGCAGGGTTTGTCAGTAAAATTTGGTAGTTCTTTGACATTCTAAAGCTAGGAAAATAAAACATTTTATAAAAATATATTCTTTCTATTATCAAATTTAAGGGTTCTTAATAAGGCTCTCAGTAATATTTGGGGTCTGTATCATGGAATGGTGGAGACCTCTGCCTTACAATATAAAGGAGAGGTAATTTATGTTTATCAAACAGCTGAATATCCTTCATTGATAATAAAATGATATTCATTTATCTGATCATCATCATCACTGTTTAACGTCCATTTTCCATGCTAGCATGGGTTCGACGGGTTGTCCCATTAGAGGCAAGTCGGGTCATGTGACCGTTTCTTGCTCATACAGAACTGCTTCTGGCTGGGTTTCTACATCTGGATGTCCTTCCTAACACCAACCATATTTACAGAGTGTACTAGGTGCTTTTTGTCATGACTCCGACACAACCACTTTACAGTGTGTACTGGGTGCTTTATTTTTCTGATATGTAATATTATTTTGTGTTTAGGTTGTGATGATAGGAGATGATATTGTCAATGATATTGGTGGAGCTCAGGCTGCTGGTTTAAGGGGAGTTCAGGTGTGCACTGGAAAATACAGGTAAATACTTCACTGCTTTTGTCATTGGAAATGTTCTGATCAAACTTCAACCCTTCTATTCTATCTTTGATGTTAGACCTGATTCTAGGTATATTGAGGGTCAGCTGAAAAGTTCTTAGGCGGACTATGAAGGAGTGATGCTGGAGCTGTGAAATCTAGGCAGATTATGAAGGAATGATGCTAGAGCTGTGAAATCTAGGCGGACTATGAAGGAGTGATGCTAGAGCTGTGAAATCTAGGTGAACTAGGAAGGAGTGATGCTAGAGCTGTGAAAACTAAGCAGACTATGAAGGAGTGATGCTGGAGCTGTGAAATCTAGGCAGATTATGAAGGAATGATGCTAGAGCTGTGAAATCTAGATAGACTATGAAGGAGTGATGCTAGAGCTGTGAAATCTAAGCAGACTATGAAGGAGTGATGCTAGAGCTGTGAAATCTAGGCGGACTATGAAGGAGTGATGCTAGAGCTGTGAAATCTAGGCGGACTATGAAGGAGTGATGCTAGAGCTGTGAAATCTAAGCAGACTATGAAGGAGTGATGCTAGAGTTGTGATATCTAGGTGAACTATGAAGGAGTGATGCTAGAGCTGTGAAATCTTACATGCATTAATTTCATCTTTTCTCATTATTATCTGCATTGTTTATTTAAACCTCATTTGGACATTCCATGAGAGTATCTTGGTCAGCCTATGAACTTTTCATCCGCCCCACATATTGAGGTCGCTTGCTGCCGGACGAAAGGGCAAAGCCCCACCCTCTTTGTTGCGGCCACGGATGGCCAACATAACCCCAACCCCATCAACCACACCCCTCCCTGCACCCCACCCACCAAACGCAATCCAAAACTTCAGAGTTGGTACCATGAATGTAGGGACCTTAAAAGGCCGCTCAAACGAGGTTGTAGAAATGCTTGAACGTAAGGAGGTTGATGTCTGCTGCATCCAAGAGACCAGGTGGAGGGCGGGTCTGCTAGATTCATTGTGGGTAAAAAAAAACCGATGCTATAAGCTTTTCTGGGTGGGAAATGACAATGGGCTGGGTGGGGTAGGAATCATGTTAGCAGAAAAATGGGTGGATAAGATAATAGATGTAAATAGAGTAAACGACAGAATAATTAAAATAAGACTTGTTCTAAATAGAACTACTGTGACGATAATATCTGCGTACGTGCCCCAATCCGGACTGCCTAGCACTATAAAAGACACTTTCTATGAGACACTGATGCTCACTACCTCCCAAATAACCGACAGTGACTATATAATTATTGCTGGCGACCTAAATGGTCACGTTGGACAACATTGTGACGGCTATGATGAAATCCATGGAGGCTATGGGTTTGGTACTAGAAATGAGGAAGGCTCCAGAATCCTGGAATTCTGTGACGCAAATAACCTAACAATCTGTAACACTAACTTCAAAAAACGAGACAATCACTTGATCACCTACAGATCAGGGGAACATACCAGCTAGGTAGATTATATCCTTACCAGAAGACGTGACAGAGTGACTGTTGTAAACACTAAATCCCTCCCCCATGAAGAATGCACCTCCCAACATAGACTGATAATTAGCGACCTCATAGTCAGGACGAGACGTACTCGACAGCAGAAGAGGACTATCCTCAGGAGAAAAATATGGAAGCTAAAGGACCCCACAGCCAGAAATAAATTTCAAAGCATATTACTTGACGCTTTCGACAGTAAGGAAGAGCATTTAGAGTCGGACAATATAGAGGGACAGTGGGAATTCCTGAAAGCAAACCTGCTGATGGCGGCAGACGAAGTCTGTGGCCGGAGCAGGCCTATAGGCAGGAGGAGAGTAACATGGTGGTGGAACAGTAAGGTGGAGGAGTCGATTAAGGCCAAAAAGCAGGCTTGGAAAATATGGCGGGATGGGGGAAGTAGAGAAGACTATCAAGTGGCCAGGAGGGAAGCTAGGAGACAAGTGTACTTTGCAAGAAGGGAAGCAGAGGAAAGAAAGTTCAAGCATGTTCTACAACGCGAGGACCAAAAACGTGAGGTGTTCAGGATTGCTAGGCAATGTGTCAAGGAAAACCGTGATATTGTTGGGGAGAAGTGTGTACTAAATGATGATGGCGTACTCGCCATCACTGACGCTGATAAGAAGGTCGCTTGGAAGTGTCACTACGAGAGGCTACTAAATGAGGAGAATAAATGGGAGAAGGATAGTCTCCCCCAGATCGATCCAATAGAGGGACCAGCAGTGTTAGTTGAAGGTAGTATAATAAGTAAGGCGATCAAAGATATGAAGACGGTTAAGGCGGCTGGGCCTTCGGAAATAGTCGCTGAGATGCTGAAGGCCTCTGGAACGGTGGGACACACCATGGTCACCCGGATAGTAAACCAAGTCATACAGAATGGGGTTGTTCCGAAGGACTGGCGTAGCAGCATCATCATTAACTGTTACAAGGGTAAAGGAGACGCCCTAGATAGGAGTAACTATAGAGGGATTAAATTAATCGACCAGGTCATGAAGGTCACGGAAAAAGTAATAGTGCAACTAATCAGAGAGAGAATCGATCTAGATGAAATGCAGTTCGGGTTTGTGTCAGGCAAAAGTACCACAGACGCTCTTTTCATTGTACGACAACTACAGGAGAAGTACCTAGCTAAAAGTAAACCCCTATACTTAGCCTTTGTCGACTTGGAGAAAGCCTTCGACAGAGTCCCCCGTTCCATTATCTGGTGGGCTCTTAGAAAACTAGGTGTTGACGAATGGCTTGTGAGAGCTATACAAGCCATGTATAAAGAAACAGTGAGCAAGGTTAGAATTAACAACGAATATAGTGAAGAGTTTAGCGTAAAAGTTGGTGTCCATCAGGGCTCTGTTCTTAGCCCCCTACTATTCATTATTGCTCTTCAGGCTATAACAGAGGAGTTCAAGACCGGCTGCCCATGGGAACTCCTATACGCAGATGACCTAACGCTCATAGCTGAATCAATGGCCGAGCTAGAGAAGAAATTCCAAACATGGAAGCACGGCCTAGAATCAAAAGGCCTTAAAATTAACATGGCTAAGACTAAAGTTCTAGTTTGTAGGAAAGAAAATAAGGCGCCGGTCCCTTCCGGGAAATGGCCATGCTCAGTGTGTAGGAAAGGCGTAGGTAGAAACTCCATTTTATGTCCCAAATGCAAAGTATGGGTGCATAAAAGATGTAGTGGGATCACAGGTAAGCTAACTAAGAACACAGATTTTACATGTGGCCGGTGCTCTGGTGCAATAAGTAGCAGCAAGTGCCCACAAAATACTAGCTCTTTCAACTGCGCAGAGGGTTCTATAGAAATAGTGGACAGCTTCCGTTACCTGGGTGACAAAATCAGCAGTGGGGGAGGGTGCTCCGAAAGTACAGTAGCTAGAGTCAGAACTGGATGGAAAAAGTTCAGAGAGCTTATACCACTATTAGCCGCTAAAGGGTTCTCCCTAAAAGTGAAAGGCAGGTTGTATGATGCCTGCATACGAACAGCAATGTTGCATGGCAGTGAGACCTGGGCATTGTGTGCAGAGGATATACGCAGACTAGAGAGGAACGAAGCTTGCATGCTCCGCTGGATGTGTAATAGTAATATACGCGAACGGCAAAGCATAAACGAACTAAGGAAAAAATTAGAAATAAGAGGGATCAGATGTTGTTTACTCGAGAGAAGGCTACGTTGGTATGGTCACGTGATGCGCATGAAAGACGACAGCTGTATAACAAAGTGCAGGGCAATAAAGATAGATGGTAGCCACGGAGTAAGCAGACCCAGAAAAACCTGGGACGAGCTGATAAATTCCGACCTCACACACTTACACCTCTCCAAGACAATGTCACTGGACTGAGACATTTGGCGGTACTCAGTAACAGAGAAGACCCGCGTTACCTAAATACAAAGTAAAACCTACTACAGTCAGTAGGCATCTCTAACAAAATACACCCCCATCCCACCACCCCCACCCCATCCACACCGCCCCTTTCAATGTAAAGTTATGTTGGAGCCACAAAATCCAGGCCGAAACAAATGAGATTGTGTAGGTGTCACGACAAAAAAAACACAGTCCATGCTGTAATGTGGCCGTGTAGGCAACACGGTAAAAACCTCCCAGCCCCACACTGTAAATGTGGTTGGTGTTAGGAAGGGCATCCAACTGTAGAAAACCCGCCAGACAGTCCTATGCGAGCAAGACAACCACTCTTGCCTCAAGTGGGAAAACTCCCGTCCAAACCCATGCAAGCATGGAACACGGACGTTAAACGATGATGATGAGTCTAAAAATAACACCTTCACCTTGTATATATAGTATATACACTCTACTGTCACAGATATATAGTATATACACTCTACTGTCACAGATATATAGTATATACACTCTACTGACTCACAGATATATAGTATATACACTCTACTGTCACAGATATATAGTATATACACTCTACTGTCACAGATATATAGTATATACACTCTACTGTCACAGATATATAGTATATACACTCTACTGTCACAGATATAGTATATACACTCTACTGTCACAGATATATAGTATATACACTCTACTGTCACAGATATCGTATATACACTCTACTGTCACAGATATAGTATATACACTCTACTGTCACAGATATAGTATATACACTCTACTGTCACAGATATATAGTATATACACTCTACTGTCACAGATATATAGTATATACACTCTACTATCACAGATATAGTATATACACTCTACTGTCACAGATATAGTATATACACTCTACTGTCACAGATATATAGTATATACACTCTACTGTCACAGATATCGTATATACACTCTACTGTCACAGATATAGTATATACACTCTACTGTCACAGATATAGTATATACACTCTACTGTCACAGATATATAGTATATACACTCTACTGTCACAGATATATAGTATATACACTCTACTATCACAGATATAGTATATACACTCTACTGTCACAGATATAGTATATACACTCTACTGTCACAGATATATAGTATATACACTCTACTGTCACAGATATAGTATATACACTCTACTGTCACAGATATAGTATATACACTCTACTGTCACAGATATAGTATATACACTCTACTGTCACAGATATATAGTGTATACACTCTACTGTCACAGATATATAGTATATACACTCTACTGTCACAGATATAGTATATACACTCTACTGTCACAGATATAGTATATACACTCTACTGTCTCACAGATATAGTATATACACTCTACTGTCACAGATATAGTATATACACTCTACTGTCTAAGATATATAGTATATACACTCTACTGTCACAGATATATAGTATATACACTCTACTGTCACAGATATAGTATATACACTCTACTGTCACAGATATATAGTATATACACTCTACCTTCACAGATATAGTATATATACTCTACTGTCACAGATATAGTATATACACTCTACTGTCTCACAGATATAGTATATACACTCTACTGTCACAGATATAGCATATACACTCTACTGTCTCAGATATATAGTATATACACTCTACTGTCACAGATATAGTATATACACTCTACTGTCTCACAGATATAGTATATACACTCTACTGTCACAGATATAGTATATACACTCTACTGTCACAGATATAGTATATACACTCTACTGTCACAGATATATAGTATATACACTCTACTGTCACAGATATAGTATATACACTCTACTGTCACAGATATAGTATATACACTCTACTGTCACAGATATATAGTATATACACTCTACTGTCACAGATATAGTATATACACTCTACTGTCACAGATATAGTATATACACTCTACTGTCACAGATATAGTATATACACTCTACTGTCACAGATATAGTATATACACTCTACTGTCACAGATATAGTATATACACTCTACTGTCACAGATATAGTATATACACTCTACTGTCTCAGATATAGTATATACACTCTACTGTCACAGATATAGTATATACACCCTACTGTCACACAGATATAGTATATACACTCTACCGTCTCAGATATAGTCTATACACTCTACTGTCACAGATATAGTATATACACTCTACTGTCACAGATATAGTATATACACTCTACTGTCACAGATATATAGTATATACACTCTACTGTCACAGATATAGTATATACACTCTACTGTCACAGATATATAGTATATACACTCTACTGTCACAGATATAGTATATACACTCTACTGTCTCAGATATATAGTATATACACTCTACTGTCACAGATATATAGTATATACACTCTACTGTCTCAGATATATAGTATATACACTCTACTGTCACAGATATATAGTATATACACTCTACTGTCACAGATATAGTATATACACTCTACTCTCACAGATATAGTATATACACTCTACTGTCTCAGATATATAGTATATACACTCTACTGTCACAGATATAGTATATACACTCTACTGTCACAGATATAGTATATACACTCTACTGTCACAGATATAGTATATACACTCTACTGTCACAGATATAGTATATACACTCTACTGTCTCAGATATATAGTATATACACTCTACTGTCACAGATATAGTATATACACTCTACTGTCTCAGATATATAGTATATACACTCTACTGTCTCAGATATATAGTATATACACTCTACTGTCACAGATATATAGTATATACACTCTACTGTCACAGATATATAGTATATACACTCTACTGTCACAGATATAGTATATACACTCTACTGTCACAGATATAGTATATAGACTCTACTGTCTCACAGATATAGTATATACACTCTACTGTCACAGATATAGTATATACACTCTACTGTCACAGATATAGTATATACACTCTACTGTCTCAGATATATAGTATATACACTCTACTGTCTCAGATATATAGTATATACACTCTACTGTCACAGATATAGTATATACACTCTACTGTCACAGATATATAGTATATACACTCTACTGTCACAGATATCGTATATACACTCTACTGTCACAGATATAGTATATACACTCTACTGTCACAGATATAGTATATACACTCTACTGTCACAGATATATAGTATATACACTCTACTGTCACAGATATATAGTATATACACTCTACTATCACAGATATAGTATATACACTCTACTGTCACAGATATAGTATATACACTCTACTGTCACAGATATATAGTATATACACTCTACTGTCACAGATATAGTATATACACTCTACTGTCACAGATATAGTATATACACTCTACTGTCACAGATATAGTATATACACTCTACTGTCACAGATATATAGTGTATACACTCTACTGTCACAGATATATAGTATATACACTCTACTGTCACAGATATAGTATATACACTCTACTGTCACAGATATAGTATATACACTCTACTGTCTCACAGATATAGTATATACACTCTACTGTCACAGATATAGTATATACACTCTACTGTCACAGATATATAGTATATACACTCTACTGTCACAGATATATAGTATATACACTCTACTGTCACAGATATAGTATATACACTCTACTGTCACAGATATATAGTATATACACTCTACCTTCACAGATATAGTATATATACTCTACTGTCACAGATATAGTATATACACTCTACTGTCTCACAGATATAGTATATACACTCTACTGTCACAGATATAGCATATACACTCTACTGTCTCAGATATATAGTATATACACTCTACTGTCACAGATATAGTATATACACTCTACTGTCTCACAGATATAGTATATACACTCTACTGTCACAGATATAGTATATACACTCTACTGTCACAGATATAGTATATACACTCTACTGTCACAGATATATAGTATATACACTCTACTGTCACAGATATAGTATATACACTCTACTGTCACAGATATAGTATATACACTCTACTGTCACAGATATATAGTATATACACTCTACTGTCACAGATATAGTATATACACTCTACTGTCACAGATATAGTATATACACTCTACTGTCACAGATATAGTATATACACTCTACTGTCACAGATATAGTATATACACTCTACTGTCACAGATATAGTATATACACTCTACTGTCACAGATATAGTATATACACTCTACTGTCTCAGATATAGTATATACACTCTACTGTCACAGATATAGTATATACACCCTACTGTCACACAGATATAGTATATACACTCTACCGTCTCAGATATAGTCTATACACTCTACTGTCACAGATATAGTATATACACTCTACTCTCACAGATATAGTATATACACTCTACTGTCTCAGATATATAGTATATACACTCTACTGTCACAGATATAGTATATACACTCTACTGTCACAGATATAGTATATACACTCTACTGTCACAGATATAGTATATACACTCTACTGTCACAGATATAGTATATACACTCTACTGTCTCAGATATATAGTATATACACTCTACTGTCACAGATATAGTATATACACTCTACTGTCTCAGATATATAGTATATACACTCTACTGTCTCAGATATATAGTATATACACTCTACTGTCACAGATATATAGTATATACACTCTACTGTCACAGATATATAGTATATACACTCTACTGTCACAGATATAGTATATACACTCTACTGTCACAGATATAGTATATAGACTCTACTGTCTCACAGATATAGTATATACACTCTACTGTCACAGATATAGTATATACACTCTACTGTCACAGATATAGTATATACACTCTACTGTCTCAGATATATAGTATATACACTCTACTGTCTCAGATATATAGTATATACACTCTACTGTCACAGATATAGTATATACACTCTACTGTCACAGATATAGTATATACACTCAACTGTCACAGATATAGTATATACACTCTACTGTCTCAGATATATAGTATATACACTCTACTGTCACAGATATAGTATATACACTCTACTGTCACAGATATAGTATATACACTCTACTGTCACAGATATAGTATATACACTCTACTGTCTCAGATATATAGTATATACACTCTACTGTCACAGATATAATATATACACTCTACTGTCACAGATATAGTATATACACTCTACTGTCACAGATATAGTATATACACTCTACTGTCTCAGATATATAGTATATACACTCTACTGTCACAGATATAGTATATACACTCTACTGTCACAGATATAGTATATACACTCTACTGTCACAGATATATAGTATATACACTCTACTGTCTCAGATATATAGTATATACACTCTACTGTCACAGATATAGTATATATACTCTACTGTCACAGATATAGTATATACACTCTACCGTCTCACAGATATAGTATATACACTCTACTGTCACAGATATAGCATATACACTCTAATGTCTCAGATATATAGTATATACACTCTACTGTCACAGATATAGTATATACACTCTACTGTCACAGATATAGTATATACACTCTACTGTCACAGATATAGTATATACACTCTACTGTCACAGATATATAGTATATACACTCTACTGTCACAGATATATAGTATATACACTCTACTATCACAGATATAGTATATACACTCTACTGTCACAGATATAGTATATACACTCTACTGTCACAGATATATAGTATATACACTCTACTGTCACAGATATAGTATATACACTCTACTGTCACAGATATAGTATATACACTCTACTGTCACAGATATAGTATATACACTCTACTGTCACAGATATATAGTGTATACACTCTACTGTCACAGATATATAGTATATACACTCTACTGTCACAGATATAGTATATACACTCTACTGTCACAGATATAGTATATACACTCTACTGTCTCACAGATATAGTATATACACTCTACTGTCACAGATATAGTATATACACTCTACTGTCTAAGATATATAGTATATACACTCTACTGTCACAGATATATAGTATATACACTCTACTGTCACAGATATAGTATATACACTCTACTGTCACAGATATATAGTATATACACTCTACCTTCACAGATATAGTATATATACTCTACTGTCACAGATATAGTATATACACTCTACTGTCTCACAGATATAGTATATACACTCTACTGTCACAGATATAGCATATACACTCTACTGTCTCAGATATATAGTATATACACTCTACTGTCACAGATATAGTATATACACTCTACTGTCTCAGATATATAGTATATACACTCTACTGTCACAGATATAGTATATACACTCTACTGTCACAGATATAGTATATACACTCTACTGTCACAGATATATAGTATATACACTCTACTGTCTCAGATATATAGTATATACACTCTACTGTCACAGATATAGTATATATACTCTACTGTCACAGATATAGTATATACACTCTACCGTCTCACAGATATAGTATATACACTCTACTGTCACAGATATAGCATATACACTCTAATGTCTCAGATATATAGTATATACACTCTACTGTCACAGATATAGTATATACACTCTACTGTCACAGATATAGTATATACACTCTACTGTCACAGATATAGTATATACACTCTACTGTCACAGATATAGTATATACACTCTACTGTCTCAGATATATAGTATATACACTCTACTGTCACAGATATATAGTATATACACTCTACTGTCTCAGATATATAGTATATACACTCTACTGTCACAGATATATAGTATATACACTCTACTGTCACAGATATAGTATATACACTCTACTCTCACAGATATAGTATATACACTCTACTGTCTCAGATATATAGTATATACACTCTACTGTCACAGATATAGTATATACACTCTACTGTCACAGATATAGTATATACACTCTACTGTCACAGATATAGTATATACACTCTACTGTCACAGATATAGTATATACACTCTACTGTCTCAGATATATAGTATATACACTCTACTGTCACAGATATAGTATATACACTCTACTGTCTCAGATATATAGTATATACACTCTACTGTCTCAGATATATAGTATATACACTCTACTGTCACAGATATATAGTATATACACTCTACTGTCACAGATATATAGTATATACACTCTACTGTCACAGATATAGTATATACACTCTACTGTCACAGATATAGTATATAGACTCTACTGTCTCACAGATATAGTATATACACTCTACTGTCACAGATATAGTATATACACTCTACTGTCACAGATATAGTATATACACTCTACTGTCTCAGATATATAGTATATACACTCTACTGTCTCAGATATATAGTATATACACTCTACTGTCACAGATATAGTATATACACTCTACTGTCACAGATATATAGTATATACACTCTACTGTCACAGATATCGTATATACACTCTACTGTCACAGATATAGTATATACACTCTACTGTCACAGATATAGTATATACACTCTACTGTCACAGATATATAGTATATACACTCTACTGTCACAGATATATAGTATATACACTCTACTATCACAGATATAGTATATACACTCTACTGTCACAGATATAGTATATACACTCTACTGTCACAGATATATAGTATATACACTCTACTGTCACAGATATAGTATATACACTCTACTGTCACAGATATAGTATATACACTCTACTGTCACAGATATAGTATATACACTCTACTGTCACAGATATATAGTGTATACACTCTACTGTCACAGATATATAGTATATACACTCTACTGTCACAGATATAGTATATACACTCTACTGTCACAGATATAGTATATACACTCTACTGTCTCACAGATATAGTATATACACTCTACTGTCACAGATATAGTATATACACTCTACTGTCACAGATATATAGTATATACACTCTACTGTCACAGATATATAGTATATACACTCTACTGTCACAGATATAGTATATACACTCTACTGTCACAGATATATAGTATATACACTCTACCTTCACAGATATAGTATATATACTCTACTGTCACAGATATAGTATATACACTCTACTGTCTCACAGATATAGTATATACACTCTACTGTCACAGATATAGCATATACACTCTACTGTCTCAGATATATAGTATATACACTCTACTGTCACAGATATAGTATATACACTCTACTGTCTCACAGATATAGTATATACACTCTACTGTCACAGATATAGTATATACACTCTACTGTCACAGATATAGTATATACACTCTACTGTCACAGATATATAGTATATACACTCTACTGTCACAGATATAGTATATACACTCTACTGTCACAGATATAGTATATACACTCTACTGTCACAGATATATAGTATATACACTCTACTGTCACAGATATAGTATATACACTCTACTGTCACAGATATAGTATATACACTCTACTGTCACAGATATAGTATATACACTCTACTGTCACAGATATAGTATATACACTCTACTGTCACAGATATAGTATATACACTCTACTGTCACAGATATAGTATATACACTCTACTGTCTCAGATATAGTATATACACTCTACTGTCACAGATATAGTATATACACCCTACTGTCACACAGATATAGTATATACACTCTACCGTCTCAGATATAGTCTATACACTCTACTGTCACAGATATAGTATATACACTCTACTCTCACAGATATAGTATATACACTCTACTGTCTCAGATATATAGTATATACACTCTACTGTCACAGATATAGTATATACACTCTACTGTCACAGATATAGTATATACACTCTACTGTCACAGATATAGTATATACACTCTACTGTCACAGATATAGTATATACACTCTACTGTCTCAGATATATAGTATATACACTCTACTGTCACAGATATAGTATATACACTCTACTGTCTCAGATATATAGTATATACACTCTACTGTCTCAGATATATAGTATATACACTCTACTGTCACAGATATATAGTATATACACTCTACTGTCACAGATATATAGTATATACACTCTACTGTCACAGATATAGTATATACACTCTACTGTCACAGATATAGTATATAGACTCTACTGTCTCACAGATATAGTATATACACTCTACTGTCACAGATATAGTATATACACTCTACTGTCACAGATATAGTATATACACTCTACTGTCTCAGATATATAGTATATACACTCTACTGTCTCAGATATATAGTATATACACTCTACTGTCACAGATATAGTATATACACTCTACTGTCACAGATATAGTATATACACTCAACTGTCACAGATATAGTATATACACTCTACTGTCTCAGATATATAGTATATACACTCTACTGTCACAGATATAGTATATACACTCTACTGTCACAGATATAGTATATACACTCTACTGTCACAGATATAGTATATACACTCTACTGTCTCAGATATATAGTATATACACTCTACTGTCACAGATATAATATATACACTCTACTGTCACAGATATAGTATATACACTCTACTGTCACAGATATAGTATATACACTCTACTGTCTCAGATATATAGTATATACACTCTACTGTCACAGATATAGTATATACACTCTACTGTCACAGATATAGTATATACACTCTACTGTCACAGATATATAGTATATACACTCTACTGTCTCAGATATATAGTATATACACTCTACTGTCACAGATATAGTATATATACTCTACTGTCACAGATATAGTATATACACTCTACCGTCTCACAGATATAGTATATACACTCTACTGTCACAGATATAGCATATACACTCTAATGTCTCAGATATATAGTATATACACTCTACTGTCACAGATATAGTATATACACTCTACTGTCACAGATATAGTATATACACTCTACTGTCACAGATATAGTATATACACTCTACTGTCACAGATATATAGTATATACACTCTACTGTCACAGATATATAGTATATACACTCTACTATCACAGATATAGTATATACACTCTACTGTCACAGATATAGTATATACACTCTACTGTCACAGATATATAGTATATACACTCTACTGTCACAGATATAGTATATACACTCTACTGTCACAGATATAGTATATACACTCTACTGTCACAGATATAGTATATACACTCTACTGTCACAGATATATAGTGTATACACTCTACTGTCACAGATATATAGTATATACACTCTACTGTCACAGATATAGTATATACACTCTACTGTCACAGATATAGTATATACACTCTACTGTCTCACAGATATAGTATATACACTCTACTGTCACAGATATAGTATATACACTCTACTGTCTAAGATATATAGTATATACACTCTACTGTCACAGATATATAGTATATACACTCTACTGTCACAGATATAGTATATACACTCTACTGTCACAGATATATAGTATATACACTCTACCTTCACAGATATAGTATATATACTCTACTGTCACAGATATAGTATATACACTCTACTGTCTCACAGATATAGTATATACACTCTACTGTCACAGATATAGCATATACACTCTACTGTCTCAGATATATAGTATATACACTCTACTGTCACAGATATAGTATATACACTCTACTGTCTCACAGATATAGTATATACACTCTACTGTCACAGATATAGTATATACACTCTACTGTCACAGATATAGTATATACACTCTACTGTCACAGATATATAGTATATACACTCTACTGTCACAGATATAGTATATACACTCTACTGTCACAGATATAGTATATACACTCTACTGTCACAGATATATAGTATATACACTCTACTGTCACAGATATAGTATATACACTCTACTGTCACAGATATAGTATATACACTCTACTGTCACAGATATAGTATATACACTCTACTGTCACAGATATAGTATATACACTCTACTGTCACAGATATAGTATATACACTCTACTGTCTCAGATATAGTATATACACTCTACTGTCACAGATATAGTATATACACCCTACTGTCACACAGATATAGTATATACACTCTACCGTCTCAGATATAGTCTATACACTCTACTGTCACAGATATAGTATATACACTCTACTGTCACAGATATAGTATATACACTCTACTGTCACAGATATATAGTATATACACTCTACTGTCACAGATATAGTATATACACTCTACTGTCACAGATATATAGTATATACACTCTACTGTCACAGATATAGTATATACACTCTACTGTCTCAGATATATAGTATATACACTCTACTGTCACAGATATATAGTATATACACTCTACTGTCTCAGATATATAGTATATACACTCTACTGTCACAGATATATAGTATATACACTCTACTGTCACAGATATAGTATATACACTCTACTCTCACAGATATAGTATATACACTCTACTGTCTCAGATATATAGTATATACACTCTACTGTCACAGATATAGTATATACACTCTACTGTCTCAGATATATAGTATATACACTCTACTGTCTCAGATATATAGTATATACACTCTACTGTCACAGATATATAGTATATACACTCTACTGTCACAGATATATAGTATATACACTCTACTGTCACAGATATAGTATATACACTCTACTGTCACAGATATAGTATATAGACTCTACTGTCTCACAGATATAGTATATACACTCTACTGTCACAGATATAGTATATACACTCTACTGTCACAGATATAGTATATACACTCTACTGTCTCAGATATATAGTATATACACTCTACTGTCTCAGATATATAGTATATACACTCTACTGTCACAGATATAGTATATACACTCTACTGTCACAGATATATAGTATATACACTCTACTGTCACAGATATCGTATATACACTCTACTGTCACAGATATAGTATATACACTCTACTGTCACAGATATAGTATATACACTCTACTGTCACAGATATATAGTATATACACTCTACTGTCACAGATATATAGTATATACACTCTACTATCACAGATATAGTATATACACTCTACTGTCACAGATATAGTATATACACTCTACTGTCACAGATATATAGTATATACACTCTACTGTCACAGATATAGTATATACACTCTACTGTCACAGATATAGTATATACACTCTACTGTCACAGATATAGTATATACACTCTACTGTCACAGATATATAGTGTATACACTCTACTGTCACAGATATATAGTATATACACTCTACTGTCACAGATATAGTATATACACTCTACTGTCACAGATATAGTATATACACTCTACTGTCTCACAGATATAGTATATACACTCTACTGTCACAGATATAGTATATACACTCTACTGTCACAGATATATAGTATATACACTCTACTGTCACAGCTATATAGTATATACACTCTACTGTCACAGATATAGTATATACACTCTACTGTCACAGATATATAGTATATACACTCTACCTTCACAGATATAGTATATATACTCTACTGTCACAGATATAGTATATACACTCTACTGTCTCACAGATATAGTATATACACTCTACTGTCACAGATATAGCATATACACTCTACTGTCTCAGATATATAGTATATACACTCTACTGTCACAGATATAGTATATACACTCTACTGTCTCACAGATATAGTATATACACTCTACTGTCACAGATATAGTATATACACTCTACTGTCACAGATATAGTATATACACTCTACTGTCACAGATATATAGTATATACACTCTACTGTCACAGATATAGTATATACACTCTACTGTCACAGATATAGTATATACACTCTACTGTCACAGATATATAGTATATACACTCTACTGTCACAGATATAGTATATACACTCTACTGTCACAGATATAGTATATACACTCTACTGTCACAGATATAGTATATACACTCTACTGTCACAGATATAGTATATACACTCTACTGTCACAGATATAGTATATACACTCTACTGTCACAGATATAGTATATACACTCTACTGTCTCAGATATAGTATATACACTCTACTGTCACAGATATAGTATATACACCCTACTGTCACACAGATATAGTATATACACTCTACCGTCTCAGATATAGTCTATACACTCTACTGTCACAGATATAGTATATACACTCTACTCTCACAGATATAGTATATACACTCTACTGTCTCAGATATATAGTATATACACTCTACTGTCACAGATATAGTATATACACTCTACTGTCACAGATATAGTATATACACTCTACTGTCACAGATATAGTATATACACTCTACTGTCACAGATATAGTATATACACTCTACTGTCTCAGATATATAGTATATACACTCTACTGTCACAGATATAGTATATACACTCTACTGTCTCAGATATATAGTATATACACTCTACTGTCTCAGATATATAGTATATACACTCTACTGTCACAGATATATAGTATATACACTCTACTGTCACAGATATATAGTATATACACTCTACTGTCACAGATATAGTATATACACTCTACTGTCACAGATATAGTATATAGACTCTACTGTCTCACAGATATAGTATATACACTCTACTGTCACAGATATAGTATATACACTCTACTGTCACAGATATAGTATATACACTCTACTGTCTCAGATATATAGTATATACACTCTACTGTCTCAGATATATAGTATATACACTCTACTGTCACAGATATAGTATATACACTCTACTGTCACAGATATAGTATATACACTCAACTGTCACAGATATATAGTATATACACTCTACTGTCACAGATATAGTATATACACTCTACTGTCACAGATATAGTATATACACTCTACTGTCACAGATATAGTATATACACTCTACTGTCACAGATATATAGTGTATACACTCTACTGTCACAGATATATAGTATATACACTCTACTGTCACAGATATAGTATATACACTCTACTGTCACAGATATAGTATATACACTCTACTGTCTCACAGATATAGTATATACACTCTACTGTCACAGATATAGTATATACACTCTACTGTCTAAGATATATAGTATATACACTCTACTGTCACAGATATATAGTATATACACTCTACTGTCACAGATATAGTATATACACTCTACTGTCACAGATATATAGTATATACACTCTACCTTCACAGATATAGTATATATACTCTACTGTCACAGATATAGTATATACACTCTACTGTCTCACAGATATAGTATATACACTCTACTGTCACAGATATAGCATATACACTCTACTGTCTCAGATATATAGTATATACACTCTACTGTCACAGATATAGTATATACACTCTACTGTCTCACAGATATAGTATATACACTCTACTGTCACAGATATAGTATATACACTCTACTGTCACAGATATAGTATATACACTCTACTGTCACAGATATATAGTATATACACTCTACTGTCACAGATATAGTATATACACTCTACTGTCACAGATATAGTATATACACTCTACTGTCACAGATATATAGTATATACACTCTACTGTCACAGATATAGTATATACACTCTACTGTCACAGATATAGTATATACACTCTACTGTCACAGATATAGTATATACACTCTACTGTCACAGATATAGTATATACACTCTACTGTCACAGATATAGTATATACACTCTACTGTCACAGATATAGTATATACACTCTACTGTCTCAGATATAGTATATACACTCTACTGTCACAGATATAGTATATACACCCTACTGTCACACAGATATAGTATATACACTCTACCGTCTCAGATATAGTCTATACACTCTACTGTCACAGATATAGTATATACACTCTACTGTCACAGATATAGTATATACACTCTACTGTCACAGATATATAGTATATACACTCTACTGTCACAGATATAGTATATACACTCTACTGTCACAGATATATAGTATATACACTCTACTGTCACAGATATAGTATATACACTCTACTGTCTCAGATATATAGTATATACACTCTACTGTCACAGATATATAGTATATACACTCTACTGTCTCAGATATATAGTATATACACTCTACTGTCACAGATATATAGTATATACACTCTACTGTCACAGATATAGTATATACACTCTACTCTCACAGATATAGTATATACACTCTACTGTCTCAGATATATAGTATATACACTCTACTGTCACAGATATAGTATATACACTCTACTGTCACAGATATAGTATATACACTCTACTGTCACAGATATAGTATATACACTCTACTGTCACAGATATAGTATATACACTCTACTGTCTCAGATATATAGTATATACACTCTACTGTCACAGATATAGTATATACACTCTACTGTCTCAGATATATAGTATATACACTCTACTGTCTCAGATATATAGTATATACACTCTACTGTCACAGATATATAGTATATACACTCTACTGTCACAGATATATAGTATATACACTCTACTGTCACAGATATAGTATATACACTCTACTGTCACAGATATAGTATATAGACTCTACTGTCTCACAGATATAGTATATACACTCTACTGTCACAGATATAGTATATACACTCTACTGTCACAGATATAGTATATACACTCTACTGTCTCAGATATATAGTATATACACTCTACTGTCTCAGATATATAGTATATACACTCTACTGTCACAGATATAGTATATACACTCTACTGTCACAGATATATAGTATATACACTCTACTGTCACAGATATCGTATATACACTCTACTGTCACAGATATAGTATATACACTCTACTGTCACAGATATAGTATATACACTCTACTGTCACAGATATATAGTATATACACTCTACTGTCACAGATATATAGTATATACACTCTACTATCACAGATATAGTATATACACTCTACTGTCACAGATATAGTATATACACTCTACTGTCACAGATATATAGTATATACACTCTACTGTCACAGATATAGTATATACACTCTACTGTCACAGATATAGTATATACACTCTACTGTCACAGATATAGTATATACACTCTACTGTCACAGATATATAGTGTATACACTCTACTGTCACAGATATATAGTATATACACTCTACTGTCACAGATATAGTATATACACTCTACTGTCACAGATATAGTATATACACTCTACTGTCTCACAGATATAGTATATACACTCTACTGTCACAGATATAGTATATACACTCTACTGTCACAGATATATAGTATATACACTCTACTGTCACAGATATATAGTATATACACTCTACTGTCACAGATATAGTATATACACTCTACTGTCACAGATATATAGTATATACACTCTACCTTCACAGATATAGTATATATACTCTACTGTCACAGATATAGTATATACACTCTACTGTCTCACAGATATAGTATATACACTCTACTGTCACAGATATAGCATATACACTCTACTGTCTCAGATATATAGTATATACACTCTACTGTCACAGATATAGTATATACACTCTACTGTCTCACAGATATAGTATATACACTCTACTGTCACAGATATAGTATATACACTCTACTGTCACAGATATAGTATATACACTCTACTGTCACAGATATATAGTATATACACTCTACTGTCACAGATATAGTATATACACTCTACTGTCACAGATATAGTATATACACTCTACTGTCACAGATATATAGTATATACACTCTACTGTCACAGATATAGTATATACACTCTACTGTCACAGATATAGTATATACACTCTACTGTCACAGATATAGTATATACACTCTACTGTCACAGATATAGTATATACACTCTACTGTCACAGATATAGTATATACACTCTACTGTCACAGATATAGTATATACACTCTACTGTCTCAGATATAGTATATACACTCTACTGTCACAGATATAGTATATACACCCTACTGTCACACAGATATAGTATATACACTCTACCGTCTCAGATATAGTCTATACACTCTACTGTCACAGATATAGTATATACACTCTACTCTCACAGATATAGTATATACACTCTACTGTCTCAGATATATAGTATATACACTCTACTGTCACAGATATAGTATATACACTCTACTGTCACAGATATAGTATATACACTCTACTGTCACAGATATAGTATATACACTCTACTGTCACAGATATAGTATATACACTCTACTGTCTCAGATATATAGTATATACACTCTACTGTCACAGATATAGTATATACACTCTACTGTCTCAGATATATAGTATATACACTCTACTGTCTCAGATATATAGTATATACACTCTACTGTCACAGATATATAGTATATACACTCTACTGTCACAGATATATAGTATATACACTCTACTGTCACAGATATAGTATATACACTCTACTGTCACAGATATAGTATATAGACTCTACTGTCTCACAGATATAGTATATACACTCTACTGTCACAGATATAGTATATACACTCTACTGTCACAGATATAGTATATACACTCTACTGTCTCAGATATATAGTATATACACTCTACTGTCTCAGATATATAGTATATACACTCTACTGTCACAGATATAGTATATACACTCTACTGTCACAGATATAGTATATACACTCAACTGTCACAGATATAGTATATACACTCTACTGTCTCAGATATATAGTATATACACTCTACTGTCACAGATATAGTATATACACTCTACTGTCACAGATATAGTATATACACTCTACTGTCACAGATATAGTATATACACTCTACTGTCTCAGATATATAGTATATACACTCTACTGTCACAGATATAATATATACACTCTACTGTCACAGATATAGTATATACACTCTACTGTCACAGATATAGTATATACACTCTACTGTCTCAGATATATAGTATATACACTCTACTGTCACAGATATAGTATATACACTCTACTGTCACAGATATAGTATATACACTCTACTGTCACAGATATATAGTATATACACTCTACTGTCTCAGATATATAGTATATACACTCTACTGTCACAGATATAGTATATATACTCTACTGTCACAGATATAGTATATACACTCTACCGTCTCACAGATATAGTATATACACTCTACTGTCACAGATATAGCATATACACTCTAATGTCTCAGATATATAGTATATACACTCTACTGTCACAGATATAGTATATACACTCTACTGTCACAGATATAGTATATACACTCTACTGTCACAGATATAGTATATACACTCTACTGTCACAGATATATAGTATATACACTCTACTGTCACAGATATATAGTATATACACTCTACTATCACAGATATAGTATATACACTCTACTGTCACAGATATAGTATATACACTCTACTGTCACAGATATATAGTATATACACTCTACTGTCACAGATATAGTATATACACTCTACTGTCACAGATATAGTATATACACTCTACTGTCACAGATATAGTATATACACTCTACTGTCACAGATATATAGTGTATACACTCTACTGTCACAGATATATAGTATATACACTCTACTGTCACAGATATAGTATATACACTCTACTGTCACAGATATAGTATATACACTCTACTGTCTCACAGATATAGTATATACACTCTACTGTCACAGATATAGTATATACACTCTACTGTCTAAGATATATAGTATATACACTCTACTGTCACAGATATATAGTATATACACTCTACTGTCACAGATATAGTATATACACTCTACTGTCACAGATATATAGTATATACACTCTACCTTCACAGATATAGTATATATACTCTACTGTCACAGATATAGTATATACACTCTACTGTCTCACAGATATAGTATATACACTCTACTGTCACAGATATAGCATATACACTCTACTGTCTCAGATATATAGTATATACACTCTACTGTCACAGATATAGTATATACACTCTACTGTCTCACAGATATAGTATATACGCTCTACTGTCACAGATATAGTATATACACTCTACTGTCACAGATATAGTATATACACTCTACTGTCACAGATATATAGTATATACACTCTACTGTCACAGATATAGTATATACACTCTACTGTCACAGATATAGTATATACACTCTACTGTCACAGATATATAGTATATACACTCTACTGTCACAGATATAGTATATACACTCTACTGTCACAGATATAGTATATACACTCTACTGTCACAGATATAGTATATACACTCTACTGTCACAGATATAGTATATACACTCTACTGTCACAGATATAGTATATACACTCTACTGTCTCAGATATAGTATATACACTCTACTGTCACAGATATAGTATATACACCCTACTGTCACACAGATATAGTATATACACTCTACCGTCTCAGATATAGTCTATACACTCTACTGTCACAGATATAGTATATACACTCTACTGTCACAGATATAGTATATACACTCTACTGTCACAGATATATAGTATATACACTCTACTGTCACAGATATAGTATATACACTCTACTGTCACAGATATATAGTATATACACTCTACTGTCACAGATATAGTATATACACTCTACTGTCTCAGATATATAGTATATACACTCTACTGTCACAGATATATAGTATATACACTCTACTGTCTCAGATATATAGTATATACACTCTACTGTCACAGATATATAGTATATACACTCTACTGTCACAGATATAGTATATACACTCTACTCTCACAGATATAGTATATACACTCTACTGTCTCAGATATATAGTATATACACTCTACTGTCACAGATATAGTATATACACTCTACTGTCTCAGATATATAGTATATACACTCTACTGTCTCAGATATATAGTATATACACTCTACTGTCACAGATATATAGTATATACACTCTACTGTCACAGATATATAGTATATACACTCTACTGTCACAGATATAGTATATACACTCTACTGTCACAGATATAGTATATAGACTCTACTGTCTCACAGATATAGTATATACACTCTACTGTCACAGATATAGTATATACACTCTACTGTCACAGATATAGTATATACACTCTACTGTCTCAGATATATAGTATATACACTCTACTGTCTCAGATATATAGTATATACACTCTACTGTCACAGATATAGTATATACACTCTACTGTCACAGATATATAGTATATACACTCTACTGTCACAGATATCGTATATACACTCTACTGTCACAGATATAGTATATACACTCTACTGTCACAGATATAGTATATACACTCTACTGTCACAGATATATAGTATATACACTCTACTGTCACAGATATATAGTATATACACTCTACTATCACAGATATAGTATATACACTCTACTGTCACAGATATAGTATATACACTCTACTGTCACAGATATATAGTATATACACTCTACTGTCACAGATATAGTATATACACTCTACTGTCACAGATATAGTATATACACTCTACTGTCACAGATATAGTATATACACTCTACTGTCACAGATATATAGTGTATACACTCTACTGTCACAGATATATAGTATATACACTCTACTGTCACAGATATAGTATATACACTCTACTGTCACAGATATAGTATATACACTCTACTGTCTCACAGATATAGTATATACACTCTACTGTCACAGATATAGTATATACACTCTACTGTCACAGATATATAGTATATACACTCTACTGTCACAGCTATATAGTATATACACTCTACTGTCACAGATATAGTATATACACTCTACTGTCACAGATATATAGTATATACACTCTACCTTCACAGATATAGTATATATACTCTACTGTCACAGATATAGTATATACACTCTACTGTCTCACAGATATAGTATATACACTCTACTGTCACAGATATAGCATATACACTCTACTGTCTCAGATATATAGTATATACACTCTACTGTCACAGATATAGTATATACACTCTACTGTCTCACAGATATAGTATATACACTCTACTGTCACAGATATAGTATATACACTCTACTGTCACAGATATAGTATATACACTCTACTGTCACAGATATATAGTATATACACTCTACTGTCACAGATATAGTATATACACTCTACTGTCACAGATATAGTATATACACTCTACTGTCACAGATATATAGTATATACACTCTACTGTCACAGATATAGTATATACACTCTACTGTCACAGATATAGTATATACACTCTACTGTCACAGATATAGTATATACACTCTACTGTCACAGATATAGTATATACACTCTACTGTCACAGATATAGTATATACACTCTACTGTCACAGATATAGTATATACACTCTACTGTCTCAGATATAGTATATACACTCTACTGTCACAGATATAGTATATACACCCTACTGTCACACAGATATAGTATATACACTCTACCGTCTCAGATATAGTCTATACACTCTACTGTCACAGATATAGTATATACACTCTACTCTCACAGATATAGTATATACACTCTACTGTCTCAGATATATAGTATATACACTCTACTGTCACAGATATAGTATATACACTCTACTGTCACAGATATAGTATATACACTCTACTGTCACAGATATAGTATATACACTCTACTGTCACAGATATAGTATATACACTCTACTGTCTCAGATATATAGTATATACACTCTACTGTCACAGATATAGTATATACACTCTACTGTCTCAGATATATAGTATATACACTCTACTGTCTCAGATATATAGTATATACACTCTACTGTCACAGATATATAGTATATACACTCTACTGTCACAGATATATAGTATATACACTCTACTGTCACAGATATAGTATATACACTCTACTGTCACAGATATAGTATATAGACTCTACTGTCTCACAGATATAGTATATACACTCTACTGTCACAGATATAGTATATACACTCTACTGTCACAGATATAGTATATACACTCTACTGTCTCAGATATATAGTATATACACTCTACTGTCTCAGATATATAGTATATACACTCTACTGTCACAGATATAGTATATACACTCTACTGTCACAGATATAGTATATACACTCAACTGTCACAGACATAGTATATACACTCTACTGTCTCAGATATATAGTATATACACTCTACTGTCACAGATATAGTATATACACTCTACTGTCACAGATATAGTATATACACTCTACTGTCACAGATATAGTATATACACTCTACTGTCTCAGATATATAGTATATACACTCTACTGTCACAGATATAATATATACACTCTACTGTCACAGATATAGTATATACACTCTACTGTCACAGATATAGTATATACACTCTACTGTCTCAGATATATAGTATATACACTCTACTGTCACAGATATAGTATATACACTCTACTGTCACAGATATAGTATATACACTCTACTGTCACAGATATATAGTATATACACTCTACTGTCTCAGATATATAGTATATACACTCTACTGTCACAGATATAGTATATATACTCTACTGTCACAGATATAGTATATACACTCTACCGTCTCACAGATATAGTATATACACTCTACTGTCACAGATATAGCATATACACTCTAATGTCTCAGATATATAGTATATACACTCTACTGTCACAGATATAGTATATACACTCTACTGTCACAGATATAGTATATACACTCTACTGTCACAGATATATAGTATATACACTCTACTGTCTCAGATATATAGTATATACACTCTACCTTCACAGATATAGTATATATACTCTACTGTCACAGATATAGTATATACACTCTACTGTCTCACAGATATAGTATATACACTCTACTGTCACAGATATAGCATATACACTCTACTGTCTCAGATATATAGTATATACACTCTACTGTCACAGATATAGTATATACACTCTACTGTCTCACAGATATAGTATATACACTCTACTGTCACAGATATAGCATATACACTCTACTGTCACAGATATAGTATATACACTCTACTGTCACACATATATAGTATATACACTCTACTGTCACAGATATAGTATATACACTCTACTGTCACAGATATAGTATATACACTCTACTGTCACAGATATAGTATATACACTCTACTGTCACAGATATAGTATATACACTCTACTGTCACAGATATAGTATATACACTCTACTGTCACAGATATAGTATATACACTCTACTGTCTCAGATATAGTATATACACTCTACTGTCACAGATATAGTATATACACTCTACTGTCACACAGATATAGTATATACACTCTACTGTCTCAGATATAGTATATACACTCTACTGTCACAGATATAGTATATACACTCTACTGTCACAGATATAGTATATACACTCTACTGTCACAGATATATAGTATATACACTCTACTGTCTCACAGATGTAGTATATACACTCTACTGTCACAGATATATAGTATATGCACTCTACTGTCACAGATATAGTATATACACTCTACTGTCTCAGATATAGTATATACACTCTACTGTCTCAGATATAGTATATACACTCTACTGTCACAGATATAGTATATACACTCTACTGTCACACAGATATAGTATATACACTCTACTGTCTCAGATATAGCATATACACTCTACTGTCACAGATATAGTATATACACTCTACTGTCACAGATATAGTATATACACTCTACTGTCACAGATATATAGTATATACACTCTACTGTCACAGATATAGTATATACACTCTACTGTCACAGATATATAGTATATACACTCTACTGTCACAGATATAGTATATACACTCTACTGTCTCAGATATATAGTATATACACTCTACTGTCACAGATATAGTATATACAGTCTACTGTCACAGATATATTAGATACACTCTACTGTCACAGATATATAGTATATACACTCTACTGTCTCAGATATATAGTATATAATACACTCTACTGTCACAGATATAGTATATACACTCTACTGTCACAGATATAGTATATACACTCTACTGTCACAGATATAGTATATACACTCTACTGTCACAGATATAATATATACACTCTACTGTCACAGATATAGTATATACACTCTACTGTCACAGATATATAGTATATACACTCTACCTTCACAGATATAGTATATATACTCTACTGTCACAGATATAGTATATACACTCTACTGTCACAGATATAGCATATACACTCTACTGTCTCAGATATATAGTATATACACTCTACTGTCACAGATATAGTATATACAGTCTACTGTCACAGATATAGTAGATACACTCTACTGTCACAGATATAGTATATACACTCTACTGTCACAGATATAGTATATACACTCTACTGTCACAGATATATAGTATATACACTCTACTGTCACAGATATAGTATATACACTCTACTGTCACAGATATAGTATATACACTCTACTGTCTAAGATATATAGTATATACACTCTACTGTCACAGATATATAGTATATACACTCTACTGTCACAGATATAGTATATACACTCTACTGTCACAGATATATAGTATATACACTCTACCTTCACAGATATAGTATATATACTCTACTGTCACAGATATAGTATATACACTCTACTGTCTCACAGATATAGTATATACACTCTACTGTCACAGATATAGCATATACACTCTAATGTCTCAGATATATAGTATATACACTCTACTGTCACAGATATAGTATATACAGTCTACTGTCACAGATATAGTAGATACACTCTACTGTCACAGATATAGTATATACACTCTACTGTCACAGATATAGTATATACACTCTACTGTCACAGATATAGTATATACACTCTACTGTCTCAGATATATAGTATATACACTCTACTGTCTCAGATATATAGTATATACACTCTACTGTCACAGATATAGTATATACACTCTACTGTCACAGATATAGTATATACACTCTACTATCTCAGATATATAGTATATACACTCTACTGTCACAGATATAGTATATACACTCTACTGTCACAGATATAGTATATACACTCTACTGTCTCAGATATATAGTATATACACTCTACTGTCACAGATATAGTATATGCACTCTACTGTCTCAGATATAGTATATACACTCTACTGTCACAGATATAGTATATACACTCTACTGTCACACAGATATAGTATATACACTCTACTGTCTCAGATATAGTATATACACTCTACTGTCACAGATATAGTATATACACTCTACTGTCACAGATATAGTATATACACTCTACTGTCACAGATATATAGTATATACACTCTACTGTCTCACAGATATAGTATATACACTCTACTGTCACAGATATATAGTATATGCACTCTACTGTCACAGATATAGTATATACACTCTACTGTCTCAGATATAGTATATACACTCTACTGTCTCAGATATAGTATATACACTCTACTGTCACACAGATATAGTATATACACTCTACTGTCTCAGATATAGTATATACACTCTACTGTCACAGATATAGTATATACACTCTACTGTCACAGATATAGTATATACACTCTACTGTCACAGATATAGTATATACACTCTACTGTCTCAGATATATAGTATATACACTCTACTGTCTCAGATATATAGTATATACACTCTACTGTCACAGATATAGTATATACACTCTACTGTCACAGATATAGTATATACACTCTACTATCTCAGATATATAGTATATACACTCTACTGTCACAGATATAGTATATACACTCTACTGTCACAGATATAGTATATACACTCTACTGTCTCAGATATATATACACTCTACTGTCACAGATATAGTATATGCACTCTACTGTCTCAGATATAGTATATACACTCTACTGTCACAGATAGAGTATATACACTCTACTGTCACACAGATATAGTATATACACTCTACTGTCTCAGATATAGTATATACACTCTACTGTCACAGATATAGTATATACACTCTACTGTCACAGATATAGTATATACACTCTACTGTCACAGATATATAGTATATACACTCTACTGTCTCACAGATATAGTATATACACTCTACTGTCACAGATATATAGTATATGCACTCTACTGTCACAGATATAGTATATACACTCTACTGTCTCAGATATAGTATATACACTCTACTGTCTCAGATATAGTATATACACTCTACTGTCACAGATATAGTATATACACTCTACTGTCACACAGATATAGTATATACACTCTACTGTCTCAGATATAGTATATACACTCTACTGTCACAGATATAGTATATACACTCTACTGTCACAGATATATAGTATATACACTCTACTGTCACAGATATAGTATATACAATCTACTGTCACAGATATATAGTATATACACTCTACTGTCACAGAGTCTCAGATATATAGTATATACACTCTACTGTCACAGATATAGTATATACACTCTACTGTCTCACAGATATAGTATATACACTCTACTGTCACAGATATAGCATATACACTCTACTGTCTCAGATATATAGTATATACACTCTACTGTCACAGATATAGTATATACACTCTACTGTCACAGATATAGTATATACACTCTACTGTCTCAGATATATAGTATATACACTCTACTGTCACAGATATAGTATATACACTCCACTGTCACAGATATAGTATATACACTCTACTGTCTCACAGATATAGTATATACACACTATTGTCACAGATATATTATATACACTCTACTGTCACAGATATAGTATATACACTCTACTGTCACAGATATAGTATATACACTCTACTGTCTCACAGATATAGTATATACACTCTACTGTCACAGATATATAGTATATACACTCTACTGTCACAGATATAGTATATACACTCTACTGTCACAGATATAGTATATACACTCTACTGTCACAGATATAGTATATACACTCTACTGTCTCAGATATATAGTATATGCACTCTACTGTCACAGATATAGTATATACACTCTACTGTCTCAGATATATAGTATATACACTCTACTGTCACAGATATAGTATATACACTCTACTGTCTCAGATATAGTATATACACTCTACTGTCTCAGATATATAGTATATACACTCTACTGTCACAGATATAGTATATACACTCTACTGTCACAGATATAGTATATACACTCTACTGTCACAGATATAGTATATACACTCTACTGTCACAGATATAGTATATACACTCTACTGTCACAGATATAGTATATACACTCTACTGTCACACATATATAGTATATACACTCTACTGTCACAGATATAGTATATACACTCTACTGTCTCACAGATATAGTATATACACTCTACTGTCTCAGATATATAGTATATACACTCTACTGTCACACAGATATAGTATATACACTCTACTGTCTCAGATATAGTATATACACTCTACTGTCACAGATATAGTATATACACTCTACTCTCACAGATATAGTATATACACTCTACTGTCACAGATATAGTATATACCCTCTACTGTCACAGATATAGTATATACACTCTACTGTCACAGATATATAGTATATACACTCTACTGTCTCAGATATATAGTATATACACGCTACCTTCACAGATATAGTATATATACTCTACTGTCACAGATATAGTATATACACTCTAATGTCTCACAGATATAGTATATACACTCTACTGTCACAGATATAGCATATACACTCTACTGTCACAGATATAGTATATACACTCTACTGTCACAGATATAGTATATACACTCTACTGTCTCACAGATATAGTATATACACTCTACTGTCACAGATATATAGTATATACACTCTACTGTCTCAGATATATAGTATATACACGCTACCTTCACAGATATAGTATATATACTCTACTGTCACAGATATAGTATATACACTCTAATGTCTCACAGATATAGTATATACACTCTACTGTCACACAGATATAGTATATACACTCTACTGTCTCAGATATAGTGTATACACTCTACTGTCACAGATATAGTATATACACTCTACTGTCACAGATATAGTATATACACTCTACTGTCACAGATATATAGTATATACACTCTACTGTCTCACAGATATAGTATATACACTCTACTGTCACAGATATATAGTATATGCACTCTACTGTCACAGATATAGTATATACACTCTACTGACTCAGATATAGTATATACACTCTACTGTCTCAGATATAGTATATACACTCTACTGTCACAGATATAGTATATACACTCTACTGTCACACAGATATAGTATATACACTCTACTGTCTCAGATATAGTATATACACTCTACTGTCTCAGATATAGTATATACACTCTACTGTCACAGATATAGTATATACACTCTACTGTCACACAGATATAGTATATACACTCTACTGTCTCAGATATAGTATATACACTCTACTGTCACAGATATAGTATATACACTCTACTGTCACAGATATATAGTATATACACTCTACTGTCACAGATATAGTATATACACTCTACTGTCACAGATATATAGTATATACACTCTACTGTCACAGAGTCTCAGATATATAGTATATACACTCTACTGTCACAGATATAGTATATACACTCTACTGTCTCACAGATATAGTATATACACTCTACTGTCACAGATATAGCATATACACTCTACTGTCTCAGATATATAGTATATACACTCTACTGTCACAGATATAGTATATACACTCTACTGTCACAGATATAGTATATACACTCTACTGTCTCAGATATATAGTATATACACTCTACTGTCACAGATATAGTATATACACTCCACTGTCACAGATATAGTATATACACTCTACTGTCTCACAGATATAGTATATACACACTATTGTCACAGATATATTATATACACTCTACTGTCACAGATATAGTATATACACTCTACTGTCACAGATATAGTATATACACTCTACTGTCTCACAGATATAGTATATACACTCTACTGTCACAGATATATAGTATATACACTCTACTGTCACAGATATAGTATATACACTCTACTGTCACAGATATAGTATATACACTCTACTGTCACAGATATAGTATATACACTCTACTGTCTCAGATATATAGTATATACACTCTACTGTCACAGATATAGTATATACACTCTACTGTCACAGATATAGTATATACACTCTACTGTCACTGATATAGTATATACACTCTACTGTCTCAGATATATAGTATATACACTCTACTGACACAGATATAGTATATACACTCTACTGTCACAGATATAGTATATACACTCTACTGTCACAGATATAGTATATACACTCTACTGTCACAGATATAGTATATACACTCTACTGTCACAGATATAGTATATACACTCTACTGTCACAGATATAGTATATACACTCTACTGTCACACAGATATAGTATATACACTCTACTGTCACAGATATAGTATATACACTCTACTGTCTCACAGATATAGTATATACACTCTACTGTCTCAGATATATAGTATATACACTCTACTGTCACACAGATATAGTATATAAACTCTACTGTCTCAGATATAGTATATACACTCTACTGTCACAGATATAGTATATACACTCTACTCTCACAGATATAGTATATACACTCTACTGTCACAGATATAGTATATACCCTCTACTGTCACAGATATAGTATATACACTCTACTGTCACAGATATATAGTATATACACTCTACTGTCTCAGATATATAGTATATACACGCTACCTTCACAGATATAGTATATATACTCTACTGTCACAGATATAGTATATACACTCTAATGTCTCACAGATATAGTATATACACTCTACTGTCACAGATATAGCATATACACTCTACTGTCACAGATATAGTATATACACTCTACTGTCACAGATATAGTATATACACTCTACTGTCTAACAGATATAGTATATACACTCTACTGTCACAGATATATAGTATATACACTCTACTGTCTCAGATATATAGTATCTACACGCTACCTTCACAGATATAGTATATATACTCTACTGTCACAGATATAGTATATACACTCTAATGTCTCACAGATATAGTATATACACTCTACTGTCACAGATATAGCATATACACTCTACTGTCACAGATATAGTATATACACTCTACTGTCACAGATATAGTATATACACTCTACTGTCTCACAGATATAGTATATACACTCTACTGTCTCAGATATATAGTATATACACGCTACCTTCACAGATATAGTATATATACTCTACTGTCACAGATATAGTATATACACTCTAATGTCTCACAGATATAGTATATACACTCTACTGTCACAGATATAGCATATACACTCTACTGTCACAGATATAGTATATACACTCTACTGTCACAGATATATAGTATATACACTCTACTGTCACAGATATAGTATATACACTCTACTGTCACAGATATAGTATATATACTCTACTGTCACAGATATAGTATATACACTCTACTGTCACAGGTATAGTATATACACTCTACTGTCACAGATATAGTATATACACTCTACTGTCACAGATATAGTATATACACTCTACTGTCACAGATATAGCATATACACTCTACTGTCACAGATATAGTATATACACTCTACTGTCTCAGATATATAGTATATACACTCTACTGTCACAGATATAGTATATACACTCTACTGTCACAGATATATAGTATATACACTCTACTGTCACAGATATAGTATATACACTCTACTGTCACAGATATAGTATATATACTCTACTGTCACAGATATAGTATATACACTCTACTGTCACAGGTATAGTATATACACTCTACTGTCACAGATATAGTATATACACTCTACTGTCACAGATATAGTATATACACTCTACTGTCACAGATATAGCATATACACTCTACTGTCACAGATATAGTATATACACTCTACTGTCTCAGATATATAGTATATACACTCTACTGTCACAGATATAGTATATACACTCTACTGTCACAGATATAGTATATACACTCTACTGTCACAGATATAGTATATACACTCTACTGTCACAGATATAGTATATACACTCTACTCTCACAGATATAGTATATACACTCTACTGTCACAGATATAGTATATACCCTCTACTGTCACAGATATAGTATATACACTCTACTGTCACAGATATATAGTATATACACTCTACTGTCTCAGATATATAGTATATACACGCTACCTTCACAGATATAGTATATATACTCTACTGTCACAGATATAGTATATACACTCTAATGTCTCACAGATATAGTATATACACTCTACTGTCACAGATATAGCATATACACTCTACTGTCACAGATATAGTATATACACTCTACTGTCACAGATATAGTATATACACTCTACTGTCTAACAGATATAGTATATACACTCTACTGTCACAGATATATAGTATATACACTCTACTGTCTCAGATATATAGTATCTACACGCTACCTTCACAGATATAGTATATATACTCTACTGTCACAGATATAGTATATACACTCTAATGTCTCACAGATATAGTATATACACTCTACTGTCACAGATATAGCATATACACTCTACTGTCACAGATATAGTATATACACTCTACTGTCACAGATATAGTATATACACTCTACTGTCTCACAGATATAGTATATACACTCTACTGTCTCAGATATATAGTATATACACGCTACCTTCACAGATATAGTATATATACTCTACTGTCACAGATATAGTATATACACTCTAATGTCTCACAGATATAGTATATACACTCTACTGTCACAGATATAGCATATACACTCTACTGTCACAGATATAGTATATACACTCTACTGTCACAGATATATAGTATATACACTCTACTGTCACAGATATAGTATATACACTCTACTGTCACAGATATAGTATATATACTCTACTGTCACAGATATAGTATGTACACTCTACTGTCACAGGTATAGTATATACACTCTACTGTCACAGATATAGTATATACACTCTACTGTCACAGATATAGTATATACACTCTACTGACACAGATATAGCATATACACTCTACTGTCACAGATATAGTATATACACTCTACTGTCTCAGATATATAGTATATACACTCTACTGTCACAGATATAGTATATACACTCTACTGTCACAGATATATAGTATATACACTCTACTGTCACAGATATAGTATATACACTCTACTGTCACAGATATAGTATATATACTCTACTGTCACAGATATAGTATATACACTCTACTGTCACAGGTATAGTATATACACTCTACTGTCACAGATATAGTATATACACTCTACTGTCACAGATATAGTATATACACTCTACTGTCACAGATATAGCATATACACTCTACTGTCACAGATATAGTATATACACTCTACTGTCTCAGATATATAGTATATACACTCTACTGTCACAGATATAGTATATACACTCTACTGTCACAGATATAGTATATACACTCTACTGTCACAGATATAGTATATACACTCTACTGTCACAGATATATAGTATATACACTCTACTGTCACAGATATAGTATATACACTCTACTGTCTCAGATATATAGTATATACACTCTACTGTCTCAGATATATAGTATATACACTCTACTGTCACAGATATAGTATATACAGTCTACTGTCACAGATATAGTATATACACTCTACTGTCTCAGATATATAGTATATACACTCTACTGTCACAGATATAGTATATACACTCTAATGTCACAGATATAGTATATACACTCTACTGTCACAGATATAGTATATACAGTCTACTGTCACAGATATAGTATATACACTCTACTGTCTCAGATATATAGTATATACAGTCTACTGTCACAGATATAGTATATACACTCTACTGTCACAGATATAGTAGATACACTCTACTGTCACAGATATATAGTATATACACTCTACTGTCTCAGATATATAGTATATACACTCTACTGTCACAGATATAGTATATACACTCTACTGTCAAAGATATAGTATATACACTCTACTGTCTCAGATATATAGTATATACACTCTACTGTCACAGATATAGTATATACACTCTACTGTCACAGATATAGTATATACACTCTACTGTCTCAGATATATAGTATATACACTCTACTGTCACAGATATAGTATATACACTCTACTGTCACAGATATAGTATATACACTCTACTGTCACAGATATAGTATATACACTCTACTGTCACAGATATATAGTATATACACTCTACTGTCACAGATATATAGTATATACACTCTACTGTCACATATATAGTATATACACTCTACTGTCTCACAGATATATTATATACACTCTACTGTCACAGATATAGCATATACACTCTACTGTCTCAGATATATAGTATATACACTCTACTGTCACAGATATAGTATATACACTCTACTGTCACAGATATAGTATATACACTCTACTGTCACAGATATAGTATATACACTCTACTGTCTCAGATATATAGTATATACACTCTACTGTCTCACAGATATAGTATATACACACTATTGTCACAGATATAGTATATACACTCTACTGTCACAGATATAGTATATACACTCTACTGTCACAGATATAGTATATGCACTCTACTGTCTCACAGATATAGTATATACACTCTACTGTCACAGATATATAGTATATACACTCTACTGTGACAGATATATAGTATATACACTCTACTGTGACAGATATAGTATATACACTCTACTGTCACAGATATATAGTATATACACTCTACTGTCTCACAGATATAGTATATACACTCTACTGTCACAGATATAGTATATACACTCTACTGTCACAGATATAGTATATACACTCTACTGTCACAGATATATAGTATATACACTCTACTGTCTCAGATATATAGTATATACACTCTACTGTCACAGATATAGTATATACACTCTACTGTCTCAGATATAGTTTATACACTCTACTGTCTCAGATATAGTATATACACTCTACTGTCACAGATATATAGTATATACACTCTACTGTGACAGATATATAGTATATACACTCTACTGTGACAGATATAGTATATACACTCTACTGTCACAGATATATAGTATATACACTCTACTGTCTCACAGATATAGTATATACACTCTACTGTCACAGATATATAGTATATACACTCTACTGTCACAGATATAGTATATACACTCTACTGTCTCAGATATAGTTTATACACTCTACTGTCTCAGATATAGTATGTACACTCTACTGTCTCAGATATAGTATATACACTCTACTGACACAGATATATAGTATATACACTCTACTGTCTCACAGATATAGTATATACACTCTACTGTCTCAGATATAGTATATACACTCTACTGTCTCAGATATAGTATATACACTCTACTGACACAGATATATAGTATATACACTCTACTGTCTCACAGATATAGTATATACACTCTACTGTCACACAGATATAGTATATACACTCTACTGTCTCAGATATAGTATATACACTCTACTGTCACAGATATATAGTATATACACTCTACTGTCTCACAGATATAGTATATACACTCTACTGTCACAGATATAGTATATACACTCTACTGTCACAGATATAGTATATACACTCTACTGTCACAGATATAGTATATACACTCTACTCTCACAGATATAGTATATACACTCTACTGTCTCAGATATATAGTATATACACTCTACTGTCACAGATATAGTATATACACTCTACTGTCACAGATATAGTATATACACTCTACTGTCACAGATATAGTATATACACTCTACTGTCACAGATATAGTATATACACTCTACTGTCTCAGATATATAGTATATATACTCTACTGTCACAGATATAGTATATACACGCTACTGTCTCAGATATATAGTATATACACTCTACTGTCTCAGATATATAGTATATACACTCTACTGTCACAGATATATAGTATATACACTCTACTGTCACAGATATAGTATATACACTCTACTGTCAAAGATATAGTATATACACTCTACTGTCTCAGATATATAGTATATACACTCTACTGTCACAGATATAGTATATACAGTCTACTGTCACAGATATAGTATATACACTCTACTGTCTCAGATATATAGTATATACACTCTACTGTCACAGATATAGTATATACACTCTACTGTCACAGATATAGTGTATACACTCTACTGTCACAGATATAGTATATACAGTCTACTGTCACAGATATAGTATATACACTCTACTGTCTCAGATATATAGTATATACAGTCTACTGTCACAGATATAGTATATACACTCTACTGTCACAGATATAGTAGATACACTCTACTGTCACAGATATATAGTATATACACTCTACTGTCTCAGATATATAGTATATACACTCTACTGTCACAGATATAGTATATACACTCTACTGTCAAAGATATAGTATATACACTCTACTGTCTCAGATATATAGTATATACACTCTACTGTCACAGATATAGTATATACACTCTACTGTCACAGATATAGTATATACACTCTACTGTCTCAGATATATAGTATATACACTCTACTGTCACAGATATAGTATATACACTCTACTGTCACAGATATAGTATATACACTCTACTGTCACAGATATAGTATATACACTCTACTGTCACAGATATATAGTATATACACTCTACTGTCACAGATATATAGTATATACACTCTACTGTCACATATATAGTATATACACTCTACTGTCTCACAGATATATTATATACACTCTACTGTCACAGATATAGCATATACACTCTACTGTCTCAGATATATAGTATATACACTCTACTGTCACAGATATAGTATATACACTCTACTGTCACAGATATAGTATATACACTCTACTGTCACAGATATAGTATATACACTCTACTGTCTCAGATATATAGTATATACACTCTACTGTCTCACAGATATAGTATATACACACTATTGTCACAGATATAGTATATACACTCTACTGTCACAGATATAGTATATACACTCTACTGTCACAGATATAGTATATGCACTCTACTGTCTCACAGATATAGTATATACACTCTACTGTCACAGATATATAGTATATACACTCTACTGTGACAGATATATAGTATATACACTCTACTGTGACAGATATAGTATATACACTCTACTGTCACAGATATATAGTATATACACTCTACTGTCTCACAGATATAGTATATACACTCTACTGTCACAGATATATAGTATATACACTCTACTGTCACAGATATAGTATATACACTCTACTGTCTCAGATATAGTTTATACACTCTACTGTCTCAGATATAGTATATACACTCTACTGTCACAGATATATAGTATATACACTCTACTGTGACAGATATATAGTATATACACTCTACTGTGACAGATATAGTATATACACTCTACTGTCACAGATATATAGTATATACACTCTACTGTCTCACAGATATAGTATATACACTCTACTGTCACAGATATATAGTATATACACTCTACTGTCACAGATATAGTATATACACTCTACTGTCTCAGATATAGTTTATACACTCTACTGTCTCAGATATAGTATGTACACTCTACTGTCTCAGATATAGTATATACACTCTACTGACACAGATATATAGTATATACACTCTACTGTCTCACAGATATAGTATATACACTCTACTGTCTCAGATATAGTATATACACTCTACTGTCTCAGATATAGTATATACACTCTACTGACACAGATATATAGTATATACACTCTACTGTCTCACAGATATAGTATATACACTCTACTGTCACACAGATATAGTATATACACTCTACTGTCTCAGATATAGTATATACACTCTACTGTCACAGATATATAGTATATACACTCTACTGTCTCACAGATATAGTATATACACTCTACTGTCACAGATATAGTATATACACTCTACTGTCACAGATATAGTATATACACTCTACTGTCACAGATATAGTATATACACTCTACTCTCACAGATATAGTATATACACTCTACTGTCTCAGATATATAGTATATACACTCTACTGTCACAGATATAGTATATACACTCTACTGTCACAGATATAGTATATACACTCTACTGTCACAGATATAGTATACACACTCTACTGTCACAGATATAGTATATACACTCTACTGTCTCAGATATATAGTATATACACTCTACTGTCACGGATATAGTATATACACGCTACTGTCTCAGATATATAGTATATACACTCTACTGTCTCAGATATATAGTATATACACTCTACTGTCACAGATATATAGTATATACACTCTACTGTCACAGATATATAGTATATACACTCTACTGTCACAGATATAGTATATACACTCTACTGTCACAGATATAGTATATACACTCTACTGTCTCACAGATATAGTATATACACTCTACTGTCACAGATATAGTATATACACTCTACTGTCACAGATATAGTATATACACTCTACTGTCTCACATATATAGTATATACACTCTACTGTCTCAGATATATAGTATATACACTCTACTGTCACAGATATAGTATATACACTCTACTGTCACAGATATAGTATATACACTCTACTGTCACAGATATAGTATATACACTCTACTGTCTCAGATATATAGTATATACACTCTACTGTCACAGATATAGTATATACACTCTACTGTCACAGATATAGTATATACACTCTACTGTCACTGATATAGTATATACACTCTACTGTCTCAGATATATAGTATATACACTCTACTGTCACAGATATAGTATATACACTCTACTGTCACAGATATAGTATATACACTCTACTGTCACAGATATAGTATATACACTCTACTGTCACAGATATAGTATATACACTCTACTGTCACAGATATAGTATATACACTCTACTGTCACAGATATAGTATATACACTCTACTGTCACACAGATATAGTATATACACTCTACTGTCACAGATATAGTATATACACTCTACTGTCTCACAGATATAGTATATACACTCTACTGTCTCAGATATATAGTATATACACTCTACTGTCACACAGATATAGTATATACACTCTACTGTCTCAGATATAGTATATACACTCTACTGTCACAGATATAGTATATACACTCTACTCTCACAGATATAGTATATACACTCTACTGTCACAGATATAGTATATACCCTCTACTGTCACAGATATAGTATATACACTCTACTGTCACAGATATATAGTATATACACTCTACTGTCTCAGATATATAGTATATACACGCTACCTTCACAGATATAGTATATATACTCTACTGTCACAGATATAGTATATACACTCTAATGTCTCACAGATATAGTATATACACTCTACTGTCACAGATATAGCATATACACTCTACTGTCACAGATATAGTATATACACTCTACTGTCTCACAGATATAGTATATACACTCTACTGTCACAGATATATAGTATATACACTCTACTGTCTCAGATATATAGTATATAGACGCTACCTTCACAGATATAGTATATATACTCTACTGTCACAGATATAGTATATACACTCTAATGTCTCACAGATATAGTATATACACTCTACTGTCACAGATATAGCATATACACTCTACTGTCTCAGATATATAGTATATACACGCTACCTTCACAGATATAGTATATATACTCTACTGTCACAGATATAGTATATACACTCTAATGTCTCACAGATATAGTATATACACTCTACTGTCACAGATATAGCATATACACTCTACTGTCACAGATATAGTATATACACTCTACTGTCACAGATATAGTATATACACTCTACTGTCTCACAGATATAGTATATACACTCTACTGTCTCAGATATATAGTATATACACGCTACCTTCACAGATATAGTATATATACTCTACTGTCACAGATATAGTATATACACTCTAATGTCTCACAGATATAGTATATACACTCTACTGTCACAGATATAGCATATACACTCTACTGTCACAGATATAGTATATACACTCTACTGTCACAGATATATAGTATATACACTCTACTGTCACAGATATAGTATATACACTCTACTGTCACAGATATAGTATATATACTCTACTGTCACAGATATAGTATATACACTCTACTGTCACAGGTATAGTATATACACTCTACTGTCACAGATATAGTATATACACTCTACTGTCACAGATATAGTATATACACTCTACTGTCACAGATATAGTATATACACTCTACTGTCACAGATATAGCATATACACTCTACTGTCACAGATATAGTATATACACTCTACTGTCTCAGATATATAGTATATACACTCTACTGTCACAGATATAGTATATACACTCTACTGTCACAGATATAGTATATACACTCTACTGTCACAGATATAGTATATACACTCTACTGTCACAGATATATAGTATATACACTCTACTGTCACAGATATAGTATATACACTCTACTGTCTCAGATATATAGTATATACACTCTACTGTCTCAGATATATAGTATATACACTCTACTGTCACAGATATAGTATATACAGTCTACTGTCACAGATATAGTATATACACTCTACTGTCTCAGATATATAGTATATACACTCTACTGTCAAAGATATAGTATATACACTCTACTGTCACAGATATAGTATATACACTCTACTGTCACAGATATAGTATATACAGTCTACTGTCACAGATATAGTATATACACTCTACTGTCTCAGATATATAGTATATACAGTCTACTGTCACAGATATAGTATATACACTCTACTGTCACAGATATAGTAGATACACTCTACTGTCACAGATATATAGTATATACACTCTACTGTCTCAGATATATAGTATATACACTCTACTGTCACAGATATAGTATATACACTCTACTGTCAAAGATATAGTATATACACTCTACTGTCTCAGATATATAGTATATACACTCTACTGTCACAGATATAGTATATACACTCTACTGTCACAGATATAGTATATACACTCTACTGTCTCAGATATATAGTATATACACTCTACTGTCACAGATATAGTATATACACTCTACTGTCACAGATATAGTATATACACTCTACTGTCACAGATATAGTATATACACTCTACTGTCACAGATATATAGTATATACACTCTACTGTCACAGATATAGTATATACACTCTACTGTCTCACAGATATAGTATATACACTCTACTGTCACAGATATATAGTATATACACTCTACTGTGACAGATATATAGTATATACACTCTACTGTGACAGATATAGTATATACACTCTACTGTCACAGATATATAGTATATACACTCTACTGTCTCACAGATATAGTATATACACTCTACTGTCACAGATATATAGTATATACACTCTACTGTCACAGATATAGTATATACACTCTACTGTCTCAGATATAGTTTATACACTCTACTGTCTCAGATATAGTATATGCACTCTACTGTCACAGATATATAGTATATACACTCTACTGTGACAGATATATAGTATATACACTCTACTGTGACAGATATAGTATATACACTCTACTGTCACAGATATATAGTATATACACTCTACTGTCTCACAGATATAGTATATACACTCTACTGTCACAGATATATAGTATATACACTCTACTGTCACAGATATAGTATATACACTCTACTGTCTCAGATATAGTTTATACACTCTACTGTCTCAGATATAGTATATACACTCTACTGTCTCAGATATAGTATATACACTCTACTGACACAGATATATAGTATATACACTCTACTGTCTCACAGATATAGTATATACACTCTACTGTCTCAGATATAGTATATACACTCTACTGTCTCAGATATAGTATATACACTCTACTGACACAGATATATAGTATATACACTCTACTGTCTCACAGATATAGTATATACACTCTACTGTCACACAGATATAGTATATACACTCTACTGTCTCAGATATAGTATATACACTCTACTGTCACAGATATATAGTATATACACTCTACTGTCTCACAGATATAGTATATACACTCTACTGTCACAGATATAGTATATACACTCTACTGTCACAGATATAGTATATACACTCTACTGTCACAGATATAGTATATACACTCTACTCTCACAGATATAGTATATACACTCTACTGTCTCAGATATATAGTATATACACTCTACTGTCACAGATATAGTATATACACTCTACTGTCACAGATATAGTATATACACTCTACTGTCACAGATATAGTATATACACTCTACTGTCACAGATATAGTATATACACTCTACTGTCTCAGATATATAGTATATACACTCTACTGTCACAGATATAGTATATACACGCTACTGTCTCAGATATATAGTATATACACTCTACTGTCTCAGATATATAGTATATACACTCTACTGTCACAGATATATAGTATATACACTCTACTGTCACAGATATATAGTATATACACTCTACTGTCACAGATATAGTATATACACTCTACTGTCACAGATATAGTATATACACTCTACTGTCTCACAGATATAGTATATACACTCTACTGTCACAGATATAGTATATACACTCTACTGTCACAGATATAGTATATACACTCTACTGTCTCAGATATATAGTATATACACTCTACTGTCTCAGATATATAGTATATACACTCTACTGTCACAGATATAGTATATACACTCTACTGTCACAGATATAGTATATACACTCAACTGTCACAGATATAGTATATACACTCTACTGTCTCAGATATATAGTATATACACTCTACTGTCACAGATATAGTATATACACTCTACTGTCACAGATATAGTATATACACTCTACTGTCACTGATATAGTATATACACTCTACTGTCTCAGATATATAGTATATACACTCTACTGTCACAGATATAGTATATACACTCTACTGTCACAGATATAGTATATACACTCTACTGTCACAGATATAGTATATACACTCTACTGTCACAGATATAGTATATACACTCTACTGTCACAGATATATAGTATATACACTCTACTGTCTCAGATATATAGTATATACACTCTACTGTCACAGATATAGTATATATACTCTACTGTCACAGATATAGTATATACATTCTACCGTCTCACAGATATAGTATATACACTCTACTGTCACAGATATAGCATATACACTCTAATGTCTCAGATATATAGTATATACACTCTACTGTCACAGATATAGTATATACACTCTACTGTCACAGATATAGTATATACACTCTACTGTCTCAGATATATAGTATATACACTCTACTGTCTCAGATATATAGTATATACACTCTACTGTCACAGATATAGTATATATACTCTACTGTCACAGATATAGTATATACACTCTACCGTCTCACAGATATAGTATATACACTCTACTGTCACAGATATAGCATATACACTCTAATGTCTCAGATATATAGTATATACACTCTACTGTCACAGATATAGTATATACACTCTACTGTCTCACAGATATAGTATATACACTCTACTGTCACAGATATAGTATATACACTCTACTGTCACAGATATAGTATATACACTCTACTGTCTCAGATATATAGTATATACACTCTACTGTCTCAGATATATAGTATATACACTCTACTGTCACAGATATAGTATATACACTCTACTGTCACAGATATAGTATATACACTCAACTGTCACAGATATAGTATATACACTCTACTGTCTCAGATATATAGTATATACGCTCTACTGTCACAGATATAGTATATACACTCTACTGTCACAGATATAGTATATACACTCTACTGTCACAGATATAGTATATACACTCTACTGTCTCAGATATATAGTATATACACTCTACTGTCACAGATATAGTATATACACTCTACTGTCACAGATATAGTATATACACTCTACTGTCACAGATATATAGTATATACACTCTACTGTCTCAGATATATAGTATATACACTCTACTGTCACAGATATAGTATATATACTCTACTGTCACAGATATAGTATATACACTCTACCGTCTCACAGATATAGTATATACACTCTACTGTCACAGATATAGCATATACACTCTAATGTCTCAGATATATAGTATATACACTCTACTGTCACAGATATAGTATATACACTCTACTGTCACAGATATAGTATATACACTCTACTGTCACAGATATATAGTATATACACTCTACTGTCTCAGATATATAGTATATACACGCTACCTTCACAGATATAGTATATATACTCTACTGTCACAGATATAGTATATACACTCTACTGTCTCACAGATATAGTATATACACTCTACTGTCACAGATATAGCATATACACTCTACTGTCTCAGATATATAGTATATACACTCTACTGTCACAGATATAGTATATACACTCTACTGTCTCACAGATATAGTATATACACTCTACTGTCACAGATATAGCATATACACTCTACTGTCACAGATATAGTATATACACTCTACTGTCACAGATATATAGTATATACACTCTACTGTCACAGATATAGTATATACACTCTACTGTCACAGATATAGTATATACACTCTACTGTCACAGATATAGTATATACACTCTACTGTCACAGATATAGTATATACAGTCTACTGTCACAGATATAGTATATACACTCTACTGTCATAGATATAGTATATACACTCTACTGTCACAGATATAGTATATACAGTCTACTGTTACAGATATAGTATATACACTGTATTGTCACAGATATAGCATATACACTCTACTGTCACAGATATAGTATATACAGTCTACTGTCACAGATATAGTAGATACACTCTACTGTCACAGATATAGTATATACACTCTACTGTCACAGATATAGTATATACACTCTACTGTCACAGATATAGTATATACACTCTACTGTCTCAGATATATAGTGTATACACTCTACTCTCTCAGATATATAGTATATACACTCTACTGTCACAGATATAGTATATACACTCTACTGTCACAGATATAGTATATACACTCTACTATCTCAGATATATAGTATATACACTCTACTGTCACATATATAGTATATACACTCTACTGTCTCACAGATATAGTATATACACTCTACTGTCACAGATATAGCATATACACTCTACTGTCTCAGATATATAGTATATACACTCTACTGTCACAGATATATTATATACACTCTACTGTCACAGATATAGTATATACACTCTACTGTCTCAGATATATAGTATATACACTCTACTGTCACAGATATAGTATATACACTCCACTGTCACAGATATAGTATATACACTCTACTGTCTCACAGATATAGTATATACACACTATTGTCACAGATATATTATATACACTCTACTGTCACAGATATAGTATATACACTCTACTGTCACAGATATAGTATATACACTCTACTGTCTCACAGATATAGTATATACACTCTACTGTCACAGATATATAGTATATACACTCTACTGTCACAGATATAGTATATACACTCTACTGTCACAGATATAGTATATACACTCTACTGTCACAGATATAGTATATACACTCTACTGTCTCAGATATATAGTATATACACTCTACTGTCACAGATATAGTATATACACTCTACTGTCTCAGATATATAGTATATACACTCTACTGTCACAGATATAGTATATACACTCTACTGTCTCAGATATAGTATATACACTCTACTGTCTCAGATATATAGTATATACACTCTACTGTCACAGATATAGTATATACACTCTACTGTCACAGATATAGTATATACACTCTACTGTCACAGATATAGTATATACACTCTACTGTCACAGATATAGTATATACACTCTACTGTCACAGATATAGTATATACACTCTACTGTCACACAGATATAGTATATACACTCTACTGTCACAGATATAGTATATACACTCTACTGTCTCACAGATATAGTATATACACTCTACTGTCTCAGATATATAGCATATACACTCTACTGTCACACAGATATAGTATATACACTCTACTGTCTCAGATATAGTATATACACTCTACTGTCACAGATATAGTATATACACTCTACTCTCACAGATATAGTATATACACTCTACTGTCACAGATATAGTATATACCCTCTACTGTCACAGATATAGTATATACACTCTACTGTCACAGATATATAGTATATACACTCTACTGTCTCAGATATATAGTATATACACGCTACCTTCACAGATATAGTATATATACTCTACTGTCACAGATATAGTATATACACTCTAATGTCTCACAGATATAGTATATACACTCTACTGTCACAGATATAGCATATACACTCTACTGTCACAGATATAGTATATACACTCTACTGTCACAGATATAGTATATACACTCTACTGTCTCACAGATATAGTATATACACTCTACTGTCACAGATATATAGTATATACACTCTACTGTCTCAGATATATAGTATATACACGCTACCTTCACAGATATAGTATATATACTCTACTGTCACAGATATAGTATATACACTCTAATGTCTCACAGATATAGTATATACACTCTACTGTCACAGATATAGCATATACACTCTACTGTCACAGATATAGTATATACACTCTACTGTCACAGATATAGTATATACACTCTACTGTCTCACAGATATAGTATATACACTCTACTGTCACAGATATATAGTATATACACTCTACTGTCTCAGATATATAGTATATACACGCTACCTTCACAGATATAGTATATATACTCTACTGTCACAGATATAGTATATACACTCTAATGTCTCACAGATATAGTATATACACTCTACTGCCACACAGATATAGTATATACACTCTACTGTCTCAGATATAGTGTATACACTCTACTGTCACAGATATAGTATATACACTCTACTGTCACAGATATAGTATATACACTCTACTGTCACAGATATATAGTATATACACTCTACTGTCTCACAGATATAGTATATACACTCTACTGTCACAGATATATAGTATATGCACTCTACTGTCACAGATATAGTATATACACTCTACTGACTCAGATATAGTATATACACTCTACTGTCTCAGATATAGTATATACACTCTACTGTCACAGATATAGTATATACACTCTACTGTCACACAGATATAGTATATACACTCTACTGTCTCAGATATAGTATATACACTCTACTGTCTCAGATATAGTATATACACTCTACTGTCACAGATATAGTATATACACTCTACTGTCACACAGATATAGTATATACACTCTACTGTCTCAGATATAGTATATACACTCTACTGTCACAGATATAGTATATACACTCTACTGTCACAGATATATAGTATATACACTCTACTGTCACAGATATAGTATATACACTCTACTGTCACAGATATATAGTATATACACTCTACTGTCACAGAGTCTCAGATATATAGTATATACACTCTACTGTCACAGATATAGTATATACACTCTACTGTCTCACAGATATAGTATATACACTCTACTGTCACAGATATAGCATATACACTCTACTGTCTCAGATATATATTATATACACTCTACTGTCACAGATATAGTATATACACTCTACTGTCACAGATATAGTATATACACTCTACTGTCTCACAGATATAGTATATACACTCTACTGTCACAGATATATAGTATATAGACTCTACTGTCACAGATATAGTATATACACTCTACTGTCTCAGATATATAGTATATACACTCTACTGTCACAGATATAGTATATACACTCTACTGTCACAGATATAGTATATACACTCTACTGTCACAGATATAGTATATACACTCTACTGTCACAGATATAGTATATACACTCTACTGTCACAGATATAGTATATACACTCTACTGTCACAGATATAGTATATACACTCTACTGTCACACAGATATAGTATATACACTCTACTGTCACAGATATAGTATATACACTCTACTGTCTCACAGATATAGTATATACACTCTACTGTCTCAGATATATAGTATATACACTCTACTGTCACACAGATATAGTATATACACTCTACTGTCTCAGATATAGTATATACACTCTACTGTCACAGATATAGTATATACACTCTACTCTCACAGATATAGTATATACACTCTACTGTCACAGATATAGTATATACCCTCTACTGTCACAGATATAGTATATACACTCTACTGTCACAGATATATAGTATATACACTCTACTGTCTCAGATATATAGTATATACACGCTACCTTCACAGATATAGTATATATACTCTACTGTCACAGATATAGTATATACACTCTAATGTCTCACAGATATAGTATATACACTCTACTGTGACAGATATAGCATATACACTCTACTGTCACAGATATAGTATATACACTCTACTGTCACAGATATAGTATATACGCTCTACTGTCTCACAGATATAGTATATACACTCTACTGTCACAGATATATAGTATATACACTCTACTGTCTCAGATATATAGTATATACACGCTACCTTCACAGATATAGTATATATACTCTACTGTCACAGATATAGTATATACACTCTAATGTCTCACAGATATAGTATATACACTCTACTGTCACAGATATAGCATATACACTCTACTGTCACAGATATAGTATATACACTCTACTGTCACAGATATAGTATATACACTCTACTGTCTCACAGATATAGTATATACACTCTACTGTCTCAGATATATAGTATATACACGCTACCTTCACAGATATAGTATATATACTCTACTGTCACAGATATAGTATATACACTCTAATGTCTCACAGATATAGTATATACACTCTACTGTCACAGATATAGCATATACACTCTACTGTCACAGATATAGTATATACACTCTACTGTCACAGATATATAGTATATACACTCTACTGTCACAGATATAGTATATACACTCTACTGTCACAGATATAGTATATATACTCTACTGTCACAGATATAGTATATACACTCTACTGTCACAGGTATAGTATATACACTCTACTGTCACAGATATAGTATATACACTCTACTGTCACAGATATAGTATATACACTCTACTGTCACAGATATAGTATATACACTCTACTGTCACAGATATAGCATATACACTCTACTGTCACAGATATAGTATATACACTCTACTGTCTCTGATATATAGTATATACACTCTACTGTCACAGATATAGTATATACACTCTACTGTCACAGATATAGTATATACACTCTACTGTCACAGATATAGTATATACACTCTACTGTCACAGATATATAGTATATACACTCTACTGTCACAGATATAGTATATACACTCTACTGTCTCAGATATATAGTATATACACTCTACTGTCTCAGATATATAGTATATACACTCTACTGTCACAGATATAGTATATACAGTCTACTGTCACAGATATAATATATACACTCTACTGTCTCAGATATATAGTATATACACTCTACTGTCACAGATATAGTATATACACTCTACTGTCACAGATATAGTATATACACTCTACTGTCACAGATATAGTATATACAGTCTACTGTCACAGATATAGTATATACACTCTACTGTCTCAGATATATAGTATATACAGTCTACTGTCACAGATATAGTATATACACTCTACTGTCACAGATATAGTAGATACACTCTACTGTCACAGATATATAGTATATACACTCTACTGTCTCAGATATATAGTATATACACTCTACTGTCACAAATATAGTATATACACTCTACTGTCAAAGATATAGTATATACACTCTACTGTCTCAGATATATAGTATATACACTCTACTGTCACAGATATAGTATATACACTCTACTGTCACAGATATAGTATATACACTCTACTGTCTCAGATATATAGTATATACACTCTACTGTCACAGATATAGTATATACACTCTACTGTCACAGATATAGTATATACACTCTACTGTCACAGATATAGTATATACACTCTACTGTCACAGATATATAGTATATACACTCTACTGTCACAGATATATAGTATATACACTCTACTGTCACATATATAGTATATACACTCTACTGTCTCACAGATATATTATATACACTCTACTGTCACAGATATAGCATATACACTCTACTGTCTCAGATATATAGTATATACACTCTACTGTCACAGATATAGTATATACACTCTACTGTCACAGATATAGTATATACACTCTACTGTCACAGATATAGTATATACACTCTACTGTCTCAGATATATAGTATATACACTCTACTGTCTCACAGATATAGTATATACACACTATTGTCACAGATATAGTATATACACTCTACTGTCACAGATATAGTATATACACTCTACTGTCACAGATATAGTATATACACTCTACTGTCTCACAGATATAGTATATACACTCTACTGTCACAGATATATAGTATATACACTCTACTGTGACAGATATATAGTATATACACTCTACTGTGACAGATATAGTATATACACTCTACTGTCACAGATATATAGTATATACACTCTACTGTCTCACAGATATAGTATATACACTCTACTGTCACAGATATATAGTATATACACTCTACTGTCACAGATATAGTATATACACTCTACTGTCTCAGATATAGTTTATACACTCTACTGTCTCAGATATAGTATATACACTCTACTGTCACAGATATATAGTATATACACTCTACTGTGACAGATATATAGTATATACACTCTACTGTGACAGATATAGTATATACACTCTACTGTCACAGATATATAGTATATACACTCTAATGTCTCACAGATATAGTATATACACTCTACTGTCACAGATATATAGTATATACACTCTACTGTCACAGATATAGTATATACACTCTACTGTCTCAGATATAGTTTATACACTCTACTGTCTCAGATATAGTATATACACTCTACTGTCTCAGATATAGTATATACACTCTACTGACACAGATATATAGTATATACACTCTACTGTCTCACAGATATAGTATATACACTCTACTGTCTCAGATATAGTATATACACTCTACTGTCTCAGATATAGTATATACACTCTACTGACACAGATATATAGTATATACACTCTACTGTCTCACAGATATAGTATATACACTCTACTGTCACACAGATATAGTATATACACTCTACTGTCTCAGATATAGTATATACACTCTACTGTCACAGATATATAGTATATACACTCTACTGTCTCACAGATATAGTATATACACTCTACTGTCACAGATATAGTATATACACTCTACTGTCACAGATATAGTATATACACTCTACTGTCACAGATATAGTATATACACTCTACTCTCACAGATATAGTATATACACTCTACTGTCTCAGATATATAGTATATACACTCTACTGTCACAGATATAGTATATACACTCTACTGTCACAGATATAGTATATACACTCTACTGTCACAGATATAGTATATACACTCTACTGTCACAGATATAGTATATACACTCTACTGTCTCAGATATATAGTATATACACTCTACTGTCACAGATATAGTATATACACGCTACTGTCTCAGATATATAGTATATACACTCTACTGTCTCAGATATATAGTATATACACTCTACTGTCACAGATATATAGTATATACACTCTACTGTCACAGATATATAGTATATACACTCTACTGTCACAGATATAGTATATACACTCTACTGTCACAGATATAGTATATACACTCTACTGTCTCACAGATATAGTATATACACTCTACTGTCACAGATATAGTATATACACTCTACTGTCACAGATATAGTATATACACTCTACTGTCTCAGATATATAGTATATACACTCTACTGTCTCAGATATATAGTATATACACTCTACTGTCACAGATATAGTATATACACTCTACTGTCACAGATATAGTATATACACTCAACTGTCACACATATAGTATATACACTCTACTGTCTCAGATATATAGTATATACACTCTACTGTCACAGATATAGTATATACACTCTACTGTCACAGATATAGTATATACACTCTACTGTCACTGATATAGTATATACACTCTACTGTCTCAGATATATAGTATATACACTCTACTGTCACAGATATAGTATATACACTCTACTGTCACAGATATAGTATATACACTCTACTGTCACAGATATAGTATATACACTCTACTGTCACAGATATAGTATATACACTCTACTGTCACAGATATATAGTATATACACTCTACTGTCTCAGATATATAGTATATACACTCTACTGTCACAGATATAGTATATATACTCTACTGTCACAGATATAGTATATACACTCTACCGTCTCACAGATATGGTATATACACTCTACTGTCACAGATATAGCATATACACTCTAATGTCTCAGATATATAGTATATACACTCTACTGTCACAGATATAGTATATACACTCTACTGTCACAGATATAGTATATACACTCTACTGTCACAGATATAGTATATACACTCTACTGTCACAGATATAGTATATACACTCTACTGTCTCAGATATATAGTATATACACTCTACTGTCTCAGATATATAGTATATACACTCTACTGTCACAGATATAGTATATATACTCTACTGTCACAGATATAGTATATACACTCTACCGTCTCACAGATATAGTATATACACTCTACTGTCACAGATATAGCATATACACTCTAATGTCTCAGATATATAGTATATACACTCTACTGTCACAGATATAGTATATACACTCTACTGTCTCACAGATATAGTATATACACTCTACTGTCACAGATATAGTATATACACTCTACTGTCACAGATATAGTATATACACTCTACTGTCTCAGATATATAGTATATACACTCTACTGTCTCAGATATATAGTATATACACTCTACTGTCACAGATATAGTATATACACTCTACTGTCACAGATATAGTATATACACTCAACTGTCACAGATATAGTATATACACTCTACTGTCTCAGATATATAGTATATACACTCTACTGTCACAGATATAGTATATACACTCTACTGTCACAGATATAGTATATACACTCTACTGTCACAGATATAGTATATACACTCTACTGTCTCAGATATATAGTATATACACTCTACTGTCACAGATATAGTATATACACTCTACTGTCACAGATATAGTATATACACTCTACTGTCACAGATATATAGTATATACACTCTACTGTCTCAGATATATAGTATATACACTCTACTGTCACAGATATAGTATATATACTCTACTGTCACAGATATAGTATATACACTCTACCGTCTCACAGATATAGTATATACACTCTACTGTCACAGATATAGCATATACACTCTAATGTCTCAGATATATAGTATATACACTCTACTGTCACAGATATAGTATATACACTCTACTGTCACAGATATAGTATATACACTCTACTGTCACAGATATATAGTATATACACTCTACTGTCTCAGATATATAGTATATACACGCTACCTTCACAGATATAGTATATATACTCTACTGTCACAGATATAGTATATACACTCTACTGTCTCACAGATATAGTATATACACTCTACTGTCACAGATATAGCATATACACTCTACTGTCTCAGATATATAGTATATACACTCTACTGTCACAGATATAGTATATACACTCTACTGTCTCACAGATATAGTATATACACTCTACTGTCACAGATATAGCATATACACTCTACTGTCACAGATATAGTATATACACTCTACTGTCACAGATATATAGTATATACACTCTACTGTCACAGATATAGTATATACACTCTACTGTCACAGATATAGTATATACACTCTACTGTCACAGATATAGTATATACACTCTACTGTCACAGATATAGTATATACAGTCTACTGTCACAGATATAGTATATACACTCTACTGTCACAGATATAGTATATACACTCTACTGTCACAGATATAGTATATACAGTCTACTGTTACAGATATAGTATATACACTGTATTGTCACAGATATAGTATATACACTCTACTGTCACAGATATAGTATATACACTCTACTGTCACACAGATATAGTATATACACTCTACTGTCTCAGATATAGTATATACACTCTACTGTCACAGATATAGTATATACACTCTACTGTCACAGATATAGTATATACACTCTACTGTCACAGATATATAGTATATACACTCTACTGTCTCACAGATATAGTATATACACTCTACTGTCACAGATATATAGTATATGCACTCTACTGTCACAGATATAGTATATACACTCTACTGTCTCAGATATAGTATATACACTCTACTGTCTCAGATATAGTATATACACTCTACTGTCACAGATATAGTATATACACTCTACTGTCACACAGATATAGTATATACACTCTACTGTCTCAGATATAGTATATACACTCTACTGTCACAGATATAGTATATACACTCTACTGTCACAGATATAGTATATACATTCTACTGTCACAGATATATAGTATATACACTCTACTGTCACAGAGTCTCAGATATATAGTATATACACTCTACTGTCACAGATATAGTATATACAGTCTACTGTCACAGATATAGTATATACACTCTACTGTCACAGATATAGTATATACAGTCTACTGTCACAGATATAGTATATACACTGTATTGTCACAGATATAGCATATACACTCTACTGTCACAGATATAGTATATACACTCTACTGTCACAGATATAGTATATACAGTCTACTGTCACAGATATAGTAGATACACTCTACTGTCACAGATATAGTATATACACTCTACTGTCACAGATATAGTATATACACTCTACTGTCACAGATATAGTATATACACTCTACTGTCTCAGATATATAGTATATACACTCTACTCTCTCAGATATATAGTATATACACTCTACTGTCACAGATATAGTATATACACTCTACTGTCACAGATACAGTATATACACTCTACTATCTCAGATATATAGTATATACACTCTACTGTCACAGATATAGTATATACACTCTACTGTCACAGATATAGTATATACACTCTACTGTCTCAGATATATAGTATATACACGCTACTGTCACAAATATAGTATATACACTCTACTATCTCAGATATAGTATATACACTCTACTGTCACAGATATAGTATATATACTCTACTGTCACACAGATATAGTATATACACTCTACTGTCTCAGATATAGTATATACACTCTACTGTCACAGATATAGTATATACACTCTACTGTCACAGATATAGTATATACACTCTACTGTCACAGATATATAGTATATACACTCTACTGTCTCACAGATATAGTATATACACTCTACTGTCACAGATATATAGTATATGCACTCTACTGTCACAGATATAGTATATACACTCTACTGTCTCAGATATAGTATATACACTCTACTGTCTCAGATATAGTATATACACTCTACTGTCACAGATATAGTATATACACTCTACTGTCACACAGATATAGTATATACACTCTACTGTCTCAGATATAGTATATACACTCTACTGTCACAGATATAGTATATACACTCTACTGTCACAGATATAGTATATACATTCTACTGTCACAGATATATAGTATATACACTCTACTGTCACAGAGTCTCAGATATATAGTATATACACTCTACTGTCACAGATATAGTAGATACACTCTACTGTCTCAGATATATAGTATATACACTCTACTGTCTCAGATATATAGTATATACACTCTACTGTCACAGATATAGTATATACACTCTACTGTCTCAGATATAGTATATACACTCTACTGTCACAGATATAGTATATACACTCTACTGTCACACAGATATAGTATATACACTCTACTGTCTCAGATATAGTATATACACTCTACTGTCACAGATATAGTATATACACTCTACTGTCACAGATATATAGTATATACACTCTACTGTCACAGAGTCTCAGATATATAGTATATACACTCTACTGTTACAGATATAGTATATACACTCTACTGTCACAGATATAGTATATACACTCTACTGTCACAGATATAGTATATACACTCTACTGTCTCAGATATAGTATATACAGTCTACTGTCACAGATATAGTAGATACACTCTACTGTCACAGATATATAGTATATACACTCTACTGTCTCAGATATATAGTATATACACTCTACTGTCACAGATATAGTATATACACTCTACTGTCACAGATATAGTATATACACTCTACTGTCACAGATATAGTGTATACACTCTACTGTCACAGATATAGTATATACACTCTACTATCACAGATATATAGTATATACACTCTACTGTCACAGATATTGTATATACACTCTACTGTCACAGATATAGTATATACACTCTACTGTCACAGATATAGTATATACACTCTACTGTCTCAGATATAGTATATACACTCTACTGTCACAGATATAGTATATACACTCTACTGTCTCAGATATAGTATATACATTCTACTGTCACAGATATAGTATATACACCCTACTGTCACAGATATATAGTATATACACTCTACTGTCACAGATATAGTATATATACTCTACTGTCACAGATATAGTATATTCACTCTACTGTCACACAGATATAGTATATACACTCTACCGTCTCAGATATAGTATATACACTCTACTGTCACAGATATAGTATATACACTCTACTGTCACAGATATAGTATATACACTCTACTGTCACAGATATATAGTATATACACTCTACTGTCACAGATATAGTATATACACTCTACTGTCACAGATATATAGTATATACACTCTACTGTCACAGATATAGTATATATACTCTACTGTCTCAGATATATAGTATATACACTCTACTGTCACAGATATATAGTATATACACTCTACTGTCTCAGATATATAGTATATACACTCTACTGTCACAGATATAGTATATACACTCTACTGTCACAGATATAGTATATACACTCTACTGTCACAGATATATAGTATATACACTCTACTGTCTCAGATATATAGTATATACACGCTACCTTCACAGATATAGTATATATACTCTACTGTCACAGATATAGTATATACACTCTACTGTCTCACAGATATAGTATATACACTCTACTGTCACAGATATAGCATATACACTCTACTGTCTCAGATATATAGTATATACACTCTACTGTCACAGATATAGTATATACACTCTACTGTCTCACAGATATAGTATATACACTCTACTGTCACAGATATAGCATATACACTCTACTGTCACAGATATAGTATATACACTCTACTGTCACAGATATATAGTATATACACTCTACTGTCACAGATATAGTATATACACTCTACTGTCACAGATATAGTATATACACTCTACTGTCACAGATATAGTATATACACTCTACTGTCACAGATATAGTATATACAGTCTACTGTCACAGATATAGTATATACACTCTACTGTCACAGATATAGTATATACACTCTACTGTCACAGATATAGTATATACAGTCTACTGTTACAGATATAGTATATACACTGTATTGTCACAGATATAGCATATACACTCTACTGTCACAGATATAGTATATACACTCTACTGTCACAGATATAGTATATACAGTCTACTGTCACAGATATAGTAGATACACTCTACTGTCACAGATATAGTATATACACTCTACTGTCACAGATATAGTATATACACTCTACTGTCACAGATATAGTATATACACTCTACTGTCTCAGATATATAGTATATACACTCTACTCTCTTAGATATATAGTATATACACTCTACTGTCACAGATATAGTATATACACTCTACTGTCACAGATATAGTATATACACTCTACTATCTCAGATATATAGTATATACACTCTACTGTCACAGATATAGTATATACACTCTACTGTCACAGATATAGTATATACACTCTACTGTCTCAGATATATAGTATATACACTCTACTGTCACAAATATAGTATATACACTCTACTATCTCAGATATAGTATATACACTCTACTGTCACAGATATAGTATATACACTCTACTGTCACACAGATATAGTATATACACTCTACTGTCTCAGATATAGTATATACACTCTACTGTCACAGATATAGTATATACACTCTACTGTCACAGATATAGTATATACACTCTACTGTCACAGATATATAGTATATGCACTCTACTGTCACAGATATAGTATATACACTCTACTGTCTCAGATATAGTATATACACTCTACTATCTCAGATATAGTATATACACTCTACTGTCACAGATATAGTATATACACTCTACTGTCACACAGATATAGTATATACACTCTACTGTCTCAGATATAGTATATACACTCTACTGTCACAGATATAGTATATACACTCTACTGTCACAGATATAGTATATACACTCTACTGTCACAGATATAGTATATACACTCTACTGTCTCAGATATATAGTATATACACTCTACTCTCTCAGATATATAGTATATACACTCTACTGTCACAGATATAGTATATACACTCTACTGTCACAGATATAGTATATACACTCTACTATCTCAGATATATAGTATATACACTCTACTGTCACAGATATAGTATATACACTCTACTGTCACAGATATAGTATATACACTCTACTGTCTCAGATATATAGTATATACACTCTACTGTCACAAATATAGTATATACACTCTACTATCTCAGATATAGTATATACACTCTACTGTCACAGATATAGTATATACACTCTACTGTCACACAGATATAGTATATACACTCTACTGTCTCAGATATAGTATATACACTCTACTGTCACAGATATAGTATATACACTCTACTGTCACAGATATAGTATATACACTCTACTGTCACAGATATATAGTATATACACTCTACTGTCTCACAGATATAGTATATACACTCTACTGTCACAGATATATAGTATATGCACTCTACTGTCACAGATATAGTATATACACTCTACTGTCTCAGATATAGTATATACACTCTACTGTCTCAGATATAGTATATACACTCTACTGTCACAGATATAGTATATACACTCTACTGTCACACAGATATAGTATATACACTCTACTGTCTCAGATATAGTATATACACTCTACTGTCACAGATATAGTATATACACTCTACTGTCACAGATATAGTATATACATTCTACTGTCACAGATATATAGTATATACACTCTACTGTCACAGAGTCTCAGATATATAGTATATACACTCTACTGTCACAGATATAGTATATACAGTCTACTGTCACAGATATAGTATATACACTCTACTGTCACAGATATAGTATATACAGTCTACTGTCACAGATATAGTATATACACTGTATTGTCACAGATATAGCATATACACTCTACTGTCACAGATATAGTATATACACTCTACTGTCACAGATATAGTATATACAGTCTACTGTCACAGATATAGTAGATACACTCTACTGTCACAGATATAGTATATACACTCTACTGTCACAGATATAGTATATACACTCTACTGTCACAGATATAGTATATACACTCTACTGTCTCAGATATATAGTATATACACTCTACTCTCTCAGATATATAGTATATACACTCTACTGTCACAGATATAGTATATACACTCTACTGTCACAGATACAGTATATACACTCTACTATCTCAGATATATAGTATATACACTCTACTGTCACAGATATAGTATATACACTCTACTGTCACAGATATAGTATATACACTCTACTGTCTCAGATATATAGTATATACACTCTACTGTCACAAATATAGTATATACACTCTACTATCTCAGATATAGTATATACACTCTACTGTCACAGATATAGTATATACACTCTACTGTCACACAGATATAGTATATACACTCTACTGTCTCAGATATAGTATATACACTCTACTGTCACAGATATAGTATATACACTCTACTGTCACAGATATAGTATATACACTCTACTGTCACAGATATATAGTATATACACTCTACTGTCTCACAGATATAGTATATACACTCTACTGTCACAGATATATAGTATATGCACTCTACTGTCACAGATATAGTATATACACTCTACTGTCTCAGATATAGTATATACACTCTACTGTCTCAGATATAGTATATACACTCTACTGTCACAGATATAGTATATACACTCTACTGTCACACAGATATAGTATATACACTCTACTGTCTCAGATATAGTATATACACTCTACTGTCACAGATATAGTATATACACTCTACTGTCACAGATATAGTATATACATTCTACTGTCACAGATATATAGTATATACACTCTACTGTCACAGAGTCTCAGATATATAGTATATACACTCTACTGTCACAGATATAGTATATACAGTCTACTGTCACAGATATAGTAGATACACTCTACTGTCACAGATATATAGTATATACACTCTACTGTCTCAGATATATAGTATATACACTCTACTGTCACAGATATAGTATATACACTCTACTGTCACAGATATAGTATATACACTCTACTGTCACAGATATAGTATATACATTCTACTGTCACAGATATAGTATATACACTCTACTGTCACAGATATATAGTATATACACTCTACTGTCACAGAGTCTCAGATATATAGTATATACACTCTACTGTCACAGATATAGTAGATACACTCTACTGTCTCAGATATATAGTATATACACTCTACTGTCTCAGATATATAGTATATACACTCTACTGTCACAGATATAGTATATACACTCTACTGTCTCAGATATAGTATATACACTCTACTGTCACAGATATAGTATATACACTCTACTGTCACACAGATATAGTATATACACTCTACTGTCTCAGATATAGTATATACACTCTACTGTCACAGATATAGTATATACACTCTACTGTCACAGATATATAGTATATACACTCTACTGTCACAGAGTCTCAGATATATAGTATATACACTCTACTGTCACAGATATAGTATATACACTCTACTGTCACAGATATAGTATATACACTCTACTGTCTCAGATATAGTATATACAGTCTACTGTCACAGATATAGTAGATACACTCTACTGTCACAGATATATAGTATATACACTCTACTGTCTCAGATATATAGTATATACACTCTACTGTCACAGATATAGTATATACACTCTACTGTCACAGATATAGTATATACACTCTACTGTCACAGATATAGTGTATACACTCTACTGTCACAGATATAGTATATACACTCTACTGTCACAGATATATAGTATATACACTCTACTGTCACAGATATTGTATATACACTCTACTGTCACAGATATAGTATATACACTCTACTGTCACAGATATAGTATATACACTCTACTGTCTCAGATATAGTATATACACTCTACTGTCACAGATATAGTATATACACTCTACTGTCTCAGATATAGTATATACACTCTACTGTCTCAGATATAGTATATACATTCTACTGTCACAGATATAGTATATACACTCTACTGTCACAGATATATAGTATATACACTCTACTGTCACAGATATAGTATATATACTCTACTGTCACAGATATAGTATATTCACTCTACTGTCACACAGATATAGTATATACACTCTACCGTCTCAGATATAGTACATACACTCTACTGTCACAGATATAGTATATACACTCTACTGTCACAGATATAGTATATACACTCTACTGTCACAGATATATAGTATATACACTCTACTGTCACAGATATAGTATATACACTCTACTGTCACAGATATATAGTATATACACTCTACTGTCACAGATATAGTATATATACTCTACTGTCTCAGATATATAGTATATACACTCTACTGTCACAGATATATAGTATATACACTCTACTGTCTCAGATATATAGTATATACACACTACTGTCACAGATATATAGTATATATACTCTACTGTCACAGATATAGTATATACACTCTACTCTCACAGATATAGTATATACACTCTACTGTCTCAGATATATAGTATATACACTCTACTGTCACAGATATAGTATATACACTCTACTGTCACAGATATAGTATATACACTCTACTGTCACAGATATAGTATATACACTCTACTGTCACAGATATAGTATATACACTCTACTGTCTCAGATATATAGTATATACACTCTACTGTCACAGATATAGTATATACACTCTACTGTCTCAGATATATAGTATATACATTCTACTGTCACAGATATAGCATATACACTCTAATGTCTCAGATATATAGTATATACACTCTACTGTCACAGATATAGTATATACACTCTACTGTCACAGATATAGTATATACACTCTACTGTCACAGATATATAGTATATACACTCTACTGTCTCAGATATATAGTATATACACGCTACCTTCACAGATATAGTATATATACTCTACTGTCACAGATATAGTATATACACTCTACTGTCTCACAGATATAGTATATACACTCTACTGTCACAGATATAGCATATACACTCTACTGTCTCAGATATATAGTATATACACTCTACTGTCACAGATATAGTATATACACTCTACTGTCTCACAGATATAGTATATACACTCTACTGTCACAGATATAGCATATACACTCTACTGTCACAGATATAGTATATACACTCTACTGTCACAGATATATAGTATATACACTCTACTGTCACAGATATAGTATATACACTCTACTGTCTCAGATATAGTATATACACTCTACTGTCACAGATATAGTATATACACTCTACTGTCACAGATATAGTATATACAGTCTACTGTCACAGATATAGTATATACACTCTACTGTCACAGATATAGTATATACACTCTACTGTCACAGATATAGTATATACAGTCTACTGTTACAGATATAGTATATACACTGTATTGTCACAGATATAGCATATACACTCTACTGTCACAGATATAGTATATACACTCTACTGTCACAGATATAGTATATACAGTCTACTGTCACAGATATAGTAGATACACTCTACTGTCACAGATATAGTATATACACTCTACTGTCACAGATATAGTATATACACTCTACTGTCACAGATATAGTATATACACTCTACTGTCTCAGATATATAGTATATACACTCTACTCTCTCAGATATATAGTATATACACTCTACTGTCACAGATATAGTATATACACTCTACTGTCACAGATATAGTATATACACTCTACTATCTCAGATATATAGTATATACACTCTACTGTCACAGAAATAGTATATACACTCTACTGTCACAGATATAGTATATACACTCTACTGTCTCAGATATATAGTATATACACTCTACTGTCACAAATATAGTATATACACTCTACTATCTCAGATATAGTATATACACTCTACTGTCACAGATATAGTATATACACTCTACTGTCACACAGATATAGTATATACACTCTACTGTCTCAGATATAGTATATACACTCTACTGTCACAGATATAGTATATACACTCTACTGTCACAGATATAGTATATACACTCTACTGTCACAGATATATAGTATATACACTCTACTGTCTCACAGATATAGTATATACACTCTACTGTCACAGATATATAGTATATGCACTCTACCGTCACAGATATAGTATATACACTCTACTGTCTCAGATATAGTATATACACTCTACTGTCTCAGATATAGTATATACACTCTACTGTCACAGATATAGTATATACACTCTACTGTCACACAGATATAGTATATACACTCTACTGTCTCAGATATAGTATATACACTCTACTGTCACAGATATAGTATATACACTCTACTGTCACAGATATAGTATATACATTCTACTGTCACAGATATATAGTATATACACTCTACTGTCACAGAGTCTCAGATATATAGTATATACACTCTACTGTCACAGATATAGTGTATACAGTCTACTGTCACAGATATAGTATATACACTCTACTGTCACAGATATAGTATATACAGTCTACTGTCACAGATATAGTAGATACACTCTACTGTCACAGATATAGTATATACACTCTACTGTCACAGATATAGTATATACACTCTACTGTCACAGATATAGTATATACACTCTACTGTCTCAGATATATAGTATATACACTCTACTCTCTCAGATATATAGTATATACACTCTACTGTCACAGATATAGTATATACACTCTACTGTCACAGATACAGTATATACACTCTACTATCTCAGATATATAGTATATACACTCTACTGTCACAGATATAGTATATACACTCTACTGTCACAGATATAGTATATACACTCTACTGTCTCAGATATATAGTATATACACTCTACTGTCACAAATATAGTATATACACTCTACTATCTCAGATATAGTATATACACTCTACTGTCACAGATATAGTATATACACTCTACTGTCACACAGATATAGTATATACACTCTACTGTCTCAGATATAGTATATACACTCTACTGTCACAGATATAGTATATACACTCTACTGTCACAGATATAGTATATACACTCTACTGTCACAGATATATAGTATATACACTCTACTGTCTCACAGATATAGTATATACACTCTACTGTCACAGATATATAGTATATGCACTCTACCGTCACAGATATAGTATATACACTCTACTGTCTCAGATATAGTATATACACTCTACTGTCTCAGATATAGTATATACACTCTACTGTCACAGATATAGTATATACACTCTACTGTCACACAGATATAGTATATACACTCTACTGTCTCAGATATAGTATATACACTCTACTGTCACAGATATAGTATATACACTCTACTGTCACAGATATAGTATATACATTCTACTGTCACAGATATATAGTATATACACTCTACTGTCACAGAGTCTCAGATATATAGTATATACACTCTACTGTCACAGATATAGTATATACAGTCTACTGTCACAGATATAGTAGATACACTCTACTGTCACAGATATATAGTATATACACTCTACTGTCACAGATATATAGTATATACACTCTACTGTCACAGATATAGTATATACACTCTACTGTCACAGATATAGTATATACACTCTACTGTCACAGATATAGTATATACACTCTACTGTCACAGATATAGTATATACACTCTACTGTCACAGATATATAGTATATACACTCTACTGTCACAGAGTCTCAGATATATAGTATATACACTCTACTGTCACAGATATAGTAGATACACTCTACTGTCTCAGATATATAGTATATACACTCTACTGTCTCAGATATATAGTATATACACTCTACTGTCACAGATATAGTATATACACTCTACTGTCTCAGATATAGTATATACACTCTACTGTCACAGATATAGTATATACACTCTACTGTCACACAGATATAGTATATACACTCTACTGTCTCAGATATAGTATATACACTCTACTGTCACAGATATAGTATATACACTCTACTGTCACAGATATATAGTATATACACTCTACTGTCACAGAGTCTCAGATATATAGTATATACACTCTACTGTCACAGATATAGTATATACACTCTACTGTCACAGATATAGTATATACACTCTACTGTCACAGATATAGTATATACACTCTACTGTCTCAGATATAGTATATACAGTCTACTGTCACAGATATAGTAGATACACTCTACTGTCACAGATATATAGTATATACACTCTACTGTCTCAGATATATAGTATATACACTCTACTGTCACAGATATAGTATATACACTCTACTGTCACAGATATAGTATATACACTCTACTGTCACAGATATAGTGTATACACTCTACTGTCACAGATATAGTATATACACTCTACTGTCACAGATATATAGTATATACACTCTACTGTCACAGATATTGTATATACACTCTACTGTCACAGATATAGTATATACACTCTACTGTCACAGATATAGTATATACACTCTACTGTCTCAGATATAGTATATACACTCTACTGTCACAGATATAGTATATACACTCTACTGTCTCAGATATAGTATATACACTCTACTGTCTCAGATATAGTATATACATTCTACTGTCACAGATATAGTATATACACTCTACTGTCACAGATATATAGTATATACACTCTACTGTCACAGATATAGTATATATACTCTACTGTCACAGATATAGTATATTTACTCTACTGTCACACAGATATAGTATATACACTCTACCGTCTCAGATATAGTATATACACTCTACTGTCACAGATATAGTATATACACTCTACTGTCACAGATATAGTATATACACTCTACTGTCACAGATATATAGTATATACACTCTACTGTCACAGATATAGTATATACACTCTACTGTCACAGATATATAGTATATACACTCTACTGTCACAGATATAGTATATATACTCTACTGTCTCAGATATATAGTATATACACTCTACTGTCACAGATATATAGTATATACACTCTACTGTCTCAGATATATAGTATATACACTCTACTGTCACAGATATATAGTATATATACTCTACTGTCACAGATATAGTATATACACTCTACTCTCACAGATATAGTATATACACTCTACTGTCTCAGATATATAGTATATACACTCTACTGTCACAGATATAGTATATACACTCAACTGTCACAGATATAGTATATACACTCTACTGTCACAGATATAGTATATACACTCTACTGTCACAGATATAGTATATACACTCTACTGTCTCAGATATATAGTATATACACTCTACTGTCACAGATATAGTATATACACTCTACTGTCTCAGATATATAGTATATACACTCTACTGTCACAGATATAGTATATACACTCTACTGTCACAGATATAGTATATACAGTCTACTGTCACAGATATAGTAGATACACTCTACTGTCACAGATATAGTATATACACTCTACTGTCACAGATATAGTATATACACTCTACTGTCACAGATATAGTATATACACTCTACTGTCACACAGATATAGTATATACACTCTACTGTCTCAGATATAGTATATACACTCTACTGTCACAGATATAGTATATACACTCTACTGTCACAGATATAGTATATACATTCTACTGTCACAGATATATAGTATATACACTCTACTGTCACAGAGTCTCAGATATATAGTATATACACTCTACTGTCACAGATATAGTATATACAGTCTACTGTCACAGATATAGTAGATACACTCTACTGTCACAGATATATAGTATATACACTCTACTGTCACAGATATATAGTATATACACTCTACTGTCACAGATATAGTATATACACTCTACTGTCACAGATATAGTATATACACTCTACTGTCACAGATATAGTATATACACTCTACTGTCACAGATATAGTATATACACTCTACTGTCACAGATATATAGTATATACACTCTACTGTCACAGAGTCTCAGATATATAGTATATACACTCTACTGTCACAGATATAGTAGATACACTCTACTGTCTCAGATATATAGTATATACACTCTACTGTCTCAGATATATAGTATATACACTCTACTGTCACAGATATAGTATATACACTCTACTGTCTCAGATATAGTATATACACTCTACTGTCACAGATATAGTATATACACTCTACTGTCACACAGATATAGTATATACACTCTACTGTCTCAGATATAGTATATACACTCTACTGTCACAGATATAGTATATACACTCTACTGTCACAGATATATAGTATATACACTCTACTGTCACAGAGTCTCAGATATATAGTATATACACTCTACTGTCACAGATATAGTATATACACTCTACTGTCACAGATATAGTATATACACTCTACTGTCACAGATATAGTATATACACTCTACTGTCTCAGATATAGTATATACAGTCTACTGTCACAGATATAGTAGATACACTCTACTGTCACAGATATATAGTATATACACTCTACTGTCTCAGATATATAGTATATACACTCTACTGTCACAGATATAGTATATACACTCTACTGTCACAGATATAGTATATACACTCTACTGTCACAGATATAGTGTATACACTCTACTGTCACAGATATAGTATATACACTCTACTGTCACAGATATATAGTATATACACTCTACTGTCACAGATATTGTATATACACTCTACTGTCACAGATATAGTATATACACTCTACTGTCACAGATATAGTATATACACTCTACTGTCTCAGATATAGTATATACACTCTACTGTCACAGATATAGTATATACACTCTACTGTCTCAGATATAGTATATACACTCTACTGTCTCAGATATAGTATATACATTCTACTGTCACAGATATAGTATATACACTCTACTGTCACAGATATATAGTATATACACTCTACTGTCACAGATATAGTATATATACTCTACTGTCACAGATATAGTATATTTACTCTACTGTCACACAGATATAGTATATACACTCTACCGTCTCAGATATAGTATATACACTCTACTGTCACAGATATAGTATATACACTCTACTGTCACAGATATAGTATATACACTCTACTGTCACAGATATATAGTATATACACTCTACTGTCACAGATATAGTATATACACTCTACTGTCACAGATATATAGTATATACACTCTACTGTCACAGATATAGTATATATACTCTACTGTCTCAGATATATAGTATATACACTCTACTGTCACAGATATATAGTATATACACTCTACTGTCTCAGATATATAGTATATACACTCTACTGTCACAGATATATAGTATATATACTCTACTGTCACAGATATAGTATATACACTCTACTCTCACAGATATAGTATATACACTCTACTGTCTCAGATATATAGTATATACACTCTACTGTCACAGATATAGTATATACACTCAACTGTCACAGATATAGTATATACACTCTACTGTCACAGATATAGTATATACACTCTACTGTCACAGATATAGTATATACACTCTACTGTCTCAGATATATAGTATATACACTCTACTGTCACAGATATAGTATATACACTCTACTGTCTCAGATATATAGTATATACACTCTACTGTCACAGATATAGTATATACACTCTACTGTCACAGATATAGTATATACAGTCTACTGTCACAGATATAGTAGATACACTCTACTGTCACAGATATAGTATATACACTCTACTGTCACAGATATAGTATATACACTCTACTGTCACAGATATAGTATATACACTCTACTGTCTCAGATATATAGTATATACACTCTACTGTCTCAGATATATAGTATATACACTCTACTGTCACAGATATAGTATATACACTCTACTGTCACAGATATAGTATATACACTCTACTATCTCAGATATATAGTATATACACTCTACTGTCACAGATATAGTATATACACTCTACTGTCACAGATATAGTATATACACTTTACTGTCACAGATATAGTATATACACTCTACTGTCTCAGATATATAGTACATACACTCTACTGTCACAGATATAGTATATACACTCTACTGTCTCAGATAAATAGTATATACACTCTACTGTCTCAGATATATAGTATATACACTCTACTGTCACAGATATATAGTATATACACTCTACTGTCACAGATATATAGTATATACACTCTACTGTCACAGATATAGTATATACACTCTACTGTCACAGATATAGTATATACACTCTACTGTCTCACAGATATAGTATATACACTCTACTGTCACAGATATATAGTATATACACTCTACTGTCACAGATATAGTATATACACTCTACTGTCTCAGATATATAGTATATACACTCTACTGTCACAGATATATAGTATATACACTCTACTGTCACAGATATAGTATATATACTCTACTGTCACAGATATAGTATATACACTCTACCGTCTCACAGATATAGTATATAGACTCTACTGTCACAAATATAGTATATACACTCTGCTGTCACAGATATAGTATATACACTCTACTGTCACAGATATAGTATATACACTCTACTGTCACAGATATAGTATATACACTCTACTGTCACAGATATAGTATATACACTCTACTGTCACAGATATAGTATATACACTCTACTGTCTCACAGATATAGTATATACACTCTACTGTCACAGATATATAGTATATACACTCTACTGTCACAGATATAGTATATACACTCTACTGTCTCAGATATATAGTATATACACTCTACTGTCACAGATATATAGTATATACACTCTACTGTCACAGATATAGTATATATACTCTACTGTCACAGATATAGTATATACACTCTACCATCTCACAGATATAGTATATACACTCTACTGTCACAAATATAGTATATACACTCTGCTGTCACAGATATAGTATATACACTCTACTGTCACAGATATAGTATATACACTCTACTGTCACAGATATAGTATATACAGTCTACTGTCACAGATATAGTAGATACACTCTACTGTCACAGATATAGTATATACACTCTACTGTCACAGATATAGTATATACACTCTACTGTCACAGATATAGTATATACACTCTACTGTCTCAGATATATAGTATATACACTCTACTCTCTCAGATATATAGTATATACACTCTACTGTCACAGATATAGTATATACACTCTACTGTCACAGATATAGTATATACACTCTACTATCTCAGATATATAGTATATACACTCTACTGTCACAGATATAGTATATACACTCTACTGTCACAGATATAGTATATACACTCTACTGTCTCAGATATATAGTATATACACTCTACTGTCACAGATATAGTATATACACTCTACTGTCACAGATATAGTATATACACTCTACTGTCTCACAGATATAGTATATACACTCTACTGTCACAGATATAGTATATACACTCTACTGTCTCAGATATAGTATATACACTCTACTGTCTCAGATATAGTATATACACTCTACTGTCACAGATATTGTATATACACTCTACTGTCACACAGATATAGTATATACACTCTACTGTCACAGATATATAGTATATACACTCTACTGTCTCACAGATATAGTATATACACTCTACTGTCACAGATATAGTATATACACTCTACTGTCTCAGATATATAGTATATACACTCTACTGTCACAGATATAGTATATACACTCTACTGTCACAGATATAGTATATACACTCTACTGTCTCACAGATATAGTCTATACACTCTACTGTCACAGATATATAGTATATACACTCTACTGTCACAGATATAGTATATACACTCTACTGTCTCAGATATATAGTATATACACTCTACTGTCTCAGATATATAGTATATACACTCTACTGTCACAGATATAGTATATACACTCTACTGTCACAGATATAGTATATACACTCTACTGTCACAGATATAGTATATACACTCTACTGTCACAGATATAGTATATACACTCTACTGTCACACAGATATAGTATATACACTCTACTGTCACAGATATAGTATATACACTCTACTGTCTCACAGATATAGTATATACACTCTACTGTCTCAGATATATAGTATATACACTCTACTGTCACACAGATATAGTATATACACTCTACTGTCTCAGATATATTATATACACTCTACTGTCACAGATATAGTATATACACTCTACTCTCACAGATATAGTATATACACTCTACTGTCACAGATATAGTATATACCCTCTACTGTCACAGATATAGTATATACACTCTACTGTCACAGATATATAGTATATACACTCTACTGTCTCAGATATATAGTATATACACGATACCTTCACAGATATAGTATATATACTCTACTGTCACAGATATATTATATACACTCTAATGTCTCACAGATATAGTATATACACTCTACTGTCACAGATATAGCATATACACTCTACTGTCACAGATATAGTATATACACTCTACTGTCACAGATATAGTATATACACTCTACTGTCACAGATATAGTATATACACTCTACTGTCTCACAGATATAGTATATACACTCTACTGTCACAGATATATAGTATATACACTCTACTGTCTCAGATATATAGTATATACACGCTACCTTCACAGATATAGTATATATACTCTACTGTCACAGATATAGTATATACACTCTAATGTCTCACAGATATAGTATATACACTCTACTGTCACAGATATAGCATATACACTCTACTGTCACAGATATAGTATATACACTCTACTGTCACAGATATAGTATATACACTCTACTGTCTCACAGATATAGTATATACACTCTACTGTCACAGATATATAGTATATACACTCTACTGTCTCAGATATATAGTATATACACGCTACCTTCACAGATATAGTATATATACTCTACTGTCACAGATATAGTATATACACTCTAATGTCTCACAGATATAGTATATACACTCTACTGTCACAGATATAGCATATACACTCTACTGTCACAGATATAGTATATACACTCTACTGTCACAGATATATAGTATATACACTCTACTGTCACAGATATAGTATATACACTCTACTGTCACAGATATAGTATATATACTCTACTGTCACAAATATAGTATATACACTCTACTGTCACAGATATAGTATATACACTCTACTGTCACAGATATAGTATATACACTCTACTGTCACAGATATAGTATATACACTCTACTGTCACAGATATAGTATATACACTCTACTGTCACAGATATAGTATATACACTCTACTGTCACAGATATAGCATATACACTCTACTGTCACAGATATAGTATATACACTCTACTGTCTCAGATATATAGTATATACACTCTACTGTCACAGATATAGTATATACACTCTACTGTCACAGATATAGTATATACACTCTACTGTCACAGATATAGTATATACACTCTACTGTCACAGATATATAGTATATACACTCTACTGTCACAGATATAGTATATACACTCTACTGTCTCAGATATATAGTATATACACTCTACTGTCTCAGATATATAGTATATACACTCTACTGTCACAGATATAGTATATACAGTCTACTGTCACAGATATAGCATATACACTCTACTGTCTCAGATATATAGTATATACACTCTACTGTCACAGATATAGTATATACACTCTACTGTCACAGATATAGTGTATACAGTCTACTGTCACAGATATAGTATATACACTCTACTGTCTCAGATATATAGTATATACAGTCTACTGTCACAGATATAGTATATACACTCTACTGTCACAGATATAGTAGATACACTCTACTGTCACAGATATATAGTATATACACTCTACTGTCTCAGATATATAGTATATACACTCTACTGTCACAGATATAGTATATACACTCTACTGTCACAGATATAGTATATACACTCTACTGTCTCAGATATATAGTATATACACTCTACTGTCACAGATATAGTATATACACTCTACTGTCACAGATATAGTATATTCACTCTACTGTCTCAGATATATAGTATATACACTCTACTGTCACAGATATAGTATATACACTCTACTGTCACAGATATAGTATATACACTCTACTGTCACAGATATAGTATATACACTCTACTGTTACAGATATATAGTATATACACTCTACTGTCACAGATATATAGTATATACACTCTACTGTCACATATATAGTATATACACTCTACTGTCTCACAGATATAGTATATACACTCTACTGTCACAGATATAGCATATACACTCTACTGTCTCAGATATATAGTATATACACTCTACTGTCACAGATATAGTATATACACTCTACTGTCACAGATATAGTATATACACTCTACTGTCACAGATATAGTATATACACTCTACTGTCTCAGATATATAGTATATACACTCTACTGTCTCACAGATATAGTATATACACACTATTGTCACAGATATAGTATATACACTCTACTGTCACAGATATAGTATATACACTCTACTGTCACAGATATAGTATATACACTCTACTGTCTCACAGATATAGTTTATACACTCTACTGTCACAGATATATAGTATATACACTCTACTGTGACAGATATATAGTATATACACTCTACTGTGACAGATATAGTATATACACTCTACTGTCACAGATATATAGTATATACACTCTACTGTCACAGATATATAGTATATACACTCTACTGTGACAGATATATAGTATATACACTCTACTGTGACAGATATAGTATATACACTCTACTGTCTCAGATATAGTTTATACACTCTACTGTCTCAGATATAGTATATACACTCTACTGTCACAGATATATAGTATATACACTCTACTGTGACAGATATATAGTATATACACTCTACTGTGACAGATATAGTATATACACTCTACTGTCACAGATATATAGTATATACACTCTACTGTCTCACAGATATAGTATATACACTCTACTGTCACAGATATATAGTATATACACTCTACTGTCACAGATATAGTATATACACTCTACTGTCTCAGATATAGTTTATACACTCTACTGTCTCAGATATAGTATATACACTCTACTGTCTCAGATATAGTATATACACTCTACTGACACAGATATATAGTATATACACTCTACTGTCTCACAGATATACTATATACACTCTACTGTCTCAGATATAGTATATACACTCTACTGTCTCAGATATAGTATATACACTCTACTGACACAGATATATAGTATATACACTCTACTGTCACAGATATAGTATATACACTCTACTGTCACAGATATAGTATATACACTCTACTCTCACAGATATAGTATATACACTCTACTGTCTCAGATATATAGTATATACACTCTACTGTCACAGATATAGTATATACACTCTACTGTCACAGATATAGTATATACACTCTACTGTCACAGATATAGTATATACACTCTACTGTCACAGATATAGTATATACACTCTACTGTCTCAGATATATAGTATATACACTCTACTGTCACAGATATAGTATATACACGCTACTGTCTCAGATATATAGTATATACACTCTACTGTCTCAGATATATAGTATATACACTCTACTGTCACAGATATATAGTATATACACTCTACTGTCACAGATATATAGTATATACACTCTACTGTCACAGATATAGTATATACACTCTACTGTCACAGATATAGTATATACACTCTACTGTCTCACAGATATAGTATATACACTCTACTGTCACAGATATAGTATATACACTCTACTGTCACAGATATAGTATATACACTCTACTGTCTCAGATATATAGTATATACACTCTACTGTCTCAGATATATAGTATATACACTCTACTGTCACAGATATAGTATATACACTCTACTGTCACAGATATAGTATATACACTCAACTGTCACAGATATAGTATATACACTCTACTGTCTCAGATATATAGTATATACACTCTACTGTCACAGATATAGTATATACACTCTACTGTCACAGATATAGTATATACACTCTACTGTCACTGATATAGTATATACACTCTACTGTCTCAGATATATAGTATATACACTCTACTGTCACAGATATAGTATATACACTCTACTGTCACAGATATAGTATATACACTCTACTGTCACAGATATAGTATATACACTCTACTGTCACAGATATAGTATATACACTCTACTGTCACAGATATATAGTATATACACTCTACTGTCTCAGATATATAGTATATACACTCTACTGTCACAGATATAGTATATATACTCTACTGTCACAGATATAGTATATACACTCTACCGTCTCACAGATATAGTATATACACTCTACTGTCACAGATATAGCATATACACTCTAATGTCTCAGATATATAGTATATACACTCTACTGTCACAGATATAGTATATACACTCTACTGTCACAGATATAGTATATACACTCTACTGTCACAGATATAGTATATACACTCTACTGTCACAGATATAGTATATACACTCTACTGTCTCAGATATATAGTATATACACTCTACTGTCACAGATATAGTATATACACTCTACTGTCACAGATATAGTATATACACTCAACTGTCACAGATATAGTATATACACTCTACTGTCTCAGATATATAGTATATACACTCTACTGTCACAGATATAGTATATACACTCTACTGTCACAGATATAGTATATACACTCTACTGTCACAGATATAGTATATACACTCTACTGTCACAGATATAGTATATACACTCTACTGTCACAGATATATAGTATATACACACTACTGTCTCAGATATATAGTATATACACTCTACTGTCACAGATATAGTATATATACTCTACTGTCACAGATATAGTATATACACTCTACCGTCTCACAGATATAGTATATACACTCTACTGTCACAGATATAGCATATACACTCTAATGTCTCAGATATATAGTATATACACTCTACTGTCACAGATATAGTATATACACTCTACTGTCTCACAGATATAGTATATACACTCTACTGTCACAGATATAGTATATACACTCTACTGTCACAGATATAGTATATACACTCTACTGTCTCAGATATATAGTATATACACTCTACTGTCTCAGATATATAGTATATACACTCTACTGTCACAGATATAGTATATACACTCTACTGTCACAGATATAGTATATACACTCAACTGTCACAGATATAGTATATACACTCTACTGTCTCAGATATATAGTATATACACTCTACTGTCACAGATATAGTATATACACTCTACTGTCACAGATATAGTATATACACTCTACTGTCACAGATATAGTATATACACTCTACTGTGTCAGATATATAGTATATACACTCTACTGTCACAGATATAGTATATACACTCTACTGTCACAGATATAGTATATACACTCTACTGTCACAGATATATAGTATATACACTCTACTGTCTCAGATATATAGTATATACACTCTACTGTCACAGATATAGTATATATACTCTACTGTCACAGATATAGTATATACACTCTACCGTCTCACAGATATAGTATATACACTCTACTGTCACAGATATAGCATATACACTCTAATGTCTCAGATATATAGTATATACACTCTACTGTCACAGATATAGTATATACACTCTACTGTCACAGATATAGTATATACACTCTACTGTCACAGATATATAGTATATACACTCTACTGTCTCAGATATATAGTATATACACGCTACCTTCACAGATATAGTATATATACTCTACTGTCACAGATATAGTATATACACTCTACTGTCTCACAGATATAGTATATACACTCTACTGTCACAGATATAGCATATACACTCTACTGTCTCAGATATATAGTATATACACTCTACTGTCACAGATATAGTATATACACTCTACTGTCTCACAGATATAGTATATACACTCTACTGTCACAGATATAGCATATACACTCTACTGTCACAGATATAGTATATACACTCTACTGTCACAGATATATAGTATATACACTCTACTGTCACAGATATAGTATATACACTCTACTGTCACAGATATAGTATATACACTCTACTGTCACAGATATAGTATATACACTCTACCGTCACAGATATAGTATATACAGTCTACTGTCACAGATATAGTATATACACTGTATTGTCACAGATATAGCATATACACTCTACTGTCACAGATATAGTATATACACTCTACTGTCACAGATATAGTATATACAGTCTACTGTCACAGATATAGTAGATACACTCTACTGTCACAGATATAGTATATACACTCTACTGTCTCAGATATATAGTATATACACTCTACTCTCTCAGATATATAGTATATACACTCTACTGTCACAGATATAGTATATACACTCTACTGTCACAGATATAGTATATACACTCTACTATCTCAGATATATAGTATATACACTCTACTGTCACAGATATAGTATATACACTCTACTGTCACAGATATAGTATATACACTCTACTGTCACAGATATAGTATATACACTCTACTGTCACAGATATAGTATATACACTCTACTGTCACAGATATATAGTATATACACACTACTGTCTCACAGATATAGTATATACACTCTACTGTCACAGATATAGTATATATACTCTACTGTCACAGATATAGTATATACACTCTACCGTCTCACAGATATAGTATATACACTCTACTGTCACAGATATAGCATATACACTCTAATGTCTCAGATATATAGTATATACACTCTACTGTCACAGATATAGTATATACACTCTACTGTCTCACAGATATAGTATATACACTCTACTGTCACAGATATAGTATATACACTCTACTGTCACAGATATAGTATATACACTCTACTGTCTCAGATATATAGTATATACACTCTACTGTCTCAGATATATAGTATATACACTCTACTGTCACAGATATAGTATATACACTCTACTGTCACAGATATAGTATATACACTCAACTGTCACAGATATAGTATATACACTCTACTGTCTCAGATATATAGTATATACACTCTACTGTCACAGATATAGTATATACACTCTACTGTCACAGATATAGTATATACACTCTACTGTCACAGATATAGTATATACACTCTACTGTGTCAGATATATAGTATATACACTCTACTGTCACAGATATAGTATATACACTCTACTGTCACAGATATAGTATATACACTCTACTGTCACAGATATATAGTATATACACTCTACTGTCTCAGATATATAGTATATACACTCTACTGTCACAGATATAGTATATATACTCTACTGTCACAGATATAGTATATACACTCTACCGTCTCACAGATATAGTATATACACTCTACTGTCACAGATATAGCATATACACTCTAATGTCTCAGATATATAGTATATACACTCTACTGTCACAGATATAGTATATACACTCTACTGTCACAGATATAGTATATACACTCTACTGTCACAGATATATAGTATATACACTCTACTGTCTCAGATATATAGTATATACACGCTACCTTCACAGATATAGTATATATACTCTACTGTCACAGATATAGTATATACACTCTACTGTCTCACAGATATAGTATATACACTCTACTGTCACAGATATAGCATATACACTCTACTGTCTCAGATATATAGTATATACACTCTACTGTCACAGATATAGTATATACACTCTACTGTCTCACAGATATAGTATATACACTTTACTGTCACAGATATAGCATATACACTCTACTGTCACAGATATAGTATATACACTCTACTGTCACAGATATATAGTATATACACTCTACTGTCACAGATATAGTATATACACTCTACTGTCACAGATATAGTATATACACTCTACTGTCACAGATATAGTATATACACTCTACTGTCACAGATATAGCATATACAGTCTACTGTCACAGATATAGTATATACACTCTACTGTCACAGATATAGTATATACACTCTACTGTCACAGATATAGTATATACAGTCTACTGTCACAGATATAGTATATACACTGTATTGTCACAGATATAGCATATACACTCTACTATCACAGATATAGTATATACACTCTACTGTCACAGATATAGTATATACAGTCTACTGTCACAGATATAGTAGATACACTCTACTGTCACAGATATAGTATATACACTCTACTGTCACAGATATAGTATATACACTCTACTGTCACATATATAGTATATACACTCTACTGTCTCAGATATATAGTATATACACTCTACTCTCTCAGATATATAGTATATACACTCTACTGTCACAGATATAGTATATACACTCTACTGTCACAGATATAGTATATACACTCTACTATCTCAGATATATATTATATACACTCTACTGTCACAGATATAGTATATACACTCTACTGTCACAGATATAGTATATACACTCTACTGTCTCAGATATATAGTATATACACTCTACTGTCACAAATATAGTATATACACTCTACTATCTCAGATATAGTATATACACTCTACTGTCACAGATATAGTATATACACTCTACTGTCACACAGATATAGTATATACACTCTACTGTCTCAGATATAGTATATACACTCTACTGTCACAGATATAGTATATACACTCTACTGTCACAGATATAGTATATACACTCTACTGTCACAGATATATAGTATATACACTCTACTGTCTCACAGATATAGTATATACACTCTACTGTCACAGATATATAGTATATGCACTCTACTGTCACAGATATAGTATATACACTCTATTGTCTCAGATATAGTATATACACTCTACTGTCTCAGATATAGTATATACACTCTACTGTCACAGATATAGTATATACACTCTACTGTCACACAGATATAGTATATACACTCTACTGTCTCAGATATAGTATATACACTCTACTGTCACAGATATAGTATATACACTCTACTGTCACAGATATAGTATATACATTCTACTGTCACAGATATATAGTATATACACTCTACTGTCACAGAGTCTCAGATATATAGTATATACACTCTACTGTCACAGATATAGTATATACAGTCTACTGTCACAGATATAGTAGATACACTCTACTGTCACAGATATATAGTATATACACTCTACTGTCTCAGATATATAGTATATACACTCTACTGTCACAGATATAGTATATACACTCTACTGTCACAGATATAGTATATACACTCTACTGTCACAGATATAGTATATACACTCTACTGTCATAGATATAGTATATACACTCTACTGTCACAGATATATAGTATATACACTCTACTGTCACAGAGTCTCAGATATATAGTATATACACTCTACTGTCACAGAGTCTCAGATATATAGTATATACACTCTACTGTCACAGATATAGTAGATACACTCTACTGTCTCAGATATATAGTATATACACTCTACTGTCTCAGATATATAGTATATACACTCTACTGTCACAGATATAGTATATACACTCTACTGTCTCAGATATAGTATATACACTCTACTGTCACAGATATAGTATATACAGTCTACTGTCACAGATATAGTAGATACACTCTACTGTCACAGATATATAGTATATACACTCTACTGTCTCAGATAAATAGTATATACACTCTACTGTCACAGATATAGTATATACACTCTACTGTCACAGATATAGTATATACACTCTACTGTCACAGATATAGTATATACACTCTACTGTCTCAGATATAGTATATACAGTCTACTGTCACAGATATAGTAGATACACTCTACTGTCACAGATATATAGTATATACACTCTACTGTCTCAGATATATAGTATATACACTCTACTGTCACAGATATACTATATACACTCTACTGTCACAGATATAGTATATACACTCTACTGTCACAGATATAGTGTATACACTCTACTGTCACAGATATAGTATATACACTCTACTGTCACAGATATATAGTATATACACTCTACTGTCACAGATATAGTATATACACTCTACTGTCACAGATATAGTATATACACTCTACTGTCACAGATATAGTATATACACTCTACTGTCTCAGATATAGTATATACACTCTACTGTCACAGATATAGTATATACACTCTACTGTCTCAGATATAGTATATACACTCTACTGTCTCAGATATAGTATATACATTCTACTGTCACAGATATAGTATATACACTCTACTGTCACAGATATATAGTATATACACTCTACTGTCACAGATATAGTATATATACTCTACTGTCACAGATATAGTATATTCACTCTACTGTCACACAGATATAGTATATACACTCTACCGTCTCAGATATAGTATATACACTCTACTGTCACAGATATAGTATATACACTCTACTGTCACAGATATAGTATATACACTCTACTGTCACAGATATATAGTATATACACTCTACTGTCACAGATATAGTATATACACTCTACTGTCACAGATATATAGTATATACACTCTACTGTCACAGATATAGTATATATACTCTACTGTCTCAGATATATAGTATATACACTCTACTGTCACAGATATATAGTATATACACTCTACTGTCTCAGATATATAGTATATACACTCTACTGTCACAGATATATAGTATATATACTCTACTGTCACAGATATAGTATATACACTCTACTCTCACAGATATAGTATATACACTCTACTGTCTCAGATATATAGTATATACACTCTACTGTCACAGATATAGTATATACACTCTACTGTCACAGATATAGTATATACACTCTACTGTCACAGATATAGTATATACACTCTACTGTCACAGATATAGTATATACACTCTACTGTCTCAGATATATAGTATATACACTCTACTGTCACAGATATAGTATATACACTCTACTGTCTCAGATATATAGTATATACACTCTACTGTCACAGATATATAGTATATACACTCTACTGTCACAGATATATAGTATATACACTCTACTGTCACAGATATAGAAATATACACTCTACTGTCACAGATATAGTATATACACTCTACTGTCTCACAGATATAGTATATACACTCTACTGTCACAGATATAGTATATACACTCTACTGTCACAGATATAGTATATACACTCTACTGTCTCAGATATATAGTATATACACTCTACTGTCACAGATATAGTATATACACTCTACTGTCACAGATATAGTATATACACTGAACTGTCACAGATATAGTATATACACTCTACTGTCTCAGATATATAGTATATACACTCTACTGTCACAGATATAGTATATACACTCTACTGTCACAGATATAGTATATACACTCTACTGTCACAGATATAGTATATACACTCTACTGTCACAGATATAGTATATACACTCTACTGTCACAGATATATAGTATATACACTCTACTGTCACAGATATAGTATATATACTCTACTGTCACAGATATAGTATATACACTCTACAGTCTCACAGATATAGTATATACACTCTACTGTCACAAATATAGTATATACACTCTACTGTCACAGATATAGTATATACACTCTACTGTCTCCGATATATAGTATATACACTCTACTGTCACAGATATAGTATATACACTCTACTGTCACAGATATAGTATGTACACTCTACTGTCACAGATATAGTATATACACTCTACTGTCACAGATATAGTATATACACTCTACTGTCACAGATATATAGTATATACACTCAACTGTCTCAGATATATAGTATATACACTCTACTGTCACAGATATAGTATATATACTCTACTGTCACAGATATAGTATATACACTCTACCGTCTCACAGATATAGTATATACACTCTACTGTCACAGATATAGCGTATACACTCTACTGTCTCAGATATATAGTATATACACTCTACTGTCACAGATATAGTATATACACTCTACTGTCACAGATATAGTATATACACTCTACTGTCACAGATATATAGTATATACACTCTACTGTCTCAGATATATAGTATATACACTCTACCTTCACAGATATAGTATATATACTCTACTGTCACAGATATAGTATATACACTCTACTGTCTCACAGATATAGTATATACACTCTACTGTCACAGATATAGCATATACACTCTACTGTCTCAGATATATAGTATATACACTCTACTGTCACAGATATAGTATATACCCTCTACTGTCTCACAGATATAGTATATACACTCTACTGTCACAGATATAGCATATACACTCTACTGTCACAGATATAGTATATACACTCTACTGTCACAGATATATAGTATATACACTCTACTGTCACAGATATATAGTATATACACTCTACTGTCACAGATATAGTATATACACTCTACTGTCACAGATATAGTATATACACTCTACTGTCACATATATAGTATATACACTCTACTGTCACAGATATAGTATATACACTCTACTGTCACAGATATAGTATATACACTCTACTGTCACAGATATAGTATATAGACTGTACTGTCACAGATATAGTATATACAGTCTACTGTCACAGATATAGTAGATACACTCTACTGTCACAGATATAGTATATACACTCTACTGTCACAGATATAGTATATACACTCTACTGTCACAGATATAGTATATACACTCTACTGTCACAGATATAGTAGATACACTCTACTGTCACAGATATAGTATATACACTCTACTGTGACAGATATAGTATATACACTCTACTGTCACAGATATAGTATATACACTCTACTGTCACAGATATAGTATATACACTCTACTGTCACAGATATAGTATATACAGTCTACTGTCACAGATATAGTAGATACACTCTACTGTCACAGATATAGTATATACACTCTACTGTCACAGATATAGTATATACACTCTACTGTCACAGATATAGTATATACACTCTACTGTCACATATATAGTATATACACTCTACTGTCACAGATATAGTATATACACTCTACTGTCACAGATATAGTATATACACTCTACTGTCACAGATATAGTATATACACTCTACTGTCACAGATATAGTATATACAGTCTACTGTCACAGATATAGTAGATACACTCTACTGTCACAGATATAGTATATACACGCTACTGTCACAGATATAGTATATACACTCTACTGTCACAGATATAGTATATATACTCTACTGTCACAGATATAGTATATACACTCTACTGTCTCACAGATATAGTATATACACTCTACTGTCACAGATATAGCATATACACTCTACTGTCTCAGATATATAGTATATACACTCTACTGTCACAGATATAGTATATACACTCTACTGTCTCACAGATATAGTATATACACTCTACTGTCACAGATATAGCATATACACTCTACTGTCACAGATATAGTATATACACTCTACTGTCACAGATATATAGTATATACACTCTACTGTCACAGATATAGTATATACACTCTACTGTCACAGATATAGTATATACACTCTACTGTCACATATATAGTATATACACTCTACTGTCACAGATATAGTATATACACTCTACTGTCACAGATATAGTATATACACTCTACTGTCACAGATATAGTATATACACTCTACTGTCACAGATATAGTATATACAGTCTACTGTCACAGATATAGTAGATACACTCTACTGTCACAGATATATAGTATATACACTCTACTGTCTCACAGATATAGTATATACACTCTACTGTCACAGATATAATATATACACTCTACTGTCACAGATATATAGTATATACACTCTACTGTCACAGATATAGTATATACACTCTACTGTCACAGATATAGTATATACACTCTACTGTCACAGATATATAGTATATACACTCTACTGTCACAGATATAGTATATACACTCTACTGTCTCAGATATAGTATATACACTCTACTGTCACACAGATATAGTATATACACTCTACTGTCACAGATATAGTATATACATTCTACTGTCACAGATATATAGTATATACACTCTACTGTCACAGATATAGTATATACACTCTACTGTCACAGATATAGTATATACACTCTACTGTCACAGATATAGTATATACACTCTACTGTCTCACAGATATAGTATATACACTCTACTGTCACAGATATAGTATATACACTCTACTGTCTCACAGATATAGTATATACACTCTACTGTCACAGATATATAGTATATACACTCTACTGTGACAGATATATAGTATATACACTCTACTGTGACAGATATAGTATATACACTCTACTGTCACAGATATATAGTATATACACTCTACTGTCTCACAGATATAGTATATACACTCTACTGTCACAGATATAATATATACACTCTACTGTCACAGATATATAGTATATACACTCTACTGTCACAGATATAGTATATACACTCTACTGTCACAGATATAGTATATACACTCTACTGTCACAGATATATAGTATATACACTCTACTGTCACAGATATAGTATATACACTCTACTGTCTCAGATATAGTATATACACTCTACTGTCTCACATATAGTATATACACTCTACTGTCACAGATATAGTATATACACTCTACTGTCACACAGATATAGTATATACACTCTACTGTCACAGATATAGTATATACACTCTACTGTCACAGATATATAGTATATACACTCTACTGTCACAGATATAGTATATACACTCTACTGTCACAGATATAGTATATACACTCTACTGTCTCACAGATATAGTATATACACTCTACTGTCACAGATATAGTATATACACTCTACTGTCTCACAGATATAGTATATACACTCTACTGTCACAGATATAATATATACACTCTACTGTCACAGATATATAGTATATACACTCTACTGTCACAGATATAGTATATACACTCTACTGTCACAGATATAGTATATACACTCTACTGTCACAGATATATAGTATATACACTCTACTGTCACAGATATAGTATATACACTCTACTGTCTCAGATATAGTATATACACTCTACTGTCTCAGATATAGTATATACACTCTACTGTCACAGATATAGTATATACACTCTACTGTCACACAGATATAGTATATACACTCTACTGTCACAGATATAGTATATACACTCTACTGTCACAGATATATAGTATATACACTCTACTGTCACAGATATAGTATATACACTCTACTGTCACAGATATAGTATATACACTCTACTGTCTCACAGATATAGTATATACACTCTACTGTCTCAGATATATAGTATATACACTCTACTGTCACAGATATAGTATATACACTCTACTGTCACAGATATAGTATATACACTCAACTGTCACAGATATAGTATATACACTCTACTGTCTCAGATATATAGTATATACACTCTACTGTCACAGATATAGTATATACACTCTACTGTCACAGATATAGTATATACACTCTACTGTCTCAGATATATAGTATATACACTCTACTGTCACAGATATAGTATATACACTCTACTGTCACAGATATAGTATGTACACTCTACTGTCACAGATATAGTATATACACTCTACTGTCACAGATATAGTATATACACTCTACTGTCACAGATATAGTATATACACTCTACTGTCACAGATATAGTATATACACTCTACTGTCACAGATATAGCATATACACTCTACTGTCTCAGATATATAGTATATACACTCTACTGTCACAGATATAGTATATACACTCTACTGTCTCACAGATATAGTATATACACTCTACTGTCACAGATATAGCATATACACTCTACTGTCACAGATATAGTATATACACTCTACTGTCACAGATATATAGTATATACACTCTACTGTCACAGATATAGTATATACACTCTACTGTCACAGATATAGTATATACACTCTACTGTCACAGATATAGTATATACACTCTACTGTCACAGATATAGTATATACACTCTACTGTCTCAGATATATAGTATATACACTCTACTGTCACAGATATAGTATATACACTCTACTGTCACAGATATAGTATGTACACTCTACTGTCACAGATATAGTATATACACTCTACTGTCACAGATATAGTATATACACTCTACTGTCACAGATATAGTATATACACTCTACTGTCACAGATATAGTATATACACTCTACTGTCACAGATATATAGTATATACACTCAACTGTCTCAGATATATAGTATATACACTCTACTGTCACAGATATAGTATATATACTCTACTGACACAGATATAGTATATACACTCTACTGTCTCACAGATATAGTATATACACTCTACTGTCACAGATATAGCATATACACTCTACTGTCTCAGATATATAGTATATACACTCTACTGTCACAGATATAGTATATACCCTCTACTGTCTCACAGATATAGTATATACACTCTACTGTCACAGATATAGCATATACACTCTACTGTCACAGATATAGTATATACACTCTACTGTCACAGATATATAGTATATACACTCTACTGTCACAGATATAGTATATACAGTCTACTGTCACAGATATAGTAGATACACTCTACTGTCACAGATATATAGTATATACACTCTACTGTCTCACAGATATAGTATATACACTCTACTGTCACAGATATAATATATACACTCTACTGTCACAGATATATAGTATATACACTCTACTGTCACAGATATAGTATATACACTCTACTGTCACAGATATAGTATATACACTCTACTGTCACAGATATATAGTATATACACTCTACTGTCACAGATATAGTATATACACTCTACTGTCTCAGATATAGTATATACACTCTACTGTCACACAGATATAGTATATACACTCTACTGTCACAGATATAGTATATACATTCTACTGTCACAGATATATAGTATATACACTCTACTGTCACAGATATAGTATATACACTCTACTGTCACAGATATAGTATATACACTCTACTGTCACAGATATAGTATATACACTCTACTGTCTCACAGATATAGTATATACACTCTACTGTCACAGATATAGTATATACACTCTACTGTCTCACAGATATAGTATATACACTCTACTGTCACAGATATAATATATACACTCTACTGTCACAGATATATAGTATATACACTCTACTGTCACAGATATAGTATATACACTCTACTGTCTCAGATATAGTATATACACTCTACTGTCTCAGATATAGTATATACACTCTACTGTCACAGATATAGTATATACACTCTACTGTCACACAGATATAGTATATACACTCTACTGTCACAGATATAGTATATACACTCTACTGTCACAGATATATAGTATATACACTCTACTGTCACAGATATAGTATATACACTCTACTGTCACAGATATAGTATATACACTCTACTGTCTCACAGATATAGTATATACACTCTACTGTCTCAGATATATAGTATATACACTCTACTGTCACAGATATAGTATATACACTCTACTGTCACAGATATAGTATATACACTCAACTGTCACAGATATAGTATATACACTCTACTGTCTCAGATATATAGTATATACACTCTACTGTCACAGATATAGTATATACATTCTACTGTCACAGATATAGTATATACACTCTACTGTCTCAGATATATAGTATATACACTCTACTGTCACAGATATAGTATATACACTCTACTGTCACAGATATAGTATGTACACTCTACTGTCACAGATATAGTATATACACTCTACTGTCACAGATATAGTATATACACTCTACTGTCACAGATATAGTATATACACTCTACTGTCACAGATATAGTATATACACTCTACTGTCAAAGATATATAGTATATACACTCTACTGTCACAGATATAGTATATACACTCTACTGTCACAGATATAGTATATACACTCTACTGTCTCAGATATATAGTATATACACTCTACTGTCACAGATATAGTATATACACTCTACTGTCACAGATATAGTATGTACACTCTACTGTCACAGATATAGTATATACACTCTACTGTCACAGATATAGTATATACACTCTACTGTCACAGATATATAGTATATACACTCAACTGTCTCAGATATATAGTATATACACTCTACTGTCACAGATATAGTATATATACTCTACTGTCACAGATATAGTATATACACTCTACCGTCTCACAGATATAGTATATACACTCTACTGTCACAGATATAGCATATACACTCTACTGTCTCAGATATATAGTATATACACTCTACTGTCACAGATATAGTATATACACTCTACTGTCACAGATATAGTATATACACTCTACTGTCACAGATATATAGTATATACACTCTACTGTCTCAGATATATAGTATATACACTCTACCTTCACAGATATAGTATATATACTCTACTGTCACAGATATAGTATATACACTCTACTGTCTCACAGATATAGTATATACACTCTACTGTCACAGATATAGCATATACACTCTACTGTCTCAGATATATAGTATATACACTCTACTGTCACAGATATAGTATATACCCTCTACTGTCTCACAGATATAGTATATACACTCTACTGTCACAGATATAGCATATACACTCTACTGTCACAGATATAGTATATACACTCTACTGTCACAGATATATAGTATATACACTCTACTGTCACAGATATAGTATATACACTCTACTGTCACAGATATAGTATATACACTCTACTGTCACATATATAGTATATACACTCTACTGTCACAGATATAGTATATACACTCTACTGTCACAGATATAGTATATACACTCTACTGTCACAGATATAGTATATACACTGTACTGTCACAGATATAGTATATACAGTCTACTGTCACAGATATAGTATATACACTCTACTGTCACAGATATAGTATATACACTCTACTGTCACAGATATAGTATATACACTCTACTGTCACAGATATAGTATATACACTCTACTGTCTCAGATATATAGTATGTACACTCTACTGTCACAGATATAGTATATACAGTCTACTGTCACAGATATAGTAGATACACTCTACTGTCACAGATATAGTATATACACTCTACTGTCACAGATATAGTATATACACTCTACTGTCACAGATATAGTATATACAGTCTACTGTCACAGATATAGTAGATACACTCTACTGTCACAGATATAGTATATACACTCTACTGTCACAGATATAGTATATACACTCTACTGTCACAGATATAGTATATACACTCTACTGTCACAGATATAGTATATACACTCTACTGTCACAGATATAGTATATACAGTCTACTGTCACAGATATAGTAGATACACTCTACTGTCTCACAGATATAGTATATACACTCTACTGTCACAGATATAATATATACACTCTACTGTCACAGATATATAGTATATACACTCTACTGTCACAGATACAGTATATACACTCTACTGTCACAGATGTAGTATATATACTCTACTGTCACAGATATATAGTATATACACTCTACTGTCACAGATATATAGTATATACACTCTACTGTCACAGATATAGTATATACACTCTACTGTCTCAGATATAGTATATACACTCTACTGTCTCAGATATAGTATATACACTCTACTGTCACAGATATAGTATATACACTCTACTGTCACACAGATATAGTATATACACTCTACTGTCACAGATATAGTATATACATTCTACTGTCACAGATATATAGTATATACACTCTACTGTCACAGATATAGTATATACACTCTACTGTCACAGATATAGTATATACACTCTACTGTCACATATATAGTATATACACTCTACTGTCACAGATATAGTATATACACTCTACTGTCACAGATATAGTATATACAGTCTACTGTCACAGATATAGTAGATACACTCTACTGTCACAGATATAGTATATACACTCTACTGTCACAGATATAGTATATACACTCTACTGTCACAGATATAGTATATACACTCTACTGTCACAGATATAGTATATACACTCTACTGTCTCAGATATATAGTATATACACTCTACTGTCACAGATATAGTATATACTCTCTACTGTCACAGATATAGTATATACACTCTACTATCTCAGATATATAGTATATACACTCTACTGACACAGATATAGTATATACACTCTACTGTCACAGATATAGTATATACACTCTACTGTCTCACAGATATAGTATATACACTCTACTGTCACAGATATATAGTATATACACTCTACTGTGACAGATATATAGTATATACACTCTACTGTGACAGATATAGTATATACACTCTACTGTCACAAATATATAGTATATACACTCTACTGTCTCACAGATATAGTATATACACTCTACTGTCACAGATATAATATATACACTCTACTGTCACAGATATATAGTATATACACTCTACTGTCACAGATATAGTATATACACTCTACTGTCACAGATATAGTATATACACTCTACTGTCACAGATATATAGTATATACACTCTACTGTCACAGATATAGTATATACACTCTACTGTCTCAGATATAGTATATACACTCTACTGTCTCAGATATAGTAGATACACTCTACTGTCACAGATATAGTATATACACTCTACTGTCACACAGATATAGTATATACACTCTACTGTCACAGATATAGTATATACATTCTACTGTCACAGATATATAGTATATACACTCTACTGTCACAGATATAGTATATACACTCTACTGTCACAGATATAGTATATACACTCTACTGTCTCACAGATATAGTATATACATTCTACTGTCACAGATATATAGTATATACACTCAAATGTCACAGATATAGTATATACACTCTACTGTCACAGATATAGTATATACACTCTACTGTCACAGATATAGTATATACACTCTACTGTCTCAGATATATAGTATATACACTCTGCTGTCACAGATATAGTATATACACTCTACTGTCTCAGATATATAGTATATACACTCTACTGTCACAGATATATAGTATATACACTCTACTGTCTCAGATATATAGTATATACACTCTACTGTCACAGATATATAGTATATACACTCTACTGTCACAGATATAGTATATACACTCTACTGTCACAGATATAGTATATACACTCTACTGTCACACAGATATAGTATATACACTCTACTGTCACAGATATAGTATATACACTCTACTGTCACAGATATATAGTATATACACTCTACTGTCACAGATATAGTATATACACTCTACTGTCACAGATATAGTATATACTCTCTACTGTCTCACAGATATAGTATATACACTCTACTGTCTCAGATATATAGTATATACACTCTACTGTCACAGATATAGTATATACACTACTGTCACAGATATAGTATATACACTCAACTGTCACAGATATAGTATATACACTCTACTGCCTCAGATATATAGTATATACACTCTACTGTCACAGATATAGTATATACACTCTACTGTCACAGATATAGTATATACACTCTACTGTCACAGATATAGTATATACACTCTACTGTCACAGATATATATTATATATACTCTACTGTCACAGATATAGTATATACACTCTACTGTCACAGATATAGTATATACACTCTACTGTCTCAGATATATAGTATATACACTCTACTGTCACAGATATAGTATATACACTCTACTGTCACAGATATAGTATGTACACTCTACTGTCACAGATATAGTATATACACTCTACTGTCACAGATATAGTATATACACTCTACTGTCACAGATATATAGTATATACACTCAACTGTCTCAGATATATAGTATATACACTCTACTGTCACAGATATAGTATATATACTCTACTGTCACAGATATAGTATATACACTCTACCGTCTCACAGATATAGTATATACACTCTACTGTCACAGATATAGCATATACAATCTACTGTCTCAGATATATAGTATATACACTCTACTGTCACAGATATAGTATATACACTCTACTGTCACAGATATAGTATATACACTCTACTGTCACAGATATATAGTATATACACTCTACTGTCTCAGATATATAGTATATACACTCTACCTTCACAGATATAGTATATATACTCTACTGTCACAGATATAGTATATACACTCTACTGTCACAGATATAGCATATACACTCTACTGTCACAGATATAGTATATACACTCTACTGTCACAGATATATAGTATATACACTCTACTGTCACAGATATAGTATATACACTCTACTGTCACAGATATAGTATATACACTCTACTGTCACATATATAGTATATACACTCTACTGTCACAGATATAGTATATACACTCTACTGTCACAGATATAGTATATACACTCTACTGTCACAGATATAGTATATACACTCTACTGTCACAGATATAGTATATACAGTCTACTGTCACAGATATAGTAGATACACTCTACTGTCACAGATATAGTATATACACTCTACTGTCACAGATATAGTATATACACTCTACTGTCTCAGATATATAGTATATACACTCTACTGTCTCAGATATATAGTATATACACTCTACTATCACAGATATAGTATATACACTCTACTGTCACAGATATAGTATATACACTCTACTATCTGAGATATATAGTATATACACTCTACTGTCACAGATATAGTATATACACTCTACTGTCACAGATATAGTATATACACTCTACTGTCTCAGATATATAGTATATACACTCTACTGACACAGATATAGTATATACACTCTACTGTCACAGATATAGTATATACACTCTACTGTCTCACAGATATAGTATATACACTCTACTGTCACAGATATATAGTATATACACTCTACTGTGACAGATATATAGTATATACACTCTACTGTGACAGATATAGTATATACACTCTACTGTCACAAATATATAGTATATACACTCTACTGTCTCACAGATATAGTATATACACTCTACTGTCACAGATATAATATATACACTCTACTGTCACAGATATATAGTATATACACTCTACTGTCACAGATATAGTATATACACTCTACTGTCACAGATATAGTATATACACTCTACTGTCACAGATATATAGTATATACACTCTACTGTCACAGATATAGTATATACACTCTACTGTCTCAGATATAGTATATACACTCTACTGTCTCAGATATAGTAGATACACTCTACTGTCACAGATATAGTATATACACTCTACTGTCACACAGATATAGTATATACACTCTACTGTCACAGATATAGTATATACATTCTACTGTCACAGATATATAGTATATACACTCTACTGTCACAGATATAGTATATACACTCTACTGTCACAGATATAGTATATACACTCTACTGTCTCACAGATATAGTATATACATTCTACTGTCACAGATATATAGTATATACACTCAATTGTCACAGATATAGTATATACACTCTACTGTCACAGATATAGTATATACACTCTACTGCCACAGATATAGTATATACACTCTACTGTCTCAGATATATAGTATATACACTCTGCTGTCACAGATATAGTATATACACTCTACTGTCTCAGATATATAGTATATACACTCTACTGTCACAGATATATAGTATATACACTCTACTGTCACAGATATAGTATATACACTCTACTGTCACAGATATATAGTATATACACTCTACTGTCACAGATATAGTATATACACTCTACTGTCACAGATATAGTATATACATTCTACTGTCACACAGATATAGTATATACACTCTACTGTCACAGATATAGTATATACACTCTACTGTCACAGATATATAGTATATACACTCTACTGTCACAGATATAGTATATACACTCTACTGTCACAGATATAGTATATACTCTCTACTGTCTCACAGATATAGTATATACACTCTACTGTCTCAGATATATAGTATATACACTCTACTGTCACAGATATAGTATATACACTCTACTGTCACAGATATAGTATATATACTCAACTGTCACAGATATAGTATATACACTCTACTGTCTCAGATATATAGTATATACACTCTACTGTCACAGATATAGTATATACACTCTACTGTCACAGATATAGTATATACACTCTACTGTCACAGATATAGTATATACACTCTACTGTCACAGATATAGTATATACACTCTACTGTCACAGATATATATTATATACACTCTACTGTCACAGATATAGTATATACACTCTACTGTCACAGATATAGTATATACACTCTACTGTCTCAGATATATAGTATATACACTCTACTGTCACATATATAGTATATACACTCTACTGTCACAGATATAGTATGTACACTCTACTGTCACAGATATAGTATATACACTCTACTGTCACAGATATAGTATATACACTCTACTGTCACAGATATATAGTATATACACTCAACTGTCTCAGATATATAGTATATACACTCTACTGTCACAGATATAGTATATATACTCTACTGTCACAGATATAGTATATACACTCTACCGTCTCACAGATATAGTATATACACTCTACTGTCACAGATATAGCATATACAATCTACTGTCTCAGATATATAGTATATACACTCTACTGTCACAGATATAGTATATACACTCTACTGTCACAGATATAGTATATACACTCTACTGTCACAGATATATAGTATATACACTCTACTGTCTCAGATATATAGTATATACACTCTACCTTCACAGATATAGTATATATACTCTACTGTCACAGATATAGTATATACACTCTACTGTCACAGATATAGCATATACACTCTACTGTCACAGATATAGTATATACACTCTACTGTCACAGATATATAGTATATACACTCTACTGTCACAGATATAGTATATACACTCTACTGTCACAGATATAGTATATACACTCTACTGTCACATATATAGTATATACACTCTACTGTCACAGATATAGTATATACACTCTACTGTCACAGATATATAGTATATACACTCTACTGTCACAGATATAGTATATACACTCTACTGTCACAGATATAGTATATACACTCTACTGTCTCACAGATATAGTATATACACTCTACTGTCACAGATATAGCATATACACTCTACTGTCACAGATATAGTATATACACTCTACTGTCACAGATATATAGTATATACACTCTACTGTCACAGATATAGTATATACACTCTACTGTCACAGATATAGTATATACACTCTACTGTCACATATATAGTATATACACTCTACTGTCACAGATATAGTATATACACTCTACTGTCACAGATATAGTATATACACTCTACTGTCACAGATATAGTATATACACTCTACTGTCACAGATATAGTATATACAGTCTACTGTCACAGATATAGTAGATACACTCTACTGTCACAGATATATAGTATATACACTCTACTGTCTCACAGATATAGTATATACACTCTACTGTCACAGATATAATATATACACTCTACTGTCACAGATATATAGTATATACACTCTACTGTCACAGATATAGTATATACACTCTACTGTCACAGATATAGTATATACACTCTACTGTCACAGATATATAGTATATACACTCTACTGTCACAGATATAGTATATACACTCTACTGTCTCAGATATAGTATATACACTCTACTGTCACACAGATATAGTATATACACTCTACTGTCACAGATATAGTATATACATTCTACTGTCACAGATATATAGTATATACACTCTACTGTCACAGATATAGTATATACACTCTACTGTCACAGATATAGTATATACACTCTACTGTCACAGATATAGTATATACACTCTACTGTCTCACAGATATAGTATATACACTCTACTGTCACAGATATAGTATATACACTCTACTGTCTCACAGATATAGTATATACACTCTACTGTCACAGATATATAGTATATACACTCTACTGTGACAGATATATAGTATATACACTCTACTGTGACAGATATAGTATATACACTCTACTGTCACAGATATATAGTATATACACTCTACTGTCTCACAGATATAGTATATACACTCTACTGTCACAGATATAATATATACACTCTACTGTCACAGATATATAGTATATACACTCTACTGTCACAGATATAGTATATACACTCTACTGTCACAGATATAGTATATACACTCTACTGTCACAGATATATAGTATATACACTCTACTGTCACAGATATAGTATATACACTCTACTGTCTCAGATATAGTATATACACTCTACTGTCTCACATATAGTATATACACTCTACTGTCACAGATATAGTATATACACTCTACTGTCACACAGATATAGTATATACACTCTACTGTCACAGATATAGTATATACACTCTACTGTCACAGATATATAGTATATACACTCTACTGTCACAGATATAGTATATACACTCTACTGTCACAGATATAGTATATACACTCTACTGTCTCACAGATATAGTATATACACTCTACTGTCACAGATATAGTATATACACTCTACTGTCTCACAGATATAGTATATACACTCTACTGTCACAGATATAATATATACACTCTACTGTCACAGATATATAGTATATACACTCTACTGTCACAGATATAGTATATACACTCTACTGTCACAGATATAGTATATACACTCTACTGTCACAGATATATAGTATATACACTCTACTGTCACAGATATAGTATATACACTCTACTGTCTCAGATATAGTATATACACTCTACTGTCTCAGATATAGTATATACACTCTACTGTCACAGATATAGTATATACACTCTACTGTCACACAGATATAGTATATACACTCTACTGTCACAGATATAGTATATACACTCTACTGTCACAGATATATAGTATATACACTCTACTGTCACAGATATAGTATATACACTCTACTGTCACAGATATAGTATATACACTCTACTGTCTCACAGATATAGTATATACACTCTACTGTCTCAGATATATAGTATATACACTCTACTGTCACAGATATAGTATATACACTCTACTGTCACAGATATAGTATATACACTCAACTGTCACAGATATAGTATATACACTCTACTGTCTCAGATATATAGTATATACACTCTACTGTCACAGATATAGTATATACACTCTACTGTCACAGATATAGTATATACACTCTACTGTCTCAGATATATAGTATATACACTCTACTGTCTCAGATATAGTATATACACTCTACTGTCACAGATATAGTATGTACACTCTACTGTCACAGATATAGTATATACACTCTACTGTCACAGATATAGTATATACACTCTACTGTCACAGATATAGTATATACACTCTACTGTCACAGATATAGTATATACACTCTACTGTCAAAGATATATAGTATATACACTCTACTGTCACAGATATAGTATATACACTCTACTGTCACAGATATAGTATATACACTCTACTGTCTCAGATATATAGTATATACACTCTACTGTCACAGATATAGTATATACACTCTACTGTCACAGATATAGTATGTACACTCTACTGTCACAGATATAGTATATACACTCTACTGTCACAGATATAGTATATACACTCTACTGTCACAGATATAGTATATACACTCTACTGTCACAGATATAGTATATACACTCTACTGTCACAGATATATAGTATATACACTCAACTGTCTCAGATATATAGTATATACACTCTACTGTCACAGATATAGTATATATACTCTACTGTCACAGATATAGTATATACACTCTACCGTCTCACAGATATAGTATATACACTCTACTGTCACAGATATAGCATATACACTCTACTGTCTCAGATATATAGTATATACACTCTACTGTCACAGATATAGTATATACACTCTACTGTCACAGATATAGTATATACACTCTACTGTCACAGATATATAGTATATACACTCTACTGTCTCAGATATATAGTATATACACTCTACCTTCACAGATATAGTATATATACTCTACTGTCACAGATATAGTATATACACTCTACTGTCTCACAGATATAGTATATACACTCTACTGTCACAGATATAGCATATACACTCTACTGTCTCAGATATATAGTATATACACTCTACTGTCACAGATATAGTATATACCCTCTACTGTCTCACAGATATAGTATATACACTCTACTGTCACAGATATAGCATATACACTCTACTGTCACAGATATAGTATATACACTCTACTGTCACAGATATATAGTATATACACTCTACTGTCACAGATATAGTATATACAGTCTACTGTCACAGATATAGTAGATACACTCTACTGTCACAGATATATAGTATATACACTCTACTGTCTCACAGATATAGTATATACACTCTACTGTCACAGATATAATATATACACTCTACTGTCACAGATATATAGTATATACACTCTACTGTCACAGATATAGTATATACACTCTACTGTCACAGATATAGTATATACACTCTACTGTCACAGATATATAGTATATACACTCTACTGTCACAGATATAGTATATACACTCTACTGTCTCAGATATAGTATATACACTCTACTGTCACACAGATATAGTATATACACTCTACTGTCACAGATATAGTATATACATTCTACTGTCACAGATATATAGTATATACACTCTACTGTCACAGATATAGTATATACACTCTACTGTCACAGATATAGTATATACACTCTACTGTCACAGATATAGTATATACACTCTACTGTCTCACAGATATAGTATATACACTCTACTGTCACAGATATAGTATATACACTCTACTGTCTCACAGATATAGTATATACACTCTACTGTCACAGATATAATATATACACTCTACTGTCACAGATATATAGTATATACACTCTACTGTCACAGATATAGTATATACACTCTACTGTCTCAGATATAGTATATACACTCTACTGTCTCAGATATAGTATATACACTCTACTGTCACAGATATAGTATATACACTCTACTGTCACACAGATATAGTATATACACTCTACTGTCACAGATATATAGTATATACACTCTACTGTCACAGATATAGTATATACACTCTACTGTCACAGATATAGTATATACACTCTACTGTCTCACAGATATAGTATATACACTCTACTGTCTCAGATATATAGTATATACACTCTACTGTCACAGATATAGTATATACACTCTACTGTCACAGATATAGTATATACACTCAACTGTCACAGATATAGTATATACACTCTACTGTCTCAGATATATAGTATATACACTCTACTGTCACAGATATAGTATATACACTCTACTGTCACAGATATAGTATATACACTCTACTGTCTCAGATATATAGTATATACACTCTACTGTCACAGATATAGTATATACACTCTACTGTCACAGATATAGTATGTACACTCTACTGTCACAGATATAGTATATACACTCTACTGTCACAGATATAGTATATACACTCTACTGTCACAGATATAGTATATACACTCTACTGTCACAGATATAGTATATACACTCTACTGTCAAAGATATATAGTATATACACTCTACTGTCACAGATATAGTATATACACTCTACTGTCACAGATATAGTATATACACTCTACTGTCTCAGATATATAGTATATACACTCTACTGTCACAGATATAGTATATACACTCTACTGTCACAGATATAGTATGTACACTCTACTGTCACAGATATAGTATATACACTCTACTGTCACAGATATAGTATATACACTCTACTGTCACAGATATATAGTATATACACTCAACTGTCTCAGATATATAGTATATACACTCTACTGTCACAGATATAGTATATATACTCTACTGTCACAGATATAGTATATACACTCTACCGTCTCACAGATATAGTATATACACTCTACTGTCACAGATATAGCATATACACTCTACTGTCTCAGATATATAGTATATACACTCTACTGTCACAGATATAGTATATACACTCTACTGTCACAGATATAGTATATACACTCTACTGTCACAGATATATAGTATATACACTCTACTGTCTCAGATATATAGTATATACACTCTACCTTCACAGATATAGTATATATACTCTACTGTCACAGATATAGTATATACACTCTACTGTCTCACAGATATAGTATATACACTCTACTGTCACAGATATAGCATATACACTCTACTGTCTCAGATATATAGTATATACACTCTACTGTCACAGATATAGTATATACCCTCTACTGTCTCACAGATATAGTATATACACTCTACTGTCACAGATATAGCATATACACTCTACTGTCACAGATATAGTATATACACTCTACTGTCACAGATATATAGTATATACACTCTACTGTCACAGATATAGTATATACACTCTACTGTCACAGATATAGTATATACACTCTACTGTCACATATATAGTATATACACTCTACTGTCACAGATATAGTATATACACTCTACTGTCACAGATATAGTATATACACTCTACTGTCACAGATATAGTATATACACTGTACTGTCACAGATATAGTATATACAGTCTACTGTCACAGATATAGTATATACACTCTACTGTCACAGATATAGTATATACACTCTACTGTCACAGATATAGTATATACACTCTACTGTCACAGATATAGTATATACACTCTACTGTCTCAGATATATAGTATGTACACTCTACTGTCACAGATATAGTATATACAGTCTACTGTCACAGATATAGTAGATACACTCTACTGTCACAGATATAGTATATACACTCTACTGTCACAGATATAGTATATACACTCTACTGTCACAGATATAGTATATACAGTCTACTGTCACAGATATAGTAGATACACTCTACTGTCACAGATATAGTATATACACTCTACTGTCACAGATATAGTATATACACTCTACTGTCACAGATATAGTATATACACTCTACTGTCACAGATATAGTATATACACTCTACTGTCACAGATATAGTATATACAGTCTACTGTCACAGATATAGTAGATACACTCTACTGTCTCACAGATATAGTATATACACTCTACTGTCACAGATATAATATATACACTCTACTGTCACAGATATATAGTATATACACTCTACTGTCACAGATACAGTATATACACTCTACTGTCACAGATATAGTATATATACTCTACTGTCACAGATATATAGTATATACACTCTACTGTCACAGATATATAGTATATACACTCTACTGTCACAGATATAGTATATACACTCTACTGTCTCAGATATAGTATATACACTCTACTGTCTCAGATATAGTATATACACTCTACTGTCACAGATATAGTATATACACTCTACTGTCACACAGATATAGTATATACACTCTACTGTCACAGATATAGTATATACATTCTACTGTCACAGATATATAGTATATACACTCTACTGTCACAGATATAGTATATACACTCTACTGTCACAGATATAGTATATACACTCTACTGTCACATATATAGTATATACACTCTACTGTCACAGATATAGTATATACACTCTACTGTCACAGATATAGTATATACAGTCTACTGTCACAGATATAGTAGATACACTCTACTGTCACAGATATAGTATATACACTCTACTGTCACAGATATAGTATATACACTCTACTGTCACAGATATAGTATATACACTCTACTGTCTCAGATATATAGTATATACACTCTACTGTCACAGATATAGTATATACTCTCTACTGTCACAGATATAGTATATACACTCTACTATCTCAGATATATAGTATATACACTCTACTGACACAGATATAGTATATACACTCTACTGTCACAGATATAGTATATACACTCTACTGTCTCACAGATATAGTATATACACTCTACTGTCACAGATATATAGTATATACACTCTACTGTGACAGATATATAGTATATACACTCTACTGTGACAGATATAGTATATACACTCTACTGTCACAAATATATAGTATATACACTCTACTGTCTCACAGATATAGTATATACACTCTACTGTCACAGATATAATATATACACTCTACTGTCACAGATATATAGTATATACACTCTACTGTCACAGATATAGTATATACACTCTACTGTCACAGATATAGTATATACACTCTACTGTCACAGATATATAGTATATACACTCTACTGTCACAGATATAGTATATACACTCTACTGTCTCAGATATAGTATATACACTCTACTGTCTCAGATATAGTAGATACACTCTACTGTCACAGATATAGTATATACACTCTACTGTCACACAGATATAGTATATACACTCTACTGTCACAGATATAGTATATACATTCTACTGTCACAGATATATAGTATATACACTCTACTGTCACAGATATAGTATATACACTCTACTGTCACAGATATAGTATATACACTCTACTGTCTCACAGATATAGTATATACATTCTACTGTCACAGATATATAGTATATACACTCAAATGTCACAGATATAGTATATACACTCTACTGTCACAGATATAGTATATACACTCTACTGTCACAGATATAGTATATACACTCTACTGTCTCAGATATATAGTATATACACTCTGCTGTCACAGATATAGTATATACACTCTACTGTCTCAGATATATAGTATATACACTCTACTGTCACAGATATATAGTATATACACTCTACTGTCTCAGATATATAGTATATACACTCTACTGTCACAGATATATAGTATATACACTCTACTGTCACAGATATAGTATATACACTCTACTGTCACAGATATAGTATATACACTCTACTGTCACACAGATATAGTATATACACTCTACTGTCACAGATATAGTATATACACTCTACTGTCACAGATATATAGTATATACACTCTACTGTCACAGATATAGTATATACACTCTACTGTCACAGATATAGTATATACTCTCTACTGTCTCACAGATATAGTATATACACTCTACTGTCTCAGATATATAGTATATACACTCTACTGTCACAGATATAGTATATACACTACTGTCACAGATATAGTATATACACTCAACTGTCACAGATATAGTATATACACTCTACTGCCTCAGATATATAGTATATACACTCTACTGTCACAGATATAGTATATACACTCTACTGTCACAGATATAGTATATACACTCTACTGTCACAGATATAGTATATACACTCTACTGTCACAGATATATATTATATATACTCTACTGTCACAGATATAGTATATACACTCTACTGTCACAGATATAGTATATACACTCTACTGTCTCAGATATATAGTATATACACTCTACTGTCACAGATATAGTATATACACTCTACTGTCACAGATATAGTATGTACACTCTACTGTCACAGATATAGTATATACACTCTACTGTCACAGATATAGTATATACACTCTACTGTCACAGATATATAGTATATACACTCAACTGTCTCAGATATATAGTATATACACTCTACTGTCACAGATATAGTATATATACTCTACTGTCACAGATATAGTATATACACTCTACCGTCTCACAGATATAGTATATACACTCTACTGTCACAGATATAGCATATACAATCTACTGTCTCAGATATATAGTATATACACTCTACTGTCACAGATATAGTATATACACTCTACTGTCACAGATATAGTATATACACTCTACTGTCACAGATATATAGTATATACACTCTACTGTCTCAGATATATAGTATATACACTCTACCTTCACAGATATAGTATATATACTCTACTGTCACAGATATAGTATATACACTCTACTGTCACAGATATAGCATATACACTCTACTGTCACAGATATAGTATATACACTCTACTGTCACAGATATATAGTATATACACTCTACTGTCACAGATATAGTATATACACTCTACTGTCACAGATATAGTATATACACTCTACTGTCACATATATAGTATATACACTCTACTGTCACAGATATAGTATATACACTCTACTGTCACAGATATAGTATATACACTCTACTGTCACAGATATAGTATATACACTCTACTGTCACAGATATAGTATATACAGTCTACTGTCACAGATATAGTAGATACACTCTACTGTCACAGATATAGTATATACACTGTACTGTCACAGATATAGTATATACAGTCTACTGTCACAGATATAGTATATACACTCTACTGTCACAGATATAGTATATACACTCTACTGTCACAGATATAGTATATACACTCTACTGTCACAGATATAGTATATACACTCTACTGTCTCAGATATATAGTATGTACACTCTACTGTCACAGATATAGTATATACAGTCTACTGTCACAGATATAGTAGATACACTCTACTGTCACAGATATAGTATATACACTCTACTGTCACAGATATAGTATATACACTCTACTGTCACAGATATAGTATATACAGTCTACTGTCACAGATATAGTAGATACACTCTACTGTCACAGATATAGTATATACACTCTACTGTCACAGATATAGTATATACACTCTACTGTCACAGATATAGTATATACACTCTACTGTCACAGATATAGTATATACACTCTACTGTCACAGATATAGTATATACAGTCTACTGTCACAGATATAGTAGATACACTCTACTGTCTCACAGATATAGTATATACACTCTACTGTCACAGATATAATATATACACTCTACTGTCACAGATATATAGTATATACACTCTACTGTCACAGATACAGTATATACACTCTACTGTCACAGATATAGTATATATACTCTACTGTCACAGATATATAGTATATACACTCTACTGTCACAGATATATAGTATATACACTCTACTGTCACAGATATAGTATATACACTCTACTGTCTCAGATATAGTATATACACTCTACTGTCTCAGATATAGTATATACACTCTACTGTCACAGATATAGTATATACACTCTACTGTCACACAGATATAGTATATACACTCTACTGTCACAGATATAGTATATACATTCTACTGTCACAGATATATAGTATATACACTCTACTGTCACAGATATAGTATATACACTCTACTGTCACAGATATAGTATATACACTCTACTGTCACATATATAGTATATACACTCTACTGTCACAGATATAGTATATACACTCTACTGTCACAGATATAGTATATACAGTCTACTGTCACAGATATAGTAGATACACTCTACTGTCACAGATATAGTATATACACTCTACTGTCACAGATATAGTATATACACTCTACTGTCACAGATATAGTATATACACTCTACTGTCTCAGATATATAGTATATACACTCTACTGTCACAGATATAGTATATACTCTCTACTGTCACAGATATAGTATATACACTCTACTATCTCAGATATATAGTATATACACTCTACTGACACAGATATAGTATATACACTCTACTGTCACAGATATAGTATATACACTCTACTGTCTCACAGATATAGTATATACACTCTACTGTCACAGATATATAGTATATACACTCTACTGTGACAGATATATAGTATATACACTCTACTGTGACAGATATAGTATATACACTCTACTGTCACAAATATATAGTATATACACTCTACTGTCTCACAGATATAGTATATACACTCTACTGTCACAGATATAATATATACACTCTACTGTCACAGATATATAGTATATACACTCTACTGTCACAGATATAGTATATACACTCTACTGTCACAGATATAGTATATACACTCTACTGTCACAGATATATAGTATATACACTCTACTGTCACAGATATAGTATATACACTCTACTGTCTCAGATATAGTATATACACTCTACTGTCTCAGATATAGTAGATACACTCTACTGTCACAGATATAGTATATACACTCTACTGTCACACAGATATAGTATATACACTCTACTGTCACAGATATAGTATATACATTCTACTGTCACAGATATATAGTATATACACTCTACTGTCACAGATATAGTATATACACTCTACTGTCACAGATATAGTATATACACTCTACTGTCTCACAGATATAGTATATACATTCTACTGTCACAGATATATAGTATATACACTCAAATGTCACAGATATAGTATATACACTCTACTGTCACAGATATAGTATATACACTCTACTGTCACAGATATAGTATATACACTCTACTGTCTCAGATATATAGTATATACACTCTGCTGTCACAGATATAGTATATACACTCTACTGTCTCAGATATATAGTATATACACTCTACTGTCACAGATATATAGTATATACACTCTACTGTCTCAGATATATAGTATATACACTCTACTGTCACAGATATATAGTATATACACTCTACTGTCACAGATATAGTATATACACTCTACTGTCACAGATATAGTATATACACTCTACTGTCACACAGATATAGTATATACACTCTACTGTCACAGATATAGTATATACACTCTACTGTCACAGATATATAGTATATACACTCTACTGTCACAGATATAGTATATACACTCTACTGTCACAGATATAGTATATACTCTCTACTGTCTCACAGATATAGTATATACACTCTACTGTCTCAGATATATAGTATATACACTCTACTGTCACAGATATAGTATATACACTACTGTCACAGATATAGTATATACACTCAACTGTCACAGATATAGTATATACACTCTACTGCCTCAGATATATAGTATATACACTCTACTGTCACAGATATAGTATATACACTCTACTGTCACAGATATAGTATATACACTCTACTGTCACAGATATAGTATATACACTCTACTGTCACAGATATATATTATATATACTCTACTGTCACAGATATAGTATATACACTCTACTGTCACAGATATAGTATATACACTCTACTGTCTCAGATATATAGTATATACACTCTACTGTCACAGATATAGTATATACACTCTACTGTCACAGATATAGTATGTACACTCTACTGTCACAGATATAGTATATACACTCTACTGTCACAGATATAGTATATACACTCTACTGTCACAGATATATAGTATATACACTCAACTGTCTCAGATATATAGTATATACACTCTACTGTCACAGATATAGTATATATACTCTACTGTCACAGATATAGTATATACACTCTACCGTCTCACAGATATAGTATATACACTCTACTGTCACAGATATAGCATATACAATCTACTGTCTCAGATATATAGTATATACACTCTACTGTCACAGATATAGTATATACACTCTACTGTCACAGATATAGTATATACACTCTACTGTCACAGATATATAGTATATACACTCTACTGTCTCAGATATATAGTATATACACTCTACCTTCACAGATATAGTATATATACTCTACTGTCACAGATATAGTATATACACTCTACTGTCACAGATATAGCATATACACTCTACTGTCACAGATATAGTATATACACTCTACTGTCACAGATATATAGTATATACACTCTACTGTCACAGATATAGTATATACACTCTACTGTCACAGATATAGTATATACACTCTACTGTCACATATATAGTATATACACTCTACTGTCACAGATATAGTATATACACTCTACTGTCACAGATATAGTATATACACTCTACTGTCACAGATATAGTATATACACTCTACTGTCACAGATATAGTATATACAGTCTACTGTCACAGATATAGTAGATACACTCTACTGTCACAGATATAGTATATACACTCTACTGTCACAGATATAGTATATACACTCTACTGTCTCAGATATATAGTATATACACTCTACTGTCTCAGATATATAGTATATACACTCTACTATCACAGATATAGTATATACACTCTACTGTCACAGATATAGTATATACACTCTACTATCTGAGATATATAGTATATACACTCTACTGTCACAGATATAGTATATACACTCTACTGTCACAGATATAGTATATACACTCTACTGTCTCAGATATATAGTATATACACTCTACTGACACAGATATAGTATATACACTCTACTGTCACAGATATAGTATATACACTCTACTGTCTCACAGATATAGTATATACACTCTACTGTCACAGATATATAGTATATACACTCTACTGTGACAGATATATAGTATATACACTCTACTGTGACAGATATAGTATATACACTCTACTGTCACAAATATATAGTATATACACTCTACTGTCTCACAGATATAGTATATACACTCTACTGTCACAGATATAATATATACACTCTACTGTCACAGATATATAGTATATACACTCTACTGTCACAGATATAGTATATACACTCTACTGTCACAGATATAGTATATACACTCTACTGTCACAGATATATAGTATATACACTCTACTGTCACAGATATAGTATATACACTCTACTGTCTCAGATATAGTATATACACTCTACTGTCTCAGATATAGTAGATACACTCTACTGTCACAGATACAGTATATACACTCTACTGTCACACAGATATAGTATATACACTCTACTGTCACAGATATAGTATATACATTCTACTGTCACAGATATATAGTATATACACTCTACTGTCACAGATATAGTATATACACTCTACTGTCACAGATATAGTATATACACTCTACTGTCTCACAGATATAGTATATACATTCTACTGTCACAGATATATAGTATATACACTCAATTGTCACAGATATAGTATATACACTCTACTGTCACAGATATAGTATATACACTCTACTGCCACAGATATAGTATATACACTCTACTGTCTCAGATATATAGTATATACACTCTGCTGTCACAGATATAGTATATACACTCTACTGTCTCAGATATATAGTATATACACTCTACTGTCACAGATATATAGTATATACACTCTACTGTCACAGATATAGTATATACACTCTACTGTCACAGATATATAGTATATACACTCTACTGTCACAGATATAGTATATACACTCTACTGTCACAGATATAGTATATACATTCTACTGTCACACAGATATAGTATATACACTCTACTGTCACAGATATAGTATATACACTCTACTGTCACAGATATATAGTATATACACTCTACTGTCACAGATATAGTATATACACTCTACTGTCACAGATATAGTATATACTCTCTACTGTCTCACAGATATAGTATATACACTCTACTGTCTCAGATATATAGTATATACACTCTACTGTCACAGATATAGTATATACACTCTACTGTCACAGATATAGTATATATACTCAACTGTCACAGATATAGTATATACACTCTACTGTCTCAGATATATAGTATATACACTCTACTGTCACAGATATAGTATATACACTCTACTGTCACAGATATAGTATATACACTCTACTGTCACAGATATAGTATATACACTCTACTGTCACAGATATAGTATATACACTCTACTGTCACAGATATATATTATATACACTCTACTGTCACAGATATAGTATATACACTCTACTGTCACAGATATAGTATATACACTCTACTGTCTCAGATATATAGTATATACACTCTACTGTCACATATATAGTATATACACTCTACTGTCACAGATATAGTATGTACACTCTACTGTCACAGATATAGTATATACACTCTACTGTCACAGATATAGTATATACACTCTACTGTCACAGATATATAGTATATACACTCAACTGTCTCAGATATATAGTATATACACTCTACTGTCACAGATATAGTATATATACTCTACTGTCACAGATATAGTATATACACTCTACCGTCTCACAGATATAGTATATACACTCTACTGTCACAGATATAGCATATACAATCTACTGTCTCAGATATATAGTATATACACTCTACTGTCACAGATATAGTATATACACTCTACTGTCACAGATATAGCATATACACTCTACTGTCACAGATATAGTATATACACTCTACTGTCACAGATATATAGTATATACACTCTACTGTCACAGATATAGTATATACACTCTACTGTCACAGATATAGTATATACACTCTACTGTCACATATATAGTATATACACTCTACTGTCACAGATATAGTATATACACTCTACTGTCACAGATATAGTATATACACTCTACTGTCACAGATATAGTATATACACTCTACTGTCACAGATATAGTATATACAGTCTACTGTCACAGATATAGTAGATACACTCTACTGTCACAGATATAGTATATACACTCTACTGTCACAGATATAGTATATACACTCTACTGTCACAGATATAGTATATACACTCTACTGTCTCAGATATATAGTATATACACTCTACTGTCTCAGATATATAGTATATACACTCTACTGTCACAGATATAGTATATACACTCTACTGTCACAGATATAGTATATACACTCTACTATCTGCGATATATAGTATATACACTCTACTGTCACAGATATAGTATATACACTCTACTGTCACAGATATAGTATATACACTCTACTGTCTCAGATATATAGTATATACACTCTACTGACACAGATATAGTATATACACTCTACTGTCACAGATATAGTATATACACTCTACTGTCTCACAGATATAGTATATACACTCTACTGTCACAGATATAGTATATACACTCTACTGTCTCACAGATATAGTATATACACTCTACTGTCACAGATATAGTATATACACTCTACTGTCTCAGATATAGTATATACACTCTACTGTCTCAGATATAGTATATACACTCTACTGTCACAGATATAGTATATACACTCTACTGTCACAGATATATAGTATATACACTCTACTGTCTCACAGATATAGTATATACACTCTACTGTCACAGATATAATATATACACTCTACTGTCACAGATATATAGTATATACACTCTACTGTCACAGATATAGTATATACACTCTACTGTCACAGATATATAGTATATACACTCTACTGTCACAGATATAGTATATACACTCTACTGTCTCAGATATAGTATATACACTCTACTGTCTCACAGATATAGTATATACACTCTACTGTCACAGATATAGCATATACACTCTACTGTCTCAGATATATAGTATATACACTCTACTGTCACAGATATAGTATATACACTCTACTGTCTCACAGATATAGTATATACACTCTACTGTCACAGATATAGCATATACACTCTACTGTCACAGATATAGTATATACACTCTACTGTCACAGATATATAGTATATACACTCTACTGTCACAGATATAGTATATACACTCTACTGTCACAGATATAGTATATACACTCTACTGTCACATATATAGTATATACAATCTACTGTCACAGATATAGTATATACACTCTACTGTCACAGATATAGTATATACACTCTACTGTCACAGATATAGTATATACACTCTACTGTCACAGATATAGTATATACACTCTACTGTCACAGATATAGTATATACACTCTACTGTCTCAGATATAGTATATACACTCTACTGTCACAGATATAGTATATACACTCTACTGTCACAGATATAGTATATACACTCTACTGTCACATATATAGTATATACAATCTACTGTCACAGATATAGTATATACACTCTACTGTCTCAGATATATAGTATATACACTCTACTGTCTCAGATATATAGTATATACACTCTACTGTCACAGATATAGTATATACACTCTACTGTCACAGATATAGTATATACACTCTACTATCTGAGATATATAGTATATACACTCTACTGTCACAGATATAGTATATACACTCTACTGTCACAGATATAGTATATACACTCTACTGTCTCAGATATATAGTATATACACACTACTGACACAGATATAGTATATACACTCTACTGTCACAGATATAGTATATACACTCTACTGTCTCACAGATATAGTATATACACTCTACTGTCACAGATATAGTATATACACTCTACTGTCTCACAGATATAGTATATACACTCTACTGTCACAGATATAGTATATACACTCTACTGTCTTACAGATATAGTATATACACTCTACTGTCACAGATATAGTATATACACTCTACTGTCACAGATATATAGTATATACACTCTACTGTCTCACAGATATAGTATATACACTCTACTGTCACAGATATAATATATACACTCTACTGTCACAGATATATAGTATATACACTCTACTGTCACAGATATAGTATATACACTCTACTGTCACAGATATAGTATATACACTCTACTGTCACAGATATATAGTATATACACTCTACTGTCACAGATATAGTATATACACTCTACTGTCTCAGATATAGTATATACCCTCTACTGTCTCAGATACAGTATATACACTCTACTGTCTCAGATATAGTATATACACTCTACTGTCACACAGATATAGTATATACACTCTACTGTCACAGATATAGTATATACATTCTACTGTCACAGATATATAGTATATACACTCTACTGTCACAGATATAGTATATACACTCTACTGTCACAGATATAGTATATACACTCTACTGTCACATATATAGTATATACACTCTACTGTCACAGATATAGTATATACACTCTACTGTCATAGATATAGTATATACACTCTACTGTCACAGATATAGTATATACACTCTACTGTCACAGATATAGTATATACAGTCTACTGTCACAGATATAGTAGATACACTCTACTGTCACAGATATAGTATATACACTCTACTGTCACAGATATAGTATATACACTCTACTGTCACAGATATAGTATATACACTCTACTATCTCAGATATATAGTATATACACTCTACTGTCTCAGATATAGTATATACACTCTACTGTCACACAGATATAGTATATACACTCTACTGTCACAGATATAGTATATACACTCTACTGTCTCAGATATATAGTATATACACTCTACTGTCACAGATATAGTATATACACTCTACTGTCACAGATATAGTATATACACTCTACTGTCTCACAGATATAGTATATACACTCTACTGTCACAGATATAGTATATACACTCTACTGTCACAGATATAGTATATACACTCTACTGTCACACAGATATAGTATATACACTCTACTGTCACAGATATAGTATATACACTCTACTGTCTCACAGATATAGTATATACACTCTACTGTCACAGATATAGTATATACACTCTACTGTCACAGATATAGTATATACACTCTACTGTCTGAGATATATAGTATATACACTCTACTGTCACAGATATAGTATATACACTCTACTGTCACAGATATAGTATATACACTCTACTGTCTCACAGATATAGTATATACACTCTACTGTCACAGATATAGTATATACACTCTACTGTCACAGATATAGTATATACACTCTACTGTCTCACAGATATAGTATATACACTCTACTGTCACAGATATAGTATATACACTCTACTGTCTCATAGATATAGTATATACACTCTACTGTCACAGATATATAGTATATACACTCTACTGTCACAGATATATAGTATATACACTCTACTGTGACAGATATAGTATATACACTCTACTGTCACAGATATATAGTATATACACTCTACTGTCTCACAGATATAGTATATACACTCTACTGTCACAGATATATAGTATATACACTCTACTGTCTGAGATATATAGTATATACACTCTACTGTCACAGATATAGTATATACACTCTACTGTCACAGATATAGTATATACACTCTACTGTCTCACAGATATAGTATATACACTCTACTGTCACAGATATAGTATATACACTCTACTGTCACAGATATAGTATATACACTCTACTGTCTCACAGATATAGTATATACACTCTACTGTCACAGATATAGTAGATACACTCTACTGTCACAGATATATAGTATATACACTCTACTGTCTCAGATATATAGTATATACACTCTACTGTCACAGATATATTATATACACTCTACTGTCACAGATATAGTATATACACTCTACTGTCACAGATATAGTATATACACTCTACTGTCACAGATATAGTATATACACTCTACTGTCTCATAGATATAGTATATACACTCTACTGTCACAGATATAGTATATACACTCTACTGTCTCAGATATATAGTATATACACTCCACTGTCTCAGATATATAGTATATACACTCTACTGTCACAGATATATAGTATATACACTCTACTGTCTCACAGATATAGTATATACACTCTACTGTCACAGATATATAGTATATACACTCTACTGTCTCACAGATATAGTATATACACTCTACTGTCACAGATATATAGTATATACACTCTACTGTCTCACAGATATAGTATATACACTCTACTGTCACAGATATATAGTATATACACTCTACTGTCACAGATATAGTATATACACTCTACTGTCTCAGATATATAGTATATACAGTCTACTGTCACAGATATAGTATATACACTCTACTGTCACAGATATAGTATATACACTCTACTGTCACAGATATAGTATATACACTCTACTGTCACAGATATCATCATCATCATCATCGTTTAACGTCCGTGTTCCATGCTTGCATGGGTTTGGATGGGAGTTTTCCCACTTGAGGCACTTGGAGTTTTCCCACTTGAGTGGTTGTCTTGCTCGCATAGGACTGTCTGGCGGGTTTTCTACAGTTGGATGCCCTTACTAACACCAACCACATTTACAGTGTGGGGCTGGGAGGTTTTTACCGTGTTGCCTACACGGCCACATTACAGCGTGGTCTGTCTAGCAGGTTTTCTACAGTTGGATGCCCTTCCTAACACCAACCACATTTACAGTGTGGGACTGGGACGTTTTTACCGTGTTGCCTACACGGTCACATTACAGCGTGGACTGTGTGTTTTTTTTGTCGTGAGACCTACACGATCTCATATGTTTCGGCCTGGATTTTGTGGCACCAACCTAACTTTACATTGAAAGGGGCGGTGTGGATGGGGTGGGGGTGGTGGGACGGGGGTGTATTTTGTTAGAGATGCCTACTGACTGTAGTAGGTTTTACTTTGTATTTAGGTAACGCGGGTCTTCTCTATTACTGAGTACCGCCAAAGCTCTCGGTCCAGTGACATTGTCTTGGAGAGGTGTAAGTGTGTGAGGTCGGAATTTATCAGCTCGTCCCTTCTGGGTCTGCCTATTCCGTGGCTACCGTCTATCTTTATTGCCCTGCACTTTGTTATACAGCTGTCGTCTTTCATGCGCATCACGTGACCATACCAACGTAGCCTTCTCTCGAGTAAACAACATCTGATCCCTCTTATTTCTAATTTTTTAGATATATAGTTAGTAAATTAAATCACCACCAACTACTGTCTCTAAGCAACCTACACCTCTTCTAATTAAATCACCAGCAACTACTGTCTCTGAGCAACCTCTACTTCTGTAAATTAAATCACCAGCAACTACTGCCTCTGAGCAACCTCTACTTCTGTAAATTAAATCAGCAGCAACTAGTCTCTGAGGAGCCTCTACTTCTGTCAATTAAATCACCAGCAACTACTGTCTCTAAGCAACCTCTAACTCTACTAATTAAATCACCAGCAACTACTGTCTCTGAGCAACCTCTACTTCTGTGAATTAAATCACCAGCAACTACTGTCTTTAAGCAGCCTCCACGTTTTCAAATTAAATCACCAGCATCTACTGTCTCTAAGCAACCTCCACGTCTACTAATTAAATCAGCAACAACTACTGTCACTGAGCAATCCCTACTTCTGTAAATTAAATCACCAGCAACTACTGTCTCTGAGCAATCCCTACTTCTGTAAATTAAATCACCAGCAACTACTGTCTCTGAGCAACCTCTACTTCTGTAAATTAAATCACCAGCAACTACTGTCTCTAAGCAATCTCCACCTCTTCTAATTAAATCACCAGCAACTACTGTCTCTAAGCAATCCCCACCTCTACTAATTAAATCAATGTATCCATGCCGAGGGAAGCAAGGCGTTCAGAGTATGGTAGATGCCTGATGGAGGGGTAACTGCCTCCTGTTCTTCACTAATAACCAAGTGGGTGATCAGTTGGAATTCATCAATATCTAGTGCCATCGGGGAATAAATCAATATCTGGTGCCATTGAGGAATCAATCAATATCTGGTGCCATTGAGTTGAAGAAAACATTTTAGGTGGTTATTTAAAGATATGTTTCTTTTATTTGCCACCAGGGCATCAAAAGCGGGACAAGTACAATGGGGGGAGTTTACAAAACAAGGCGTCCTCAATAAGGAGGAGGCAATAACAATATATAAAAATAAAATAAAATATAACAAAAAATAAAATTCATAACAAAGTCCCCAATAGCCTTGGGGGGTCGCACACACCCCCGAAAAAAAGTGTGCAACCCTTTTCCTCAGGAGCACAGAGAAGGGGTGCCCCCTTGGTCTTTCATCTGGTTATTTAAAGATAGAGATCCATTTAGATTTAGAACTCCTTACACCGTTGATGAAGGGTAATAAGGGAATGATAGACACAATATCTCTTAAACTGCTGGGACAAAACATGATATTTCTTGAGTCATAGGCACATAAGAATCAGGTCTAAAATCTTAGTAATTAAGAAAAATATATTATTTAAAAAGAGTTCTTTATTCCATGGCCTAATAATGCTTGCTCTTTCCCTCCTTTTCTTCTCATTTATGCTATTTATAGTTCTTCCCTTTACTTTCCCATGCAGCCATATCTGCCCTTCTTTACCCTTTCTTTTCCTTATATAATTAATTATGAAAAGTTAATGGATATTTTTTGTTAAGTTATTTTCCAAACACCATCTTCATTTTTTATGGACATTTTGAAATAAACGGAACAATTTCCGACAGCTTAAAAAAATTTCTTTGAATTATTTTAAAACTTTTTATTATCAAATTTCAATTCAATTTAAAATTAATTCCAAGAATTTACAATTGTTGTTGCAGGACTAAAGACAAGAACCACCCAACCGTAAAACCTGATGGATTTGCCAAAGATTTAGCAGAAGCTGTTGATCTTATATTATCACACAATTGATTCAACCCTCTCATCACCATATTTCTAATGACATACACTGTCTATGTTGTTTAACCCTTCCATTACCATATTTCTAATGAAAGACACTGTCTATGTTGTTTAACCCTTCCATTACCATATTTCTAATGTAAGACACTGTCTATGTTGTTTAACCCTTCCATTACCATATTTCTAATGTAAGACACTGTCTATGTTGTTTAACCCTTCCATTACCATATTTCTAATGAAAGACACTGTCTATGTTGCTTAACTCTTCCATTACCATATTTCTAATGAAAGACACTGTCTATGTTGTTTAACCCTTCCATTACCATATTTCTAATGTAAGACACTGTCTATGTTGTTTAACCCTTCCATTACCATATTTCTAATGAAAGACACTGTCTATGTTGTTTAACCCTTCCATTACCATATTTCTAATGAAAGACACTGTCTATGTTGTTTAACCCTTTCATTACCATATTTCCAATGAAAGACACTGTCTAAGTTATTTAATTCATTTTGAAAATAATAAAAAATTGGTGTTTGAAACATAACAAAGGTTCTTACATAAAATTATGATGGAAGGTTTTTAGATAAATATAAACACTTGAAAAGGTTTTGTATTGTAGAAGCAAGGTTGGTTCCAGATGGTTTGGTATGAAAAGGGTTAACATGCTGCTATTAACACGAACACTCTAAATGTTATCTACAGAAAATCTCTTTACTGACTCCACAACAACCACTACATTTTATTGTAAATTTATTTCAATATTTAACAATCTTTAACTGAATAAAATTATTTATTTTTATTGAAGAGACTTGATTATTTTTGCTAAAACAACTCCTAACATGACTCTCGCTCCTGCTGAAGGACAACAGAAGTGTTTGATAACTTCTACCTTGGTGAACTAATTAGTAGAGGTGGAGGTTGCTTAGAGACAGTAGTTGCTGGTGATTTAATTAGTAAAGGTGGAGGTTGCTTAGAGACAGTAGTTACTGGTGATTTAATTAGTAAAGGTGGGGATTACTTAGAGATAGTGGTTGCTGGTGATGTAATTAGTAGAGGTGGAGGCTGCTTAGAGACAGTAGTTGCTGGTGATTTAATTAGTAGAGGTGGAGGTTCCTTAGAGACAGTAGTTGCTGGTGATTTAATTTACAGAAATAGAGGCTCCTCAGAGACAGTAGTTGCTGGTGATTTAATTTACAGAAGTAGAGATTGCTCAGAGACAGTAGTTGCTGGTGATTTAATTTACAGAAGTAGAGGTTGCTCAGTGACAGTAGTTGCTGATGATTTAATTTACAGAAGTAGAGGTTGCTCAGAGACAGTAGTTGCTGGTGATTTAATTAGAAGAGGTGGAGGTTGCTTAGAGACAGTAGTTGCTGGTGATTTAATTAGAAGATATGGAGGTTGCTTAGAGACAGTAGTTGCTGGTGATTTAATTTACAGAAGTAAAGGTTGGTCAAAGACAGTAGTTGCTGGTGATTTAGTTAGAAGAGGTGTAGGTTGCTTAGAGACAGTAGTTGCTGCTGATTTAATTTACAGAAGTAGAGGTTGCTCAGAGACAGTAGTTGCTGGTGATTTAATTAGTAGAGGTGGAGGTTGCTCAGCGACAGTAGTTGCTGGTGATTTTAATTAGTAGAGGTGGAGGTTGCTTAGAGACAGTAGTTGCTGGTGATTTAATTTACAGAAGTAGAGGTTCCTCAGAGACAGTAGTTGCTGGTGATTTAATTTACAGAAGTAGAGGTTCCTCAGAGACAGTAGTTGCTGGTGATTTAATTAGTAGAGGTGGAGGTTGCTCAGAGACAGTAGTTGCTGGTGATTTTAATTAGTAGAGGTGGAGGTTGCTTAGAGAGAGTAGTTGCTGGTGATTTAATTAATAAAGGTAGGGGTTGCTAAGAGACAGTGGTTGCTGGTGATTTATTTAGAAAAGGTGGAGGTTGCTTAGAGACGGTAGTTGCTGGTGATTTAATTAGTAGAGGTGGAGGTTGCTTAGAGACAGTAGTTGCTGGTAATTTAATTTACAGAAATAAAGGCTCCTCAGAGACAGTAGTTGCTGGTGATTTAATTTACAGAAATAGAGGGTCCTCAGAGACAGTAGTTGCTGGTGAGTTAATTTACAGAAGTAGAGGTTCCTCAGAGACAGTAGTTTCTAGTGATTTAATTTACAGAAGTAGAGGTTGCTTAGAGACAGTAGTTGCTGGTGATTTAATTTACAGAAGTAGAGGCTCCTCAGAGACTAGTTGCTGGTGATTTAATTTACAGAAGTAGAGGTTGCTTAGAGACAGTAGTTGCTGGTGATTTAATTTACAGAAGTATAGGTTGCTCAGAGACAGTAGTTGCTGGTGATTTAATTTACAGAAGTAGAGGTTGCTCAGAGACAGTAGTTGCTGGTGATTTAATTAGTAGAGATGGAGGCTGCTCAGAGACAGTAGTTGCTGGTGATTTTAATTAGTAGAGGTGGAGGTTGCTTAGAGACAGTAGTTGCTGGTGATTTAATTAGTAAAGGTGGGGGTTGCTTAGAGACAGTAGTTGCTGGTGATGTAATTAGTAGAGGTGGAGGTTGCTTACAGACAGTAGTTGCTGGTGATTTAATTTACAGAAATAAAGGCTCCCCAGAGACAGTAGTTGCTGGTGATTTAATTTACAGAAATAGTGGCTCCTCAGAGACAGTAGTTGCTGGTGATTTAATTTACAGAAGTAGAGTTTGCTCAGAGACAGTAGTTGCTGGTAATTTAATTTACAGAAGTAGAGGTTGGTCAAAGACAGTAGTTGCTGGTGATTTAATTAGAAGAGGTGTAGGTTGCTTAGAGACAGTTGTTGCGGGTGATTTACTTTACAGAAGTAGAGGTTGCTCAGAGACAGTAGTTGCTGGTGATTTAATTAGTAGAGTAGGAGGTTGCTCAGAGACAGTAGTTGATGGTGATTTAATTTACAGAAGTAGAGGTTGCTCAGAGACAGTAGTTGCTGGTGATTTAATTAGTAGAGTTGGAGGTTGCTTAGAGACAGTAGTTGCTGGTGATTTAATTTACAGAAGTAGAGGCTCCTCAGAGACTAGTTGCTGGTGATATAATTTACAGAAGTAGAGGTTGCTCAGAGGCAGTAGTTGCTGGTGATTTAATTTACAGAAGTAGAGGTTGGTTAGAGACAGTAGTTGCTGGTGATTTAATTTACAGAAGTATAGGTTGCTCAGAGACAGTAGTTGCTGGTAATTTTAATTTACAGAAGTAGAGGTTGCTCAAAGACAGTAGTTGCTGGTGATTTCGTTAGAAGAGGTGTAGTTTGCTTAGAGACAGTAGTTGCTGGTGATTTAATTTACAGAAGTAGAGGTTGCTCAGAGACGGTAGTTGCTGGTGATTTAATTAGTAGAGGTGGAGGTTGCTCAAAGACAGTAGTTGCTGGTGATTTAATTTAAAGAAGTAGAGGCTCCTCAGAGACAGTAGTTGCTGGTGATTTAATTAGAAGAGGTGGAGGTTGCTCAGAGACAGTAGTTACTGGTGATTTAATTAGAAGAGGTGGAGATTGCACAGAGACAGTAGATGCTGGTGATTGAATTAGTAAAGTTGGGGGTTGCTTAGAGACAGTAGTTGCTGGTGATTTAATTTACAGAAACAGAGGTTGCTCAGAGACAGTAGTTGCTGTTGATTTAATTAGTAGAGGTGGATGTTGCTTAGAGACAGTAGTTGATGGTGATTTAATTTACAGAAATAGAGGCTCCTCAGAGACAGTAGTTGCTGGTGATTTAATTTACAGAAGTAGATGTTGCTCAGAGACAGTAGTTGCTGGTGATTTAATTTACAGAAGTAGAGGCTCCTCAGAGACAGTAGTTGCTGGTGATTTAATTTACAGAAGTAGAGGTTGCTCAGAGACAGTAGTTGATGCTGATTTAATTAGAAGAGGTGGAGGTTGCTTAGAGACAGTAGTTGCTGGTGATTTAATTTGAAGACGTGGAGGTTGCTTAGAGACAGTAGTTGCTGGTGATTTAATTTACAGAAGTAGAGGCTCCTCACAGACTAGTTGCTGGTGATTTAATTTACAGAAGTAGAGGTTGGTCAGAGGTAGTAGTTGCTGGTGATTTAATTCATAGAGGTAGAGGGTGCTCTGAGACAGTTGTTGCTGGTGATTTAATTTACAGAAGTAGAGGTTCCTCAGAGACAGTAGTTGCTGGTGATTTAATTAGTAGAGGTGGAGGTTGCTCAGAGACAGTAGTTGCTGGTGATTTTAATTAGTAGAGGTGGAGGTTGCTTAGAGACAGTAGTTGCTGGTGATTTAGTTAGTAAAGGTGGGGGTTGCTTAGAGACAGTAGTTGCTGGTGATTTAATTAGTAGAGGTGGAGGTTGCTTAGAGACAGTAGTTGCTGGTGATTTAATTTACAGAAATAAAGGCTCCTCAGAGACTAGTTGCTGGTGATTTAATTTACAGAAATAGTGGCTCCTCAGAGACAGTAGTTGCTGGTGATTTAATTTACAGAAGTAGAGGTTGCTCAGAGACAGTAGTTGCTGGTGATTTAATTAGAAGAGGTGGAGGTTGCTTAGAGACAGTAGTTGCGGGTGATTTAATTTACAGAAGTAGAGGTTGCTCAGAGACAGTAGTTGCTGGTGATTTAATTAGTAGAGTTGGAGGTTGCTTAGAGACAGTAGTTGCGGGTGATTTAATTTACAGAAGTAGAGGTTGCTCAGAGACAGTAGTTGCTGGTTACTTAATTAGTAGAGGTGGAGGTTGCTCAGAGACTGTAGTTGTTGGTGATTTAATTTACAGAAGTATATGTTGCTCAGAGACAGTAGTTGCTAGTGATTTAATTTACAGAAGTAGAGGTTGGTCAGAGACAGTAATTGCTGGTGATTTAATTATGAGAGGTGGATGCTGCTTAGAGGCAGTAGTTGCTGGTGATTTAATTTACAGAAGTAGAGGTTGCTCAGAGACAGTAGTTGCTGGTGATTTAATTAGTAGAGTTGGAGGTTGCTTAGAGACAGTAGTTACTGGTGACTTAATTATAAGAGGTGGAGGTTTCTTAGAGACAGTAGTTGCTGGTGATTTAATTTACAGAAGTAGAGGTTGCTCAGAGACAGTAGTTGATGCCGATTTAATTAGAAGAGGTGGAGGTTGCTTAGAGACAGTAGTTGCTGGTGATTTAATTTGAAGACGTGGAGGTTGCTTAGAGACAGTAGTTGCTGGTGATTTAATTTACAGAAGTAGAAGGCTCCTCACAGACTAGTTGCTGGTGATTTAATTTACAGAAGTAGAGGTTGCTCAGAGGCAGTAGTTGCTGGTGATTTAATTTATAGAAGTAGAGGTTGCTCAGAGACAGTAGTTGCTGGTAATTTGATTTACGGAAGTAGAGGTTACTCAGAGACAGTAGTTGCTGGTGATTTAATTAGTAGAGGTGGAGGTTGCTCAGAGACAGTAGTTGCTGGTGATTTTAATTAGTAGAGGTGGAGGTTGCTTAGAGACAATAGTTGCTGGTGATTTAATTAGTAAAGGTGGGGTTGCTTAGAGACAGTAGTTGCTGGTGATTTAATTAGTAGAGGTGGAGTTTGCTTAGAGACTAGGTTGTTTTTGATTTAATTAGTAAAGGTGGGGGTTACTTAGAGACAGTAGTTGCTGGTGATTTAATTTACAGACGTAGAGGCTCCTCAGAGACTAGTTGCTGGTGATTTAATTTACAGAAGTAGAGGTTGCTCAGAGGCAGTAGTTGCTGGTGATTTAATTTACAGGAGTATAGGTTGCTCAGAGACAGTAGTTGCTGGTAATTTTAATTTACAGAAGTAGAGGTTGCTCAAAGACAGTAGTTGCTGGTGATTTCGTTAGAAGAGGTGTAGTTTGCTTAGAGACAGTAGTTGCTGGTGATTTAATTTACAGAAGTAGAGGTTGCTCAGAGACGGTAGTTGCTGGTGATTTAATTAGTAGAGGTGGAGGTTGCTCAGAGACAGTAGTTGCTGGTGATTTAATTAGAAGAGGTGGAGGTTGCTCAGAGACAGTAGTTACTGGTGATTTAATTAGAAGAGGTGGAGATTGCACAGAGACAGTAGATGCTGGTGATTTAATTAGTAAAGTTGGGGGTTGCTTAGAGACAGTAGTTGCTGGTGATTTAATTTACAGAAATAGAAGTTGCTCAGAGACTGTAGTTGCTGGTGATTTAATTAGTAGAGGTGGATGTTGCTTAGAGACAGTAGTTGCTGGTGATTTAATTTACAGAAATAGAGGCTCCTCACAGACAGTAGTTGCTGGTGATTTAATTTACAGATGTAGAGGTTGCTCAGAGACAGTAGTTGATGCTGATTTAATTAGCAGAGGTGGAGGTTGCTTAGAGACAGTAGTTGCTGGTGATTTAATTTGAAAACGTGGAGGTTGCTTAGAGACAGTAGTTGCTGGTGATTTAATTTACAGAAGTAGAGGCTCCTCACAGACTAGTTGCTGGTGATTTAATTTACAGAAGTAGAGGTTGCTCAGAGGTAGTAGTTGCTGGTGATTTAATTCATAGAAGTAGAGGTTGCTCTGAGACAGTTGTTGCTGGTGATTTAATTTACAGAAGTAGAGGTTCCTCAGAGACAGTAGTTGCTGGTGATTTAATTAGTAGAGGTGGAGGTTGCTTAGAGACAGTAGTTGCTGGTGATTTAGTTAGTAAAGGTGGGGGTTGCTTAGAGAGAGTAGTTGCTGGTGATTTAATTAGTAGAGGTGGAGGTTGCTTAGAGACAGTAGTTGCTGGTGATTTAATTTACAGAAATAAAGGCTCCTCAGAGACAGTAGTTGCTGGTGATTTAATTTACAGAAATAGTGGCTCCTCAGAGACAGTAGTTGCTGGTGATTTAATTTACAGAAGTAGAGGTTGCTCAGAGACAGTAGTTGCTGGTGATTTAATTAGAAGAGGTGGAGGTTGCTTAGAGACAGTAGTTGCGGGTGATTTAATTTACAGAAGTAGAGGTTGCTCAGAGACAGTAGTTGCTGGTGATTTAATTAGTAGAGTTGGAGGTTGCTTAGAGACAGTAGTTGCGGGTGATTTAATTTACAGAAGTAGAGGTTGCTCAGAGACAGTAGTTGCTGGTTACTTAATTAGTAGAGGTGGAGGTTGCTCAGAGACAGTAGTTGTTGGTGATTTAATTTACAGAAGTATAGGTTGCTCAGAGACAGTAGTTGCTAGTGATTTAATTTACAGAAGTAGAGGTTGGTCAGAGACAGTAATTGCTGGTGATTTAATTATAAGAGGTGGATGTTGCTTAGAGACAGTAGTTGCTGGTGATTTAAATTGAAGTAGTGGAGGCTGCTTAGAGGCAGTAGTTGCTGGTGATTTAATTTACAGAAGTAGAGGTTGCTCAGAGACAGTAGTTGCTGGTGATTTAATTAGTAGAGTTGGAGGTTGCTTAGAGACAGTAGTTACTGGTGACTCAATTATAAGAGGTGGAGGTTTCTTAGAGACAGTAGTTGCTGGTGATTTAATTTACAGAAGGATAGGTTGCTTAGAGACAGTAGTTGCCGGTGATTTAAATTACAGATGTAGAGGCTCCTCAGAGAGGGTCGTTGCTGGTGATTTAATTTACAGAAGTAGAGGTTGCTCAGAGACAGTAGTTGATGCAGATTTAATTAGAAGAGGTGGAGGTTGCTTAGAGACTGTAGTTGCTGGTGATTTAATTTGAAGACGTGGAGGTTGCTTAGAGACAGTAGTTGCTGCTGATTTAATTTACAGAAGTAGAAGGCACCTCACAGACTAGTTGCTGGTGATTTAATTTACAGAAGCAGAGGTTGCTCAGAGGCAGTAGTTGCTGGTAATTTAATTTATAGAAGTAGAGGTTGCTCAGAGACAGTAGTTGCTGGTAATTTGATTTACGGAAGTAGAGGTTCCTCAGAGACAGTAGTTGCTGGTGATTTAATTAGTAAAGGGGGGGGGGGTTGCTTAGAGACAGTAGTTGCTGGTGATTTAATTAGTAGAGGTGGAGGTTGCTTAGAGACAGTAGTTGCTGGTGATTTAATTTACAGAAATACAGACTCCTCAGAGACAGTAGTTGCTGGTGATTTAATTTACAGAAATAGTGGCTCCTCAGAGACAGTAGTTGCTGGTCATTTAATTTACAGAAGTAGAGTTTGGTCAGAGACAGTAGTTGCTTGTAATTTAATTTACAGAAGTAGAGGTTGGTCAAAGACAGTAGTTGCTGGTGATTTAATTAGAAATGGTGTAGGTTGCTTATAGACAGTAGTTGCAGGTGATTTAATTTACAGAAGTAGAGGTTGCTGAGAGACAGTAGTTGCTGGTGATTTAATTAGTAGGGGTGGAGGTTGCTCAGAGACAGTAGTTGCTGGTGATTCAATTTACAGAAGTAGACTTTGCTCAGAGACAGTAGTTGCTGGTGATTTAATTAGTAGAGTTGGAGGTTGCTTAGAGACAGTAGTTGCTGGTGATTTAATTTACAGAAGTAGAGGCTCCTCAGAGACTAGTTGCTGGTGATTTAATTTACAGAAGTAGAGGTTGCTCAGAGGCAGTAGTTGCTGGTGATTTAATTTACAGAAGTAGAGGTTGCTTAGAGACAGTAGTTGCTGGTGATTTAATTTACAGAAGTATAGGTTGCTCAGAGACAGTAGTTGCTGGTAATTTAATTTACAGAAGTAGAGGTTGCTCAAAGACAGTAGTTGCTGGTGATTTCGTTAGAAGAGGTGTAGCTTGCTTAGAGACAGTAGTTGCTGGTGATTTAATTTACAGAAGTAGAGGTTGCTCAGAGACGGTAGTTGCTGGTGATTTAATTAGTAGTGGTGGAGGTTGCTCAGAGACAGTAGTTGCTGGTGATTTAATTTAAAAAAGTAGAGGCTCCTCAGAGACAGTAGTCGCTGGTGATTTAATTAGAAGAGGTGGAGGTTGCTCAGAGATAGTAGTTACTGGTGATTTAATTAGAAGAGGTGGAGATTGCATAGAGACAGTAGATGCTGGTGATTTAATTAGTAAAGTTGGTGGTTGCTTAGAGACAGTAGTTGCTGGTGATTTAATTAGTAAAGGAGGGGGCATGCTTAGAGACAGTGGTTGCTGGTGATTTAATTAGTAAAGGTGGAGGTTGCTTAGAGACAGTAGTTGCTGGTGATTTAATTTACAGAAATAGAGGTTGCTCAGAGACAGTAGTTGCTGGTGATTTAATTAGTAGAGGTGGATGTTGCTTAGAGACAGTAGTTGATGGTGATTTAATTTACAGAAATAGAGGCTCCTCAGAGACAGTAGTTGCTGGTGATTTAATTTACAGAAGTAGAGGTTGCTCAGAGACAGTAGTTGCTGGTTACTTAATTAGTAGAGGTGGAGGTTGCTCAGAGACAGTCGTTGTTGGTGATTTAATTTACAGAAGTATAGGTTGCTCAGAGACAGTAGTTGCTAGTGATTTAATTTACAGAAGTAGAGGTTGGTCAGAGACAGTAATTGCTGGTGATTTAATTATAAGAGGTGGATGTTGCTTAGAGACAGTAGTTGCTGGTTATTTAAATTGAAGTAGTGGAGGCTGCTTAGAGGCAGTAGTTGCTGGTGATTTAATTTACAGAAGTAGAGGTTGCTCAGAGACAGTAGTTGCTGGTGATTTAATTAGTAGAGTTGGAGGTTGCTTAGAGACAGTAGTTACTGGTGACTTAATTTACAGAAGTAGAGGTTGCTCAGAGAAAGTAGTTGCTGGTGATTTAATTAGTAGAGGTGGAGGTTGCTTAAAGACAGTAGTTGCTGGTGATTTAATTTACAGAAATAGAGGCTCCTCAGAGACAGTAGTTGCTTGTGATTTAATTTACAGAAGTAGATGTTGCTCAGAGACAGTAGTTGCTGGTGATATAATTCACAGAAGTAGAGGTTGCTCAGAGACAGTAGTTTCTGGTGATTTAATTTACAGAAGGATAGGTTGCTTAGAGACAGTAGTTGCCGGGGATTTAAATTACAGAAGTAGAGGCTCCCCAGAGACGGTAGTTGCTGGTGATTTAATTTACAGGAGTAGAGGTTGCTCAGAGACAGTAGTTGATGCTGATTTAATTAGAAGAGGTGGAGGTTGCTTAGAGACAGTAGTTGCTGGTGATTTAATTTACAGTAGTAGAAGGCTCCTCACAGACTAGTTGCTGGTGATTTCATTTACAGAAGTAGAGGTTGCTCAGAGACAGTAGTTGCTGGTGATTTAATTTACAGAAGTAGAGGTTCCTCAGAGATAGTAGTTGCTGGTGATTTAATTAGTAGAGGTGGAGGCTGCTCAGAGACAGTAGTTGCTGGTGATTTTAATTAGTAGAGGTGGAGGTTGCTTAGAGACAGTAGTTGCTGGTGATTTAATTAGTAGAGGTGGAGGTTGCTTAGAGACAGTAGTTGTTGGTGATTTAATTTACAGAAATAAAGGCTCCTCAGAGACAGTAGTTGCTGGTGATTTAATTTACAGAAATAGTGGCTCCTCAGAGACAGTAGTTGCTGGTGATTTAATTTACAGAAGTAGAGGTTGGTCAAAGACAGTAGTTGCTGGTGATTTAATTAGAATGGTGTAGGTTGCTTATAGACAGTATTTGCAGGTGATTTAATTTACAGAAGTAGAGGTTGCTGAGAGACAGTAGTTGCTGGTGATTTAATTAGTAGAGGTGGAGGTTGCTCAGAGACAGTAGTTGCTGGTGATTTAATTAGTAAAGGTGGGGGTTGCTTAGAGACAGTAGTTGCTGGTGATTTAATTAGTAGAGGTGGAGGTTGCTTAGAGACAGTAGTTGCTGGTGATTTAATTTACAGAAATACAGACTCCTCAGAGACAGTAGTTGCTGGTGATTTAATTTACAGAAATAGTGGCTCCTCAGAGACAGTAGTTGCTGGTCATTTAATTTACAGAAGTAGAGTTTGGTCAGAGACAGTAGTTGCTTGTAATTTAATTTACAGAAGTAGAGGTTGGTCAAAGACAGTAGTTGCTGGTGATTTAATTAGAAATGGTGTAGGTTGCTTATAGACAGTAGTTGCAGGTGATTTAATTTACAGAAGTAGAGGTTGCTGAGAGACAGTAGTTGCTGGTGATTTAATTAGTAGGGGTTGAGGTTGCTCAGAGACAGTAGTTGCTGGTGATTCAATTTACAGAAGTAGACGTTGCTCAGAGACAGTAGTTGCTGGTGATTTAATTAGTAGAGTTGGAGGTTGCTTAGAGACAGTAGTTGCTGGTGATTTAATTTACAGAAGTAGAGGCTCCTCAGAGACTAGTTGCTGGTGATTTAATTTACAGAAGTAGAGGTTGCTCAGAGGCAGTAGTTGCTGGTGATTTAATTTACAGAAGTAGAGGTTGCTTAGAGACAGTAGTTGCTGGTGATTTAATTTACAGAAGTATAGGTTGCTCAGAGACAGTAGTTGCTGGTAATTTAATTTACAGAAGTAGAGGTTGCTCAAAGACAGTAGTTGCTGGTGATTTCGTTAGAAGAGGTGTAGCTTGCTTAGAGACAGTAGTTGCTGGTGATTTAATTTACAGAAGTAGAGGTTGCTCAGAGACGGTAGTTGCTGGTGATTTAATTAGTAGTGGTGGAGGTTGCTCAGAGACAGTAGTTGCTGGTGATTTAATTTAAAAAAGTAGAGGCTCCTCAGAGACAGTAGTCGCTGGTGATTTAATTAGAAGAGGTGGAGGTTGCTCAGAGATAGTAGTTACTGGTGATTTAATTAGAAGAGGTGGAGATTGCATAGAGACAGTAGATGCTGGTGATTTAATTAGTAAAGTTGGTGGTTGCTTAGAGACAGTAGTTGCTGGTGATTTAATTAGTAAAGGAGGGGGCATGCTTAGAGACAGTGGTTGCTGGTGATTTAATTAGTAAAGGTGGAGGTTGCTTAGAGACAGTAGTTGCTGGTGATTTAATTTACAGAAATAGAGGTTGCTCAGAGACAGTAGTTGCTGGTGATTTAATTAGTAGAGGTGGATGTTGCTTAGAGACAGTAGTTGATGGTGATTTAATTTACAGAAATAGAGGCTCCTCAGAGACAGTAGTTGCTGGTGATTTAATTTACAGAAGTAGAGGTTGCTCAGAGACAGTAGTTGCTGGTTACTTAATTAGTAGAGGTGGAGGTTGCTCAGAGACAGTCGTTGTTGGTGATTTAATTTACAGAAGTATAGGTTGCTCAGAGACAGTAGTTGCTAGTGATTTAATTTACAGAAGTAGAGGTTGGTCAGAGACAGTAATTGCTGGTGATTTAATTATAAGAGGTGGATGTTGCTTAGAGACAGTAGTTGCTGGTTATTTAAATTGAAGTAGTGGAGGCTGCTTAGAGGCAGTAGTTGCTGGTGATTTAATTTACAGAAGTAGAGGTTGCTCAGAGACAGTAGTTGCTGGTGATTTAATTAGTAGAGTTGGAGGTTGCTTAGAGACAGTAGTTACTGGTGACTTAATTATAAGAGGTGGAGGTTTCATAGAGACAGTAGTTGCTGGTGATTTAATTTACAGAAGGATAGGTTGCTTAGAGACAGTAGTTGCCGGTGATTTAAATTACAGAAGTAGAGGCTCCTCAGAGAGGGTAGTTGCTGGTGATTTAATTTACAGAAGTAGAGGTTGCTCAGAGACAGTAGTTGATGCAGATTTAATTAGAAGAGGTGGAGGTTGCTTAGAGACAGTAGTTGCTGGTGATTTAATTTGAAGACGTGGAGGTTGCTTAGAGACAGTAGTTGCTGCTGATTTAATTTACAGAAGTAGAAGGCACCTCACGGACTAGTTGCTGGTGATTTAATTTACAGAAGTAGAGGTTGCTCAGAGGCAGTAGTTGCTGGTGATTTAATTTATAGAAGTAGAGGTTGCTCAGAGACAGTAGTTGCTGGTAATTTGATTTACGGAAGTAGAGGTTCCTCAGAGACAGTAGTTGCTGGTGATTTAATTAGTAGAGGTGGAGGTTGCTCAGAGACAGTAGTTGCTGGTGATTTTAATTAGTAGAGGTGGAGGTTGCTTAGAGACAATAGTTGCTGGTGATTTAATTAGTAAAGTTGGGGGTTTCTTAGAGACAGTAGTTGCTGGTGATTTAATTTACAGAAATAAAGGCTCCTCAGAGACAGTAGTTGCTGGTGATTTAATTTACAGAAATAGTGGCTCCTCAGAGACAGTAGTTGCTGGTGATTTAATTTACAGAAGTAGAGTTTGGTCAGAGACAGTAGTTGCTTGTAATTTAATTTACAGAAGTAGAGGTTGGTCAAAGACAGTAGTTGCTGGTGATTTAATTAGAAATGGTGTAGGTTGCTCAGAGACAGTAGTTGCTGGTGATTCAATTTACAGAAGTAGACGTTGCTCAGAGACAGTAGTTGCTGGTGATTTAATTAGTAGAGTTGGAGGTTGCTTAGAGACAGTAGTTGCTGGTGATTTAATTTACAGAAGTAGAGGCTCCTCAGAGACTAGTTGTTGGTGATTTAATTTACAGAAGTAGAGGTTGCTCAGAGGCAGTAGTTGCTGGTGATTTAATTTACAGAAGTAGAGGTTGCTTAGAGACATTAGTTGCTGGTGATTTAATTTACAGAAGTATAGGTTGCTCAGAGACAGTAGTTGCTGGTAATTTAATTTACAGAAGTAGAGGTTGCTCAAAGACAGTAGTTGCTGGTGATTTCGTTAGAAGAGGTGTAGCTTGCTTAGAGACAGTAGTTGCTGGTGATTTAATTTACAGAAGTAGAGGTTGCTCAGAGACTGTAGTTGCTGGTGATTTAATTAGTAGTGGTGGAGGTTGCTCAGAGACAGTAGTTGCTGGTGATTTAATTTAAAAAAGTAGAGGCTCCTCAGAGACAGTAGTCGCTGGTGATTTAATTAGAAGAGGTGGAGGTTGCTCAGAGATAGTAGTTACTGGTGATTTAATTAGAAGAGGTGGAGATTGCATAGAGACAGTAGATGCTGGTGATTTAATTAGTAAAGTTGGTGGTTGCTTAGAGACAGTAGTTGCTGGTGATTTAATTAGTAAAGGAGGGGGCTTGCTTAGAGACAGTGGTTGCTGGTGATTTAATTAGTAAAGGTGGAGGTTGCTTAGAGACAGTAGTTGCTGGTGATTTAATTTACAGAAATAGAGGTTGCTCAGAGACAGTAGTTGCTGGTGATTTAATTAGTAGAGGTGGAGGTTGCTTAGAGACAGTAGTTGCTGGTGATTTAATTTACAGAAATAGAGGGTCCTCAGAGACAGTAGTTGCTGGTGATTTATACAGAAGTAGAGGTTGCTCAGAGACAGTAGTTCCTGGTGATTTAATTTACAGAAGGATAGGTTGCTTAGAGACAGTAGTTGCCGGTGATTTAATTTACAGAAGTAGAGGCTCCTCAGAGACAGTAGTTGCTGGTGATTTAATTTACAGAAGGAGAGGTTGCTCAGAGACAGTAGTTGATGCTGATTTAATTAGAAGAGGTGGAGGTGTCTTAGAGACAGTAGTTGCTGGTGATTTAATTTGAAGACGTGGAGGTTGCTTAGAGACAGTAGTTGCTGGTGATTTAATTAGTAGAGTTGGATGTTGCTTAGAGACAGTAGTTGCTGGTGATTTAATTTACAGAACTAGAGGTTGCTTAAAGGCAGTAGTTGCTGGTGATTTAATTTACAGAATTAGAGGTTGCTTAAAGGCAGTAGTTGCTGGTGATTTAATTTACAGAAGTAGAGGTTGCTTAGAGACAGTAGTTGCTGGTGATTTAATTTACAGAAGTATAGGTTGCTCAAAGACAGTAGTTGCTGGTGATTTCGTTAGAAGAGGTGTAGTTTGCTTAGAGACAGTAGTTGCTGGTGATTTAATTTACAGAAGTAGAGGTTGCTCAGAGACGGTAGTTGCTGGTGATTTAATTAGTAGAGGTGGAGGTTGCTCAGAGACAGTAGTTGCTGGTGATTTAATTTAAAGAAGTAGAGGCTCCTCGGAGACAGTAGTTGCTGGTGATTTAATTAGAAGAGGTGGAGCTTGCTTAGAGACAGTAGTTACTGGTGATTTAATTAGTAAAGTTGGGGGTTGCTTAGAGACAGTAGTTGCTGGTGATTTAATTTACAGAAGTAGAGGTTGCTCAGAGAAAGTAGTTGCTGGTGATTTAATTAGTAGAGGTGGAGGTTGCTTAAAGACAGTAGTTGCTGGTGATTTAATTTACAGAAATAGAGGCTCCTCAGAGACAGTAGTTGCTTGTGATTTAATTTACAGAAGTAGATGTTGCTCAGAGACAGTAGTTGCTGGTGATATAATTCACAGAAGTAGAGGTTGCTCAGAGACAGTAGTTTCTGGTGATTTAATTTACAGAAGGATAGGTTGCTTAGAGACAGTAGTTGCCGGTGATTTAAATTACAGAAGTAGAGGCTCCTCAGAGACGGTAGTTGCTGGTGATTTAATTTACAGGAGTAGAGGTTGCTCAGAGACAGTAGTTGATGCTGATTTAATTAGAAGAGGTGGAGGTTGCTTAGAGACAGTAGTTGCTGGTGATTTAATTTACAGTAGTAGAAGGCTCCTCACAGACTAGTTGCTGGTGATTTAATTTACAGAAGTAGAGGTTGCTCAGAGACAGTAGTTGCTGGTGATTTAATTTACAGAAGTAGAGGTTCCTCAGAGACAGTAGTTGCTGGTGATTTTAATTAGTAGAGGTGGAGGTTGCTTAGAGACAGTAGTTGCTGGTGATTTAATTAGTAGAGGTGGAGGTTGCTTAGAGACAGTAGTTGCTGGTGATTTAATTTACAGAAATAAAGGCTCCTCAGAGACAGTAGTTGCTGGTGATTTAATTTACAGAAATAGTGGCTCCTCAGAGACAGTAGTTGCTGGTGATTTAATTTACAGAAGTAGAGGTTGGTCAAAGACAGTAGTTGCTGGTGATTTAATTAGAAATGGTGTAGGTTGCTTATAGACAGTATTTGCAGGTGATTTAATTTACAGAAGTAGAGGTTGCTGAGAGACAGTAGTTGCTGGTGATTTAATTAGTAGAGGTGGAGATTGCTCAGAGACAGTAGTTGCTGGTGATTTAATTTACAGAAGTAGACGTTGCTCAGAGACAGTAGTTGCTGGTGATTTAATTAGTAGAGTTGGAGGTTGCTTAGAGACAGTAGTTGCTGGTGATTTAATTTACAGAAGTAGAGGCTCCACAGAGACTAGTTGCTGGTGATTTAATTTACAGAAGTAGAGGTTGCTCAGAGGCAGTAGATGCTGGTGATTTAATTTACAGAAGTAGAAGTTGCTTAGAGACAGTAGTTGCTGGTGATTTAATTTACAGAAGTATAGGTTGCTCAGAGACAGTAGTTGCTGGTAATTATTTTACAGAAGTAGAGGTTGCTCAAAGACAGTAGTTGCTGGTGATTTCGTTAAAAGAGGTGTAGTTTGCTTAGACACAGTAGTTGCTGGTGATTTAATTTGAAGACGTGCAGGTTGCTTAGAGACAGTAGTTGCTGGTGATTTAATTTACAGAAGTAGAGGCTCCTCACAGACTAGTTGCTGGTGATTTAATTTACAGAAGTAGAGGTTGCTCAGAGGCAGTAGTTGCTGGTGATTTAATTCATAGAAGTAGAGGTTGCTCAGAGACAGTAGTTGCTGGGGATTTAATTTACAGAAGTAGAGGTTCCTCAGAGACAGTAGTTGCTGGTAATTTAATTTACAGAAGTTGAGGTTGCTCAAAGACAGTAGTTGCTGGTGATTTCGTTAGAAGAGGTGTAGTTTGCTTAGAGACAGTAGTTGCTGGTGATTTAATTTACAGAAGTAGAGGTTGCTCAGAGACGGTAGTTGCTGGTGATTTAATTTAAAGAAGTAGAGGCTCCTCAGAGACAGTAGTTGCTGGTGATTTAATTTAAAGAAGTAGAGGCTCCTCAGAGACAGTAGTTGCTGGTGATTTAATTAGAAGAGGTGGAGGTTGCTCAGAGACAGTAGTTACTGGTGATTTAATTAGTAAAGTTGGGGGTTGCTTAGAGACAGTAGTTGCTGGTGATTTAATTTAAAGAAGTAGAGGCTCCTCAGAGACAGTAGTTGCTGGTGATTTAATTTAAAGAAGTAGAGGCTCCTCAGAGACAGTAGTTGCTGGTGATTTAATTAGAAGAGGTGGAGGTTGCTCAGAGACAGTAGTTACTGGTGATTTAATTAGTAAAGTTGCGGGTTGCTTAGAGACAGTAGTTGATGGTGATTTAATTTACAGAAGTAGAGGTTGCTCAGTGACAGTAGTTGCTGGTGATTTAATTAGTAGAGGTGGAGGTTGCTTAGAGACAGTAGTTGATGGTGATTTAATTTACAGAAATAGAGGCTCCTCAGAGACAGTAGTTGCTGGTGATTTAATTTACAGAAGTTGATGTTGCTCAGAGACAGTAGTTGCTGGTGATTTAATATACAGAAGTAGAGGTTGCTCAGAGACAGTTGTTGCTGGTGATTTAATTTACAGAAGGATAGGTTGCTTAGAGACAGTAGTTGCCGGTGATTTAAATTACAGAAGTAGAGGCTCCTCAGAGACGGTAGTTGCTGGTGATTTAATATACAGAAGTAGAGGTTGCTCAGAGACAGTAGTTGATACTGATTTAATTAGAAGAGGTGGAGGTTGCTTAGAGACAGTAGTTGCTGGTGATTTAATTTACAGAAGTAGGGGCTCCTCACAGACTAGTTGCTGGTGATTTATTTTACAGAAGTAGAGGTTGCTCAGAGGTAGTAGTTGCTGGTGATTTAATTTATAGAAGTAGAGGTTGGTCTGAGACAGTTGTTGCTGGTTATTTAATTTACAGAAGTAGAGGTTCCTCAGAGACAGTAGTTCCTGGTGATTTAATTAGTAGAGGTGGAGGTTGCTCAGAGACAGTAGTTGCTGGTGATATTAATTAGTAGAGGTGGAGGTTGCTTAGAGACAGTAGGTGCTGGTGATTTAGTTAGTAAAGGTGGGGGTTGCTTAGAGACAGTAGTTGCTGGTGATTTAATTAGTAGAGGTGGAGGTTGCTTAGAGACAGTAGTTGCTGGTAATTTAATTTACAGAAATAAAGGCTCCTCAGATTCAGTAGTTGCTGGTGATTTAATTTACAGAAATAGTGGCTCCTCAGAGACAGTAGTTGCTGGTAATTTAATTTACAGAAGTAGAGGTTGCTCAGAGATAGTAGTTGCTGGTGATTTAATTAGAAGAGGTGGAGGTTGCTTAGAGACAGTAGCTGCGGGTAATTTAATTTACAGAAGTAGAGGTTGCTCAGAGACAGTAGTTGCTGGTTACTTAATTAGTAGAGGTGGAGGTTGCTCAGAGACAGTAGTTGTTGGCGATTTAATTTACAGAAGTATAGGTTGCTCAGAGACAGTAGTTGCTAGTGATTTAATTTACAGAAGTAGAGGTTGGTCAGAGAAAGTAATTGCTGGTGATTTAATTATAAGAGGTGGATGTTGCTTAGAGACAGTAGTTGCTGGTGATTTAAATTGAAGTAGTGGAGGCTGCTTAGAGACAGTAGTTGCTGGTGATTTAATTTACAGAAGTAGAGGTTGCTCAGAGACAGTAGTTGCTGGTGATTTAATTAGTAGCGTTGGAGGTTGCTTAGAGACAGTAGTTACTGGTGACTTAATTATAAGAGGTGGAGGTTTCTTAGAGACAGTAGTTGCTGGTGATTTAATTTACAGAAGTAGAGGTTGCTCAGAGACAGTAGTTGCTGGTGATTTAATTTACAGAAGGATAGGTTGCTTAGAGACAGTAGTTGCCGGTGATTTAATTTACAGAAGTAGAGGTTGCTCAGAGACAGTAGTTAATGCTGATTTAATTAGAAGAGGTGGAGGTTGCTTAGAGACAGTAGTTGCTGGTGATTTAATTTGAAGACGTGGAGGTTGCTTAGAGACAGTGGTTGCTGGTGATTTAATTTACAGAAGTAGAAGGCTCCTCACAGACTAGTTGCTGGTGATTTAATTTACAGAAGTAGAGGTTGCTCAGAGGCAGTAGTTGCTGGTGATTTAATTTATAGAAGTAGAGGTTGCTCAGAGACAGTAGTTGCTGTAATTTGATTTACGGAAGTAGAGGTTCCTCAGAGACAGTAGTTGCTGGTGATTTAATTAGTAGAGGTGGAGGTTGCTCAGAGACAGTAGTTGCTGGTGATTTTAATTAGTAGAGGTGGAGGTTGCTTAGAGACAGTAGTTGCTGGTGATTTAATTAGTAAAGGTGGGGGTTGCTTAGAGACAGTAGTCGCTGGTGATTTAATTAGTAGAGGTGGAGGTTGCTTAGAGACAGTAGTTGCTGGTGATTTAATTTACAGAAATAAAGGCTCCTCAGAGACAGTAGTTGCTGGTGATTTAATTTACAGAAATAGTGGCTCCTCAGAGACAGTATTGCTGGTGATTTAATTTACAGAAGTAGAGTTTGGTCAGAGACAGTAGTTGCTTGTAATTTAATTTACAGAAGTAGAGGTTGGTCAAAGACAGTAGTTGCTGGTGATTTAATTAGAAATCGTGTAGGTTGCTTATAGACAGTAGTTGCAGGTGATTTAATTTACAGAAGTAGAGGTTGCTGAGAGACAGTAGTTGCTGGTGATTTAATTAGTAGAGGTGGATGTTGCTCAGAGACAGTAGTTGCTGGTGATTCAATTTACAGAAGTAGACGTTGCTCAGAGACAGTAGTTGCTGGTGATTTAATTAGTAGAGTTGGAGGTTGCTTAGAGACAGTAGTTGCTGGTGATTTAATTTACAGACGTAGAGGCTCCTCAGAGACTAGTTGCTGGTGATTTAATTTACAGAAGTAGAGGTTGCTCAGAGGCAGTAGTTGCTGGTGATTTCATTTACAGAAGTAGAGGTTGCTTATAGACAGTAGTTGCTGGTGATTTAATTTACAGAAGTATAGGTTGCTCAGAGACAGTAGTTGCTGGTAATTTAATTTACAGAAGTAGAGGTTGCTCAAAGACAGTAGTTGCTGGTGATTTCGTTAGAAGAGGTGTAGTTTGCTTAGAGACAGTAGTGGATGGTGATTTAATTTACAGAAGTAGAGGTTGATCAGAGACGGTAGTTGCTGGTGATTTAATTAGTAGAGGTGGAGGTTGCTCAGAGACAGTAGTTGCTGGTGATTTAATTTACAGAAGTAGAGGCTCCTCAGAGACAGTAGTTGCTGGTGATTTAATTAGAAGAGGTGGAGGGTTGCTTAGAGACAGTAGTTGCTGGTGATTTAATTTACAGAAGTAGAGGTTGCTCAGAGACAGTAGTTGTTGGTGATTTAATTTACAGAAGTATAGGTTGCTCAGAGACAGTAGTTGCTAGTGGTTTAATTTACAGAAGTATAGGTTGCTCAGAGACAATAGTTGCTGGTGATTTAATTTACAGAAGTAGAGGTTGCTCAGAGACAATAGTTGCTGGTGATTTAATTTACAGAAGGATAGGTTGCTTAGAGACAGTAGTTGCCGGTGATTTAATTTACAGAAGTAGAGGCTCCTCAGAGACAGTAGTTGCTGGTGATTTAATTTACAGAAGTAGAGGTTGCTTAAAGGCAGTAGTTGCTGGTGATTTAATTTACAGAAGTATAGGTTGCTTAAAGACAGTAGTTGCTGGTGATTTCGTCAGAAGAGGTGTAGTTTGCTTAGAGACAGTAGTTGCTGGCGATTTAATTTACAGAAGTAGAGGTTGCTCAGAGACGGTAGTTGCTGGTGATTTAATTAGTAGAGGTGCAGGTTGCTCGGAGACATTAGTTGCTGGTGATTTTAATTAGTAGAGGTGGAGGTTGCTTAGAGACAGTAGTTGCCGGTGATTTAATTTACAGAAGTTTAGGCTCCTCATAGACAGTAGTTGCTGGTGATTTAATTTACAGAAGTAGAGGCTCCTCAGAGACAGTAGTTGCTGGTGATTTAATTAGAAGAGGTGGAGGGTTGCTTAGAGACAGTAGTTGCTGGTGATTTAATTTACAGAAGTAGATGTTGCTCAGAGACAGTAGTTGCTGGTGATTTAATTATTAGAGGTGGAGGTTGCTTAAAGACAGTAGTTGATGGTGATTTAATTTACAGAAATAGAGGCTCCTCAGAGACAGTAGTTGCTGGTGATTTAATTTACAGAAGTAGAGGTTGCTCAGAGACAGTAGTTGCTGGTGATTTAATTTACAGAAGGATAGGTTGCTTAGAGATAGTAGTTGCCGGTGATTTAAATTACAGAAGTAGAGGCTCCTCAGAGACGGTAGTTGCTGGTGATTTAATTTACAGAAGTAGAGGTTGCTCAGAGACAGTAGTTGATGCTGATTTAATTAGAAGAGGTGGAGGTTGCTTAGAGACAGTAGTTGCTGGTGATTTAATTCACAGAAGTAGAAGGCTCCTCACAGACTAGTTGCTGGTGATTTAATTTACAGAAGTAGAGGTTGCTCAGAGGCAGTAGTTCCTGGTGATTTAATTAGTAGAGGTGGAGGTTGCTCAGAGACAGTAGTTGCTGGTGATATTAATTAGTAGAGGTGGAGGTTGCTTAGAGACAGTAGGTGCTGGTGATTTAGTTAGTAAAGGTGGGGGTTGCTTAGAGACAGTAGTTGCTGGTGATTTAATTAGTAGAGGTGGAGGTTGCTTAGAGACAGTAGTTGCTGGTAATTTAATTTACAGAAATAAAGGCTCCTCAGATTCAGTAGTTGCTGGTGATTTAATTTACAGAAATAGTGGCTCCTCAGAGACAGTAGTTGCTGGTAATTTAATTTACAGAAGTAGAGGTTGCTCAGAGATAGTAGTTGCTGGTGATTTAATTAGAAGAGGTGGAGGTTGCTTAGAGAAAGTAGCTGCGGGTAATTTAATTTACAGAAGTAGAGGTTGCTCAGAGACAGTAGTTGCTGGTTACTTAATTAGTAGAGGTGGAGGTTGCTCAGAGACAGTAGTTGTTGGCGATTTAATTTACAGAAGTATAGGTTGCTCAGAGACAGTAGTTGCTAGTGATTTAATTTACAGAAGTAGAGGTTGGTCAGAGAAAGTAATTGCTGGTGATTTAATTATAAGAGGTGGATGTTGCTTAGAGACAGTAGTTGCTGGTGATTTAAATTGAAGTAGTGGAGGCTGCTTAGAGACAGTAGTTGCTGGTGATTTAATTTACAGAAGTAGAGGTTGCTCAGAGACAGTAGTTGCTGGTGATTTAATTAGTAGCGTTGGAGGTTGCTTAGAGACAGTAGTTACTGGTGACTTAATTATAAGAGGTGGAGGTTTCTTAGAGACAGTAGTTGCTGGTGATTTAATTTACAGAAGTAGAGGTTGCTCAGAGACAGTAGTTGCTGGTGATTTAATTTACAGAAGGATAGGTTGCTTAGAGACAGTAGTTGCCGGTGATTTAATTTACAGAAGTAGAGGTTGCTCAGAGACAGTAGTTAATGCTGATTTAATTAGAAGAGGTGGAGGTTGCTTAGAGACAGTAGTTGCTGGTGATTTAATTTGAAGACGTGGAGGTTGCTTAGAGACAGTGGTTGCTGGTGATTTAATTTACAGAAGTAGAAGGCTCCTCACAGACTAGTTGCTGGTGATTTAATTTACAGAAGTAGAGGTTGCTCAGAGGCAGTAGTTGCTGGTGATTTAATTTATAGAAGTAGAGGTTGCTCAGAGACAGTAGTTGCTGTAATTTGATTTACGGAAGTAGAGGTTCCTCAGAGACAGTAGTTGCTGGTGATTTAATTAGTAGAGGTGGAGGTTGCTCAGAGACAGTAGTTGCTGGTGATTTTAATTAGTAGAGGTGGAGGTTGCTTAGAGACAGTAGTTGCTGGTGATTTAATTAGTAAAGGTGGGGGTTGCTTAGAGACAGTAGTCGCTGGTGATTTAATTAGTAGAGGTGGAGGTTGCTTAGAGACAGTAGTTGCTGGTGATTTAATTTACAGAAATAAAGGCTCCTCAGAGACAGTAGTTGCTGGTGATTTAATTTACAGAAATAGTGGCTCCTCAGAGACAGTATTGCTGGTGATTTAATTTACAGAAGTAGAGTTTGGTCAGAGACAGTAGTTGCTTGTAATTTAATTTACAGAAGTAGAGGTTGGTCAAAGACAGTAGTTGCTGGTGATTTAATTAGAAATCGTGTAGGTTGCTTATAGACAGTAGTTGCAGGTGATTTAATTTACAGAAGTAGAGGTTGCTGAGAGACAGTAGTTGCTGGTGATTTAATTAGTAGAGGTGGATGTTGCTCAGAGACAGTAGTTGCTGGTGATTCAATTTACAGAAGTAGACGTTGCTCAGAGACAGTAGTTGCTGGTGATTTAATTAGTAGAGTTGGAGGTTGCTTAGAGACAGTAGTTGCTGGTGATTTAATTTACAGACGTAGAGGCTCCTCAGAGACTAGTTGCTGGTGATTTAATTTACAGAAGTAGAGGTTGCTCAGAGGCAGTAGTTGCTGGTGATTTCATTTACAGAAGTAGAGGTTGCTTATAGACAGTAGTTGCTGGTGATTTAATTTACAGAAGTATAGGTTGCTCAGAGACAGTAGTTGCTGGTAATTTAATTTACAGAAGTAGAGGTTGCTCAAAGACAGTAGTTGCTGGTGATTTCGTTAGAAGAGGTGTAGTTTGCTTAGAGACAGTAGTGGATGGTGATTTAATTTACAGAAGTAGAGGTTGATCAGAGACGGTAGTTGCTGGTGATTTAATTAGTAGAGGTGGAGGTTGCTCAGAGACAGTAGTTGCTGGTGATTTAATTTACAGAAGTAGAGGCTCCTCAGAGACAGTAGTTGCTGGTGATTTAATTAGAAGAGGTGGAGGGTTGCTTAGAGACAGTAGTTGCTGGTGATTTAATTTACAGAAGTAGAGGTTGCTCAGAGACAGTAGTTGTTGGTGATTTAATTTACAGAAGTATAGGTTGCTCAGAGACAGTAGTTGCTAGTGGTTTAATTTACAGAAGTATAGGTTGCTCAGAGACAATAGTTGCTGGTGATTTAATTTACAGAAGTAGAGGTTGCTCAGAGACAATAGTTGCTGGTGATTTAATTTACAGAAGGATAGGTTGCTTAGAGACAGTAGTTGCCGGTGATTTAATTTACAGAAGTAGAGGCTCCTCAGAGACAGTAGTTGCTGGTGATTTAATTTACAGAAGTAGAGGTTGCTTAAAGGCAGTAGTTGCTGGTGATTTAATTTACAGAAGTATAGGTTGCTCAGAGACGGTAGTTGCTGGTGATTTAATTAGTAGAGGTGCAGGTTGCTCGGAGACATTAGTTGCTGGTGATTTTAATTAGTAGAGGTGGAGGTTGCTTAGAGACAGTAGTTGCCGGTGATTTAATTTACAGAAGTTTAGGCTCCTCATAGACAGTAGTTGCTGGTGATTTAATTTACAGAAGTAGAGGCTCCTCAGAGACAGTAGTTGCTGGTGATTTAATTAGAAGAGGTGGAGGGTTGCTTAGAGACAGTAGTTGCTGGTGATTTAATTTACAGAAGTAGATGTTGCTCAGAGACAGTAGTTGCTGGTGATTTAATTATTAGAGGTGGAGGTTGCTTAAAGACAGTAGTTGATGGTGATTTAATTTACAGAAATAGAGGCTCCTCAGAGACAGTAGTTGCTGGTGATTTAATTTACAGAAGTAGAGGTTGCTCAGAGACAGTAGTTGCTGGTGATTTAATTTACAGAAGGATAGGTTGCTTAGAGATAGTAGTTGATGCTGATTTAATTAGAAGAGGTGGAGGTTGCTTAGAGACAGTAGTTGCTGGTGATTTAATTCACAGAAGTAGAAGGCTCCTCACAGACTAGTTGCTGGTGATTTAATTTACAGAAGTAGAGGTTGCTCAGAGGCAGTAGTTGCTGGTGATTTAATTTATAGAAGTAGAGGTTGCTCAGAGACAGTAGTTGCTGGTGATTTAATTTACAGAAGTAGAGGTTCCTCAGAGACAGTAGTTGCTGGTGATTTAATTAGTAGAGGTGGAGGCTGCTCAGAGACAGTAGTTGCTGGTGATTTTAATTAGTAGAGGTGGAGGTTGCTTAGAGACAGTAGTTGCTGGTGATTTAATTAGTAAAGGTGGGGTTTGCTTAAAGACAGTTGTTGCAGGTGATTTAATTAGTAGAGGTGGAGGTTGCTTAGAGACAGTAGTTGCTGGTGATTTAATTTACAGAAATAAAGGCTCCTCAGAGACAGTAGTTGCTGGTGATTTAATTTACAGAAATAGTGGCTCCTCAGAGACAGTAGTTGCTGGTGATTTAATTTACAGAAGTAGAGCTTGGTCAAAGACAGTAGTTGCTGGTGATTTAATTAGAAATGGTGTAGGTTGCTTATAGACAGTAGTTGCAGGTGATTTAATTTTCAGAAGTAGAGGTTCCTGAGAGACAGTAGTTGCTGGTGATTTAATTAGTAGAGGTGGAGGTTGCTCAGAGACAGGAGTTGCTGGTGATTTAATTTACAGAAGTAGACGTTGCTCAGTGACAGTAGTTGCTGGTGATTTAATTAGTAGAGTTGGAGGTTGCTTAGAGACAGTAGTTGCTGGTGAATTAATTTACAGAATTAGAGGCTCCTCAGAGACTAGTTGCTGGTGATTTAATTTACAGAAGTAGAGGTTGCTCAGAGGCAGTAGTTGCTGGTGATTTAATTTAAAGAAGTAGAGGCTCCTCAGAGACAGTAGTTGCTGGTGATTTAATTAAAAGAAGTAGAGGCTCCTCAGAGACAGTAGTTGCTGGTGATTTAATTAGAAGAGGTGGAGGTTGCTCAGAGACAGTAGTTACTGGTGATTTAATTAGAAGAGGTGGAGATTGCACAGAGACAGTAGATGCTGGTGATTTAATTAGTAAGGTTGGGGGTTGCTTAGAGACAGTAGTTGCTGGTGATTTAATTAGTAAAGGAAGGGGCTTGCTTAGAGACAGTGTTTGCTGGTAATTTAATTAGTAAAGGTGGAGGTTGCTTAGAGACAGTAGTTGCTGGTGATTTAATTTACAGAAGTAGAGGTTGCTCAGAGACAGTAGTTGCTGGTTACTTAATTATTAGAGGTGGAGATTGCTCCGAGACTGTAGTTGTTGGTGATTTAATTTACAGAAGTATAGGTTGCTCAGAGACAGTAGATGCTAGTGATTTAATTTACAGAAGTAGAGGTTGGTCAGAGACAGTAATTGCTGGTGATTTAATTATAAGGGGTGGATGTTGCTTAGAGACAGTAGTTGCTGTTGATTTAAATTGAAGTAGTGGAGGCTGCTTAGAGACAGCAGTTGCTGGTGATTTAATTTACAGAAGTAGAGGTTGCTCAGAGACAGTAGTTGCCGGGGATTTAATTTACAAAAGTAGAGGTTGCTCAGAGATAGTAGTTAATGCTGATTTAATTAGAAGAGGTGGAGGTTGCTTAGAGACAGTAGTTGCTGGTGATTTAATTTACAGAAGTAGAAGGCTCCTCACAGACTAGTTGCTGGTGATTTAATTTACAGAAGTAGAGGTTGCTCAGTGGCAGTAGTTGCTGGTGATTCAATTTATAGAAGTAGAGGTTGCTCAGAGACAGTAGTTGCTGCTAATTTGATTTACGGAAGTAGAGGTTCCTCAGAGACAGTAGTTGCTGGTGATTTAATTAGTAGAGGTGGAGTTTGCTCAGAGACAGTAGTTGCTGGTGATTTTAATTAGAAGAGGTGGAGGTTTCTTAGAGACAGTAGTTGCTGGTGATTTAATTAGTAAAGGTGGGGGTTGCTTAGAGACAGTAGTTGCTGGTGATTTAATTAGTAGAGGTGGAGGTTGCTTAGAGACAGTAGTTGCTGGTGATTTAATTTACAGAAATAAAGGCTCCTCAGAGACAGTAGTTGCTGGTGATTTAATTTACAGAAATAGTGGCTCCTCAGAGACAGTAGTTGCTGGTGATTTAATTTACAGAAGTAGAGTTTGGTCAGAGACAGTAGTTGCTTGTAATTTAATTTACAGAAGTAGAGGTTGGTCAAAGACAGTAGTTGCTGGTGATTTAATTAGAAAAGGTGTAGGTTGCTTATAGACAGTAGTTGCAGGTGATTTAATTTACAGAAGTAGAGGTTGCTTAGAGACAGTAGTTGCTGGTGATTTAATTTACAGAAGTAGAAGGCTCCTCACAGACTAGTTGCTGGTGATTTAATTTACAGAAGTAGAGGTTGCTCAGAGGCAGTAGTTGCTGGTGATTTAATTTATAGAAGTAGATGTTGCTCAGAGACAGTAGTTGCTGGTAATTTGATTTACGGAAGTAGAGGTTCCTCAGAGACAGTAGTTGCTGGTGATTTAATTAGTAGAGGTGGAGGTTGCTCAGAGAGAGTAGTTGCTGGTGATTTTAATTAGAAGAGGTGGAGGTTTCTTAGAGACAGTAGTTGCTGGTGATTTAATTAGTAAAGGTGGGGTTTGCTTAGAGACAGTAGTTGCTGGTGATTTAATTAGTAGAGGTGGAGGTTGCTTAGAGACAGTAGTTGCTGGTGATTTAATTTACAGAAATAAAGGCTCCTCAGAGACACTAGTTGCTGGTGATTTAATTTACAGAAATAGTGGCTCCTCAGAGACAGTAGTTGCTGGTGATTTAATTTACAGAAGTAGAGGTTGCTCAGAGGCAGTAGTTGCTGGTGATTTAATTTATAGAAGTAGATGTTGCTCAGAGACAGTAGTTGCTTGTAATTTAATTTACAGAAGTAGAGGTTGGTCAAAGACAGTAGTTGCTGGTGATTTAATTAGAAATGGTGTAGGTTGCTTATAGACAGTAGTTGCAGGTGATTTAATTTACAGAAGTAGAGGTTGCTGAGAGACGGTAGTTGCTGGTGATTTAATTAGTAGAGGTGGAGGTTGCTCAGAGACAGTAGTTGCTGTCGATTTAATTTAAAGAAGTAGAGGCTCCTCAGGGACAGTAGTTCCTGGTGATTTAATTAGAAGAGGTGGAGGTTGCTCAGAGACAGTAGTTACTGGTGATTTAATTAGAAGAGTTGGAGATTGCACAGAGACAGTAGATGCTGGTGATTTAATTAGTAAAGTTGGGGGTTGCTTAGAGACAGTAGTTGCTGGTGATTTAATTAGTAAAGGAAGGGGCTTACTTAGAGACAGTGTTTGCTGGTGATTTAATTAGTAAAGGTGGAGGTTGCTTAGAGACAGTAGTTGCTGGTGATTTAATTTACAGAAATAGAGGTTCCTCAGAGACAGTAGTTGCTGGTGATTTAATTAGTAGATGTGGATGTTGCTTAGAGACAGTAGTTGATGGTGATTTAATTTACAGAGATAGAGGCTCCTCGGAGACAGTAGTTGCTGGTGATTTAATTTACAGAAGTAGATGTTGCTCAGAGACAGTAGTTGCTGGTGATTTAATTTACAGAAGTAGAGGTTGCTCAGAGACAATAGTTGCTGGTGATTTAATTTACAGAAGGATAGGTTACTTAGAGACAGTAGTTGCCGGTGATTTAATTTACAGAAGTAGAGGCTCCTCAGAGACAGTAGTTGCTGGTGATTTAATTTACAGAAGTAGAGGTTGCTTAAATGCAGTAGTTGCTGGTGATTTAATTTACAGAAGTATAGGTTGCTCAAAGACAGTAGTTGCTGGTGATTTCGTTAGAAGAGGTGTAGTTTGCTTAGAGACAGTAGTTGCTGGCGATTTAATTTACAGAAGTAGAGGTTGCTCAGAGACGGTAGTTGCTAGTGATTTAATTAGTAGAGGTGGAGGTTGCTCGGAGACATTAGTTGCTGGTGATTTTAATTAGTAGAAGTGGAGGTTGCTTAGAGACAGTAGTTGCCGGTGATTTAATTTACAGAAGTTTAGGCTCCTCATAGACAGTAGTTGCTGGTGATTTAATTTACAGAAGTAGAGGCTCCTCAGAGACAGTAGTTGCTGGTGATTTAATTAGAAGAGGTGGAGGGTTGCTTAGAGAGAGTAGTTGCTGGTGATTTAATTAGTAGAGGTGGAGGTTGCTTAGAGACAGTAGTTGCTGGTGATTTAATTTACAGAAGTAGATGTTGCTCAGAGACAGTAGTTGCTGGTGATTTAATTATTAGATGTGGAGGTTGCTTAAAGACAGTAGTTGATGGCGATTTAATTTACAGAAATAGAGGCTCCTCAGAGACAGTAGTTACTGGTGATTTAATTAGTAAAGGTGGGGGTTGCTTAGAGACAGTAGTTGCTGGTGATTTAATTAGTAGAGGTGGAGGTTGCTTAGAGACAGTAGTTGCTGGTGATTTAATTTACAGAAATAAAGGCTCCTCAGAGACAGTAGTTGCTGGTGATTTAATTTACAGAAATAGTGGCTCCTCAGAGACAGTAGTTGCTGGTGATTTAATTTACAGAAGTAGAGTTTGGTCAGAGACAGTAGTTGCTTGTAATTTAATTTACAGAAGTAGAGGTTGGTCAAAGACAGTAGTTGCTGGTGATTTAATTAGAAAAGGTGTAGGTTGCTTATAGACAGTAGTTGCAGGTGATTTAATTTACAGAAGTAGAGGTTGTTTAGAGACAGTAGTTGCTGGTGATTTAATTTACAGAAGTAGAAGGCTCCTCACAGACTAGTTGCTGGTGATTTAATTTACAGAAGTAGAGGTTGCTCAGAGGCAGTAGTTGCTGGTGATTTAATTTATAGAAGTAGATGTTGCTCAGAGACAGTAGTTGCTGGTAATTTGATTTACGGAAGTAGAGGTTCCTCAGAGACAGTAGTTGCTGGTGATTTAATTAGTAGAGGTGGAGGTTGCTCAGAGAGAGTAGTTGCTGGTGATTTTAATTAGAAGAGGTGGAGGTTTCTTAGAGACAGTAGTTGCTGGTGATTTAATTAGTAAAGGTGGGGTTTGCTTAGAGACAGTAGTTGCTGGTGATTTAATTAGTAGAGGTGGAGGTTGCTTAGAGACAGTAGTTGCTGGTGATTTAATTTACAGAAATAAAGGCTCCTCAGAGACACTAGTTGCTGGTGATTTAATTTACAGAAATAGTGGCTCCCCAGAGACAGTAGTTGCTGGTGATTTAATTTACAGAAGTAGAGGTTGCTCAGAGGCAGTAGTTGCTGGTAATTTAATTTATAGAAGTAGATGTTGCTCAGAGACAGTAGTTGCTTGTAATTTAATTTACAGAAGTAGAGGTTGGTCAAAGACAGTAGTTGCTGGTGATTTAATTAGAAATGGTGTAGGTTGCTTATAGACAGTAGTTGCAGGTGATTTAATTTACAGAAGTAGAGGTTGCTGAGAGACGGTAGTTGCTGGTGATTTAATTAGTAGAGGTGGAGGTTGCTCAGAGACAGTAGTTGCTGGTGATTTAATTTAAAGAAGTAGAGGCTCCTCAGGGACAGTAGTTCCTGGTGATTTAATTAGAAGAGGTGGAGGTTGCTCAGAGACAGTAGTTACTGGTGATTTAATTAGAAGAGTTGGAGATTGCACAGAGACAGTAGATGCTGGTGATTTAATTAGTAAAGTTGGGGGTTGCTTAGAGACAGTAGTTGCTGGTGATTTAATTAGTAAAGGAAGGGGCTTGCTTAGAGACAGTGTTTGCTGGTGATTTAATTAGTAAAGGTGGAGGTTGCTTAGAGACAGTAGTTGCTGGTGATTTAATTTACAGAAATAGAGGTTCCTCAGAGACAGTAGTTGCTGGTGATTTAATTAGTAGATGTGGATGTTGCTTAGAGACAGTAGTTGATGGTGATTTAATTTACAGAGATAGAGGCTCCTCGGAGACAGTAGTTGCTTGTGATTTAATTTACAGAAGTAGATGTTGCTCAGAGACAGTAGTTGCTGGTGATTTAATTTACAGAAGTAGAGGTTGCTCAGAGACAATAGTTGCTGGTGATTTAATTTACAGAAGGATAGGTTACTTAGAGACAGTATTTGCCGGTGATTTAATTTACAGAAGTAGAGGCTCCTCAGAGACAGTAGTTGCTGGTGATTTAATTTACAGAAGTAGAGGTTGCTTAAATGCAGTAGTTGCTGGTGATTTAATTTACAGAAGTATAGGTTGCTCAAAGACAGTAGTTGCTGGTGATTTCGTTAGAAGAGGTGTAGTTTGCTTAGAGACAGTAGTTGCTGGCGATTTAATTTACAGAAGTAGAGGTTGCTCAGAGACGGTAGTTGCTAGTGATTTAATTAGTAGAGGTGGAGGTTGCTCGGAGACATTAGTTGCTGGTGATTTTAATTAGTAGAAGTGGAGGTTGCTTAGAGACAGTAGTTGCCGGTGATTTAATTTACAGAAGTTTAGGCTCCTCATAGACAGTAGTTGCTGGTGATTTAATTTACAGAAGTAGAGGCTCCTCAGAGACAGTAGTTGCTGGTGATTTAATTAGAAGAGGTGGAGGGTTGCTTAGAGAGAGTAGTTGCTGGTGATTTAATTTACAGAAGTAGATGTTGCTCAGAGACAGTAGTTGCTGGTGATTTAATTATTAGATGTGGAGGTTGCTTAAAGACAGTAGTTGATGGCGATTTAATTTACAGAAATAGAGGCTCCTCAGAGACAGTAGTTACTGGTGATTTAATTAGTAAAGGTGGGGGTTGCTTAGAGACAGTAGTTGCTGGTGATTTAATTAGTAGAGGTGGAGGTTGCTTAGAGACAGTAGTTGCTGGTGATTTAATTTACAGAAATAAAGGCTCCTCAGAGACAGTAGTTGCTGGTGATTTAATTTACAGAAATAGTGGCTCCTCAGAGACAGTAGTTGCTGGTGATTTAATTTACAGAAGTAGAGTTTGGTCAGAGACAGTAGTTGCTTGTAATTTAATTTACAGAAGTAGAGGTTGGTCAAAGACAGTAGTTGCTGGTGATTTAATTAGAAAAGGTGTAGGTTGCTTATAGACAGTAGTTGCAGGTGATTTAATTTACAGAAGTAGAGGTTGTTTAGAGACAGTAGTTGCTGGTGATTTAATTTACAGAAGTAGAAGGCTCCTCACAGACTAGTTGCTGGTGATTTAATTTACAGAAGTAGAGGTTGCTCAGTGGCAGTAGTTGCTGGTGATTTAATTTATAGAAGTAGATGTTGCTCAGAGACAGTAGTTGCTGGTAATTTGATTTACGGAAGTAGAGGTTCCTCAGAGACAGTAGTTGCTGGTGATTTAATTAGTAGAGGTGGAGGTTGCTCAGAGAGAGTAGTTGCTGGTGATTTTAATTAGAAGAGGTGGAGGTTTCTTAGAGACAGTAGTTGCTGGTGATTTAATTAGTAAAGGTGGGGTTTGCTTAGAGACAGTAGTTGCTGGTGATTTAATTAGTAGAGGTGGAGGTTGCTTAGAGACAGTAGTTGCTGGTGATTTAATTTACAGAAATAAAGGCTCCTCAGAGACACTAGTTGCTGGTGATTTAATTTACAGAAATAGTGGCTCCCCAGAGACAGTAGTTGCTGGTGATTTAATTTACAGAAGTAGATGTTGCTCAGAGACAGTAGTTGCTGGTGATTTAATTTATAGAAGTAGATGTTGCTCAGAGACAGTAGTTGCTTGTAATTTAATTTACAGAAGTAGAGGTTGGTCAAAGACAGTAGTTGCTGGTGATTTAATTAGAAATGGTGTAGGTTGCTTATAGACAGTAGTTGCAGGTGATTTAATTTACAGAAGTAGAGGTTGCTGAGAGACGGTAGTTGCTGGTGATTTAATTAGTAGAGGTGGAGGTTGCTCAGAGACAGTAGTTGCTGGTGATTTAATTTAAAGAAGTAGAGGCTCCTCAGGGACAGTAGTTCCTGGTGATTTAATTAGAAGAGGTGGAGGTTGCTCAGAGACAGTAGTTACTGGTGATTTAATTAGAAGAGTTGGAGATTGCACAGAGACAGTAGATGCTGGTGATTTAATTAGTAAAGTTGGGGGTTGCTTAGAGACAGTAGTTGCTGGTGATTTAATTAGTAAAGGAAGGGGCTTGCTTAGAGACAGTGTTTGCTGGTGATTTAATTAGTAAAGGTGGAGGTTGCTTAGAGACAGTAGTTGCTGGTGATTTAATTTACAGAAATAGAGGTTCCTCAGAGACAGTAGTTGCTGGTGATTTAATTAGTAGATGTGGATGTTGCTTAGAGACAGTAGTTGATGGTGATTTAATTTACAGAGATAGAGGCTCCTCGGAGACAGTAGTTGCTGGTGATTTAATTTACAGAAGTAGATGTTGCTCAGAGACAGTAGTTGCTGGTGATTTAATTTACAGAAGTAGAGGTTGCTCAGAGACAATAGTTGCTGGTGATTTAATTTACAGGAGGATAGGTTACTTAGAGACAGTAGTTGCCGGTGATTTAATTTACAGAAGTAGAGGCTCCTCAGAGACAGTAGTTGCTGGTGATTTAATTTACAGAAGTACAGGTTGCTTAAATGCAGTAGTTGCTGGTGATTTAATTTACAGAAGTATAGGTTGCTCAAAGACAGTAGTTGCTGGTGATTTCGTTAGAAGAGGTGTAGTTTGCTTAGAGACAGTAGTTGCTGGCGATTTAATTTACAGAAGTAGAGGTTGCTCAGAGACGGTAGTTGCTAGTGATTTAATTAGTAGAGGTGGAGGTTGCTCGGAGACATTAGTTGCTGGTGATTTTAATTAGTAGAAGTGGAGGTTGCTTAGAGACAGTAGTTGCCGGTGATTTAATTTACAGAAGTTTAGGCTCCTCATAGACAGTAGTTGCTGGTGATTTAATTTACAGAAGTAGAGGCTCCTCAGAGACAGTAGTTGCTGGTGATTTAATTAGAAGAGGTGGAGGGTTGCTTAGAGAGAGTAGTTGCTGGTGATTTAATTTACAGAAGTAGATGTTGCTCAGAGACAGTAGTTGCTGGTGATTTAATTATTAGATGTGGAGGTTGCTTAAAGACAGTAGTTGATGGCGATTTAATTTACAGAAATAGAGGCTCCTCAGAGACAGTAGTTGCTGGTGATTTAATTTACAGAAGTAGATGTTGCTCAGAGACAGTAGTTGCTGGTGATTTAATTTACAGAAGGATAGGTTGCTTAGAGACAGTAGTTGCCGGTGATTTAAATTACAGAAGTAGAGGCTCCTCAGAGACGGTAGTTGCTGGTGATTTAATTTACAGAAGTAGAGGTTGCTCAGAGACAGTAGTTGATGCTGATTTAATTAGAAGAGGTGGAAGTTGCTTAGAGACAGTAGTTGCTGGTGATTTAATTTACAGAAGTAGAAGGCTCCTCACAGACTAGTTGCTGGTGATTTAATTTACAGAAGTAGATGTTGCTCAGAGGCAGTAGTTGCTGCTAATTTAATTTATAGAAGTAGAGGTTGCTCAGAGACAGTAGTTGCTGGTGATTTAATTTACAGAAATAGTGGCTCCTCAGAGACAGTAGTTGCTGGTGATTTAATTTACAGAAGTAGAGTTTGCTCAGAGACAGTAGTTGCTGGTAATTTAATTTACAGAAGTAGAGGTTGGTCAAAGACAGTAGTTGCTGGTGATTTAATTAGAAATGGTGTAGGTTGCTTATAGACAGTAGTTGCAGGTGATTTAATTTACAGAAGTAGAGGTTGCTGAGAGACAGTAGTTGCTGGTTATTTAATTAGTAGAGGTGGAGTTTGCTCAGAGACAGGAGTTGCTGGTGATTTAATTTACAGAAGTAGACGTTGCTCAGTGACAGTAGTTGCTGGTAATTTAATTTACAGAAGTAGAGGTTGGTCAAAGACAGTAGTTGCTGGTGATTTAATTAGAAATGGTGTAGGTTGCTTATAGACAGTAGTTGCAGGTGATTTAATTTACAGAAGTAGAGGTTGCTGAGAGACAGTAGTTGCTGGTGATTTAATTAGTAGAGTTGGAGGTTGCTTAGAGACAGTAGTTGCTGGTGATTTAATTTACAGAATTAGAGGCTCCTCGGAGACTAGTTGCTGGTGATTTAATTTACAGAAGTAGAGGTTGCTCAGAGGCAGTAGTTGCTGGTGATTTAATTGACAGAAGTAGAGGTTGCTTAGAGACAGTAGTTGCTGGTGATTTAATTAGTAAAGGTGGAGGTTGCTTAGAGACAGTAGTTGCTGGTGATTTAATTTACAGAAGTAGACGTTGCTCAGAGACAGTAGTTGCTGGTGATTTAATTTACAGAAGTAGAGGTTGTTCAGAGACAGTAGTTGCTGGTGATTTAATTAGAAGAGGTGGAGATTGCACAGAGACAGTAGTTGCTGGTGATTTAATTAGTAAAGGTGGGGGTTGCTTACAGACAGTAGTTGCTGGAGATTTAATAAGTAAAGGAGGGGGCTTGCTTAGAGACAGTGGTTGCTGGTGATTTAATTAGAAGAGGTGGAGATTGCACAGAGACAGTAGATGCTGGTGATTTACAGAAATAGAGGTTGCTCAGAGACAGTAGTTGCTGGTGAATTAATTAGTAAAGGTGGAGGTTGCTTAGAGACAGTAGTTGCTGGTGATTTAATTTACAGAAATAGAGGTTGCTCAGAGACAGTAGTTGCTGGTGATTTAATTAGTAAAGTTGGAGGTTGCTTAGAGACAGTAGTTGCTGGTGATTTAATTAGTAAAGGTGGAGGTTGCTTAGAGACAGTAGTTGCTGGTGATTTAATTTACAGAAGTAGACGTTGCTCAGAGACAGTAGTTGCTGGTGATTTAATTTACAGAAGTAGAGGTTGCTCAGAGACAGTAGTTGCTGGTGATTTAATTATTTACAGAAGGATAGGTTGCTTAGAGACAGTAGTTGACGGTGATTTAATTTACAGAAGTAGAGGCTCCTCAGAGACAGTAGTTGCTGGTGATTTAATTTACAGAAGTAGAGGTTGCTCAGAGACAGTAGTTGATGCTGATTTAATTAGAAGAGGTGGAGGTGTCTTAGAGACAGTAGTTGCTCGTGATTTAATTAGAAGAGGTGGAGGTTGCTTAGAGACAGTAGTTGCTGGTGATTTAATTAGTAGATTTGGAGGTTGCTTAGAGACAGTAGTTGCTGGTGATTTAATTTACAGAAGTAGAGGCTCCTCAGAGACTAGTTGCTGGTGATTTAATTTACAGAAGTAGAGGTTGCTTAAAGGCAGTAGTTGCTGGTGATTTAATTTACAGAAGGATTGGTTGCTTAGAGACAGTAGTTGCCGGTGATTTAATTTACAGAAGTAGAGGTTGCTCAGAGACAGTAGTTAATGCTGATTTAATTAGAAGAGGTGGAGGTTGCTTAGAGACAGTAGTTGCTGGTGATTTAATTTGAAGACGTGGAGGTTGCTTAGAGACAGTAGTTGCTGGTGATTTGATTTACAGAAGTAGAAGGCTCCTCACAGACTAGTTGCTGGTGATTTAATTTACAGAAGTAGAGTTTGGTCAGAGACAGTAGTTGCTTGTAATTTAATTTACAGAAGTAGAGGTTGGTCAAAGACAGTAGTTGGTGGTGATTTAATTAGAAATGGTGTAGGTTGCTTATAGACAGTAGTTGCAGGTGATTTAATTTACAGAAGTAGAGGTTGCTGAGAGACAGTAGTTGCTGGTGATTTAATTAGTAGAGGTGGAGGTTGCTCAGAGACAGTAGTTGCTGGTGATTCAATTTGCAGAAGTAGACGTTGCTCAGAGACAGTAGTTGCTGGTGATTTAATTAGTAGAGTTGGAGGTTGCTTAGAGACAGTAGTTGCTGGTGATTTAATTTACAGAAGTAGAGGTTGCTCAGAGGCAGTAGTTGCTGGTGATTTAATTTACAGAAGTAGAGGTTGCTTATAGACAGTAGTTGCTGGTGATTTAATTTACAGAAGTATAGGTTGCTCAGAGACAGTAGTTGCTGGTAATTTAATTTACAGAAGTAGAGGTTGCTCAAAGACAGTAGTTGCTGGTGATTTCGTTAGAAGAGGTGTAGTTTGCTTAGAGACAGTAGTGGATGGTGATTTAATTTACAGAAGTAGAGGTTGCTCAGAGAGGGTAGTTGCTGGTGATTTAATTAGTAGAGGTGGAGGTTGCTCAGAGACAGTAGTTGCTGGTGATTTAATTTAAAGAAGTAGAGGCTCCTCAGAGACAGTAGTTGCTGGTGATTTAATTAGAAGAGGTGGAGGTTGCTCAGAGACAGTAGTTACTGGTGATTTAATTAGAGGATGTGGAGATTGCACAGAGACAGTAGATGCTGGTGATTTAATTAGTAAAGTTGGGGGTTGCTTAGAGACAGTAGTTGCTGGTGATTTAATTAGTAAAGGAAGGGGCTTGCTTAGAGACAGTGTTTGCTGGTGATTTAATTAGTAAAGGTGGAGGTTGCTTAGAGACAGTAGTTGCTGGTGATTTAATTTACAGAAATAGAGGTTCCTCAGAGACAGTAGTTGCTGGTGATTTAATTAGTAGATGTGGATGTTGCTTATAGACAGTAGTTGATGGTGATTTAATTTACAGAAATAGAGGCTCCTCGGAGACAGTAGTTGCTGGTGATTTAATTTACAGAAGTAGATGTTGCTCAGAGACAGTAGTTGCTGGTGATTTAATTTACTAAAGTAGAGGTTGCTCAGAGACGGTAGTTGCTGGTGATTTAATTAGTAGAGGTGGAGGTTGCTCAGAGACAGTAGTTGCTGGTGATTTAATTTAAAAAGTAGAGGCTCCTCAGAGACAGTAGTTGCTGGTGATTTAATTAGAAGAGGTGGAGATTGCACAGAGACAGTAGTTGCTGGTGATTTAATTAGTAAAGGTGGGGGTTGCTTACAGACAGTAGTTGCTGGAGATTTAATTAGTTAAGGAGCGGGCTTGCTTAGAGACAGTGGTTGCTGGTGATTTAATTAGAAGAGGTGGAGATTGCACAGAGACAGTAGATGCTGGTGATTTAATTAGAAGAGGTGGAGATTGCACAGAGACAGTAGATGCTGGTGATTTAATTAGAAGAGGTGGAGATTGCACAGAGACAGTAGATGCTGGAGATTTAATTTACAGAAGTAGAGGCTCCTCAGAGACTAGTTGCTGGTGATTTAATTAGTAGAGGTGGAGGTTGCTCAAAGACAGTAGTTGCTGGTGATTTCGTTAGAAGAGGTGGAGTTTGCTCAGAGACAGTAGTTGCTGGCGATTTAATTTAAAGAAGTAGAGGCTCCTCAGAGACAGTAGTTGCTGGTGATTTAATTAGAAGAGGTGGAGGTTGCTCAGAGACAGTAGTTACTGGTGATTTAATTAGTAGAGGTGGAGATTGCACAGAGACAGTAGTTGCTGGTGATTTAATTAGTAAAGGTGGGGGTTGCTTACAGACAGTAGTTGCTGGAGATTTAATTAGTAAAGGAGGGGGCTTGCTTAGAGACGGTGGTTGCTGGTGATTTAATTAGAATAGGTGGAGATTGCACAGAGACAGTAGATGCTGGTGATTTAATTAGAAGAGCTGGAGTTTGCACAGAGACAGTAGATGCTGGTGATTTAATTTACAGAAATAGAGGTTGCTCAGAGACAGTAGTTGCTGGTGAATTAATTAGTAAAGGTGGAGGTTGCTTAGAGACAGTAGTTGCTGGTGATTTAATTTACAGAAATAGAGGTTGCTCAGAGACAGTATTTGCTGGTGATTTAATTAGTAAAAGTGGAGGTTGCTTAGTGACAGTAGTTGCTGGTGATTTAATTAGTAAAGGCGGAGGTTGCTTAGAGACAGTAGTTGCTGGTGATTAATTTACAGAAATAGAGGTTGCTCAGAGACAGTAGTTGCTGGTGATTTAATTTACAGAAGTAGACGTTGCTCAGAGACAGTAGTTGCTGGTGATTTAATTTACAGAAGTAGAGGTTGCTCAGAGACAGTAGTTGCTGGTAATTTAATTTACAGAAGTAGAGGTTGCTCAAAGACAGTAGTTGCTGGTGATTTCGTTAGAAGAGGTGTAGTTTGCTTAGAGAGAGTAGTTGCTGGTGATTTAATTTACAGAAGTAGAGGTTGCTCAGAGACGGTAGTTGCTGGTGATTTAATTAGTAGAGTTGGAGGTTGCTCAGAGACAGTAGTTGCTGGTGATTTAATTTAAAGAAGTAGAGGCTCCTCAGAGACAGTAGTTGCTGGTGATTTACTTAGAAGAGGTGGAGGTTGCTCAGAGACAGTAGTTACTGGTGATTTAATTAGTAAAGTTGGGGGTTTCTTAGAGACAGTAGTTGCTGGTGATTTAATTTACAGAAGTAGAGGTTGCTCAGAGACAGTAGTTGCTGGTGATTTAATTAGTAGAGGTGGAGGTTGCTTAGAGACAGTAGTTGATGGTGATTTAATTTACAGAAATAGAGGCTCCTCAGAGACAGTAGTTGCTGGTTATTTAATTTACAGAAGTAGATGTTGCTCAGAGACAGTAGTTGCTGGTGATTTAATTTACAGAAGTAGAGGTTGCTCAGAGACAGTAGTTGCTGGTGATTTAATTTACAGAAGTAGAGGTTGGTCAAAGACAGTAGTTGCTGGTGATTTAATTAGAAGAGGTGTAGCTTGCTCAGAGACAGTAGTTGATGGTGATTTAATTTACAGAAGTAGAGGTTGCTCAGAGACAGTAGTTGCTGGTGATTTAATTATTAAAGTTGGAGGTTGCTTAGAGACAGTAGTTACTGGTGATTTAATTTACAGAAGTAGAGGCTCCTCAGAGACTAGTTGCTGGTGATTTAATTTACAGAAGCAGAGGTTGCTCAGAGACAGTAGTTGTTGGTAATTTAATTTACAGAAGTATAGGTTGCTCAGAGACAGTAGTTGCTAGTGATTTAATTTACAGAAGTAGGGGTTGGTCAGAGACAGTAATTGCTGGTGATTTAATTATAAGAGGTGGATTTTGCTTAGAGACAGTAGTTGCTGATGATTTAAATTGAAGTAGTGGAGGCTGCTTAGAGACAGTAGTTGCTGGTGATTTAATTTACAGAAGTAGAGGTTGCTCAGAGACAGTAGTTGCTGGTGATTTAATTAGTAGAGTTAGAGGTTGCTTAGAGACAGTAGTTACTGGTGACTTAATTATAAGAGGTGGAGGTTTCTTAGAGACAGTAGTTGCTGGTGATTTAATTTACAGAAGTAGAGGTTGCTCAGAGACAGTAGTTGCTGGTGATTTAATTTACAGAAGGATTGGTTGCTTAGAGACAGTAGTTGCCGGTGATTTAATTTACAGAAGTAGAGGTTGCTCAGAGACAGTAGTTAATGCTGATTTAATTAGAAGAGGTGGAGGTTGCTTAGAGACAGTAGTTGCTGGTGATTTAATTTGAAGACGTGGAGGTTGCTTAGAGACAGTAGTTGCTGGTGATTTGATTTACAGAAGTAGAAGGCTCCTCACAGACTAGTTGCTGGTGATTTAATTTACAGAAGTAGAGTTTGGTCAGAGACAGTAGTTGCTTGTAATTTAATTTACAGAAGTAGAGGTTGGTCAAAGACAGTAGTTGGTGGTGATTTAATTAGAAATGGTGTAGGTTGCTTATAGACAGTAGTTGCAGGTGATTTAATTTACAGAAGTAGAGGTTGCTGAGAGACAGTAGTTGCTGGTGATTTAATTAGTAGAGGTGGAGGTTGCTCAGAGACAGTAGTTGCTGGTGATTCAATTTGCAGAAGTAGACGTTGCTCAGAGACAGTAGTTGCTGGTGATTTAATTAGTAGAGTTGGAGGTTGCTTAGAGACAGTAGTTGCTGGTGATTTAATTTACAGAAGTAGAGGTTGCTCAGAGGCAGTAGTTGCTGGTGATTTAATTTACAGAAGTAGAGGTTGCTTATAGACAGTAGTTGCTGGTGATTTAATTTACAGAAGTATAGGTTGCTCAGAGACAGTAGTTGCTGGTAATTTAATTTACAGAAGTAGAGGTTGCTCAAAGACAGTAGTTGCTGGTGATTTCGTTAGAAGAGGTGTAGTTTGCTTAGAGACAGTAGTGGATGGTGATTTAATTTACAGAAGTAGAGGTTGCTCAGAGAGGGTAGTTGCTGGTGATTTAATTAGTAGAGGTGGAGGTTGCTCAGAGACAGTAGTTGCTGGTGATTTAATTTAAAGAAGTAGAGGCTCCTCAGAGACAGTAGTTGCTGGTGATTTAATTAGAAGAGGTGGAGGTTGCTCAGAGACAGTAGTTACTGGTGATTTAATTAGAGGATGTGGAGATTGCACAGAGACAGTAGATGCTGGTGATTTAATTAGTAAAGTTGGGGGTTGCTTAGAGACAGTAGTTGCTGGTGATTTAATTAGTAAAGGAAGGGGCTTGCTTAGAGACAGTGTTTGCTGGTGATTTAATTAGTAAAGGTGGAGGTTGCTTAGAGACAGTAGTTGCTGGTGATTTAATTTACAGAAATAGAGGTTCCTCAGAGACAGTAGTTGCTGGTGATTTAATTAGTAGATGTGGATGTTGCTTATAGACAGTAGTTGATGGTGATTTAATTTACAGAAATAGAGGCTCCTCGGAGACAGTAGTTGCTGGTGATTTAATTTACAGAAGTAGATGTTGCTCAGAGACAGTAGTTGCTGGTGATTTAATTTACTAAAGTAGAGGTTGCTCAGAGACGGTAGTTGCTGGTGATTTAATTAGTAGAGGTGGAGGTTGCTCAGAGACAGTAGTTGCTGGTGATTTAATTTAAAAAGTAGAGGCTCCTCAGAGACAGTAGTTGCTGGTGATTTAATTAGAAGAGGTGGAGATTGCACAGAGACAGTAGTTGCTGGTGATTTAATTAGTAAAGGTGGGGGTTGCTTACAGACAGTAGTTGCTGGAGATTTAATTAGTTAAGGAGCGGGCTTGCTTAGAGACAGTGGTTGCTGGTGATTTAATTAGAAGAGGTGGAGATTGCACAGAGACAGTAGATGCTGGTGATTTAATTAGAAGAGGTGGAGATTGCACAGAGACAGTAGATGCTGGTGATTTAATTAGAAGAGGTGGAGATTGCACAGAGACAGTAGATGCTGGAGATTTAATTTACAGAAGTAGAGGCTCCTCAGAGACTAGTTGCTGGTGATTTAATTAGTAGAGGTGGAGGTTGCTCAAAGACAGTAGTTGCTGGTGATTTCGTTAGAAGAGGTGGAGTTTGCTCAGAGACAGTAGTTGCTGGCGATTTAATTTAAAGAAGTAGAGGCTCCTCAGAGACAGTAGTTGCTGGTGATTTAATTAGAAGAGGTGGAGGTTGCTCAGAGACAGTAGTTACTGGTGATTTAATTAGTAGAGGTGGAGATTGCACAGAGACAGTAGTTGCTGGTGATTTAATTAGTAAAGGTGGGGGTTGCTTACAGACAGTAGTTGCTGGAGATTTAATTAGTAAAGGAGGGGGCTTGCTTAGAGACGGTGGTTGCTGGTGATTTAATTAGAATAGGTGGAGATTGCACAGAGACAGTAGATGCTGGTGATTTAATTAGAAGAGCTGGAGTTTGCACAGAGACAGTAGATGCTGGTGATTTAATTTACAGAAATAGAGGTTGCTCAGAGACAGTAGTTGCTGGTGAATCAATTAGTAAAGGTGGAGGTTGCTTAGAGACAGTAGTTGCTGGTGATTTAATTTACAGAAATAGAGGTTGCTCAGAGACAGTATTTGCTGGTGATTTAATTAGTAAAAGTGGAGGTTGCTTAGTGACAGTAGTTGCTGGTGATTTAATTAGTAAAGGCGGAGGTTGCTTAGAGACAGTAGTTGCTGGTGATTAATTTACAGAAATAGAGGTTGCTCAGAGACAGTAGTTGCTGGTGATTTAATTTACAGAAGTAGACGTTGCTCAGAGACAGTAGTTGCTGGTGATTTAATTTACAGAAGTAGAGGTTGCTCAGAGACAGTAGTTGCTGGTAATTTAATTTACAGAAGTAGAGGTTGCTCAAAGACAGTAGTTGCTGGTGATTTCGTTAGAAGAGGTGTAGTTTGCTTAGAGAGAGTAGTTGCTGGTGATTTAATTTACAGAAGTAGAGGTTGCTCAGAGACGGTAGTTGCTGGTGATTTAATTAGTAGAGTTGGAGGTTGCTCAGAGACAGTAGTTGCTGGTGATTTAATTTAAAGAAGTAGAGGCTCCTCAGAGACAGTAGTTGCTGGTGATTTACTTAGAAGAGGTGGAGGTTGCTCAGAGACAGTAGTTACTGGTGATTTAATTAGTAAAGTTGGGGGTTTCTTAGAGACAGTAGTTGCTGGTGATTTAATTTACAGAAGTAGAGGTTGCTCAGAGACAGTAGTTGCTGGTGATTTAATTAGTAGAGGTGGAGGTTGCTTAGAGACAGTAGTTGATGGTGATTTAATTTACAGAAATAGAGGCTCCTCAGAGACAGTAGTTGCTGGTTATTTAATTTACAGAAGTAGATGTTGCTCAGAGACAGTAGTTGCTGGTGATTTAATTTACAGAAGTAGAGGTTGCTCAGAGACAGTAGTTGCTGGTGATTTAATTTACAGAAGTAGAGGTTGGTCAAAGACAGTAGTTGCTGGTGATTTAATTAGAAGAGGTGTAGCTTGCTCAGAGACAGTAGTTGATGGTGATTTAATTTACAGAAGTAGAGGTTGCTCAGAGACAGTAGTTGCTGGTGATTTAATTATTAAAGTTGGAGGTTGCTTAGAGACAGTAGTTACTGGTGATTTAATTTACAGAAGTAGAGGCTCCTCAGAGACTAGTTGCTGGTGATTTAATTTACAGAAGCAGAGGTTGCTCAGAGACAGTAGTTGTTGGTAATTTAACTTACAGAAGTATAGGTTGCTCAGAGACAGTAGTTGCTAGTGATTTAATTTACAGAAGTAGGGGTTGGTCAGAGACAGTAATTGCTGGTGATTTAATTATAAGAGGTGGATTTTGCTTAGAGACAGTAGTTGCTGATGATTTAAATTGAAGTAGTGGAGGCTGCTTAGAGACAGTAGTTGCTGGTGATTTAATTTACAGAAGTAGAGGTTGCTCAGAGACAGTAGTTGCTGGTGATTTAATTAGTAGAGTTAGAGGTTGCTTAGAGACAGTAGTTACTGGTGACTTAATTATAAGAGGTGGAGGTTTCTTAGAGACAGTAGTTGCTGGTGATTTAATTTACAGAAGTAGAGGTTGCTCAGAGACAGTAGTTGCTGGTGATTTAATTTACAGAAGGATTGGTTGCTTAGAGACAGTAGTTGCCGGTGATTTAATTTACAGAAGTAGAGGTTGCTCAGAGACAGTAGTTAATGCTGATTTAATTAGAAGAGGTGGAGGTTGCTTAGAGACAGTAGTTGCTGGTGATTTAATTTGAAGACGTGGAGGTTGCTTAGAGACAGTAGTTGCTGGTGATTTGATTTACAGAAGTAGAAGGCTCCTCACAGACTAGTTGCTGGTGATTTAATTTACAGAAGTAGAGTTTGGTCAGAGACAGTAGTTGCTTGTAATTTAATTTACAGAAGTAGAGGTTGGTCAAAGACAGTAGTTGGTGGTGATTTAATTAGAAATGGTGTAGGTTGCTTATAGACAGTAGTTGCAGGTGATTTAATTTACAGAAGTAGAGGTTGCTGAGAGACAGTAGTTGCTGGTGATTTAATTAGTAGAGGTGGAGGTTGCTCAGAGACAGTAGTTGCTGGTGATTCAATTTGCAGAAGTAGACGTTGCTCAGAGACAGTAGTTGCTGGTGATTTAATTAGTAGAGTTGGAGGTTGCTTAGAGACAGTAGTTGCTGGTGATTTAATTTACAGAAGTAGAGGTTGCTCAGAGGCAGTAGTTGCTGGTGATTTAATTTACAGAAGTAGAGGTTGCTTATAGACAGTAGTTGCTGGTGATTTAATTTACAGAAGTATAGGTTGCTCAGAGACAGTAGTTGCTGGTAATTTAATTTACAGAAGTAGAGGTTGCTCAAAGACAGTAGTTGCTGGTGATTTCGTTAGAAGAGGTGTAGTTTGCTTAGAGACAGTAGTGGATGGTGATTTAATTTACAGAAGTAGAGGTTGCTCAGAGACGGTAGTTGCTGGTGATTTAATTAGTAGAGGTGGAGGTTGCTCAGAGACAGTAGTTGCTGGTGATTTAATTTAAAGAAGTAGAGGCTCCTCAGAGACAGTAGTTGCTGGTGATTTAATTAGAAGAGGTGGAGGTTGCTCAGAGACAGTAGTTACTGGTGATTTAATTAGAGGATGTGGAGATTGCACAGAGACAGTAGATGCTGGTGATTTAATTAGTAAAGTTGGGGGTTGCTTAGAGACAGTAGTTGCTGGTGATTTAATTAGTAAAGGAAGGGGCTTGCTTAGAGACAGTGTTTGCTGGTGATTTAATTAGTAAAGGTGGAGGTTGCTTAGAGACAGTAGTTGCTGGTGATTTAATTTACAGAAATAGAGGTTCCTCAGAGACAGTAGTTGCTGGTGATTTAATTAGTAGATGTGGATGTTGCTTATAGACAGTAGTTGATGGTGATTTAATTTACAGAAATAGAGGCTCCTCGGAGACAGTAGTTGCTGGTGATTTAATTTACAGAAGTAGATGTTGCTCAGAGACAGTAGTTGCTGGTGATTTAATTTACTAAAGTAGAGGTTGCTCAGAGACGGTAGTTGCTGGTGATTTAATTAGTAGAGGTGGAGGTTGCTCAGAGACAGTAGTTGCTGGTGATTTAATTTAAAAAGTAGAGGCTCCTCAGAGTCAGTAGTTGCTGGTGATTTAATTAGAAGAGGTGGAGATTGCACAGAGACAGTAGTTGCTGGTGATTTAATTAGTAAAGGTGGGGGTTGCTTACAGACAGTAGTTGCTGGAGATTTAATTAGTTAAGGAGCGGGCTTGCTTAGAGACAGTGGTTGCTGGTGATTTAATTAGAAGAGGTGGAGATTGCACAGAGACAGTAGATGCTGGTGATTTAATTAGAAGAGGTGGAGATTGCACAGAGACAGTAGATGCTGGTGATTTAATTAGAAGAGGTGGAGATTGCACAGAGACAGTAGATGCTGGAGATTTAATTTACAGAAGTAGAGGCTCCTCAGAGACTAGTTGCTGGTGATTTAATTAGTAGAGGTGGAGGTTGCTCAAAGACAGTGTTGCTGGTGATTTCGTTAGAAGAGGTGGAGTTTGCTCAGAGACAGTAGTTGCTGGCGATTTAATTTAAAGAAGTAGAGGCTCCTCAGAGACAGTAGTTGCTGGTGATTTAATTAGAAGAGGTGGAGGTTGCTCAGAGACAGTAGTTACTGGTGATTTAATTAGTAGAGGTGGAGATTGCACAGAGACAGTAGTTGCTGGTGATTTAATTAGTAAAGGTGGGGGTTGCTTACAGACAGTAGTTGCTGGAGATTTAATTAGTAAAGGAGGGGGCTTGCTTAGAGACGGTGGTTGCTGGTGATTTAATTAGAAGAGGTGGAGATTGCACAGAGACAGTAGATGCTGGTGATTTAATTAGAAGAGCTGGAGTTTGCACAGAGACAGTAGATGCTGGTGATTTAATTTACAGAAATAGAGGTTGCTCAGAGACAGTAGTTGCTGGTGAATTAATTAGTAAAGGTGGAGGTTGCTTAGAGACAGTAGTTGCTGGTGATTTAATTTACAGAAATAGAGGTTGCTCAGAGACAGTATTTGCTGGTGATTTAATTAGTAAAAGTGGAGGTTGCTTAGTGACAGTAGTTGCTGGTGATTTAATTAGTAAAGGCGGAGGTTGCTTAGAGACAGTAGTTGCTGGTGATTTAATTTACAGAAATAGAGGTTGCTCAGAGACAGTAGTTGCTGGTGATTTAATTTACAGAAGTAGACGTTGCTCAGAGACAGTAGTTGCTGGTGATTTAATTTACAGAAGTAGAGGTTGCTCAGAGACAGTAGTTGCTGGTGATTTAATTATTTACAGAAGGGTAGGTTGTTTAGAGACAGTAGTTGCCGGTGATTTAATTTACAGAAGTAGAGGCTCCCCAGAGACACTAGTTGCTGGTGATTTAATTTACAGAAGTAGAGGTTGCTCAGAGACAGTAGTTGATGCTGATTTAATTAGAAGAGGTGGAGGTGTCTTAGAGACAGTAGTTGCTGGTGATTTAATTTGAAGACGTGGAGGTTGCTTAGAGACAGTAGTTGCTGGTGATTTAATTAGTAGAGTTGGAGGTTGCTTAGAGACAGTAGTTGCTGGTGATTTAATTAGTAAAGGAAGGGGCTTGCTTGGAGACAGTGTTTGCTGGTGATTTAATTAGTAAAGGTGGAGGTTGCTTAGAGACAGTAGTTGCTGGTGATTTAATTTACAGAAATAGAGGTTCCTCAGAGACAGTAGTTGCTGGTGATTTAATTAGTAGATGTGGATGTTGCTTATAGACAGTAGTTGATGGTGATTTAATTTACAGAAATAGAGGCTCCTCGGAGACAGTAGTTGCTGGTGATTTAATTTACAGAAGTAGATGTTGCTCAGAGACAGTAGTTGCTGGTGATTTAATTTACAGAAGTAGAGGTTGCTCAGAGACGGTAGTTGCTGGTGATTTAATTAGTAGAGGTGGAGGTTGCTCAGAGACAGTAGTTGCTGGTGATTTAATTTAAAAAGTAGAGGCTCCTCAGAGACAGTAGTTGCTGGTGATTTAATTAGAAGAGGTGGAGATTGCACAGAGACAGTAGTTGCTGGTGATTTAATTAGTAAAGGTGGGGGTTGCTTACAGACAGTAGTTGCTGGAGATTTAATTAGTTAAGGAGCGGGCTTGCTTAGAGACAGTGGTTGCTGGTGATTTAATTAGAAGAGGTGGAGATTGCACAGAGACAGTAGATGCTGGTGATTTAATTAGAAGAGGTGGAGATTGCACAGAGACAGTAGATGCTGGTGATTTAATTAGAAGAGGTGGAGATTGCACAGAGACAGTAGATGCTGGAGATTTAATTTACAGAAGTAGAGGCTCCTCAGAGACTAGTTGCTGGTGATTTAATTAGTAGAGGTGGAGGTTGCTCAAAGACAGTAGTTGCTGGTGATTTCGTTAGAAGAGGTGGAGTTTGCTCAGAGACAGTAGTTGCTGGCGATTTAATTTAAAGAAGTAGAGGCTCCTCAGAGACAGTAGTTGCTGGTGATTTAATTAGAAGAGGTGGAGGTTGCTCAGAGACAGTAGTTACTGGTGATTTAATTAGTAGAGGTGGAGATTGCACAGAGACAGTAGTTGCTGGTGATTTAATTAGTAAAGGTGGGGGTTGCTTACAGACAGTAGTTGCTGGAGATTTAATTAGTAAAGGAGGGGGCTTGCTTAGAGACGGTGGTTGCTGGTGATTTAATTAGAAGAGGTGGAGATTGCACAGAGACAGTAGATGCTGGTGATTTAATTAGAAGAGGTGGAGTTTGCACAGAGACAGTAGATGCTGGTGATTTAATTTACAGAAATAGAGGTTGCTCAGAGACAGTAGTTGCTGGTGAATTAATTAGTAAAGGTGGAGGTTGCTTAGAGACAGTAGTTGCTGGTGATTTAATTTACAGAAATAGAGGTTGCTCAGAGACAGTATTTGCTGGTGATTTAATTAGTAAAAGTGGAGGTTGCTTAGTGACAGTAGTTGCTGGTGATTTAATTAGTAAAGGAGGAGGTTGCTTAGAGACAGTAGTTGCTGGTGATTTAATTTACAGAAATAGAGGTTGCTCAGAGACAGTAGTTGCTGGTGATTTAATTTACAGAAGTAGACGTTGCTCAGAGACAGTAGTTGCTGGTGATTTAATTTACAGAAGTAGAGGTTGCTCAGAGACAGTAGTTGCTGGTGATTTAATTATTTACAGAAGGATAGGTTGCTTAGAGACAGTAGTTGCCGGTGATTTAATTTACAGAAGTAGAGGCTCCCCAGAGACACTAGTTGCTGGTGATTTAATTTACAGAAGTAGAGGTTGCTCAGAGACAGTAGTTGATGCTGATTTAATTAGATGAGGTGGAGGTGTCTTAGAGACAGTAGTTGCTGGTGATTTAATTTGAAGACGTGGAGGTTGCTTAGAGACAGTAGTTGCTGGTGATTTAATTAGTAGAGTTGGAGGTTGCTCAAAGGTAGTAGTTGCTGGTGATTTAATTTACAGAAGTAGAGGCTCCTCAGAGACTAGTTGCTGGTGATTTAATTTACAGAAGTAGAGGTTGCTTAAAGGCAGTAGTTGCTGGTGATTTAATTTACAGAAGTATAGGTTGCTCAGAGACAGTAGTTGCTGGTAATTTAATTTACAGAAGTAGAGGTTGCTCAAAGACAGTAGTTGCTGGTGATTTCGTTAGAAGAGGTGTAGTTTGCTTAGAGAGAGTAGTAGCTGGTGATTTAATTTACAGAAGTAGAGGTTGCTCAGAGACGGTAGTTGCTGGTGATTATTTAGTAGAGTTGGAGGTTGCTCAGAGACAGTAGTTGCTGGTGATTTAATTTAAAGAATAGAGGCTCCTCAGAGACAGTAGTTGCTGGTGATTTACTTAGAAGAGGTGGAGGTTGCTCAGAGACAGTATTTACTGGTGATTTAATTAGTAAAGTTGGGGGTTGCTTAGAGACAGTAGTTGCTGGTGATTTAATTTACAGAAGTAGAGGTTGCTCAGAGACAGTAGTTGCTGGTGATTTAATTAGTAGAGGTGGAGGTTGCTTAGAGACAGTAGTTGATGGTGATTTAATTTACAGAAATAGAGGCTCCTCAGAGACAGTAGTTGCTGGTGATTTAATTTACAGAAGTAGATGTTGCTCAGAGACAGTAGTTGCTGGTGATTTAATTTACAGAAGTAGAGGTTGCTCAGAGACAGTAGTTGCTGGTGATTTAATTTACAGAAGTAGAGGTTGGTCAAAGACAGTAGTTGTTGGTGATTTAATTAGAAGAGGTGTAGGTTGCTCAGAGACAGTAGTTGATGGTGATTTAATTTTCAGAAGTAGAGGTTGCTCAGAGACAGTAGTTGCTGGTGATTTAATTAGTAGAGTTGGATGTTGCTTAGAGACAGTAGTTACTGGTGATTTAATTTACAGAAGTAGAGGCTCCTCAGAGACTAGTTGCTGGTGATTTAATTTACAGAAGCAGAGGTTGCTCAGAGACAGTAGTTGTTGGTGATTTAATTTACAGAAAGATAGGTTGCTCAGAGACAGTAGTTGCTGGTGATTTAATTATAAGAGGTGGATGTTGCTTAGAGACAGTAGTTGCTGGTGATTTAAATTGAAGTAGTGGAGGCTGCTTAGAGACAGTAGTTGCTGGTGATTTAATTTACAGAAGTAGAGGTTGCTCAGAGACAGTAGTTACTGGTGACTTAATTATAAGAGGTGGAGGTTTCTTAGAGACAGTAGTTGCTGGTGATTTAATTTACAGAAGTAGAGGTTGCTCAGAGACAGTAGTTGCTGGTGATTTAATTTACAGAAGGATAGGTTGCTTAGAGACAGTAGTTGCCGGTGATTTAATTTACAGAAGTAGAGGCTCCTCAGAGACAGTAGTTGCTGGTGATTTAATTTACAGAAGTAGAGGTTGCTCAGAGACAGTATTTGATGCTGATTTAATTAGAAGAGGTGGAGGTGTCTTAGTGACAGTAGTTGCTGGTGATTTAATTTGAAGACGTGGAGGTTGCTTAGAGACAGTAGTTGCTGGTGATTTAATTAGTAGAGTTGGAGGTTGCTTAGAGACAGTAGATGCTGGTGATTTAATTTACAGAAATAGAGGTTGCTCAGAGACAGTATTTGCTGGTGATTTAATTTACAGAAGTAGACGTTGCTCAGAGACAGTAGTTGCTGGTGATTTAATTTACAGAAGTAGAGGTTGCTCAGAGACAGTAGTTGCTGGTGATTTAATTATTTACAGAAGGATAGGTTGCTTAGAGGCAGTAGTTGCCGGTGATTTAATTTACAGAAGTAGAGGCTCCTCAGAGACAGTAGTTGCTGGGGATTTAATTTACAGAAGTAGAGGTTGCTCAGAGACAGTATTTGATGCTGATTTAATTAGAAGAGGTGGAGGTGTCTTAGAGACAGTAGTTGCTGTTGATTTAATTTGAAGACGTGGAGGTTGCTTAGAGACAGTAGTTGCTGGTGATTTAATTAGTAGAGTTGGAGGTTGCTTAGAGACAGTAGATGCTGGTGATTTAATTTACAGAAGTAGAGGCTCCTCAGAGACTAGTTGCTGGTGATTTAATTTACAGAAGTAGAGGTTGCTCAAAGACAGTAGTTGCTGGTGATTTCGTTAGAAGAGGTGTAGTTTGCTTAGAGACAGTAGTTGCTGGTGATTTAATTAGAAGAGGTGGAGATTGCACAGAGGCAGTAGATGCTGGTGATTTAATTAGAAGAGGTGGAGATTGCACAGAGACTGTAGATGCTGGTGATTTAATTAGAAGAGGTGGAGTTTGCACAGAGACAGTAGATGCTGGAGATTTAATTTACAGAAATAGAGGTTGCTCAGAGACAGTAGTTGCTGGTGATTTAATTAGTAAAGTTGGGGGTTGCTTAGAGACAGTAGTTGCTGGTGATTTAATTAGTAAAGGAAGGGGCTTGCTTAGAGACAGTGTTTGCTGGTGATTTAACTAGTAAAGGTGGAGGTTGCTTAGAGACAGTAGTTGCTGGTGATTTAATTTACAGAAATAGAGGTTCCTCAGAGACAGTAGTTGCTGGTGATTTAATTAGTAGATGTGGATGTTGCTTATAGACAGTAGTTGATGGTGATTTAATTTACAGAAATAGAGGCTCCTCGGAGACAGTAGTTGCTGGTGATTTAATTTACAGAAGTAGATGTTGCTCAGAGACAGTAGTGGATGGTGATTTAATTTACAGAAGTAGAGGTTGCTCAGAGACGGTAGTTGCTGGTGATTTAATTAGTAGAGGTGGAGGTTGCTCAGAGACAGTAGTTGCTGGTGATTTAATTTAAAGAAGTAGAGGCTCCTCAGAGACAGTAGTTGCTGGTGATTTAATTAGAAGAGGTGGAGGTTGCTCACAGACAGTAGTTACTGGTGATTTAATTAGAAGAGGTGGAGATTGCACAGAGACAGTAGTTGCTGGTGATTTAATTAGTAAAGGTGGGGGTTGCTTACAGACAGTAGTTGCTGGAGATTTAATTAGTAAAGGAGGGGGCTTGCTTAGAGACAGTAGATGCTGGTGATTTAATTAGAAGAGGTGGAGATTGCTCAGAGACAGTAGATGCTGGTGATTTAATTAGAAGAGGTGGAGATTGCACAGAGACAGTAGATGCTGGTGAATTAATTAGTAAAGGTGGAGGTTGCTTAGAGACAGTAGTTGCTGGTGATTTAATTTACAGAAATAGAGGTTGCTCAGAGACAGTAGTTGCTGGTGATTTTAATTAGTAGAGGTGGAGGTTGCTTAGAGACAGTAGTTGCTGGTGATTTAATTAGTAAAGGTGGAGGTTGCTTAGAGACAGTAGTTGCTGGTGATTTAATTTACAGAAATATAGGTTGCTCAGAGACAGTAGTTGCTGGTGATTTAATTTACAGAAGTAGACTTTGTTCAGAGACAGTAGTTGCTGGTGATTTAATTTACAGAAGTAGAGGTTGCTCAGAGACAGTAGTTGCTGGTGATTTAATTATTTACAGAAGGATAGGTTGCTTAGAGACAGTAGTTGCCGGTGATTTAATTTACAGAAGTAGAGGCTCCTCAGAGACAGTAGTTGCTGGTGATTTAATTTACAGAAGTAGATGTTGCTCAGAGACAGTATTTGATGCTGATTTAATTAGAAGAGGTGGAGGTGTCTTAGAGACAGTAGTTGCTGGTGATTTAATTTGAAGACGTGGAGGTTGCTTAGAGACAGTAGTTGCTGGTGATTTAATTTACAGAAGTAGAGGCTCCTCAGAGACTAGTTGCTGGTGATTTAATTTACAGAAGTAGAGGTTGCTCAAAGACAGTAATTGCTGGTGATTTCGTTAGAAGAGGTGTAGTTTGCTTAGAGACAGTAGTTGCTGGTGATTTAATTTACAGAAGTAGAGGTTGCTCAGAGACGGTAGTTGCTGGTGATTTAATTAGTAGAGGTGGAGGTTGCTCAGAGACAGTAGTTGCTGGTGATTTAATTTAAAGAAGTAGAGGCTCCTCAGAGACAGTAGTTGCTGGTGATTTAATTAGAAGAGGTGGAGGTTGCTCAGAGACAGTAGTTACTGGTGATTTAATTAGAAGAGGTGGAGATTGCACAGAGACAGTAGATGCTGGTGATTTAATTTACAGAAATAGAGGTTGCTCAGAGACAGTAGTTGCTGGTGAATTAATTAGTAAAGATGGAGGTTGCTTAGAGACAGTAGTTGCTGGTGATTTAATTAGTAAAGGAGGGGGCTTGCTTAGAGACAGTGGTTGCTGGTGATTTAATTAGAAGTGGTGGAGATTGCACAGAGACAGTAGATGCTGGTGATTTAATTAGAAGAGGTGGAGATTGCACAGAGACAGTAGATGCTGGTGATTTAATTAGAAGATGTGGAGATTGCACAGAGACAGTAGATGCTGGTGATTTAATTTACAGAAATAGAGGTTGCTCAGAGACAGTAGTTGCTGGTGAATTAATTAGTAAAGATGGAGGTTGCTTAGAGACAGTAGTTGCTGGTGATTTAATTTACAGAAATAGAGGTTGCTCAGAGACAGTAGTTGCTGGTGATTTAATTAGTAAAGGTGGAGGTTGCTTAGAGACAGTAGTTGCTTGTGATTTAATTAGTAAAGGTGGAGGTTGCTTAGAGACAGTAGTTGCTGGTGATTTAATTTACAGAAATAGAGGTTGCTCAGAGACAGTAGTTGCTGGTGATTTAATTTACAGAAGTAGAGGTTGCTCAGAGACAGTAGTTGCTGGTGATTTAATTATTTACAGAAGGATAGGTTGCTTGGAGACAGTAGTTGCCGGTGATTTAATTTACAGAAGTAGAGGCTCCTCAGAGACAGTAGTTGCTGGTCATTTAATTTACAGAAGTAGAGGTTGCTCAAAGACAGTAGTTGATGCTGATTTAATTAGAAGAGGTGGAGGTGTCTTAGAGACAGTAGTTGCTGGTGATTTAATTTGAAGACGTGGAGGTTGCTTAGAGACAGTAGTTGCTGGTGATTTAATTAGTAGAGTTGGAGGTTGCTTAGAGACAGTAGTTGCTGGTGATTTAATTTAAAGAAGTAGAGGCTCCTCAGAGACAGTAGTTGCTGGTGATTTACTTAGAAGAGGTGGAGGTTGCTCAGAGACAGTAGTTACTGGTGATTTAATTAGTAAAGTTGGGGGTTTCTTAGAGACAGTAGTTGCTGGTGATTTAATTTACAGAAGTAGAGGTTGCTCAGAGACAGTAGTTGCTGGTGATTTAATTAGTAGAGGTGGAGGTTGCTTAGAGACAGTAGTTGATGGTGATTTAATTTACAGAAATAGAGGCTCCTCAGAGACAGTAGTTGCTGGTGATTTAATTTACAGAAGTAGATGTTGCTCAGAGACAGTAGTTGCTGGTGATTTAATTTACAGAAGTAGATGTTGCTCAGAGACAGTAGTGGATGGTGATTTAATTTACAGAAGTAGAGGTTGCTCAGAGACGGTAGTTGCTGGTGATTTAACTAGTAGAGGTGGAGGTTGCTCAGAGACAGTAGTTGCTGGTGATTTAATTTAAAGAAGTAGAGGCTCCTCAGAGACAGTAGTTGCTGGTGATTTAATTAGAATAGGTGGAGATTGCACAGAGACAGTAGATGCTGGTGAATTAATTAGTAAAGGTGGAGGTTGCTTAGAGACAGTAGTTGCTGGTGATTTAATTTACAGAAATAGAGGTTGCTCAGAGACAGTAGTTGCTGGTGATTTTAATTAGTAGAGGTGGAGGTTGCTTAGAGACAGTAGTTGCTGGTGATTTAATTAGTAAAGGTGGAGGTTGCTTAGAGACAGTAGTTGCTGGTGATTTAATTTACAGAAATATAGGTTGCTCAGAGACAGTAGTTGCTGGTGATTTAATTTACAGAAGTAGACTTTGTTCAGAGACAGTAGTTGCTGGTGATTTAATTTACAGAAGTAGAGGTTGCTCAGAGACAGTAGTTGCTGGTGATTTAATTATTTACAGAAGGATAGGTTGCTTAGAGACAGTAGTTGCCGGTGATTTAATTTACAGAAGTAGAGGCTCCTCAGAGACAGTAGTTGCTGGTGATTTAATTTACAGAAGTAGATGTTGCTCAGAGACAGTATTTGATGCTGATTTAATTAGAAGAGGTGGAGGTGTCTTAGAGACAGTAGTTGCTGGTGATTTAATTTGAAGACGTGGAGGTTGCTTAGAGACAGTAGTTGCTGGTGATTTAATTTACAGAAGTAGAGGCTCCTCAGAGACTAGTTGCTGGTGATTTAATTTACAGAAGTAGAGGTTGCTCAAAGACAGTAATTGCTGGTGATTTCGTTAGAAGAGGTGTAGTTTGCTTAGAGACAGTAGTTGCTGGTGATTTAATTTACAGAAGTAGAGGTTGCTCAGAGACGGTAGTTGCTGGTGATTTAATTAGTAGAGGTGGAGGTTGCTCAGAGACAGTAGTTGCTGGTGATTTAATTTAAAGAAGTAGAGGCTCCTCAGAGACAGTAGTTGCTGGTGATTTAATTAGAAGAGGTGGAGGTTGCTCAGAGACAGTAGTTACTGGTGATTTAATTAGAAGAGGTGGAGATTGCACAGAGACAGTAGATGCTGGTGATTTAATTTACAGAAATAGAGGTTGCTCAGAGACAGTAGTTGCTGGTGAATTAATTAGTAAAGATGGAGGTTGCTTAGAGACAGTAGTTGCTGGTGATTTAATTAGTAAAGGAGGGGGCTTGCTTAGAGACAGTGGTTGCTGGTGATTTAATTAGAAGTGGTGGAGATTGCACAGAGACAGTAGATGCTGGTGATTTAATTAGAAGAGGTGGAGATTGCACAGAGACAGTAGATGCTGGTGATTTAATTAGAAGAGGTGGAGATTGCACAGAGACAGTAGATGCTGGTGATTTAATTTACAGAAATAGAGGTTGCTCAGAGACAGTAGTTGCTGGTGAATTAATTAGTAAAGATGGAGGTTGCTTAGAGACAGTAGTTGCTGGTGATTTAATTTACAGAAATAGAGGTTGCTCAGAGACAGTAGTTGCTGGTGATTTAATTAGTAAAGGTGGAGGTTGCTTAGAGACAGTAGTTGCTTGTGATTTAATTAGTAAAGGTGGAGGTTGCTTAGAGACAGTAGTTGCTGGTGATTTAATTTACAGAAATAGAGGTTGCTCAGAGACAGTAGTTGCTGGTGATTTAATTTACAGAAGTAGAGGTTGCTCAGAGACAGTAGTTGCTGGTGATTTAATTATTTACAGAAGGATAGGTTGCTTGGAGACAGTAGTTGCCGGTGATTTAATTTACAGAAGTAGAGGCTCCTCAGAGACAGTAGTTGCTGGTCATTTAATTTACAGAAGTAGAGGTTGCTCAAAGACAGTAGTTGATGCTGATTTAATTAGAAGAGGTGGAGGTGTCTTAGAGACAGTAGTTGCTGGTGATTTAATTTGAAGACGTGGAGGTTGCTTAGAGACAGTAGTTGCTGGTGATTTAATTAGTAGAGTTGGAGGTTGCTTAGAGACAGTAGTTGCTGGTGATTTAATTTAAAGAAGTAGAGGCTCCTCAGAGACAGTAGTTGCTGGTGATTTACTTAGAAGAGGTGGAGGTTGCTCAGAGACAGTAGTTACTGGTGATTTAATTAGTAAAGTTGGGGGTTTCTTAGAGACAGTAGTTGCTGGTGATTTAATTTACAGAAGTAGAGGTTGCTCAGAGACAGTAGTTGCTGGTGATTTAATTAGTAGAGGTGGAGGTTGCTTAGAGACAGTAGTTGATGGTGATTTAATTTACAGAAATAGAGGCTCCTCAGAGACAGTAGTTGCTGGTGATTTAATTTACAGAAGTAGATGTTGCTCAGAGACAGTAGTTGCTGGTGATTTAATTTACAGAAGTAGATGTTGCTCAGAGACAGTAGTGGATGGTGATTTAATTTACAGAAGTAGAGGTTGCTCAGAGACGGTAGTTGCTGGTGATTTAACTAGTAGAGGTGGAGGTTGCTCAGAGACAGTAGTTGCTGGTGATTTAATTTAAAGAAGTAGAGGCTCCTCAGAGACAGTAGTTGCTGGTGATTTAATTAGAATAGGTGGAGGTTGCTCAGAGACAGTAGTTACTGGTGATTTAATTAGAAGAGGTGGAGATTGCACAGAGACAGTAGATGCTGGTGATTTAATTTACAGAAATAGAGGTTGCTCAGAGACAGTAGTTGCTGGTGAATTAATTAGTAAAGATGGAGGTTGCTTAGAGACAGTAGTTGCTGGTGATTTAATTAGTAAAGGAGGGGGCTTGCTTAGAGACAGTGGTTGCTGGTAATTTAATTAGAAGTGGTGGAGATTGCACAGAGACAGTAGATGCTGGTGATTTAATTAGAAGAGGTGGAGATTGCACAGAGACAGTAGATGCTGGTGATTTAATTAGAAGAGGTGGAGATTGAACAGAGACAGTAGATGCTGGTGATTTAATTTACAGAAATAGAGGTTGCTCAGAGACAGTAGTTGCTGGTGAATTAATTAGTAAAGATGGAGGTTGCTTAGAGACAGTAGTTGCTGGTGATTTAATTTACAGAAATAGAGGTTGCTCAGAGACAGTAGTTGCTGGTGATTTAATTAGTAAAGGTGGAGGTTGCTTAGAGACAGTAGTTGCTTGTGATTTAATTAGTAAAGGTGGAGGTTGCTTAGAGACAGTAGTTGCTGGTGATTTAATTTACAGAAATAGAGGTTGCTCAGAGACAGTAGTTGCTGGTGATTTAATTTACAGAAGTAGAGGTTGCTCAGAGACAGTAGTTGCTGGTGATTTAATTATTTACAGAAGGATAGGTTGCTTGGAGACAGTAGTTGCCGGTGATTTAATTTACAGAAGTAGAGGCTCCTCAGAGACAGTAGTTGCTGGTGATTTAATTTACAGAAGTAGAGGTTGCTCAAAGACAGTAGTTGATGCTGATTTAATTAGAAGAGGTGGAGGTGTCTTAGAGACAGTAGTTGCTGGTGATTTAATTTGAAGACGTGGAGGTTGCTTAGAGACAGTAGTTGCTGGTGATTTAATTAGTAGAGTTGGAGGTTGCTTAGAGACAGTAGTTGCTGGTGATTTAATTTAAAGAAGTAGAGGCTCCTCAGAGACAGTAGTTGCTGGTGATTTACTTAGAAGAGGTGGAGGTTGCTCAGAGACAGTAGTTACTGGTGATTTAATTAGTAAAGTTGGGGGTTTCTTAGAGACAGTAGTTGCTGGTGATTTAATTTACAGAAGTAGAGGTTGCTCAGAGACAGTAGTTGCTGGTGATTTAATTAGTAGAGGTGGAGGTTGCTTAGAGACAGTAGTTGATGGTGATTTAATTTACAGAAATAGAGGCTCCTCAGAGACAGTAGTTGCTGGTGATTTAATTTACAGAAGTAGATGTTGCTCAGAGACAGTAGTTGCTGGTGATTTAATTTACAGAAGTAGAGGTTGCTCAGAGACAGTAGTTGATGGTGATTTAATTTACAGAAGTAGAGGTTGGTGAAAGACAGTAGTTGCTGGTGATTTAATTAGAAGAGGTGTAGGTTGCTCAGAGACAGTAGTTGTTGGTGATTTCATTTACAGAAATAGAGGCTCCTCGGAGACAGTAGTTGCTGGTGATTTAATTTACAGAAGTAGATGTTGCTCAGAGACAGTAGTGGATGGTGATTTAATTTACAGAAGTAGAGGTTGCTCAGAGACGGTAGTTGCTGGTGATTTAATTAGTAGAGGTGGAGGTTGCTCAGAGACAGTAGTTGCTGGTGATTTAATTTGAAGAGGTGGAGATTGCACAGAGACAGTAGTTGCTGGTGATTTAATTAGTAAAGGTGGGGGTTGCTTACAGACAGTAGTTGCTGGAGATTTAATTAGTAAAGGTGGAGGTTGCTTAGAGACAGTAGTTGCTGGTGATTTAATTAGTGAAGGTGGAGGTTGCTTAGAGACAGTAGTTGCTGGTGATTTAATTTACAGAAATAGAGATTGCACAGAGACAGTAGTTGCTGGTGATTTAATTTACAGAAGTAGACGTTGCTCAGAGACAGTAGTTGCTGGTGATTTAATTTACAGAAGTAGAGGTTGCTCAGAGACAGTAGTTGCTGGTGATTTAATTATTTACAGAAGGATAGGTTGCTTAGAGACAGTAGTTGCCGGTGATTTAATTTACAGAAGTAGAGGCTCCTCAGAGACAGTAGTTGCTGGTGATTTAATTTACAGAAGTAGAGGTTGCTCAGAGACAGTAGTTGCTGGTGATTTAATTAGAAGAGGTGGAGGTGTCTTAGAGACAGTAGTTGCTGGTGATTTAATTTGAAGACGTGGAGGTTGCTTAGAGACAGTAGTTGCTGGTGATTTAATTTACAGAAGTAGAGGCTCCTCAGAGACTAGTTGCTGGTGATTTAATTTACAGAAGTAGAGGTTGCTTAAAGGCAGTAGTTGCTGGTGATTTGATTTACAGAAGTATAGGTTGCTCAGAGACAGTAGTTGCTGTTAATTTAATTTACAGAAGTAGAGATTGCTCAAAGACAGTAGTTGCTGGTGATTTCGTTAGAAGAGGTGTAGTTTGCTTAGAGACAGTAGTTGCTGGTGATTTAATTAGTAGAGGTGGAGGTTGCTTAGAGACAGTAGTTGCTGGTGATTTAATTTACAGAAATAAAGGCTCCTCAGAGACAGTAGTTGCTGGTGATTTAATTTACAGAAATAGTGGCTCCTCAGAGACAGTAGTTGCTGGTGATTTAATTTACAGAAGTAGAGTTTGCTCAGAGAGAGTAGTTGCTGGTAATTTAATTTACAGAAGTAGAGGTTGGTCAAAGACAGTAGTTGCTGGTGATTTAATTAGAAATGGTGTAGGTTGCTTATAGACAGTAGTTGCATTGATTTAATTTACAGAAGTAGAGGTTGCTGAGAGACAGTAGTTGTTGGTGATTTAATTAGTAGAGGTGGAGGTTGCTCAGAGACAGGAGTTGCTGGTGATTTAATTAGTAGAGTTGGAGGTTGCTTAGGGACAGTAGTTGCTGGTGATTTAATTTACAGAATTAGAGGCTCCTCAGAGACTAGATGCTGGTGATTTAATTTACAGAAGTAGAGGTTGGTCAGAGGCAGTAGTTGCTGGTGATTTAATTGACAGAAGTAGAGGTTGCTTAGAGACAATAGTTGCTGGTGATTTAATTTACAGAAGTATAGGTTGCTCAGAGACAGTAGTTGCTGGTAATTTAATTTACAGAAGTAGAGGTTGCTCAAAGACAGTAGTTGCTGGTGATTTCGTTAGAAGAGGTGTAGTTTGCTTAGAGACAGTATTTGCTGGTGATTTAAATTACAGAAGTAGAGGTTGCTCAGAGACGGTAGTTGCTGGTGATTTAATTAGTAGAGGTGGAGGTTGCTCAGAGACAGTAGTTGCTGGTGATTTAATTTAAAGAAGTAGAGGCTCCTCAGAGACAGTAGTTGCTGGTGATTTAATTAGAAGAGGTGGAGGTTGCTCAGAGACAGTAGTTACTGGTGATTTAATTAGAAGAGGTGGAGATTGCACAGAGACAGTAGTTGCTGGTGATTTAATTAGTAAAGGTGGGGGTTGCATACAGACAGTAGTTGCTGGAGATTTAATTAGAAGTGGTGGATATTGCACAGAGACAGTAGATGCTGGTGATTTAATTAGAAGAGGTGGAGATTGCACAGAGAGAGTAGATGCTGGTGATTTAATTTACAGAAATAGAGGTTGCTCAGAGACAGTAGTTGCTGGTGATTTAATTAGAAAAGGTGGAGGTTGCTTAGAGACAGTAGTTGCTGGTGATTTAATTAGTAAAGGTGGAGGTTGCTTAGAGACAGTAATTGCTGGTGATTTAATTAGTGAAGGTGGAGGTTGCTTAGAGACAGTAGTTGCTGGTGATTTAATTTACAGAAATAGAGGTTGCACAGAGACAGTAGTTGCTGGTGATTTAATTTACAGAAGTAGACGTTGCTCAGAGACAGTAGTTGCTGGTGATTTAATTTACAGAAGTAGAGGTTGCTCAGAGACAGTAGTTGCTGGTGATTTTATTATTTACAGAAGGATAGGTTGCTTAGAGACAGTAGTTGCCGGTGATTTAATTTACAGAAGTAGAGGCTCCTCAGAGACAGTAGTTGCTGGTGATTTAATTTACAGAAGTAGAGGTTGCTCAGAGACAGTAGTTGCTGGTGATTTAATTAGTAAAGGTGGAGGTTGCTTAGAGACAGTAGTTGCTGGTGATTTAATTAGTGAAGGTGGAGGTTGCTTAGAGACAGTAGTTGCTGGTGATTTAATTTACAGAAATAGAGGTTGCACAGAGACAGTAGTTGCTGGTGATTTAATTTACAGAAGTAGACGTTGCTCAGAGACAGTAGTTGCTGGTGATTTAATTTACAGAAGTTGAGGTTGCTCAGAGACAGTAGTTGCTGGTGATTTAATTATTTACAGAAGGATAGGTTGCTTAGAGACAGTAGTTGCCGGTGATTTAATTTACAGAAGTAGAGGCTCCTCAGAGACAGTAGTTGCTGGTGATTTAATTTACAGAAGTAGAGGTTGCTCAGAGACAGAAGTTGCTGGTGATTTAATTAGAAGAGGTGGAGGTGTCTTAGAGACAGTAGTTGCTGGTGATTTAATTTGAAGACGTGGAGGTTGCTTAGAGACAGTAGTTGCTGGTGATTTAATTAGTAGAGTTGGAGGTTGCTTAGAGACAGTAGTTGCTGCTGATTTAATTTACAGAAGTAGAGGCTCCTCAGAGACTAGTTGCTGGTGATTTAATTTACAGAAGTAGAGGCTCCTCAGAGACGGTAGTTGCTGGTGATATAATTAGTAAAGGTGGAGGTTGCTTAGAGACAGTAGTTGCTGGTGATTTAATTTACAGAAATAGAGGTTGCTCAGAGACAGTAGTTGCTGGTGATTTAATTAGTAGAGGTGGAGGTTGCTTAGAGACAGTAGTTGCTGGTGATTTAATTTACAGAAGTAGAGGCTCCTCACAGACTAGTTGCTGGTGATTTAATTTACAGAAGTAGAGGTTGCGCAGAGGCAGTAGTTGCTGGTGATTTAATTTATAGAAGTAGAGGTTGCTCAGAGACAGTAGTTGCTGGTGATTTAATTTACAGAAGTAGAGATTCCTCAGAGACAGTAGTTGCTGGTGATTTAATTAGTAGAGGTGGAGGTTGCTCAGAGACAGTAGTTGCTGGTGATTTTAATTAGAAGAGGTGGATGTTGCTTAGAGACTGTAGTTGATGCTGATTTAATGTACAGAAAAAGAGGCTCCTCAGAGACAGTAGTTGCTGGTGATTTAATTTACAGAAGTAGAGGTTGCTCAGAGACAGTACTTGCTGGTGATTTAATTTACAGAAGTAGAGGTTGCTTAGAGACAGTAGTTGCTGGTGATTTAATTTACAGAAGGATAGGTTGCTTAGAGACAGTAGTTGCCGGTGATTTAATTTACAGAAGTAGAGGCTCCTCAGAGACGGTAGTTGCTGGTGATATAATTTTTAGAAGTAGAGGTTGCTCAGAGACAGTAGTTGATGCTGATTTATTTAGAAGAGGTGGAGGTTGCTTAGAGACAGCAGTTGCTGGTGATTTAATTTGAAGACGTGGAGGTTGATTAGAAACAGTAGTTGCTGGTGATTTAATTTACAGAAATAGAGGCTCCTCACAGACTAGTTGCTGGTGATTTCATTAGTAGAGTTGGAGGTTGCTTAGAGACAGTAGTTGCTGGTGATTTAATTTACAGAAATAGAGGTTGCACAGAGACAGTAGTTGCTGGTGATTTAATTTACAGAAGTAGACGTTGCTCAGAGACAGTAGTTGCTGGTGATTTAATTTACAGAAATAGAGGTTGCTCAGAGACAGTAGTTGCTGGTGATTTAATTAGTAGAGGTGGAGGTTGCTTAGAGACAGTAGTTGCTGGTGATTTAATTTACAGAAGTAGAGGCTCCTCACAGACTAGTTGCTGGTGATTTAATTTACAGAAGTAGAGGTTGCGCAGAGGCAGTAGTTGCTGGTGATTTAATTTATAGAAGTAGAGGTTGCTCAGAGACAGTAGTTGCTGGTGATTTAATTTACAGAAGTAGAGATTCCTCAGAGACAGTAGTTGCTGGTGATTTAATTAGTAGAGGTGGAGGTTGCTCAGAGACAGTAGTTGCTGGTGATTTTAATTAGAAGAGGTGGATGTTGCTTAGAGACTGTAGTTGATGCTGATTTAATGTACAGAAAAAGAGGCTCCTCAGAGACAGTAGTTGCTGGTGATTTAATTTACAGAAGTAGAGGTTGCTCAGAGACAGTACTTGCTGGTGATTTAATTTACAGAAGTAGAGGTTGCTTAGAGACAGTAGTTGCTGGTGATTTAATTTACAGAAGGATAGGTTGCTTAGAGACAGTAGTTGCCGGTGATTTAATTTACAGAAGTAGAGGCTCCTCAGAGACGGTAGTTGCTGGTGATATAATTTTTAGAAGTAGAGGTTGCTCAGAGACAGTAGTTGATGCTGATTTATTTAGAAGAGGTGGAGGTTGCTTAGAGACAGCAGTTGCTGGTGATTTAATTTGAAGACGTGGAGGTTGATTAGAAACAGTAGTTGCTGGTGATTTAATTTACAGAAATAGAGGCTCCTCACAGACTAGTTGCTGGTGATTTCATTAGTAGAGTTGGAGGTTGCTTAGAGACAGTAGTTGCTGGTGATTTAATTTACAGAAATAGAGGTTGCACAGAGACAGTAGTTGCTGGTGATTTAATTTACAGAAGTAGACGTTGCTCAGAGACAGTAGTTGCTGGTGATTTAATTTACAGAAGTAGAGGTTGCTCAGAGACAGTAGTTGCTGGTGATTTAATTATTTACAGAAGGATAGGTTGCTTAGAGACAGTAGTTGCCGGTGATTTAATTTACACAAGTAGAGGCTCCTCAGAGACAGTAGTTGCTGGTGATTTAATTTACAGAAGTAGAGGTTGCTCAGAGACAGAAGTTGCTGGTGATTTAATTAGAAGAGGTGGAGGTGTCTTAGAGACAGTAGTTGCTGGTGATTTAATTTGAAGACGTGGAGGTTGCTTAGAGACAGTAGTTGCTGGTGATTTAATTAGTAGAGTTGGAGGTTGCTTAGAGACAGTAGTTGCTGCTGATTTAATTTACAGAAGTAGAGGCTCCTCAGAGACTAGTTGCTGGTGATTTAATTTACAGAAGTAGAGGTTGCTTAAAGGCAGTAGTTGCTGGTGATTTGATTTACAGAAGTATAGGTTGCTCAGAGACAGTAGTTGCTGGTAATTTAATTTACAGAAGTAGAGATTGCTCAAAGACAGTAGTTGCTGGTGATTTCGTTAGAAGAGGTGTAGTTTGCTTAGAGACAGTAGTTGCTGGTGATTTAATTTACAGAAATAAAGGCTCCTCAGAGACAGTAGTTGCTGGTGATTTAATTTACATAAGTAGAGGTTGCTTCTAGGCAGTAGTTGCTGGTGATTTAATTAGTAGAGGTGGAGGTTGCTTAGAGACAGTAGTTGATGGTTATTTAATTTACAGAAATAGAGGCTCCTCAGAATCAGTAGTTGCTGGTGATTTAATTTACAGAAGTAGAGGTTGCTCAGAGACAGTAGTTGCTGGTGATTTAATTTACAGAAGTAGAGGTTACTTAGAGACAGTAGTTGCTGGTGATTTAATTTACAGAAGTAGAGGTTGCTCAGAGACGGTAGTTGCTGGTGATTTAAATAGTAAAGGAGGGAGCTTGCTTAGAGACAGTGGTTGCTGGTGATTTAATTAGTAAAGGTGGAGGTTGCTTAGAGACAGTAGTTGCTGGTGATTTAATTTACAGAAATAGAGGTTGCTCAGAGACAGTAGTTGCTGGTGATTTAATTAGTAGAGGTGGATGTTGCTTAGAGACAGTAGTTGATGGTGATTTAATTTACAGAAATAGAGGCTCCTCAGAATCAGTAGTTGCTGGTGATTTAATTTACAGAAGTAGAGGTTGCTCAGAGACGGTAGTTGCTGGTGATTTAATTAGTAGTGGTGGAGGTTGCTCAGAGACAGTAGTTGCTGGTTATTTAATTTAAAGAAGTAGAGGCTCCTCAGAGACAGTAGTTGCTGGTGATTTAATTAGAAGAGGTGGAGGTTGCTCAGAGACAGTAGTTACTGGTGATTTAATTAGAAGAGGTGGATATTGCACAGAGACAGTAGATGCTGGTGATTTAATTAGTAAAGTTGGGGGTTGCTTAGAGACAGTAGTTGCTGGTGATTTAATTAGTAAAGGTGGAGGTTGCTTAGAGACAGTAGTTGCTGGTGATTTAATTTACAGAAATAGAGGTTGCTCAGAGACAGTAGTTGCTGGTGATTTAATTAGTAGAGGTGGAGGTTGCTTAGAGACAGTAGTTGCTGGTGATTTAATTTACAGAAGTAGAGGCTCCTCACAGACTAGTTGCTGGTGATTTAATTTACAGAAGTAGAGGTTGCGCAGAGGCAGTAGTTGCTGGTGATTTAATTTATAGAAGTAGAGGTTGCTCAGAGACAGTAGTTGCTGGTGATTTAATTTACAGAAGTAGAGATTCCTCAGAGACAGTAGTTGCTGGTGATTTAATTAGTAGAGGTGGAGGTTGCTCAGAGACAGTAGTTGCTGGTGATTTTAATTAGAAGAGGTGGATGTTGCTTAGAGACTGTAGTTGATGCTGATTTAATGTACAGAAAAAGAGGCTCCTCAGAGACAGTAGTTGCTGGTGATTTAATTTACAGAAGTAGAGGTTGCTCAGAGACAGTACTTGCTGGTGATTTAATTTACAGAAGTAGAGGTTGCTTAGAGACAGTAGTTGCTGGTGATTTAATTTACAGAAGGATAGGTTGCTTAGAGACAGTAGTTGCCGGTGATTTAATTTACAGAAGTAGACGCTCCTCAGAGACGGTAGTTGCTGGTGATATAATTTTTAGAAGTAGAGGTTGCTCAGAGACAGTAGTTGATGCTGATTTATTTAGAAGAGGTGGAGGTTGCTTAGAGACAGCAGTTGCTGGTGATTTAATTTGAAGACGTGGAGGTTGATTAGAAACAGTAGTTGCTGGTGATTTAATTTACAGAAATAGAGGCTCCTCACAGACTAGTTGCTGGTGATTTCATTAGTAGAGTTGGAGGTTGCTTAGAGACAGTAGTTGCTGGTGATTTAATTTACAGAAATAGTGGCTCCTCAGAGACAGTAGTTGCTGGTGATTTAATTTCCAGAAGTAGAGGTTGGTCAGAAACAGTAATTGATGGTGATTTAATTATAAGAGCTGGATGTTGCTTAGAGACAGTAGTTGCTGGTGATTTAATTTGAAGACGTGGAGGCTGCTTAGAGACAGTAGTTGCTGGTGATTTAATTTACAGAAGTAGAGGTTGCTCAGAGACAGTAGTTGCTGGTGCTTTAATTTACAGAAGTAGAAGTTGCTTAGAGACAGTAGTTGCTGGTGACTTAATTATAAGAGGTGGAGGTTTCTTAGAGACAGTAGTTGCTGGCGATTTAATTTATAGAAGTAGAGGTTGCTCACAGACATTAGTTGCTGGTGATTTAATTTACAGAAGTAGAGGCTCCTGAAAGACTAGTTGCTGGTGATTTAATTTACAGAAGTAGAGGTTGCTCAGAGGCAGTAGTTGCTGGTGATTTAATTCACAGAAGTAGAGGTTGCTTAGAGACAGTAGTTGCTGGTGACTTAATTTACAGAAGTATAGGTTGGTCAGAGACAGTAATTGCTGGTAAATAAATTTACAGAAGTAGAGGTTGCTCAGAGACGGTAGTTGCTGGTGATTTAATTAGTAGAGGTGGAGGTTGCTCAGAGACAGTAGTTGCTGGTGATTTAATTTACGGAAGTAGAGGCTCCTCAGAGACAGTATTTGCTGGTGATTTAATTAGAAGAGATGGAGGTTGCTCAGAGACAGTAGTTACTGGTGATTTAATTATAAGTGGTGGAGAATGCTCAGAGACAGTAGTTGCTGGTGATTTAATTTACAGAAGTAGAGGTTGCTTCGAGACAGTAGTTGCTGGTGATTTAATTAGTAGAGGTGGAGGTTGCTTAGAGACAGTAGTTGCTGGTGATTTAATTTACAGAAATAGAGGCTCCTCAGAGACAGTAGTTGCTGGTGATTTAATTAGTAGAGGTGGAGGTTGCTTAGAGACAGTAGTTGCTGGTGATTTAATTAGTAGAGGTGGTGGTTGCCTAGAGACAGTAGTTGCGGGTGATTTAATTTACAGAAATAGAGGCTACTCAGAGACAGTAGTTGCTGGTGATTTACTTTACAGAAGGATAGGTTGCTTAGAGACAGTAGTTGCTGGTGATTTAATTAGTAAAGGTGGAGGTTGCTTAGTGACAGTGGTTGCTGGTGATTTAATTAGAAAAGGTGGAGGTTGCTTAGAGACAGTATTTACTGGTGATTTAATTTACACAAATAGAGGCTCCTCCCAGACAGTAGTTGCTGGTGATTTAATTATAAGAAGTGGAGGTTGCTTAGAGACAGTAGTTGCTGGTGATTTAATTTGAAGACGTGGTGGTTGCTGAGAGACACTAGTTGCTGGTGATTTAATTTACACAAGTAGAGGTTGCTCAAAGACAGTATTTGCTGGTGATTTCTTTAGAAGAGGTGTAGGTTGCTCAGAGACAGTAGTTGCTGGTGATTTAATTAGTAGAGGTGGAGGGTGCTCAGAGATAGTAGTTGCTGGTGATTTTAATTAGTAGAGGTGGAGGTTGCTTAGAGACAGTAGTTGCTGGTGATTTAATTAGTAAAGGTGGGGGTTGCTTAGAGACAGTAGTTGCTGGTAATTTAATTAGTAAAGGTGGGGGTTGCTTAGTGACAGTCGTTGCTGGTGATTTAATTAGAAAAGGTGGAGGTTGCTTAGAGGAAGTAGTTGCTGGTGATTTAATAAGTAGAGGTGGAGGTTGCTTAGAGACAGTAGTTACTGGTGATTTTATTTACACAAATAGAGGCTCATCCTAGACAGTAGTTGCTGGTGTTTCAATTTACAGAAGTAGAGGTTGCTCAGAGACAGTAGTTGCTAGTGATTTAATTTACAGAAGTAGAGGTTGGTCAGAGACAGTAGTTGCTGGTAATTTAATTATAAGAAGTGGAGGTTGCTTAGAGACAGTAGTTGCTGGTGATTTAATTTGAAGACGTGGAGGTTGCTGAGAGACACTAGTTGCTGGTGATTTAATTTACAGAAATAGAGGCTCCTCAGAGACAGTAGTTGCTGGTGATTTAATTTACAGAAGGATAGGTTGCTTAGAGACAGTAGGTGCTGGTGATTTAATTTACACAAGTAGAGGCTCCTCAGAGACAGTAGTTGCTGGTGATTTAATTAGTAGAGGTGGAGGTTGCTTAGAGACAGAGGTTGCTGGTGATTTAATTAGAAAAGGTGGAGGTTGCTTAGAGACAGTAGTTGCTGGTGATTCAATTAGTAGAGTTGGAGGTTGCTTAGAGACAGTAGTTGCTGGTGATTTAATTTACACAAATAGAGGCTCCTCCTAGACAGTAGTTGCTGGTGATTTAATTATAAGAAGTGGAGTTTGCTTAGTGACAGTAGTTGCTGGTGATTTAATTTGAAGACGTGGTGGTTGCAGAGAGGCACTAGTTGCTGGTGATTTCGTTAGAAGAGATGTAGGTTGCTCAGAGACAGTAGTTGCTGGTGATTTAATTAGTAGAGGTAGAGGGTGCTCAGAGACAGTAGTTGCTGGTGATTTTAATTAGTAGAGGTGGAGGTTGCTTAGAGACAGTAGTTGCTGGTGATTTAATTAGTAAAGATGGGGGTTGCTTAGTGACAGTGGTTGCTGGTGATTTAGTTAGAAAAGGTGGAGGTTGCTTAGAGGAAGTAGTTGCTGGTGATTTAATTAGTAGAGGTGGAGGTTGCTTAGAGACAGTAGTTACTGGTGATTTAATTAGTAAAGGTGGGGGTTGCTTAGAGACAGTAGTTGCTGGTGATTTAATTAGTAAAGGTGGGGGCTGCTTAGTGACAGTGGTTGATGGTGATTTAATTAGAAAAGGTGGAGGTTGCTTAGATGAAGTAGTTGCTAGTGATTTAATTAGTAGAGGTGGAGGTTGCTTAGAGACAGTAGTTACTGGTGATTTAATTAGTAGAGTAGGAGGTTGGTCAGAGACAGTAGTTGCTGGTGATTTAATTTACAGAAGTAGAGGCTCGTCAGAGACTATTTCCTGGTGATTTAATTCACAGAAGTAGAGGTTGCTCAAAGGCAGTAGTTGCTGGTGATCTAATTCACAGAAGTAGAGGTTGCTCAAAGACAGTACTTGCTGGTGATTTCGTTAGAAGAAGCGTAGTTTGCTTAGAGACAGTAGTAGCTGGTGATTTAATTTACAGAAGTAGCGGTTGCCCAGAGACGGTAGTTGCTGGTGATTTAATTTACAGAAGTAGAGGTTGCTCAAAGACAGTAGTTGCTGGTGATTTCGTTAGAAGAGGTGTAGGTTGCTCAGAGACAGTAGTTGCTGGTGATTTAATTAGTAGAGGTGGAGGGTGCTCAGAGACAGTAGTTGCTGGTGATTTTAATTAGTAGAGGTGGAGGTTGCTTAGAGACAGTAGTTGCTGGTGATTTAATTAGTAAAGGTGGGGGTTGCTTAGAGACAGTATTTGCTGGTAATTTAATTAGTAAAGGTGGGCTTGCTTAGTGACAGTGGTTGCTGGTGATTTAGTTAGAAAAGGTGGAGGTTGCTTAGAGGAAATAGTTGCTGGTGATTTAATTAGTAGAGGTGGAGTTTGCTTAGAGACAGTAGTTACTGGTGATTTAATTTACAGAAGTAGAGGTTGGTCAGAGACAGTAGTTGCTGGTGATTTAATTAGTAGACTTGGAGGTTGCTTAGAGACAGTAGTTGCTGGTGATTTAATTTACAGAAGTAGAGGCTTTTCAGAGACTATTTCCTGGTGATTTAATTTACAGAAGTAGAGGTTGCTCAAAGGCAGTAGTTGCTGGAGATTTAATTCACAGAAGTAGAGGTTGCTCAAAGACATTACTTGCTGGTTATTTCGTTAGAAGAAGTGTAGTTTGCTTAGAGACAGTAGTTGCTGGTGATTTAATTTACAGAAGTAGCGGTTGCCCAGAGACGGTAGTTGCTGGTGATTTAATTAGTACAGGTGGAGGTTGCTCAGAGACAGTAGTTGCTGGTGAATTAATTCACAGAAGTAGAGGTTGCTCAAAGACAGTAGTTGCTGGTAATTTCGTTAGAAGAGGTGTAGTTTGCTTAGAGACAGTAGTTGCTGGTGATTTAATTTACAGAAGTAGAGTTTGCTCATACACGGTAGTTGCTGGTGATTTAATTAGTAGAGGTGGAGGTTGCTCAGAGAAAGTAGTTGCTGGTGATTTAATTTACAGAAATAGAGGCTCCTCAGAGACAGTAGTTGCTGGTGATTTAATTTACAGAAGGATAGGTTGCTTAGAGACAGTAGGGGCTGGTGATTTAATTTACACAAATCTAGAGGCTCCTCAGAGACGGTAGTTGCTGGTGATTTAATTAGTAAAGGTGGAGGTTGCTTAGTGACAGTTGTTGCTGGTGATTTAATTAGAAAAGGTGGAGGTTGCTTAGAGACAGTAGTTGCTGGTGATTCAATTAGTAGAGTTGGAGGTTGCTTAGAGACAGTAGTTGCTGGTGATTTAATTTACACAAATAGAGGCTCCTCCTAGACAGTATTTGCTGGTGATTTACTTATAAGAAGTGGAGGTTGCTTAGAGACAGTAGTTGCTGGTGATTTAATTTGAAGACGTGGTGGTTGCCGAGAGGCACTAGTTGCTGGTGATTTAATTTACAGAAGTAGAGGTTGCCAAAGACAGTAGTTGCTGGTGATTTCGTTAGAAGAGGTGTAGGTTGCTCAGAGACAGTAGTTGCTGGTGATTTAATTAGTAGAGGTGGAGGGTGCTCAGAGACAGTAGTTGCTGGTGATTTTAATTAGTAGAGGTGGAGGTTGCTTAGAGACAGTAGTTGCTGGTGATTTAATTAGTAAAGATGGGGGTTGCTTAGTGACAGTGGTTGCTGGTGATTTAATTAGAAAAGGTGGAGGTTGCTTAGAGGAAGTAGTTGCTGCTGATTTAATTAGTAGAGGTGGAGGTTGCTTAGAGACAGTAGTTACCGGTGATTTAATTTACAGAAGTAGAGGTTGGTCAGAGACAGTAGTTGATGGTGATTTAATTATAAGAAGTGGAGGTTGCTTAGAGACAGTAGTTGCTGGTGATTTAATTTGAAGACGTGGAGGTTGCTGAGAGACACTAGTTGCTGATGATTTAATTTACAGAAGCAGAGGTTGCTCAAAGACAGTAGTTGCTGGTGATTTCGTTAGAAGAGGTGTAGGTTGCTTAGAGACAGTAGTTGCTGGTGATTTAATTTACAGAAGTAGAGGTTTCTTAGAGCCGGTAGTTGCTGGTGATTTAATTATCAGAGGTGGAGGTTGCTCAGAGACAGTAGTTGCTGGTGATTTAATTAGTAGAGGTGGAGGGTGCTCAGAGACAGTAGTTGCTGGTGATTTTAATTAGTAGAGGTAGAGGTTGCTTAGAGACAGTAGTTGCTGGTGATTTAATTAGTAAAGGTGGGGGTTGCTTAGAGACAGTAGTTGCTGGTAATTTAATTAGTAAAGGTGGGGGTTGCTTAGTGACAGTGGTTGCTGGTGATTTAATTAGAAAAGGTGGAGGTTGCTTAGAGGAAGTAGTTGCTGGTGATTTAATTAGTAGAGGTGGAGGTTGCTTAGAGACAGTAGTTACTGGTGATTTAATTTATACAAATAGAGGCTCATCCTAGACAGTATTTGCTGGTGATTCAATTTACAGAAGTAGAGGTTGCTCAGAGACAGTAGTTGCTGGTGATTTAATTTACAGATGTAGAGGTTGCTCAAAGACAGCAGATGCTGGTGATTTCGTTAGAAGAGGTGTAGTTTTCTTCGAGACAGTAGTTGCTGGTGATTTAATTAGTGGAGGTGGAGGTTGCTTAGAGACAGTAGTTGCTGGTGATTTAATTTACAGAAATAGAGGCTCCTCAGAGACAGTAGTTGCTGGTGATTTAATTAGTAGAGGTGGAGTTTGCTTAGAGACAGTAGCTGCTGGTGATTTAATTAGTAGAGTTGGAGGTTGCTTAGAGACAGTAGTTGCTGGTGATTTAATTTACAGAAATAGAGGCTCCTCAGAGACAGTAGTTGCTGGTGATTTAATTAGTAGAGGTGGAGGTTGCTTAGAGACAGTAGTTGCTGGTGATTTAATTAGTAGAGGTGGTGGTTGCCAAGAGACAGTAGTTGCGGGTGATTTAATTTACAGAAATAGAGGCTCCTCAGAGACAGTAGTTGCTGGTGATTTAATTAGTAGAGGTGGAGGGTGGTCAGAGACAGTAGTTGCTGGTGATTTTAATTAGTAGAGGTGGAGGTTGCTTAGAGACAGTAGTTGCTGGTGATTTAATTAGTAAAGGTGGGGGTTGCTTAGAGACAGTAGTTGCTGGTAATTTAATTAGTAAAGGTGGGGGTTGCTTAGTGACAGTCGTTGCTGGTGATTTAATTAGAAAAGGTGGAGGTTGCTTAGAGGAAGTAGTTACTGGTGATTTAATTTACACAAATAGAGGCTCATCCTAGACAGTAGTTGCTGGTGTTTCAATTTACAGAAGTAGAGATTGCTCAGAGACAGTAGTTGCTAGTGATTTAATTTACAGAAGTAGAGGTTGGTCAGAGACAGTAGTTGCTGGTGATTTCGTTAGAAGAGGTGTAGGTTGCTTAGAGACAGTAGTTGCTGGTGATTTAATTTACAGAAGTAGAGGTTGCTTAGAGCCGGTAGTTGCTGGTGATTTAATTATCAGAGGTGGAGGTTGCTCAGAGACAGTAGTTGCTGGTGATTTTAATTAGTAGAGGTGGAGGTTGCTTAGAGACAGTAGTTGCTGGTGATTTAATTAATAAAGGTGGGGGTTGCTTAGAGACAGTAGTTGCTGGTAATATAATTAGTAAAGGCGGGGGTTGCTTAGTGACAGTGGTTGCTGTTGATTTAATTAGAAAAGGTGGAGGTTGCTTAGAGGAAGTAGTTGCTGGTGATTTAATTAGTAGATGTGGAGGTTGCTTAGAGACAGTAGTTACTGGTGATTTAATTTATACAAATAGAGGCTCATCCTAGACAGTAGTTACTGCTGATTCAATTTACAGAAGTAGAGGTTGCTCAGAGACAGTAGTTGCTAGTGATTTAATTTACAGAATTAGAGGTTGGTCAGAGACAGTATTTGCTGGTGATTTAATTATAAGAAGTGGAGGTTGCTTAGAGAGAGTAGTTGCTGGTGATTTAATTAGTAAAGGTGGGGGTTGCTTAGAGACAGTACTTGCTGGTCATTTAATTAGTAATGGTGGAGGTTGCTTAGAGACAGTGGTTGCTGGTGATTTAATTAGTAAAGGTGGAGGTTGCTTAGAGACAGTAGTTGCTGTTGATTTAATTTACAGAAATAGAGGCTTCTCACAGATTAGTTGCTGGTGACTTAATTTACAGAAGTAGAGGATGCTCAGAGACAGTAGTTGCTGGTGATTTAATTTACAGAAGTAGAGGTTGGTCAGAGACAGTAGTTGCTGATGATTTAATTATAAGAAATGGATGTTGCTTAGAGACAGTAGTTGCTGGTGATTTAATTTGAAAACGTGGAGGCTGCTTAGAGAAGTTGTTGCTGGTGATTTAATTTACGGAAGTAGAGGTTGCTCTGAGACAGTAGTTGCTGGTGATTTAATTAGTAGAGATGGAGGTTGCTTTGAGACATTAGTTTCTGGTGAATTAATTTACAGAAGTAGAGGCTCCCCAGAGACTAGTTGCTGGTGATTTAATTTACAGAAGTAGAGGTTGCTCAAAGGCAGTAGTTGCTGGTGATTTAATTTACAGAAATAGAGGTTGCTCAGAGACAGTATTTGCTGGTGATTTAATTAGTAGAGGTGGAGCTTGCTCAGAGACAGTAGTTGTTGGTGATTTAATTTACAGAAGTAGAGGCTCCTCAGAGACAGTAGTTTCTGGTATTTAATTTACAGAAGTACAGGTTGATTAGAGACAGTAGTTGCTGTTGATTTAATTTACAGATGTAGAGGTTGCTCAGAGACAGTAGTTGCTAGTGATTTAATTTACAGAAGTAGAGGTTGCTCAGAGACAGTAGTTGCTGGTGATTTAATTAGTAGAGTTGGAGGTTGCTTAGAGACAGTAGTTGCTGGTGATTTAATTTACAGAAGTAGAGGCTCCTCAGAGACTATTTCCTGGTGATTTAATTTACAGAAGTAGAGGTTGCTCAAAGGCAGTAGTTGCTGGTGATTTAATTCACAGAAGTAGAGGTTGCTCAAAGACAGTACTTGCTGGTGATTTCGTTAGAAGAAGTGTAGTTTGCTTAGAGACAGTAGTTGCTGGTGATTTAATTTACAGAAGTAGCGGTTGCACAGAGACGGTAGTTGCTGGTGATTTAATTAGTACAGGTGGAGGTTGCTCAGAGACAGTAGTTGCTGGTGATTTAATTTACAGATGTAGAGGTTGCTCAAAGACAGTAGTTGCTGGTAATTTCGTTAGAAGAGGTGTAGTTTGCTTAGAGACAGTAGTTGCTGGTGATTTAATTTACAGATGTAGAGGTTGCTCATACACGGTAGTTGCTGGTGATTTAATTAGTAGAGGTGGCGGTTGCTCAGAGAAAGTAGTTGCTGGTGATTTAATTTACAGAAATAGAGGCTCCTCAGAGACAGTAGTTGCTGGTGATTTAATTAGAAGAGGTGTAGTTTGCTTAGAGACAGTAGTTGCTGGTGATTTAATTAGTAGAGGTGGAGGTTGCTTAGAGACAGTAGTTGCTGGTGATTTAATTTACAGAAATAGAGGCTCCTCAGAGACAGTACTTGCTGGTGATTTAATTAGTAGAGGTGGAGTTTGCTTAGAGACAGTAGTTGCTAGTGATTTAATTAGTAGAGGTGGAGGTTGCTTAGAGACAGTAGTTGCTGGTGATTTAATTTACAGAAATAGAGGCTCCTCAGAGACAGTAGTTGCTGGTGATTTATTTAGTAGAGGTGGAGGTTGCTTAGAGACAGTAGTTGCTGGTGATTTAATTAGTAGAGGTTTAGGTTGCTTAGCGACAGTAGTTGCTGGTGATTTAATTTACAGAAATAGAGGCTCCTCAGAGACAGTAGTTGCTGGTGATTTAATTAGTAGAGGTGTAGGTTGCTTAGAGACAGTAGTTGCTGGTGATTTAATTAGTAGAAGTGGAGGTTGCTCAGAGACAGTAGTTGTTGGTGATTTAATTTACAGAAGTATAGGTTGCTTAGAGACAGTAGTTGCTGGTGATTTAATTTACAGAAGTAGAGGCTCCTCAGAGACAGTAGTTGCTGGTGATTTAATTAGTAGAGGTGGAGGTTGCTCAGAGACAGTAGTTGTTGGTGATTTAATTTACAGAAGTATAGGTCGCTTAGAGACAGTAGTTGCTGGTGATTTAATTTACAGAAGTAGAGGCTCCTCAGAGACAGTAGTTGCTGGTGATTTAATTAGTAGAGGTGGAGGTTGCTCAGAGACAGTAGTTGTTGGTGATTTAATTTACAGAAGAATAGGTTGCTTAGAGACAGTAGTTGCTGGTGATTTAATTTACAGAAGTAGAGGCTCCTCAGAGACAGTAGTTGCTGGTGATTTAATTTACAGAAGTAGAGGTTGGTCAGAGACAGTAGTTGCTGATGATTTAATTATAAGAAATGGATGTTGCTTAGAGACAGTAGTTGCTGGTGATTTAATTTGAAAACGTGGAGGCTGCTTAGAGAAGTTGTTGCTGGTGATTTAATTTACGGAAGTAGAGGTTGCTCTGAGACAGTAGTTGCTGGTGATTTAATTAGTAGAGATGGAGGTTGCTTTGAGACATTAGTTTCTGGTGAATTAATTTACAGAAGTAGAGGCTCCCCAGAGACTAGTTGCTGGTGATTTAATTTACAGAAGTAGAGGTTGCTCAAAGGCAGTAGTTGCTGGTGATTTAATTTACAGAAGTAGAGGTTGCTCAGAGACAGTATTTGCTGGTGATTTAATTAGTAGAGGTGGAGCTTGCTCAGAGACAGTAGTTGTTGGTGATTTAATTTACAGAAGTAGAGGCTCCTCAGAGACAGTAGTTTCTGGTGATTTAATTTACAGAAGTACAGGTTGATTAGAGACAGTAGTTGCTGTTGATTTAATTTACAGATGTAGAGGTTGCTCAGAGACAGTAGTTGCTAGTGATTTAATTTACAGAAGTAGAGGTTGCTCAGAGACAGTAGTTGCTGGTGATTTAATTAGTAGAGTTGGAGGTTGCTTAGAGACAGTAGTTGCTGGTGATTTAATTTACAGAAGTAGAGGCTCCTCAGAGACTATTTCCTGGTGATTTAATTTACAGAAGTAGAGGTTGCTCAAAGGCAGTAGTTGCTGGTGATTTAATTCACAGAAGTAGAGGTTGCTCAAAGACAGTACTTGCTGGTGATTTCGTTAGAAGAAGTGTAGTTTGCTTAGAGACAGTAGTTGCTGGTGATTTAATTTACAGAAGTAGCGGTTGCACAGAGACGGTAGTTGCTGGTGATTTAATTAGTACAGGTGGAGGTTGCTCAGAGACAGTAGTTGCTGGTGATTTAATTTACAGATGTAGAGGTTGCTCAAAGACAGTAGTTGCTGGTAATTTCGTTAGAAGAGGTGTAGTTTGCTTAGAGACAGTAGTTGCTGGTGATTTAATTTACAGAAGTAGAGGTTGCTCATACACGGTAGTTGCTGGTGATTTAATTAGTAGAGGTGGCGGTTGCTCAGAGAAAGTAGTTGCTGGTGATTTAATTTACAGAAATAGAGGCTCCTCAGAGACAGTAGTTGCTGGTGATTTAATTAGAAGAGGTGTAGTTTGCTTAGAGACAGTAGTTGCTGGTGATTTAATTAGTAGAGGTGGAGGTTGCTTAGAGACAGTAGTTGCTGGTGATTTAATTTACAGAAATAGAGGCTCCTCAGAGACAGTACTTGCTGGTGATTTAATTAGTAGAGGTGGAGTTTGCTTAGAGACAGTAGTTGCTAGTGATTTAATTAGTAGAGGTGGAGGTTGCTTAGAGACAGTAGTTGCTGGTGATTTAATTTACAGAAATAGAGGCTCCTCAGAGACAGTAGTTGCTGGTGATTTATTTAGTAGAGGTGGAGGTTGCTTAGAGACAGTAGTTGCTGGTGATTTAATTAGTAGAGGTTTAGGTTGCTTAGCGACAGTAGTTGCTGGTGATTTAATTTACAGAAATAGAGGCTCCTCAGAGACAGTAGTTGCTGGTGATTTAATTAGTAGAGGTGTAGGTTGCTTAGAGACAGTAGTTGCTGGTGATTTAATTAGTAGAAGTGGAGGTTGCTCAGAGACAGTAGTTGTTGGTGATTTAATTTACAGAAGTATAGGTTGCTTAGAGACAGTAGTTGCTGGTGATTTAATTTACAGAAGTAGAGGCTCCTCAGAGACAGTAGTTGCTGGTGATTTAATTAGTAGAGGTGGAGGTTGCTCAGAGACAGTAGTTGTTGGTGATTTAATTTACAGAAGTATAGGTCGCTTAGAGACAGTAGTTGCTGGTGATTTAATTTACAGAAGTAGAGGCTCCTCAGAGACAGTAGTTGCTGGTGATTTAATTAGTAGAGGTGGAGGTTGCTCAGAGACAGTAGTTGTTGGTGATTTAATTTACAGAAGAATAGGTTGCTTAGAGACAGTAGTTGCTGGTGATTTAATTTACAGAAGTAGAGGCTCCTCAGAGACAGTAGTTGCTGTTGATTTAATTAGTAGAGGTGGAGGTTGCTCAGAGACAGTATTTGCTGGTGATTTTAATTACTAGATGTGGAGGTTGCTTAGAGACAGTAGTTGCTGGTGATTTAATTAGTAAAGGTGGAGATTGCTTAGTGACAGTGGTTGCTGGTGATTTAATTATAAGAAGTGGAGGTTGCTTAGAGACAGTAGTTGCTGGTGATTTAATTTACAGAAGTAGAGGTTGCCGGTGATTTAATTATCAGGGGTGGAGGTTGCTCAGCGACAGTAGTTGCTTGTGATTTAATTAGTAGAGGTGGGGGGTGCTCAGAGACAGTAGTTGCTGGTGATTTTAATTAGTAGAGGTGGAGGTTGCTTAGAGACAGTAGTTGCTGGTGATTTAATTAGTAAAGGTGCGGCTTGCTTAGAGACAGTAGTTGCTGGTAATTTAATTAGTAAAGGTGGGGTTTGCTTAGTGACAGTGGTTGCTGGTGATTTAATTAGAAAAGGTGGAGGTTGCTTAGAGGAAGTAGTTGCTGGTGATTTAATTAGTAGACGTGCAGGTTGCTTAGAGACAGTAGTTACTGGTGATTTAATTTACACAAATAGAGGCTCATCCTAGAGAGTAGTTGCTGGTGATTTAATTATAAGAAGTGGAGGTTGCTTAGAGACAGTAGTTGCTGGTGATTAAATTTGAAGACGTGGAGGTTGCTGAGAGACACTAGTTGCTGGTGATTTAATTAGTAGAGGTGGAGGGTGCTAAGAGAAGTAGTTGCTGGTGATTTTAATTAGTAGAGGTGGAGGTTGCTTAGAGACAGTAGTTGCTGGTGATTTAATTAGTAAAGGTCGGGGTTGCTTACAGACAGTAGTTGCTGGTAATTTAATTAGTAAAGGTGGGGGTTGCTTAGTGACAGTGGTTGCTGGTGATTTAATTAGAAAAGGTGGAGGTTGCTTAGAGACAGTTGTTACTGGTGATTTAATTTACACAAATAGAGGCTCATCCAAGACAGTAGTTGCTGGTGATTCAATTTACAGAAGTAGAGGTTGGTCAGAGACAGTAGTTGCTGGTGATTTAATTTGAAGACGTGGAGGTTGCTGAGAGACACTAGTTGTTGGTGATTTAATTTACAGAAGTAGAGGTTGCTCAAAGACAGTAGTTGCTGGTGATTTCGTTAGAAGAAGTGTAGGTTGCTTAGAGACAGTAGTTGCTGGTGATTTAATTTACAGAAATAGAGGCTCCTCAGAGACAGTAGTTGCTGGTGATTTAATTTACAGAAGTAGAGGTTGCTTAGAGCCGGTAGTTGCTGGTGATTTAATTATCAGAGGTGGAGGTTGCTCAGAGACAGTAGTTGCTTGTGATTTAATTAGTAGAGGTGGGGGGTGCTCAGAGACAGTAGTTGCTGGTGATATAATTAGTAGATGTGGAGGTTGCTTAGAGACAGTAGTTGCTGGTAATTTAATTTACAGAAATAGAGGCTCCTCAGAGACAGTAGTTGCTGGTGATTTAATTTACAGAAGGATAGGTTGCTTAGAGACATTAGTTGCTGGTGATTTAATTTACAGAAGTAGATGCTCCTCAGAGACAGTAGTTGCTGGTGATTTAATTAGTAGAGGTGGAGGTTGCTCAGAGACAGTAGTTGTTGGTGATTTAATTTACAGAAGTATAGGTTGCTTAGAGACAGTAGTTGCTGGTGATTTAATTTACAGAAGTAGAGGCTTTTCAGAGACAGTAGTTGCTGGTGATTTAATTAGTAGAGGTGGAGGTTGCTCAGAGACAGTAGTTGTTGGTGATTTAATTAGTAGAGGTGGAGGTTGCTCAGAGACATTAGTTGCTGGTGATTTAATTTACAGAAGTAGATGCTCCTCAGAGACAGTAGTTGCTGGTGATTTAATTTACAGTAGTTTAGGCTCCTCAGAGAGAGTAGTTGCTGGTGATTTAATTAGTAGAGGTGGAGGGTGCTCAGAGACAGTAGTTGCTGGTGATTTAATTTACAGTAGTTTAGGCTCCTCAGAGAGAGTAGTTGCTGGTGATTTAATTAGTAGAGGTGGAGGGTGCTCAGAGACAGTAGCTGCTGGTGATTTTAATTAGTAAAGGTGGGAATTGCTTAGTGACAGTGGTTGCTGGTGATTTAATTAGAAAAGGTGGAGGTTGCTTAGAGACAGTATTTGCTGGTGATTTAATTAGTAGAGGTGGAGGTTTCTTAGAGACAGTAGTTGCTGGTGATATAATTTACACAAATAGAGGCTCCTCCTAGACAGTAGTTGATGGTGATTTAATTTACAGAAGTAGAGGTTGCTCAGAGACAGTAGTTGCTAGTGATTTAATTTACAGAAGTAGAGGTTGGTCCGAGACAGTAGTTGCTGGTGATTTAATTATAAGAAGTGGAGATTGCTTAGAGACAGTAGTTGCTGGTGATTTAATTTGAAAACGTGGAGGTTGCTGAGATACAGTAGTTTCTGCTGTTTTAATTTACAGAAGTAGAGGTTGCTCAGAGCCGGTAGTTGCTGGTGATTTAATTAGTAGAGGTGGAGGTTGCTCAGAGACAGTAGTTGCTGGTGATTTAATTTACAGAAGTAGAGGTTGCTCAGAGACAGTAGTTGCTGGTGATTTAATTTACACAAATAGAGGCTCCTCCTAGACAGTAGTTGATGGTGTTTTAATTTACAGAAGTAGAGGTTGCTCAGAGACAGTAGTTGCTGGTGATTTAATTTACAGAAGTAGAGGCTCCTCAGAGACAGTAGTTGCTGGTGATTTAATTAGTAGATGTGGAGATTGCTCGGAGACATTAGTTGCTGGTGATTTTAATTAGTAGAGGTGGAGGTTGCTTAGAGACAGTAGTTGCCGGTGATTTAATTTACAGAAGTTTAGGCTCCTCATAGACAGTAGTTGCTGGTGATTTAATTTACAGAAGTAGAGGCTCCTCAGAGACAGTAGTTGCTGGTGATTTAATTAGAAGAGGTGGAGGGTGCTCAGAGACAGTAGTTGCTGGTGATTTAATTAGTAAATGTGGGGGTTGCTTAGTGACAGTGGTTGCTGGTGATTTAATTAGAAAAGGTGGTGGTTGCTTAGAGATAGTAGTTGCTGGTGATTTAATTAGTAGAGGTGGAGGTTGCTTAGAGACAGTAGTTGCTGGTGATTTAATTTACACAAATAGAGGCACCTCCTAGACAGTAGTTGCTGGCGATTAAATTTACAGAAGTAGAGGTTGGTCAGAGACAGTAGTTGCTGGTGATTTAATTTGAAGACGTGGACGTTGCTGAGAGACACTAGTTGCTGGTGATTTAATTTACAGAAGTAGAGGTTGCTTAGAGACAGTAGTTGCGGGTGACTTAATTTACAGAAATAGAGGCTCCTCAGAGACAGTAGTTGCTAGTGATTTAATTTACAGAAGTAGAGGTTGGTCAGAGACAGTAGTTGCTGGTGATTTAATTTGAAGACGTGGACGTTGCTTAGAGACAGTAGTTGCGGGTGACTTAATTTACAGAAATAGAGGCTCCCCAGAGACCGTAGTTGCTGGTGATTTAATTAGTAGAGGTGGAGGTTGCTTAGAGACAGTAGTTGCTGGGGATTTAATTAGTAGAGGTGGTGGTTGCCTAGAGACAGTATTTGCGGGTGATTAATTTTACAGAAATAGAGGCTCCTCAGAGACAGTAGTTGCTGGTGATTTAATTAGTAGAGGTGGAGGTTGCTTAGAGACAGTAGTTGCTGGTGATTTAATTAGTAGAGGTGGAGGTTGCTTAGAGACAGTAGTTGCTGGTGATTTAATTTACGCAAATAGAGGCACCTCCTAGACAGTAGTTGCTGGCGATTTAATTTACAGACGTAGAGGTTCCTCAGAGACAGTAGTTGCTAGTGATTTTATTTACAGAAGTAGACGTTGGTCAGAGACAGTAGTTGCTGGTGATTTAATTTGAAGACGTGGACGTTGCTGAGAGACACTAGTTGCTGGTGATTTAATTTACAGAAGTAGAGGTTGCTTAGAGACAGTAGTTGCGGGTGACTTAATTTACAGAAAAAGAGGCTCCTCAGAGACAGTAGTTGCTGGTGATTTAATTAGTAGAGGTGGAGGTTGCTTAGAGACAGTAGTTGCTGGGGATTTAATTAGTAGAGGTGGTGGTTGCCTAGATACAGTAGTTGCGGGTGATTTAATTTACAGAAATAGAGGCTCCTCAGAGACAGTAGTTGCTGGTGATTTAATTTACAGAAGGATAGGTTGCTTAGAGACAGTAGTTGCTGGTGATTTAATTTACAGAAGTAGAGGCTCCTAAGAGACAGTAGTTGCTGGTGATTTAATTAGTAGAGGTGGAGGTTGCTCAGAGACAGTAGTTGTTGGTGATTTAATTTACAGAAGTATAGGTTGCTTAGAGACAGTAGTTGCTGGTGATTTAATTTACAGAAGTATAGGTTGCTTAGAGACAGTATTTGCTGGTGATTTAATTAGTAGAGGTGGAGGGTGCTCAGAGACAGTAGTTGCTGGTGATTTTAATTAGTAGAGGTGGAGGTTTCTTAGAGAGAGTAGTTGCTGGTGATTTAATTAGTAAAGGTGGAGGTTGCTTAGTGACAGTGGTTGCTGGTGATTTAATTAGAAAAGGAGGAGGTTGCTTAGAGACAGTATTTGCTGGTGATTTAATTAGTAGAGGTGGAGGTTGCTTAGAGACAGTAGTTGCTGGTGATTTAATTTACACAAATAGAGGCTCCTCCTAGACAGTAGTTGCTGGTGATTTAATTATAAGAAGTGGAGGTCGCTTAGAGACAGTAGTTGCTGGTGATTTAATTTGAAGAAGTGGAGGTTGCTGAGAGACACTAGTTGCTGGTGATTTAATTTACAGAAGTAGAGGTTGCTCAAAGACAGTAGTTGCTGGTGATTTCGTTAGAAGAGGTGTAGGTTGCTTAGAGACAGTAGTTGCTGGTGATTTAATTTACAGAAGTCGAGGTTGCTTAGAGACAGTAGTTGCTGGTGATTTAATTTAGAGAAGTAGAGGCTCCTCAGAGACAGTAGTTGCTGGTGATTTAATTAGTAGATGTGGAGATTGCTCGGAGACATTAGTTGCTGGTGATTTTAATTAGTAGAGGTGGAGGTTGCTTGGAGACAGTAGTTGCCGGTGATTTAATTTACAGAAGTTCAGGCTCCGCATAGACAGTAGTTGCTGGTGATTTAATTTACAGAAGTAGAGGCTCCTCAGAGACAGTAGTTGCTGGTGATTTAATTAGAAGAGGTGGAGGGTGCTCAGAGACAGTAGTTGCTGGTGATTTAATTAGTAAAGGTGGGGGTTGCTTAGTGACAGTGGTTGCTGGTGATTTAATTAGAAAAGGTGGTGGTTGCTTAGAGATAGTAGTTGCTGGTGATTTAATTAGTAGAGGTGGAGGTTGCTTAGAGACAGTAGTTGCTGGTGATTTAATTTACACAAATAGAGGCACTCCTAGACAGTAGTTGCTGGCGATTCAATTTACAGACGTAGAGGCTGCTCAGAGACAGTAGTTGCTAGTGATTTAATTTACAGAAGTAGAGGTTGGTCAGAGACAGTAGTTGCTGGTGAATTAATTTGAAGACGTGGACGTTGCTGAGAGACACTAGTTGCTGGTGATTTAATTTACAGAAGTAGAGGTTGCTCAAAGACAGTAGTGCTGGTGATTTCGTTAGAAGAGGTGTAGGTTGCTTAGAGACAGTAGTTGCCGGTGATTTAATTTACAGAAGTTTAGGTTCCTCATAGACAGTAGTTGCTGGTGATTTAATTTACAGAAGTAGATGTTGCTCAGAGACAGTAGTTGCTGGTGATTTAATTTACAGAAGTAGAGGCTCCTCAGAGACAGTAGTTGCTGGTGATTTAATTAGTAGAGGTGGATGGTGCTCAGAGACAGTAGTTGCTGGTGATTTTAATTAGTAGAGGTGGAGGTTGCTTAGAGACAGTAGTTGCTGGTGATTTAATTAGTAAAGGTGGAGGTTGTTGGTGATTTAATTAGAAAAGGAGGAGGTTGCTTGGAGACAGTAGTTGCTGGTGATTTAATTAGTAGAGGTGGAGGTTGCTTAGAGACAGTAGTTGCTGGTGATTTAATTTACACAAATAGAGGCTCCTCCTAGACAGTAGTTGCTGGTGATTTAATTATAAGAAGTGGAGGTCGCTTAGAGACAGTAGTTGCTGATGATTTAATTTGAAGACGTGGAGGTTGCTGAGAGACACTAGTTGCTGGTGATTTAATTTACAGGAGTAGAGGTTGCTCAAAGACAGTAGTTGCTGGTGATTTCGTTAGAAGAGGTGTAGGTTGCTTAGAGACAGTAGTTGATGGTGATTTAATTTACAGAAGTAGAGGTTGCTTAGAGCCGGTAGTTGCTGGTGATTTAATAATCAGAGGTGGAGGTTGCTCAGAGACAGTAGTTGCTGGTGATTAAATTAGTAGAGGTGGAGGGTGCTCAGAGACACTAGTTGCTGGTGATTTTAATTAGTAGAGGTGGAGGTTGCTTAGAGACAGTAGTTGCTGGTGATTTAATTAGTAAAGGTGGGGGTTGCTTAGAAACAGTAGTTGCTGGTAATTTAATTAGTAAAGGTGGGGGGTGCTTAGTGACAGTGGTTGCTGGTGATTTAATTAGAAAAGGTGGAGGTTGCTTAGAGGAAGTAGTTGCTGGTGATTTAATTAGTAGAGGTGGAAGTTGCTTAGAGACGGTAGTTACTGGTGTTTTAATTTACACAAATAGAGGCTCATCCTAGACAGTAGTTGCTGGTGATTCAATTTACAGAAGTAGAGGTTGCTCAGAGACAGTAGTTGCTAGTGATTTAATTTACAGAAGTAGAGGTTGGTCAGAGACAGTAGTTGCCGGTGATTTAATTATAAGAAGTGGAGGTTCTTAGAGACAGTAGTTGCTGGTGATTTAATTTGAAGACGTGGAGGTTGCTGAGAGACACTAGTTGCTGGTGATTTAAATTACAGAAGAAGAGGTTGCTCAAAGACAGTAGTTGCTGGTGATTTCGTTAGAAGAGGTGTAGGTTTCTTAGAGACAGTAGTTGCTGGTGATTTAATTTACAGAAGTAGAGGTTGCTTAGAGCCGGTAGTTGCTGGTGATTTAATTATCAGAGGTGGAGGTTGCTCAGAGAGAGTAGTTGCTGGTGATTTAATTAGTAGAGGTGGAGGGTGCTCAGAGACAGTAGTTGCTGGTGATTTAATTAGTAAAGGTGGAGGTTGCTTAGAGACAGTAGTTGCTGGTGATTTAATTATTAGAGGTGGAGGTTACTTAGAGACAGTAGTTGCTGGGGATTTAATTAGTAGAGGTGGTGGTTGCCTAGAGACAGTAGTTGCTGGTGATTTAATTAGTAGAGGTGGAGGTTGCTTAGAGACAGTAGTTGCTGGGGATTTAATTAGTAGAGGTGGTGGTTGCCTAGAGACAGTAGTTGCGGGTGATTTAATTTACAGAAATAGAGGCTCCTCAGAGACAGTAGTTGCTGGTGATTTAATTAGTAGAGGTGGAGGTTGTTTAGAGACAGTAGTTGCTGGGGATTTAATTAGTAGAGGTGGTGGTTGCCTAGATACAGTAGTTGCGGGTGATTTAATTTACAGAAATAGAGGCTCCTCAGAGACAGTAGTTGCTGGTGATTTAATTTACAGAAGTAGAGGCTCCTAAGAGACAGTAGTTGCTGGTGATTTAATTAGTAGAGGTGGAGGTTGCTCAGAGACAGTAGTTGTTGGTGATTTAATTTACAGAAGTATAGGTTGCTTAGAGACAGTAGTTGCTGGTGATTTAATTTACAGAAGTAGAGGCTCCTCAGAGACAGTATTTGCTGGTGATTTAATTAGTAGAGGTGGAGGGTGCTCAGAGACAGTAGTTGCTGGTGATTTTAATTAGTAGAGGTGGAGGTTGCTTAGAGACAGTAGTTGCTGGTGATTTAATTAGTAAAGGTGGAGGTTGCTTAGTGACAGTGGTTGTTGGTGATTTAATTAGAAAAGGAGGAGGTTGCTTAGAGACAGTAGTTGCTGGTGATTTAATTAGTAGAGGTGGAGGTTGCTTAGAGACAGTAGTTGCTGGTGATTTAATTTACACAAATAGAGGCTCCTCCTAGACAGTAGTTGCTGGTGATTTAATTATAAGAAGTGGAGGTCGCTTAGAGACAGTAGTTGCTGGTGATTTAATTTGAAGACGTGGAGATTGCTGAGAGACACTAGTTGCTGGTGATTTAATTTACAGAAGTAGAGGTTGCTCAAAGACAGTAGTTGCTGGTGATTTCGTTAGAAGAGGTGTAGGTTGTTTAGAGACAGTAGTTGCTGGTGATTTAATTTACAGATGTAGAGGTTGCTTAGAGCCGGTAGTTGCTGGTGATTTAATTATCAGAGGTGGAGGTTGCTCAGAGACAGTAGTTGCTGGTGATTTAATTAGTAGAGGTGGAGGGTGCTCAGAGACACTAGTTGCTGGTGATTTTAATTAGTAGAGGTGGAGGTTGCTTAGAGAGAGTAGTTGCTGGTGATTTAATTAGTAAAGGTGGGGGTTGCTTTGAGACCGTAGTTGCTGGTAATTTAATTAGTAAAGGTGGGGGTTGCTTAGTGACAGTGGTTGCTGGTGATTTAATTAGAAAAGGTGGAGGTTGCTTAGAGGAAGTAGTTGCTGGTGATTTAATTAGTAGAGGTGGAAGTTGCTTAGAGACGGTAGTTACTGGTGTTTTAATTTACACAAATAGAGGCTCATCCTAGACAGTAGTTGCTGGTGATTCAATTTACAGAAGTAGAGGTTGCTCAGAGACAGTAGTTGCTAGTGATTTAATTTACAGAAGTAGAGGTTGGTCAGAGACAGTAGTTGCCGGTGATTTAATTATAAGAAGTGGAGGTTCTTAGAGACAGTAGTTGCTGGTGATTTAATTTGAAGACGTGGAGGTTGCTGAGAGACACTAGTTGCTGGTGATTTAAATTACAGAAGAAGAGGTTGCTCAAAGACAGTAGTTGCTGGTGATTTCGTTAGAAGAGGTGTAGGTTTCTTAGAGACAGTAGTTGCTGGTGATTTAATTTACAGAAGTAGAGGTTGCTTAGAGCCGGTAGTTGCTGGTGATTTAATTATCAGAGGTGGAGGTTGCTCAGAGAGAGTAGTTGCTGGTGATTTAATTAGTAGAGGTGGAGGGTGCTCAGAGACAGTAGTTGCTGGTGATTTAATTAGTAAAGGTGGAGGTTGCTTAGAGACAGTAGTTGCTGGTGATTTAATTATTAGAGGTGGAGGTTACTTAGAGACAGTAGTTGCTGGGGATTTAATTAGTAGAGGTGGTGGTTGCCTAGAGACAGTAGTTGCTGGTGATTTAATTAGTAGAGGTGGAGGTTGCTTAGAGACAGTAGTTGCTGGGGATTTAATTAGTAGAGGTGGTGGTTGCCTAGAGACAGTAGTTGCGGGTGATTTAATTTACAGAAATAGAGGCTCCTCAGAGACAGTAGTTGCTGGTGATTTAATTAGTAGAGGTGGAGGTTGTTTAGAGACAGTAGTTGCTGGGGATTTAATTAGTAGAGGTGGTGGTTGCCTAGATACAGTAGTTGCGGGTGATTTAATTTACAGAAATAGAGGCTCCTCAGAGACAGTAGTTGCTGGTGATTTAATTTACAGAAGTAGAGGCTCCTAAGAGACAGTAGTTGCTGGTGATTTAATTAGTAGAGGTGGAGGTTGCTCAGAGACAGTAGTTGTTGGTGATTTAATTTACAGAAGTATAGGTTGCTTAGAGACAGTAGTTGCTGGTGATTTAATTTACAGAAGTAGAGGCTCCTCAGAGACAGTATTTGCTGGTGATTTAATTAGTAGAGGTGGAGGGTGCTCAGAGACAGTAGTTGCTGGTGATTTTAATTAGTAGAGGTGGAGGTTGCTTAGAGACAGTAGTTGCTGGTGATTTAATTAGTAAAGGTGGAGGTTGCTTAGTGACAGTGGTTGTTGGTGATTTAATTAGAAAAGGAGGAGGTTGCTTAGAGACAGTAGTTGCTGGTGATTTAATTAGTAGAGGTGGAGGTTGCTTAGAGACAGTAGTTGCTGGTGATTTAATTTACACAAATAGAGGCTCCTCCTAGACAGTAGTTGCTGGTGATTTAATTATAAGAAGTGGAGGTCGCTTAGAGACAGTAGTTGCTGGTGATTTAATTTGAAGACGTGGAGATTGCTGAGAGACACTAGTTGCTGGTGATTTAATTTACAGAAGTAGAGGTTGCTCAAAGACAGTAGTTGCTGGTGATTTCGTTAGAAGAGGTGTAGGTTGTTTAGAGACAGTAGTTGCTGGTGATTTAATTTACAGATGTAGAGGTTGCTTAGAGCCGGTAGTTGCTGGTGATTTAATTATCAGAGGTGGAGGTTGCTCAGAGACAGTAGTTGCTGGTGATTTAATTAGTAGAGGTGGAGGGTGCTCAGAGACACTAGTTGCTGGTGATTTTAATTAGTAGAGGTGGAGGTTGCTTAGAGAGAGTAGTTGCTGGTGATTTAATTAGTAAAGGTGGGGGTTGCTTTGAGACCGTAGTTGCTGGTAATTTAATTAGTAAAGGTGGGGGTTGCTTAGTGACAGTGCTTGCTGGTGATTTAATTAGAAAAGGTGGAGGTTGCTTAGAGGAAGTATTTGCTGGTGATTTAATTAGTAGAGGTGGAGGTTGCTTAGAGACAGTAGTTACTGGTGTTTTAATTTACACAAATAGAGGCTCATCCTAGACAGTAGTTGCTGGTGATTCAATTTACAGAAGTAGAGGTTGCTCAGAGACAGTAGTTGCTAGTGATTTAATTTACAGAAGTAGAGGTTGGTCAGAGACAGTAGTTGCCGGTGATTTAATTATAAGAAGTGGAGGTTCTTAGAGACAGTAGTTGCTGGTGATTTAATTTGAAGACGTGGAGGTTGCTGAGAGACACTAGTTGCTGGTGATTTAAATTACAGAAGAAGAGGTTGCTCAAAGACAGTAGTTGCTGGTGATTTCGTTAGAAGAGGTGTAGGTTTCTTAGAGACAGTAGTTGCTGGTGATTTAATTTACAGAAGTAGAGGTTGCTTAGAGCCGGTAGTTGCTGGTGATTTAATTATCAGAGGTGGAGGTTGCTCAGAGAGAGTAGTTGCTGGTGATTTAATTAGTAGAGGTGGAGGGTGCTCAGAGACAGTAGTTGCTGGTGATTTAATTAGTAAAGGTGGAGGTTGCTTAGAGACAGTAGTTGCTGGTGATTTAATTATTAGAGGTGGAGGTTACTTAGAGACAGTAGTTGCTGGGGATTTAATTAGTAGAGGTGGTGGTTGCCTAGAGACAGTAGTTGCTGGTGATTTAATTAGTAGAGGTAAGAGGTTGCTTAGAGACAGTAGTTGCTGGGGATTTAATTAGTAGAGGTGGTGGTTGCCTAGAGACAGTAGTTGCGGGTGTTTTAATTTACAGAAATAGAGGCTCCTCAGAGACAGTAGTTGCTGGTGATTTAATTAGTAGAGGTGGAGGTTGTTTAGAGACAGTAGTTGCTGGGGATTTAATTAGTAGAGGTGGTGGTTGCCTAGATACAGTAGTTGCGGGTGATTTAATTTACAGAAATAGAGGCTCCTCAGAGACAGTAGTTGCTGGTGATTTAATTTACAGAAGTAGAGGCTCCTAAGAGACAGTAGTTGCTGGTGATTTAATTAGTAGAGGTGGAGGTTGCTCAGAGACAGTAGTTGTTGGTGATTTAATTTACAGAAGTATAGGTTGCTTAGAGACAGTAGTTGCTGGTGATTTAATTTACAGAAGTAGAGGCTCCTCAGAGACAGTATTTGCTGGTGATTTAATTAGTAGAGGTGGAGGGTGCTCAGAGACAGTAGTTCCTGGTGATTTTAATTAGTAGAGGTGGAGGTTGCTTAGAGACAGTAGTTGCTGGTGATTTAATTAGTAAAGGTGGAGGTTGCTTAGTGACAGTGGTTGTTGGTGATTTAATTAGAAAAGGAGGAGGTTGCTTAGAGACAGTAGTTGCTGGTGATTTAATTAGTAGAGGTGGAGGTTGCTTAGAGACAGTAGTTGCTGGTGATTTAATTTACACAAATAGAGGCTCCTCCTAGACAGTAGTTGCTGGTGATTTAATTATAAGAAGTGGAGGTCGCTTAGAGACAGTAGTTGCTGGTGATTTAATTTGAAGACGTGGAGGTTGCTGAGAGACACTAGTTGCTGGTGATTTAATTTACAGAAGTAGAGGTTGCTTAGAGACAGTAGTTGCGGGTGACTTAATTTACAGAAATAGAGGCTCCTCAGAGACAGTAGTTGCTAGTGATTTAATTTACAGAAGTAGAGGTTGGTCAGAGACAGTAGTTGCTGGTGATTTAATTTGAAGACGTGGACGTTGCTTAGAGACAGTAGTTGCGGGTGACTTAATTTACAGAAATAGAGGCTCCCCAGAGAGCGTAGTTGCTGGTGATTTAATTAGTAGAGGTGGAGGTTGCTTAATGACAGTAGTTGCGGGTGATTAATTTTACAGAAATAGAGGCTCCTCAGAGACAGTAGTTGCTGGTGATTTAATTAGTAGAGGTGGAGGTTGCTTAGAGACAGTAGTTGCTGGTGATTTAATTAGTAGAGGTGGAGGTTGCTTAGAGACAGTAGTTGCTGGTGATTTAATTTACGCAAATAGAGGCACCTCCTAGACAGTAGTTGCTGGCGATTTAATTTACAGACGTAGAGGTTCCTCAGAGACAGTAGTTGCTAGTGATTTTATTTACAGAAGTAGACTTTGGTCAGAGACAGTAGTTGCTGGTGATTTAATTTGAAGACGTGGACGTTGCTGAGAGACACTAGTTGCTGGTGATTTAATTTACAGAAGTAGAGGTTGCTTAGAGACAGTAGTTGCGGGTGACTTAATTTACAGAAAAAGAGGCTCCTCAGAGACAGTAGTTGCTGGTGATTTAATTAGTAGAGGTGGAGGTTGCTTAGAGACAGTAGTTGCTGGGGATTTAATTAGTAGAGGTGGTGGTTGCCTAGATACAGTAGTTGCGGGTGATTTAATTTACAGAAATAGAGGCTCCTCAGAGACAGTAGTTGCTGGTGATTTAATTTACAGAAGGATAGGTTGCTTAGAGACAGTAGTTGCTGGTGATTTAATTTACAGAAGTAGAGGCTCCTAAGAGACAGTAGTTGCTGGTGATTTAATTAGTAGAGGTGGAGGTTGCTCAGAGACAGTAGTTGTTGGTGATTTAATTTACAGAAGTATAGGTTGCTTAGAGACAGTAGTTGCTGGTGATTTAATTTACAGAAGTAGAGGCTCCTCAGAGACAGTATTTGCTGGTGATTTAATTAGTAGAGGTGGAGGGTGCTCAGAGACAGTAGTTGCTGGTGATTTTAATTAGTAGAGGTGGAGGTTGCTTAGTAACAGTGGTTGCTGGTGATTTAATTAGAAAAGGAGGAGGTTGCTTAGAGACAGTATTTGCTGGTGATTTAATTAGTAGAGGTGGAGGTTGCTTAGAGACAGTAGTTGCTGGTGATTTAATTTACACAAATAGAGGCTCCTCCTAGACAGTAGTTGCTGGTGATTTAATTTACAGAAGTCGAGGTTGCTTAGAGACAGTAGTTGCTGGTGATTTAATTTAGAGAAGTAGAGGCTCCTCAGAGACAGTAGTTGCTGGTGATTTAATTAGTAGATGTGGAGATTGCTCGGAGACATTAGTTGCTGGTGATTTTAATTAGTAGAGGTGGAGGTTGCTTGGAGACAGTAGTTGCCGGTGATTTAATTTACAGAAGTTCAGGCTCCGCATAGACAGTAGTTGCTGGTGATTTAATTTACAGAAGTAGAGGCTCCTCAGAGACAGTAGTTGCTGGTGATTTAATTAGAAGAGGTGGAGGGTGCTCAGAGACAGTAGTTGCTGGTGATTTAATTAGTAAAGGTGGGGGTTGCTTAGTGACAGTGGTTGCTGGTGATTTAATTATAAGAAGTGGAGGTTGATTAGAGATAGTAGTTGCTGGTGATTTAATTAGTAGAGGTGGAGGTTGCTTAGAGACAGTAGTTGCTGGTGATTTAATTTACACAAATAGAGGCACTCCTAGACAGTAGTTGCTGGCGATTCAATTTACAGACGTAGAGGCTGCTTAGAGACAGTAGTTGCTAGTGATTTAATTTACAGAAGTAGAGGTTGGTCAGAGACAGTAGTTGCTGGTGAATTAATTTGAAGACGTGGACGTTGCTGAGAGACACTAGTTGCTGGTGATTTAATTTACAGAAGTAGAGGTTGCTCAAAGACAGTAGTGCTGGTGATTTCGTTAGAAGAGGTGTAGGTTGCTTAGAGACAGTAGTTGCCGGTGATTTAATTTACAGAAGTTTAGGTTCCTCATAGACAGTAGTTGCTGGTGATTTAATTTACAGAAGTAGAGGTTGCTCAGAGACAGAAGTTGCTGGTGATTTAATTTACAGAAGTATAGGCTCCTCAGAGACAGTAGTTGCTGGTGATTTAATTAGTAGAGGTGGAGGGTGCTCAGAGACAGTAGTTGCTGGTGATTTTAATTAGTAGAGGTGGAGGTTGCTTAGAGACAGTAGTTGCTGGTGATTTAATTAGTAAAGGTGGAGGTTGCTTAGTGACAGTGGTTGTTGGTGATTTAATTAGAAAAGGAGGAGGTTGCTTAGAGACAGTAGTTGCTGGTGATTTAATTAGTAGAGGTGGAGGTTGCTTAGAGACAGTAGTTGCTGGTGATTTAATTTACACAAATAGAGGCTCCTCCTAGACAGTAGTTGCTGGTGATTTAATTATAAGAAGTGGAGGTCGCTTAGAGACAGTAGTTGCTGATGATTTAATTTGAAGACGTGGAGGTTGCTGAGAGACACTAGTTGCTGGTGATTTAATTTACAGAAGTAGAGGTTGCTCAAAGACAGTAGTTGCTGGTGATTTCGTTAGAAGAGGTGTAGGTTGCTTAGGGACAGTAGTTGATGGTGATTTAATTTACAGAAGTAGAGGTTGCTTAGAGCCGGTAGTTGCTGGTGATTTAATAATCAGAGGTGGAGGTTGCTCAGAGACAGTAGTTGCTGGTGATTAAATTAGTAGAGGTGGAGGGTGCTCAGAGACACTAGTTGCTGGTGATTTTAATTAGTAGAGGTGGAGGTTGCTTAGAGACAGTAGTTGCTGGTGATTTAATTAGTAAAGGTGGGGGTTGCTTAGAAACAGTAGTTGCTGGTAATTTAATTAGTAAAGGTGGGGGGTGCTTAGTGACAGTGGTTGCTGGTGATTTAATTAGAAAAGGTGGAGGTTGCTTAGAGGAAGTAGTTGCTGGTGATTTAATTAGTAGAGGTGGAAGTTGCTTAGAGACGGTAGTTACTGGTGTTTTAATTTACACAAATAGAGGCTCATCCTAGACAGTAGTTGCTGGTGATTCAATTTACAGAAGTAGAGGTTGCTCAGAGACAGTAGTTGCTAGTGATTTAATTTACAGAAGTAGAGGTTGGTCAGAGACAGTAGTTGCCGGTGATTTAATTATAAGAAGTGGAGGTTCTTAGAGACAGTAGTTGCTGGTGATTTAATTTGAAGACGTGGAGGTTGCTGAGAGACACTAGTTGCTGGTGATTTAAATTACAGAAGAAGAGGTTGCTCAAAGACAGTAGTTGCTGGTGATTTCGTTAGAAGAGGTGTAGGTTTCTTAGAGACAGTAGTTGCTGGTGATTTAATTTACAGAAGTAGAGGTTGCTTAGAGCCGTTAGTTGCTGGTGATTTAATTATCAGAGGTGGAGGTTGCTCAGAGAGAGTAGTTGCTGGTGATTTAATTAGTAGAGGTGGAGGGTGCTCAGAGACAGTAGTTGCTGGTGATTTAATTAGTAAAGGTGGAGGTTGCTTAGAGACAGTAGTTGCTGGTGATTTAATTATTAGAGGTGGAGGTTACTTAGAGACAGTAGTTGCTGGGGATTTAATTAGTAGAGGTGGTGGTTGCCTAGAGACAGTAGTTGCTGGTGATTTAATTAGTAGAGGTGGAGGTTGCTTAGAGACAGTAGTTGCTGGGGATTTAATTAGTAGAGGTGGTGGTTGCCTAGAGACAGTAGTTGCGGGTGATTTAATTTACAGAAATAGAGGCTCCTCAGAGACAGTAGTTGCTGGTGATTTAATTAGTAGAGGTGGAGGTTGTTTAGAGACAGTAGTTGCTGGGGATTTAATTAGTAGAGGTGGTGGTTGCCTAGATACAGTAGTTGCGGGTGATTTAATTTACAGAAATAGAGGCTCCTCAGAGACAGTAGTTGCTGGTGATTTAATTTACAGAAGTAGAGGCTCCTCAGAGACAGTATTTGCTGGTGATTTAATTAGTAGAGGTGGAGCGTGCTCAGAGACAGTAGTTGCTGGTGATTTTAATTAGTAGAGGTGGAGGTTGCTTAGAGACAGTAATTGCTGGTGATTTAATTAGTAAAGGTGGAGGTTGCTTAGTGACAGTGGTTGTTGGTGATTTAATTAGAAAAGGAGGAGGTTGCTTAGAGACAGTAGTTGCTGGTGATTTAATTAGTAGAGGTGGAGGTTGCTTAGAGACAGTAGTTGCTGGTGATTTAATTTACACAAATAGAGGCTCCTCCTAGACAGTAGTTGCTGGTGATTTAATTATAAGAAGTGGAGGTCGCTTAGAGACAGTAGTTGCTGGTGATTTAATTTGAAGACGTGGAGGTTGCTGAGAGACACTAGTTGCTGGTGATTTAATTTACAGAAGTAGAGGTTGCTCAAAGACAGTAGTTGCTGGTGATTTCGTTAGAAGAGGTGTAGGTTGCTTAGAGACAGTAGTTGCTGGTGATTTAATTTACAGATGTAGAGGTTGCTTAGAGCCGGTAGTTGCTGGTGATTTAATTATCAGAGGTGGAGGTTGTTCAGAGACAGTAGTTGCTGGTGATTTAATTAGTAGAGCTGGAGGGTGCTCAGAGACACTAGTTGCTGGTGATTTTAATTAGTAGAGGTGGAGGTTGCTTAGAGAGAGTAGTTGCTGGTGATTTAATTAGTAAAGGTGGGGGTTGCTTTGAGACCGTAGTTGCTGGTAATTTAATTAGTAAAGGTGGGGGTTGCTTAGAGACAGTAGTTGCTGGTGATTTAATTTACACAAATAGAGGCACTCCTAGACAGTAGTTGCTGGCGATTCAATTTACAGACGTAGAGGCTGCTCAGAGACAGTAGTTGCTAGTGATTTAATTTACAGAAGTAGAGGTTGGTCAGAGACAGTAGTTGCTGGTGAATTAATTTGAAGACGTGGACGTTGCTGAGAGACACTAGTTGCTGGTGATTTAATTTACAGAAGTAGAGGTTGCTCAAAGACAGTAGTGCTGGTGATTTCGTTAGAAGAGGTGTAGGTTGCTTAGAGACAGTAGTTGCCGGTGATTTAATTTACAGAAGTTTAGGTTCCTCATAGACAGTAGTTGCTGGTGATATAATTTACAGAAGTAGAGGTTGCTCAGAGACAGTAGTTGCTGGTGATTTAATTTACAGAAGTAGAGGCTCCTCAGAGACAGTAGTTGCTGGTGATTTAATTAGTAGAGGTGGAGGGTGCTCAGAGACAGTAGTTGCTGGTGATTTTAATTAGTAGAGGTGGAGGTTGCTTAGAGACAGTAGTTGCTGGTGATTTAATTAGTAAAGGTGGAGGTTGCTTAGTGACAGTGGTTGTTGGTGATTTAATTAGAAAAGGAGGAGGTTGATTAGAGACAGTAGTTGCTGGTGATTTAATTAGTAGAGGTGGAGGTTGCTTAGAGACAGTAGTTGCTGGTGATTTAATTTACACAAATAGAGGCTCCTCCTAGACAGTAGTTGCTGGTGATTTAATTATAAGAAGTGGAGGTCGCTTAGAGACAGTAGTTGCTGATGATTTAATTTGAAGACGTGGAGGTTGCTGAGAGACACTAGTTGCTGGTGATTTAATTTACAGAAGTAGAGGTTGCTCAAAGACAGTAGTTGCTGGTGATTTCGTTAGAAGAGGTGTAGGTTGCTTAGAGACAGTAGTTGATGGTGATTTAATTTACAGAAGTAGAGGTTGCTTAGAGCCGGTAGTTGCTGGTGATTTAATAATCAGAGGTGGAGGTTGCTCAGAGACAGTAGTTGCTGGTGATTAAATTAGTAGAGGTGGAGGATGCTCAGAGACACTAGTTGCTGGTGATTTTAATTAGTAGAGGTGGAGGTTGCTTAGAGACAGTAGTTGCTGGTGATTTAATTAGTAAAGGTGGGGGTTGCTTAGAAACAGTAGTTGCTGGTAATTTAATTAGTAAAGGTGGGGGGTGCTTAGTGACAGTGGTTGCTGGTGATTTAATTAGAAAAGGTGGAGGTTGCTTAGAGGAAGTAGTTGCTGGTGATTTAATTAGTAGAGGTGGAAGTTGCTTAGAGACGGTAGTTACTGGTGTTTTAATTTACACAAATAGAGACTCATCCTAGACAGTAGTTGCTGGTGATTCAATTTACAGAAGTAGAGGTTGCTCAGAGACAGTAGTTGCTAGTGATTTAATTTACAGAAGTAGAGGTTGGTCAGAGACAGTAGTTGCCGGTGATTTAATTATAAGAAGTGGAGGTTCTTAGAGACAGTAGTTGCTGGTGATTTAATTTGAAGACGTGGAGGTTGCTGAGAGACACTAGTTGCTGGTGATTTAAATTACAGAAGAAGAGGTTGCTCAAAGACAGTAGTTGCTGGTGATTTCGTTAGAAGAGGTGTAGGTTTCTTAGAGACAGTAGTTGCTGGTGATTTAATTTACAGAAGTAGAGGTTGCTTAGAGCCGGTAGTTGCTGGTGATTTAATTATCAGAGGTGGAGGTTGCTCAGAGAGAGTAGTTGCTGGTGATTTAATTAGTAAAGGTGGAGGTTGCTTAGAGACAGTAGTTGCTGGTGATTTAATTATTAGAGGTGGAGGTTACTTAGAGACAGTAGTTGCTGGTGATTTAATTAGTAGAGGTGGAGGTTGCTTAGAGACAGTAGTTGCTGGGGATTTAATTAGTAGAGGTGGTGGTTGCTTAGAGACAGTAGTTGCTGGTGATTTAATTAGTAAAGGTGGGGGTTGCTTTGAGACCGTAGTTGCTGGTAATTTAATTAGTAAAGGTGGGGGTTGCTTAGTGACAGTGGTTGCTGGTGATTTAATTAGAAAAGGTGGAGGTTGCTTAGAGGAAGTAGTTGCTGGTGATTTAATTAGTAGAGGTGGAGGTTGCTTAGAGACAGTAGTTACTGGTGTTTTAATTTACACAAATAGAGGCTCATCCTAGACAGTAGTTGCTGGTGATTCAATTTACAGAAGTAGAGGTTGCTCAGAGACAGTAGTTGCTAGTGATTTAATTTACAGAAGTAGAGGTTGGTCAGAGACAGTAGTTGCCGGTGATTTAATTATAAGAAGTGGAGGTTCTTAGAGACAGTAGTTGCTGGTGATTTAATTTGAAGACGTGGAGGTTGCTGAGAGACACTAGTTGCTGGTGATTTAAATTACAGAAGAAGAGGTTGCTCAAAGACAGTAGTTGCTGGTGATTTCGTTAGAAGAGGTGTAGGTTTCTTAGAGACAGTAGTTGCTGGTGATTTAATTTACAGAAGTAGAGGTTGCTTAGAGCCGGTAGTTGCTGGTGATTTAATTATCAGAGGTGGAGGTTGCTCAGAGAGAGTAGTTGCTGATGATTTAATTAGTAGAGGTGGAGGGTGCTCAGAGACAGTAGTTGCTGGTGATTTAATTATTAGAGGTGGAGGTTACTTAGAGACAGTAGTTGCTGGGGATTTAATTAGTAGAGGTGGTGGTTGCCTAGAGACAGTAGTTGCCGGTGATTTAATTAGTAGAAGTGGAGGTTGCTTAGAGACAGTAGTTGCTGGGGATTTAATTAGTAGAGGTGGTGGTTGCCTAGAGACAGTAGTTGCGGGTGATTTAATTTACAGAAATAGAGGCTCCTCAGAGACAGTAGTTGCTGGTGATTTAATTAGTAAAGGTGGAGGTTGTTTAGAGACAGTAGTTGCTGGGGATTTAATTAGTAGAGGTGGTGGTTGCCTAGATACAGTAGTTGCGGGTGATTTAATTTACAGAAATAGAGGCTCCTCAGAGACAGTAGTTGCTGGTGATTTAATTTACAGAAGTAGAGGCTCCTAAGAGACAGTAGTTGCTGGTGATTTAATTAGTAGAGGTGGAGGTTGCTCAGAGACAGTAGTTGTTGGTGATTTAATTTACAGAAGTATAGGTTGGTTAGAGACAGTAGTTGCTGGTGATTTAATTTACAGAAGTAGAGGCTCCTCAGAGACAGTATTTGCTGGTGATTTAATTAGTAGAGGTGGAGGGTGCTCAGAGACAGTAGTTGCTGGTGATTTTAATTAGTAGAGGTGGAGGTTGCTTAGAGACAGTAGTTGCTGGTGATTTAATTAGTAAAGGTGGAGGTTGCTTAGTGACAGTGGTTGTTGGTGATTTAATTAGAAAAGGAGGAGGTTGCTTAGAGACAGTAGTTGCTGGTGATTTAATTAGTAGAGGTGGAGGTTGCTTAGAGACAGTAGTTGCTGGTGATTTAATTTACACAAATAGAGGCTCCTCCTAGACAGTAGTTGCTGGTGATTTAATTATAAGAAGTGGAGGTCGCTTAGAGACAGTAGTTGCTGGTGATTTAATCTGAAGACGTGGAGGTTGCTGAGAGACACTAGTTGCTGGTGATTTAATTTACAGAAGTAGAGGTTGCTCAAAGACAGTAGTTGCTGGTGATTTCGCTAGAAGAGGTGTAGGTTGCTTAGAGACAGTAGTTGCTGGTGATTTAATTTACAGAAGTAGAGGTTGCTTAGAGCCGGTAGTTGCTGGTGATTTAATTATCAGAGGTGGAGGTTGCTCAGAGACAGTAGTTGCTGGTGATTTAATTAGTAGAGGTGGAGGGTGCTCAGAGACACTAGTTGCTGGTGATTTTAATTAGTAGAGGTGGAGGTTGCTTAGAGAGAGTAGTTGCTGGTGATTTAATTAGTAAAGGTGGGGGTTGCTTAGAGACAGTAGTTGCTGGTAATTTAATTAGTAAAGGTGGGGGTTGCTTAGTGACAGTGGTTGCTGGTGATTTAATTAGAAAAGGTGGAGGTTGCTTAGAGGAAGTAGTTGCTGGTGATTTAATTAGTAGAGGTGGAGGTTGCTTAGAGACAGTAGTTACTGGTGATTTAATTAGTAAAGGTGGAGGTTGCTTAGAGACAGTAGTTGCTGGTGATTTAATTATTAGAGGTGGAGGTTACTTAGAGACAGTAGTTGCTGGGGATTTAATTAGTAGAGGTGGTGGTTGCCTAGAGACAGTAGTTGCTGGTGATTTAATTAGTAGAGGTGGAGGTTGCTTAGAGACAGTAGTTGCTGGGGATTTAATTAGTAGAGGTGGTGGTTGCCTAGAGACAGTAGTTGCGGGTGATTTAATTTACAGAAATAGAGGCTCCTCAGAGACAGTAGTTGCTGGTGATTTAATTAGTAGAGGTGGAGGTTGTTTAGAGACAGTAGTTGCTGGGGATTTAATTAGTAGAGGTGGTGGTTGCCTAGATACAGTAGTTGCGGGTGATTTAATTTACAGAAATAGAGGCTCCTCAGAGACAGTAGTTGCTGGTGATTTAATTTACAGAAGGATAGGTTGCTTAGAGACAGTAGTTGCTGGTGATTTAATTTACAGAAGTAGAGGCTCCTAAGAGACAGTAGTTGCTGGTGATTTAATTAGTAGAGGTGGAGGTTGCTCAGAGACAGTAGTTGTTGGTGATTTAATTTACAGAAGTATAGGTTGCTTAGAGACAGTAGTTGCTGGTGATTTAATTTACAGAAGTAGAGGCTCCTCAGAGACAGTATTTGCTGGTGATTTAATTAGTAAAGGTGGGGGTCGCTTAGAGAGAGTAGTTGCTGGTGATTTAATTAGTAAAGGTGGAGGTTGCTTAGTGACAGTGGTTGTTGGTGATTTAATTAGAAAAGGAGGAGGTTGCTTAGAGACAGTAGTTGCTGGTGATTTAATTAGTAGAGGTGGAGGTTGCTTAGAGACAGTAGTTGCTGGTGATTTAATTTACACAAATAGAGGCTCCTCCTAGACAGTAGTTGCTGGTGATTTAATTATAAGAAGTGGAGGTCGCTTAGAGACAGTAGTTGCTGGTGATTTAATTTGAAGACGTGGAGGTTGCTGAGAGACACTAGTTGCTGGTGATTTAATTTACAGAAGTAGAGGTTGCTCAAAGACAGTAGTTGCTGGTGATTTCGTTAGAAGAGGTGTAGGTTGTTTAGAGACAGTAGTTGCTGGTGATTTAATTTACAGAAGTAGAGGTTGCTTAGAGCCGGTAGTTGCTGGTGATTTAATTATCAGAGGTGGAGGTTGCTCAGAGACAGTAGTTGCTGGTGATTTAATTAGTAGAGGTGGAGGGTGCTCAGAGACACTAGTTGCTGGTGATTTTAATTAGTAGAGGTGGAGGTTGCTTAGAGAGAGTAGTTGCTGGTGATTTAATTAGTAAAGGTGGGGGTTGCTTAGAGACAGTAGTTGCTGGTATTTAATTAGTAGAGGTGGAGGTTGCTTAGAGACAGTAGTTGCTGGTGATTTAATTTACACAAATAGAGGCTCCTCCTAGACAGTAGTTGCTGGCGATTTAATTTACAGAAGTAGAGTTTGCTCAGAGACAGTAGTTGCTAGTGATTTAATTTACAGAAGTAGAGGTTGGTCAGAGACAGTAGTTGCTGGTGATTTAATTATAAGAAGTGGAGGTTGCTTAGAGACAGTAGTTGCTGGTGATTTAATTTGAAGACGTGGAGGTTGCTGAGAGACACTAGTTGCTTATGATTTAATTTACAGAGGTTTAGGCTCCTCAGAGACAGTAGTTGCTGCTGATTTAATTAGAAGAGGTGGAGGTTGCTCAGAGACAGTAGATGCTGGTGATTTGATTAGTAAAGGTGGGGGTTGCTTAGAGAGAGTAGTTGCTGGTGATTTAATTAGTAAAGTTGGAGGTTGCTGAGAGACAGTAGTTGCTGGTGATTTAATTAGTAAAGGTGGAGGTTGCTTAGAGACAGTAGTTGCTGTTGATTTAATTTACAGAAATATAGGCTCCTCACAGACTAGTTGCTGGTGATTTAATTTACAGAAGTAGAGGATGCTCAGACACTGTAGTTGCTTTTGATTTAATTTACAGAAGTAGAGGTTGGTCAGAGACAGTAGTTGCTGGTTATTTAATTAGTAGAGTTGGAGGTTGCTTAGAGACAGTAGTTTCTGATGATTTAATTTACAGAAGTAGAGGCTCCTCAGAGACTAGTTGCTGGTTATTTAATTTACAGAAGTAGAGGTTGCTCAAAGGCAGTAGTTGCTGGTTATTTAATTAGTAGAGGTGGAGGTTGCTCAGAGATAGTAGTTGTTGGTGATTTAATTTACAGAAGTAGAGGCTCCTCAGAGACAGTAGTTGCTGGTGATTTAATTTACAGAAGTATAGGTTGATTAGAGACAGTAGTTGCTGTTGATTTAATTTACAGATGTAGAGGTTGCTCAGAGACAGTAGTTGCTAGTGATGTAATTTACAGAAGTAGAGGCTCCTCAGAGACTAGTTGCTGGTGATTTAATTTACAGAAGTAGAGGTTGCTCAAAGGCAGTAGTTGCTGGTGATTTAATTCACAGAAGTAGAAGTTGCTCAAATACAGTACTTGCTGGTGATTTCGTTAGAAGAAGTGTAGTTTGCTTAGAGACAGTAGTTGCTGGTGATTTATTTTACAGAAGTAGAGGTTGCTCAGACACGGTAGTTGCTGGTGATTTAATTAGTAGAGGTGGAGGCTGCTCAGAGAAAGTATTTGCTGGTGATTTAATTTACAGAAATAGAGGCTCCTCAGAGACAGTAGTTGCTGGTGATTTAATTAGTAGAGGTGGAGGTTGCTTAGAGATAGTAGTTGCTGGTAATTTATTTTACAGAAATAGAGGCTCCTCAGAGACAGTAGTTGCTGGTGATTTAATTTACAGAAGGATAGGTTGCTTAGAGACATTAGTTGCTGGTGATTTAATTTACAGAAGTAGATGCTCCTCAGAGAAGGTATTTGCTCGTGATTTAATTAGTAGAGGTGGAGGCTGCTTAGAGACAGTAGTTGCCGGTGATTTAATTTACAGAAGTAGAGGCTCCTCAGAGACAGTAGTTGCTGGTCATTTAATTAGTAGAGGTGGAGGGTGCTCAGAGACAGTAGTTGCTGGTGATTTAATTAGTAGAGGTGGAGGTTGCTTAGAGACAGTAGTTGCTGGTGATTTAATTTACACAAATAGAGGCTCCTCCTAGACAGTAGTTGATAGTGATTTAATTTACAGAAGTAGAGGTTGCTCAGAGACAGTAGTTGCTGGTGATTTAATTTACAGAAGTAGAGGCTCCTCAGAGACAGTAGTTGCTGGTGATTTAATTAGTAGATGTGGAGATTGCTCGGAGATATTTGTTGTGGTGATTTTAATTAGTAGAGGTGGAGGTTGCTTAGAGACAGTAGTTGCCGGTGATTTAAGTTACAGAAGTTTAGGCTCCTCATAGACAGTAGTTGCTGGTGATTTAATTTACAGAAGTTTAGGCTCCTCAGAGACAGTAGTTGCTGCTGATTTAATTAGAAGAGGTGGAGGTTGCTCAGAGACAGTAGTTACTGGTGATTTAATTAGAAGAGGTGGAGATTTCTCAGAGACAGTAGTTGCTGTTATTTAATTAGTAAAGGTGGGGGTTGCTTAGAGACAGTAGCTGCTGGTGATTTAATTAGTAGAGGTGGAGGTTGCTTAGAGACAGTAGTTGCTGGTGATTTAATTTACACAAATAGAGGCTCCTCCTAGACAGTAGTTGCTGGCGATTTAATTTACAGAAGTAGAGTTTGCTCAGAGACAGTAGTTGCTAGTGATTTAATTTACAGAAGTAGAGGTTGGTCAGAGACAGTAGTTGCTGGTGATTTAATTTGAAGACGTGGAGGTTGCTGAGAGACACTAGTTGCTGGTGATTTAATTTACAGAAGTAGAGGTTGCTCAAAGACAGTAGTGCTGGTGATTTCGTTAGAAGAGGTGTAGGTTGCTTAGAGACAGTAGTTGCTGGTGATTTAATTCACAGAAGTAGAGGTTGCTCAGAGCCGGTAGTTGCTGGGGATTTAATTAGTAGAGGTGGAGGTTGCTCAGAGACAGTAGTTGCTGGTGATTTAATTTACTGAAGTAGAGGCTCCTCAGAGACAGTAGTTGCTGGTGATTTAATTAGTAGATGTGGAGGTTGCTCGGAGACAGTAGTTGCTGGTGATTTTAGTTAATAGAGGTGGAGGTTGCTTAGAGACAGTAGTTGCCGGTGATTTAATTTACAGAAGTTTAGGCTCCTCATAGACAGTAGTTGCTGGTGATTTAATTTACAGAAGTTTAGGTTCCTCAGAGACAGTAGTTGCTGCTGATTTAATTAGAAGAGGTGGAGGTTGCTCAGAGACAGTAGTTACTGGTGATTTAATTAGAAGAGGTGGAGATTTCTCAGAGACAGTAGTTGCTGTTATTTAATTAGTAAAGGTGGGGGTTGCTTAGAGACAGTAGCTGCTGGTGATTTAATTAGTAAAGGTGGGGGTTGCTTAGAGGCAGTTGTTGTTGGTGATTTAATTAGTAAAGGTGGAGGTTGCTTAGAGACAGTAGTTGCTGGTGAATTAATTAGTAAAGTTGGAGGTTGCTTAGAGACAGTATTTGCTGGTGATTTAATTAGTAAAGGTGGGGTTTCCTTGAAGACAGTGGTTGCTGGTGATTTAATTAGTAAAGGTGGAGGTTGCTGAGAGACAGTAGTTGCTGGTGATTTAATTAGTAAATGTGGAGGTTGCTTAGAGACAGTATTTGATGGTGATTTAATTTATAGAAATAGAGGCTCCTCACAGACTAGTTGATTGTGATTTCATTTACAGAAGTAGAGGTTGCTCAGAGGCAGTAGTTGCTGGTGATTTAATTTACAGAAGTAGAGGATGCTAAGAGACAGTAGTTGCTGTTGATTTAATTTACAGAAGTAGAGGGTTCTCAAAGACAGTAGTTGCTGGGGATTTAATTAGAAGAGGTGTAGGTTGCTTAGAGACAGTAGTTGTTGGTGATTTAATTTACAGAAGTAGAGGCTCCTCAGAGACAGTAGTTGCTGGTGATTTAAGTTACAGAAGTAGAGGTTGCTCAGAGACAGTAGTTGCTGGGGATTTAATTAGCAGATGTGGAGGTTGCTTAGAGACAGTAGTTGCTGGTGATTTTATTAGTAAAGGTGGGGGTTGATTAGAGACAGTGGTTGCTGCTGATTTAATTAGAAAAGGTGGAGGTTGCTCAGAGACAGTTGTTGCTGGTGATTTAATTAGTAGAGGTAGAGGTTGCTTAGAGACAGTAGTTGCTGGTGATTTAATTTACAGAAATAAAGGCTCCTCAGAGACAGTAGTTGCTGGTGATTTAATTTACAGAAATAGTGGCTCCTCAGAGACAGTAGTTGCTGGTGATTTAATTTACAGAAGTAGACGTTGGTCAAAGACAGTAGTTGCTGGTGATTTAATTTATAGAAGTAGAGGTTGCCCAGAGACAGTAGTTGCTGGTGATTTAATTAGTAGATGTGGAGGTTGCTCGGAGACAGTAGTTGCTGGTGATTTTAATTAGTAGAGGTGGAGTTTGCTTAGAGACAGTAGTTGCCGGTGATTTAATTTACAGAAGTTTAGGCTCCTCATAGACAGTAGTTGCTGGTGATTTAATTTACAGAAGTAGAGGTTCGTCAAAGACAGTAGTTGCTGGTGATTTAATTTACAGAAGTAGAGGTTGCTCAGAGAAAGTAGTTGCTGGTGATTTAATTTACAGAAGTAGAGGTTCCTCAGAGACAGTAGTTGCTGGTGATTTAATTAGTAAAGGTGGGGGTTGATTAGAGACAGTATTTGCTGTTATTTAATTAGTAAAGGTGGGGTTTGCTTAAAGACAGTGGTTGCTGGTGATTTAATTAGTAAAGGTGGAGGTTGCTGAGAGACAGTAGTTGCTGGTGATTTAATTAGTAAAAGTGGCGGTTGCTTAGAGACAGTAGTTGCTGGTGATTTAATTTACAGAAATAGAGGTTGCTCAGAGACAGTAGTTGCTGGTGATTTAATTTGCAGAAGTAGAGGATGCTCAAAGGTAGTAGTTTATGGTGATTTAATTTACAGAAGTAGATGTTGGTCAGAGACGGTAGTTGCTGGTGATTTAATTATAAGAAGTGGAGATTGCTTAGAGACAGTAGTTGCTGGTGATTTAATTTGAAGACGTGGAGGTTGCTGAGAGATACTAGTTGCTGGTGATTTAATTAGTAAATGTGGAGATTGCTCGGAGACATTAGTTGCTGGTGATTTTAATTAGTAGAGGTGGAGGTTGCTTAGAGACAGTAGTTGCCGGTGATTTAATTTACAGAAGTTTAGGCTGCTCATAGACAGTAGTTGCTGGTGATTTAATTTACAGAAGTAGAGGCTCCTCAGAGACAGTAGTTGCTGGTGATTTAATTAGTAGAGGTGGAGGGTGCTCAGAGACAGTAGTTGCTGGTGATTTAATTAGTAAAGGTGGGGGTTGATTAGAGACAGTGGTTGCTGCTGATTTAATTAGAAAAGGCTGAGGTTGTTCAGAGACAGTTGTTGCTGGTGATTTAATTAGTAGAGGTAGAGGTTGCTTAGAGACAGTAGTTGCTGGTGATTTAATTTACAGAAATAAAGGCTCCTCAGAGACAGTAGTTGCTGGTGATTTAATTTACAGAAATAGTGGCTCCTCAGAGACAGTAGTTGCTGGTGATTTAATTTACAGAAGTAGAGGTTGCTTAGAGACAGTAGTTGCTGGTGATTTAATTTACAGAAGTAGAGGTTGGTCAAAGACAGTAGTTGCTGGTGATTTAAGTTACAGATGTAGAGGTTGGTCAAAGACAGTAGTTGCTGGTGATTTAATTTACAGAAGTAGAGGTTGCTCAGAGACAGTAGTTGCTGGTGATTTAATTAGTAGAGGTGGAGGTTGCTTAGAGACAGTAGTTGCCGGTGATTTAATTTACAGAAGTTTAGGCTCCTCATAGACAGTAGTTGCTGGTGATTTAATTCACAGAAGTAGAGGTTGCTCAGAGACTGTAGTTGCTGGTGATTTAATTTACAGAAGTTTAGGCTCCTCAGAGACAGTAGTTGCTGCTGATTTAATTAGAAGAGGTGGAGGTTGCTCAGAGACAGTAGTTACTGGTGATTTAATTAGAAGAGGTGGAGATTTCTCAGAGACAGTAGTTGCTGTTATTTAATTAGTGAAGGTGGGGATTACTTAGAGGCAGTGGTTGTTGGTGATTTAATTAGTAAAGCTGGAGGTTACTTAGAGACAGTAGTTGCTGGTGAATTAATTAGTAAAGTTGAAGGTTGCTTAGAGACAGTAGTTGCTGCTGATTTAATTAGTAAAGGTGTAGGTTGCTGAGAGACAGTTGTTGCTGGTGATTTAATTAGTAAAGGTGGAGGTTGCTTAGAGACTGTCGTTGCCGGTGATTTAATTTACAGAAGTAGAGGTTGGTCAGAGACAGTAGTTGCTGGTGATTTAATTATAAAAAGTGGAGATTGCTTAGAGACAGTAGTTGCTGGTGATTTAATTTGAAGACGTGGAGGTTGCTGAGAGACACCAGTTGCTGGTGATTTAATTTACAGAAGTAGAGGTCGATCAAAGACAGTAGTTGCTGGTGATTTCGTTAGAAGAGATGTAGGTTGCTTAGAGACAGTAGTTTCTGCTGTTTTAATTTACAGAAGTAGAGGTTGCTCAGAGACAGTAGTTGCTGGTGATTTAATTAGTAGATGTGGAGGTTGCTCGGAGACATTAGTTGCTGGTGATTTTAACTAGTAGAGGTGGAGGTTGCTTAGAGACAGTAGTTGTCGGTGATTTCATTTACAGAAGTTTAGGCTCCTCATAGACAGTAGTTGCTGGTGATTTAATTTACAGAAGTAGAGGCTCCTTAGAGACAGTAGTTGCTGGTGATTTAATTAGTACAGGTGGAGGGTGCTCAGAGTCAGTAGTTGCTGGTGATTTAATTAGTAGAGGTGGATGTTGCTTAGAGACAGTAGTTGCTGGTGATTTAATTTGAAGACGTGGAGGTTGCTGAGAGACACTAGTTGCTGGTGATTTAATTTACAGAAGTAGAGGTTGCTCAAAGACAGAAGTGCTGGTGATTTCGTTAGAAGAGGTGTAGGTTGCTTAGAGACAGTAGTTGCTGGTGATTTAATTCACAGAAGTAGAGGTTGCTCAGAGCCGGTAGTTGCTGGGGATTTAATTAGTAGAGGTGGAGGTAGCTCAGAGACAGTAGTTACTGGTGATTTAATTTAAAGAAGTAGAGGCTCCTCAGAGACAGTAGTTGCTGGTGATTTAATTAGAAGATGTGGAGGTGGCTCAGAGACAGTAGTTGCCGGTGATTTAATTTACATAAGTTTAGGCTCCTCATAGACAGTAGTTGCTGGTGATTTAATTTGCAGAAGTAGAGGTTGCTCAGAGACAGTAGTTGCTGGTGATTTAATTTACAGAAGTTTAGGCTCCTCAGAGACAGTAGTTGCTGCTGATTTAATTAGAAGAGGTGGAGGTTGCTCAGAGACAGTAGTTACTGGTGATTTAATTAGAAGAGGTGGAGATTTCTCAGAGACAGTATTTGCTGTTATTTAATTAGTAAAGGTGGGGGTTGCTTAGAGACAGTAGCTGCTGGTGATTTAATTAGTAAAGGTGGGGGTTGCTTAGAGGCAGTTGTTGTTGGTGATTTAATTAGTAAAGGTGGAGGTTGCTTAGAGACAGTAGTTGCTGGTGAATTAATTAGTAAAGTTGGAGGTTCCTTAGAGACAGTATTTGCTGGTGATTTAATTAGTAAAGGTGGGGTTTGCTTGAAAACAGTGGTTGCTGGTGATTTAATTAGTAAAGGTGGAGGTTGCTGAGAGACAGTAGTTGCTGGTGATTTAATTAGTAAAGGTGGAGGTTGCTTAGACAGAGTATTTGCTGGTGATTTAATTTACAGAAATAGAGGCTTCTCACAGACTAGTTGATTGTGATTTCATTTACAGAAGTACTGGTTGCTCAGAGGCAGTAGTTGCTGGTGATTTAATTTACAGAAGTAGAGGATGCTCAGAGACAGTAGTTGCTGTTGATTTAATTTACAGAAGTAGAGGGTTCTCAAAGACAGTAGTTGCTGGGGATTTTATTAGAAGAGGTGTAGGTTGCTTAGAGACAGTAGTTGTTGGTGATTTAATTTACAGAAGTAGAGGCTGCTCAGAGACAGTAGTTGCTGCTGATTTAATTTACAGAAGTAGAGGTTGGTCAAAGACAGTAGTTGCTGGTGATTTAAGTTACAGATATAGAGGTTGGTCAAAGACAGTAGTTGCTGGTGATTTAATTTACAGAAGTAGAGGTTGGTCAAAGACAGTAGTTGCTGGTGATTTAATTTACAGAAGTAGAGGTTGCTCAGAGACAGCAGTTGCTGGTGATTTAATTTACAGAAGTAGAGGTTCCTCAGAGACAGTAGTTGCTGGTGATTTAATTAGCAGATGTGGAGGTTGCTTGGAGACAGTAGTTGCTGGTGATTTAATTAGTAAAGGTGGGGGTTGATTAGAGACAGTGGTTGCTGCTGATTTAATTAGAAAAGGTGGAGGTTGCTCAGAGACAGTAGTTGCTGGTGATTTAAATAGTAGAGGTAGAGGTTGCTTAGAGACAGTAGTTGCTGGTGATTTAATTTACAGAAATAAAGGCTCCTCAGAGACAGTAGTTGCTGGTGATTTAATTTACAGAAATAGTGGCTCCTCAGAGAGAGTAGTTGCTGGTGATTTAATTTACAGAAGTAGAGGTTGCTCAGAGACAGTAGTTGCTGGTGATTTAATTTACAGAAGTAGAGGTTGGTCAAAGACAGTAGTTGCTGGTGATTTAAGTTACAGATATAGAGGTTGGTCAAAGACAGTAGTTGCTGGTGATTTAATTTACAGAAGTAGACGTTGGTCAAAGACAGTAGTTGCTGGTGATTTAATTTATAGAAGTAGAGGTTGCTCAGAGACAGTAGTCGCTGGTGATTTAATTAGTAGATGTGGAGGTTGACGGAGACAGTAGTTGCTGGTGATTTTAATTAGTAGAGGTGGAATTTGCTTAGAGACAGTAGTTGCCGGTGATTTAATTTACAGAAGTTTAGGCTCCTCATAGACATTAGTTGCTGGTGATTTAATTTACAGAAGTAGAGGCTGCTCAGAGACAGTAGTTGCTGGTGATTTAATTTACAGAAGTTTAGGCTCCTCAGAGACAGTAGTTGCTGCTGATTAAATTAGAAGAGGTGGAGGTTGCTCAGAGACAGTAGTTACTGGTGATTTAATTAGAAGAAGTGGAGATTTCTCAGAGACAGTAGTTGCTGTTATTTTATTAGTAAAGGTGGCGGTTGCTTAGAGACAGTAGCTGCTGGTGATTTAATTAGTAAAGTTGGAGGTTGCTTAGAGACAGTAGTTGCTGGTGATTTAATTAGTAAAGGTGGGGTTTGCTTAAAGACAGTGGTTGCTGGTGATTTAATTAGTAAAGGTGGAGGTTGCTGAGAGACAGTAGTTGCTGGTGATTTAATTAGTAAAAGTGGCGGTTGCTTAGAGACAGTAGTTGCTGGTGATTTAATTTACAGAAATAGAGGTTGCTCAGAGACAGTAGTTGCTGCTGATTTAATTTGCAGGAGTAGAGGATGCTCAAAGGTAGTAGTTTATGGTGATTTAATTTACAGAAGTAGAGGTTGGTCAGAGACAGTAGTTGCTGGTGATTTAATTATAAAAAGTGGAGGGTGCTGAGAGACACTAGTTGCTGGTGATTTAATTAGTAGATGTGGAGATTGCTCGGAGACATTAGTTGCTGGTGATTTTAATTAGTAGAGGTGGAGGTTGCTTAGAGACAGTAGTTGCCGGTGACTTAATTTACAGAAGTTTAGGCTCCTCATAGACAGTAGTTGCTGGTGATTTAAATTACAGAAGTAGAGGCTCCTCAGAGACAGTAGTTGCTGGTGATTTAATTAGTAGAGGTGGAGGGTGCTCAGAGACAGTAGTTGCTGGTGATTTAATTAGTAAAGGTGGGGGTTGATTAGAGACAGTGGTTGCTGCTGATTTAATTAGAAAAGGCTGAGGTTGTTCAGAGACAGTTGTTGCTGGTGATTTAATTAGTAGAGGTAGAGGTTGCTTAGAGACAGTAGTTGCTGGTGATTTAATTTACAGAAATAAAGGCTCCTCAGAGACAGTAGTTGCTGGTGATTTAATTTACAGAAATAGTGGCTCCTCAGAGACAGTAGTTGCTGGTGATTTAATTTACAGAAGTAGAGGTTGCTCAGAGACAGTAGTTGCTGGTGATTTAATTTACAGAAGTAGAGGTTGGTCAAAGACAGTAGTTGCTGATGATTTAAGTTACAGATGTAGAGGTTGGTCAAAGACAGTAGTTGCTGGTGATTTAATTTACAGAAGTAGAGGTTGCTCAGAGACAGTAGTTGCTGGTGATTTAATTAGTAGATGTGGAGGTTGCTCGGAGACAGTAGTTGCTGGTGATTTTAATTAGTAGAGGTGGAGGTTGCTTAGAGACATTAGTTGCCGGTGATTTAATTTACAGAAGTTTAGGCTCCTCATAGACAGTAGTTGCAGGGGATTTAATTTACAGAAGTAGATGTTGCTCAGAGACTGTAGTTGCTGGTGATTTAATTTACAGAAGTTTAGGCTCCTCAGAGACAGTAGTTGCTGCTGATTTAATTAGAAGAGGTGGAGGTTGCTCAGAGACAGTAGTTACTGGTGATTTAATTAGAAGAGGTGGAGATTTCTCAGAGACAGTAGTTGCTGTTATTTAATTAGTGAAGGTGGGGGTTACTTAGAGGCAGTGGTTGTTGGTGATTTAATTAGTAAAGGTGGAGGTTACTTAGAGACAGTAGTTGCTGGTGAATTAATTAGTAAAGTTGAAGGTTGCGTAGAGACAGTAGTTGCTGGTGATTTAATTAGTAAAGGTGGGGTTTGCTTAAAGACAGTGGTTGCTGCTGATTTAATTAGTAAATGTGTAGTTTGCTGAGAGACAGTTGTTGCTGGTGATTTAATTAGTAAAGGTGGAGGTTGCTTAGAGACAGTAGTTGCTGGTGATTTAATTTACAGAAATAGAGGTTGCTCAACGGCAGTAGTTGATGGTGATTTAATTTTCAGATATAGAGGTTGCTCAGAGACAGTAGTTGCTAGTGATTTAATTTACAGAAGTTTAGGCCCCGCAGAGACAGTAGTTGCTGGTGATTTAATTATAAAAAGTGGAGATTGCTTAGAGACAGTAGTTGCTGGTGATTTAATTTGAAGACGTGGAGGTTGCTGAGAGACACCAGTTGCTGGTGATTTAATTTACAGAAGTAGAGGTTGCTCAAAGACAGTAGTTGCTGGTGATTTCGTTAGAAGAGATGTAGGTTGCTTAGAGACAGTAGTTTCTGCTGTTTTAATTTACAGAAGTAGAGGTTGCTCAGAGACAGTAGTTGCTGGTGATTTAATTAGTAGATGTGGAGGTTGCTCGGAGACAGTATTTGCTGGTGATTTTAATTAGTAGAGGTGGAGGTTGCTTAGAGACAGTAGTTGCCGGTCATTTAATTTACAGAAGTTTAGGCTCCTCATAGACAGTAGTTGCTGGTGATTTAATTAGTAAAGGTGGGGGTTGATTAGAGACAGTGGTTGCTGCTGATTTAATTAGAAAAGGTGGAGGTTGCTCAGAGACAGTTGTTGCTGGTGATTTAAATAGTAGAGGTAGAGGTTGCTTAGAGACAGTAGTTGCTGGTGATTTAATTTACAGAAATAAAGGCTCCTCAGAGACAGTAGTTGCTGGTGATTTAATTTACAGAAATAGTGGCTCCTCAGAGAGAGTAGTTGCTGGTGATTTAATTTACAGAAGTAGAGGTTGCTCAGAGACAGTAGTTGCTGGTGATTTAATTTACAGAAGTAGAGGTTGGTCAAAGACAGTAGTTGCTGGTGATTTAAGTTACAGATATAGAGGTTGGTCAAAGACAGTAGTTGCTGGTGATTTAATTTACAGAAGTAGACGTTGGTCAAAGACAGTAGTTGCTGGTGATTTAATTTATAGAAGTAGAGGTTGCTCAGAGACAGTAGTCGCTGGTGATTTAATTAGTAGATGTGGAGGTTGCTCGGAGACAGTAGTTGCTGGTGATTTTAATTAGTAGAGGTGGAATTTGCTTAGAGACAGTAGTTGCCGGTGATTTAATTTACAGAAGTTTAGGCTCCTCATAGACATTAGTTGCTGGTGATTTAATTTACAGAAGTAGAGGCTGCTCAGAGACAGTAGTTGCTGGTGATTTAATTTACAGAAGTTTAGGCTCCTCAGAGACAGTAGTTGCTGCTGATTAAATTAGAAGAGGTGGAGGTTGCTCAGAGACAGTAGTTACTGGTGATTTAATTAGAAGAGGTGGAGATTTCTCAGAGACAGTAGTTGCTGTTATTTTATTAGTAAAGGTGGGGGTTGCTTAGAGACAGTAGCTGCTGGTGATTTAATTAGTAAAGTTGGAGGTTGCTTAGAGACAGTAGTTGCTGGTGATTTAATTAGTAAAGGTGGGGTTTGCTTAAAGACAGTGGTTGCTGGTGATTTAATTAGTAAAGGTGGAGGTTGCTGAGAGACAGTAGTTGCTGGTGATTTAATTAGTAAAAGTGGCGGTTGCTTAGAGACAGTAGTTGCTGGTGATTTAATTTACAGAAATAGAGGTTGCTCAGAGACAGTAGTTGCTGCTGATTTAATTTGCAGGAGTAGAGGATGCTCAAAGGTAGTAGTTTATGGTGATTTAATTTACAGAAGTAGAGGTTGGTCAGAGACAGTAGTTGCTGGTGATTTAATTATAAAAAGTGGAGGGTGCTGAGAGACACTAGTTGCTGGTGATTTAATTAGTAGATGTGGAGATTGCTCGGAGACATTAGTTGCTGGTGATTTTAATTAGTAGAGGTGGAGGTTGCTTAGAGACAGTAGTTGCCGGTGACTTAATTTACAGAAGTTTAGGCTCCTCATAGACAGTAGTTGCTGGTGATTTAAATTACAGAAGTAGAGGCTCCTCAGAGACAGTAGTTGCTGGTGATTTAATTAGTAGAGGTGGAGGGTGCTCAGAGACAGTAGTTGCTGGTGATTTAATTAGTAAAGGTGGGGGTTGATTAGAGACAGTGGTTGCTGCTGATTTAATTAGAAAAGGCTGAGGTTGTTCAGAGACAGTTGTTGCTGGTGATTTAGTTAGTAGAGGTAGAGGTTGCTTAGAGACAGTAGTTGCTGGTGATTTAATTTACAGAAATAAAGGCTCCTCAGAGACAGTAGTTGCTGGTGATTTAATTTACAGAAATAGTGGCTCCTCAGAGACAGTAGTTGCTGGTGATTTAATTTACAGAAGTAGAGGTTGCTCAGAGACAGTAGTTGCTGGTGATTTAATTTACAGAAGTAGAGGTTGGTCAAAGACAGTAGTTGCTGGTGATTTAAGTTACAGATGTAGAGGTTGGTCAAAGACAGTAGTTGCTGGTGATTTAATTTACAGAAGTAGAGGTTGCTCAGAGACAGTAGTTGCTGGTGATTTAATTAGTAGATGTGGAGGTTGCTCGGAGACAGTAGTTGCTGGTGATTTTAATTAGTAGAGGTGGAGGTTGCTTAGAGACATTAGTTGCCGGTGATTTAATTTACAGAAGTTTAGGCTCCTCATAGACAGTAGTTGCAGGGGATTTAATTTACAGAAGTAGAGGTTGCTCAGAGACTGTAGTTGCTGGTGATTTAATTTACAGAAGTTTAGGCTCCTCAGAGACAGTAGTTGCTGCTGATTTAATTAGAAGAGGTGGAGGTTGCTCAGAGACAGTAGTTACTGGTGATTTAATTAGAAGAGGTGGAGATTTCTCAGAGACAGTAGTTGCTGTTATTTAATTAGTGAAGGTGGGGGTTACTTAGAGGCAGTGGTTGTTGGTGATTTAATTAGTAAAGGTGGAGGTTACTTAGAGACAGTAGTTGCTGGTGAATTAATTAGTAAAGTTGAAGGTTGCGTAGAGACAGTAGTTGCTGGTGATTTAATTAGTAAAGGTGGGGTTTGCTTAAAGACAGTGGTTGCTGCTGATTTAATTAGTAAATGTGTAGTTTGCTGAGAGACAGTTGTTGCTGGTGATTTAATTAGTAAAGGTGGAGGTTGCTTAGAGACAGTAGTTGCTGGTGATTTAATTTACAGAAATAGAGGTTGCTCAACGGCAGTAGTTGATGGTGATTTAATTTTCAGATATAGAGGTTGCTCAGAGACAGTAGTTGCTAGTGATTTAATTTACAGAAGTTTAGGCCCCGCAGAGACAGTAGTTGCTGGTGATTTAATTATAAAAAGTGGAGATTGCTTAGAGACAGTAGTTGCTGGTGATTTAATTTGAAGACGTGGAGGTTGCTGAGAGACACCAGTTGCTGGTGATTTAATTTACAGAAGTAGAGGTTGCTCAAAGACAGTAGTTGCTGGTGATTTCGTTAGAAGAGATGTAGGTTGCTTAGAGACAGTAGTTTCTGCTGTTTTAATTTACAGAAGTAGAGGTTGCTCAGAGACAGTAGTTGCTGGTGATTTAATTAGTAGATGTGGAGGTTGCTCGGAGACAGTATTTGCTGGTGATTTTAATTAGTAGAGGTGGAGGTTGCTTAGAGACAGTAGTTGCCGGTCATTTAATTTACAGAAGTTTAGGCTCCTCATAGACAGTAGTTGCTGGTGATTTAATTCACAGAAGTAGAGGTTGCTCAGAGCCGGTAGTTGCTGGTGATTTAATTAGAAGAGGTGGAGATTTCTCAGAGACAGTAGTTGCTGTTATTTAATTAGTAAAGGTGGGGGTTGCTTAGAAACAGTAGTTGCCGGTGATTTAATTTACAGAAGTTTAGGCTCCTCAGAGACAGTAGTTGCTGCTGATTTAATTAGAAGAGGTGGAGGTTGCTCAGAGACAGTAGTTACTGGTGATTTAATTAGAAGAGGTGGAGATTTCTCAGAGACAGTAGTTGCTGTTATTTAATTAGTAAAGGTGGGGGTTGCTTAGAGACAGTAGCTGCTGGTGATTTAATTAGTAAAGGTGGGGGTTGCTTAGAAGCAGTGGTTGTTGGTGATTTAATTAGTAAAGGTGGAGGTTGCATAGAGACAGTAGTTGCTGGTGATTTAATTAGCAAAGGTGGAGGTTGCTTAGAGACAGTAGTTGCTGGTGATTTAACGTACAGAAATAGAGGCTCCTCACAGACTAGTTGCTGGTGATTTCACTTACAGAAGTAGAGGTTGCTCAGAGGCAGAAGTTGCTGGTGATTTAATTTACAGAAGTAGAGGATGCTCAGAGACTGTAGTTGCTGTTGATTTAATTTACAGAAGTAGAGGGTTCTCAGAGACAGTAGTTGCTGGGGATTTAATTAGAAGAGGTGTAGGTTGCTTTGAGACAGTAGTTGTTGGTGATTTAATTTACAGAAGTAGAGCCTCCTCAGAGACAGTAGTTGCTGGTGATTCAATTAGTAGAGGTGGAGGTTGCTTAGAGACAGTAGTTGCTGGTGATTTAATTAGTAAAGGTCTGGGTTGATTAAAGACAGTGGTTGCTGCTGATTTAATTAGAATAGGAGGAGGTTGCTCAGAGACAGTAGTTGCTGGTGATTTAATTAGTAGAGGTAGAGGTTGCTTAGAGACAGTAGTTGCTGGTGATTTAATTAGTAGATGTGGAGGTTGCTCGGAGACAGTAGTTGCTGGTGATTTTAATTAGTAGAGGTGGAGGTTGCTTAGAGACATTAGTTGCCGGTGATTTAATTTACAGAAGTTTAGGCTCCTCATAGACAGTAGTTGCAGGGGATTTAATTTACAGAAGTAGAGGTTGCTCAGAGACTGTAGTTGCTGGTGATTTAATTTACAGAAGTTTAGGCTCCTCAGAGACAGTAGTTGCTGCTGATTTAATTAGAAGAGGTGGAGGTTGCTCAGAGACAGTAGTTACTGGTGATTTAATTAGAAGAGGTGGAGATTTCTCAGAGACAGTAGTTGCTGTTATTTAATTAGTGAAGGTGGGGGTTACTTAGAGGCAGTGGTTGTTGGTGATTTAATTAGTAAAGGTGGAGGTTACTTAGAGACAGTAGTTGCTGGTGAATTAATTAGTAAAGTTGAAGGTTGCGTAGAGACAGTAGTTGCTGGTGATTTAATTAGTAAAGGTGGGGTTTGCTTAAAGACAGTGGTTGCTGCTGATTTAATTAGTAAATGTGTAGTTTGCTGAGAGACAGTTGTTGCTGGTGATTTAATTAGTAAAGGTGGAGGTTGCTTAGAGACAGTAGTTGCTGGTGATTTAATTTACAGAAATAGAGGTTGCTCAACGGCAGTAGTTGATGGTGATTTAATTTTCAGATATAGAGGTTGCTCAGAGACAGTAGTTGCTAGTGATTTAATTTACAGAAGTTTAGGCCCCGCAGAGACAGTAGTTGCTGGTGATTTAATTATAAAAAGTGGAGATTGCTTAGAGACAGTAGTTGCTGGTGATTTAATTTGAAGACGTGGAGGTTGCTGAGAGACACCAGTTGCTGGTGATTTAATTTACAGAAGTAGAGGTTGCTCAAAGACAGTAGTTGCTGGTGATTTCGTTAGAAGAGATGTAGGTTGCTTAGAGACAGTAGTTTCTGCTGTTTTAATTTACAGAAGTAGAGGTTGCTCAGAGACAGTAGTTGCTGGTGATTTAATTAGTAGATGTGGAGGTTGCTCGGAGACAGTATTTGCTGGTGATTTTAATTAGTAGAGGTGGAGGTTGCTTAGAGACAGTAGTTGCCGGTCATTTAATTTACAGAAGTTTAGGCTCCTCATAGACAGTAGTTGCTGGTGATTTAATTCACAGAAGTAGAGGTTGCTCAGAGCCGGTAGTTGCTGGTGATTTAATTAGAAGAGGTGGAGATTTCTCAGAGACAGTAGTTGCTGTTATTTAATTAGTAAAGGTGGGGGTTGCTTAGAAACAGTAGTTGCCGGTGATTTAATTTACAGAAGTTTAGGCTCCTCAGAGACAGTAGTTGCTGCTGATTTAATTAGAAGAGGTGGAGGTTGCTCAGAGACAGTAGTTACTGGTGATTTAATTAGAAGAGGTGGAGATTTCTCAGAGACAGTAGTTGCTGTTATTTAATTAGTAAAGGTGGGGGTTGCTTAGAGACAGTAGCTGCTGGTGATTTAATTAGTAAAGGTGGGGGTTGCTTAGAAGCAGTGGTTGTTGGTGATTTAATTAGTAAAGGTGGAGGTTGCATAGAGACAGTAGTTGCTGGTGATTTAATTAGCAAAGGTGGAGGTTGCTTAGAGACAGTAGTTGCTGGTGATTTAACGTACAGAAATAGAGGCTCCTCACAGACTAGTTGCTGGTGATTTCACTTACAGAAGTAGAGGTTGCTCAGAGGCAGAAGTTGCTGGTGATTTAATTTACAGAAGTAGAGGATGCTCAGAGACTGTAGTTGCTGTTGATTTAATTTACAGAAGTAGAGGGTTCTCAGAGACAGTAGTTGCTGGGGATTTAATTAGAAGAGGTGTAGGTTGCTTTGAGACAGTAGTTGTTGGTGATTTAATTTACAGAAGTAGAGCCTCCTCAGAGACAGTAGTTGCTGGTGATTCAATTAGTAGAGGTGGAGGTTGCTTAGAGACAGTAGTTGCTGGTGATTTAATTAGTAAAGGTCTGGGTTGATTAAAGACAGTGGTTGCTGCTGATTTAATTAGAATAGGAGGAGGTTGCTCAGAGACAGTAGTTGCTGGTGATTTAATTAGTAGAGGTAGAGGTTGCTTAGAGACAGTAGTTGCTGGTGATTTAATTAGTAGATGTGGAGGTTGCTCGGAGACAGTAGTTGCTGGTGATTTTAATTAGTAGAGGTGGAGGTTGCTTAGAGACATTAGTTGCCGGTGATTTAATTTACAGAAGTTTAGGCTCCTCATAGACAGTAGTTGCAGGGGATTTAATTTACAGAAGTAGAGGTTGCTCAGAGACTGTAGTTGCTGGTGATTTAATTTACAGAAGTTTAGGCTCCTCAGAGACAGTAGTTGCTGCTGATTTAATTAGAAGAGGTGGAGGTTGCTCAGAGACAGTAGTTACTGGTGATTTAATTAGAAGAGGTGGAGATTTCTCAGAGACAGTAGTTGCTGTTATTTAATTAGTGAAGGTGGGGGTTACTTAGAGGCAGTGGTTGTTGGTGATTTAATTAGTAAAGGTGGAGGTTACTTAGAGACAGTAGTTGCTGGTGAATTAATTAGTAAAGTTGAAGGTTGCGTAGAGACAGTAGTTGCTGGTGATTTAATTAGTAAAGGTGGGGTTTGCTTAAAGACAGTGGTTGCTGCTGATTTAATTAGTAAATGTGTAGTTTGCTGAGAGACAGTTGTTGCTGGTGATTTAATTAGTAAAGGTGGAGGTTGCTTAGAGACAGTAGTTGCTGGTGATTTAATTTACAGAAATAGAGGTTGCTCAACGGCAGTAGTTGATGGTGATTTAATTTTCAGATATAGAGGTTGCTCAGAGACAGTAGTTGCTAGTGATTTAATTTACAGAAGTTTAGGCCCCGCAGAGACAGTAGTTGCTGGTGATTTAATTATAAAAAGTGGAGATTGCTTAGAGACAGTAGTTGCTGGTGATTTAATTTGAAGACGTGGAGGTTGCTGAGAGACACCAGTTGCTGGTGATTTAATTTACAGAAGTAGAGGTTGCTCAAAGACAGTAGTTGCTGGTGATTTCGTTAGAAGAGATGTAGGTTGCTTAGAGACAGTAGTTTCTGCTGTTTTAATTTACAGAAGTAGAGGTTGCTCAGAGACAGTAGTTGCTGGTGATTTAATTAGTAGATGTGGAGGTTGCTCGGAGACAGTATTTGCTGGTGATTTTAATTAGTAGAGGTGGAGGTTGCTTAGAGACAGTAGTTGCCGGTCATTTAATTTACAGAAGTTTAGGCTCCTCATAGACAGTAGTTGCTGGTGATTTAATTCACAGAAGTAGAGGTTGCTCAGAGCCGGTAGTTGCTGGTGATTTAATTAGAAGAGGTGGAGATTTCTCAGAGACAGTAGTTGCTGTTATTTAATTAGTAAAGGTGGGGGTTGCTTAGAAACAGTAGTTGCCGGTGATTTAATTTACAGAAGTTTAGGCTCCTCAGAGACAGTAGTTGCTGCTGATTTAATTAGAAGAGGTGGAGGTTGCTCAGAGACAGTAGTTACTGGTGATTTAATTAGAAGAGGTGGAGATTTCTCAGAGACAGTAGTTGCTGTTATTTAATTAGTAAAGGTGGGGGTTGCTTAGAGACAGTAGCTGCTGGTGATTTAATTAGTAAAGGTGGGGGTTGCTTAGAAGCAGTGGTTGTTGGTGATTTAATTAGTAAAGGTGGAGGTTGCATAGAGACAGTAGTTGCTGGTGATTTAATTAGCAAAGGTGGAGGTTGCTTAGAGACAGTAGTTGCTGGTGATTTAACGTACAGAAATAGAGGCTCCTCACAGACTAGTTGCTGGTGATTTCACTTACAGAAGTAGAGGTTGCTCAGAGGCAGAAGTTGCTGGTGATTTAATTTACAGAAGTAGAGGATGCTCAGAGACTGTGGTTGCTGTTGATTTAATTTACAGAAGTAGAGGGTTCTCAGAGACAGTAGTTGCTGGGGATTTAATTAGAAGAGGTGTAGGTTGCTTTGAGACAGTAGTTGCTGGTGATTTAATTAGTAAAGGTCTGGGTTGATTAAAGACAGTGGTTGCTGCTGATTTAATTAGAATAGGAGGAGGTTGCTCAGAGACAGTAGTTGCTGGTGATTTAATTAGTAGAGGTAGAGGTTGCTTAGAGACAGTAGTTGCTGGTGATTTAATTAGTAGATGTGGAGGTTGCTCGGAGACAGTATTTGCTGGTGATTTTAATTAGTGGAGGTGGAGGTTGCTTAGAGACAGTAGTTGCCGGAGATTTAATTTACAGAAGTTTAGGCTCCTCATAGACAGTAGTTGCTGGTGATTTGATTTACATAAGTAGAGGTTGCTCAGAGACAGTAGTTGCTGGTGATTTAATTTACAGAAGTTTAGGCTCCTCAGAGACAGTAGTTGCTGCTGATTTAATTAGAAGAGTTGGAGGTTGCTCAGAGACAGTAGTTAATGGTGATTTAATTAGAAGAGGTGGAGATTTCTCAGAGACAGTAGTTGCTGTTATTTAATTAGTAAAGGTGGGGGTTGTTTAGAGACAGTAGCTGCTGGTGATTTAATTATTGAAGGTGGGGGTTGCTTAGAGGCACTGGTTGTTGGTGATTTAATTAGTAAAGGTGGAGGTTGCTTAGAGACAGTAGTTGCTGGTGAATTAATTAGTAAAGTTGGAGGTTGCTTAGAGACAGTAGTTGCTGGTGATTTAATTAGTAAAGGTGGGGTTTGCTTAAAGACGGTGGTTGCTGGTGATTTAATTAGTAAAGGTGGAGGTTGCTGAGAGACAGTAGTTGCTGGTGATTTAATTAGTAAAGGTGGAGGTTGCTTTGAGACAGTAGTTGCTGGTGATTTAATTTACAGAAATAGAGGTTGCTCAGAGACAGTAGTTGCTGGTGATTTAATTTACAGAAGTAGAGGATGCTCAGAGGCAGTAGTTGCTGGTGATTTAATTTACAGAAGTAGAGGCTGCTCAGAGACAGTAGTTGGTGGTGATTTAATTTACAGAAGTAGATGTTGCTCAAAGACAGTACTTGCTGGTGAATTCGTTAGAAGAGGTGTAGTTTGCTTAGAGACAGTAGTTGCTGGTGATTTAATTTACAGAGGTAGAGGTTGCTCAGAGACGGTAGTTGCTGTTATTTAATTAGTAGAGATGGAGGTTGCTCAGAGACAGTAGTTGCTGGTGATTTAATTTACAGAAGTAGAGGCTCCTCAGAGACAGTAGTTGCTGGTGATTTAATTAATAGATGTGTAGGTTGCTCAGAGACAGTAGTTACTGGTGATTTACTTAGAAGAGGTGGAGATTGCTCACAGACAGTAGTTGCTGGTGATTTATTTAGTAAAGTTGGAGGTTGCTTAGAGACAGTAGTTGCTGGTGATTTAATTAGTATAGGTGGAGTTTGCTTAGAGACAGTAGTTGATGGTGATTTAATTTACATAAATAGAGGCTCTTCCTAGACAGTAGTTGATGGTGATTTAATTTACAGAAGTAGAGGTTGCTCAGAGACAGTAGTTGCTGGTGATTTAATTATAAGAAGTGGAGATTGCTTAGAGACAGTAGCTGCTGGTGATTTAATTTGAAGACGTGGAGGTTGCTGAGAGACACTAGTTGCTGGTGATTTAATTTACAGAAGTAGAGGTTGCTCAAAGACAGTAGTTGCTGGTGATTTAATTAGTAGAGGTGGACGTTGCTCACAGACAGTAGTTTCTGCTGTTTTAATTTACAGAAGTAGAGTCTCCTCAGAGACAGTAGTTGCTGGTGATTTAATAAGTAGATGTGGAGATTGCTCGGAGACATTAGTTGCTGGTGATTTTAACTAGTAGAGGTGGAGGTTGCTTAGAGACAGTAGTTGTTGGTGATTTGATTTACAGAAGTTTAGGCTCCTCATAGACAGTAGTTGCTGGTGATTTAATTTACAGAAGTAGAGGCTCCTCAGAGACAGTAGTTGCTGGTGATTTAATTAGTAGAGGTGGAGGGTTCTCAGAGACAGTAGTTGCTGCTGATTTAATTAGTAAAGTTGGGGGTTGCTTAGTGACACTGGTTGCTGGTGATTTAATTAGAAAAGGTGATTTAATTAGAAAAGCTGAGGATTTAATTAGTAGAGGTGGAGGTTGCTCAGAGACAGTAGTTGCTGGTGATTTAATTTAGAGAAGTAGAGGTTGGTCAAAGACAGTAGTTGCTGGTGATTTAATTTACAGACGTAGAGGTTGCTCAGAGACAGTAGTTGCTGGTGATTTAATTAGTAGATGTGGAGGTTGCTCGGAGACAGTAGTTGCTGGTGATTTTAATTAGTAGAGGTGGAGGTTGCTTAAAGACAGTAGTTGCCGGTGATTTAATTTACAGAAGATAAGGCTCCTCATAGACAGTAGTTGCTGGTGATTTAATTTACAGAAGTTGAGGTTTCTCAGAGACAGTAGTTGCTGGTGATTTAATTTACAGAAGTTTAGGCTCCGCAGAGACAGTAGTTGCTGCTGATTTAATTAGAAGAGGTGGAGGTTGCTCAGAGACAGTAGTTACTGGTTATTTAATTAGAAGAGGTGGAGATTTCTCAGAGACAGTATTTGCTGTTATTTAATTAGTGAAGGTGGGGGTCGCGTAGAGGCAGTGGTTGTTGGTGATTTAATTAGTAAAGGTGGAGGTTGCTTAGAGACAGTAGTTGCTGGTGAATTAATTAGTAAAGTTGGAGGTTGCTTAGAGACAGTAGTTGCTGGTGATTTAATTTATAGAAATAGAGGTTGCTCAGAGACAGTAGTTGCTGGTGATTTAATTAACAGAAGTAGAGTATGCTCAAAGGCAGTAGTTGCTGGTGATTTAATTTACGGAAGTAGATGTTGCTCAAAGACAGTACTTGCTGGTGAATTCGTTAGAAGAGGTGTAGTTTGCTTAGAGACTGTAGTTGCTGGTGATTTAATTTACAGAAGTAGAGGTTGCTCAGAGACGGTAGTTGCTGGTGATTTAATGTACAGAAGTAGAGGTTGCTCAAAGACAGTAGTTGCTGGTGATTTAATTAGTAGAGGTGGACGTTGCTCACAGACAGTAGTTTCTGCTGTTTTAATTTACAGAAGTAGAGTCTCCTCAGAGACAGTAGTTGCTGGTGATTTAATAAGTAGATGTGGAGATTGCTCGGAGACATTAGTTGCTGGTGATTTTAACTAGTAGAGGTGGAGGTTGCTTAGAGACAGTAGTTGTTGGTGATTTGATTTACAGAAGTTTAGGCTCCTCATAGACAGTAGTTGCTGGTGATTTAATTTACAGAAGTAGAGGCTCCTCAGAGACAGTAGTTGCTGGTGATTTAATTAGTAGAGGTGGAGGGTTCTCAGAGACAGTAGTTGCTGGTGATTTAATTAGTAAAGGTGGGGGTTGCTTAGTGACACTGGTTGCTGGTGATTTAATTAGAAAAGGTGGAGGTTGCTTAGAGATAGTAGTTGCTGGTGATTTAATTAGTAGAGGTGGATGTTGCTTAGAGACAGTAGTTGCTGGTGATTTAATTCACAGAAGTAGAGGTTGCTCAGAGCCGGTAGTTGCTGAGGATTTAATTAGTAGAGGTGGAGGTTGCTCAGAGACAGTAGTTGCTGGTGATTTAATTTAGAGAAGTAGAGGTTGGTCAAAGACAGTAGTTGCTGGTGATTTAATTTACAGACGTAGAGGTTGCTCAGAGACAGTAGTTGCTGGTGATTTAATTAGTAGATGTGGAGGTTGCTCGGAGACAGTAGTTGCTGGTGATTTTAATTAGTAGAGGTGGAGGTTGCTTAAAGACAGTAGTTGCCGGTGATTTAATTTACAGAAGATAAGGCTCCTCATAGACAGTAGTTGCTGGTGATTTAATTTACAGAAGTTGAGGTTTCTCAGAGACAGTAGTTGCTGGTGATTTAATTTACAGAAGTTTAGGCTCCGCAGAGACAGTAGTTGCTGCTGATTTAATTAGAAGAGGTGGAGGTTGCTCAGAGACAGTAGTTACTGGTTATTTAATTAGAAGAGGTGGAGATTTCTCAGAGACAGTATTTGCTGTTATTTAATTAGTGAAGGTGGGGGTCGCGTAGAGGCAGTGGTTGTTGGTGATTTAATTAGTAAAGGTGGAGGTTGCTTAGAGACAGTAGTTGCTGGTGAATTAATTAGTAAAGTTGGAGGTTGCTTAGAGACAGTAGTTGCTGGTGATTTAATTTATAGAAATAGAGGTTGCTCAGAGACAGTAGTTGCTGGTGATTTAATTAACAGAAGTAGAGTATGCTCAAAGGCAGTAGTTGCTGGTGATTTAATTTACGGAAGTAGATGTTGCTCAAAGACAGTACTTGCTGGTGAATTCGTTAGAAGAGGTGTAGTTTGCTTAGAGACTGTAGTTGCTGGTGATTTAATTTACAGAAGTAGAGGTTGCTCAGAGACGGTAGTTGCTGGTGATTTAATGTACAGAAGTAGAGGTTGCTCAAAGACAGTAGTTGCTGGTGATTTAATTAGTAGAGGTGGACGTTGCTCACAGACAGTAGTTTCTGCTGTTTTAATTTACAGAAGTAGAGTCTCCTCAGAGACAGTAGTTGCTGGTGATTTAATAAGTAGATGTGGAGATTGCTCGGAGACATTAGTTGCTGGTGATTTTAACTAGTAGAGGTGGAGGTTGCTTAGAGACAGTAGTTGTTGGTGATTTGATTTACAGAAGTTTAGGCTCCTCATAGACAGTAGTTGCTGGTGATTTAATTTACAGAAGTAGAGGCTCCCCAGAGACAGTAGTTGCTGGTGATTTAATTAGTAGAGGTGGAGGGTTCTCAGAGACAGTAGTTGCTGGTGATTTAATTAGTAAAGGTGGGGGTTGCTTAGTGACACTGGTTGCTGGTGATTTAATTAGAAAAGGTGGAGGTTGCTTAGAGATAGTAGTTGCTGGTGATTTAATTAGTAGAGGTGGATGTTGCTTAGAGACAGTAGTTGCTGGTGATTTAATTCACAGAAGTAGAGGTTGCTCAGAGCCGGTAGTTGCTGAGGATTTAATTAGTAGAGGTGGAGGTTTCTCAGAGACAGTAGTTGCTGGTGATTTAATTTAGAGAAGTAGAGGTTGGTCAAAGACAGTAGTTGCTGGTGATTTAATTTACAGACGTAGAGGTTGCTCAGAGACAGTAGTTGCTGGTGATTTAATTAGTAGATGTGGAGGTTGCTCGGAGACAGTAGTTGCTGGTGATTTTAATTAGTAGAGGTGGAGGTTGCTTAAAGACAGTAGTTGCCGGTGATTTAATTTACAGAAGATAAGGCTCCTCATAGACAGTAGTTGCTGGTGATTTAATTTACAGAAGTTGAGGTTTCTCAGAGACAGTAGTTGCTGGTGATTTAATTTACAGAAGTTTAGGCTCCTCAGAGACAGTAGTTGCTGCTGATTTAATTAGAAGAGGTGGAGGTTGCTCAGAGACAGTAGTTACTGGTTATTTAATTAGAAGAGGTGGAGATTTCTCAGAGACAGTATTTGCTGTTATTTAATTAGTGAAGGTGGGGGTCGCGTAGAGGCAGTGGTTGTTGGTGATTTAATTAGTAAAGGTGGAGGTTGCTTAGAGACAGTAGTTGCTGGTGAATTAATTAGTAAAGTTGGAGGTTGCTTAGAGACAGTAGTTGCTGGTGATTTAATTTATAGAAATAGAGGTTGCTCAGAGACAGTAGTTGCTGGTGATTTAATTAACAGAAGTAGAGTATGCTCAAAGGCAGTAGTTGCTGGTGATTTAATTTACGGAAGTAGATGTTGCTCAAAGACAGTACTTGCTGGTGAATTCGTTAGAAGAGGTGTAGTTTGCTTAGAGACTGTAGTTGCTGGTGATTTAATTTACAGAAGTAGAGGTTGCTCAGAGACGGTAGTTGCTGGTGATTTAATGTACAGAAGTAGAGGCACCTCAGAGACAGTAGTTGCTGGTGATTTAATTAATAGATGTGGAGGTTGCTCAGAGACAGTAGTTACTGGTGATTTACTTAGAAGAGGTGGAGATTGCCCAGAGACAGTAGTTGCTGGTGATTTATTTAGTAAAGTTGGAGGTGACTTAGAGACAGTAGTTGCTGGTGATTTAATTAGTGGAGGTGGAGGTTGCTTAGAGATAGTAGTTGCTGGTGATTTAATTTACAGAAATAGAGGCTCCTCAGAGACAGTAGTTGCTGGTGATTTAATTAGTAGAGGTGGAGGTTGCTTAGAGGGAGTAGTTGATGGTGATTTAATTTACAGAAATAGAGGCTTCTCAGAGACAGTAGTTGCTGGTGATTTAATTTACAGAAGTAGAGGTTGCTCAGAGACAGTAGTTGCTGGTGATTTAATTTACAGAAGTAGAGGTTGCTCTGAGACAGTAGTTGCTGGTGACTTAATTTACAGAAGGATAGGTTGCTTAGAGACAGTAGTTGGTGGTGATTTAATTTACAGAAGTAGAGGCTCCTCAGAGACAGTAGTTGCTGCTGATTTAATTAGTAGTGGTGGAGGTTGCTCAGAGAGAGTAGTTGTTGGTGATTTAATTTACAGAAGTAGAGGCTCCTCAGAGACAGTAGTTGCTGGTGATTTAATTAGTAGAGGTGGGGGTTGCTTAGTGACAGTGGTTGCTGGTGATTTAATTTACAGAAGTAGAGGTTGCACAAAGGCAGTAGTTGCTGGTGATTTAATTTACAGAAGTAGAGGTTGCTCAGAGACAGTAGTTGCTGGTGATTTAATTTACAGAAGTAGAGGTTGCTCAGAGACGGTAGTTGCTGTTATTTAATTAGTAGAGGTGGAGGTTGCTCAGAGACAGTAGTTGCTGGTGATTTAATTTACAGGAGTAAAGGCTCCTCAGAGACAGTAGTTGCTGGTGATTTAATTAGTAGATGTGGAGGTTGCTCAGAGACAGTAGTTACTGGTGATATACTTAGAAGAGGTGGAGATTGCTCAGAGACAGTAGTTGCTGGTGATTTAATTAGTGAAGTTGGAGGGTGTTTAGAGACAGTAGTTGCTGGTGATTTAATTAGTAGAAGTGGAGGCTCCTCAGAGACAGCAGTTGATGGTGATTTAACTTACAGAAATAGAGGCTCCTCAGAGACAGTAGTTGCTGGTGATTTAATTTACAGAAGTAGAGGTTGCTCAGAGACAGTAGTTGCTGGTGATTTAATTTACAGAAGTTTAGGCTCCTCAGAGACAGTAGTTGCTGCTGATTTAATTAGAAGAGGTGGAGGTTGCTCAGAGACAGTAGTTACTGGTGATTTAATTAGAAGAGGTGGAGATTTCTCAGAGACAGTATTTGCTGTTATTTAATTAGTAAAGGTGGGGTTTGCTTACAGACAGTAGCTGCTGGTGATTTAATTAGTGAAGGTAGGGGTCGCGTAGAGGCAGTGGTTGTTGGTGATTTAATTAGTAAAGTTGGAGGTTGCTTAGAGACAGTACTGCTGGTGAATTAATTAGTAAAGTTGGAGGTTGCTTAGAGACAGTAGTTGCTGGTGATTTAATTTACAGAAATAGAGGTTGCTCAGAGACAGTAGTTGCTGGTGATTTAATTTACAGAAGTAGAGTATGCTCAAAGGCAGTAGTTGCTGGTGATTTAATTTACAGAAGTAGATGTTGCTCAAAGACAGTACTTGCTGGTGAATTCGTTAGAAGAGGTGTAGTTTGCTTAGAGACAGTAGTTGCTGGTGATTTAATTTAGAGAAGTAGAGGTTGCTCAGAGACGGTAGTTGCTGGTGATTTAATGTACAGAAGTAGAGGCACCTCGGAGACAGTAGTTGCTGGTTATTTAATTAATAGATATGGAGGTTGCTCAGAGACAGTAGTTACTGGTGATTTACTTAGAAGAGGTGGAGATTGCTCAGAGACAGTAGTTGCTGGTGATTTATTTAGTAAAGTTGGAGGTGACTTAGAGACAGTAGTTGCTGGTGATTTAATTAGTAGAGGTGGAGGTTGCTTAGAGACAGTAGTTGCTGGTGATTTAATTTACAGAAATAGAGGCTCCTCAGAGACAGTAGTTGCTGGTGATTTAATTAGTAGAGGTGGAGGTTGCTTAGAGACAGTAGTTGATGGTCATTTAATTTACAGAAGTAGAGGCTCCTCAGAGACAGTAGTTGCTGGTGATTTAATTTACAGAAGTAGAGGTTGCTCAGAGACAGTATTTGCTGGTGATTTAATTTACAGAAGTAGAGGTTGCTCTGAGACAGTAGTTGCTGGTGATTTAATTTACAGAAGGATAGGTTGGTCAAAGACAGTAGTTGCTGGTGAATTCGTTAGAAGAGGTGTAGTTTGCTTAGAGACAGTAGTTGCTGGTAATTTAATTTACAGAAGTAGAGGTTGCTCAGAAACGGTAGTTGCTGTTATTTAATTAGTAGAGGTGGAGATTGCTCAGAGACTGTAGTTGCTGGTGATTTAATTTACAGAAGTAGAGGCTCCTCAGAGACAGTAGTTGCTGGTGATTTATTTAGTAGATGTGGAGGTTGCTCAGAGACAGTAGTTACTGGTGATTTACTTAGAAGAGGTGGAGATTGCTCAGAGACAGTAGTTGCTGGTGATTTATTTAGTAAAGTTGGAGGTTGCTTAGAGACAGTAGTTGCTGGTGATTTAATTAGTAAAGGTGGAGGGTGCTTAGAGACAGTAGTTGCTGGGGATTTAATTAGTAGAGGTGGAGGTTGCTTAGAGACAGTAGTTGCTGATGATTTAATTTACAGAAATAGAGGCTCCTCAGAGACAGTAGTTGCTGGTGATTTAATTAGTAGAGGTGGAGGTTGCTCAGAGACAGTAGTTGCTGGTGATTTAATTATTAAAAGTGGAGGGTGCTTAGTGACAGTAGTTGCTGTTGATTTAATTAGTAGAGGTGGAGGTTGCTTAGAGACAGTATTTGATGGTGATTTAATTTACAGAAGTAGAGGCTCCTCAGAGACAGTAGTTGCTGGTGATTTAATTTACAGAAGTAGAGGTTGCTCAGAGACAGTAGTTGCTGGTGATTTAATTTACAGAAGTAGAGGTTGCTCTGAGACAGTAGTTGCTGGTGACTTAATTTACAGAAGGATAGGTTGCTTAGAGACAGTAGTTGGTGGTGATTTAATTTACAGAAGTAGAGGCTCCTCAGAGACAGTAGTTGCTGCTGATTTAATTAGTAGAGGTGGGGGTTGCTTAGTGACAGTGGTTGCTGGTGATTTAATTTACAGAAGTAGAGGTTGGTCAAAGACAGTAGTTGCTGGTGATTTAATTTACAGAAGTAGAGGTTGGTCAAAGACAGTAGTTGCTGGTGATTTAAATTACAGAAGTAGATGTTGCTCAGAGACAGTAGTTGCTGGTTATTTAATTAGTAGAGTTGGAGGTTGCTTAGAGACAGTAGTTGCTGGTGATTAAATTTACAGAAGTAGAGGCTCCTCAGAGACTAGTTGCTGGTGATTTAATTTACAGAAGTAGAGGTTGCTCAAAGGCAGTAGTTGCTGGTGATTTAATTTACAGAAGTAGAGGTTGCTCAGAGACAGTAGTTGCTGGTGATTTAATTTACAGAAGTAGATGTTTCTCAAAGACAGTACTTGCTGGTGAATTCGTTAGAAGAGGTGTAGTTTGCTTAGAGACAGTAGTTGCTGGTTATTTAATTTACAGAAGTAGAGGTTGCTCAGAGACGGTAGTTGCTGTTATTTAATTAGTAGAGGCGGAGGTTGCTCAGAGACAGTAGTTGCTGGTGATTTAATTTACAGGAGTAAAGGCTCCTCAGAGACAGTAGTTGCTGGTGATTTAATTAGTAGATGTGGAGGTTGCTCAGAGACAGTAGTTACTGGTGATTTACTTAGAAGAGGTGGAGATTGCTCAGAGACAGTAGTTGCTGGTGATTTATTTAGTAAAGTTGGAGGTTGCTTAGAGACAGTAGTTGCTGGTGATTTAATTAGTGAAGTTGGAGGGTGCTTAGAGACAGTAGTTGCTGGTGATTTAATTAGTAGAAGTGGAGGCTCCTCAGAGACAGCAGTTGATGGTGATTTAACTTACAGAAATAGAGGCTCCTCAGAGACAGTAGTTGCTGGTGATTTAATTTACAGAAGTAGAGGTAGCTCAGAGACAGTAGTTGCTGGTGATTTAATTCGTAAAAGTGGAGGGTGCTTAGAGAAAGTAGTTGCTGGTGATTTAATTAGTAGAGGTGGAGGTTGCTTAGAGACAGTAGTTGCTGGTGATTTAATTTACAGAAATAGAGGCTCCTCAGAGACAGTAGTTGCTGGTGATTTAATTAGTAGAGGTGGAGGTTGCTTAGAGACAGTAGTTGATGGTGATTTAATTTACAGAAGTAGAGGCTCCTCAGAGACAGTAGTTGCTGGTGATTTAATTTACAGAAGTAGAGGTTGCTCAGAGACAGTAGTTGCTGGTGATTTAATTTACAGAAGTAGAGGTTGCTCTGAGACAGTAGTTGCTGGTGATTTAGTTTACAGAAGGATAGGTTGCTTAGAGACAGTAGTTGCTGGTGATTTAATTTACAGAAGTAGAGGTTGCTCTGAGACAGTAGTTGCTGGTGATTTAGTTTACAGAAGGATAGGTTGCTTAGAGACAGTAGTTGCTGGTGATTTAATTTACAGATGTAGAGGCTCCTCAGATCCAGTTGTTGCTGGTGATTTAATTTACAGAAGTAGAGGTTCCTCAGAGACAGTAGTTGCTTGTGATTTAATTAGTAGAGGTGGAGGTTGCTTAGAGACAGTAGTTGCTGGTGATTTAATTAGTAGAGGTGGGGGTTTATTAGAGACAGTGGCTGTTGGTGATTTAATTAGAAAAGGTGGAGGTTGCGCAGAGACAGTAGTTACTGGTGATTTAATTAGTAGAGGTGGAGGTTGCTTAGAGACAGTAGTTGCTGGTGATTTAATTTACAGAAATAAAGGCACCTCAGAGACAGTAGTTGCTGGTGATTTAATTCACAGAAATAGTGGCTCCCCAGAGACAGTAGTTGCTGGTGATTTAATTTACAGAAGTAGAGGTTGCTCAGAGACAGTAGTTGTTGGTGATTTAATTTACAGAAGTAGAGGTTGGTCAAAGATAGTATTTGCTAGTGATTTAATTTACAGAAGTGGAGGTTGGTCAAAGACAGTAGTTGCTGGTGATTTAATTTACAGACGTAGAGGTTGCTCAGAGACAGTAGTTGCTGGTGATTTAATTAGTACATGTGGAGGTTGCTCGGAGACAGTAGTTGCTGGTGATTTTAATTAGTAGAGGTGGAGGTTGCTTAGAGACAGTACTGCTGGTGAATCAATTAGTAAAGTTGGAGGTTGCTTAGAGACAGTAGTTGCTGGTGATTTAATTAGTAAAGGTGGAGGGTGCTTAGAGACAGTAGTTGCTGGGGATTTAATTGGTAGAGGTGGAGGTTGCTTAGAGACAGTAGTTGCTGATGATTTAATTTACAGAAATAGAGGCTCCTCAGAGACAGTAGTTGCTGGTGATTTAATTAGTAGAGGTGGAGGTTGCTTAGAGACAGTAGTTGATGGTGATTTAATTTACAGAAATAGAGGCTCCTCAGAGACAGTAGTTGCTGGTGATTTAATTTACAGAAGTAGAGTATGCTCAAAGGCAGTAGTTGCTGGTGATTTAATTTACAGAAGTAGAGGCTGCTCAGAGACAGTAGATGGTGGTGATTTAATTTATAGAAGTAGATGTTGCTCAAAGACAGTACTTGCTGGTGAATTCGTTAGAAGAGGTGTAGTTTGCTTAGAGACAGTAGTTGCTGGTGATTTAATTTAGGGAAGTAGAGGTTGTTCAGAGACGGTAGTTGCTGGTGATTTAATGTACAGAAGTAGTGGCACCTCAGAGACAGTAGTTGCTGGTGATTTAATTAATAGATATGGAGGTTGCTCAGAGACAGTAGTTACTGGTGATTTACTTAGAAGAGGTGGAGATTGCTCAGAGACAGTAGTTGCTGGTGATTTATTTAGTAAAGTTGGAGGTGACTTAGAGACAGTAGTTGCTGGTGATTTAATTAGTAGAGGTGGAGGTTGCTTAGAGACAGTAGTTGCTGGTGATTTAATTTACAGAAATAGAGGCTCCTCAGAGACAGTAGTTGCTGGTGATTTAATTAGTAGAGGTGGAGGTTGCTTAGAGACAGTAGTTGATGGTCATTTAATTTACAGAAGTAGAGGCTCCTCAGAGACAGTAGTTGCTGGTGATTTAATTTACAGAAGTACAGGTTGCTCAGAGACAGTATTTGCTGGTGATTTAATTTACAGAAGTAGAGGTTGCTCTGAGACAGTAGTTGCTGGTGATTTAATTTACAGAAGGATAGGTTGCTTAGAGACAGTAGTTGCTGGTGATTTAATTTAGAGAAGTAGGGTCTCCACAGAGACAGTAGTTGCTGGTGATTTAATTAGTAGAGGTGGAGGTTGCTCAGAGACAGTAGTTGTTGGTGATTTAATTTACAGAAGTAGAGGCTCCTCAGAGACAGTAGTTGCTGGTGATTTAATTAGTAGAGGTGGAGGTTGCTTAGAGACAGTAGTTGCTGGTGATTTAATTTACAGAAATAAAGGCTCCTCAGAGACAGTAGTTGCTGGTGATTTAATTTACAGAAATAGTGGCTCCTCAGAGACAGTAGTTGCTGGTGATTTAATTTACAAAAGTAGAGGTTGCTCAGAGACAGTAGTTGCTGGTGATTTAATTTACAGAAGTAGAGGTTGGTCAAAGATAGTAGTTGCTGGTGATTTAATTTAGAGAAGTAGAGGTTGGTCAAAGACAGTAGTTGCTGGTGATTTAATTTACAGAAGTAGAGGTTGCTCAGAGACAGTAGTTGCTGGTGATTTAATTAGTAGATGTGGAGGTTGCTCGGAGACAGTAGTTGCTGGTGATTTTAATTAGTAGAGGTGGAGGTTGCTTAGAGACAGTAGTTGCCGGTGATTTAATTTACAGAAGATTAGGCTCCTCAGAGACAGTAGTTGCTGGTGATTTAATTTACAGAAGTAGAGGTTGCTCAGAGACAGTAATTGCTGGTGATTTAAATTACAGAAGTTTAGGCTCCTCAGGGACAGTAGTTGCTGCTGATTTAATTAGAAGAGGTGGAGATTTCTCAGAGACAGTAGTTGCTGGTGATTTAATTAGTAAATGTGGAGGTTGCTTAGAGACAGTAGTTGCTGGTGATTTAATTAGTAAAGGTGGGGGTTGCTTAGAGACAGTGGTTGCTGGTGATTTAATTAGTAAATGTGGAGGTTGCTTAGAGGCAGTAGTTGCTGGTGATTTAATTAGTAGAGGTGGAGGTTGCTTAGAGACAGTAGTTGCTGGTGATTTAATTTACACAAATAGAGGCTCCTCCTAGACAGTATTTGCTGGTGATTTCGTTAGAAAAGGTGTAGGTTGCTTAGAGACAGTAGTTTCTGGTGATTTAATTTACAGAAATAGAGGCTCCTCAGATCCAGTTGTTGCTGGTGATTTAATTTACAGAAGTAGAGGTTCCTCAGAGACAGTAGTTGCTTGTGATTTAATTAGTAGAGGTGGAGGTTGCTTAGAGACAGTAGTTGCTGGTGATTTAATTAGTAGAGGTGGGGGTTTATTAGAGACAGTGGCTGTTGGTGATTTAATTAGAAAAGGTGGAGGTTGCGCAGAGACAGTAGTTACTGGTGATTTAATTAGTAGAGGTGGAGGTTGCTTAGAGACAGTAGTTGCTGGTGATTTAATTTACAGAAATAAAGGCACCTCAGAGACAGTAGTTGCTGGTGATTTAATTCACAGAAATAGTGGCTCCCCAGAGACAGTAGTTGCTGGTGATTTAATTTACAGAAGTAGAGGTTGCTCAGAGACAGTAGTTGTTGGTGATTTAATTTACAGAAGTAGAGGTTGGTCAAAGATAGTATTTGCTAGTGATTTAATTTACAGAAGTGGAGGTTGGTCAAAGACAGTAGTTGCTGGTGATTTAATTTACAGACGTAGAGGTTGCTCAGAGACAGTAGTTGCTGGTGATTTAATTAGTACATGTGGAGGTTGCTCGGAGACAGTAGTTGCTGGTGATTTTAATTAGTAGAGGTGGAGGTTGCTTAGAGACAGTACTGCTGGTGAATCAATTAGTAAAGTTGGAGGTTGCTTAGAGACAGTAGTTGCTGGTGATTTAATTAGTAAAGGTGGAGGGTGCTTAGAGACAGTAGTTGCTGGGGATTTAATTGGTAGAGGTGGAGGTTGCTTAGAGACAGTAGTTGCTGATGATTTAATTTACAGAAATAGAGGCTCCTCAGAGACAGTAGTTGCTGGTGATTTAATTAGTAGAGGTGGAGGTTGCTTAGAGACAGTAGTTGATGGTGATTTAATTTACAGAAATAGAGGCTCCTCAGAGACAGTAGTTGCTGGTGATTTAATTTACAGAAGTAGAGTATGCTCAAAGGCAGTAGTTGCTGGTGATTTAATTTACAGAAGTAGAGGCTGCTCAGAGACAGTAGATGGTGGTGATTTAATTTATAGAAGTAGATGTTGCTCAAAGACAGTACTTGCTGGTGAATTCGTTAGAAGAGGTGTAGTTTGCTTAGAGACAGTAGTTGCTGGTGATTTAATTTAGGGAAGTAGAGGTTGTTCAGAGACGGTAGTTGCTGGTGATTTAATGTACAGAAGTAGTGGCACCTCAGAGACAGTAGTTGCTGGTGATTTAATTAATAGATATGGAGGTTGCTCAGAGACAGTAGTTACTGGTGATTTACTTAGAAGAGGTGGAGATTGCTCAGAGACAGTAGTTGCTGGTGATTTATTTAGTAAAGTTGGAGGTGACTTAGAGACAGTAGTTGCTGGTGATTTAATTAGTAGAGGTGGAGGTTGCTTAGAGACAGTAGTTGCTGGTGATTTAATTTACAGAAATAGAGGCTCCTCAGAGACAGTAGTTGCTGGTGATTTAATTAGTAGAGGTGGAGGTTGCTTAGAGACAGTAGTTGATGGTCATTTAATTTACAGAAGTAGAGGCTCCTCAGAGACAGTAGTTGCTGGTGATTTAATTTACAGAAGTACAGGTTGCTCAGAGACAGTATTTGCTGGTGATTTAATTTACAGAAGTAGAGGTTGCTCTGAGACAGTAGTTGCTGGTGATTTAATTTACAGAAGGATAGGTTGCTTAGAGACAGTAGTTGCTGGTGATTTAATTTAGAGAAGTAGGGTCTCCACAGAGACAGTAGTTGCTGGTGATTTAATTAGTAGAGGTGGAGGTTGCTCAGAGACAGTAGTTGTTGGTGATTTAATTTACAGAAGTAGAGGCTCCTCAGAGACAGTAGTTGCTGGTGATTTAATTAGTAGAGGTGGAGGTTGCTTAGAGACAGTAGTTGCTGGTGATTTAATTTACAGAAATAAAGGCTCCTCAGAGACAGTAGTTGCTGGTGATTTAATTTACAGAAATAGTGGCTCCTCAGAGACAGTAGTTGCTGGTGATTTAATTTACAAAAGTAGAGGTTGCTCAGAGACAGTAGTTGCTGGTGATTTAATTTACAGAAGTAGAGGTTGGTCAAAGATAGTAGTTGCTGGTGATTTAATTTAGAGAAGTAGAGGTTGGTCAAAGACAGTAGTTGCTGGTGATTTAATTTACAGAAGTAGAGGTTGCTCAGAGACAGTAGTTGCTGGTGATTTAATTAGTAGATGTGGAGGTTGCTCGGAGACAGTAGTTGCTGGTGATTTTAATTAGTAGAGGTGGAGGTTGCTTAGAGACAGTAGTTGCCGGTGATTTAATTTACAGAAGATTAGGCTCCTCAGAGACAGTAGTTGCTGGTGATTTAATTTACAGAAGTAGAGGTTGCTCAGAGACAGTAATTGCTGGTGATTTAAATTACAGAAGTTTAGGCTCCTCAGGGACAGTAGTTGCTGCTGATTTAATTAGAAGAGGTGGAGATTTCTCAGAGACAGTAGTTGCTGGTGATTTAATTAGTAAATGTGGAGGTTGCTTAGAGACAGTAGTTGCTGGTGATTTAATTAGTAAAGGTGGGGGTTGCTTAGAGACAGTGGTTGCTGGTGATTTAATTAGTAAATGTGGAGGTTGCTTAGAGGCAGTAGTTGCTGGTGATTTAATTAGTAGAGGTGGAGGTTGCTTAGAGACAGTAGTTGCTGGTGATTTAATTTACACAAATAGAGGCTCCTCCTAGACAGTATTTGCTGGTGATTTCGTTAGAAAAGGTGTAGGTTGCTTAGAGACAGTAGTTTCTGGTGATTTAATTTACAGAAATAGAGGCTCCTCAGAGACAGTAGTTGCTGGTGATTTAATTTACAGAAGTAGTGGTTACTCAGAGACAGTAGTTGCTGGTGATTTAATTAGAAGAGGTGGAGGATATTCAGAGACAGTAGTTGCTGGTGATTTTAATTAGTAGAGGTGGAGGTTGCTTAGAGACAGTAGTTGCTGGTGATTTAATTAGTAGAGGTGGAGGTTGCTTAGAGACAGTAGTTGCTGGTGATTTAATTTCCAGAAATAAAGGCTCCTCATAGACAGTATTTGCTGGTGATTTAATTAGTAGAAGTGGAGGTTGCTCAGAGACAGTAGTTGTTGGTGATTTAATTTACAGAAATAGAGGCTCCTCAGAGACAGTAGTTACTGGTGATTTAATTTGCAGAAGTATAGGTTGCTTAGAGACAGTAGTTGCTGGTGATTTAATTTACAGAATTAGAGTTTGGTCGAAGACAGTAGTTCATGGTGATTTAATTTACAGAAGTAGAGTTTGGTCGAAGACGGTAGTTGATGGTGATATAATTTACAGAAGTATAGGTTGCTCAGAGACAGTAGTTGCTGGTGATTTAATTAGTAGAAGTGGAGGTTGCTCAGAGACAGTAGTTGTTGGAGATTTAATTTACAGAAATAGAGGCTCCTCAGAGACAGTAGTTGCTGGTGATTTAATTTACAGAAGTATAGGTTGCTTAGAGACAGTAGTTGTTGGTGATTTAATTTACAGAAGTAGAGTTTTGTCAAAGACAGTAGTTGATGGTGATTTAATTTACAGAAGTAGAGTTTGGTCAAAGACAGTAGTTGCTGGTGATTTAATTTACAGAAGTGGAGTTTGGTCAAAGACAGTAGTTGAGGGTGATTTAATTTACAGAAGTGGAGTTTGGTCAAAGACAGTAGTTGATGGTGATTTAATTTACAGAAGTGGAGTTTGGTCAAAGACAGTAGTTGCTGGTGATTTAATTTACAGAAGTAGAGTTTGGTCAAAGACAGTAGTTGCTGGTGATTTAATTTACAGAAGTGGAGTTTGGTCAAAGACAGTAGTTGAGGGTGATTTAATTTACAGAAGTGGAGTTTGGTCAAAGACAGTAGTTGATGGTGATTTAATTTACAGAAGTGGAGTTTGGTCAAAGACAGTAGTTGCTGGTGATTTCATTTACAGAAGTAGAGGTTGCTCAGAGACAGTAGTTGCTGGTGATTTAATTAGTAGAAGTGGAGGTTGCTCAGAGACAGTAGTTGGTGGTGATTTAATTTACAGAAGTGGAGTTTGGTCAAAGACAGTAGTTGATGGTGATTTAATTTACAGAAGTAGAGGTTGCTCAGAGACAGTAGTTGCTGGTGATTTAATTAGTAGAAGTGGAGATTGCTCAGAGACAGTAGTTGGTGGTGATTTAATTTACAGAAATAGAGGCTCCTCAGAGACAGTAGTTGCTGGTGATTTAATTTACAGAAGAATAATTTGCTTAGAGACAGTTGTTGCTGGTGATTTAATTTACAGAAGTAGAGGTTGCTCAGAGACAGTAGTTGCTGGTGATTTAATTAGTAGAGGTGGAGGTTGATCAGAGACAGTAGTTGCTGGTGATTTAATTTACAGAAGTAGAGGTTGCTCAGAGACAGTAGTTGCTGGTGATTTAATTTACAGAAGTAGAGGTTGCTCAGAGACAGTCGTCGCTGGTGATTTAATTTACAGAAGGATAGGTTGTTTAGAGACAGTAGTTGCTGGTGATTTAATTAACAGAAGTAGAGGCTCCTCAGAGACAGTAGTTGCTGGTGATTTAATTAGTAGAGGTGGAGGGTGCTCAGAGACAGTAGTTGCTGGTGATTTTAATTAGTAGAGGTGTAGGTTGCTTAGATACAGTAGTTGCTGGTGATTTAATTTACGCAAAGAGAGGCTCATCCCAGACAGTAGTTTCTGGCGATTTCGTTAGAAGAGGTGTAGGTTGCTAAGAGACAGTAGTTTCTGGTGATTTAATTTACAGAAGTAGTGGTTGCTCAGAGCCGGTTGTTGCTGGTGATTTACGTAGAAGAGGTGAGATTGCTCAGAGACAGTAGTTGCTGGTGATTTAATTAGTAAATGTGGAGGTTGCTTAGAGACAGTAGTTGCTGGTGATTTAATTAGTAAAGGTGGGGGTTGCTTAGAGACAGTGGTTGCTGGTGATTTAATTAGTAAATGTGGAGGTTGCTTAGAGACAGTAGTTGCTGGTGATTTAATTTACAGAAATAGAGGCTCCTCAGAGACAGTAGTTGCTGGTGATTTAATTAGTAGAGGTGGAGGTTGCTTAGAGACAGTAGTTGCTGGTGATTTAATTTACACAAATAGAGGCTCCTCCTAGACAGTAGTTGCTGGTGATTTCGTTAGAAAAGGTGTAGGTTGCTTAGAGACAGTATTTGCTGGTGATTTAATTTACACAAATAGAGGCTCCTCCTAGACAGTAGTTGCTGGTGTTTTAATTAGAAGATGTGGAGGATATTCAGAGAAAGTTGTTGCTGGTGATTTTAATTAGTAGAGGTGGAGGTTGCTTAGAGACAGTAGTTGCTGGTGATTTAATTAGTAGAGGTGGAGGTTGCTTAGAGACAGTAGTTGCTGGTGATTTAATTTCCAGAAATAAAGGCTCCTCATAGACAGTAGTTGCTGGTGATTTAATTTACCGAAGTAGAGGTTGCTCAGAGTCAGTAGTTGCTGGTGATTTAATTAGTAGAAGTGGAGGTTGCTCAGAGACAGTAGTTGCTGGTGATTTAATTTACAGAAGTATAGGTTGCTTAGAGACAGTAGTTGTTGGTGATTTAATTTACAGAAGTAGAGTTTGGTCAAAGACAGTAGTTCATGGTGATTTAATTTACAGAAGTAGAGTTTGGTCAAAGACGGTAGTTGATGGTGATTTAATTTACAGAAGTAGAGGTTGCTCAGAGACAGTAGTTGCTGGTGATTTAATTAGTAGAAGTGGAGGTTGCTCAGAGACAGTAGTTGTTGGTGATTTAATTTACAGAAGTAGAGTTTGGTCAAAGACAGTAGTTGCTGGTGATTTAATTTACAGAAGTAGAGTTTGGTCAAAGACAGTAGTTGATGGTGATTTAATTTAAAGAAGTAGAGTTTGGTCAAAGACAGTAGTTGATGGTGATTTAATTTACAGAAGTAGAGGTTGCTCAGAGACAGTAGTTGCTGGTGATTTAATTAGTAGGAGTGGAGGTTGCTCAGAGACAGTAGTTGTTGGTGATTTAATTTACAGAAGTATAGGTTGCTTAGAGACAGTAGTTGCTGGTGATTTAATTTACACAAATAGAGGCTCCTCCTAGACAGTAGTTGCTGGTGATTTCGTTAGAAAAGGTGTAGGTTGCTTAGAGACAGTAGTTTCTGGTGATTTAATTTACAGAAATAGAGGCTCCTCAGAGACAGTAGTTGCTGGTGATTTAATTTACAGAAGTAGTGGTTACTCAGAGACAGTAGTTGCTGGTGATTTAATTAGAAGAGGTGGAGGATATTCAGAGACAGTAGTTGCTGGTGATTTTAATTAGTAGAGGTGGAGGTTGCTTAGAGACAGTAGTTGCTGGTGATTTAATTAGTAGAGGTGGAGGTTGCTTAGAGACAGTAGTTGCTGGTGATTTAATTTCCAGAAATAAAGGCTCCTCATAGACAGTATTTGCTGGTGATTTAATTAGTAGAAGTGGAGGTTGCTCAGAGACAGTAGTTGTTGGTGATTTAATTTACAGAAATAGAGGCTCCTCAGAGACAGTAGTTACTGGTGATTTAATTTGCAGAAGTATAGGTTGCTTAGAGACAGTAGTTGCTGGTGATTTAATTTACAGAATTAGAGTTTGGTCGAAGACAGTAGTTCATGGTGATTTAATTTACAGAAGTAGAGTTTGGTCGAAGACGGTAGTTGATGGTGATATAATTTACAGAAGTATAGGTTGCTCAGAGACAGTAGTTGCTGGTGATTTAATTAGTAGAAGTGGAGGTTGCTCAGAGACAGTAGTTGTTGGAGATTTAATTTACAGAAATAGAGGCTCCTCAGAGACAGTAGTTGCTGGTGATTTAATTTACAGAAGTATAGGTTGCTTAGAGACAGTAGTTGTTGGTGATTTAATTTACAGAAGTAGAGTTTGGTCAAAGACAGTAGTTGCTGGTGATTTAATTTACAGAAGTGGAGTTTGGTCAAAGACAGTAGTTGAGGGTGATTTAATTTACAGAAGTGGAGTTTGGTCAAAGACAGTAGTTGATGGTGATTTAATTTACAGAAGTGGAGTTTGGTCAAAGACAGTAGTTGCTGGTGATTTAATTTACAGAAGTAGAGTTTGGTCAAAGACAGTAGTTGCTGGTGATTTAATTTACAGAAGTGGAGTTTGGTCAAAGACAGTAGTTGAGGGTGATTTAATTTACAGAAGTGGAGTTTGGTCAAAGACAGTAGTTGATGGTGATTTAATTTACAGAAGTGGAGTTTGGTCAAAGACAGTAGTTGCTGGTGATTTCATTTACAGAAGTAGAGGTTGCTCAGAGACAGTAGTTGCTGGTGATTTAATTAGTAGAAGTGGAGGTTGCTCAGAGACAGTAGTTGGTGGTGATTTAATTTACAGAAGTGGAGTTTGGTCAAAGACAGTAGTTGATGGTGATTTAATTTACAGAAGTAGAGGTTGCTCAGAGACAGTAGTTGCTGGTGATTTAATTAGTAGAAGTGGAGATTGCTCAGAGACAGTAGTTGGTGGTGATTTAATTTACAGAAATAGAGGCTCCTCAGAGACAGTAGTTGCTGGTGATTTAATTTACAGAAGAATAATTTGCTTAGAGACAGTAGTTGCTGGTGATTTAATTTACAGAAGTAGAGGTTGCTCAGAGACAGTAGTTGCTGGTGATTTAATTAGTAGAGGTGGAGGTTGATCAGAGACAGTAGTTGCTGGTGATTTAATTTACAGAAGTAGAGGTTGCTCAGAGACAGTAGTTGCTGGTGATTTAATTTACAGAAGTAGAGGTTGCTCAGAGACAGTCGTCGCTGGTGATTTAATTTACAGAAGGATAGGTTGTTTAGAGACAGTAGTTGCTGGTGATTTAATTAACAGAAGTAGAGGCTCCTCAGAGACAGTAGTTGCTGGTGATTTAATTAGTAGAGGTGGAGGGTGCTCAGAGACAGTAGTTGCTGGTGATTTTAATTAGTAGAGGTGTAGGTTGCTTAGATACAGTAGTTGCTGGTGATTTAATTTACGCAAAGAGAGGCTCATCCCAGACAGTAGTTTCTGGCGATTTCGTTAGAAGAGGTGTAGGTTGCTAAGAGACAGTAGTTTCTGGTGATTTAATTTACAGAAGTAGTGGTTGCTCAGAGCCGGTTGTTGCTGGTGATTTACGTAGAAGAGGTGAGATTGCTCAGAGACAGTAGTTGCTGGTGATTTAATTAGTAAATGTGGAGGTTGCTTAGAGACAGTAGTTGCTGGTGATTTAATTAGTAAAGGTGGGGGTTGCTTAGAGACAGTGGTTGCTGGTGATTTAATTAGTAAATGTGGAGGTTGCTTAGAGACAGTAGTTGCTGGTGATTTAATTTACAGAAATAGAGGCACCTCAGAGACAGTAGTTGCTGGTGATTTAATTAGTAGAGGTGGAGGTTGCTTAGAGACAGTAGTTGCTGGTGATTTAATTTACACAAATAGAGGCTCCTCCTAGACAGTAGTTGCTGGTGATTTCGTTAGAAAAGGTGTAGGTTGCTTAGAGACAGTATTTGCTGGTGATTTAATTTACACAAATAGAGGCTCCTCCTAGACAGTAGTTGCTGGTGTTTTAATTAGAAGATGTGGAGGATATTCAGAGACAGTTGTTGCTGGTGATTTTAATTAGTAGAGGTGGAGGTTGCTTAGAGACAGTAGTTGCTGGTGATTTAATTAGTAGAGGTGGAGGTTGCTTAGAGACAGTAGTTGCTGGTGATTTAATTTCCAGAAATAAAGGCTCCTCATAGACAGTAGTTGCTGGTGATTTAATTTACCGAAGTAGAGGTTGCTCAGAGTCAGTAGTTGCTGGTGATTTAATTAGTAGAAGTGGAGGTTGCTCAGAGACAGTAGTTGCTGGTGATTTAATTTACAGAAGTATAGGTTGCTTAGAGACAGTAGTTGTTGGTGATTTAATTTACAGAAGTAGAGTTTGGTCAAAGACAGTAGTTCATGGTGATTTAATTTACAGAAGTAGAGTTTGGTCAAAGACGGTAGTTGATGGTGATTTAATTTACAGAAGTAGAGGTTGCTCAGAGACAGTAGTTGCTGGTGATTTAATTAGTAGAAGTGGAGGTTGCTCAGAGACAGTAGTTGTTGGTGATTTAATTTACAGAAGTAGAGTTTGGTCAAAGACAGTAGTTGCTGGTGATTTAATTTACAGAAGTAGAGTTTGGTCAAAGACAGTAGTTGATGGTGATTTAATTTAAAGAAGTAGAGTTTGATCAAAGACAGTAGTTGATGGTGATTTAATTTACAGAAGTAGAGGTTGCTCAGAGACAGTAGTTGCTGGTGATTTAATTAGTAGGAGTGGAGGTTGCTCAGAGACAGTAGTTGTTGGTGATTTAATTTACAGAAATAGAGCCTCCTCAGAGACAGTAGTTGCTGGTGATTTAATTTACAGAAGTATAGGTTGCTTAGAGACAGTAGTTGCTGGTGATTTAATTAGAAGAGGTGGAGGATATTCAGAGACAGTAGTTGCTGGTGATTTTAATTAGTAGAGGTGGAGGTTGCTTAGAGACAGTAGTTGCTGGTGATTTAATTAGTAGAGGTGGAGGTTGCTTAGAGACAGTAGTTGCTGGTGATTTAATTTCCAGAAATAAAGGCTCCTCATAGACAGTATTTGCTGGTGATTTAATTAGTAGAAGTGGAGGTTGCTCAGAGACAGTAGTTGTTGGTGATTTAATTTACAGAAATAGAGGCTCCTCAGAGACAGTAGTTACTGGTGATTTAATTTGCAGAAGTATAGGTTGCTTAGAGACAGTAGTTGCTGGTGATTTAATTTACAGAATTAGAGTTTGGTCGAAGACAGTAGTTCATGGTGATTTAATTTACAGAAGTAGAGTTTGGTCGAAGACGGTAGTTGATGGTGATATAATTTACAGAAGTATAGGTTGCTCAGAGACAGTAGTTGCTGGTGATTTAATTAGTAGAAGTGGAGGTTGCTCAGAGACAGTAGTTGTTGGAGATTTAATTTACAGAAATAGAGGCTCCTCAGAGACAGTAGTTGCTGGTGATTTAATTTACAGAAGTATAGGTTGCTTAGAGACAGTAGTTGTTGGTGATTTAATTTACAGAAGTAGAGTTTTGTCAAAGACAGTAGTTGATGGTGATTTAATTTACAGAAGTGGAGTTTGGTCAAAGACAGTAGTTGATGGTGATTTAATTTACAGAAGTGGAGTTTGGTCAAAGACAGTAGTTGATGGTGATTTAATTTACAGAAGTAGAGTTTGGTCAAAGACAGTAGTTGATGGTGATTTAATTTACAGAAGTAGAGTTTGGTCAAAGACAGTAGTTGCTGGTGATTTAATTTACAGAAGTGGAGTTTGGTCAAAGACAGTAGTTGAGGGTGATTTAATTTACAGAAGTGGAGTTTGGTCAAAGACAGTAGTTGATGGTGATTTAATTTACAGAAGTGGAGTTTGGTCAAAGACAGTAGTTGCTGGTGATTTAATTTACAGAAGTAGAGTTTGGTCAAAGACAGTAGTTGCTGGTGATTTAATTTACAGAAGTGGAGTTTGGTCAAAGACAGTAGTTGAGGGTGATTTAATTTACAGAAGTGGAGTTTGGTCAAAGACAGTAGTTGATGGTGATTTAATTTACAGAAGTGGAGTTTGGTCAAAGACAGTAGTTGCTGGTGATTTCATTTACAGAAGTAGAGGTTGCTCAGAGACAGTAGTTGCTGGTGATTTAATTAGTAGAAGTGGAGGTTGCTCAGAGACAGTAGTTGGTGGTGATTTAATTTACAGAAGTGGAGTTTGGTCAAAGACAGTAGTTGATGGTGATTTAATTTACAGAAGTAGAGGTTGCTCAGAGACAGTAGTTGCTGGTGATTTAATTAGTAGAAGTGGAGATTGCTCAGAGACAGTAGTTGGTGGTGATTTAATTTACAGAAATAGAGGCTCCTCAGAGACAGTAGTTGCTGGTGATTTAATTTACAGAAGAATAATTTGCTTAGAGACAGTAGTTGCTGGTGATTTAATTTACAGAAGTAGAGGTTGCTCAGAGACAGTAGTTGCTGGTGATTTAATTAGTAGAGGTGGAGGTTGATCAGAGACAGTAGTTGCTGGTGATTTAATTTACAGAAGTAGAGGTTGCTCAGAGACAGTAGTTGCTGGTGATTTAATTTACAGAAGTAGAGGTTGCTCAGAGACAGTCGTCGCTGGTGATTTAATTTACAGAAGGATAGGTTGTTTAGAGACAGTAGTTGCTGGTGATTTAATTAACAGAAGTAGAGGCTCCTCAGAGACAGTAGTTGCTGGTGATTTAATTAGTAGAGGTGGAGGGTGCTCAGAGACAGTAGTTGCTGGTGATTTTAATTAGTAGAGGTGTAGGTTGCTTAGATACAGTAGTTGCTGGTGATTTAATTTACGCAAAGAGAGGCTCATCCCAGACAGTAGTTTCTGGCGATTTCGTTAGAAGAGGTGTAGGTTGCTAAGAGACAGTAGTTTCTGGTGATTTAATTTACAGAAGTAGTGGTTGCTCAGAGCCGGTTGTTGCTGGTGATTTACGTAGAAGAGGTGAGATTGCTCAGAGACAGTAGTTGCTGGTGATTTAATTAGTAAATGTGGAGGTTGCTTAGAGACAGTAGTTGCTGGTGATTTAATTAGTAAAGGTGGGGGTTGCTTAGAGACAGTGGTTGCTGGTGATTTAATTAGTAAATGTGGAGGTTGCTTAGAGACAGTAGTTGCTGGTGATTTAATTTACAGAAATAGAGGCTCCTCAGAGACAGTAGTTGCTGGTGATTTAATTAGTAGAGGTGGAGGTTGCTTAGAGACAGTAGTTGCTGGTGATTTAATTTACACAAATAGAGGCTCCTCCTAGACAGTAGTTGCTGGTGATTTCGTTAGAAAAGGTGTAGGTTGCTTAGAGACAGTATTTGCTGGTGATTTAATTTACACAAATAGAGGCTCCTCCTAGACAGTAGTTGCTGGTGTTTTAATTAGAAGATGTGGAGGATATTCAGAGACAGTTGTTGCTGGTGATTTTAATTAGTAGAGGTGGAGGTTGCTTAGAGACAGTAGTTGCTGGTGATTTAATTAGTAGAGGTGGAGGTTGCTTAGAGACAGTAGTTGCTGGTGATTTAATTTCCAGAAATAAAGGCTCCTCATAGACAGTAGTTGCTGGTGATTTAATTTACCGAAGTAGAGGTTGCTCAGAGTCAGTAGTTGCTGGTGATTTAATTAGTAGAAGTGGAGGTTGCTCAGAGACAGTAGTTGCTGGTGATTTAATTTACAGAAGTATAGGTTGCTTAGAGACAGTAGTTGTTGGTGATTTAATTTACAGAAGTAGAGTTTGGTCAAAGACAGTAGTTCATGGTGATTTAATTTACAGAAGTAGAGTTTGGTCAAAGACGGTAGTTGATGGTGATTTAATTTACAGAAGTAGAGGTTGCTCAGAGACAGTAGTTGCTGGTGATTTAATTAGTAGAAGTGGAGGTTGCTCAGAGACAGTAGTTGTTGGTGATTTAATTTACAGAAGTAGAGTTTGGTCAAAGACAGTAGTTGCTGGTGATTTAATTTACAGAAGTAGAGTTTGGTCAAAGACAGTAGTTGATGGTGATTTAATTTAAAGAAGTAGAGTTTGGTCAAAGACAGTAGTTGATGGTGATTTAATTTACAGAAGTAGAGGTTGCTCAGAGACAGTAGTTGCTGGTGATTTAATTAGTAGGAGTGGAGGTTGCTCAGAGACAGTAGTTGTTGGTGATTTAATTTACAGAAATAGAGCCTCCTCAGAGACAGTAGTTGCTGGTGATTTAATTTACAGAAGTATAGGTTGCTTAGAGACAGTAGTTGCTGGTGATTTAATTTACACAAATAGAGGCTCCTCCTAGACAGTAGTTGCTGGTGATTTCGTTAGAAAAGGTGTAGGTTGCTTAGAGACAGTAGTTTCTGGTGATTTAATTTACAGAAGTGGAGTTTGGTCAAAGACAGTAGTTGCTGGTGATTTAATTTACAGAAGTAGTGGTTACTCAGAGACAGTAGTTGCTGGTGATTTAATTAGTAGAGGTGGAGGTTGCTTAGAGACAGTAGTTGCTGGTGATTTAATTTCCAGAAATAAAGGCTCCTCATAGACAGTATTTGCTGGTGATTTAATTAGTAGAAGTGGAGGTTGCTCAGAGACAGTAGTTGTTGGTGATTTAATTTACAGAAATAGAGGCTCCTCAGAGACAGTAGTTACTGGTGATTTAATTTGCAGAAGTATAGGTTGCTTAGAGACAGTAGTTGCTGGTGATTTAATTTACAGAATTAGAGTTTGGTCGAAGACAGTAGTTCATGGTGATTTAATTTACAGAAGTAGAGTTTGGTCGAAGACGGTAGTTGATGGTGATATAATTTACAGAAGTATAGGTTGCTCAGAGACAGTAGTTGCTGGTGATTTAATTAGTAGAAGTGGAGGTTGCTCAGAGACAGTAGTTGTTGGAGATTTAATTTACAGAAATAGAGGCTCCTCAGAGACAGTAGTTGCTGGTGATTTAATTTACAGAAGTATAGGTTGCTTAGAGACAGTAGTTGTTGGTGATTTAATTTACAGAAGTAGAGTTTTGTCAAAGACAGTAGTTGATGGTGATTTAATTTACAGAAGTAGAGTTTGGTCAAAGACAGTAGTTGCTGGTGATTTAATTTACAGAAGTGGAGTTTGGTCAAAGACAGTAGTTGAGGGTGATTTAATTTACAGAAGTGGAGTTTGGTCAAAGACAGTAGTTGATGGTGATTTAATTTACAGAAGTGGAGTTTGGTCAAAGACAGTAGTTGCTGGTGATTTAATTTACAGAAGTAGAGTTTGGTCAAAGACAGTAGTTGCTGGTGATTTAATTTACAGAAGTGGAGTTTGGTCAAAGACAGTAGTTGAGGGTGATTTAATTTACAGAAGTGGAGTTTGGTCAAAGACAGTAGTTGATGGTGATTTAATTTACAGAAGTGGAGTTTGGTCAAAGACAGTAGTTGCTGGTGATTTCATTTACAGAAGTAGAGGTTGCTCAGAGACAGTAGTTGCTGGTGATTTAATTAGTAGAAGTGGAGGTTGCTCAGAGACAGTAGTTGGTGGTGATTTAATTTACAGAAGTGGAGTTTGGTCAAAGACAGTAGTTGATGGTGATTTAATTTACAGAAGTAGAGGTTGCTCAGAGACAGTAGTTGCTGGTGATTTAATTAGTAGAAGTGGAGATTGCTCAGAGACAGTAGTTGGTGGTGATTTAATTTACAGAAATAGAGGCTCCTCAGAGACAGTAGTTGCTGGTGATTTAATTTACAGAAGAATAATTTGCTTAGAGACAGTAGTTGCTGGTGATTTAATTTACAGAAGTAGAGGTTGCTCAGAGACAGTAGTTGCTGGTGATTTAATTAGTAGAGGTGGAGGTTGATCAGAGACAGTAGTTGCTGGTGATTTAATTTACAGAAGTAGAGGTTGCTCAGAGACAGTAGTTGCTGGTGATTTAATTTACAGAAGTAGAGGTTGCTCAGAGACAGTCGTCGCTGGTGATTTAATTTACAGAAGGATAGGTTGTTTAGAGACAGTAGTTGCTGGTGATTTAATTAACAGAAGTAGAGGCTCCTCAGAGACAGTAGTTGCTGGTGATTTAATTAGTAGAGGTGGAGGGTGCTCAGAGACAGTAGTTGCTGGTGATTTTAATTAGTAGAGGTGTAGGTTGCTTAGATACAGTAGTTGCTGGTGATTTAATTTACGCAAAGAGAGGCTCATCCCAGACAGTAGTTTCTGGCGATTTCGTTAGAAGAGGTGTAGGTTGCTAAGAGACAGTAGTTTCTGGTGATTTAATTTACAGAAGTAGTGGTTGCTCAGAGCCGGTTGTTGCTGGTGATTTACGTAGAAGAGGTGAGATTGCTCAGAGACAGTAGTTGCTGGTGATTTAATTAGTAAATGTGGAGGTTGCTTAGAGACAGTAGTTGCTGGTGATTTAATTAGTAAAGGTGGGGGTTGCTTAGAGACAGTGGTTGCTGGTGATTTAATTAGTAAATGTGGAGGTTGCTTAGAGACAGTAGTTGCTGGTGATTTAATTTACAGAAATAGAGGCTCCTCAGAGACAGTAGTTGCTGGTGATTTAATTAGTAGAGGTGGAGGTTGCTTAGAGACAGTAGTTGCTGGTGATTTAATTTACACAAATAGAGGCTCCTCCTAGACAGTAGTTGCTGGTGATTTCGTTAGAAAAGGTGTAGGTTGCTTAGAGACAGTATTTGCTGGTGATTTAATTTACACAAATAGAGGCTCCTCCTAGACAGTAGTTGCTGGTGTTTTAATTAGAAGATGTGGAGGATATTCAGAGACAGTTGTTGCTGGTGATTTTAATTAGTAGAGGTGGAGGTTGCTTAGAGACAGTAGTTGCTGGTGATTTAATTAGTAGAGGTGGAGGTTGCTTAGAGACAGTAGTTGCTGGTGATTTAATTTCCAGAAATAAAGGCTCCTCATAGACAGTAGTTGCTGGTGATTTAATTTACCGAAGTAGAGGTTGCTCAGAGTCAGTAGTTGCTGGTGATTTAATTAGTAGAAGTGGAGGTTGCTCAGAGACAGTAGTTGCTGGTGATTTAATTTACAGAAGTATAGGTTGCTTAGAGACAGTAGTTGTTGGTGATTTAATTTACAGAAGTAGAGTTTGGTCAAAGACAGTAGTTCATGGTGATTTAATTTACAGAAGTAGAGTTTGGTCAAAGACGGTAGTTGATGGTGATTTAATTTACAGAAGTAGAGGTTGCTCAGAGACAGTAGTTGCTGGTGATTTAATTAGTAGAAGTGGAGGTTGCTCAGAGACAGTAGTTGTTGGAGATTTAATTTACAGAAATAGAGGCTCCTCAGAGACAGTAGTTGCTGGTGATTTAATTTACAGAAGTATAGGTTGCTTAGAGACAGTAGTTGTTGGTGATTTAATTTACAGAAGTAGAGTTTTGTCAAAGACAGTAGTTGATGGTGATTTAATTTACAGAAGTAGAGTTTGGTCAAAGACAGTAGTTGCTGGTGATTTAATTTACAGAAGTGGAGTTTGGTCAAAGACAGTAGTTGAGGGTGATTTAATTTACAGAAGTGGAGTTTGGTCAAAGACAGTAGTTGATGGTGATTTAATTTACAGAAGTGGAGTTTGGTCAAAGACAGTAGTTGCTGGTGATTTAATTTACAGAAGTAGAGTTTGGTCAAAGACAGTAGTTGCTGGTGATTTAATTTACAGAAGTGGAGTTTGGTCAAAGACAGTAGTTGAGGGTGATTTAATTTACAGAAGTGGAGTTTGGTCAAAGACAGTAGTTGAGGGTGATTTAATTTACAGAAGTGGAGTTTGGTCAAAGACAGTAGTTGATGGTGATTTAATTTACAGAAGTGGAGTTTGGTCAAAGACAGTAGTTGCTGGTGATTTCATTTACAGAAGTAGAGGTTGCTCAGAGACAGTAGTTGCTGGTGATTTAATTAGTAGAAGTGGAGGTTGCTCAGAGACAGTAGTTGGTGGTGATTTAATTTACAGAAGTGGAGTTTGGTCAAAGACAGTAGTTGATGGTGATTTAATTTACAGAAGTAGAGGTTGCTCAGAGACAGTAGTTGCTGGTGATTTAATTAGTAGAAGTGGAGATTGCTCAGAGACAGTAGTTGGTGGTGATTTAATTTACAGAAATAGAGGCTCCTCAGAGACAGTAGTTGCTGGTGATTTAATTTACAGAAGAATAATTTGCTTAGAGACAGTAGTTGCTGGTGATTTAATTTACAGAAGTAGAGGTTGCTCAGAGACAGTAGTTGCTGGTGATTTAATTAGTAGAGGTGGAGGTTGATCAGAGACAGTAGTTGCTGGTGATTTAATTTACAGAAGTAGAGGTTGCTCAGAGACAGTAGTTGCTGGTGATTTAATTTACAGAAGTAGAGGTTGCTCAGAGACAGTCGTCGCTGGTGATTTAATTTACAGAAGGATAGGTTGTTTAGAGACAGTAGTTGCTGGTGATTTAATTAACAGAAGTAGAGGCTCCTCAGAGACAGTAGTTGCTGGTGATTTAATTAGTAGAGGTGGAGGGTGCTCAGAGACAGTAGTTGCTGGTGATTTTAATTAGTAGAGGTGTAGGTTGCTTAGATACAGTAGTTGCTGGTGATTTAATTTACGCAAAGAGAGGCTCATCCCAGACAGTAGTTTCTGGCGATTTCGTTAGAAGAGGTGTAGGTTGCTAAGAGACAGTAGTTTCTGGTGATTTAATTTACAGAAGTAGTGGTTGCTCAGAGCCGGTTGTTGCTGGTGATTTACGTAGAAGAGGTGAGATTGCTCAGAGACAGTAGTTGCTGGTGATTTAATTAGTAAATGTGGAGGTTGCTTAGAGACAGTAGTTGCTGGTGATTTAATTAGTAAAGGTGGGGGTTGCTTAGAGACAGTGGTTGCTGGTGATTTAATTAGTAAATGTGGAGGTTGCTTAGAGACAGTAGTTGCTGGTGATTTAATTTACAGAAATAGAGGCTCCTCAGAGACAGTAGTTGCTGGTGATTTAATTAGTAGAGGTGGAGGTTGCTTAGAGACAGTAGTTGCTGGTGATTTAATTTACACAAATAGAGGCTCCTCCTAGACAGTAGTTGCTGGTGATTTCGTTAGAAAAGGTGTAGGTTGCTTAGAGACAGTATTTGCTGGTGATTTAATTTACACAAATAGAGGCTCCTCCTAGACAGTAGTTGCTGGTGTTTTAATTAGAAGATGTGGAGGATATTCAGAGACAGTTGTTGCTGGTGATTTTAATTAGTAGAGGTGGAGGTTGCTTAGAGACAGTAGTTGCTGGTGATTTAATTAGTAGAGGTGGAGGTTGCTTAGAGACAGTAGTTGCTGGTGATTTAATTTCCAGAAATAAAGGCTCCTCATAGACAGTAGTTGCTGGTGATTTAATTTACCGAAGTAGAGGTTGCTCAGAGTCAGTAGTTGCTGGTGATTTAATTAGTAGAAGTGGAGGTTGCTCAGAGACAGTAGTTGCTGGTGATTTAATTTACAGAAGTATAGGTTGCTTAGAGACAGTAGTTGTTGGTGATTTAATTTACAGAAGTAGAGTTTGGTCAAAGACAGTAGTTCATGGTGATTTAATTTACAGAAGTAGAGTTTGGTCAAAGACGGTAGTTGATGGTGATTTAATTTACAGAAGTAGAGGTTGCTCAGAGACAGTAGTTGCTGGTGATTTAATTAGTAGAAGTGGAGGTTGCTCAGAGACAGTAGTTGTTGGTGATTTAATTTACAGAAGTAGAGTTTGGTCAAAGACAGTAGTTGCTGGTGATTTAATTTACAGAAGTAGAGTTTGGTCAAAGACAGTAGTTGATGGTGATTTAATTTAAAGAAGTAGAGTTTGGTCAAAGACAGTAGTTGATGGTGATTTAATTTACAGAAGTAGAGGTTGCTCAGAGACAGTAGTTGCTGGTGATTTAATTAGTAGGAGTGGAGGTTGTTCAGAGACAGTAGTTGTTGGTGATTTAATTTACAGAAATAGAGCCTCCTCAGAGACAGTAGTTGCTGGTGATTTAATTTACAGAAGTATAGGTTGCTTAGAGACAGTAGTTGCTGGTGATTTAATTTACAGAAGTAGAGGTTTGTCAAAGACAGTAGTTGATGGTGATTTAATTTACAGAAGTAGAGTTTGGTCAAAGACAGTAGTTGCTGGTGATTTAATTTACAGAAGTAGAGTTTGGTCAAAGACAGTAGTTGATGGTGATTTAATTTACAGAAGTAGAGTTTGGTCAAAGACAGTAATTGATGGTGATTTAATTTACAGAAGTAGAGGTTGCTCAGAGACAGTAGTTGCTGGTGATTTAATTAGTAGAAGTGGAGGTTGCTCAGAGACAGTAGTTGTTGGTGATTTAATTTACAGAAATAGAGGCTCCTCAGAGACAGTAGTTGCTGGTGATTTAATTTACAGAAGTAGAGATTGGTCAAAGACAGTAGTTGCTGGTGATTTAATTTACAGAACTGGAGTTTGGTCAAAGACAGTAGTTGCTGGTGATTTAATTTACGGAAGTTGAGTTTGGTCAAAGACAGTAGTTGATGGTGATTTAATTTACAGAAGTAGAGTTTGGTCAAAGACAGTAGTTGATGGTGATTTAATTTACAGAAGTAGAGGTTGCTCAGAGACATTAGTTGCTGGTGATTTAATTAGTAGAAGTGGAGGTTGCTCAGAGACAGTTGTTGTTGGTGATTTAATTTACAGAAGTCGAGTTTGGTCAAAGACAGTAGTTGCTGGTGATTTAATTTACAGAAGTAGAGTTTGGTCAAAGACAGTAGTTGCTGGTGATTTAATTTACAGAAGTAGAGTTTGGTCAAAGACAGTAGTTGATGGTGATTTAATTTACAGAAGTAGAGTTTGGTCAAAGACAGTAGTTGTTGGTGATTTAATTTACAGAAATAGAGGCTCCTCAGAGACAGTAGTTGCTGGTGATTTAATTTACAGAAGTATAGGTTGCTTAGAGACAGTAGTTGCTGGTGATTTAATTTACAGGATAAGAGTTTTGTCAAAGACAGTAGTTGATGGTGATTTAATTTACAGAAGTAGAGTTTGGTCAAAGACAGTAGTTGCTGGTGATTTAATTTACAGAAGTGGAGTTTGGTCAAAGACAGTAGTTGCTGGTGATTTAATTTACAGAAGTGGAGTTTGGTCAAAGACAGTAGTTGACGGTGATTTAATTTACAGAAGTGGAGTTTGGTCAAAGACAGTAGTTGATGGTGATTTAATTTACAGAAGTAGAGGTTGCTTAGAGACAGTAGTTGCTGGTGATTTAATTAGTAGAAGTGGAGGTTGCTCAGAGACAGTAGTTGGTGGTGATTTAATTTACAGAAATAGAGGCTCCTCAGAGACAGTAGTTGCTGGTGATTTAATTTACAGAAGTATAATTTGCTTAGAGACAGTAGTTGCTGGTGATTTAATTTACAGAAATAGAGGTTGCTCAGAGACAGTAGTTGCTGGTGATTTAATTAGTAGAGTTGGGGGTTGCTTAGAGACAGTAGTTGCTGGTGATTTAATTAGTAGAGGTGGAGGTTGCTTAGAGACAGTAGTTGCTGGTGATTTAATTTCCAGAAATAAAGGCTCCTCATAGACAGTAGTTGCTGGTGATTTAATTTACCGAAGTAGAGGTTGCTCAGAGACAGTAGTTGCTGGTGATTTAATTAGTAGAAGTGGAGGTTGCTCAGAGACAGTAGTTGTTGGTGATTTAATTTACAGAAATAGAGGCTCCTCAGAGACAGTAGTTGCTGGTGATTTAATTTACAGAAGTATAGGTTGCTTAGAGACAGTAGTTGCTGGTGATTTAATTTACAGAAGTAGAGTTTGGTCAAAGACAGTAGTTGATGGTGATTTAATTTACAGAAGTAGAGTTTGGTCAAAGACAGTAGTTGATGGTGATTTAATTTACAGAAGTAGAGGTTGCTCAGAGACAGTAGTTGCTGGTGATTTAATTAGTAGAAGTGGAGGTTGCTCAGAGACAGTAGTTGTTGGTGATTTAATTTACAGAAATAGAGGCTCCTCAGAGACAGTAGTCGCTGGTGATTTAATTTACAGAAGTATAGGTTGCTTAGAGACAGTAGTTGCTGGTGATTTAATTTACAGAAGTAGAGTTTTGTCAAAGACAGTAGTTGATGGTGATTTAATTTACAAAAGTAGAGTTTGGTCAAAGACAGTAGTTGCTGGTGATTTAATTTACAGAACTGGAGTTTGGTCAAAGACAGTATTTGCTGGTGATTTAATTTACAGAAGTGGAGTTTGGTCAAAGACAGTAGTTGATGGTGATTTAATTTACAGAAGTGCAGTTTGGTCAAAGGCAGTAGTTGATGGTGATTTAATTTACAGAAATAGAGGTTGCTCAGAGACAGTAGTTGCTGGTGATTTAATTAGAAGAAGTGGAGGTTGCTCAGAGACAGTAGTTGTTGGTGATTTAATTTACAGAAGTCGAGTTTGGTCAAAGACAGTAGTTGCTGGTGATTTAATTTACAGAAGTAGAGTTTGGTCAAAGACAGTAGTTGCTGGTGATTTAATTTACAGAAGTAGAGTTTGGTCAAAGACAGTAGTTGATGGTGATTTAATTTACAGAAGTAGAGTTTGGTCAAAGACAGTAGTTGATGGTGATTTAATTTACAGAAGTAGAGGTTGCTCAGAGACAGTAGTTGCTGGTGATTTAATTAGTAGAGGTGGAGGTTGCTTAGAGACAGTAGTTGCTGGTGATTAAATTTACACAAATAGAGGCTCCTCCTAGACAGTAGTTGCTGGTGATTTCGTTAGAAAAGGTGTAGGTTGCTTAGAGACAGTAGTTTCTGGTGATTTAATTTACAGAAATAGAGGCTCCTCAGAGACAGTAGTTGCTGGTGATTTAATTTACAGAAGAAGTGGTTACTCAGAGACAGTAGTTGCTGGTGATTTAATTAGAAGAGGTGGAGGATATTCAGAGACAGTAGTTGCTGGTGATTTTAAATAGTAGAGGTGGAGGTTGCTTAGAGACAGTAGTTGCTGGTGATTTAATTAGTAGAGGTGGAGGTTGCTTAGAGACAGTAGTTGCTGGTGATTTAATTTCCAGAAATAAAGGCTCCTTATAGACAGTAGTTGCTGGTGATTTTATTTACAGAAATAGTGGCTCCTCAGAGACAGTAGTTGCTGGTGATTTAATTTACCGAAGTAGAGGTTGCTCAGAGACAGTAGTTGCTGGTGATTTAATTAGTAGAAGTGGAGGTTGCTCAGAGACAGTAGTTGTTGGTGATTTAATTTACAGAAATAGAGGCTCCTCAGAGACAGTATTTGCTGGTGATTTAATTTACAGAAGTATAGGTTGCTTAGAGACAGTAGTTGCTGGTGATTTAATTTACAGAAGTAGAGTTTGGTCAAAGACAGTAGTTCATGGTGATTTAATTTACAGAAGTAGAGTTTGGTCAAAGACGGTAGTTGATGGTTATTTAATTTACAGAAGTAGAGGTTGCTCAGAGACAGTAGTTGCTGGTGATTTAATTAGTAGAAGTGGAGGTTGCTCAGAGACAGTAGTTGTTGATGATTTAATTTACAGAAGTCGAGTTTGGTCAAAGACAGTATTTGCTGGTGATTTAATTTACAGAAGTAGAGGCTCCTCAGAGACAGTAGTTGCTGGTGATTTAATTAGTAGAGGTGGGGGTTGCTTAGTGACAGTGGTTGCTGGTGATTTAATTAGAGAAGGTGGAGGTTGCTTAGAGACAGTTGTTGCTGGTGATTTAATTAGTAGAGGTGGATGTTGCTTAGAGACAGTAGTTGCTGGTGATTTAATTTACACGAATAGAGGCTCCTCAGAGACAGTAGTTGCTGGTGATTTAATTTACAGAAATAGAGGCTCCCCAGAGACAGTAGTTGCTGGTGATTTAATTAGTAAAGGTGGAGGTTGCTTAGAGACGGTAGTTGCTGGTGATTTAATTAGTAGAGGTGGAGGTTGCTTTGAGACAGTAGTTGCTGGTGATTTAATTTACAGAAATAGAGGCTCGTCAGAGACAGTAGTTGCTGGTGATTTAATTTACAGAAGTAGAGGTTGCTTAGAGACAGTAGTTGCTGGTGATTTAATTTACAGAAGTAGAGGTTGCTCAGAGCCAGTAGTTGCTGGTGATTTAATTTACAGAAGGATAGGTTGCTTAGAGACAGTAGTTGCTGGTGATTTAATTTCCAGAAATAAAGGCTCCTCATAGACAGTAGTTGCTGGTGATTTAATTTACCGAAGTAGAGGTTGCTCAGAGACAGTAGTTGCTGGTGATTTAATTAGTAGAAGTGGAGGTTGCTCAGAGACAGTAGTTGTTGGTGATTTAATTTACAGAAATAGAGGCTCCTCAGAGACAGTAGTTGCTGGTGATTTAATTAGTAGAGGTGGAGGTTGCTTAGTGACAGTGGTTGCTGGTGATTTTATTAGTAAAGGTGGGGGTTGCTTAGTCACAGTGGTTGCTGGTGATTTAATTAGTAAAGGTGGAGGTTGCTTAGAGACAGTAGTTGCTGGTGATTTAATTATTAGAGGTGGAGGTTGCTTAGAGACAGTAGTTGCTGGTGATTTAATTTACAGAAATAGAGGCTCCTCAGAGACAGTAGTTGCTGGTGATGTAATTAGTAGAGGTGGAGGTTGCTTAGAGACAGTAGTTGATGGTGATTTAATTTACAGAAGTAGAGTTTGCTCAGAGACAGTAGTTGCTGGTGATTTAATTTACAGAAGGTTAGGTTGCTTAGAGATAGTAGTTGCTGGTGATTTAATTAGTAGAGGTGGAGGTTGCTCAGAGACAGTAGTTGTTGGTGATTTAATTTACAGAAGTAGAGACTCCTCAGAGACAGTAGTTGCTGGTGATTTAATTAGTAGAGGTGGGGGTTGCTTAGTGACAGTGGTTGCTGGTGATTTAATTAGAAAAGGTGGAGGTTGGTTAGAGACAGTTGTTGCTGGTCATTTAATTAGTAGAGGTGGAGGTTGCTTAGAGACAGTAGTTGCTGGTGATTTAATTTACACGAATAGAGGCTCCTCAGAGACAGTAGTTGCTGGTGATTTAATTTACAGAAATAGAGGCTCCCCAGAGACAGTAGTTAATGGTGATTTAATTAGTAAAGGTGGAGGTTGCTTAGAGACGGTAGTTGCTGGTGATTTAATTAGTAGAGGTGGAGGTTGCTTTGAGACAGTAGTTGCTGGTGATTTAATTTACAGAAATAGAGGCTCGTCAGAGACAGTAGTTGCTGGTGATTAATTTACAGAAGTAGAGGTTGCTCAGAGACAGTAGTTGCTGGTGATTTAATTTACAGAAGTAGAGGTTGCTCAGAGACAGTAGTTGCTGGTGATTAATTTACAGAAGGATAGGTTGCTTAGAGACAGTAGTTGCTGGTGATTTAATTCACAGAAGTAGAGTTTGGTCAAAGACAGTAGTTGATGGTGATTTAATTTACAGAAGTAGAGTTTGGTCAAAGACAGTAGTTGATGGTGATTTAATTTACAGAAGTAGAGTTTGGTCAAAGACAGTAGTTGATGGTGATTTAATTTACAGAAGTAGAGGTTGCTCAGAGACAGTAGTTGCTGGTGATTTAATTAGTAGAAGTGGAGGTTGCTCAGAGACGGTAGTTGTTGGTGATTTAATTTACAGAAATAGAGGCTCCTCAGAGACAGTAGTTGCTGGTGATTTAATTTACAGAAGTATAGGTTGCTTAGAGACAGTAGTTGCTGGTGATTTAATTTACAGGAGTAGAGTTTTGTCAAAGACAGTAGTTGATGGTGATTTAATTTACAGAAGTGGAGTTTGGTCAAAGACAGTAGCTGCTGGTGATTTAATTTACAGAAGTGGAGTGTGGTCAAAGACAGTAGTTGATGGTGATTTAATTTAAAGAAGTGGAGTTTGGTCAAAGACATTAGTAGATGGTGATATAATTTACAGAAGTGGAGTTTGGTCAAAGACAGTAGTTGATGGTGATTTAATTTACTGAAGTAGAGGTTGCTCAGAGACAGTAGTTGCTGGTGATTTAATTAGTAGAAGTGGAGGTTGCTCAGAGACAGTAGTTGTTGGTGATTTAATTTACAGAAGTCGAGTTTTGTCAAAGACAGTAGTTGCTGGTGATTTAATTTACAGAAGTAGAGTTTGGTCAAAGACAGTAGTTGCTGGTGATTTAATTTACAGAAGTAGAGTTTTCGTCAAAGACAGTAGTTGATGGTGATTTAATTTACAGAAGTAGAGTTTGGTCAAAAACAGTAGTTGATGGTGATTTAATTTACAGAAGTAGAGTTTGCTCAGAGACAGTAGTTGTTGTTGATTTAATTTACGGAAATAGAGGCTCCTCAGAGACAGTAGTTGCTGGTGATTTAATTTACAGAATAAGAGTTTTGTCAAAGACAGTAGTTGATGGTGATTTAATTTACAGAAGTAGAGTTTGGTCAAAGACAGTAGTTGCTGGTGATTTAATTTACAGAAGGATAGGTTGCTTAGAGACAGTAGTTGCTAGTGATTTAATTTACAGAAATAGAGGCTCCTCAGAGACAGTAGTTGCTGGTGATGTAATTAGTAGAGGTGGAGGTTGCTTAGAGACAGTAGTTGATGGTGATTTAATTTACAGAAGTAGAGTTTGCTCAGAGGCAGTAGTTGCTGGTGATTTAATTTACAGAAGGTTAGGTTGCTTAGAGATAGTAGTTGCTGGTGATTTAATTAGTAGAGGTGGAGGTTGCTCAGAGACAGTAGTTGTTGGTGATTTAATTTACAGAAGTAGAGGCTCCTCAGAGACAGTAGTTGCTGGTGATTTAATTAGTAGAGGTGGGGGTTGCTTAGTGACAGTGGTTGCTGGTGATTTAATTAGAAAAGGTGGAGGTTGCTTAGAGACATTTGTTGTTGGTGATTTAATTAGTAGAGTTGGAGGTTGCTTAGAGACAGTAGTTGGTGGTGATTTAATTTACACGAATAGAGGCTCCTCAGAGACAGTAGTTGCTGGTGATTTAATTTACAGAAATAGAGGCTCACCAGAGACAGTAGTTGCTGGTGATTTAATTAGTAAAGGTGGAGGTTGCTTTGAGACAGTAGTTGCTGGTGATTTAATTTACAGAAATAGAGGCTCGTCAGAGACAGTAGTTGCTGGTGATTTAATTTACAGAAGTAGAGGTTGCTCAGAGACAGTAGTTGCTGGTGATTTAATTTACAGAAGTAGAGGTTGCTCAGAGACAGTAGTTGCTGGTGATTTAGTTTACAGAAGTAGAGGTTGCTCAGAGACAGTAGTTGCTGGTGATTTAATTTACAGAAGTAGAGGTTGCTCAGAGACAGTAGTTGCTGGTGATTTAATTTACAGAAGGATAGGTTGCTTAGAGACAGTAGTTGCTGGTGATTTAATTAGTAGAGGTGGAGGTTGCTCAGAGACAGTAGTTGTTGGTGATTTAATTTACAAAAGTATAGGTTCCTTATAGACAGTAGTTGCTGGTGATTTAATTAACAGAAGTAGAGGCTCCTCAGAGACAGTAGTTGCTGGTGATTTAATTAGTAGAGGTGGAGGGTGCTCAGAGACAGTAGTTGCTGGTGATTTTAATTAGTAGAGGTGGAGGTTGCTTAGAGACAGTAGTTGCTGGTGATTTGATTAGTAGAGGTGGAGGTTGCTTAGAGACAGTAGTTTTGGTGATTTAATTTACACAAATAGAGGCTCCTCCTAGACTGTAGTTGCTGGTGATTTCGTTAGAAGAGGTGTAGGTTGCTTAGAGACAGTAGTTTCTGGTGATTTAATTTACAGAAGTAGAGGTTGCTCAGAGCCGGTAATTGCTGGTGATTTAATTAGTAGAGGTGGAGGTTTCTCAGAGAGAGTAGTTGCTGGTGATTTAATTTACAGAAGTAGAGGATGCTCAGACTGTAGTTGCTGTTGATTTAACTTACAGAAGTAGAGGGTGCTGAAAGACAGTAGTTGCTGGGGATTTAATTAGAAGATGTGGAGGTTGCTCGGAGACAGTAGTTGCTGGTGATTTTAATTAGTAGAGGTGGAGGTTGCTTAGAGTCAGTAGTTGCTGGTGATTTAATTTACAGAAGTAGAGGTTGCTTACAGAAAATAGTTGCTGGTGATTTAATTTACAGAAGTTTAGGCTCCTCAGAGAAGTAGTTGCTGCTGATTTAATTAGAAGAGGTGGAGGTTGCTCAGAGCCAGTAGTTGCTGGTGATTTAATTTACAGAAGGATAGGTTGCTTAGAGACAGTAGTTGCTGGTGATTTAATTTCCAGAAATAAAGGCTCCTCATAGACAGTAGTTGCTGGTGATTTAATTTACCGAAGTAGAGGTTGCTCAGAGACAGTAGTTGCTGGTGATTTAATTAGTAGAAGTGGAGGTTGCTCAGAGACAGTAGTTGTTGGTGATTTAATTTACAGAAATAGAGGCTCCTCAGAGACAGTAGTTGCTGGTGATTTAATTAGTAGAGGTGGAGGTTGCTTAGTGACAGTGGTTGCTGGTGATTTTATTAGTAAAGGTGGGGGTTGCTTAGTCACAGTGGTTGCTGGTGATTTAATTAGTAAAGGTGGAGGTTGCTTAGAGACAGTAGTTGCTGGTGATTTAATTATTAGAGGTGGAGGTTGCTTAGAGACAGTAGTTGCTGGTGATTTAATTTACAGAAATAGAGGCTCCTCAGAGACAGTAGTTGCTGGTGATGTAATTAGTAGAGGTGGAGGTTGCTTAGAGACAGTAGTTGATGGTGATTTAATTTACAGAAGTAGAGTTTGCTCAGAGACAGTAGTTGCTGGTGATTTAATTTACAGAAGGTTAGGTTGCTTAGAGATAGTAGTTGCTGGTGATTTAATTAGTAGAGGTGGAGGTTGCTCAGAGACAGTAGTTGTTGGTGATTTAATTTACAGAAGTAGAGACTCCTCAGAGACAGTAGTTGCTGGTGATTTAATTAGAAAAGGTGGAGGTTGGTTAGAGACAGTTGTTGCTGGTCATTTAATTAGTAGAGGTGGAGGTTGCTTAGAGACAGTAGTTGCTGGTGATTTAATTTACACGAATAGAGGCTCCTCAGAGACAGTAGTTGCTGGTGATTTAATTTACAGAAATAGAGGCTCCCCAGAGACAGTAGTTAATGGTGATTTAATTAGTAAAGGTGGAGGTTGCTTAGAGACGGTAGTTGCTGGTGATTTAATTAGTAGAGGTGGAGGTTGCTTTGAGACAGTAGTTGCTGGTGATTTAATTTACAGAAATAGAGGCTCGTCAGAGACAGTAGTTGCTGGTGATTAATTTACAGAAGTAGAGGTTGCTCAGAGACAGTAGTTGCTGGTGATTTAATTTACAGAAGTAGAGGTTGCTCAGAGACAGTAGTTGCTGGTGATTAATTTACAGAAGGATAGGTTGCTTAGAGACAGTAGTTGCTGGTGATTTAATTCACAGAAGTAGAGTTTGGTCAAAGACAGTATTTGATGGTGATTTAATTTACAGAAGTAGAGTTTGGTCAAAGACAGTAGTTGATGGTGATTTAATTTACAGAAGTAGAGTTTGGTCAAAGACAGTAGTTGATGGTGATTTAATTTACAGAAGTAGAGGTTGCTCAGAGACAGTAGTTGCTGGTGATTTAATTAGTAGAAGTGGAGGTTGCTCAGAGACGGTAGTTGTTGGTGATTTAATTTACAGAAATAGAGGCTCCCCAGAGACAGTAGTTGCTGGTGATTTAATTTACAGAAGTATAGGTTGCTTAGAGACAGTAGTTGCTGGTGATTTAATTTACAGAAGTAGAGTTTTGTCAAAGACAGTAGTTGATGGTGATTTAATTTACAGAAGTAGAGTTTGGTCAAAGACAGTAGTTGCTGGTGATTTAATTTACAGAAGTGGAGTTTGGTCAAAGACAGTAGCTGCTGGTGATTTAATTTACAGAAGTGGAGTGTGGTCAAAGACAGTAGTTGATGGTGATTTAATTTAAAGAAGTGGAGTTTGGTCAAAGACATTAGTTGATGGTGATATAATTTACAGAAGTGGAGTTTGGTCAAAGACAGTAGTTGATGGTGATTTAATTTACAGAAGTAGTGGTTGCTCAGAGACAGTAGTTGCTGGTGATTTAATTAGTAGAAGTGGAGGTTGCTCAGAGACAGTAGTTGTTGGTGATTTAATTTACAGAAGTCGAGTTTTGTCAAAGACAGTAGTTGCTGGTGATTTAATTTACAGAAGTAGAGTTTGGTCAAAGACAGTAGTTGCTGGTGATTTAATTTACAGAAGTAGAGTTTTCGTCAAAGACAGTAGTTGATGGTGATTTAATTTACAGAAGTAGAGTTTGGTCAAAAACAGTAGTTGATGGTGATTTAATTTACAGAAGTAGAGTTTGCTCAGAGACAGTAGTTGTTGTTGATTTAATTTACGGAAATAGAGGCTCCTCAGAGACAGTAGTTGCTGGTGATTTAATTTACAGAATAAGAGTTTTGTCAAAGACAGTAGTTGATGGTGATTTAATTTACAGAAGTAGAGTTTGGTCAAAGACAGTAGTTGCTGGTGATTTAATTTACAGAAGGATAGGTTGCTTAGAGACAGTAGTTGCTAGTGATTTAATTTACAGAAATAGAGGCTCCTCAGAGACAGTAGTTGCTGGTGATGTAATTAGTAGAGGTGGAGGTTGCTTAGAGACAGTAGTTGATGGTGATTTAATTTACAGAAGTAGAGTTTGCTCAGAGGCAGTAGTTGCTGGTGATTTAATTTACAGAAGGTTAGGTTGCTTAGAGATAGTAGTTGCTGGTGATTTAATTAGTAGAGGTGGAGGTTGCTCAGAGACAGTAGTTGTTGGTGATTTAATTTACAGAAGTAGAGGCTCCTCAGAGACAGTAGTTGCTGGTGATTTAATTAGTAGAGGTGGGGGTTGCTTAGTGACAGTGGTTGCTGGTGATTTAATTAGAAAAGGTGGAGGTTGCTTAGAGACATTTGTTGTTGGTGATTTAATTAGTAGAGTTGGAGGTTGCTTAGAGACAGTAGTTGGTGGTGATTTAATTTACACGAATAGAGGCTCCTCAGAGACAGTAGTTGCTGGTGATTTAATTTACAGAAATAGAGGCTCACCAGAGACAGTAGTTGCTGGTGATTTAATTAGTAAAGGTGGAGGTTGCTTTGAGACAGTAGTTGCTGGTGATTTAATTTACAGAAATAGAGGCTCGTCAGAGACAGTAGTTGCTGGTGATTTAATTTACAGAAGTAGAGGTTGCTCAGAGACAGTAGTTGCTGGTGATTTAATTTACAGAAGTAGAGGTTGCTCAGAGACAGTAGTTGCTGGTGATTTAGTTTACAGAAGTAGAGGTTGCTCAGAGACAGTAGTTGCTGGTGATTTAATTTACAGAAGTAGAGGTTGCTCAGAGACAGTAGTTGCTGGTGATTTAATTTACAGAAGGATAGGTTGCTTAGAGACAGTAGTTGCTGGTGATTTAATTAGTAGAGGTGGAGGTTGCTCAGAGACAGTAGTTGTTGGTGATTTAATTTACAAAAGTATAGGTTCCTTATAGACAGTAGTTGCTGGTGATTTAATTAACAGAAGTAGAGGCTCCTCAGAGACAGTAGTTGCTGGTGATTTAATTAGTAGAGGTGGAGGGTGCTCAGAGACAGTAGTTGCTGGTGATTTTAATTAGTAGAGGTGGAGGTTGCTTAGAGACAGTAGTTGCTGGTGATTTGATTAGTAGAGGTGGAGGTTGCTTAGAGACAGTAGTTTTGGTGATTTAATTTACACAAATAGAGGCTCCTCCTAGACTGTAGTTGCTGGTGATTTCGTTAGAAGAGGTGTAGGTTGCTTAGAGACAGTAGTTTCTGGTGATTTAATTTACAGAAGTAGAGGTTGCTCAGAGCCGGTAATTGCTGGTGATTTAATTAGTAGAGGTGGAGGTTTCTCAGAGAGAGTAGTTGCTGGTGATTTAATTTACAGAAGTAGAGGATGCTCAGACTGTAGTTGCTGTTGATTTAACTTACAGAAGTAGAGGGTGCTGAAAGACAGTAGTTGCTGGGGATTTAATTAGAAGATGTGGAGGTTGCTCGGAGACAGTAGTTGCTGGTGATTTTAATTAGTAGAGGTGGAGGTTGCTTAGAGTCAGTAGTTGCTGGTGATTTAATTTACAGAAGTAGAGGTTGCTTACAGAAAATAGTTGCTGGTGATTTAATTTACAGAAGTTTAGGCTCCTCAGAGAAGTAGTTGCTGCTGATTTAATTAGAAGAGGTGGAGGTTGCTCAGAGACAGTAGTTGCTGCTGATTTAATTAGAAGAGGTAGAGATTGCTCAGAGACAGTAGTTACTGGTGATTTAACTAGAAGAGGTGGAGATTTCTCAGAGACAGTAGTTGATGGGGATTTAATTAGTAAAGGTGGGGGCTGCTTAGAGACAGTAGTTGCTGGTGATTTAATTAGTAAAAGTGGGGGTTGCTTAGAGACAGTGGTTGTTGGTGATTTAATTAGTAAAGGTGGAAGTTGCTTAGAGACAGTAGTTGCTGGTGATTTAATTAGTAAGTCGGAGGTTGCTTAGAGACAGTAGTTGCTGGTGATTTAATTAGTAAAGGTGGGGGTTGCTTAGAGACAGTGGTTGGTGGTGATTTATTTATTAAATGTGGAGGTTGCTTAGAGACAGTAGTTGCTGGTGATATAATTTACAGAAATAGAGGCTCCTCAGAGACAGTAGTTGCTGGTGATTTAATTAGTAGAGGTGGAGGTTGCTTAGAGACAGTAGTTGCTGGTGATTTAATTTACACAAATAGAGGCTCTTCAGAGACAGTAGTTGCTGGTGATTTAATTAGTAGATGTGGAGGTTGCTCAGAGACAGTAGTTACTCGTGATTTACTTAGAAGAGGTGGAGATTGCTCAGAGACAGTAATTGCTGGTGATTTAATTTACAGAAATAGAGGCTACTCAGAGACAGTAGTTGCTGGTGATTTAATTAGTAAAGGTGGAGGTTGCTTAGAGACAGTAGTTGCTGGTGATTTAATTAGTAGAGGTGGAGGTTGCTTTGAGACAGTAGTTGCGGGTGATTTAATTTACAGAAATAGAGGCTCCTCAGAGACAGTAGTTGCTGGTGATTTAATTTACAGAAGTAGAGGTTGCTGAGAGACAGTAGTTGCTTGTGATTTAATTTACAGAAGGATAGGTTGCTTAGAGACAGTAGTTGCTGGTGATTTAATTAGTAGAGGTGGAGGTTGCTGAGAGACAGTAGTTGTTGGTGATTTAAGTTACAGAAGTATAGGTTCCTTAGAGACAGTAGTTGCTGGTGATTTAATTTACAGAAGTAGAGGCTCCTCAGAGACAGTAGTTGCTGGTGATTTAATTAGTAGAGGTGGAGGGTGCTCAGAGACAGTAGTTGCTGGTGATTTTAATTAGTAGAGGTGGAGGTTGCTTAGAGACAGTAGTTACTGGTGATTTTAATTAGTAGAGGTGGAGGTTTCTTAGAGACAGTAGTTGCTGGTGATTTAATTAGTAAAGGTGGGGGTTGCTTAGAGACAGTGGTTGCTGGTGATTTAATTAGAAAAGGTGGAGGTTGCTTAGAGACAGTAGTTGCTGGTGATTTAATTAGTAGAGGTGGAGGTTGCTTAGAGACAGTAGTTGCTGGTGATTTAATTTACAGAAATAGACGCTGCTCATAGACAGTAGTTGCTGGTGATTTAATTTACAGAAGTAGAGGTTGCACAGAGACAGTAGTAGCTAGTGATTTAATTTACAGAAGTTGAGGTTGGCCAGCGACAGTAGTTGCTGGTGAGTTAATTAACAGAAGTAGAGGTTGCTCAGAGACAGTAGTTGCTGGTGATTTAATCAGTAGAGTTGGAGGTTGCTTAGAGACAGTAGTTGCTGGTGATTTAATTTACAGAAGTAGAGGTTGCTCAGAGACAGTAGTTGCTGGTGATTTAATTGACAGAAGTAGAGGTTGCTCAGAGCCAGTAGTTGCTGGTGATTTAATTTACAGAAGTATAGGATGCTCAGAGACAGTAATTGCTGGTAATTTAATTTACAGAAGTAGAGGCTGCTCAAAGACAGTAGTTGCTGGTGATTTCGTTAGAAGAGGTGTAGGTTGGTTAGTCACAGTAGTTGCTGGTGATTTTAATTAGTAGAGATGGAGGTTGCTTAGAGACAGTAGTTGCCGGTGATTTAATTTACAGAAGTTAAGGCTCCTCAGAGACAGTAGTTGCTGCTGATTTAATTTGAAGAGCTGGAGGTTGCTCAGAGACAGTAGTTGCCGGTGATTTAATTAGTAAAGTTGGAGGTTGCTTAGAGACAGTAGTTGCTGGTGATTTAATTAGTAAAGGTGGGGTTGCTTAGAGACAGTGGTTGCTGGTGATTTAATTAGTAAAGGTGGAGTTTGCTTAGAGACAGTAGTTGCTGGAGATTTAATTTACAGAAGTAGAGGTTGCTCAAAGACAGTAGTTGCTGATGATTTAATCAGAAGAAGTGTAGGTTGCTTAGAGACAGTAGTTGCTGGTGATTTAATTTACAGAAGTAGAGGTTGCTCAGAGACAGTAGTTGCTGGTGATTTTAATTAGTAGAGGTGGAGGTTGCTCAGAGAAAGTAGTTGCTGGTGATTTTAATTAGTAGAGGTGGAGGTTGCTTAGAGGCAGTAGTTGCTGGTGATTTAATTATAAGAGGTGGAGTTTGCTTAGAGACAGTATTTGCTGGTGATTTAATTTACAGATGTAGAGGCTCCTCAGAGACTAGTTGCTGGTGATTTAATTTACAGAAGTAGAGGTTGCTCAGAGACAGTAGTTGCTGGTGATTTAATTTGAAGAGCTGGAGGTTGCTCAGAGACAGTAGTTGCCGGTGATTTAATTAGTAAAGTTGGAGGTTGCTTAGAGACAGTAGTTGCTGGTGATTTAATTAGTAAAGGTGGGGTTGCTTAGAGACAGTGGTTGCTGGTGATTTAATTAGTAAAGGTGGAGTTTGCTTAGAGACAGTAGTTGCTGGAGATTTAATTTACAGAAGTAGAGGTTGCTCAAAGACAGTAGTTGCTGATGATTTAATCAGAAGAAGTGTAGGTTGCTTAGAGACAGTAGTTGCTGGTGATTTAATTTACAGAAGTAGAGGTTGCTCAGAGACAGTAGTTGCTGGTGATTTTAATTAGTAGAGGTGGAGGTTGCTCAGAGAAAGTAGTTGCTGGTGATTTTAATTAGTAGAGGTGGAGGTTGCTTAGAGGCAGTAGTTGCTGGTGATTTAATTATAAGAGGTGGAGTTTGCTTAGAGACAGTATTTGCTGGTGATTTAATTTACAGATGTAGAGGCTCCTCAGAGACTAGTTGCTGGTGATTTAATTTACAGAAGTAGAGGTTGCTCAGAGACAGTAGTTGCTGGTGATTTAATTAGTAGAGTTGGAGGTTGCGTAGAGACAGTAGTTGCTGGTGATTTAATTTACAGATGTAGAGGCTCCTCAGAGACTAGTTGCTGGTGATTTAATTTACAGAAGTAGAGGTTGCTCAGAGGCAGTAGTTGCTGGTTATTTAATTTACAGAAGTAGAGGCTCCTCAGAGACAGTATTTGCTGGTGAATTAATTTACAGAAGTAGAGGTTGCTCAGAGACTATAGTTGATGCTTATTTAATTAGAAGAGGTGGAGGTTGCTTAGAGACAGTAGTTGCTAGTGATTTAATTTGAAGACGTGGATGTTGCTTAGAGACAGAGGTTTCTGGTGATTTAATTTACAGAAATAGAGGCTCCTCAGAGACTAGTTGCTGGTGATTTAATTTACAGAAGTAGAGGTTGCTCAGAGGCAGTAGTTGCTGGTGATTTAATTTAAAGAAGTAGAGGTTGGTCAAAGACAGTAGTTGCTGGTGATTTCGTTAGAAGAGGTGTAGGATGCTTAGTGACAGTAGTTGCTGGTGATTTAATTTACAGAAGTATAGGCTCCTCAAAGACAGTAGTTGCTGGTGACTTAATTAGTAGATGTGTAGGTTGCTCGGAGTTAGTAGTTACTGGTGATTTAATTTACAGAAGTAGAGGTTGCTCAGAGCCAGTAGTTGCTGGTGATTTAATTGGAAGAGGTGGAGGTTGCTCAGTGACAGTAGTTACTGGTGATTTAATTAGTAAATTTGAAGGTTGCTTAGAGACAGTAGTTGCTGGTGATTTAATTAGTAGAGGTGGAGGTCGCTTAGAGACAGTAGTTGCTGGTGATTTAATTTACAGAAATAGAGGCTCCTCAAAGACAGTAGTTGCTGGTGTTTTAATTTACAGAAGTAGATGTTGCTCAGAGACAGTAGTTGCTGGTGATTTAATTTACAGAAGTAGAGGTTGCTTAGAGACAGTAGTTGCTGGTGATTTAATTTACAGAAGTAGAGGCTCCTCAGAGACAGTAGTTGATGCTTATTTAATTAGAAGAGGTGGAGGTTGCTTAGAGACAGTAGTTGCTGGTGATTTAATTTGAAGACGTGGAGGTTGCTTAGAGACAGTAGTTGCTGGTGATTTAATTCACAGAAGTAGAGCTTGCTCAGAGACAGTAGTTGCTGGTGATAGTAATTAGTAGAGGTGGATGTTGCTTAGAGACAGTAGTTGCTGGTGATTTAATTAGTAGAGGTGGGGGTTTCTTAGAGACAGTGGCTGCTGGTGATTTTAATTAGTAGAGGTGGAGGTTGCTTAGAGACAGTAGTTGCTGGTGATTTAATTAGTAGAGGTGGAGGTTGCTTAGAGACAGTAGTTGCTGGTGATTTAATTTACAGAAGTAGAGGTTGCTCAAAGACAGTAGTTGCTGGTGATTTCGTTAGAAGAGGTGTAGGTTGCTTAGTGACAGTAGTTGCTGGTGATTTAATTTACAGAAGTATAGGCTCCTCAGAGACAGTAGTTGCTGGTGCTTTAATTAGTCGATGTGGAGGTTGCTCGGAGACAGTAGTTGCTGGTGATTTTAATTAGTAGAGGTGGAGGTTGCTCAGAGACAGTAGTTGTTGTTGATTTAATTTACGGAAATAGAGGCTCCTCAGAGACAGTAGTTGCTGGTGATTTAATTTACAGAATAAGAGTTTTGTCAAAGACAGTAGTTGATGGTGATTTAATTTACAGAAGTAGAGTTTGGTCAAAGACAGTAGTTGCTGGTGATTTAATTTACAGAAGGATAGGTTGCTTAGAGACAGTAGTTGCTAGTGATTTAATTTACAGAAATAGAGGCTCCTCAGAGACAGTAGTTGCTGGTGATGTAATTAGTAGAGGTGGAGGTTGCTTAGAGACAGTAGTTGATGGTGATTTAATTTACAGAAGTAGAGTTTGCTCAGAGGCAGTAGTTGCTGGTGATTTAATTTACAGAAGGTTAGGTTGCTTAGAGATAGTAGTTGCTGGTGATTTAATTAGTAGAGGTGGAGGTTGCTCAGAGACAGTAGTTGTTGGTGATTTAATTTACAGAAGTAGAGGCTCCTCAGAGACAGTAGTTGCTGGTGATTTAATTAGTAGAGGTGGGGGTTGCTTAGTGACAGTGGTTGCTGGTGATTTAATTAGAAAAGGTGGAGGTTGCTTAGAGACATTTGTTGTTGGTGATTTAATTAGTAGAGTTGGAGGTTGCTTAGAGACAGTAGTTGGTGGTGATTTAATTTACACGAATAGAGGCTCCTCAGAGACAGTAGTTGCTGGTGATTTAATTTACAGAAATAGAGGCTCACCAGAGACAGTAGTTGCTGGTGATTTAATTAGTAAAGGTGGAGGTTGCTTTGAGACAGTAGTTGCTGGTGATTTAATTTACAGAAATAGAGGCTCGTCAGAGACAGTAGTTGCTGGTGATTTAATTTACAGAAGTAGAGGTTGCTCAGAGACAGTAGTTGCTGGTGATTTAATTTACAGAAGTAGAGGTTGCTCAGAGACAGTAGTTGCTGGTGATTTAGTTTACAGAAGTAGAGGTTGCTCAGAGACAGTAGTTGCTGGTGATTTAATTTACAGAAGTAGAGGTTGCTCAGAGACAGTAGTTGCTGGTGATTTAATTTACAGAAGGATAGGTTGCTTAGAGACAGTAGTTGCTGGTGATTTAATTAGTAGAGGTGGAGGTTGCTCAGAGACAGTAGTTGTTGGTGATTTAATTTACAAAAGTATAGGTTCCTTATAGACAGTAGTTGCTGGTGATTTAATTAACAGAAGTAGAGGCTCCTCAGAGACAGTAGTTGCTGGTGATTTAATTAGTAGAGGTGGAGGGTGCTCAGAGACAGTAGTTGCTGGTGATTTTAATTAGTAGAGGTGGAGGTTGCTTAGAGACAGTAGTTGCTGGTGATTTGATTAGTAGAGGTGGAGGTTGCTTAGAGACAGTAGTTTTGGTGATTTAATTTACACAAATAGAGGCTCCTCCTAGACTGTAGTTGCTGGTGATTTCGTTAGAAGAGGTGTAGGTTGCTTAGAGACAGTAGTTTCTGGTGATTTAATTTACAGAAGTAGAGGTTGCTCAGAGCCGGTAATTGCTGGTGATTTAATTAGTAGAGGTGGAGGTTTCTCAGAGAGAGTAGTTGCTGGTGATTTAATTTACAGAAGTAGAGGATGCTCAGACTGTAGTTGCTGTTGATTTAACTTACAGAAGTAGAGGGTGCTGAAAGACAGTAGTTGCTGGGGATTTAATTAGAAGATGTGGAGGTTGCTCGGAGACAGTAGTTGCTGGTGATTTTAATTAGTAGAGGTGGAGGTTGCTTAGAGTCAGTAGTTGCTGGTGATTTAATTTACAGAAGTAGAGGTTGCTTACAGAAAATAGTTGCTGGTGATTTAATTTACAGAAGTTTAGGCTCCTCAGAGAAGTAGTTGCTGCTGATTTAATTAGAAGAGGTGGAGGTTGCTCAGAGACAGTAGTTGCTGCTGATTTAATTAGAAGAGGTAGAGATTGCTCAGAGACAGTAGTTACTGGTGATTTAACTAGAAGAGGTGGAGATTTCTCAGAGACAGTAGTTGATGGGGATTTAATTAGTAAAGGTGGGGGCTGCTTAGAGACAGTAGTTGCTGGTGATTTAATTAGTAAAAGTGGGGGTTGCTTAGAGACAGTGGTTGTTGGTGATTTAATTAGTAAAGGTGGAAGTTGCTTAGAGACAGTAGTTGCTGGTGATTTAATTAGTAAGTCGGAGGTTGCTTAGAGACAGTAGTTGCTGGTGATTTAATTAGTAAAGGTGGGGGTTGCTTAGAGACAGTGGTTGGTGGTGATTTATTTATTAAATGTGGAGGTTGCTTAGAGACAGTAGTTGCTGGTGATATAATTTACAGAAATAGAGGCTCCTCAGAGACAGTAGTTGCTGGTGATTTAATTAGTAGAGGTGGAGGTTGCTTAGAGACAGTAGTTGCTGGTGATTTAATTTACACAAATAGAGGCTCTTCAGAGACAGTAGTTGCTGGTGATTTAATTAGTAGATGTGGAGGTTGCTCAGAGACAGTTGTTACTCGTGATTTACTTAGAAGAGGTGGAGATTGCTCAGAGACAGTAATTGCTGGTGATTTAATTTACAGAAATAGAGGCTACTCAGAGACAGTAGTTGCTGGTGATTTAATTAGTAAAGGTGGAGGTTGCTTAGAGACAGTAGTTGCTGGTGATTTAATTAGTAGAGGTGGAGGTTGCTTTGAGACAGTAGTTGCGGGTGATTTAATTTACAGAAATAGAGGCTCCTCAGAGACAGTAGTTGCTGGTGATTTAATTTACAGAAGTAGAGGTTGCTGAGAGACAGTAGTTGCTTGTGATTTAATTTACAGAAGGATAGGTTGCTTAGAGACAGTAGTTGCTGGTGATTTAATTAGTAGAGGTGGAGGTTGCTGAGAGACAGTAGTTGTTGGTGATTTAAGTTACAGAAGTATAGGTTCCTTAGAGACAGTAGTTGCTGGTGATTTAATTTACAGAAGTAGAGGCTCCTCAGAGACAGTAGTTGCTGGTGATTTAATTAGTAGAGGTGGAGGGTGCTCAGAGACAGTAGTTGCTGGTGATTTTAATTAGTAGAGGTGGAGGTTGCTTAGAGACAGTAGTTACTGGTGATTTTAATTAGTAGAGGTGGAGGTTTCTTAGAGACAGTAGTTGCTGGTGATTTAATTAGTAAAGGTGGGGGTTGCTTAGAGACAGTGGTTGCTGGTGATTTAATTAGAAAAGGTGGAGGTTGCTTAGAGACAGTAGTTGCTGGTGATTTAATTAGTAGAGGTGGAGGTTGCTTAGAGACAGTAGTTGCTGGTGATTTAATTTACAGAAATAGACGCTGCTCATAGACAGTAGTTGCTGGTGATTTAATTTACAGAAGTAGAGGTTGCACAGAGACAGTAGTAGCTAGTGATTTAATTTACAGAAGTTGAGGTTGGCCAGCGACAGTAGTTGCTGGTGAGTTAATTAACAGAAGTAGAGGTTGCTCAGAGACAGTAGTTGCTGGTGATTTAATCAGTAGAGTTGGAGGTTGCTTAGAGACAGTAGTTGCTGGTGATTTAATTTACAGAAGTAGAGGTTGCTCAGAGACAGTAGTTGCTGGTGATTTAATTGACAGAAGTAGAGGTTGCTCAGAGCCAGTAGTTGCTGGTGATTTAATTTACAGAAGTATAGGATGCTCAGAGACAGTAATTGCTGGTAATTTAATTTACAGAAGTAGAGGCTGCTCAAAGACAGTAGTTGCTGGTGATTTCGTTAGAAGAGGTGTAGGTTGGTTAGTCACAGTAGTTGCTGGTGATTTTAATTAGTAGAGATGGAGGTTGCTTAGAGACAGTAGTTGCCGGTGATTTAATTTACAGAAGTTAAGGCTCCTCAGAGACAGTAGTTGCTGGTGATTTACTTTATAGAAGTAGAGGTTGCTCAGAACCAGTAGTTGCTGCTGATTTAATTTGAAGAGCTGGAGGTTGCTCAGAGACAGTAGTTGCCGGTGATTTAATTAGTAAAGTTGGAGGTTGCTTAGAGACAGTAGTTGCTGGTGATTTAATTAGTAAAGGTGGGGTTGCTTAGAGACAGTGGTTGCTGGTGATTTAATTAGTAAAGGTGGAGTTTGCTTAGAGACAGTAGTTGCTGGAGATTTAATTTACAGAAGTAGAGGTTGCTCAAAGACAGTAGTTGCTGATGATTTAATCAGAAGAAGTGTAGGTTGCTTAGAGACAGTAGTTGCTGGTGATTTAATTTACAGAAGTAGAGGTTGCTCAGAGACAGTAGTTGCTGGTGATTTTAATTAGTAGAGGTGGAGGTTGCTCAGAGAAAGTAGTTGCTGGTGATTTTAATTAGTAGAGGTGGAGGTTGCTTAGAGGCAGTAGTTGCTGGTGATTTAATTATAAGAGGTGGAGTTTGCTTAGAGACAGTATTTGCTGGTGATTTAATTTACAGATGTAGAGGCTCCTCAGAGACTAGTTGCTGGTGATTTAATTTACAGAAGTAGAGGTTGCTCAGAGACAGTAGTTGCTGGTGATTTAATTAGTAGAGTTGGAGGTTGCGTAGAGACAGTAGTTGCTGGTGATTTAATTTACAGATGTAGAGGCTCCTCAGAGACTAGTTGCTGGTGATTTAATTTACAGAAGTAGAGGTTGCTCAGAGGCAGTAGTTGCTGGTTATTTAATTTACAGAAGTAGAGGCTCCTCAGAGACAGTATTTGCTGGTGAATTAATTTACAGAAGTAGAGGTTGCTCAGAGACTATAGTTGATGCTTATTTAATTAGAAGAGGTGGAGGTTGCTTAGAGACAGTAGTTGCTAGTGATTTAATTTGAAGACGTGGATGTTGCTTAGAGACAGAGGTTTCTGGTGATTTAATTTACAGAAATAGAGGCTCCTCAGAGACTAGTTGCTGGTGATTTAATTTACAGAAGTAGAGGTTGCTCAGAGGCAGTAGTTGCTGGTGATTTAATTTAAAGAAGTAGAGGTTGGTCAAAGACAGTAGTTGCTGGTGATTTCGTTAGAAGAGGTGTAGGATGCTTAGTGACAGTAGTTGCTGGTGATTTAATTTACAGAAGTATAGGCTCCTCAAAGACAGTAGTTGCTGGTGACTTAATTAGTAGATGTGTAGGTTGCTCGGAGTCAGTAGTTACTGGTGATTTAATTTACAGAAGTAGAGGTTGCTCAGAGACAGTAGTTGCTGGTGATTTAATTGGAAGAGGTGGAGGTTGCTCAGTGACAGTAGTTACTGGTGATTTAATTAGTAAATTTGAAGGTTGCTTAGAGACAGTAGTTGCTGGTGATTTAATTAGTAGAGGTGGAGGTCGCTTAGAGACAGTAGTTGCTGGTGATTTAATTTACAGAAATAGAGGCTCCTCAAAGACAGTAGTTGCTGGTGTTTTAATTTACAGAAGTAGAGGTTGCTCAGTGACAGTAGTTGCTGGTGATTTAATTTACAGAAGTAGAGGTTGCTTAGAGACAGTAGTTGCTGGTGATTTAATTTACAGAAGTAGAGGCTCCTCAGAGACAGTAGTTGATGCTTATTTAATTAGAAGAGGTGGAGGTTGCTTAGAGACAGTAGTTGCTGGTGATTTAATTTGAAGACGTGGAGGTTGCTTAGAGACAGTAGTTGCTGGTGATTTAATTCACAGAAGTAGAGCTTGCTCAGAGACAGTAGTTGCTGGTGATAGTAATTAGTAGAGGTGGATGTTGCTTAGAGACAGTAGTTGCTGGTGATTTAATTAGTAGAGGTGGGGGTTTCTTAGAGACAGTGGCTGCTGGTGATTTTAATTAGTAGAGGTGGAGGTTGCTTAGAGACAGTAGTTGCTGGTGATTTAATTAGTAGAGGTGGAGGTTGCTTAGAGACAGTAGTTTCTGGTGATTTAATTCACAGAAATAGAGGCTCCTAAGAGACAGTAGTTGCTGGTGATTTAATTTACAGAAGTAGAGGTTGCTCAAAGACAGTAGTTGCTGGTGATTTCGTTAGAAGAGGTGTAGGTTGCTTAGTGACAGTAGTTGCTGGTGATTTAATTTACAGAAGTATAGGCTCCTCAGAGACAGTAGTTGCTGGTGCTTTAATTAGTCGATGTGGAGGTTGCTCGGAGACAGTAGTTGCTGGTGATTTTAATTAGTAGAGGTGGAGGTTGCTTAGAGACCGTAGTTGCCAGTAATTTAAGTTACAGAAATTTAGGCTCCTCAGAGACAGTAGTTGCTGGTGATTTAATTTACAGAAGTAGAGGTTGCTCAGAGCCAGTAGTTGCTGGTGATTTAATTAGTAGAGGTGGAGGTTGCTTAGAGACAGTAGTTGCTGGTGATTTAATTTACAGAAATATAGGCTCCTCAGAGACAGTATTTGCTGGTGAATTCATTTACAGAAGTAGAGGTTGCTCAGAGACAGTAGTTGCTGATGATTTAATTTACAGAAGTAGAGGTTGCTCAGAGACAGTAGTTGCTGGTGATTTAATTTACAGAGGCATAGATTGCTTAGAGACAGTAGTTGCTGGTGATTTAATTTACAGAAGTAGAGGCTCCTCAGAGACTAGTTGCTGGTGATTTAATTTACAGAAGTAGAGGTTGCTCAGAGACAGTAGTTGATGCTTATTTAATTAGAAGAGGTGGAGGTTGCTTAGAGACAGTAGTTGCTAGTGATTTAATTTGAAGACGTGGAGGTTGCTTAGAGACAGAGGTTGCTGGTGATTTAATTTACAGAAATAGAGGCTCCTCAGAGACTAGTTGCTGGTGATTTAATTTACAGAAGTAGAGGTTGCTCAGAGGCAGTAGTTGCTGGTGATTTAATTTAAAGAAGTAGAGGTTGCTCAGAGAGTAGTTGCTGGTGATATAATTGATAGAAGTATAGGTTGCTCAGAGACAGTAGTTGCTGGTGATTTAATTAGTAGAGGTGGGGTTTCTTAGAGACAGTGGTTTCTGGTGATTTAATTAGTAAAGGTGGAGGTTGCTTAGAGACAGTAGTTGATGGTGATTTTAATTAGTAGAGGTGGAGATTGCTTAGAGACAGTAGATACTGGTGATTTAAATTAGTAGAGGTGGAGGTTGCTTAGAGACAGTACTTGCTGGTGATTTAATTAGTATAGGTGGAGGTTGCTTAGAGACAGTAGTTTCTGGTGATTTAATTCACAGAAACAGAGGCTCCTAAGAGACAGTATTTGCTGGTGATTTAATTTACAGAAGTAGAGGTGGCTCAGAGACAGTAGTTGCTGGTGATTTAATTTACAGAAGTAGAGGTTGCTCAGAGACAGTAGTTGCTAGTGATTTAATTTACAGAAGTAGAGGTTGCTCAGAGACAGTAGTTGCTGGTGATTTCGTTAGAAGAGGTGTTAGTTGCTTAGAGACAGGAGTTGCTGGTGATTTAATTTACAGAAGTAGAGGTTGCTCAGAGAAGGTAGTTGCTGGTGATTTAATTAGTAGAGGTAGAGGTTGATGAGAGGCAGTAGTTGCTGGTGATTTTATTTATAGAAGTAGAGGCTCCTCAGAGACGGTAGTTGCTGGTGATTTAATTAGTAGATGTGGAGGTTGCTCAGAGACAGTAGTTGCTGCTGATTTAATTAGAAGAGGTGGACATTGCTCAGAGACAGTAGTTGCTGGTGATTTAAATAGTAGAGGTGCAGGTTGCTTAGAGACAGTAGTTGCTGGTGATTTAATTTACAGAAATAGAAGCTCCTCAGAGACAGTAGTTGCTGGTGATTTAATTTACAGAAGGAGAGGTTGCTCAGAGACAGTAGTTGCTGGTGATTTATTTAGTAGAGGTGGAGGTTTTTTTAGAGACAGTAGTTGCTGTCGATTTTCATTAGTAGAGGTTGCTCAGAGACAGTAGTTGCTGGTGATTTAATTAGTAGAGGTGGAGGTTGCTTAGAGACAGTAGATGCTGTTAATTTTAATTAGTAGAGGTGGATGTTGCTTAGAGACAGTAGTTGCTGGTGATTTAATTTACAGAAGTAGCGGTTGATCAGAGACAGTAGTTGCTGGTGATTTAATTTACAGAAGTAGAGGTTGCTCAGTGACAGTAGTTGCTGGTGATTTAATTAGTAGACGTGGAGTTTGCTTAGAGACAGTAGATGCTGGTGATTTTAATTAGTAGAGGTGGATGTTGCTTAGAGACAGTAGTTGCTGGTGATTTAATTTACAGAAGTAGCGGTTGATCAGAGACAGTAGTTGCTGGTGATTTAATTTACAGAAGTAGAGGTTGCTCAGTGACAGTAGTTGCTGGTGATTTAATTAGTAGACGTGGAGGTTGCGTAGAGACAGTAGTTGCCGGTGATTTAATTTACAGAAGTATAGGTTGCTCAGAGACAGTAGTTGCTGATGATTTAATTAGTAGAGGTGAAGGTTGCTCAAAGACAATACTTGCTGGTGATTTAATTTCCAGAAGTAGAGGCTCCTCAGAGACAGTAGTTGCTGTTATTTAATTCACAGAAGTAGAGGTTGCTCAGAGACATTAGTTGCTGGTGATTTAATTTACAGAAGTAGAGGTTGCTTAGAGACAGTAGTTGCTGCTGATTTAAGTAGTAGACGTGGAGGTTGCTTAGAGACAGATGCTGGTGATTTTAATTAGTAGAGGTGGAGGTTGTTTAGAGACAGTAGTTGCTGGTGATTTAATTTACAGAAGTAGAGGTTGCTCAGAGGCAGTAGTTGCTGGTGATTTAATTAGAAGAGGTGGAGGTTGCTTAGAGACAGTAGTTGCTGGTGATTAATTTACAGATGTAGAGGCTCCTCAGAGACAGTAGTTGCTGGTGATTTAATTAGTAAATGTGGAGGTTGCTTAGAGGCAGTAGTTGCTGGTGATTTAATTAGTGAAGGTGGGGGTTGCTTAGAGACAGTGGTTGATGGTGATTTAATTAGTAAAGGTGTAGGTTGCTTAGAGACAGTAGTTGCTGGTGATTTAATGGTCAGAAGTAGAGGTTGCTCAGAGACAGTAGTTGCTGGTGATTGAATTTACAGAAGTAGAGGTTGCTCAGATACAGTAATTGCTGGTGATTTAATTTACAGAAGTAGAGGTTGGTCAGAGACAGTAGATGCTGGTGATTTAATTATAAGGGTGGAGGTTGCTTAGAAACAGTAGTTGCTGGTGATTTAATTTACAGAAGTAGATGTTGCTCAGAGACAGTAGTTGCTGGTGATTTAATTAGTAGTGGTGGATGTTGCTCATAGACAGTATTTGCTGGTGATTTTATTTAGTAGAGGTGGAGGTTTTTTTAAAGACAGTAGTTGCTGGTGATTTAATTTACAGAAGTAGAGGCTCCTCAGAGACAGTAGTTGCTGGTGATTTAATTTATAGAAGTAGCGGTTGCTCAGAGACCGTAGTTGCTGGTGATTTACTTTACAGTAGAGGTTGGTCAGAGACAGTAGTTGCTGGTGATTCATTTAGAAGTGGTGTAGGTTGCTTAGAGAAAGTAGTTGCTGGTGATTTAATTAGTAGAGGTGGAGGTTGCTCATAGACAGTATTTGCTGGTCTGGTGATTTTAACTTAGGAAAGTATATACTTTCGAACGTCCAACCATCTGGCAGAAGGGTATACGGTGCTGACGATAGCTAACAAGCTTGAAACTAGTACATCCTTCTTATGTCAGTGTTGAACAAAAAGGTGACGTGGTTGCCTAAACGCTGTACGGCGTAAATCAGGCTCTCCGTTTGTTTACAAACGAACAAAGCGAGCATTATAATCAATATTCGCTAAACTGATACGTACATATATATATGTGTGCCTGTATGTATATATATATATATATATATATATATATATATATATATATATATATATATATATATATATATATATATATATATATTTATATATATATATATATATATATATATATATACACATGCTACTGTCCGTCTGTATACATATATGTATGTACGTATACATACATACTTACATTTAAGTAAGTGCCGTACTAAGAGTGAGAAATGAAATTTCGTTTCATTCTATTCCATTTATCGTTTTCGGTGCGCCTGGCCGACTGAACTCACTCGATATGCAAATTAGGCTGCTCAGCTGTTAATTTTCATAAGGAAAGTATATACTTTCGAACGTTCAACCATCTGGCAGAAGGGTATACGGTGCTGACGATAGCTAACAAGCTTTAACTAGTACATCGTTCCTGTGTCAGTGTTGATCAAACAGGTGACGTGGTTGCCTGAACACTGTACGGCGTAAATCAGGCTGTCCGTTTGCTTACAAACGAACAAAGCGAGCATTATAATAAATGTTCGCTAAACTGATACGTACATATATATATGTGTGCCTGTATATATATATATATATATATATATATATATATATATATATATATATATATATACATGCTACTGTACGTCTGTATACATATATGTATGTACGTATACATACATACTTACATTTAAGTAAGTGCCGTACTAAGAGTGAGAAATGAAATTTCGTTTCATTCTATTCCATATATATATATAATTTATATTTATAATTTATATATATAATATATATTTATAATTTAATTATATAATATATATATATAATATATATTTATAATTTAATTATATAATATATATATATAATTTATATTTATAATTTATATTTATAATATATATAATATATATATATAATTTATATATATAATATATCAACATACGTTAACCTTGGTCTTCCTGTTCCAGTGTGTCCATGTAGGGACTCCCACAGGAGCATTGAGTGCAATGTCAACTCTGGATGTCGGTGAGCATGTCCAGCTAACCTCAGTTTCCTCTGTGTCACTTTTGAGCTGACTTTTGGGAGGCTCCCATACAGCTCTGGGTTTTTCATCCTCAGTGTATACTGATTAATGTTCAGAGCCATCCTCAACATTCTTGTGTAGCACCCATCCACCATCTGAGTCAGTTTCTTGGTCAGCGTCCAAGTCTCAGACCCGTACAGCATGTTGATGCCCTAAGGACAGACACTGGTCTGTTGGAGATGCAGGACATAGCAGCGATAATGAGGGACAGAGACTGCTGGAGAGAACTCGTCCATGGATCGCGGGAATTTTACCCACCCTAGAATAGAAAATATAATATATATATATAATTAGAAAATATATAGCTTTGACCGTATTTTTGACTAAATGTAGTTTCTAATTTGAATGGAAAGACATGGGTGATGTGTTGGTGTAATGGTAACACAGTGTTCGCGATAACCACAGATGTGGGTTCGACTCCCATGTACGTCAATACTCATCTTTTTCCATTTATCTGAGGGTTCTAAAGCCCGTTATCAAGCTAAAATTCCTTTTGTCAAAAATACTGTGAAAGCTATATATTTTCTAATTTCAAACTTGCTCACTGTTTCAAAACATACTTACTTGATATATATATATATATATGATATTTAATATATATATATATATATATTATGTATATAAATTATAAATATATATATATGATATATAATATATACATATGATATATAGAATATACTAAACAGAACAACCATTACAATTATATAGCGTACAGTGTACCTATTGTAAATCAGATACACACTGGGATACAGTGTACCTATTGTAAACCAGATATACACAGGGATACAGTGTACCTATTGTAAACCAGATATACACAGGGATACAGTGTACCTATTGTAAACCAGATATACACAGGGATACAGTGTACCTATAGTAAACCTGATATACACAGGGATACAGTGTACCTATTGTAAACCAGATATACACAGGGATACAGTGTACCTATTGTAAACCAGATATACACAGGGATACAGTGTACCTATTGTAAACCAGATATACACAGGGATACAGTGTACCTATTGTAAACCAGATATACACAGGGATACAGTATACCTATTGTAAACTAGATATACACAGGGATACAGTGTACCTATTGTAAACCAGATATACACTGGGATACAGTGTACCTATTGTAAACCAGATATACACAGGGATACAGTGTACCTATTGTAAACCAGATATACACAGGGGTACAGTGTACCTATTGTAAACTAGATATACACAGGGATACAGTGTACATATTGTAAACCAGATATACACAGGGGTACAGTGTACCTATTGTAAACTAGATATACACTGGGATACAATGTACCTATTGTAAACCAGATATACACAGGGATACAGTGTACCTATTGTAAACCAGATATACACAGGGATACAGTGTACCTATTGTAAACGAGATATACACAGGGATACAGTGTACCTATTGTAAACCAGATATACACAGGGGTACAGTGTACCTATTGTAAACTAGATATACACAGGGATACAGTGTACCTATTGTAAACCAGATACACACAGGGATAGTGTACCTATTGTAAACCAGATATACACAGGGATACAGTGTACCTATTGTAAACCAGATACACACTGGGATACAGTGTATCTATTGTAAACCAGATATACAGAGGGATACAGTGTACCTATTGTAAACCAGATATACACAGGGGTACAGTGTACCTATTGTAAACCAGATATACACAGGGATACAGTGTACCTATTGTAAACCAGATACACACTGGGATACAGTGTACCTATTGTAAACCAGATATACACAGGGGTACAGTGTACCTATTGTAAACTAGATATACACAGGGATACAGTGTACCTATTGTAAACCAGATACACACAGGGATACAGTGTACCTATTGTAAACCAGATATACACAGGGATACAGTGTACCTATTGTAAACCTGATATACACAGGGGTACAGTGTACCTATTGTAAAATCCAGGATACATCCATTGTACCAATTATTAAAAATCATCCGATGCTAAATATCATTCCATTGTACAGATATCAACCTGTTATCATCCCTGTAATACATAATCATAGACTTTGTAACCATTGTTAGTAATAATAGTTATAATAATAATAATAGGTTGGAATTGGAAATTAATTAGGACAACAGAACATAAAGGGTTAGATTGAGAAAACCTATATTAACATTCGTGAACTTTGTCATGCAGAAAGTTTATTATCTGAAACGAAAATAGGTTAAATCAAATTTTAACCCTTTTGATACCAACCAACCTGAAACCACCCCAGATTCGATGTTACAAAATGTTGTTCTAAAGTGTTCATATTCATGTAACAACCTTCCATGTTAATTTTCTGCAAGAACCTTTGTTAAGTTATGCTCCAAAACAACAGATTAATAACAGGAAAGTTAGTTATTTCATTTGAAATATGGTAATGGAATATTTGAACAACATAGACAGCGTCTTTCATTAGAAATATGGTAATGAAAGGGTTAAACAACATAGACAGTCTCTTACATTAGAAATATGGTAATGAAGGGTTAAACAACATAGACAGTGTCTTTCATTAGAAATATGGAAATGAAAGGGTTAAACAATATAGAGAGTGTCTTTCATTAGAAATATGGTAATGAAAGGGTTAAACAACATAGACAGTGTCTTTCATTAGAAATATGGTAATGAAAGGGTTAAACAACATAGACAGTGTCTTACATTAGAAATATGGAAATGAAAGGGTTAAACATCATAGACAGTGTCTTACATTAGAAATATGGAAATGAAAGGGTTAAACAACATAGACAGTGTCTTTCATTAGAAATATGGTAATGAAAGGGTTAAACAACATAGACAGTCTCTTACATTAGAAATATGGTAATGAAGGGTTAAACAACATAGACAGTGTCTTTCATTAGAAATATGGAAATGAAAGGGTTAAACAACATAGAGAGTGTCTTTCATTAGAAATATGGTAATGAAAGGGTTAAACAACATAGACAGTGTCTTTCATTAGAAATATGGTAATGAAAGGGTTACACAACATAGACAGTGTCTTACATTAGAAATATGGAAATGAAAGGGTTAAACAACATAGACAGTGTCTTACATTAGAAATATGGAAATGAAAGGGTTAAACAACATAGACAGTGTCTTTCATTAGAAATATGGTAATGAAAGGGTTAAACAACATAGACAGTCTCTTACATTAGAAATATGGTAATGAAGGGTTAAACAACATAGACAGTGTCTTTCATTAGAAATATGGAAATGAAAGGGTTAAACAACATAGAGAGTGTCTTTCATTAGAAATATGGTAATGAAAGGGTTAAACAACATAGACAGTGTCTTTCATTAGAAATATGGTAATGAAAGGGTTACACAACATAGACAGTGTCTTACATTAGAAATATGGAAATGAAAGGGTTAAACAACATAGACAGTGTCTTACATTAGAAATATGGAAATGAAAGGGTTAAACAACATAGACAGTGTCTTTCATTAGAAATATGGTAATGAAAGGGTTAAACAACATAGACAGTCTCTTACATTAGAAATATGGTAATGAAGGGTTAAACAACATAGAGAGTGTCTTTCATTAGAAATATGGAAATGAAAGGGTTAAACAACATAGAGAGTGTCTTTCATTAGATATATGGTAATGAAAGGGTTAAACAACATAGACAGTCTCTTACATTAGAAATATGGTAATGAAGGGTTAAACAACATACACAGTGTCTTACATTAGAAATATGGTAATGAAAGGGTTAAACAACATAGAGAGTGTCTTTCATTAGAAATATGGTAATGAAAGGGTTAAACAACATAGACAGTGTCTTTCATTAGAAATATGGAAATGAAAGGGTTAAACAACATAGACAGTGTCTTTTATTAGAAATATGGTAATGGAAGGGTTAAACAACATAGACACTGTCTTACATTAGAAATATGGTAGTGAAAGGGTTAAACAACATAGACAGTGTCTTACATTAGAAATATGGTAATCAAAGGGTTAAACAACATAGACAGTGTCTTTCATTAGAAATATGGTAGTAAAAGGGTTAAACAACATAGACAGTGTCTTACATTAGAAATATGGTAATGGAAGGGTTAAAGACATAGACAGTGTCTTTCATTAGAAATATGGTAATGAAATGGTTTAAACAACATAGAGAGTGTCTTTCATTAGAAATATGGTAATGAAAGGGTTAAACAACATAGACAGTCTCTTACATTAGAAATATGGTAATGAAAGGGTTAAACAACATAGACAGTCTGTTACATTAGAAATATGGTAAGGAAATGGTTAAACAACATAGACAGGGTCTTACATTAGAAATATGGTAATGAAAGGGTTAAACAACATAGACAGTGTCTTACATTAGAAATATGGTAATGAAAGGATTAAACAACATAGACAGTGTCTTACATAAGAAATATGGTAATGAAAGTGTTAAAGATGGTAGTGAAAAGGTTAAACAACATAGACAGTGTCTTACATTATAAATAAGGTAATAAAAGGGTTAAACAACATAGACAGGGTCTTACATTAGAAATATGGTAATGAAAGAGTTAAACAACATAGAGAGTGTCTTACATAAGAAATATGGTAATGAAAGTGTTAAAGATGGTAGTGAAAAGGTTAAACAACATAGACAGTGTCTTACATTAGAAATATGGTAATGAAAGGGTTAAACAACATAGACAGTGTCTTACATTAGAAATATTGTAGTGAAAGGGTTAAACAACATAGACAGTGTCTTACATTAGAAATATCGCAATGAAAGGTTTAAACAACATAGACAGTGTCTTACATTAGAAATATGGTAATGAAAGGGTTAAACAACATAGACAGTGTCTTACATAAGAAATATGGTAATGGAAGGGTTAAACAACAGAGACAGTGTCTTACATAAGAAATATGGTAATGAAAGGTTTAAACAACATAGACAGTGTCTTACATAAGAAATATGGTAATGGAACGGTTAAACAACATAGATAGTGTCGTACATTAGAAATATTGTAGTGAAAGGGTTAAACAACATAGACAGTGTCTAACATTAGAAATATAGTAATGAAAGGGTTAAACAACATAGACAATGTCTTACATAAGAAATATGGTAATGGAAGGGTCAAAGATGGTAGTGAAAAGGTTAATCAATATAGACAGTGTCTTACATTAGAAATATTGTAGTGAAAGTGTTAAACAACATAGACAGTGTCTTACATTAGAAATATCGCAATGAAAGGGTTAAACAACATAGACAGTGTCTTACATTAGAAATATGGCAATGAAAGGGTTAAACACCATAGACAGTGTCTTTCATTAGAAATATGGTAATGGAAGGGTTAAACAACATAGACAGTGTCTTACATTAGAAATATAGCAAGGAAAGGGTTAAACAACATAGACAGTGTCTTACGTTAGAAATATGGTAATGGAAGGGTTAAACAACATAGACAGTGTCTTACATTAGAAATATGGCAATGAAAGTGTTAAACACCATAGACAGAGTCTTTCATTTGAAATATGGTAATGAAAGGGTTAAACAACATAGACAGTGTCTTACATTAGAAATATAGCAAGGAAAGGGTTAAACAACATAGACAGTGTCTTACATTAGAAATGTGGTAATGGAAGGGTTAAACAACATAGACAGTGTCTTACATAAGAAATATGGTAATGGAAGGGTTAAACAACATAGACAGTGTCTTACATTAGAAATATGGTAATGAAAGGGTTAAACAACATAGACAGTGTCTTACATTAGAAATATGGTAATGGAAGGGTTAAACAACATAGACAGTCTCTTATATTAGAAATATGGTAGAGAAAGGGTTATACAACATAGACAGTGTCTTACATTAGAAATATGGTAGTAATAGGGTTTAAACTACATAGACAGTGTCTTACATTAGAAATATGGTAATGAAAGGGTTAACCAACATAGACAGAGTCATGAGAAATATGGTAATGAAAGGGTTAAACAAGATAGACAATGTCTTTCATTAGAAATATGGTAATGGAAGGGTTAAACAACATAGACAGTGTCTTTCATTAGAAATATGGTAATGAAAGGGTTAAACAACATAGACAGTTTCTTACATTAGAAATGTGGTAATGGAATGGTTAAACAACATAGACAGAGTCATGAGAAATATGGTAATGAAAAGGGTAAACAAGATAGACAATGTCTTTCATTAGAAATATGGTAATGGAAGGGTCAAACAACATAGACAGTGTCTTACATTAGAAGTATGGTAATGGAAGGGTTAAAAAACATAGACAGTGTCTTAGATTAAAAATATGGTAATGGAAGGGTTAAAGACATAGACAGTGTCTTTCATTAGAAATTTGGTAATGAAAGGGTTAAACAAGATAGAGAGTCTCTTACATTAGAAATATGGTAATGAAAGGGTTAAACAACATAGACAGTCTCTTACATTAGAAATATGGTAATGAAAGGGTTAAACAACATAGACAGTGTTTACATAGAAAATATGGTAATGAAAGGGTTAAACAACATAGACAGTGTCTTTCATTAGAAATATGGTAATGAAAGGGTTAAACAACTTAGACAGTGTCTTTCATTAGAAATATGGTAATGAAAGGGTTAAACAATATAGACAGTGTCTTACATTAGAAATATGGTAATGGAAGGGTTAAACAACATAGACACTGTCTTACATCAGAAATATGGTAATGGAAGGGTTAAACAACATAGACAGTGTCTTACATTAGAAATATGCCAATGAAAGGCTTAAACAACATAGACAGTGTCTTACATTAGAAATATGGTAAAGGAAGGGTTAAACAACATAGACAGAGTCTTACATAAGAAATATGGTAATGAAACTGTTAAACAACATAGACAGTGTCTTACATTAGAAATATGGTAATGAAAGGGTTAAACAACATAGACAGTCTCTTACATTAGAAATATGGTAATGAAAGTGTTAAACAACATAGACAGTGTCTTACATTAGAAATATGGTAATGAAAGGGTTAAACAACATAGACAGTGTCTTACATTAGAAATATGGTAATGGAAGGGTTAAACAACATAGACAGTGTCTTACATTAGAAATATGGTAATGGAAGGGTTAAACAACATAGACAGTCTCTTATATTAGAAATATGGTAATGGAAGGGTTAAACAACATAGACAGTGTCTTTCATTAGAAATATGGTAATGAAAGGGTTAAACAACATAGACAGTGTCTTACATTAGAAATATGGTAATGAAAGGGTTAACCAACATAGACAGAGTCATGAGAAATATGGTAATGAAAGGGTTAAACAAGATAGACAATGTCTTTCATTAGAAATATGGTAATGAAAAGGTTAAACAACATAGACAATTTCTTACATTAGAAATGTGGTAATGGAAGGGTTAAACGACATAGACAGTTTCTTACATTAGAAATGTGGTAATGGAAGGGTTAAACAACATAGACAGTGTCTTTCATTAGAAATATGGTAATGAAAGGGTTAAACAACATAGACACGGTCTTACATTAGAAATATGGTAGTGAAAGGGTTAAACAACATAGACAGTGTCTTACATTATAAATATGGTAATGAAAGGGTTAAACAACATAGACAGTGTTTTACATTAGAGGTATGGTAATGGAAGGGTTAAAAAACATAGACAGTGTCTTAGATTAAAAATATGGTAATGGAAGGGTTAAAGACATAGACAGTGTCTTTCATTAGAAATTTGGTAATGAAAGGGTTAAACAACATAGACAGAGTCATGAGAAATATGGTAATGAAAGGGTTAAACAAGATAGACAATGTCTTTCATTAGAAATATGGTAATGGAAGGGTTAAACAACATAGACAGTGTCTTTCATTAGAAATATGGTAATGAAAGGGTTAAAGAACATAGACAGTGTCTTACATTAGAAATATAGTAATGGAAGGGTTAAACAACATAGACAGTGTCTTTCATTAGAAATATGGTAATGAAAGGGTTAAACAACATAGACAGTGTCTTACATTAGAAATATGGTAATGGAAGGGTTAAACAACATAGACAGAGTCTTACATTAGAAATATGGTAATGAAAGGGTTAAACAACATAGACAGTGTCTTTCATTAGAAATACGGTAATGAAAGGGTTAAACAACATAGACAGAGTCTTACATTAGAAATATGGTAATGAAAGGGTTAAACAACATAGACAGTGTCTTACATTAGAAATATGGTAATGAAAGGATTAAACAACATAGACAGTGTCTTACATAAGAAATATGGTAATGAAAGTGTTAAAGATGGTAGTGAAAAGGTTAAACAACATAGACGGTGTCTTACATTATAAATAAGGTAATGAAAGGGTTAAACAACATAGACAAGGTGTAACATTAGAAATATGGTAATGAAAGGGTTAAACAACATAGAGAATGTCTTACATAAGAAATATGGTAATGAAAGTGTTAAAGATGGTAGTGAAAAGGTTAAACAACATAGACGGTGTCTTACATTATAATTAAGGTAATGAAAGGGTTAAACAACATAGAGAGTGTCTTACATAAGAAATATGGTAATGAAAGTATTAAAGATGGTAGTGAAAAAGGTTAAACAACATAGACAGTGTCTTACATTAGAAATATGGTAATGAAAGGGTTAAACAACATAGACAGTGTCTTACATTACAAATATCGCAATGAAAGAGTTAAACAACATAGACAGTGTCTTTCATTAGAAATATGGTAATGGAAGGGTTAAACAACATAGACAGTGTCTTACATAAGAAATATGGTAATGGAAGTGTTAAACAACATAGACAGTGTCTTACATTAGAAATATGGTAATGGAAGTGTTAAACAACATAGACAGTGTCTTACATAAGAAATATGGTAATGGAAGTGTTAAACAACATAGACAGTGTCTTACATTAGAAATATGGTAATGGAAGGGTTAAACAACATAGACAGTGTCTTACATAAAAAATATGGTAATGGAATGTTAAACAACATAGACAGTGTCTTACATTAGAAATATGGTAATGAAAGGGTTAAACAACATAGACAGTGTCTTACATTAGAAATATGGTAACGGCAGGGTTACACAACATAGACAGAGTCATGAGAAATATGGTAATGAAAGGGTTAAACAAGATAGACAATGTCTTTCATTAGAAATATGGTAATGGAAGGGTTAAACAACATAGACAGTGTCTTTCATTAGAAATATGGTAATGAAAGGGTTAAACAACATAGACACTGTCTTACATTAGAAATATGGTAGTGAAAGGGTTAAATAACATAGACAGTGTCTTACATTATAAATGTGGTGATGAAAGGTTTAAACAACATAGACAGAGTCATGAGAAATATGGTAATGAAAGGGTTAAACAAGATAGACAATGTCTTTCATTAGAAACATGGTAATGGAAGGGTTAAACAACATAGACAGTGTCTTACATTAGAAGTATGGTAAAGGAAGAGTTAAAAAACATAGACAGTGTCTTAGATTAAAAATATGGTAATGGAAGGGTTAAAGACATAGACAGTGTCTTTCATTAGAATTATGGTAATGAAAGGGTTAAACAACATAGACAGTCTCTTACATTAGAAATATGGTAATGAAAGGGTTAAACAACATAGACAGTGTTTACATAGAAAATATGGTAATGAAGGGTTAAACAACATAGACAGTATCTTACACTAGAAATATGGTAATGAAAGGGTTAAACAACATAGAGAGTGTCTTACATTAGAAATATGGTAATGAAAGGGTTAAACAATATAGACGGTGTCTTACATTAGAAATATGGTAATGAAAGGGTTAAACAACATAGACAGTGTCTTACATTAGAAATATGGTAATGGAAGGGTTAAACAACATAGACAGAGTCTTACATTAGAAATATGGTAATGAAAGGGTTAAACAACATAGACAGTGTCTTACGTTAGAAATATGGTAATGAAAGGGTTAAACAACATAGACAGAGTCTTACATTAGAAATATGGTAATGAAAGGGTTAAACAACATAGACAGTGTCTTACATTAGAAATATGGTAGTGAAAGGGTTAAACAACATAGACAGTGTCTTATATTAGAAATATGGTAATGAAAGGGTTAAACAACATAGACAGTGTCTTACATTAGAAATATGGTAATGAAAGGGTTAAACAACATAGACAGTCTCTTACATTAGAAATATGGTAGTGAAAGGATTAAACAACATAGACAGTGTCTTACATAGAAAATATGGTAATGAAGGTGTTAAACAACATAGACAGTATCTTACATTAGAAATATGGTAATGAAAGGGTTAAACAACATAGACAGTGTCTTACATTAGAAATATGGTAATGAAAGGGTTAAACAATATAGACGGTGTCTTACATTAGAAATATGGTAATGAAAGGGTTAAACAACATAGACAGTGTCTTGCATTAGAAATACGGTAATGGAAGTGTTAAACAACATAGACAGAGTCTTACATTAGAAATATGGTAATGAAAGGGTTAAACAACATAGACAGTGTCTTACGTTAGAAATATGGTAATGAAAGGGTTAAACAACATAGACAGAGTCTTACATTAGAAATATGGTAATGAAAGGGTTAAACAACATAGACAGTGTCTTACATTAGAAATATGGTAGTGAAAGGGTTAAACAAGATAGACAATGTCTTTCATTAGAAATATGGTAATGGAAGGGTTAAACAACATAGACAGTGTCTTACATTAGAAGTATGGTAAAGGAAGAGTTAAAAAACATAGACAGTGTCTTAGATTAAAAATATGGTAATGGAAGGGTTAAAGACATAGACAGTGTCTTTCATTAGAATTATGGTAATGAAAGGGTTAAACAACATAGACAGTGTCTTACATTAGAAATATGGTAATGGAAGGGTTAAACAACATAGACAGAGTCATGAGAAATATGGTAATGAAATGGTTAAACAAGATAGACAATGTCTTTCATTAGAAACATGGTAATGGAAGGGTTAATCAACATAGACAGTGTCTTACATTAGAAGTATGGTAAAGGAAGAGTTAAAAAACATAGACAGTGTCTTAGATTAAAAATATGGTAATGGAAGGGTTAAAGACATAGACAGTGTCTTTCATTAGAATTATGGTAATGAAAGGGTTAAACAACATAGACAGTCTCTTACATTAGAAATATGGTAATGAAAGGGTTAAACAACATAGACAGTGTTTACATAGAAAATATGGTAATGAAGGTTTAAACAACATAGACAGTATCTTACATTAGAAATATGATAATGAAAGGGTTGAACAACATAGACAGTGTCTTACATTAGAAATATGGTAATGAAAGGGTTAAAAAATATAGACGGTGTCTTACATTAGAAATATGGTAATGGAAGGGTTAAACAACATAGACAGTGTCTTACATAAGAAATATGGTAATGGAAGGGTTAAACAACATAGACAGTGTCTTACATTAGAAATATGGTAATGAAAGGGTTAAACAACATAGACAGTGTCTTACATTAGAAATATGGTAATGGAAGGGTTTAACAACATAGACAGAGTCATGAGAAATATGGTAATGAAAGGGTTAAACAACATAGACAGTTTCTTACATTAGAATAGTGGTAATGGAAGGGTTAAACAACATAGACAGTGTCTTTCATTAGAAATATGGTAATGAAAGGGTTAAACAACATAGACACTGTCTTACATTAGAAATATGGTAGTGAAAGGTTTAAATAACATAGACAGTGTCTTACATTATAAATGTGGTGATGAAAGGGTTAAAAAACATAGACAGAGTCATGAGAAATATGGTAATGAAAGGGTTAAACAAGATAGACAATGTCTTTCATTAGAAATATGGTAATGGAAGGGTTAAACAACATAGACAGTGTCTTACATTAGAAGTATGGTAAAGGAAGAGTTAAAAAACATAGACAGTGTCTTAGATTAAAAATATGGTAATGGAAGGGTTAAAGACATAGACAGTGTCTTTCATTAGAATTATGGTAATGAAAGGGTTAAACAACATAGACAGTCTCTTACATTAGAAATATGGTAATGAAAGGGTTAAACAACATAGACAGAGTCTTACATTAGAAATATGGTAATGAAAGGGTTAAACAACATAGACAGTGTCTTACATTAGAAATATGGTAGTGAAAGGGTTAAACAACATAGACAGTGTCTTACATTAGAAATATGGTAATGAAAGGGTTAAACAACATAGACAGTGTCTTACATTAGAAATATGGTAATGAAAGGGTTAAACAACATAGACAGTCTCTTACATTAGAAATATGGTAGTGAAAGGATTAAACAACATAGACAGTGTCTTACATAGAAAATATGGTAATGAAGGTGTTAAACAACATAGACAGTATATTACATTAGAAATATGGTAATGAAAGGGTTAAACAACATAGACAGTGTCTTACATTAGAAATATGGTAATGAAAGGGTTAAACAATATAGACGGTGTCTTACATTAGAAATATGGTAATGAAAGGGTTAAACAACATAGACAGTGTCTTGCATTAGAAATATGGTAATGGAAGGGTTAAACAACATAGACAGAGTCTTACATTAGAAATATGGTAATGAAAGGGTTAAACAACATAGACAGTGTCTTACGTTAGAAATATGGTAATGAAAGGGTTAAACAACATAGACAGAGTCTTACATTAGAAATATGGTAATGAAAGGGTTAAACAACATAGACAGTGTCTTACATTAGAAATATGGTAGTGAAAGGGTTAAACAAGATAGACAATGTCTTTCATTAGAAATATGGTAATGGAAGGGTTAAACAACATAGACAGTGTCTTACATTAGAAGTATGGTAAAGGAAGAGTTAAAAAACATAGACAGTGTCTTAGATTAAAAATATGGTAATGGAAGGGTTAAAGACATAGACAGTGTCTTTCATTAGAATTATGGTAATGAAAGGGTTAAACAACATAGACAGTCTCTTACATTAGAAATATGGTAATGAAAGGGTTAAACAACATAGACAGTGTTTACATAGAAAATATGGTAATGAAAGGGTTAAACAACATAGACAGTGTCTTTCATTAGAAATATGGTAATGAAAGGGTTAAACAACATAGACAGTGTCTTACATTAGAAATATGGTAATGGAAGGGTTAAACAACATAGACAGAGTCATGAGAAATATGGTAATGAAATGGTTAAACAAGATAGACAATGTCTTTCATTAGAAACATGGTAATGGAAGGGTTAATCAACATAGACAGTGTCTTACATTAGAAGTATGGTAAAGGAAGAGTTAAAAAACATAGACAGTGTCTTAGATTAAAAATATGGTAATGGAAGGGTTAAAGACATAGACAGTGTCTTTCATTAGAATTATGGTAATGAAAGGGTTAAACAACATAGACAGTCTCTTACATTAGAAATATGGTAATGAAAGGGTTAAACAACATAGACAGTGTTTACATAGAAAATATGGTAATGAAGGTTTAAACAACATAGACAGTATCTTACATTAGAAATATGATAATGAAAGGGTTAAACAACATAGACAGTGTCTTACATTAGAAATATGGTAATGAAAGGGTTAAAAAATATAGACGGTGTCTTACATTAGAAATATGGTAATGGAAGGGTTAAACAACATAGACAGTGTCTTACATAAGAAATATGGTAATGGAAGGGTTAAACAACATAGACAGTGTCTTACATTAGAAATATGGTAATGAAAGGGTTAAACAACATAGACAGTGTCTTACATTAGAAATATGGTAATGGAAGGGTTAAACAACATAGACAGAGTCATGAGAAATATGGTAATGAAAGGGTTAAACAACATAGACAGTTTCTTACATTAGAATAGTGGTAATGGAAGGGTTAAACAACATAGACAGTGTCTTTCATTAGAAATATGGTAATGAAAGGGTTAAACAACATAGACACTGTCTTACATTAGAAATATGGTAGTGAAAGGTTTAAATAACATAGACAGTGTCTTACATTATAAATGTGGAGATGAAAGGGTTAAAAAACATAGACAGAGTCATGAGAAATATGGTAATGAAAGGGTTAAACAAGATAGACAATGTCTTTCATTAGAAATATGGTAATGGAAGGGTTAAACAACATAGACAGTGTCTTACATTAGAAGTATGGTAAAGGAAGAGTTAAAAAACATAGACAGTGTCTTAGATTAAAAATATGGTAATGGAAGGGTTAAAGACATAGACAGTGTCTTTCATTAGAATTATGGTAATGAAAGGGTTAAACAACATAGACAGTCTCTTACATTAGAAATATGGTAATGAAAGGGTTAAACAACATAGACAGTGTTTACATAGAAAATATGGTAATGAAAGGGTTAAACAACATAGACAGTGTCTTTCATTAGAAATATGGTAATGAAAGGGTTAAACAACATAGACAGTGTCTTACATTAGAAATATGGTAATGGAAGGGTTAAACAACATAGACAGAGTCATGAGAAATATGGTAATGAAATGGTTAAACAAGATAGACAATGTCTTTCATTAGAAACATGGTAATGGAAGGGTTAAACAACATAGACAGTGTCTTACATTAGAAGTATGGTAAAGGAAGAGTTAAAAAACATAGACAGTGTCTTAGATTAAAAATATGGTAATGGAAGGGTTAAAGACATAGACAGTGTCTTTCATTAGAATTATGGTCATGAAAGGGTTAAACAACATAGACAGTCTCTTACATTAGAAATATGGTAATGAAAGGGTTAAACAACATTGACAGTGTTTACATAGAAAATATGGTAATGAAGGGTTAAACAACATAGACAGTATCTTACATTAGAAATATGGTAATGAAAGGGTTAAACAACATAGACAGTGTCTTACATTAGAAATATAGTAATGAAAGGGTTAAACAATATAGACGGTGTCTTACATTAGAAATATGGTAATGAAAGCGTTAAACAACATAGACAGTGTCTTACATTAGAAATATGGTAATGGAAGGGTTAAACAACATAGACAGAGTCTTACATTAGAAATATGGTAATGAAAGGGTTCAACAACATAGACAGTGTCTTACGTTAGAAATATGGTAATGAAAGGGTTAAACAACATAGACAGAGTCTTACATTAGAAATATGGTAATGAAAGGGTTAAACAACATAGACAGTGTCTTACATTAGAAATATGGTAATGAAAGGGTTAAACAACATAGACAGTGTCTTACATTAGAAATATGGTAATGGAAGGGTTAAACAACATAGACAGAGTCATGAGAAATATGGTAATGAAAGGGTTAAACAACATAGACAGTTTCTTACATTAGAATAGTGGTAATGGAAGGGTTAAACAACATAGACAGTGTCTTTCATTAGAAATATGGTAATGAAAGGGTTAAACAACATAGACACTGTCTTACATTAGAAATATGGTAGTGAAAGGTTTAAATAACATAGACAGTGTCTTACATTATAAATGTGGAGATGAAAGGGTTAAAAAACATAGACAGAGTCATGAGAAATATGGTAATGAAAGGGTTAAACAAGATAGACAATGTCTTTCATTAGAAATATGGTAATGGAAGGGTTAAACAACATAGACAGTGTCTTACATTAGAAGTATGGTAAAGGAAGAGTTAAAAAACATAGACAGTGTCTTTCATTAGAAATATGGTAATGAAAGGGTTAAACAACATAGACAGTGTCTTACATTAGAAATATGGTAATGGAAGGGTTAAACAACATAGACAGAGTCATGAGAAATATGGTAATGAAATGGTTAAACAAGATAGACAATGTCTTTCATTAGAAACATGGTAATGGAAGGGTTAATCAACATAGACAGTGTCTTACATTAGAAGTATGGTAAAGGAAGAGTTAAAAAACATAGACAGTGTCTTAGATTAAAAATATGGTAATGGAAGGGTTAAAGACATAGACAGTGTCTTTCATTAGAATTATGGTAATGAAAGGGTTAAACAACATAGACAGTCTCTTACATTAGAAATATGGTAATGAAAGGGTTAAACAACATAGACAGTGTTTACATAGAAAATATGGTAATGAAGGTTTAAACAACATAGACAGTATCTTACATTAGAAATATGATAATGAAAGGGTTAAACAACATAGACAGTGTCTTACATTAGAAATATGGTAATGAAAGGGTTAAAAAATATAGACGGTGTCTTACATTAGAAATATGGTAATGGAAGGGTTAAACAACATAGACAGTGTCTTACATAAGAAATATGGTAATGGAAGGGTTAAACAACATAGACAGTGTCTTACATTAGAAATATGGTAATGAAAGGGTTAAACAACATAGACAGTGTCTTACATTAGAAATATGGTAATGGAAGGGTTAAACAACATAGACAGAGTCATGAGAAATATGGTAATGAAAGGGTTAAACAACATAGACAGTTTCTTACATTAGAATAGTGGTAATGGAAGGGTTAAACAACATAGACAGTGTCTTTCATTAGAAATATGGTAATGAAAGGGTTAAACAACATAGACACTGTCTTACATTAGAAATATGGTAGTGAAAGGTTTAAATAACATAGACAGTGTCTTACATTATAAATGTGGAGATGAAAGGGTTAAAAAACATAGACAGAGTCATGAGAAATATGGTAATGAAAGGGTTAAACAAGATAGACAATGTCTTTCATTAGAAATATGGTAATGGAAGGGTTAAACAACATAGACAGTGTCTTACATTAGAAGTATGGTAAAGGAAGAGTTAAAAAACATAGACAGTGTCTTAGATTAAAAATATGGTAATGGAAGGGTTAAAGACATAGACAGTGTCTTTCATTAGAATTATGGTAATGAAAGGGTTAAACAACATAGACAGTCTCTTACATTAGAAATATGGTAATGAAAGGGTTAAACAACATAGACAGTGTTTACATAGAAAATATGGTAATGAAAGGGTTAAACAACATAGACAGTGTCTTTCATTAGAAATATGGTAATGAAAGGGTTAAACAACATAGACAGTGTCTTACATTAGAAATATGGTAATGGAAGGGTTAAACAACATAGACAGAGTCATGAGAAATATGGTAATGAAATGGTTAAACAAGATAGACAATGTCTTTCATTAGAAACATGGTAATGGAAGGGTTAAACAACATAGACAGTGTCTTACATTAGAAGTATGGTAAAGGAAGAGTTAAAAAACATAGACAGTGTCTTAGATTAAAAATATGGTAATGGAAGGGTTAAAGACATAGACAGTGTCTTTCATTAGAATTATGGTCATGAAAGGGTTAAACAACATAGACAGTCTCTTACATTAGAAATATGGTAATGAAAGGGTTAAACAACATTGACAGTGTTTACATAGAAAATATGGTAATGAAGGGTTAAACAACATAGACAGTATCTTACATTAGAAATATGGTAATGAAAGGGTTAAACAACATAGACAGTGTCTTACATTAGAAATATAGTAATGAAAGGGTTAAACAATATAGACGGTGTCTTACATTAGAAATATGGTAATGAAAGCGTTAAACAACATAGACAGTGTCTTACATTAGAAATATGGTAATGGAAGGGTTAAACAACATAGACAGAGTCTTACATTAGAAATATGGTAATGAAAGGGTTAAACAACATAGACAGTGTCTTACGTTAGAAATATGGTAATGAAAGGGTTAAACAACATAGACAGAGTCTTACATTAGAAATATGGTAATGAAAGGGTTAAACAACATAGACAGTGTCTTACATTAGAAATATGGTAATGAAAGGGTTAAACAACATAGACAGTGTCTTACATTAGAAATATGGTAATGGAAGGGTTAAACAACATAGACAGAGTCATGAGAAATATGGTAATGAAAGGGTTAAACAACATAGACAGTTTCTTACATTAGAATAGTGGTAATGGAAGGGTTAAACAACATAGACAGTGTCTTTCATTAGAAATATGGTAATGAAAGGGTTAAACAACATAGACACTGTCTTACATTAGAAATATGGTAGTGAAAGGTTTAAATAACATAGACAGTGTCTTACATTATAAATGTGGAGATGAAAGGGTTAAAAAACATAGACAGAGTCATGAGAAATATGGTAATGAAAGGGTTAAACAAGATAGACAATGTCTTTCATTAGAAATATGGTAATGGAAGGGTTAAACAACATAGACAGTGTCTTACATTAGAAGTATGGTAAAGGAAGAGTTAAAAAACATAGACAGTGTCTTAGATTAAAAATATGGTAATGGAAGGGTTAAAGACATAGACAGTGTCTTTCATTAGAATTATGGTAATGAAAGGGTTAAACAACATAGACAGTCCCTTACATTAGAAATATGGTAATGAAAGGGTTAAACAACATAGACAGTGTTTACATAGAAAATATGGTAATGAAAGGGTTAAACAACATAGACAGTGTCTTTCATTAGAAATATGGTAATGAAAGGGTTAAACAACATAGACAGTGTCTTACATTAGAAATATGGTAATGGAAGGGTTAAACAACATAGACAGAGTCATGAGAAATATGGTAATGAAATGGTTAAACAAGATAGACAATGTCTTTCATTAGAAACATGGTAATGGAAGGGTTAAACAACATAGACAGTGTCTTACATTAGAAGTATGGTAAAGGAAGAGTTAAAAAACATAGACAGTGTCTTAGATTAAAAATATGGTAATGGAAGGGTTAAAGACATAGACAGTGTCTTTCATTAGAATTATGGTCATGAAAGGGTTAAACAACATAGACAGTCTCTTACATTAGAAATATGGTAATGAAAGGGTTAAACAACATTGACAGTGTTTACATAGAAAATATGGTAATGAAGGGTTAAACAACATAGACAGTATCTTACATTAGAAATATGGTAATGAAAGGGTTAAACAACATAGACAGTGTCTTACATTAGAAATATAGTAATGAAAGGGTTAAACAATATAGACGGTGTCTTACATTAGAAATATGGTAATGAAAGTGTTAAACAACATAGACAGTGTCTTACATTAGAAATATGGTAATGGAAGGGTTAAACAACATAGACAGAGTCTTACATTAGAAATATGGTAGTAATAGGGTTTAAACTACATAGACAGTGTCTTACATTAGAAATATGGTAATGAAAGGGTTAACCAACATAGACAGAGTCATGAGAAATATGGTAATGAAAGGGTTAAACAACATAGACAGTCTCTTACATTAGAAATATGGTAATGAAAGGGTTAAACAACATAGACAGTGTTTACATAGAAAATATGTTAATGAAAGGGTTAAACAACATAGACAGTGTCTTTCATTAGAAATATGGTAATGAAAGGGTTAAACAACATAGACAGTGTCTTACATTAGAAATATGGTAATGGAAGGGTTAAACAACATAGACAGAGTCATGAGAAATATGGTAATGAAATGGTTAAACAAGATAGACAATGTCTTTCATTAGAAACATGGTAATGGAAGGGTTAAACAACATAGACAGTGTCTTACATTAGAAGTATGGTAAAGGAAGAGTTAAAAAACATAGACAGTGTCTTAGATTAAAAATATGGTAATGGAAGGGTTAAAGACATAGACAGTGTCTTTCATTAGAATTATGGTCATGAAAGGGTTAAACAATATAGACGGTGTCTTACATTAGAAATATGGTAATGAAAGTGTTAAACAACATAGACAGTGTCTTACATTAGAAATGTGGTAATGGAAGGGTTAAACAACATAGACAGTGTCTTACATAAGAAATATGGTAATGGAAGGGTTAAACAACATAGACAGTGTCTTACATTAGAAATATGGTAATGAAAGGGTTAAACAACATAGACAGTGTCTTACATTAGAAATATGGTAATGGAAGGGTTAAACAACATAGACAGTCTCTTATATTAGAAATATGGTAGAGAAAGGGTTATACAACATAGACAGTGTCTTACATTAGAAATATGGTAGTAATAGGGTTTAAACTACATAGACAGTGTCTTACATTAGAAATATGGTAATGAAAGGGTTAACCAACATAGACAGAGTCATGAGAAATATGGTAATGAAAGGGTTAAACAAGATAGACAATGTCTTTCATTAGAAATATGGTAATGGAAGGGTTAAACAACATAGACAGTGTCTTTCATTAGAAATATGGTAATGAAAGGGTTAAACAACATAGACAGTTTCTTACATTAGAAATGTGGTAATGGAATGGTTAAACAACATAGACAGAGTCATGAGAAATATGGTAATGAAAAGGGTAAACAAGATAGACAATGTCTTTCATTAGAAATATGGTAATGGAAGGGTCAAACAACATAGACAGTGTCTTACATTAGAAGTATGGTAATGGAAGGGTTAAAAAACATAGACAGTGTCGTAGATTAAAAATATGGTAATGGAAGGGTTAAAGACATAGACAGTGTCTTTCATTAGAAATTTGGTAATGAAAGGGTTAAACAAGATAGAGAGTCTCTTACATTAGAAATATGGTAATGAAAGGGTTAAACAACATAGACAGTCTCTTACATTAGAAATATGGTAATGAAAGGGTTAAACAACATAGACAGTGTTTACATAGAAAATATGGTAATGAAAGGGTTAAACAACATAGACAGTGTCTTTCATTAGAAATATGGTAATGAAAGGGTTAAACAACTTAGACAGTGTCTTTCATTAGAAATATGGTAATGAAAGGGTTAAACAATATAGACAGTGTCTTACATTAGAAATATGGTAATGGAAGGGTTAAACAACATAGACACTGTCTTACATCAGAAATATGGTAATGGAAGGGTTAAACAACATAGACAGTGTCTTACATTAGAAATATGGCAATGAAAGGGTTAAACAACATAGACAGTGTCTTACATTAGAATTATGGTAATGGAAGGGTTAAACAACATAGACAGAGTCTTACATAAGAAATATGGTAATGAAACTGTTAAACAACATAGAGAGTGTCTTACATTAGAAATATGGTAGTGAAAGGGTTAAACAAGATAGACAATGTCTTTCATTAGAAATATGGTAATGGAAGGGTTAAACAACATAGACAGTGTCTTACATTAGAAGTATGGTAAAGGAAGAGTTAAAAAACATAGACAGTGTCTTAGATTAAAAATATGGTAATGGAAGGGTTAAAGACATAGACAGTGTCTTTCATTAGAATTATGGTAATGAAAGGGTTAAACAACATAGACAGTGTCTTACATTAGAAATATGGTAATGGAAGGGTTAAACAACATAGACAGAGTCATGAGAAATATGGTAATGAAATGGTTAAACAAGATAGACAATGTCTTTCATTAGAAACATGGTAATGGAAGGGTTAATCAACATAGACAGTGTCTTACATTAGAAGTATGGTAAAGGAAGAGTTAAAAAACATAGACAGTGTCTTAGATTAAAAATATGGTAATGGAAGGGTTAAAAACATAGACAGTGTCTTTCATTAGAATTATGGTAATGAAAGGGTTAAACAACATAGACAGTCTCTTACATTAGAAATATGGTAATGAAAGGGTTAAACAACATAGACAGTGTTTACATAGAAAATATGGTAATGAAGGTTTAAACAACATAGACAGTATCTTACATTAGAAATATGATAATGAAAGGGTTGAACAACATAGACAGTGTCTTACATTAGAAATATGGTAATGAAAGGGTTAAAAAATATAGACGGTGTCTTACATTAGAAATATGGTAATGGAAGGGTTAAACAACATAGACAGTGTCTTACATAAGAAATATGGTAATGGAAGGGTTAAACAACATAGACAGTGTCTTACATTAGAAATATGGTAATGAAAGGGTTAAACAACATAGACAGTGTCTTACATTAGAAATATGGTAATGGAAGGGTTTAACAACATAGACAGAGTCATGAGAAATATGGTAATGAAAGGGTTAAACAACATAGACAGTTTCTTACATTAGAATAGTGGTAATGGAAGGGTTAAACAACATAGACAGTGTCTTTCATTAGAAATATGGTAATGAAAGGGTTAAACAACATAGACACTGTCTTACATTAGAAATATGGTAGTGAAAGGTTTAAATAACATAGACAGTGTCTTACATTATAAATGTGGTGATGAAAGGGTTAAAAAACATAGACAGAGTCATGAGAAATATGGTAATGAAAGGGTTAAACAAGATAGACAATGTCTTTCATTAGAAATATGGTAATGGAAGGGTTAAACAACATAGACAGTGTCTTACATTAGAAGTATGGTAAAGGAAGAGTTAAAAAACATAGACAGTGTCTTAGATTAAAAATATGGTAATGGAAGGGTTAAAGACATAGACAGTGTCTTTCATTAGAATTATGGTAATGAAAGGGTTAAACAACATAGACAGTCTCTTACATTAGAAATATGGTAATGAAAGGGTTAAACAACATAGACAGAGTCTTACATTAGAAATATGGTAATGAAAGGGTTAAACAACATAGACAGTGTCTTACATTAGAAATATGGTAGTGAAAGGGTTAAACAACATAGACAGTGTCTTACATTAGAAATATGGTAATGAAAGGGTTAAACAACATAGACAGTGTCTTACATTAGAAATATGGTAATGAAAGGGTTAAACAACATAGACAGTCTCTTACATTAGAAATATGGTAGTGAAAGGATTAAACAACATAGACAGTGTCTTACATAGAAAATATGGTAATGAAGGTGTTAAACAACATAGACAGTATATTACATTAGAAATATGGTAATGAAAGGGTTAAACAACATAGACAGTGTCTTACATTAGAAATATGGTAATGAAAGGGTTAAACAATATAGACGGTGTCTTACATTAGAAATATGGTAATGAAAGGGATAAACAACATAGACAGTGTCTTGCATTAGAAATATGGTAATGGAAGGGTTAAACAACATAGACAGAGTCTTACATTAGAAATATGGTAATGAAAGGGTTAAACAACATAGACAGTGTCTTACGTTAGAAATATGGTAATGAAAGGGTTAAACAACATAGACAGAGTCTTACATTAGAAATATGGTAATGAAAGGGTTAAACAACATAGACAGTGTCTTACATTAGAAATATGGTAGTGAAAGGGTTAAACAAGATAGACAATGTCTTTCATTAGAAATATGGTAATGGAAGGGTTAAACAACATAGACAGTGTCTTACATTAGAAGTATGGTAAAGGAAGAGTTAAAAAACATAGACAGTGTCTTAGATTAAAAATATGGTAATGGAAGGGTTAAAGACATAGACAGTGTCTTTCATTAGAATTATGGTAATGAAAGGGTTAAACAACATAGACAGTCTCTTACATTAGAAATATGGTAATGAAAGGGTTAAACAACATAGACAGTGTTTACATAGAAAATATGGTAATGAAAGGGTTAAACAACATAGACAGTGTCTTTCATTAGAAATATGGTAATGAAAGGGTTAAACAACATAGACAGTGTCTTACATTAGAAATATGGTAATGGAAGGGTTAAACAACATAGACAGAGTCATGAGAAATATGGTAATGAAATGGTTAAACAAGATAGACAATGTCTTTCATTAGAAACATGGTAATGGAAGGGTTAATCAACATAGACAGTGTCTTACATTAGAAGTATGGTAAAGGAAGAGTTAAAAAACATAGACAGTGTCTTAGATTAAAAATATGGTAATGGAAGGGTTAAAGACATAGACAGTGTCTTTCATTAGAATTATGGTAATGAAAGGGTTAAACAACATAGACAGTCTCTTACATTAGAAATATGGTAATGAAAGGGTTAAACAACATAGACAGTGTTTACATAGAAAATATGGTAATGAAGGTTTAAACAACATAGACAGTATCTTACATTAGAAATATGATAATGAAAGGGTTAAACAACATAGACAGTGTCTTACATTAGAAATATGGTAATGAAAGGGTTAAAAAATATAGACGGTGTCTTACATTAGAAATATGGTAATGGAAGGGTTAAACAACATAGACAGTGTCTTACATAAGAAATATGGTAATGGAAGGGTTAAACAACATAGACAGTGTCTTACATTAGAAATATGGTAATGAAAGGGTTAAACAACATAGACAGTGTCTTACATTAGAAATATGGTAATGGAAGGGTTAAACAACATAGACAGAGTCATGAGAAATATGGTAATGAAAGGGTTAAACAACATAGACAGTTTCTTACATTAGAATAGTGGTAATGGAAGGGTTAAACAACATAGACAGTGTCTTTCATTAGAAATATGGTAATGAAAGGGTTAAACAACATAGACACTGTCTTACATTAGAAATATGGTAGTGAAAGGTTTAAATAACATAGACAGTGTCTTACATTATAAATGTGGAGATGAAAGGGTTAAAAAACATAGACAGAGTCATGAGAAATATGGTAATGAAAGGGTTAAACAAGATAGACAATGTCTTTCATTAGAAATATGGTAATGGAAGGGTTAAACAACATAGACAGTGTCTTACATTAGAAGTATGGTAAAGGAAGAGTTAAAAAACATAGACAGTGTCTTAGATTAAAAATATGGTAATGGAAGGGTTAAAGACATAGACAGTGTCTTTCATTAGAATTATGGTAATGAAAGGGTTAAACAACATAGACAGTCTCTTACATTAGAAATATGGTAATGAAAGGGTTAAACAACATAGACAGTGTTTACATAGAAAATATGGTAATGAAAGGGTTAAACAACATAGACAGTGTCTTTCATTAGAAATATGGTAATGAAAGGGTTAAACAGCATAGACAGTGTCTTACATTAGAAATATGGTAATGGAAGGGTTAAACAACATAGACAGAGTCATGAGAAATATGGTAATGAAATGGTTAAACAAGATAGACAATGTCTTTCATTAGAAACATGGTAATGGAAGGGTTAAACAACATAGACAGTGTCTTACATTAGAAGTATGGTAAAGGAAGAGTTAAAAAACATAGACAGTGTCTTAGATTAAAAATATGGTAATGGAAGGGTTAAAGACATAGACAGTGTCTTTCATTAGAATTATGGTCATGAAAGGGTTAAACAACATAGACAGTCTCTTACATTAGAAATATGGTAATGAAAGGGTTAAACAACATTGACAGTGTTTACATAGAAAATATGGTAATGAAGGGTTAAACAACATAGACAGTATCTTACATTAGAAATATGGTAATGAAAGGGTTAAACAACATAGACAGTGTCTTACATTAGAAATATAGTAATGAAAGGGTTAAACAATATAGACGGTGTCTTACATTAGAAACATGGTAATGAAAGCGTTAAACAACATAGACAGTGTCTTACATTAGAAATATGGTAATGGAAGGGTTAAACAACATAGACAGAGTCTTACATTAGAAATATGGTAATGAAAGGGTTAAACAACATAGACAGTGTCTTACGTTAGAAATATGGTAATGAAAGGGTTAAACAACATAGACAGAGTCTTACATTAGAAATATGGTAATGAAAGGGTTAAACAACATAGACAGTGTCTTACATTAGAAATATGGTAATGAAAGGGTTAAACAACATAGACAGTGTCTTACATTAGAAATATGGTAATGGAAGGGTTAAACAACATAGACAGAGTCATGAGAAATATGGTAATGAAAGGGTTAAACAACATAGACAGTTTCTTACATTAGAATAGTGGTAATGGAAGGGTTAAACAACATAGACAGTGTCTTTCATTAGAAATATGGTAATGAAAGGGTTAAACAACATAGACACTGTCTTACATTAGAAATATGGTAGTGAAAGATTTAAATAACATAGACAGTGTCTTACATTATAAATGTGGAGATGAAAGGGTTAAAAAACATAGACAGAGTCATGAGAAATATGGTAATGAAAGGGTTAAACAAGATAGACAATGTCTTTCATTAGAAATATGGTAATGGAAGGGTTAAACAACATAGACAGTGTCTTACATTAGAAGTATGGTAAAGGAAGAGTTAAAAAACATAGACAGTGTCTTAGATTAAAAATATGGTAATGGAAGGGTTAAAGACATAGACAGTGTCTTTCATTAGAATTATGGTAATGAAAGGGTTAAACAACATAGACAGTCCCTTACATTAGAAATATGGTAATGAAAGGGTTAAACAACATAGACAGTGTTTACATAGAAAATATGGTAATGAAAGGGTTAAACAACATAGACAGTGTCTTTCATTAGAAATATGGTAATGAAAGGGTTAAACAACATAGACAGTGTCTTACATTAGAAATATGGTAATGGAAGGGTTAAACAACATAGACAGAGTCATGAGAAATATGGTAATGAAATGGTTAAACAAGATAGACAATGTCTTTCATTAGAAACATGGTAATGGAAGGGTTAAACAACATAGACAGTGTCTTACATTAGAAGTATGGTAAAGGAAGAGTTAAAAAACATAGACAGTGTCTTAGATTAAAAATATGGTAATGGAAGGGTTAAAGACATAGACAGTGTCTTTCATTAGAATTATGGTCATGAAAGGGTTAAACAACATAGACAGTCTCTTACATTAGAAATATGGTAATGAAAGGGTTAAACAACATTGACAGTGTTTACATAGAAAATATGGTAATGAAGGGTTAAACAACATAGACAGTATCTTACATTAGAAATATGGTAATGAAAGGGTTAAACAACATAGACAGTGTCTTACATTAGAAATATAGTAATGAAAGGGTTAAACAATATAGACGGTGTCTTACATTAGAAATATGGTAATGAAAGTGTTAAACAACATAGACAGTGTCTTACATTAGAAATATGGTAATGGAAGGGTTAAACAACATAGACAGAGTCTTACATTAGAAATATGGTAGTAATAGGGTTTAAACTACATAGACAGTGTCTTACATTAGAAATATGGTAATGAAAGGGTTAACCAACATAGACAGAGTCATGAGAAATATGGTAATGAAAGGGTTAAACAACATAGACAGTCTCTTACATTAGAAATATGGTAATGAAAGGGTTAAACAACATAGACAGTGTTTACATAGAAAATATGTTAATGAAAGGGTTAAACAACATAGACAGTGTCTTTCATTAGAAATATGGTAATGAAAGGGTTAAACAACATAGACAGTGTCTTACATTAGAAATATGGTAATGGAAGGGTTAAACAACATAGACAGAGTCATGAGAAATATGGTAATGAAATGGTTAAACAAGATAGACAATGTCTTTCATTAGAAACATGGTAATGGAAGGGTTAAACAACATAGACAGTGTCTTACATTAGAAGTATGGTAAAGGAAGAGTTAAAAAACATAGACAGTGTCTTAGATTAAAAATATGGTAATGGAAGGGTTAAAGACATAGACAGTGTCTTTCATTAGAATTATGGTCATGAAAGGGTTAAACAATATAGACGGTGTCTTACATTAGAAATATGGTAATGAAAGTGTTAAACAACATAGACAGTGTCTTACATTAGAAATGTGGTAATGGAAGGGTTAAACAACATAGACAGTGTCTTACATAAGAAATATGGTAATGGAAGGGTTAAACAACATAGACAGTGTCTTACATTAGAAATATGGTAATGAAAGGGTTAAACAACATAGACAGTGTCCTACATTAGAAATATGGTAATGGAAGGGTTAAACAACATAGACAGTCTCTTATATTAGAAATATGGTAGAGAAAGGGTTATACAACATAGACAGTGTCTTACATTAGAAATATGGTAGTAATAGGGTTTAAACTACATAGACAGTGTCTTACATTAGAAATATGGTAATGAAAGGGTTAACCAACATAGACAGAGTCTTACATTAGAAGTATGGTAAAGGAAGAGTTAAAAAACATAGACAGTGTCTTAGATTAAAAATATGGTAATGGAAGGGTTAAAGACATAGACAATGTCTTTCATTAGAAACATGGTAATGGAAGGGTTAAACAACATAGACAGTGTCTTACATTAGAAGTATGGTAAAGGAAGAGTTAAAAAACATAGACAGTGTCTTAGATTAAAAATATGGTAATGGAAGGGTTAAAGACATAGACAGTGTCTTTCATTAGAATTATGGTCATGAAAGGGTTAAACAACATAGACAGTCTCTTACATTAGAAATATGGTAATGAAAGGGTTAAACAACATTGACAGTGTTTACATAGAAAATATGGTAATGAAGGGTTAAACAACATAGACAGTATCTTACATTAGAAATATGGTAATGAAAGGGTTAAACAACATAGACAGTGTCTTACATTAGAAATATAGTAATGAAAGGGTTAAACAATATAGACGGTGTCTTACATTAGAAACATGGTAATGAAAGCGTTAAACAACATAGACAGTGTCTTACATTAGAAATATGGTAATGGAAGGGTTAAACAACATAGACAGAGTCTTACATTAGAAATATGGTAATGAAAGGGTTAAACAACATAGACAGTGTCTTACGTTAGAAATATGGTAATGAAAGGGTTAAACAACATAGACAGAGTCTTACATTAGAAATATGGTAATGAAAGGGTTAAACAACATAGACAGTGTCTTACATTAGAAATATGGTAATGAAAGGGTTAAACAACATAGACAGTGTCTTACATTAGAAATATGGTAATGGAAGGGTTAAACAACATAGACAGAGTCATGAGAAATATGGTAATGAAAGGGTTAAACAACATAGACAGTTTCTTACATTAGAATAGTGGTAATGGAAGGGTTAAACAACATAGACAGTGTCTTTCATTAGAAATATGGTAATGAAAGGGTTAAACAACATAGACACTGTCTTACATTAGAAATATGGTAGTGAAAGATTTAAATAACATAGACAGTGTCTTACATTATAAATGTGGAGATGAAAGGGTTAAAAAACATAGACAGAGTCATGAGAAATATGGTAATGAAAGGGTTAAACAAGATAGACAATGTCTTTCATTAGAAATATGGTAATGGAAGGGTTAAACAACATAGACAGTGTCTTACATTAGAAGTATGGTAAAGGAAGAGTTAAAAAACATAGACAGTGTCTTAGATTAAAAATATGGTAATGGAAGGGTTAAAGACATAGACAGTGTCTTTCATTAGAATTATGGTAATGAAAGGGTTAAACAACATAGACAGTCCCTTACATTAGAAATATGGTAATGAAAGGGTTAAACAACATAGACAGTGTTTACATAGAAAATATGGTAATGAAAGGGTTAAACAACATAGACAGTGTCTTTCATTAGAAATATGGTAATGAAAGGGTTAAACAACATAGACAGTGTCTTACATTAGAAATATGGTAATGGAAGGGTTAAACAACATAGACAGAGTCATGAGAAATATGGTAATGAAATGGTTAAACAAGATAGACAATGTCTTTCATTATAAACATGGTAATGGAAGGGTTAAACAACATAGACAGTGTCTTACATTAGAAGTATGGTAAAGGAAGAGTTAAAAAACATAGACAGTGTCTTAGATTAAAAATATGGTAATGGAAGGGTTAAAGACATAGACAGTGTCTTTCATTAGAATTATGGTCATGAAAGGGTTAAACAACATAGACAGTCTCTTACATTAGAAATATGGTAATGAAAGGGTTAAACAACATTGACAGTGTTTACATAGAAAATATGGTAATGAAGGGTTAAACAACATAGACAGTATCTTACATTAGAAATATGGTAATGAAAGGGTTAAACAACATAGACAGTGTCTTACATTAGAAATATAGTAATGAAAGGGTTAAACAATATAGACGGTGTCTTACATTAGAAATATGGTAATGAAAGTGTTAAACAACATAGACAGTGTCTTACATTAGAAATATGGTAATGGAAGGGTTAAACAACATAGACAGAGTCTTACATTAGAAATATGGTAGTAATAGGGTTTAAACTACATAGACAGTGTCTTACATTAGAAATATGGTAATGAAAGGGTTAACCAACATAGACAGAGTCATGAGAAATATGGTAATGAAAGGGTTAAACAACATAGACAGTCTCTTACATTAGAAATATGGTAATGAAAGGGTTAAACAACATAGACAGTGTTTACATAGAAAATATGTTAATGAAAGGGTTAAACAACATAGACAGTGTCTTTCATTAGAAATATGGTAATGAAAGGGTTAAACAACATAGACAGTGTCTTACATTAGAAATATGGTAATGGAAGGGTTAAACAACATAGACAGAGTCATGAGAAATATGGTAATGAAATGGTTAAACAAGATAGACAATGTCTTTCATTAGAAACATGGTAATGGAAGGGTTAAACAACATAGACAGTGTCTTACATTAGAAGTATGGTAAAGGAAGAGTTAAAAAACATAGACAGTGTCTTAGATTAAAAATATGGTAATGGAAGGGTTAAAGACATAGACAGTGTCTTTCATTAGAATTATGGTCATGAAAGGGTTAAACAATATAGACGGTGTCTTACATTAGAAATATGGTAATGAAAGTGTTAAACAACATAGACAGTGTCTTACATTAGAAATGTGGTAATGGAAGGGTTAAACAACATAGACAGTGTCTTACATAAGAAATATGGTAATGGAAGGGTTAAACAACATAGACAGTGTCTTACATTAGAAATATGGTAATGAAAGGGTTAAACAACATAGACAGTGTCCTACATTAGAAATATGGTAATGGAAGGGTTAAACAACATAGACAATCTCTTATATTAGAAATATGGTAGAGAAAGGGTTATACAACATAGACAGTGTCTTACATTAGAAATATGGTAGTAATAGGGTTTAAACTACATAGACAGTGTCTTACATTAGAAATATGGTAATGAAAGGGTTAACCAACATAGACAGAGTCATGAGAAATATGGTAATGAAAGGGTTAAACAAGATAGACAATGTCTTTCATTAGAAATATGGTAATGGAAGGGTTAAACAACATAGACAGTGTCTTTCATTAGAAATATGGTAATGAAAGGGTTAAACAACATAGACAGTTTCTTACATTAGAAATGTGGTAATGGAATGGTTAAACAACATAGACAGAGTCATGAGAAATATGGTAATGAAAAGGGTAAACAAGATAGACAATGTCTTTCATTAGAAATATGGTAATGGAAGGGTCAAACAACATAGACAGTGTCTTACATTAGAAGTATGGTAATGGAAGGGTTAAAAAACATAGACAGTGTCTTAGATTAAAAATATGGTAATGGAAGGGTTAAAGACATAGACAGTGTCTTTCATTAGAAATTTGGTAATGAAAGGGTTAAACAAGATAGAGAGTCTCTTACATTAGAAATATGGTAATGAAAGGGTTAAACAACATAGACAGTCTCTTACATTAGAAATATGGTAATGAAAGGGTTAAACAACATAGACAGTGTTTACATAGAAAATATGGTAATGAAAGGGTTAAACAACATAGACAGTGTCTTTCATTAGAAATATGGTAATGAAAGGGTTAAACAACTTAGACAGTGTCTTTCATTAGAAATATGGTAATGAAAGGGTTAAACAATATAGACAGTGTCTTACATTAGAAATATGGTAATGGAAGGGTTAAACAACATAGACACTGTCTTACATCAGAAATATGGTAATGGAAGGGTTAAACAACATAGACAGTGTCTTACATTAGAAATATGGCAATGAAAGGGTTAAACAACATAGACAGTGTCTTACATTAGAAATATGGTAATGGAAGGGTTAAACAACATAGACAGAGTCTTACATAAGAAATATGGTAATGAAACTGTTAAACAACATAGACAGTGTCTTACATTAGAAATATGGTAATGAAAGGGTTAAACAACATAGACAGTCTCTTACATTAGAAATATGGTAATGAAAGTGTTAAACAACATAGACAGTGTCTTACATTAGAAATATGGTAATGAAAGGGTTAAACAACATAGACAGTGTCTTACATTAGAAATATGGTAATGGAAGGGTTAAACAACATAGACAGTCTCTTATATTAGAAATATGGTAGAGAAAGGGTTATACAACATAGACAGTGTCTTACATTAGAAATATGGTAGTAATAGGGTTTAAACTACATAGACAGTGTCTTACATTAGAAATATGGTAATGAAAGGGTTAACCAACATAGACAGAGTCATGAGAAATATGGTAATGAAAGGGTTAAACAAGATAGACAATGTCTTTCATTAGAAATATGGTAATGGAAGGGTTAAACAACATAGACAGTGTCTTTCATTAGAAATATGGTAATGAAAGGGTTAAACAACATAGACAGTGTCTTACATTAGAAATATGGTAATGAAAGGGTTAACCAACATAGACAGAGTCATGAGAAATATGGTAATGAAAGGGTTAAACAAGATAGACAATGTCTTTCATTAGAAATATGGTAATGAAAAGGTTAAACAACATAGACAATTTCTTACATTAGAAATGTGGTAATGGAAGGGTTAAACGACATAGACAGTTTCTTACATTAGAAATGTGGTAATGGAAGGGTTAAACAACATAGACAGTGTCTTTCATTAGAAATATGGTAATGAAAGGGTTAAACAACATAGACACGGTCTTACATTAGAAATATGGTAGTGAAAGGGTTAAACAACATAGACAGTGTCTTACATTATAAATATGGTAATGAAAGGGTTAAACAACATAGACAGAGTCATGAGAAATATGGTAATGAAAAGGTTAAACAAGATAGACAATGTCTTTCATTAGAAATATGGTAATGGAAGGGTCAAACAACATAGACAGTGTTTTACATTAGAGGTATGGTAATGGAAGGGTTAAAAAACATAGACAGTGTCTTAGATTAAAAATATGGTAATGGAAGGGTTAAAGACATAGACAGTGTCTTTCATTAGAAATATGGTAATGAAAGGGTTAAACAACATTGACAGTGTTTACATAGAAAATATGGTAATGAAGGGTTAAACAACATAGACAGTATCTTACATTAGAAATATGGTAATGAAAGGGTTAAACAACATAGACAGTGTCTTACATTAGAAATATAGTAATGAAAGGGTTAAACAATATAGACGGTGTCTTACATTAGAAATATGGTAATGAAAGTGTTAAACAACATAGACAGTGTCTTACATTAGAAATATGGTAATGGAAGGGTTAAACAACATAGACAGAGTCTTACATTAGAAATATGGTAGTAATAGGGTTTAAACTACATAGACAGTGTCTTACATTAGAAATATGGTAATGAAAGGGTTAACCAACATAGACAGAGTCATGAGAAATATGGTAATGAAAGGGTTAAACAACATAGACAGTCTCTTACATTAGAAATATGGTAATGAAAGGGTTAAACAACATAGACAGTGTTTACATAGAAAATATGTTAATGAAAGGGTTAAACAACATAGACAGTGTCTTTCATTAGAAATATGGTAATGAAAGGGTTAAACAACATAGACAGTGTCTTACATTAGAAATATGGTAATGGAAGGGTTAAACAACATAGACAGAGTCATGAGAAATATGGTAATGAAATGGTTAAACAAGATAGACAATGTCTTTCATTAGAAACATGGTAATGGAAGGGTTAAACAACATAGACAGTGTCTTACATTAGAAGTATGGTAAAGGAAGAGTTAAAAAACATAGACAGTGTCTTAGATTAAAAATATGGTAATGGAAGGGTTAAAGACATAGACAGTGTCTTTCATTAGAATTATGGTCATGAAAGGGTTAAACAATATAGACGGTGTCTTACATTAGAAATATGGTAATGAAAGTGTTAAACAACATAGACAGTGTCTTACATTAGAAATGTGGTAATGGAAGGGTTAAACAACATAGACAGTGTCTTACATAAGAAATATGGTAATGGAAGGGTTAAACAACATAGACAGTGTCTTACATTAGAAATATGGTAATGAAAGGGTTAAACAACATAGACAGTGTCTTACATTAGAAATATGGTAATGGAAGGGTTAAACAACATAGACAGTCTCTTATATTAGAAATATGGTAGAGAAAGGGTTATACAACATAGACAGTGTCTTACATTAGAAATATGGTAGTAATAGGGTTTAAACTACATAGACAGTGTCTTACATTAGAAATATGGTAATGAAAGGGTTAACCAACATAGACAGAGTCATGAGAAATATGGTAATGAAAGGGTTAAACAAGATAGACAATGTCTTTCATTAGAAATATGGTAATGGAAGGGTTAAACAACATAGACAGTGTCTTTCATTAGAAATATGGTAATGAAAGGGTTAAACAACATAGACAGTTTCTTACATTAGAAATGTGGTAATGGAATGGTTAAACAACATAGACAGAGTCATGAGAAATATGGTAATGAAAAGGGTAAACAAGATAGACAATGTCTTTCATTAGAAATATGGTAATGGAAGGGTCAAACAACATAGACAGTGTCTTACATTAGAAGTATGGTAATGGAAGGGTTAAAAAACATAGACAGTGTCTTAGATTAAAAATATGGTAATGGAAGGGTTAAAGACATAGACAGTGTCTTTCATTAGAAATTTGGTAATGAAAGGGTTAAACAAGATAGAGAGTCTCTTACATTAGAAATATGGTAATGAAAGGGTTAAACAACATAGACAGTCTCTTACATTAGAAATATGGTAATGAAAGGGTTAAACAACATAGACAGTGTTTACATAGAAAATATGGTAATGAAAGGGTTAAACAACATAGACAGTGTCTTTCATTAGAAATATGGTAATGAAAGGGTTAAACAACTTAGACAGTGTCTTTCATTAGAAATATGGTAATGAAAGGGTTAAACAATATAGACAGTGTCTTACATTAGAAATATGGTAATGGAAGGGTTAAACAACATAGACACTGTCTTACATCAGAAATATGGTAATGGAAGGGTTAAACAACATAGACAGTGTCTTACATTAGAAATATGGCAATGAAAGGGTTAAACAACATAGACAGTGTCTTACATTAGAAATATGGTAATGGAAGTGTTAAACAACATAGACAGAGTCTTACATAAGAAATATGGTAATGAAACTGTTAAACAACATAGACAGTGTCTTACATTAGAAATATGGTAATGAAAGGGTTAAACAACATAGACAGTCTCTTACATTAGAAATATGGTAATGAAAGTGTTAAACAACATAGACAGTGTCTTACATTAGAAATATGGTAATGAAAGGGTTAAACAACATAGACAGTGTCTTACATTAGAAATATGGTAATGGAAGGGTTAAACAACATAGACAGTCTCTTATATTAGAAATATGGTAGAGAAAGGGTTATACAACATAGACAGTGTCTTACATTAGAAATATGGTAGTAATAGGGTTTAAACTACATAGACAGTGTCTTACATTAGAAATATGGTAATGAAAGGGTTAACCAACATAGACAGAGTCATGAGAAATATGGTAATGAAAGGGTTAAACAAGATAGACAATGTCTTTCATTAGAAATATGGTAATGGAAGGGTTAAACAACATAGACAGTGTCTTTCATTAGAAATATGGTAATGAAAGGGTTAAACAACATAGACAGTGTCTTAGATTAAAAATATGGTAATGGAAGGGTTAAAGACATAGACAATGTCTTTCATTAGAAATATGGTAATGAAAGGGTTAAACAACATTGACAGTGTTTACATAGAAAATATGGTAATGAAGGGTTAAACAACATAGACAGTATCTTACATTAGAAATATGGTAATGAAAGGGTTAAACAACATAGACAGTGTCTTACATTAGAAATATAGTAATGAAAGGGTTAAACAATATAGACGGTGTCTTACATTAGAAATATGGTAATGAAAGTGTTAAACAACATAGACAGTGTCTTACATTAGAAATATGGTAATGGAAGGGTTAAACAACATAGACAGAGTCTTACATTAGAAATATGGTAGTAATAGGGTTTAAACTACATAGACAGTGTCTTACATTAGAAATATGGTAATGAAAGGGTTAACCAACATAGACAGAGTCATGAGAAATATGGTAATGAAAGGGTTAAACAACATAGACAGTCTCTTACATTAGAAATATGGTAATGAAAGGGTTAAACAACATAGACAGTGTTTACATAGAAAATATGTTAATGAAAGGGTTAAACAACATAGACAGTGTCTTTCATTAGAAATATGGTAATGAAAGGGTTAAACAACATAGACAGTGTCTTACATTAGAAATATGGTAATGGAAGGATTAAACAACATAGACAGAGTCATGAGAAATATGGTAATGAAATGGTTAAACAAGATTGACAATGTCTTTCATTAGAAACATGGTAATGGAAGGGTTAAACAACATAGACAGTGTCTTACATTAGAAGTATGGTAAAGGAAGAGTTAAAAAACATAGACAGTGTCTTAGATTAAAAATATGGTAATGGAAGGGTTAAAGACATAGACAGTGTCTTTCATTAGAATTATGGTCATGAAAGGGTTAAACAATATAGACGGTGTCTTACATTAGAAATATGGTAATGAAAGTGTTAAACAACATAGACAGTGTCTTACATTAGAAATGTGGTAATGGAAGGGTTAAACAACATAGACAGTGTCTTACATAAGAAATATGGTAATGGAAGGGTTAAACAACATAGACAGTGTCTTACATTAGAAATATGGTAATGAAAGGGTTAAACAACATAGACAGTGTCTTACATTAGAAATATGGTAATGGAAGGGTTAAACAACATAGACAGTCTCTTATATTAGAAATATGGTAGAGAAAGGGTTATACAACATAGACAGTGTCTTACATTAGAAATATGGTAGTAATAGGGTTTAAACTACATAGACAGTGTCTTACATTAGAAATATGGTAATGAAAGGGTTAACCAACATAGACAGAGTCATGAGAAATATGGTAATGAAAGGGTTAAACAAGATAGACAATGTCTTTCATTAGAAATATGGTAATGGAAGGGTTAAACAACATAGACAGTGTCTTTCATTAGAAATATGGTAATGAAAGGGTTAAACAACATAGACAGTTTCTTACATTAGAAATGTGGTAATGGAATGGTTAAACAACATAGACAGAGTCATGAGAAATATGGTAATGAAAAGGGTAAACAAGATAGACAATGTCTTTCATTAGAAATATGGTAATGGAAGGGTCAAACAACATAGACAGTGTCTTACATTAGAAGTATGGTAATGGAAGGGTTAAAAAACATAGACAGTGTCTTAGATTAAAAATATGGTAATGGAAGGGTTAAAGACATAGACAGTGTCTTTCATTAGAAATTTGGTAATGAAAGGGTTAAACAAGATAGAGAGTCTCTTACATTAGAAATATGGTAATGAAAGGGTTAAACAACATAGACAGTCTCTTACATTAGAAATATGGTAATGAAAGGGTTAAACAACATAGACAGTGTTTACATAGAAAATATGGTAATGAAAGGGTTAAACAACATAGACAGTGTCTTTCATTAGAAATATGGTAATGAAAGGGTTAAACAACTTAGACAGTGTCTTTCATTAGAAATATGGTAATGAAAGGGTTAAACAATATAGACAGTGTCTTACATTAGAAATATGGTAATGGAAGGGTTAAACAACATAGACACTGTCTTACATCAGAAATATGGTAATGGAAGGGTTAAACAACATAGACAGTGTCTTACATTAGAAATATGGCAATGAAAGGGTTAAACAACATAGACAGTGTCTTACATTAGAAATATGGTAATGGAAGGGTTAAACAACATAGACAGAGTCTTACATAAGAAATATGGTAATGAAACTGTTAAACAACATAGACAGTGTCTTACATTAGAAATATGGTAATGAAAGGGTTAAACAACATAGACAGTCTCTTATATTAGAAATATGGTAGAGAAAGGGTTATACAACATAGACAGTGTCTTACATTAGAAATATGGTAGTAATAGGGTTTAAACTACATAGACAGTGTCTTACATTAGAAATATGGTAATGAAAGGGTTAACCAACATAGACAGAGTCATGAGAAATATGGTAATGAAAGGGTTAAACAAGATAGACAATGTCTTTCATTAGAAATATGGTAATGGAAGGGTTAAACAACATAGACAGTGTCTTTCATTAGAAATATGGTAATGAAAGGGTTAAACAACATAGACAGTGTCTTACATTAGAAATATGGTAATGAAAGGGTTAACCAACATAGACAGAGTCATGAGAAATATGGTAATGAAAGGGTTAAACAAGATAGACAATGTCTTTCATTAGAAATATGGTAATGAAAAGGTTAAACAACATAGACAATTTCTTACATTAGAAATGTGGTAATGGAAGGGTTAAACGACATAGACAGTTTCTTACATTAGAAATGTGGTAATGGAAGGGTTAAACAACATAGACAGTGTCTTTCATTAGAAATATGGTAATGAAAGGGTTAAACAACATAGACACGGTCTTACATTAGAAATATGGTAGTGAAAGGGTTAAACAACATAGACAGTGTCTTACATTATAAATATGGTAATGAAAGGGTTAAACAACATAGACAGAGTCATGAGAAATATGGTAATGAAAAGGTTAAACAAGATAGACAATGTCTTTCATTAGAAATATGGTAATGGAAGGGTCAAACAACATAGACAGTGTTTTACATTAGAGGTATGGTAATGGAAGGGTTAAAAAACATAGACAGTGTCTTAGATTAAAAATATGGTAATGGAAGGGTTAAAGACATAGACAGTGTCTTTCATTAGAAATTTGGTAATGAAAGGGTTAAACAACATAGACAGAGTCATGAGAAATATGGTAATGAAAGGGTTAAACAAGATAGACAATGTCTTTCATTAGAAATATGGTAATGGAAGGGTTAAACAACATAGACAGTGTCTTTCATTAGAAATATGGTAATGAAAGGGTTAAAGAACATAGACAGTGTCTTACATTAGAAATATAGTAATGGAAGGGTTAAACAACATAGCAGTGTCTTTCATTAGAAATATGGTAATGAAAGGGTTAAACAACATAGACAGTGTCTTACATTAGAAATATGGTAATGGAAGGGTTAAACAACATAGACAGAGTCTTACATTAGAAATATGGTAATGAAAGGGTTAAACAACATAGACAGTGTCTTTCATTAGAAATACGGTAATGAAAGGGTTAAACAACATAGACAGAGTCTTACATTAGAAATATGGTAATGAAAGGGTTAAACAACATAGACAGTGTCTTACATTAGAAATATGGTAATGAAAGGATTAAACAACATAGACAGTGTCTTACATAAGAAATATGGTAATGAAAGTGTTAAAGATGGTAGTGAAAAGGTTAAACAACATAGACGGTGTCTTACATTATAAATAAGGTAATGAAAGGGTTAAACAACATAGACAAGGTGTAACATTAGAAATATGGTAATGAAAGGGTTAAACAACATAGAGAGTGTCTTACATAAGAAATATGGTAATGAAAGTGTTAAAGATGGTAGTGAAAAGGTTAAACAACATAGACGGTGTCTTACATTATAATTAAGGTAATGAAAGGGTTAAACAACATAGAGAGTGTCTTACATAAGAAATATGGTAATGAAAGTATTAAAGATGGTAGTGAAAAAGGTTAAACAACATAGACAGTGTCTTACATTAGAAATATGGTAATGAAAGGGTTAAACAACATAGACAGTGTCTTACATTACAAATATCGCAATGAAAGAGTTAAACAACATAGACAGTGTCTTTCATTAGAAATATGGTAATGGAAGGGTTAAACAACATAGACAGTGTCTTACATAAGAAATATGGTAATGGAAGTGTTAAACAACATAGACAGTGTCTTACATAAAAAATATGGTAATGGAATGTTAAACAACATAGACAGTGTCTTACATTAGAAATATGGTAATGAAAGGGTTAAACAACATAGACAGTGTCTTACATTAGAAATATGGTAACGGAAGGGTTAAACAACATAGACAGAGTCATGAGAAATATGGTAATGAAAGGGTTAAACAAGATAGACAATGTCTTTCATTAGAAATATGGTAATGGAAGGGTTAAACAACATAGACAGTGTCTTTCATTAGAAATATGGTAATGAAAGGGTTAAACAACATAGACACTGTCTTACATTAAAAATATGGTAGTGAAAGGGTTAAATAACATAGACAGTGTCTTACATTATAAATGTGGTGATGAACGGTTTAAACAACATAGACAGAGTCATGAGAAATATGGTAATGAAAGGGTTAAACAAGATAGACAATGTCTTTCATTAGAAACATGGTAATGGAAGGGTTAAACAACATAGACAGTGTCTTACATTAGAAGTATGGTAAAGGAAGAGTTAAAAAACATAGACAGTGTCTTAGATTAAAAATATGGTAATGGAAGGGTTAAAGACATAGACAGTGTCTTTCATTAGAATTATGGTAATGAAAGGGTTAAACAACATAGACAGTCTCTTACATTAGAAATATGGTAATGAAAGGGTTAAACAACATAGACAGTGTTTACATAGAAAATATGGTAATGAAGGGTTAAACAACATAGACAGTATCTTACACTAGAAATATGGTAATGAAAGGGTTAAACAACATAGAGAGTGTCTTACATTAGAAATATGGTAATGAAAGGGTTAAACAATATAGACGGTATCTTACATTAGAAATATGGTAATGAAAGGGTTAAACAACATAGACAGTGTCTTACATTAGAAATATGGTAATGGAAGGGTTAAACAACATAGACAGAGTCTTACATTAGAAATATGGTAATGAAAGGGTTAAACAACATAGACAGTGTCTTACGTTAGAAATATGGTAATGAAAGGGTTAAACAACATAGACAGAGTCTTACATTAGAAATATGGTAATGAAAGGGTTAAACAACATAGACAGTGTCTTACATTAGAAATATGGTAGTGAAAGGGTTAAACAATATAGACAGTGTCTTACATTAGAAATATGGTAATGAAAGGGTTAAACAACATAGACAGTGTCTTACATTAGAAATATGGTAATGAAAGGGTTAAACAACATAGACAGTCTCTTACATTAGAAATATGGTAGTGAAAGGATTAAACAACATAGACAGTGTCTTACATAGAAAATATGGTAATGAAGGTGTTAAACAACATAGACAGTATCTTACATTAGAAATATGGTAATGAAAGGGTTAAACAACATAGACAGTGTCTTACATTAGAAATATGGTAATGAAAGGGTTAAACAATATAGACAGTGTCGTGCATTAGAAATACGGTAATGGAAGTGTTAAACAACATAGACAGAGTCTTACATTAGAAATATGGTAATGAAAGGGTTAAACAACATAGACAGTGTCTTACGTTAGAAATATGGTAATGAAAGGGTTAAACAACATAGACAGAGTCTTACATTAGAAATATGGTAATGAAAGGGTTAAACAACATAGACAGTGTCTTACATTAGAAATATGGTAGTGAAGGGGTTAAACAAGATAGACAATGTCTTTCATTAGAAATATGGTAATGGAAGGGTTAAACAACATAGACAGTGTCTTACATTAGAAGTATGGTAAAGGAAGAGTTAAAAAACATAGACAGTGTCTTAGATTAAAAATATGGTAATGGAAGGGTTAAAGACATAGACAGTGTCTTTCATTAGAATTATGGTAATGAAAGGGTTAAACAACATAGACAGTGTCTTACATTAGAAATATGGTAATGGAAGGGTTAAACAACATAGACAGAGTCATGAGAAATATGGTAATGAAATGGTTAAACAAGATAGACAATGTCTTTCATTAGAAACATGGTAATGGAAGGGTTAATCAACATAGACAGTGTCTTACATTAGAAGTATGGTAAAGGAAGAGTTAAACAACATAGACAGTCTCTTACATTAGAAATATGGTAATGAAAGGGTTAAACAACATAGACAGTGTTTACATAGAAAATATGGTAATGAAGGTTTAAACAACATAGACAGTATCTTACATTAGAAATATGATAATGAAAGGGTTGAACAACATAGACAGTGTCTTACATTAGAAATATGGTAATGAAAGGGTTAAAAAATATAGACGGTGTCTTACATTAGAAATATGGTAATGGAAGGGTTAAACAACATAGACAGTGTCTTACATTAGAAATATGGTAATGAAAGGGTTAAACAACATAGACAGTGTCTTACATTAGAAATATGGTAATGGAAGGGTTTAACAACATAGACAGAGTCATGAGAAATATGGTAATGAAAGGGTTAAACAACATAGACAGTTTCTTACATTAGAATAGTGGTAATGGAAGGGTTAAACAACATAGACAGTGTCTTTCATTAGAAATATGGTAATGAAAGGGTTAAACAACATAGACACTGTCTTACATTAGAAATATGGTAGTGAAAGGTTTAAATAACATAGACAGTGTCTTACATTATAAATGTGGTGATGAAAGGGTTAAAAAACATAGACAGAGTCATGAGAAATATGGTAATGAAAGGGTTAAACAAGATAGACAATGTCTTTCATTAGAAATATGGTAATGAAAGGGTTAAACAACATTGACAGTGTTTACATAGAAAATATGGTAATGAAGGGTTAAACAACATAGACAGTATCTTACATTAGAAATATGGTAATGAAAGGGTTAAACAACATAGACAGTGTCTTACATTAGAAATATAGTAATGAAAGGGTTAAACAATATAGACGGTGTCTTACATTAGAAATATGGTAATGAAAGTGTTAAACAACATAGACAGTGTCTTACATTAGAAATATGGTAATGGAAGGGTTAAACAACATAGACAGAGTCTTACATTAGAAATATGGTAGTAATAGGGTTTAAACTACATAGACAGTGTCTTACATTAGAAATATGGTAATGAAAGGGTTAACCAACATAGACAGAGTCATGAGAAATATGGTAATGAAAGGGTTAAACAACATAGACAGTCTCTTACATTAGAAATATGGTAATGAAAGGGTTAAACAACATAGACAGTGTTTACATAGAAAATATGTTAATGAAAGGGTTAAACAACATAGACAGTGTCTTTCATTAGAAATATGGTAATGAAAGGGTTAAACAACATAGACAGTGTCTTACATTAGAAATATGGTAATGGAAGGATTAAACAACATAGACAGAGTCATGAGAAATATGGTAATGAAATGGTTAAACAAGATTGACAATGTCTTTCATTAGAAACATGGTAATGGAAGGGTTAAACAACATAGACAGTGTCTTACATTAGAAGTATGGTAAAGGAAGAGTTAAAAAACATAGACAGTGTCTTAGATTAAAAATATGGTAATGGAAGCTTTAAAGACATAGACAGTGTCTTTCATTAGAATTATGGTCATGAAAGGGTTAAACAATATAGACGGTGTCTTACATTAGAAATATGGTAATGAAAGTGTTAAACAACATAGACAGTGTCTTACATTAGAAATGTGGTAATGGAAGGGTTAAACAACATAGACAGTGTCTTACATAAGAAATATGGTAATGGAAGGGTTAAACAACATAGACAGTGTCTTACATTAGAAATATGGTAATGAAAGGGTTAAACAACATAGACAGTGTCTTACATTAGAAATATGGTAATGGAAGGGTTAAACAACATAGACAGTCTCTTATATTAGAAATATGGTAGAGAAAGGGTTATACAACATAGACAGTGTCTTACATTAGAAATATGGTAGTAATAGGGTTTAAACTACATAGACAGTGTCTTACATTAGAAATATGGTAATGAAAGGGTTAACCAACATAGACAGAGTCATGAGAAATATGGTAATGAAAGGGTTAAACAAGATAGACAATGTCTTTCATTAGAAATATGGTAATGGAAGGGTTAAACAACATAGACAGTGTCTTTCATTAGAAATATGGTAATGAAAGGGTTAAACAACATAGACAGTTTCTTACATTAGAAATGTGGTAATGGAATGGTTAAACAACATAGACAGAGTCATGAGAAATATGGTAATGAAAAGGGTAAACAAGATAGACAATGTCTTTCATTAGAAATATGGTAATGGAAGGGTCAAACAACATAGACAGTGTCTTACATTAGAAGTATGGTAATGGAAGGGTTAAAAAACATAGACAGTGTCTTAGATTAAAAATATGGTAATGGAAGGGTTAAAGACATAGACAGTGTCTTTCATTAGAAATTTGGTAATGAAAGGGTTAAACAAGATAGAGAGTCTCTTACATTAGAAATATGGTAATGAAAGGGTTAAACAACATAGACAGTCTCTTACATTAGAAATATGGTAATGAAAGGGTTAAACAACATAGACAGTGTTTACATAGAAAATATGGTAATGAAAGGGTTAAACAACATAGACAGTGTCTTTCATTAGAAATATGGTAATGAAAGGGTTAAACAACTTAGACAGTGTCTTTCATTAGAAATATGGTAATGAAAGGGTTAAACAATATAGACAGTGTCTTACATTAGAAATATGGTAATGGAAGGGTTAAACAACATAGACACTGTCTTACATCAGAAATATGGTAATGGAAGGGTTAAACAACATAGACAGTGTCTTACATTAGAAATATGGCAATGAAAGGGTTAAACAACATAGACAGTGTCTTACATTAGAAATATGGTAATGGAAGGGTTAAACAACATAGACAGAGTCTTACATAAGAAATATGGTAATGAAACTGTTAAACAACATAGACAGTGTCTTACATTAGAAATATGGTAATGAAAGGGTTAAACAACATAGACAGTCTCTTATATTAGAAATATGGTAGAGAAAGGGTTATACAACATAGACAGTGTCTTACATTAGAAATATGGTAGTAATAGGGTTTAAACTACATAGACAGTGTCTTACATTAGAAATATGGTAATGAAAGGGTTAACCAACATAGACAGAGTCATGAGAAATATGGTAATGAAAGGGTTAAACAAGATAGACAATGTCTTTCATTAGAAATATGGTAATGGAAGGGTTAAACAACATAGACAGTGTCTTTCATTAGAAATATGGTAATGAAAGGGTTAAACAACATAGACAGTGTCTTACATTAGAAATATGGTAATGAAAGGGTTAACCAACATAGACAGAGTCATGAGAAATATGGTAATGAAAGGGTTAAACAAGATAGACAATGTCTTTCATTAGAAATATGGTAATGAAAAGGTTAAACAACATAGACAATTTCTTACATTAGAAATGTGGTAATGGAAGGGTTAAACGACATAGACAGTTTCTTACATTAGAAATGTGGTAATGGAAGGGTTAAACAACATAGACAGTGTCTTTCATTAGAAATATGGTAATGAAAGGGTTAAACAACATAGACACGGTCTTACATTAGAAATATGGTAGTGAAAGGGTTAAACAACATAGACAGTGTCTTACATTATAAATATGGTAATGAAAGGGTTAAACAACATAGACAGAGTCATGAGAAATATGGTAATGAAAAGGTTAAACAAGATAGACAATGTCTTTCATTAGAAATATGGTAATGGAAGGGTCAAACAACATAGACAGTGTTTTACATTAGAGGTATGGTAATGGAAGGGTTAAAAAACATAGACAGTGTCTTAGATTAAAAATATGGTAATGGAAGGGTTAAAGACATAGACAGTGTCTTTCATTAGAAATTTGGTAATGAAAGGGTTAAACAACATAGACAGAGTCATGAGAAATATGGTAATGAAAGGGTTAAACAAGATAGACAATGTCTTTCATTAGAAATATGGTAATGGAAGGGTTAAACAACATAGACAGTGTCTTTCATTAGAAATATGGTAATGAAAGGGTTAAAGAACATAGACAGTGTCTTACATTAGAAATATAGTAATGGAAGGGTTAAACAACATAGCAGTGTCTTTCATTAGAAATATGGTAATGAAAGGGTTAAACAACATAGACAGTGTCTTACATTAGAAATATGGTAATGGAAGGGTTAAACAACATAGACAGAGTCTTACATTAGAAATATGGTAATGAAAGGGTTAAACAACATAGACAGTGTCTTTCATTAGAAATACGGTAATGAAAGGGTTAAACAACATAGACAGAGTCTTACATTAGAAATATGGTAATGAAAGGGTTAAACAACATAGACAGTGTCTTACATTAGAAATATGGTAATGAAAGGATTAAACAACATAGACAGTGTCTTACATAAGAAATATGGTAATGAAAGTGTTAAAGATGGTAGTGAAAAGGTTAAACAACATAGACGGTGTCTTACATTATAAATAAGGTAATGAAAGGGTTAAACAACATAGACAAGGTGTAACATTAGAAATATGGTAATGAAAGGGTTAAACAACATAGAGAGTGTCTTACATAAGAAATATGGTAATGAAAGTGTTAAAGATGGTAGTGAAAAGGTTAAACAACATAGACGGTGTCTTACATTATAATTAAGGTAATGAAAGGGTTAAACAACATAGAGAGTGTCTTACATAAGAAATATGGTAATGAAAGTATTAAAGATGGTAGTGAAAAAGGTTAAACAACATAGACAGTGTCTTACATTAGAAATATGGTAATGAAAGGGTTAAACAACATAGACAGTGTCTTACATTACAAATATCGCAATGAAAGAGTTAAACAACATAGACAGTGTCTTTCATTAGAAATATGGTAATGGAAGGGTTAAACAACATAGACAGTGTCTTACATAAGAAATATGGTAATGGAAGTGTTAAACAACATACACAGTGTCTTACATTAGAAATATGGTAATGGAAGTGTTAAACAACATAGACAGTGTCTTACATAAGAAATATGGTAATGGAAGTGTTAAACAACATAGACAGTGTCTTACATAAAAAATATGGTAATGGAATGTTAAACAACATAGACAGTGTCTTACATTAGAAATATGGTAATGAAAGGGTTAAACAACATAGACAGTGTCTTACATTAGAAATATGGTAACGGAAGGGTTAAACAACATAGACAGAGTCATGAGAAATATGGTAATGAAAGGGTTAAACAAGATAGACAATGTCTTTCATTAGAAATATGGTAATGGAAGGGTTAAACAACATAGACAGTGTCTTTCATTAGAAATATGGTAATGAAAGGGTTAAACAACATAGACACTGTCTTACATTAGAAATATGGTAGTGAAAGGGTTAAATAACATAGACAGTGTCTTACATTATAAATGTGGTGATGAACGGTTTAAACAACATAGACAGAGTCATGAGAAATATGGTAATGAAAGGGTTAAACAAGATAGACAATGTCTTTCATTAGAAACATGGTAATGGAAGGGTTAAACAACATAGACAGTGTCTTACATTAGAAGTATGGTAAAGGAAGAGTTAAAAAACATAGACAGTGTCTTAGATTAAAAATATGGTAATGGAAGGGTTAAAGACATAGACAGTGTCTTTCATTAGAATTATGGTAATGAAAGGGTTAAACAACATAGACAGTCTCTTACATTAGAAATATGGTAATGAAAGGGTTAAACAACATAGACAGTGTCTTACATTAGAAATATGGTAGTGAAAGGGTTAAACAATATAGACGGTATCTTACATTAGAAATATGGTAATGAAAGGGTTAAACAACATAGACAGTGTCTTACATTAGAAATATGGTAATGGAAGGGTTAAACAACATAGACAGAGTCTTACATTAGAAATATGGTAATGAAAGGGTTAAACAACATAGACAGTGTCTTACGTTAGAAATATGGTAATGAAAGGGTTAAACAACATAGACAGAGTCTTACATTAGAAATATGGTAATGAAAGGGTTAAACAACATAGACAGTGTCTTACATTAGAAATATGGTAGTGAAAGGGTTAAACAATATAGACAGTGTCTTACATTAGAAATATGGTAATGAAAGGGTTAAACAACATAGACAGTGTCTTACATTAGAAATATGGTAATGAAAGGGTTAAACAACATAGACAGTCTCTTACATTAGAAATATGGTAGTGAAAGGATTAAACAACATAGACAGTGTCTTACATAGAAAATATGGTAATGAAGGTGTTAAACAACATAGACAGTATCTTACATTAGAAATATGGTAATGAAAGGGTTAAACAACATAGACAGTGTCTTACATTAGAAATATGGTAATGAAAGGGTTAAACAATATAGACAGTGTCTTGCATTAGAAATACGGTAATGGAAGTGTTAAACAACATAGACAGAGTCTTACATTAGAAATATGGTAATGAAAGGGTTAAACAACATAGACAGTGTCTTACGTTAGAAATATGGTAATGAAAGGGTTAAACAACATAGACAGAGTCTTACATTAGAAATATGGTAATGAAAGGGTTAAACAACATAGACAGTGTCTTACATTAGAAATATGGTAGTGAAGGGGTTAAACAAGATAGACAATGTCTTTCATTAGAAATATGGTAATGGAAGGGTTAAACAACATAGACAGTGTCTTACATTAGAAGTATGGTAAAGGAAGAGTTAAAAAACATAGACAGTGTCTTAGATTAAAAATATGGTAATGGAAGGGTTAAAGACATAGACAGTGTCTTTCATTAGAATTATGGTAATGAAAGGGTTAAACAACATAGACAGTGTCTTACATTAGAAATATGGTAATGAAAGGGTTAAACAACATAGACAGAGTCATGAGAAATATGGTAATGAAATGGTTAAACAAGATAGACAATGTCTTTCATTAGAAACATGGTAATGGAAGGGTTAATCAACATAGACAGTGTCTTACATTAGAAGTATGGTAAAGGAAGAGTTAAACAACATAGACAGTCTCTTACATTAGAAATATGGTAATGAAAGGGTTAAACAACATAGACAGTGTTTACATAGAAAATATGGTAATGAAGGTTTAAACAACATAGACAGTATCTTACATTAGAAATATGATAATGAAAGGGTTGAACAACATAGACAGTGTCTTACATTAGAAATATGGTAATGAAAGGGTTAAAAAATATAGACGGTGTCTTACATTAGAAATATGGTAATGGAAGGGTTAAACAACATAGACAGTGTCTTACATTAGAAATATGGTAATGAAAGGGTTAAACAACATAGACAGTGTCTTACATTAGAAATATGGTAATGGAAGGGTTTAACAACATAGACAGAGTCATGAGAAATATGGTAATGAAAGGGTTAAACAACATAGACAGTTTCTTACATTAGAATAGTGGTAATGGAAGGGTTAAACAACATAGACAGTGTCTTTCATTAGAAATATGGTAATGAAAGGGTTAAACAACATAGACACTGTCTTACATTAGAAATATGGTAGTGAAAGGTTTAAATAACATAGACAGTGTCTTACATTATAAATGTGGTGATGAAAGGGTTAAAAAACATAGACAGAGTCATGAGAAATATGGTAATGAAAGGGTTAAACAAGATAGACAATGTCTTTCATTAGAAATATGGTAATGGAAGGGTTAAACAACATAGACAGTGTCTTACATTAGAAGTATGGTAAAGGAAGAGTTAAAAAACATAGACAGTGTCTTAGATTAAAAATATGGTAATGGAAGGGTTAAAGACATAGACAGAGTCTTTCATTAGAATTATGGTAATGAAAGGGTTAAACAACATAGACAGTCTCTTACATTAGAAATATGGTAATGAAAGGGTTAAACAACATAGACAGAGTCTTACATTAGAAATATGGTAATGAAAGGGTTAAACAACATAGACAGTGTCTTACATTAGAAATATGGTAGTGAAAGGGTTAAACAACATAGACAGTGTCTTACATTAGAAATATGGTAATGAAAGGGTTAAACAACATAGACAGTGTCTTACATTAGAAATATGGTAATGAAAGGGTTAAACAACATAGACAGTCTCTTACATTAGAAATATGGTAGTGAAAGGATTAAACAACATAGACAGTGTCTTACATAGAAAATATGGTAATGAAGGTGTTAAACAACATAGACAGTATATTACATTAGAAATATGGTAATGAAAGGGTTAAACAACATAGACAGTGTCTTACATTAGAAATATGGTAATGAAAGGGTTAAACAATATAGACGGTGTCTTACATTAGAAATATGGTAATGAAAGGGTTAAACAACATAGACAGTGTCTTGCATTAGAAATATGGTAATGGAAGGGTTAAACAACATAGACAGAGTCTTACATTAGAAATATGGTAATGAAAGGGTTAAACAACATAGACAGTGTCTTACGTTAGAAATATGGTAATGAAAGGGTTAAACAACATAGACAGAGTCTTACATTAGAAATATGGTAATGAAAGGGTTAAACAACATAGACAGTGTCTTACATTAGAAATATGGTAGTGAAAGGGTTAAACAAGATAGACAATGTCTTTCATTAGAAATATGGTAATGGAAGGGTTAAACAACATAGACAGTGTCTTACATTAGAAGTATGGTAAAGGAAGAGTTAAAAAACATAGACAGTGTCTTAGATTAAAAATATGGTAATGGAAGGGTTAAAGACATAGACAGTGTCTTTCATTAGAATTATGGTAATGAAAGGGTTAAACAACATAGACAGTCTCTTACATTAGAAATATGGTAATGAAAGGGTTAAACAACATAGACAGTGTTTACATAGAAAATATGGTAATGAAAGGGTTAAACAACATAGACAGTGTCTTTCATTAGAAATATGGTAATGAAAGGGTTAAACAACATAGACAGTGTCTTACATTAGAAATATGGTAATGGAAGGGTTAAACAACATAGACAGAGTCATGAGAAATATGGTAATGAAATGGTTAAACAAGATAGACAATGTCTTTCATTAGAAACATGGTAATGGAAGGGTTAATCAACATAGACAGTGTCTTACATTAGAAGTATGGTAAAGGAAGAGTTAAAAAACATAGACAGTGTCTTAGATTAAAAATATGGTAATGGAAGGGTTAAAGACATAGACAGTGTCTTTCATTAGAATTATGGTAATGAAAGGGTTAAACAACATAGACAGTCTCTTACATTAGAAATATGGTAATGAAAGGGTTAAACAACATAGACAGTGTTTACATAGAAAATATGGTAATGAAGGTTTAAACAACATAGACAGTATCTTACATTAGAAATATGATAATGAAAGGGTTAAACAACATAGACAGTGTCTTACATTAGAAATATGGTAATGAAAGGGTTAAAAAATATAGACGGTGTCTTACATTAGAAATATGGTAATGGAAGGGTTAAACAACATAGACAGTGTCTTACATAAGAAATATGGTAATGGAAGGGTTAAACAACATAGACAGTGTCTTACATTAGAAATATGGTAATGAAAGGGTTAAACAACATAGACAGTGTCTTACATTAGAAATATGGTAATGGAAGGGTTAAACAACATAGACAGAGTCATGAGAAATATGGTAATGAAAGGGTTAAACAACATAGACAGTTTCTTACATTAGAATAGTGGTAATGGAAGGGTTAAACAACATAGACAGTGTCTTTCATTAGAAATATGGTAATGAAAGGGTTAAACAACATAGACACTGTCTTACATTAGAAATATGGTAGTGAAAGGTTTAAATAACATAGACAGTGTCTTACATTATAAATGTGGAGATGAAAGGGTTAAAAAACATAGACAGAGTCATGAGAAATATGGTAATGAAAGGGTTAAACAAGATAGACAATGTCTTTCATTAGAAATATGGTAATGGAAGGGTTAAACAACATAGACAGTGTCTTACATTAGAAGTATGGTAAAGGAAGAGTTAAAAAACATAGACAGTGTCTTAGATTAAAAATATGGTAATGGAAGGGTTAAAGACATAGACAGTGTCTTTCATTAGAATTATGGTAATGAAAGGGTTAAACAACATAGACAGTCTCTTACATTAGAAATATGGTAATGAAAGGGTTAAACAACATAGACAGTGTTTACATAGAAAATATGGTAATGAAAGGGTTAAACAACATAGACAGTGTCTTTCATTAGAAATATGGTAATGAAAGGGTTAAACAACATAGACAGTGTCTTACATTAGAAATATGGTAATGGAAGGGTTAAACAACATAGACAGAGTCATGAGAAATATGGTAATGAAATGGTTAAACAAGATAGACAATGTCTTTCATTAGAAACATGGTAATGGAAGGGTTAAACAATATAGACAGTGTCTTACATTAGAAGTATGGTAAAGGAAGAGTTAAAAAACATAGACAGTGTCTTAGATTAAAAATATGGTAATGGAAGTGTTAAAGAAATAGACAGTGTCTTTCATTAGAATTATGGTCATGAAAGGGTTAAACAACATAGACAGTCTCTTACATTAGAAATATGGTAATGAAAGGGTTAAACAACATTGACAGTGTTTACATAGAAAATATGGTAATGAAGGGTTAAACAACATAGACAGTATCTTACATTAGAAATATGGTAATGAAAGGTTTAAACAACATAGACAGTGTCTTACATTAGAAATATAGTAATGAAAGGGTTAAACAATATAGACGGTGTCTTACATTAGAAATATGGTAATGAAAGCGTTAAACAACATAGACAGTGTCTTACATTAGAAATATGGTAATGGAAGGGTTAAACAACATAGACAGAGTCTTACATTAGAAATATGGTAATGAAAGGGTTAAACAACATAGACAGTGTCTTACGTTAGAAATATGGTAATGAAAGGGTTAAACAACATAGACAGAGTCTTACATTAGAAATATGGTAATGAAAGGGTTAAACAACATAGACAGTGTCTTACATTAGAAATATGGTAATGAAAGGGTTAAACAACATAGACAGTGTCTTACATTAGAAATATGGTAATGGAAGGGTTAAACAACATAGACAGAGTCATGAGAAATATGGTAATGAAAGGGTTAAACAACATAGACAGTTTCTTACATTAGAATAGTGGTAATGGAAGGGTTAAACAACATAGACAGTGTCTTTCATTAGAAATATGGTAATGAAAGGGTTAAACAACATAGACACTGTCTTACATTAGAAATATGGTAGTGGAAGGTTTAAATAACATAGACAGTGTCTTACATTATAAATGTGGAGATGAAAGGGTTAAAAAACATAGACAGAGTCATGAGAAATATGGTAATGAAAGGGTTAAACAAGATAGACAATGTCTTTCATTAGAAATATGGTAATGGAAGGGTTAAACAACATAGACAGTGTCTTACATTAGAAGTATGGTAAAGGAAGAGTTAAAAAACATAGACAGTGTCTTAGATTAAAAATATGGTAATGGAAGGGTTAAAGACATAGACAGTGTCTTTCATTAGAATTATGGTAATGAAAGGGTTAAACAACATAGACAGTCTCTTACATTAGAAATATGGTAATGAAAGGGTTAAACAACATAGACAGTGTTTACATAGAAAATATGGTAATGAAAGGGTTAAACAACATAGACAGTGTCTTTCATTAGAAATATGGTAATGAAAGGGTTAAACAACATAGACAGTGTCTTACATTAGAAATATGGTAATGGAAGGGTTAAACAACATAGACAGAGTCATGAGAAATATGGTAATGAAATGGTTAAACAAGATAGACAATGTCTTTCATTAGAAACATGGTAATGGAAGGGTTAAACAACATAGACAGTGTCTTACATTAGAAGTATGGTAAAGGAAGAGTTAAAAAACATAGACAGTGTCTTAGATTAAAAATATGGTAATGGAAGTGTTAAAGACATAGACAGTGTCTTTCATTAGAATTATGGTCATGAAAGGGTTAAACAACATAGACAGTCTCTTACATTAGAAATATGGTAATGAAAGGGTTAAACAACATTGACAGTGTTTACATAGAAAATATGGTAATGAAGGGTTAAACAACATAGACAGTATCTTACATTAGAAATATGGTAATGAAAGGTTTAAACAACATAGACAGTGTCTTACATTAGAAATATAGTAATGAAAGGGTTAAACAATATAGATGGTGTCTTACATTAGAAATATGGTAATGAAAGCGTTAAACAACATAGACAGTGTCTTACATTAGAAATATGGTAATGGAAGGGTTAAACAACATAGACAGAGTCTTACATTAGAAATATGGTAATGAAAGGGTTAAACAACATAGACAGTGTCTTACGTTAGAAATATGGTAATGAAAGGGTTAAACAACATAGACAGAGTCTTACATTAGAAATATGGTAATGAAAGGGTTAAACAACATAGACAGTGTCTTACATTAGAAATATGGTAATGAAAGGGTTAAACAACATAGACAGTGTCTTACATTAGAAATATGGTAATGGAAGGGTTAAACAACATAGACAGAGTCATGAGAAATATGGTAATGAAAGGGTTAAACAACATAGACAGTTTCTTACATTAGAATAGTGGTAATGGAAGGGTTAAACAACATAGACAGTGTCTTTCATTAGAAATATGGTAATGAAAGGGTTAAACAACATAGACACTGTCTTACATTAGAAATATGGTAGTGGAAGGTTTAAATAACATAGACAGTGTCTTACATTATAAATGTGGAGATGAAAGGGTTAAAAAACATAGACAGAGTCATGAGAAATATGGTAATGAAAGGGTTAAACAAGATAGACAATGTCTTTCATTAGAAATATGGTAATGGAAGGGTTAAACAACATAGACAGTGTCTTACATTAGAAGTATGGTAAAGGAAGAGTTAAAAAACATAGACAGTGTCTTAGATTAAAAATATGGTAATGGAAGGGTTAAAGACATAGACAGTGTCTTTCATTAGAATTATGGTAATGAAAGGGTTAAACAACATAGACAGTCTCTTACATTAGAAATATGGTAATGAAAGGGTTAAACAACATAGACAGTGTTTACATAGAAAATATGGTAATGAAAGGGTTAAACAACATAGACAGTGTCTTTCATTAGAAATATGGTAATGAAAGGGTTAAACAACATAGACAGTGTCTTACATTAGAAATATGGTAATGGAAGGGTTAAACAACATAGACAGAGTCATGAGAAATATGGTAATGAAATGGTTAAACAAGATAGACAATGTCTTTCATTAGAAACATGGTAATGGAAGGGTTAAACAACATAGACAGTGTCTTACATTAGAAGTATGGTAAAGGAAGAGTTAAAAAACATAGACAGTGTCTTAGATTAAAAATATGGTAATGGAAGGGTTAAAGACATAGACAGTGTCTTTCATTAGAATTATGGTCATGAAAGGGTTAAACAACATAGACAGTCTCTTACATAGAAAATATGGTAATGAAGGGTTAAACAACATAGACAGTATCTTACATTAGAAATATGGTAATGAAAGGGTTAAACAACATAGACAGTGTCTTACATTAGAAATATAGTAATGAAAGGGTTAAACAATATAGACGGTGTCTTACATTAGAAATATGGTAATGAAAGTGTTAAACAACATAGACAGTGTCTTACATTAGAAATATGGTAATGGAAGGGTTAAACAACATAGACAGAGTCTTACATTAGAAATATGGTAATGAAAGGGTTAAACAACATAGACAATGTCTTACGTTAGAAATATGGTAATGAAAGGGTTAAACAACATAGACAGAGTCTTACATTAGAAATATGGTAATGAAAGGGTTAAACAACATAGACAGTGTCTTACATTAGAAATATGGTAGTGAAAGGGTTAAACAACATAGACAGTGTCTTACATTAGAAATATGGTAATGAAAGGGTTAACCAACATAGACAGTGTCTTACATTAGAAATATGGTAATGAAAGGGTTAAACAACATAGACAGTGTCTTACATTAGAAATATGGTAATGGAAGGGTTAAACAACATAGACAGAGTCATGAGAAATATGGTAATGAAATGGTTAAACAAGATAGACAATGTCTTTCATTAGAAACATGGTAATGGAAGGGTTAAACAACATAGACAGTGTCTTACATTAGAAGTATGGTAAAGGAAGAGTTAAAAAACATAGACAGTGTCTTAGATTAAAAATATGGTAATGGAAGGGTTAAAGACATAGACAGTGTCTTTGATTAGAATTATGGTCATGAAAGGGTTAAACAACATAGACAGTCTCTTACATTAGAAATATGGTAATGAAAGGGTTAAACAACATTGACAGTGTTTACATAGAAAATATGGTAATGAAGGGTTAAACAACATAGACAGTATCTTACATTAGAAATATGGTAATGAAAGGGTTAAACAACATAGACAGTGTCTTACATTAGAAATATAGTAATGAAAGGGTTAAACAATATAGACGGTGTCTTACATTAGAAATATGGTAATGAAAGCGTTAAACAACATAGACAGTGTCTTACATTAGAAATATGGTAATGGAAGGGTTAAACAACATAGACAGAGTCTTACATTAGAAATATGGTAATGAAAGGGTTAAACAATATAGACAGTGTCTTACATTAGAAATATGGTAATGAAAGGGTTAAACAACATAGACAGAGTCTTACATTAGAAATATGGTAATGAAAGGGTTAAACAACATAGACAGTGTCTTACATTAGAAATATGGTAATGAAAGGGTTAAACAACATAGACAGTGTCTTACATTAGAAATATGGTAATGGAAGGGTTAAACAACATAGACAGAGTCATGAGAAATATGGTAATGAAAGGGTTAAACGACATAGACAGTTTCTTACATTAGAATAGTGGTAATGGAAGGGTTAAACAACATAGACAGTGTCTTTCATTAGAAATATGGTAATGAAAGGGTTAAACAACATAGACACTGTCTTACATTAGAAATATGGAGGTGAAAGGTTTAAATAACATAGACAGTGTCTTACATTATAAATGTGGAGATGAAAGGGTTAAAAAACATAGACAGAGTCATGAGAAATATGGTAATGAAAGGGTTAAACAAGATAGACAATGTCTTTCATTATAAATATGGTAATGGAAGGGTTAAACAACATAGACAGTGTCTTACATTAGAAGTATGGTAAAGGAAGAGTTAAAAAACATAGACAGTGTCTTAGAATAAAAATATGGTAATGGAAGGGTTAAAGACATAGACAGTGTCTTTCATTAGAATTATGGTAATGAAAGGGTTAAACAACATAGACAGTCTCTTACATTAGAAATATGGTAATGAAAGGGTTAAACAACATAGACAGTGTTTACATAGAAAATATGGTAATGAAAGGGTTAAACAACATAGACAGTGTCTTTCATTAGAAATATGGTAATGAAAGGGTTAAACAACATAGACAGTGTCTTACATTAGAAATATGGTAATGGAAGGGTTAAACAACATAGACAGAGTCATGAGAAATATGGTAATGAAATGGTTAAACAAGATAGACAATGTCTTTCATTAGAAACATGGTAATGGAAGGGTTAAACAACATAGACAGTGTCTTACATTAGAAGTATGGTAAAGGAAGAGTTAAAAAACATAGACAGTGTCTTAGATTAAAAATATGGTAATGGAAGGGTTAAAGACATAGACAGTGTCTTTCATTAGAATTATGGTCATGAAAGGGTTAAACAACATAGACAGTCTCTTACATTAGAAATATGGTAATGAAAGGGTTAAACAACATTGACAGTGTTTACATAGAAAATATGGTAATGAAGGGTTAAACAACATAGACAGTATCTTACATTAGAAATATGGAAATGAAAGGGTTAAACAACATAGACAGTGTCTTACATTAGAAATATAGTAATGAAAGGGTTAAACAATATAGACGGTGTCTTACATTAGAAATATGGTAATGAAAGTGTTAAACAACATAGACAGTGTCTTACATTAGAAATATGGTAATGGAAGGGTTAAACAACATAGACAGAGTCTTACATTAGAAATATGGTAATGAAAGGGTTAAACAACATAGACAGTGTCTTACGTTAGAAATATGGTAATGAAAGGGTTAAACAACATAGACAGAGTCTTACATTAGAAATATGGTAATGAAAGGGTTAAACAACATAGACAGTGTCTTACATTAGAAATATGGTAGTGAAAGGGTTAAACAACATAGACAGTGTCTTACATTAGAAATATGGTAATGAAAGGGTTAAACAACATAGACAGTGTCTTACATTAGAAATATGGTAATGAAAGGGTTAAACAACATAGACAGTGTCTTACATTAGAAATATGGTAGTGAAAGGATTAAACAACGTAGACAGTGTCTTACATAAGAAATATGGTAATGAAAGTGTTAAAGATCGTAGTGAAAAGGTTAAACAACATAGACGGTGTCTTACATTATAAATAATGTAATGAAAGTGTTAACCAACATAGACAGGTTCTTACATTAGAAATATGGTAATGAAAGTGTTAAACAACATAGACAGAGTCATGAGAAATATGGTAATGAAAGGGTTAAACAAGATAGACAATGTCTTTCATTAGAAATATGATAATGGAAGGGTTAAACAACATAGACAGTGTCTTACATTAGAAGTATGGTAATGGAAGAGTTAAAAAACATAGACAGTGTCTTAGATTAAAAATATGGTAATGGAAGGGTTAAAGACATAGACAGTGTCTTTCATTAGAATTATGGTAATGAAAGGGTTAAACAACCTAGACAGTGTCTTTCATTAGAAATACGGTAATGAAAGGGTTAAACAACATAGACAGAGTCTTACATTAGAAATATGGTAATGAAAGGGTTAAACAACATAGACAGTGTCTTACATTAGAAATATGGTAATGAAAGGATTAAACAACATAGACAGTGTCTTACATAAGAAATATGGTAATGAAAGTGTTAAAGATGGTAGTGAAAAGGTTAAACAACATAGACGGTGTCTTACATTATAAATAAGGTAATGAAAGGGTTAAAAAACATAGACAAGGTCTTACATTAGAAATATGGTAATGAAAGGGTTAAACAACATAGAGAGTGTCTTACATAAGAAATATGGTAATGAAAGTGTTAAAGATGGTAGTGAAAAGGTTAAACAACATAGACAGTGTCTTACATTATAAATAAGGTAATGAAAGGGTTAAAAAACATAGACAAGGTCTTACATTAGAAATATGGTAATGAAAGGGTTAAACAACATAGAGAGAGTCTTACATAAGAAATATGGTAATGAAAGTGTTAAAGATGGTAGTGAAAAGGTTAAACAACATAGACGGTGTCTTACATTATAAATAAGGTAATGAAAGGGTTAAACAACATAGAGAGTGTCTTACATAAGAAATATGGTAATGAAAGTGTTGAAGATGGTAGTGAAAAGGTTAAACAACATAGACGGTGTCTCACATTATAAATAAGGTAATGAAAGTGTTAACCAACATTAGACAGGGTCTTACTTTAGAAATATGGTAATGAAAGGGTTAAACAAGATAGACAATGTCTTTCATTAGAAATATGGTAATGGAAGGGTTAAAAAACATAGACAGTGTCTTAGATTAAAAATATGGTAATGGAAGGGTTAAAGACATAGACAGTGTCTTACATTAGAAATACGGTAATGAAAGGGTTAAACAACATAGACAGTTTCTTTCATTAGAAATACGGTAATGAAAGGGTTAAACAACATAGCCAGTGTCTTACGTTAGAAATATGGTAATGAAAGGGTTAAACAACATAGACAGAGTCTTACATTATAAATATGGTAATGAAAGGGTTAAACAACATAGACAGTGTCTTACATAAGAAATATGGTAATGAAAGTGTTAAAGATGGTAGTGAAAATGTTAAACAACATAGACGGTGTTTTACATTATAAATAAGGTAATGAAAGGGTTAAACAACATAGACAGGGTCTTACATTAGAAATATGGTAATGAAAGGGTTAAACAACATAGAGAGTGTCTTACATAAGAAATATGGTAATGAAAGTGTTGAAGATGGTAGTGAAAAGGTTAAACAACATAGACAGTGTCTTACATTAGAAATATGGTAATGAAAGGGTTAAACAACATAGACAGTGTCTTTCATTAGAAATACGGTAATGAAAGGGTTAAACAACATAGACAGTGTCTTACATTAGAAATATGGTAATGAAAGGGTTAAACAACATAGACAGTGTCTTACATTAGAAGTATAAAGGAAGTGTTAAAAAACATAGACAGTGTCTCAGATTAAAAATATGGTAATGGAAGGGTTAAAGACATAGACAGTGTCTTTCATTAGAATTATGGTAATGAAAGGGTTAAACAACATAGACAGTCTCTTACATTAGAAATATGGTAATGAAAGGGTTAAACAACATAGACAGTGTTTACATAGAAAATATGGTAATGAAAGGGTTAAACAACATAGACAGTGTCTTTCATTAGAAATATGGTAATGAAAGGGTTAAACAACATAGACAGTGTCTTACATTAGAAATATGGTAGTGAAAGGATTAAACAACGTAGACAGTGTCTTACATAAGAAATATGGTAATGAAAGTGTTAAAGATCGTAGTGAAAAGGTTAAACAACATAGACGGTGTCTTACATTATAAATAATGTAATGAAAGTGTTAACCAACATAGACAGGTTCTTACATTAGAAATATGGTAATGAAAGGGTTAAACAACATAGACAGAGTCATGAGAAATATGGTAATGAAAGGGTTAAACAAGATAGACAATGTCTTTCATTAGAAATATGATAATGGAAGGGTTAAACAACATAGACAGTGTCTTACATTAGAAGTATGGTAATGGAAGAGTTAAAAAACATAGACAGTGTCTTAGATTAAAAATATGGTAATGGAAGGGTTAAAGACATAGACAGTGTCTTTCATTAGAATTATGGTAATGAAAGGGTTAAACAACCTAGACAGTGTCTTTCATTAGAAATACGGTAATGAAAGGGTTAAACAACATAGACAGAGTCTTACATTAGAAATATGGTAATGAAAGGGTTAAACAACATAGACAGTGTCTTACATTAGAAATATGGTAATGAAAGGATTAAACAACATAGACAGTGTCTTACATAAGAAATATGGTAATGAAAGTGTTAAAGATGGTAGTGAAAAGGTTAAACAACATAGACGGTGTCTTACATTATAAATAAGGTAATGAAAGGGTTAAAAAACATAGACAAGGTCTTACATTAGAAATATGGTAATGAAAGGGTTAAACAACATAGAGAGTGTCTTACATAAGAAATATGGTAATGAAAGTGTTAAAGATGGTAGTGAAAAGGTTAAACAACATAGACAGTGTCTTACATTATAAATAAGGTAATGAAAGGGTTAAAAAACATAGACAAGGTCTTACATTAGAAATATGGTAATGAAAGGGTTAAACAACATAGAGAGTGTCTTACATAAGAAATATGGTAATGAAAGTGTTAAAGATGGTAGTGAAAAGGTTAAACAACATAGACGGTGTCTCACATTATAAATAAGGTAATGAAAGTGTTAACCAACATTAGACAGGGTCTTACTTTAGAAATATGGTAATGAAAGGGTTAAACAAGATAGACAATGTCTTTCATTAGAAATATGGTAATGGAAGGGTTAAAAAACATAGACAGTGTCTTAGATTAAAAATATGGTAATGGAAGGGTTAAAGACATAGACAGTGTCTTACATTAGAAATACGGTAATGAAAGGGTTAAACAACATAGACAGTTTCTTTCATTAGAAATACGGTAATGAAAGGGTTAAACAACATAGCCAGTGTCTTACGTTAGAAATATGGTAATGAAAGGGTTAAACAACATAGACAGAGTCTTACATTATAAATATGGTAATGAAAGGGTTAAACAACATAGACAGTGTCTTACATAAGAAATATGGTAATGAAAGTGTTAAAGATGGTAGTGAAAATGTTAAACTACATAGACGGTGTTTTACATTATAAATAAGGTAATGAAAGGGTTAAACAACATAGACAGGGTCTTACATTAGAAATATGGTAATGAAAGGGTTAAACAACATAGAGAGTGTCTTACATAAGAAATATGGTAATGAAAGTGTTAAAGATGGTAGTGAAAAGGTTAAACAACATAGACAGTGTCTTACATTAGAAATATGGTAATGAAAGGGTTAAACAACATAGACAGTGTCTTTCATTAGAAATACGGTAATGAAAGGGTTAAACAACATAGACAGTGTCTTACATTAGAAATATGGTAATGAAAGGGTTAAACAACATAGACAGTGTCTTACATTAGAAGTATAAAGGAAGTGTTAAAAAACATAGACAGTGTCTCAGATTAAAAATATGGTAATGGAAGGGTTAAAGACATAGACAGTGTCTTTCATTAGAATTATGGTAATGAAAGGGTTAAACAACATAGACAGTCTCTTACATTAGAAATATGGTAATGAAAGGGTTAAACAACATAGACAGTGTTTACATAGAAAATATGGTAATGAAAGGGTTAAACAACATAGACAGTGTCTTTCATTAGAAATATGGTAATGAAAGGGTTAAACAACATTGACAGAGTCTTACATTAGAAATATGGTAATGAAAGGGTTAAATAACATAGACAGTGTCTTACGTTAGAAATATGGTAATGAAAGGGTTAAACAACATAGACAGAGTCTTACATTAGAAATATGGTAATGAAAGGGTTAAACAACATAGACAGTGTCTTACATTAGAAATATGGTAATGAAAGGATTAAACAACATAGACAGTGTCTTACATAAGAAATATGGTAATGAAAGTGTTAAAGATGGTAGTGAAAAGGTTAAACAACATAGACGGTGTCTTACATTATAAATAAGGTAATGAAAGGGTTAACCAACATAGACAGGGTCTTATATTAGAAATATGGTAATTAAAGGGTTAAACAACATAGACAGAGTCATGAAAAATATGGTAATGAAAGGGTTAAACAAGATAGACAATGTCTTTCATTAGAAATATGGTAATGGAAGAGTTAAAAAACATAGACAGTGTCTTAGATTAAAAATATGGTAATGGAAGGGTTAAAGACATAGACAGTGTCTTTCATTAGAATTATGGTAATGAAAGGGTTAAACAACATAGACAGTCTCTTACATTAGAAATATGGTAATGAAAGGGTTAAACAACATAGACAGTGTCTTACATTAGAAATATGGTAATGAAAGGGTTAAACAACATAGACAGTGTCTTACATTAGAAATATGGTAATGAAAGGGATAAATAACATAGACAGTGTCTTTCATTAGAAATATGGTAATGAAAGGGTTAAACAACATAGACAGTGTCTTACATTAGAAATATGGTAATGGAAGAGTTAAACAACATAGACAGAGTCTTAGATTAGAAATATGGTAATGAAAGGGTTAAACAACATAGACAGTGTCTTACATTAGAAATATGGTAATGAAAGGATTAAACAACATAGACAGTGTCTTACATAAGAAATATGGTAATGAAAGTGTTAAAGATGGTAGTGAAAAGGTTAAACAACATAGACGGTGTCTTACATTATAAATATGGTAATGAAAGGGTTAAACAACATAGACAGGGTCTTACATTAGAAATATGCTAATGAAAGGGTTAAACAACATAGAGAGTGTCTTACATAAGAAATATGGTAATGAAAGTGTTAAAGATGGTAGTGAAAAGGTTAAACAACATAGACAGTGTCTTACATTAGAAATATGCTAATGAAAGGGTTAAACAACATAGACAGTGTCTTTCATTAGAAATACGGTAATGAAAGGGTTAAACAACATAGACAGTGTCTTACGTTAGAAATATGGTAATGAAAGGGTTAAACAACATAGACAGTTTCTTACATTAGAAATGTGGTAATGGAAGCGTTAAACAACATAGACAGTGTCTTTCATTAGAAATATGGTAATGAAAGGCTTAAACAACATAGACACTGTCTTACATTAGAAATATGGTAGTGAAAGGGTTAAATAACATAGACATCATCATTCATCATCATTTCATTTTACGTCCGCTTTTTCCCTGCTTGCAAGGGTGGGACGGGAACTGATTCTGGCTTGATTTCTACAGCTGGATGCCCTTCCTAACACCAACCTCATTTACAGTGAGTGCTGGGTGCTTTTTTGCCGTGGCACCTCCACGACCACTTTGTAGTGGAATGATAGGGACCCCAGTCCCTATCATCTCATTTCTACAGCTGAGTAAACTGGAGCAATGTGAAATAAAGTGTCTTGCTCAAGGAAACAACAGTGTCTTACATTATAAATGTGGTAATGAAAGGGTTAAACAACATAGACAGAGTCATGAGAAATATGGTAATGAAAGGGTTAAACAAGATAGACAATGTCTTTCATTAGAAATATGGTAATGGAAGGGTTAAACAACATAGACCGTGTCTTACATTAGAAGTATGGTAATGGAAGAGTTAAAAAACATAGACAGTGTCTTAGATTAAAAATATGGTAATGGAAGGGTTAAAGACATAGACAGTGTCTTTCATTAGAATTATGGTAATGAAAGGGCTAAACAACATAGACAGTCTCTTACATTAGAAATATGGTAATGAAAGGGTTAAACAACATAGACAGTCTCTTACATTAGAAATATGGTAAAGAAAGGTTTAAACAACATAGACAGTGTCTTACATTAGAAACATGGTAATGGAAGGGTTAAACAACATAGACAGAGTCTTACATCAGAAATATGGTAATGAAAGGGTTAAACAACATAGACAGTGTCTTTCATTAGAAATACGGTAATGAAAGGGTTAAACAACATAAACAGTGGCTTACGTTAGAAATATGGTAATGAAAGGGTTAAACAACATAGACAGAGTCTTACGTTAGAAATATGGTAATGAAAGGGTTAAACAACATAGACAGTGTCTTACATTAGAAATATGGTAATGAAAGGGGCAAACAACATAGACAGTGTCTTACATTAGAAATATGGTAATGAAAGGATTAAACAACATAGACAGAGTCTGACATTAGAAATATGGTAATGAAAGGGTTAAACAACATAGACAGTGTCTTACATAAGAAATATGGTAATGAAAGTGTTAAAGATGGTAGTGAAAAGGTTAAACAACATAGACGGTGTCTTACATTATAAATAAGGTAATGAAAGGGTTAAACAACATAGACAGGGTCTTACATTAGAAATATGGTAATGAAAGGGTTAAACAACATAGAGAGTGTCTTACATAAGAAATATGGTAATGAAAGTGTTAAAGATGGTAGTGAAAAGGTTAAACAACATAGACGTTGTGTTACATTATAAATAAGGTAATGAAAGGGTTAAACAACATAGAGAGTGTCTTACATAAGAAATATGGTAATGAAAGTAATAAAGATGGTAGTGAAAAGGTTAAACAACATAGACAGTGTCTTACATTAGAAATATGGTAATGAAAGGGTTAAACAACATAGACAGTGTCTTACCTTAGAAATATTGTAGTGAAAGGGTTAAACAACATAGACAGTGTCTTACATTACAAATATCGCAATGAAAGGGTTAATCAACATAGACAGTGTCTTACATTAGAAATATGGCAATGAAAGTGTTAAACAACATAGACAGTGTCTTTCATTAGAAATATGGTAATGGAAGGGTTAAACAACATAGACAGTGTCTTACATAAGAAATATGGTAATGGAAGGGTTAAACAACATAGACAGTGTCTTTCATTAGAAATATGGTAATGAAAGGGTTAAACAACATAGACAGTTTCTTACATTAGAAATGTGGTAATGGAAGGGTTAAACAACATAGACAGTGTCTTTCATTAGAAATATGGTAATGAAAGGGTTAAACAACATAGACAGAGTCTTACATTAGAAATATGCTAGTGAAAGGGTTAAACAAATAGACAGTGTCTTACATTATAAATATGGTAATGAAAGGGTTAAACAACATAGACAGAGTCATAAGAAATATGGTAATGAAAAGGGTAAACAAGATAGACAATGTCTTTCATTAGAAATATGGTAATGGAAGGGTCAAACAACATAGACAGTGTCTTACATTAGAAGTATGGTAATGGAAGGGTTAAAAAACATAGACAGTGTCTTAGATTAAAAATATGGTAATGGAAGGGTTGAAGACATAGGCAGTGTCTTTCATTAGAAATTTGGTAATGAAAGGGTTAAACAACATAGAGAGTCTCTTACATTAGAAATATGGTAATGAAAGGGTTAAACAACATAGACAGTGTTTACATAGAAAATATGGTAATGAAAGGGTTAAACAACATAGACAGTGTCTTTCATTAGAAATATGGTAATGAAAGGGTTAAACAACTTAGACAGTGTCTTTCATTAGAAATATGGTAATGAAAGGGTTAAACAACATAGACAGTGTCTTACATTAGAAATATGGTAATGGAAGGGTTAAACAACATAGACACTGTCTTACATCAGAAATATGGTAATGGAAGGGTTAAACAACATAGACAGTGTCTTACATTAGAAATATGGCAATGAAAGGGTTAAACAACATAGACAGTGTCTTACATTAGAAATATGGTAATGGAAGGGTTAAACAACATAGACAGAGTCTTACATAAGAAATATGGTAATGAAAGTGTTAAACAACATAGACAGTGTCTTACATTAGAAATATGGTAATGAAAGGGTTAAACAACATAGACAGTCTCTTACATTAGAAATATGGTAATGAAAGGGTTAAACAACATAGAAAAGGTCTTATATTAGAAATATTGTAGTGAAAGGGTTATACAACATAGACAGTGTCTTACAATAGAAATATGGCAATGAAAGTGTTAAACAACATAGACAGTGTCTTACATTAGAAATATGGTAATGAAAGGGTTAACCAACATAGACAGAGTCATGAGAAATATGGTAATGAAAGGGTTAAACAAGATAGACAATGTCTTTCATTAGAAATATGGTAATGGAAGGGTTAAACAACATAGACAGTTTCTTACATTAGAAATGTGGTAATGGAAGGGTTAAACAACAATAGACAGTGTCTTTCATTAGAAATATGGTAATGAAAGTGTTAAACAACATAGACACTGTCTTACATTAGAAATATGGTAGTGAAAGGGTTAAATAATATAAACAGTGTCTTACATTATAAATGTGGTAATGAAAGGGTTAAACAACATAGACAGAGTCATGAGAAATATGGTAATGAAAGGGTTAAACAAGATAGACAATGTCTTTCATTAGAAATATGGTAGTAATAGGGTTTAAACTACATAGACAGTGTCTTACATTAGAAATATGGTAATGAAAGGGTTAACCAACATAGACAGAGTCATGAGAAATATGGTAATGAAAGGGTTAAACAAGATAGACAATGTCTTTCATTAGAAATATGGTAATGGAAGGGTTAAACAACATAGACAGTGTCTTTCATTAGAAATATGGTAATGAAAGGGTTAAACAACATAGACAGTTTCTTACATTAGAAATGTGGTAATGGAAGGGTTAAACAACATAGACAGTGTCTTTCATTAGAAATATAGTAATGGAAGGGTTAAACAACATAGACAGTGTCTTTCATTAGAAATATGGTAATGAAAGGGTTAAACAACATAGACAGTGTCTTACATTAGAAATATGGTAATGGAAGGGTTAAACAACATAGACAGAGTCTTACATTAGAAATATGGTAATGAAAGGGTTAAACAACATAGACAGTGTCTTTCATTAGAAATACGGTAATGAAAGGGTTAAACAACATAGACAGAGTCTTACCTTAGAAATATGGTAATGAAAGGGTTAAACAACATAGGCAGTGTCTTACATTAGAAATATGGTAATGAAAGGATTAAACAACATAGACAGTGTCTTACATCAGAAATATAGTAATGAAAGTGTTAAAGATGGTAGTGAAAAGGTTAAACAACATAGACGGTGTCTTACATTATAAATAAGGTAATGAAAGGGTTAAAGAACATAGACTAGGTCTTACATTAGAAATATGGTAATGAAAGGGTTAAACAACATAGAGAGTGTCTTACATAAGAAATATGGTAATGAAAGTGTTAAAGATGGTAGTGAAAAGTTTAAACAACATAGACGGTGTCTTACATTATAATTAAGGTAATGAAAGTGTTAAACAACATAGAGAGTGTCTTACATAAGAAATATGGTAATGAAAGTATTAAAGATGGTAGTGAAAAGGTTAAACAACATAGACAGTGTCTTACATTAGAAATATGGTAATAAAAGGGTTAAACAACATAGACAGTGTCTTACCTTAGAAATATTGTAGTGAAAGGGTTAACCAACATAGACAGAGTCATGAGAAATATGGTAATGAAAGGGTTAAACAAGATAGACAATGTCTTTCATTAGAAATATGGTAATGAAAAGGTTAAACAACATAGACAATTTCTTACATTAGAAATGTGGTAATGGAAGGGTTAAACAACATAGACAGTTTCTTACATTAGAAATGTGGTAATGGAAGGGTTAAACAACAATAGACAGTGTCTTTCATTAGAAATATGGTAATGAAAGTGTTAAACAACATAGACACTGTCTTACATTAGAAATATGGTAGTGAAAGGGTTAAATAACATAGACAGTGTCTTACATTATAAATGTGGTAATGAAAGGGTTAAACAACATAGACAGAGTCATGAGAAATATGGTAATGAAAGGGTTAAACAAGATAGACAATGTCTTTCATTAGAAATATGGTAGTAATAGGGTTTAAACTACATAGACAGTGTCTTACATTAGAAATATGGTAATGAAAGGGTTAACCAATATAGACAGAGTCATGAGAAATATGGTAATGAAAGGGTTAAACAAGATAGACAATGTCTTTCATTAGAAATATGGTAATGGAAGGGTTAAACAACATAGACAGTGTCTTTCATTAGAAATATGGTAATGAAAGGGTTAAACAACATAGACAGTTTCTTACATTAGAAATGTGGTAATGGAAGGGTTAAACAACATAGACAGTGTCTTTCATTAGAAATATGGTAGTGAAAGGGTTAAACAACATAGACAGTGTCTTACATTATAAATATGGTAATGAAAGGGTTAAACAACATAGACAGAGTCATGAGAAATATGGTAATGAAAAGGTTAAACATGAGAGACAATGTCTTTAATTAGAAATATGGTAATGGAAGGGTCAAACAAAATAGACAGTGTCTTTCATTAGAAATATGGTAATGAAACGGTTAAACAACATAGACAGTTTCTTACATTAGAAATGTGGTAATGGAAGGGTTAAACAACATAGACAGTGTCTTTCATTAGAAATATAGTAATGGAAGGGTTAAACAACATAGACAGTGTCTTTCATTAGAAATATGGTAATGAAAGGGTTAAACAACATAGACAGTGTCTTACATTAGAAATATGGTAATGGAAGGGTTAAACAACATAGACAGAGTCTTACATTAGAAATATGGTAATGAAAGGGTTAAACAACATAGACAGTGTCTTTCATTAGAAATACGGTAATGAAAGGGTTAAACAACATAGACAGAGTCTTACATTAAAAATATGGTAATGAAAGGGTTAAACAACATAGACAGTGTCTTACATTAGAAATATGGTAATGAAAGGGTTAAACAACATAGAGAGTCTCTTACATTAGAAATATGGTAATGAAAGGGTTAAACAACATAGACAGTGTTTACATAGAAAATATGGTAATGAAAGGGTTAAACAACATAGACAGTGTCTTTCATTAGAAATATGGTAATGAAAGGGTTAAACAACTTAGACAGTGTCTTTCATTAGAAATATGGTAATGAAAGGGTTAAACAACATAGACAGTGTCTTACATTAGAAATATGGTAATGGAAGGGTTAAACAACATAGACACTGTCTTACATCAGAAATATGGTAATGGAAGGGTTAAACAACATAGACAGTGTCTTACATTAGAAATATGGCAATGAAAGTGTTAAACAACATAGACAGTGTCTTACATTAGAAATATGGTAATGGAAGGGTTAAACAACATAGACAGAGTCTTACATAAGAAATATGGTAATGAAAGTGTTAAACAACATAGACAGTGTCTTACATTAGAAATATGGTAATGAAAGGGTTAAACAACATAGACAGTCTCTTACATTAGAAATATGGTAATGAAAGGGTTAAACAACATAGAAAAGGTCTTATATTAGAAATATTGTAGTGAAAGGGTTATACAACATAGACAGTGTCTTACAATAGAAATATGGCAATGAAAGTGTTAAACAACATAGACAGTGTCTTACATTAGAAATATGGTAATGAAAGGGTTAACCAACATAGACAGAGTCATGAGAAATATGGTAATGAAAGGGTTAAACAAGATAGACAATGTCTTTCATTAGAAATATGGTAATGGAAGGGTTAAACAACATAGACAGTTTCTTACATTAGAAATGTGGTAATGGAAGAGTTAAACAACAATAGACAGTGTCTTTCATTAGAAATATGGTAATGAAAGTGTTAAACAACATAGACACTGTCTTACATTAGAAATATGGTAGTGAAAGGGTTAAATAATATAAACAGTGTCTTACATTATAAATGTGGTAATGAAAGGGTTAAACAACATAGACAGAGTCATGAGAAATATGGTAATGAAAGGGTTAAACCAGATAGACAATGTCTTTCATTAGAAATATGGTAGTAATAGGGTTTAAACTACATAGACAGTGTCTTACATTAGAAATATGGTAATGAAAGGGTTAACCAACATAGACAGAGTCATGAGAAATATGGTAATGAAAGGGTTAAACAAGATAGACAATGTCCTTCATTAGAAATATGGTAATGGAAGGGTTAAACAACATAGACAGTGTCTTTCATTAGAAATATGGTAATGAAAGGGTTAAACAACATAGACAGTTTCTTACATTAGAAATGTGGTAATGGAAGGGTTAAACAACATAGACAGTGTCTTTCATTAGAAATATAGTAATGGAAGGGTTAAACAACATAGACAGTGTCTTTCATTAGAAATATGGTAATGAAAGGGTTAAACAACATAGACAGTGTCTTACATTAGAAATATGGTAATGGAAGGGTTAAACAACATAGACAGAGTCTTACATTAGAAATATGGTAATGAAAGGGTTAAACAACATAGACAGTGTCTTTCATTAGAAATACGGTAATGAAAGGGTTAAACAACATAGACAGAGTCTTACCTTAGAAATATGGTAATGAAAGGGTTAAACAACATAGACAGTGTCTTACATTAGAAATATGGTAATGAAAGGATTAAACAACATAGACAGTGTCTTACATCAGAAATATAGTAATGAAAGTGTTAAAGATGGTAGTGAAAAGGTTAAACAACATAGACGGTGTCTTACATTATAAATAAGGTAATGAAAGGGTTAAAGAACATAGACAAGGTCTTACATTAGAAATATGGTAATGAAAGGGTTAAACAACATAGAGAGTGTCTTACATAAGAAATATGGTAATGAAAGTGTTAAAGATGGTAGTGAAAAGGTTAAACAACATAGACGGTGTCTTACATTATAATTAAGGTAATGAAAGTGTTAAACAACATAGAGAGTGTCTTACATAAGAAATATGGTAATGAAAGTATTAAAGATGGTAGTGAAAAGGTTAAACAACATAGACAGTGTCTTACATTAGAAATATGGTAATGAAAGGGTTAAACAACATAGACAGTGTCTTACATTACAAATATCGCAATGAAAGGGTTAAACAACATAGACAGTGTCTTACATTAGAAATATGGCAATGAAAGTGTTAAACAACATAGACAGTGTCTTTCATTAGAAATATGGTAATGGAAGGGTTAAACAACATAGACAGTGTCTTACATAAGAAATATGGTAATGGAAGTGTTAAACAACATAGACAGTGTCTTACATTAGAAATATGGTAATGGAAGTGTTAAACAACATAGACAGTGTCTTACATAAGAAATATGGTAATGGAAGTGTTAAACAACATAGACAGTGTCTTACATTAGAAATATGGTAATGGAAGGGTTAAACAACATAGACAGTGTCTTACATAAGGAATATGGTAATGGAAGTGTTAAACAACATAGACAGTGTCTTACATTAGAAATATGGTAATGAAAGGGTTAAACAACATAGACAGTGTCTTACATTAGAAATATGGTAATGGAAGGGTTAAACAACATAGACAGAGTCATGAGAAATATGGTAATGAAAGGGTTAAACAAGATAGACAATGTCTTTCATTAGAAATATGGTAATGGAAGGGTTAAACAACATAGACAGTGTCTTTCATTAGAAATATGGTAATGAAAGGGTTAAACAACATAGACAGTTTCTTACATTAGAAATATGGTAATGGAAGGGTTAAACAACATAGACAGAGTCATGAGAAATATGGTAATGAAAGGGTTAAACAAGATAGACAATGTCTTTCATTAGAAATATGGTAATGGAAGGGTTCAACAACATAGACAGTGTCTTACATTAGAAGTATGGTAAAGGAAGTCTTAAAAAACATAGACAGTGTCTTAGATTAAAAATATGGTAATGGAAGGGTTAAAGACATAGACAGTGTCTTTCATTAGAATTATGGTAATGAAAGGGTTAAACAACATAGACAGTCTCTTACATTAGAAATATGGTAATGAAAGGGTTAAACAACATAGACAGTGTTTACATAGAAAATATGGTAATGAAAGGGTTAAACAACATAGACAGTGTCTTTCATTAGAAATATGGTAATGAAAGGGTTAAACAACATATACAGTGTCTTACATTAGAAATATGGTAATGGAAGGGTTAAACAACATAGACAGAGTCATGAGAAATATGGTAATGAAAGGGTTAAACAAGATAGACAATGTCTTTCATTAGAAATATGGTAATGGAAGGGTTAAAGAACATAGACAGTGTCTTTCATTAGAAATATGTTAATGAAAGGGTTAAACAACATAGACAGTTTCTTACATTAGAAATGTGGTAATGGAAGGATTAAACAACATAGACAGTGTCTTTCATTAGAAATATGGTAATGAAAGGGTTAAACAACATAGACACTGTCTTACATTAGAAATATGGTAGTGAAAGGGTTAAATAACATAGACAGTGTCTTACATTATAAATGTGGTGATGAAAGGTTTAAACAACATAGACAGAGTCATGAAAAATATGGTAATGAAAGGGTTAAACAAGATAGACAATGTCTTTCATTAGAAACATGGTAATGGAAGGGTTAAACAACATAGACAGTGTCTTACATTAGAAGTATGGTAAAGGAAGAGTTAAAAAACATAGACAGTGTCTTAGATTAAAAATATGGTAATGGAAGGGTTAAAGACATAGACAGTGTCTTTCATTAGAATTATGGTAATGAAAGGGTTAAACAACATAGACAGTCTCTTACATTAGAAATATGGTAATGAAAGGGTTAAACAACATAGACAGTGTCTTACATTAGAAATATGGTAATAAAAGGGTTAAACAATATAGACGGTGTCTTACATTAGAAATATGGTAATGAAAGGGTTAAACAACATAGACAGTGTCTTACATTAGAAATATGGTAATGGAAGGGTTAAACAACATAGACAGAGTCTTACATTAGAAATATGGTAATGAAAGTGTTAAACAACATAGACAGTGTTTTACGTTAGAAATATGGTAATGAAAGGGTTAAACAACATAGACAGTGTCTTACATTAGAAATATGGTAATGAAAGGGTTAAACAACATAGACAGTGTCTTACATTAGAAATATGGTAGTGAAAGGGTTAAACAACATAGACAGTGTCTTACATAAGAAATATGGTAATGAAAGTGTTAAAGATGGTAGTGAAAAGGTTAAACAACATAGACGGTGCCTTACATTATAAATAAGGTAATGAAAGGGTTAACCAACATAGACAGGGTCTTACATTAGAAATATGGTAATGAAAGGGTTAAACAACATAGACAGAGTCATGAGAAATATGGTAATGAAAGGGTTAAACAAGATAGACAATGTCTTTCATTAGAAATATGATAATGGAAGGGTTAAACAACATAGACAGTGTCTTACATTAGAAGTATGGTAATGGAAGAGTTAAAAAACATAGACAGTGTCTTAGATTAAAAATATGGTAATGGAAGGGTTAAAGACATAGACAGTGTCTTACATTAGAATTATGGTAATGAAAGGGTTAAACAACATAGACAGTCTCTTACATTAGAAATATGGTAATGAAAGGGTTAAACAACATAGACAGTCTCTTACATTAGAAATATTGTAATGAAAGGGTTAAACAACATAGACAGTGTCTTTCATTAGAAATACGGTAATGAAAGGGTTAAACAACATAGACAGAGTCTTACATTAGAAATATGGTAATGAAAGGATTAAACAACATAGACAGTGTCTTACATAAGAAATATGGTAATGAAAGTGTTAAAGATGGTAGTGAAAAGGTTAAACAACATAGACGGTGTCTTACATTATAAATAAGGTAATGAAAGGGTTAAACAACATAGACAAGGTCTTACATTAGAAATATGGTAATGAAAGGGTTAAACAACATAGAGAGTGTCTTACATAAGAATTATGGTAATGAAAGTGTTAAAGATGGTAGTGAAAAGGTTAAACAACATTGACGGTGTCTTACATTATAAATAAGGTAATGAAAGGGTTAAACAACATAGAGAGTGTAGTACATAAGAAATATGGTAATGAAAGTATTAAAGATGGTAGTGAAAAGGTTAAACCACATAGACAGTGTCTTACATTAGAAATATGGTAATGAAAGCGTTAAACAACATAGACAGTGTCTTACATTAGAAATATTGTAGTGAAAGAGTTAAACAACATAGACAGTGTCTTAAATTACAAATATCGCAATGAAAGGGTTAAACAACATAGACAGTGTCTTACATTAGAAATATGGCAATGAAAGTGTTAAACAACATAGACAGTGTCTTTCATTAGAAATATGGTAATGGAAGGGTTAAACAACATAGACAGTGTCTTACATAAGAAATATGGTAATGGAAGTGTTAAACAACATAGACAGTGTCTTACATTAGAAATATGGTAATGGGAGTGTTAAACAACATAGACAGTGTCTTACATAAGAAATATGGTAATGGAAGTGTTAAACAACATAGACAGTGTCTTACATTAGAAATGTGGTAATGGAAGGGTTAAACAACATAGACAGTGTCTTTCATTAGAAATATGGTAATGAAAGTGTTAAACAACATAGGCACTGTCTTACATTAGAAATATGGTAGTGAAAGGGTTAAATAACATAGACAGTGTCTTACATTATAAATGTGGTGATGAAAGGGTTAAACAACATAGACAGAGTCATGAGAAATATGGTAATGAAAGGGTTAAACAAGATAGACAATGTCTTTCATTAGAAATATGGTAATGGAAGGGTTAAACAACATAGACAGTGTCTTACATTAGAAGTATGGTAAAGGAAGAGTTAAAAAACATAGACAGTGTCTTAGATTAAAAATATGGTAGTGAAAGGATTAAACAACATAGACAGTGTCTTACATAAGAAATATGGTAATGCAAGTGTTAAAGATGGTAGTGAAAAGGTTAAACAACATAGACAGTGTCTTAGATTAAAAATATGGTAATGGAAGGGTTAAACAACATAGACAGAGTCTTACATTAGAAATATGGTAATGAAAGGGTTAAACAACATAGACAGTGTCTTTCATTAGAAATATTGTAATGAAAGGGTTAAACAACATAGACAGTGTTTACATAGAAAATATGGTAATGGAAGGGTTAAACAACATAGACAGAGTCTTACATTAGAAATATGGTAATGAAAGGGTTAAACAACATAGACAGTGTCTTTCATTAAAAATACGGTAATGAAAGGGTTAAACGACATAGCCAGTGTCTTACGTTAGAAATATGGTAATGAAAGGGTTAAACAACATAGACAGAGTCTTACATTAGAAATATGGTAATGAAAGGGTTAAACAACATAGACAGTGTCTTACATTAGAAATATGGTAATGAAAGGATTAAACAACATAGACAGTGTCTTACATAAGAAATATGGTAATGAAAGTGTTAAAGATGGTAGTGAAAAGGTTAAACAACATAGACGGTGTCTTACATTATAAATAAGGTAATGAAAGGGTTAACCAATATAGACAGGGTCTTACATTAGAAATATGGTAATGAAAGGGTTAAACAACATAGACAGTGTCTTACATAAGAAATATGGTAATGAAAGTGTTAAAGATGGTAGTGAAAATGTTAAACAACATAGACGGTGTTTTACATTATAAATAAGGTAATGAAAGGGTTAAACAACATAGACAGGGTCTTGCATTAGAAATATGGTAATGAAAGGGTTAAACAACATAGAGAGTGTCTTACATAAGAAATATGGTAATGAAAGTGTTAAACAACATAGACAGTGTCTTACGTTAGAAATATGGTAATGAAAGGGTTAAACAACATAGACAGTGTCTTACATTAGAAGTATAAAGGAAGAGTTAAAAAACATAGACAGTGTCTTAGATTAGAAATATGGTAATGGAAGGGTTAAAGACATAGACAGTGTCTTTCATTAGAATTATGGTAATGAAAGGGTTAAACAACATAGACAGTGTCTTAGATTAGAAGTATGGTAAAGGAAGAGTTAAAAAACATAGACAGTGTCTTAGATTAAAAATATGGTAGTGAAAGGATTAAACAACATAGACAGTGTCTTACATAAGAAATATGGTAATGCAAGTGTTAAAGATGGTAGTGAAAAGGTTAAACAACATAGACAGTGTCTTAGATTAAAAATATGGTAATGGAAGGGTTAAACAACATAGACAGAGTCTTACATTAGAAATATGGTAATGAAAGGGTTAAACAACATAGACAGTGTCTTTCATTAGAAATATTGTAATGAAAGGGTTAAACAACATAGACAGTGTTTACATAGAAAATATGGTAATGGAAGGGTTAAACAACATAGACAGAGTCTTACATTAGAAATATGGTAATGAAAGGGTTAAACAACATAGACAGTGTCTTTCATTAAAAATACGGTAATGAAAGGGTTAAACGACATAGCCAGTGTCTTACGTTAGAAATATGGTAATGAAAGGGTTAAACAACATAGACAGAGTCTTACATTAGAAATATGGTAATGAAAGGGTTAAACAACATAGACAGTGTCTTACATTAGAAATATGGCAATGAAAGGGTTAAACAACATAGACAGTGTTTACATAGAAAATATGGTAATGAAAGGGTTAAACAACATAGACAGTGTCTTTCATTAGAAATATGGTAATGAAAGGGTTAAACAACATAGACAGTGTCTTACATTAGAAATATGGTAATGAAAGGGTTAAACAACATAGACAGAGTCTTACATTAGAAATATGGTAATGAAAGGGTTAAACAACATAGACAGTGTCTTACATTAGAAATATGGTAATGAAAGGATTAAACAACATAGACAGTGTCTTACATAAGAAATATGGTAACGAAAGTGTTAAAGATGGTAGTGAAAAGGTTAAACAACATAGACGGTGTCTTACATTATAAATAAGGTAATGAAAGGGTTAACCAACATAGACAGGGTCTTACATTGGAAATATGGTAATGAAAGGGTTAAACAACATAGACAGAGTCATGAGAAATATGGTAATGAAAGGGTTAAACAAGATAGACAATGTCTTTCATTAGAAATATGGTAATGGAAGAGTTAAAAAACATAGACAGTGTCTTACATTAGAAATATGGTAATGAAAGGGATAAATAACATAGACAGTGTCTTTCATTAGAAATATGGTAATGAAAGGGTTAAACAACATAGACTGTGTCTTACATTAGAAATATGGTAATGGAAGAGTTAAACAACATAGACAGAGTCTTAGATTAGAAATATGGTAATGAAAGGGTTAAACAACATAGAGAGTGTCTTACATAAGAAATATGGTAATGAAAGTGTTAAAGATGGTAGTGAAAAGGTTAAACAACATAGACAGTGTCTTACATTAGAAATATGCTAATGAAAGTGTTAAACAACATAGACAGTGTCTTATGTTAGAAATATGGTAATGAAAGGGTTAAACAACATAGACAGTGTCTTACATTAGAAATATGGTAATGAAAGGGTTAAACAACATAGACAGTTTCTTACATTAGAAATGTGGTAATGGAAGGGTTAAACAACATAGACAGTGTCTTTCATTAGAAATATGGTAATGAAAGGGTTAAACAACATAGACACTGTCTTACAGTAGAAATATGGTAATGAAAGGGTTAAATAACATAGACAGTGTCTTACATTATAAATGTGGTAATGAAAGGGTTAAACAACATAGACAGAGTCATGAGAAATATGGTAATGAAAGGGTTAAACAAGATAGACAATGTCTTTCATTAGAAATATGGTAATGGAAGGGTTAAACAACATAGACAGTGTCTTACATTAGAAATATGGTAATGAAAGGGTTAAACAACATAGACAGTCTCTTACATTAGAAATATGGTAATGAAAGGGTTAAACAACATAGACAGTGTCTTACATTAGAAATATGGTAATGAAAGTGTTAAACAACATAGACAGTCTCTTACATTAGAATTATGGTAATGAAAGGGTTAAACAACATAGACAGTGTCTTACATTAGAAATATGGTAATGGAAGGGTTAAACAACATAGACAGAGTCTTACATCAGAAATATGGTAATGAAAGGGTTAAACAACATAGACAGTGTCTTTCATTAGAAATACGGTAATGAAAGGGTTAAACAACATAGACAGTGTCTTACGTTAGAAATATGGTAATGAAAGGGTTAAACAACATAGACAGAGTCTTACATTAGAAATATGGTAATGAAAGGGTTAAACAACATAGACAGTGTCTTACATTAGAAATATGGTAATGAAAGGGTTAAACAACATAGACAGTGTCTTACATTAGAAATATGGTAATGAAAGGATTAAACAACATAGACAGAGTCTTACATTAGAAATATGGTAATGAAAGTGTTAAACAACATAGACAGTGTCTTTCATTAGAAATACGGTAATGAAAGGGTTAAACAACATAGACAGTGTCTTACGTTAGAAATATGGTAATGAAAGTGTTAAACAACATAGACAGTGTCTTTCATTAGAAATACGGTAATGAAAGGGTTAAACAACATAGACAGTGTCTTACGTTAGAAATATGGTAATGAAAGGGTTAAACAACATAGACATAGTCTTACATTAGAAATATGGTAATGAAAGGGTTAAACAACATAGACAGTGTCTTACATTAGAAATATGGTAATGAAAGGATTAAACAACATAGACAGTGTCTTACATAAGAAATATGGTAATGAAAGTGTTAAAGATGGTAGTGAAAAGGTTAAACAACATAGACGGTGTCTTACGTTAGAAATATGGTAATGAAAGGGTTAAACAACATAGACATAGTCTTACATTAGAAATATGGTAATGAAAGGGTTAAACAACATAGAGAGTGTCTTACATAAGAAATATGGTAATGAAAGTGTTAAAGATGGTAGTGAAAAGGTTAAACAACATAGACGGTGTCTTACATTATAAATAAGGTAATGAAAGGGTTAAACAACATAGAGAGTGTCTTACATAAGAAATATGGTAATGAAAGTGTTAAAGATGGTAGTAAAAAGGTTAAACAACATAGACAGTCTCTTACATTAGAAATATGGTAATGAAAGGGTTAAACAACATAGACAGTGTCTTACATTAGAAATATGGTAATGAAAGGATTTATCAACATAGACAGTGTCTTACATAAGAAATATGGTAATGAAAGTGTTAAAGATGGTAGTGAAAAGGTTAAACAACATAGACGGTGTCTTACATTATAAATAAGGTAATGAAAGGGTTAAACAACATAGACAGGGTCTTACATTAGAAATATGGTAATGAAAGGGTTAAACAACATAGACAGAGTCATGAGAAATATGGTAATGAAAGGGTTAAACAAGATAGACAATGTCTTTCATTAGAAATATGGTAATGGAAGAGTTAAAAAACATAGACAGTGTCTTAGATTAGAAGTATGGTAAAGGAAGAGTTAAAAAACATAGACAGTGTCTTAGATTAAAAATATGGTAGTGAAAGGATTAAACAACATAGACAGTGTCTTACATAAGAAATATGGTAATGCAAGTGTTAAAGATGGTAGTGAAAAGGTTAAACAACATAGACAGTGTCTTAGATTAAAAATATGGTAATGGAAGGGTTAAACAACATAGACAGAGTCTTACATTAGAAATATGGTAATGAAAGGGTTAAACAACATAGACAGTGTCTTTCATTAGAAATATTGTAATGAAAGGGTTAAACAACATAGACAGTGTTTACATAGAAAATATGGTAATGGAAGGGTTAAACAACATAGACAGAGTCTTACATTAGAAATATGGTAATGAAAGGGTTAAACAACATAGACAGTGTCTTTCATTAAAAATACGGTAATGAAAGGGTTAAACGACATAGCCAGTGTCTTACGTTAGAAATATGGTAATGAAAGGGTTAAACAACATAGACAGAGTCTTACATTAGAAATATGGTAATGAAAGGGTTAAACAACATAGACAGTGTCTTACATTAGAAATATGGTAATGAAAGGATTAAACAACATAGACAGTGTCTTACATAAGAAATATGGTAATGAAAGTGTTAAAGATGGTAGTGAAAAGGTTAAACAACATAGACGGTGTCTTACATTATAAATAAGGTAATGAAAGGGTTAACCAACATAGACAGGGTCTTACATTAGAAATATGGTAATGAAAGGGTTAAACAACATAGACAGTGTCTTACATAAGAAATATGGTAATGAAAGTGTTAAAGATGGTAGTGAAAATGTTAAACAACATAGACGGTGTTTTACATTATAAATAAGGTAATGAAAGGGTTAAACAACATAGACAGGGTCTTGCATTAGAAATATGGTAATGAAAGGGTTAAACAACATAGAGAGTGTCTTACATAAGAAATATGGTAATGAAAGTGTTAAACAACATAGACAGTGTCTTACGTTAGAAATATGGTAATGAAAGGGTTAAACAACATAGACAGTGTCTTACATTAGAAGTATAAAGGAAGAGTTAAAAAACATAGACAGTGTCTTAGATTAAAAATATGGTAATGGAAGGGTTAAAGACATAGACAGTGTCTTTCATTAGAATTATGGTAATGAAAGGGTTAAACAACATAGACAGTCTCTTACATTAGAAATATGGCAATGAAAGGGTTAAACAACATAGACAGTGTTTACATAGAAAATATGGTAATGAAAGGGTTAAACAACATAGACAGTGTCTTTCATTAGAAATATGGTAATGAAAGGGTTAAACAACATAGACAGTGTCTTACATTAGAAATATGGTAATGAAAGGGTTAAACAACATAGACAGAGTCTTACATTAGAAATATGGTAATGAAAGGGTTAAACAACATAGACAGTGTCTTACATTAGAAATATGGTAATGAAAGGATTAAACAACATAGACAGTGTCTTACATAAGAAATATGGTAACGAAAGTATTAAAGATGGTAGTGAAAAGGTTAAACAACATAGACGGTGTCTTACATTATAAATAAGGTAATGAAAGGGTTAACCAACATAGACAGGGTCTTACATTAGAAATATGGTAATGAAAGGGTTAAACAACATAGACAGAGTCATGAGAAATATGGTAATGAAAGGGTTAAACAAGATAGACAATGTCTTTCATTAGAAATATGGTAATGGAAGAGTTAAAAAACATAGACAGTGTCTTACATTAGAAATATGGTAATGAAAGGGATAAATAACATAGACAGTGTCTTTCATTAGAAATATGGTACTGAAAGGGTTAAACAACATAGACTGTGTCTTACATTAGAAATATGGTAATGGAAGAGTTAAACAACATAGACAGAGTCTTAGATTAGAAATATGGTAATGAAAGGGTTAAACAACATAGAGAGTGTCTTACATAAGAAATATGGTAATGAAAGTGTTAAAGATGGTAGTGAAAAGGTTAAACAACATAGACAGTGTCTTACATTAGAAATATGCTAATGAAAGTGTTAAACAACATAGACAGTGTCTTTCATTAGAAATACGGTAATGAAAGGGTTAAACAACATAGACAGTGTCTTATGTTAGAAATATGGTAATGAAAGGGTTAAACAACATAGACAGTGTCTTACATTAGAAATATGGTAATGAAAGGGTTAAACAACATAGACAGTTTCTTACATTAGAAATGTGGTAATGGAAGGGTTAAACAACATAGACAGTGTCTTTCATTAGAAATATGGTAATGAAAGGGTTAAACAACATAGACACTGTCTTACAGTAGAAATATGGTAATGAAAGGGTTAAATAACATAGACAGTGTCTTACATTATAAATGTGGTAATGAAAGGGTTAAACAACATAGACAGAGTCATGAGAAATATGGTAATGAAAGGGTTAAACAAGATAGACAATGTCTTTCATTAGAAATATGGTAATGGAAGGGTTAAACAACATAGACAGTGTCTTACATTAGAAATATGGTAATGAAAGGGTTAAACAACATAGACAGTCTCTTACATTAGAAATATGGTAATGAAAGGGTTAAACAACATAGACAGTGTCTTACATTAGAAATATGGTAATGAAAGTGTTAAACAACATAGACAGTCTCTTACATTAGAATTATGGTAATGAAAGGGTTAAACAACATAGATAGTGTCTTACATTAGAAATATGGTAATGGAAGGGTTAAACAACATAGACAGAGTCTTACATCAGAAATATGGTAATGAAAGGGTTAAACAACATAGACAGTGTCTTTCATTAGAAATACGGTAATGAAAGGGTTAAACAACATAGACAGTGTCTTACATTAGAAATATGGTAATGAAAGGGTTAAACAACATAGACAGTGTCTTACATTAGAAATATGGTAATGAAAGGATTAAACAACATAGACAGAGTCTTACATTAGAAATATGGTAATGAAAGTGTTAAACAACATAGACAGTGTCTTTCATTAGAAATACGGTAATGAAAGGGTTAAACAACATAGACAGTGTCTTACGTTAGAAATATGGTAATGAAAGGGTTAAACAACATAGACATAGTCTTACTTTAGAAATATGGTAATGAAAGGGTTAAACAACATAGACAGTGTCTTACATTAGAAATATGGTAATGAAAGGATTAAACAACATAGACAGTGTCTTACATAAGAAATATGGTAATGAAAGTGTTAAAGATGGTAGTGAAAAGGTTAAACAACATAGACGGTGTCTTACATTATAAATAAGGGAATGAAAGGGTTAAACAACATAGACAGGGTCTTACATTAGAAATATGGTAATGAAAGGGTTAAACAACATAGAGAGTGTCTTACATAAGAAATATGGTAATGAAAGTGTTAAAGATGGTAGTGAAAAGGTTAAACAACATAGACGGTGTCTTACATTATAAATAAGGTAATGAAAGGGTTAAACAACATAGAGAGTGTCTTACATAAGAAATATGGTAATGAAAGTGTTAAAGATGGTAGTAAAAAGGTTAAACAACATAGACAGTCTCTTACATTAGAAATATGGTAATGAAAGGGTTAAACAACATAGACAGAGTCATGAGAAATATGGTAATGAAAGGGTTAAACAAGATAGACAATGTCTTTCATTAGAAATATGGTAATGGAAGAGTTAAAAAACATAGACAGTGTCTTAGATTAAAAATATGGTAATGAAAGGGTTAAACAACATAGACAGAGTCATGAGAAATATGGTAATGAAAGGGTTAAACAAGATAGACAATGTCTTTCATTAGAAATATGGTAATGGAAGAGTTAAAAAACATAGACAGTGTCTTAGATTAAAAATATGGTAATGGAAGGGTTAAAGACATAGACAGTGTCTTTCATTAGAATTATGGTAATGAGAAGGGTTAAACAACATAGACAGTCTCTTACATTAGAAATATGGTAATGAAAGGTTTAAACAACATAGATAGTGTCTTACATTAGAAATATGGTAATGAAAGTGTTAAACAACATAGACAGTGTCTTACATTAGAAATATGGTAATGAAAGGGTTAAATAACATAGACAGTGTCTTTCATTAGAAATATGGTAATGAAAGGGTTAAACAACATAGACAGTGTCTTACATTAGAAATATGGTAATGGAAGGGTTAAACAACATAGACAGAGTCTTACATTAGAAACATGGTAATGAAAGGGTTAAACAACATAGACAGTGTCTTATGTTAGAAATATGGTAATGAAAGGGTTAAACAACATAGACAGTGTCTTACATTAGAAATATGGTAATGAAAGTGTTAAAGATGGTAGTGAAAAGGTTAAACAACATAGACAGTGTCTTACATTAGAAATCTGCTAATGAAAGGGTTAAACAACATAGACAGTGTCTTTCATTAGAAATACGGTAATGAAAGGGTTAAACAACATAGACAGTGTCTTATGTTAGAAATATGGTAATGAAAGGGTTAAACAACATAGACAGTGTCTTACATTAGAAATATGGTAATGAAAGGGTTAAACAACATAGACAGTTTCTTACATTAGAAATGTGGTAATGGAAGGGTTAAACAACATAGACAGTGTCTTTCATTAGAAATATGGTAATGAAAGGGTTAAACAACATAGACACTGTCTTACAGTAGAAATATGGTAGTGAAAGGTTTAAATAACATAGACAGTGTCTTACATTATAAATGTGGTAATGAAAAGGTTAAACAACTTAGACAGAGTCATGAGAAATATGGTAATGAAAGGGTTAAACAAGATAGACAATGTCTTTCATTAGAAATATGGTAATGGAAGGGTTAAACAACATAGACAGTGTCTTACATTAGAAATATGATAATGAAAGGGTTAAACAACATAGACAGTCTCTTACATTAGAAATATGGTAATGAAAGGGTTAAACAACATAGACAGTGTCTTACATTAGAAATATGGTAATGAAAGGGTTAAACAACATAGACAGTCTCTTACATTAGAAATATGGTAATGAAAGGGTTAAACAACATAGACAGTGTCTTACATTAGAAATATGGTAATGAAAGGGTTAAACAACATAGACAGTGTCTTACATTAGAAATATGGTAATGTAAGGGATAAATAACATAGACAGTGTCTTTCATTAGAAATATGGTAATGAAAGGGTTAAACAACATAGACTGTGTCTTACATTAGAAATATGGTAATGGAAGAGTTAAACAACATAGACAGAGTCTTAGATTAAAAATATGGTAATGGAAGGGTTAAAGACATAGACAGTGTCTTTCATGAGAATTATGGTAATGAAAGGGTTAAACAACATAGACAGTGTCTTACATTAGAAATATTTAAATGGAAGGGTTAAACAACATAGACAGAGTCTTACATTAGAAATATGGTAATGAAAGGGTTAAACAACATAGACAGTGTCTTACGTTAGAAATATGGTAATGAAAGGGTTAAACAACATAGAGAGAGTCTTACATTAGAAATATGGTAATGAAAGTGTTAAACAACATAGACAGTGTCTTACATTAGAAATATGGTAATGAAAGGATTTATCAACATAGACAGTGTCTTACATAAGAAATATGGTAATGAAAGTGTTAAAGATGGTAGTGAAAAGGTTAAACAACATAGACGGTGTCTTACATTATAAATAAGGTAATGAAAGGGTTAAACAACATAGACAGGGTCTTACATTAGAAATATGGTAATGAAAGGGTTAAACAACATAGACAGAGTCATGAGAAATATGGTAATGAAAGGGTTAAACAAGATAGACAATGTCTTTCATTAGAAATATGGTAATGGAAGAGTTAAAAAACATAGACAGTGTCTTAGATTAAAAATATGGTAATGGAAGGGTTAAAGACATAGACAGTGTCTTTCATTAGAATTATGGTAATGAGAAGGGTTAAACAACATAGACAGTCTCTTACATTAGAAATATGGTAATGAAAGGGTTAAACAACATAGACAGTGTCTTACATTAGAAATATGGTAATGGAAGGGTTAAACAACATAGACAGAGTCTTACATTAGAAATATGGTAATGAAAGGGTTAAACAACATAGACAGTGTCTTACATTAGAAATACGGTAATGAAAGGGTTAAACAACATAGACAGTGTCTTATGTTAGAAATATGGTAATGAAAGGGTTAAACAACATAGACAGTGTCTTACATTAGAAATATGGTAATGAAAGTGTTAAAGATGGTAGTGAAAAGGTTAAACAACATAGACAGTGTCTTACATTAGAAATATGCTAATGAAAGGGTTAAACAACATAGACAGTGTCTTTCATTAGAAATACGGTAATGAAAGGGTTAAACAACATAGACAGTGTCTTATGTTAGAAATATGGTAATGAAAGGGTTAAACAACATAGACAGTGTCTTACATTAGAAATATGGTAATGAAAGGGTTAAACAACATAGACAGTTTCTTACATTAGAAATGTGGTAATGGAAGGGTTAAACAACATAGACAGTGTCTTTCATTAGAAATATGGTAATGAAAGGGTTAAACAACATAGACACTGTCTTACAGTAGAAATATGGTAGTGAAAGGGTTAAATAACATAGACAGTGTCTTACATTATAAATGTGGTAATGAAAGGGTTAAACAACATAGACAGAGTCATGAGAAATATGGTAATGAAAGGGTTAAACAAGATAGACAATGTCTTTCATTAGAAATATGGTAATGGAAGGGTTAAACAACATAGACAGTGTCTTACATTAGAAATATGGTAATGAAAGGGTTAAACAACATAGACAGTCTCTTACATTAGAAATATGGTAATGAAAGGGTTAAACAACATAGACAGTGTCTTACATTAGAAATATGGTAATGAAAGGGTTAAACAACATAGACAGTGTCTTACATTAGAAATATGGTAATGAAAGGGTTAAACAACATAGACAGTGTCTTACATTAGAAATATGGTAATGAAAGGGATAAATAACATAGACAGTGTCTTTCATTAGAAATATGGTAATGAAAGGGTTAAACAACATAGACTGTGTCTTACATTAGAAATATGGTAATGGAAGAGTTAAACAACATAGACAGAGTCTTAGATTAAAAATATGGTAATGGAAGGGTTAAAGACATAGACAGTGTCTTTCATGAGAATTATGGTAATGAAAGGGTTAAACAACATAGACAGTCTCTTACATTAGAAATATGGTAATGAAAGGGTTAAACAACATAGACAGTGTCTTACATTAGAAATATGGTAATGAAAGGGTTAAACAACATAGACAGTGTCTTACATTAGAAATATGGTAAGGAAAGGGATAAATAACGTAGACAGTGTCTTTCATTAGAAATATGGTAATGAAAGGGTTAAACAACATAGACTGTGTCTTACATTAGAAATATGGTAATGGAAGAGTTAAACAACATAGACAGAGTCTTAGATTAGAAATATGGTAATGAAAGGGTTAAACAACATAGAGAGTGTCTTACATAAGAAATATGGTAATGAAAGTGTTAAAGATGGTAGTGAAAAGGTTAAACAACATAGACAGTGTCTTACATTAGAAATATGCTAATGAAAGTGTTAAACAACATAGACAGTGTCTTTCATTAGAAATACGGTAATGAAAGGGTTAAACAACATAGACAGTGTCTTATGTTAGAAATATGGTAATGAAAGGGTTAAACAACATAGACAGTGTCTTACATTAGAAATATGGTAATGAAAGTGTTAAACAACATAGACAGTCTCTTACATTAGAATTATGGTAATGAAAGGGTTAAACAACATAGACAGTGTCTTACATTAGAAATATGGTAATGGAAGTGTTAAACAACATAGACAGAGTCTTACATCAGAAATATGGTAATGAAAGGGTTAAACAACATAGACAGTGTCTTTCATTAGAAATACGGTAATGAAAGGGTTAAACAACATAGACAGTGTCTTACGTTAGAAATATGGTAATGAAAGGGTTAAACAACATAGACAGAGTCTTACATTAGAAATATGGTAATGAAAGGGTTAAACAACATAGACAGTGTCTTACATTAGAAATATGGTAATGAAAGGATTAAACAACATAGACAGAGTCTTACATTAGAAATATGGTAATGAAAGTGTTAAACAACATAGACAGTGTCTTTCATTAGAAATACGGTAATGAAAGGGTTAAACAACATAGACAGTGTCTTACGTTAGAAATATGGTAATGAAAGGGTTAAACAACATAGACATAGTCTTACATTAGAAATATGGTAATGAAAGGGTTAAACAACATAGACAGTGTCTTACATTAGAAATATGGTAATGAAAGGATTAAACAACATAGACAGTGTCTTACATAAGAAATATGGTAATGAAAGTGTTAAAGATGGTAGTGAAAAGGTTAAACAGCATAGACGGTGTCTTACATTATAAATAAGGGAATGAAAGGGTTAAACAACATAGACAGGGTCTTACATTAGAAATATGGTAATGAAAGGGTTAAACAACATAGAGAGTGTCTTACATAAGAAATATGGTTATGAAAGTGTTAAAGATGGTAGTGAAAAGGTTAAACAACATAGACGGTGTCTTACATTATAAATAAGGTAATGAAAGGGTTAAACAACATAGAGAGTGTCTTACATAAGAAACATGGTAATGAAAGTGTTAAAGATGGTAGTAAAAAGGTTAAACAACATAGACAGTCTCTTACATTAGAAATATGGTAATGAAAGGGTTAAACAACATAGACAGAGTCATGAGAAATATGGTAATGAAAGGGTTAAACAAGATAGACAATGTCTTTCATTAGAAATATGGTAATGGAAGAGTTAAAAAACATAGACAGTGTCTTAGATTAAAGATATGGTAATGAAAGGGTTAAACAACATAGACAGAGTCATGAGAAATATGGTAATGAAAGGGTTAAACAAGATAGACAATGTCTTTCATTAGAAATATGGTAATAGAAGAGTTAAAAAACATAGACAGTGTCTTAGATTAAAAATATGGTAATGGAAGGGTTAAAGACATAGACAGTGTCTTTCATTAGAATTATGGTAATGAGAAGGGTTAAACAACATAGACAGTCTCTTACATTAGAAATATGGTAATGAAAGGTTTAAACAACATAGATAGTGTCTTACATTAGAAATATGGTAATGAAAGTGTTAAACAACATAGACAGTGTCTTACATTAGAAATATGGTAATGAAAGGGTTAAATAACATAGACAGTGTCTTTCATTAGAAATATGGTAATGAAAGGGTTAAACAACATAGACAGTGTCTTACATTAGAAATATGGTAATGGAAGGGTTAAACAACATAGACAGAGTCTTACATTAGAAACATGGTAATGAAAGGGTTAAACAACATAGACAGTGTCTTACATTAGAAATACGGTAATGAAAGGGTTAAACAACATAGACAGTGTCTTATGTTAGAAATATGGTAATGAAAGGGTTAAACAACATAGACAGTGTCTTACATTAGAAATATGGTAATGAAAGTGTTAAAGATGGTAGTGAAAAGGTTAAACAACATAGACAGTGTCTTACATTAGAAATATGCTAATGAAAGGGTTAAACAACATAGACAGTGTCTTTCATTAGAAATACGGTAATGAAAGGGTTAAACAACATAGACAGTGTCTTATGTTAGAAATATGGTAATGAAAGGGTTAAACAACATAGACAGTGTCTTACATTAGAAATATGGTAATGAAAGGGTTAAACAACATAGACAGTTTCTTACATTAGAAATGTGGTAATGGAAGGGTTAAACAACATAGACAGTGTCTTTCATTAGAAATATGGTAATGAAAGCGTTAAACAACATAGACACTGTCTTACAGTAGAAATATGGTAGTGAAAGGTTTAAATAACATAGACAGGGTCTTACATTATAAATGTGGTAATGAAAAGGTTAAACAACTTAGACAGAGTCATGAGAAATATGGTAATGAAAGGGTTAAACAAGATAGACAATGTCTTTCATTAGAAATATGGTAATGGAAGGGTTAAACAACATAGACAGTGTCTTACATTAGAAATATGATAATGAAAGGGTTAAACAACATAGACAGTCTCTTACATTAGAAATATGGTAATGAAAGGGTTAAACAACATAGACAGTGTCTTACATTAGAAATATGGTAATGAAAGGTTTAAACAACATAGACAGTCTCTTACATTAGAAATATGGTAATGAAAGGGTTAAACAACATAGACAGTGTCTTACATTAGAAATATGGTAATGAAAGGGTTAAACAACATAGACAGTGTCTTACATTAGAAATATGGTAATGAAAGGGATAAATAACATAGACAGTGTCTTTCATTAGAAATATGGTAATGAAAGGGTTAAACAACATAGACTGTGTCTTACATTAGAAATATGGTAATGGAAGAGTTAAACAACATAGACAGAGTCTTAGATTAAAAATATGGTAATGGAAGGGTTAAAGACATAGACAGTGTCTTTCATGAGAATTATGGTAATGAAAGGGTTAAACAACATAGACAGTGTCTTACATTAGAAATATTTAAATGGAAGGGTTAAACAACATAGACAGAGTCTTACATTAGAAATATGGTAATGAAAGGGTTAAACAACATAGACAGTGTCTTACGTTAGAAATATGGTAATGAAAGGGTTAAACAACATAGAGAGAGTCTTACATTAGAAATATGGTAATGAAAGGGTTAAACAACATAGACAGTGTCTTACATTAGAAATATGGTAATGAAAGGATTTATCAACATAGACAGTGTCTTACATAAGAAATATGGTAATGAAAGTGTTAAAGATGGTAGTGAAAAGGTTAAACAACATAGACGGTGTCTTACATTATAAATAAGGTAATGAAAGGGTTAAACAACATAGACAGGGTCTTACATTAGAAATATGGTAATGAAAGGGTTAAACAACATAGACAGAGTCATGAGAAATATGGTAATGAAAGGGTTAAACAAGATAGACAATGTCTTTCATTAGAAATATGGTAATGGAAGAGTTAAAAAACATAGACAGTGTCTTAGATTAAAAATATGGTAATGGAAGGGTTAAAGACATAGACAGTGTCTTTCATTAGAATTATGGTAATGAGAAGGGTTAAACAACATAGACAGTCTCTTACATTAGAAATATGGTAATGAAAGGGTTAAACAACATAGACAGTGTCTTACATTAGAAATATGGTAATGGAAGGGTTAAACAACATAGACAGAGTCTTACATTAGAAATATGGTAATGAAAGGGTTAAACAACATAGACAGTGTCTTACATTAGAAATACGGTAATGAAAGGGTTAAACAACATAGACAGTGTCTTATGTTAGAAATATGGTAATGAAAGGGTTAAACAACATAGACAGTGTCTTACATTAGAAATATGGTAATGAAAGTGTTAAAGATGGTAGTGAAAAGGTTAAACAACATAGACAGTGTCTTACATTAGAAATATGCTAATGAAAGGGTTAAACAACATAGACAGTGTCTTTCATTAGAAATACGGTAATGAAAGGGTTAAACAACATAGACAGTGTCTTATGTTAGAAATATGGTAATGAAAGGGTTAAACAACATAGACAGTGTCTTACATTAGAAATATGGTAATGAAAGGGTTAAACAACATAGACAGTTTCTTACATTAGAAATGTGGTAATGGAAGGGTTAAACAACATAGACAGTGTCTTTCATTAGAAATATGGTAATGAAAGGGTTAAACAACATAGACACTGTCTTACAGTAGAAATATGGTAGTTAAAGGGTTAAATAACATAGACAGTGTCTTACATTATAAATGTGGTAATGAAAGGGTTAAACAACATAGACAGAGTCATGAGAAATATGGTAATGAAAGGGTTAAACAAGATAGACAATGTCTTTCATTAGAAATATGGTAATGGAAGGGTTAAACAACATAGACAGTGTCTTACATTAGAAATATGGTAATGAAAGGGTTAAACAACATAGACAGTCTCTTACATTAGAAATATGGTAATGAAAGGGTTAAACAACATAGACAGTGTCTTACATTAGAAATATGGTAATGAAAGGGTTAAACAACATAGACAGTCTCTTACATTAGAAATATGGTAATGAAAGGGTTAAACAACATAGACAGTGTCTTACATTAGAAATATGGTAATGAAAGGGTTAAACAACATAGACAGTGTCTTACATTAGAAATATGGTAATGAAAGGGATAAATAACATAGACAGTGTCTTTCATTAGAAATATGGTAATGAAAGGGTTAAACAACATAGACTGTGTCTTACATTAGAAATATGGTAATGGAAGAGTTAAACAACATAGACAGAGTCTTAGATTAAAAATATGGTAATGGAAGGGTTAAAGACATAGACAGTGTCTTTCATGAGAATTATGGTAATGAAAGGGTTAAACAACATAGACAGTCTCTTACATTAGAAATATGGTAATGAAAGGGTTAAACAACATAGACAGTGTCTTACATTAGAAATATGGTAATGAAAGGGTTAAACAACATAGACAGTGTCTTACATTAGAAATATGGTAAGGAAAGGGATAAATAACATAGACAGTGTCTTTCATTAGAAATATGGTAATGAAAGGGTTAAACAACATAGACTGTGTCTTACATTAGAAATATGGTAATGGAAGAGTTAAACAACATAGACAGAGTCTTAGATTAGAAATATGGTAATGAAAGGGTTAAACAACATAGAGAGTGTCTTACATAAGAAATATGGTAATGAAAGTGTTAAAGATGGTAGTGAAAAGGTTAAACAACATAGACAGTGTCTTACATTAGAAATATGCTAATGAAAGTGTTAAACAACATAGACAGTGTCTTTCATTAGAAATACGGTAATGAAAGGGTTAAACAACATAGACAGTGTCTTATGTTAGAAATATGGTAATGAAAGGGTTAAACAACATAGACAGTGTCTTACATTAGAAATATGGTAATGAAAGGGTTAAACAACATAGACAGTTTCTTACATTAGAAATGTGGTAATGGAAGGGTTAAACAACATAGACAGTGTCTTTCATTAGAAATATGGTAATGAAAGGGTTAAACAACATAGACACTGTCTTACAGTAGAAATATGGTAGTGAAAGGGTTAAATAACATAGACAGTGTCTTACATTATAAATGTGGTAATGAAAGGGTTAAACAACATAGACAGGGTCATGAGAAATATGGTAATGAAAGGGTTAAACAAGATAGACAATGTCTTTCATTAGAAATATGGTAATGGAAGGGTTAAACAACATAGACAGTGTCTTACATTAGAAATATGGTAATGAAAGGGTTAAACAACATAGACAGTCTCTTACATTAGAAATATGGTAATGAAAGGGTTAAACAACATAGACAGTGTCTTACATTAGAAATATGGTAATGAAAGGGTTAAACAACATAGACAGTCTCTTACATTAGAAATATGGTAATGAAAGGGTTAAACAACATAGACAGTGTCTTACATTAGAAATATGGTAATGGAAGGGTTAAACAACATAGACAGAGTCTTACATCAGAAATATGGTAATGAAAGGGTTAAACAACATAGACAGTGTCTTACATTAGAAATATGGTAATGAAAGGGATAAATAACATAGACAGTGTCTTTCATTAGAAATATGGTAATGAAAGGGTTAAACAACATAGACTGTGTCTTACATTAGAAATATGGTAATGGAAGAGTTAAACAACATAGACAGAGTCTTAGATTAAAAATATGGTAATGGAAGGGTTAAAGACATAGACAGTGTCTTTCATGAGAATTATGGTAATGAAAGGGTTAAACAACATAGACAGTCTCTTACATTAGAAATATGGTAATGAAAGGGTTAAACAACATAGACAGTGTCTTACATTAGAAATATGGTAATGAAAGGGTTAAACAACATAGACAGTGTCTTACATTAGAAATATGGTAAGGAAAGGGATAAATAACATAGACAGTGTCTTTCATTAGAAATATGGTAATGAAAGGGTTAAACAACATAGACTGTGTCTTACATTAGAAATATGGTAATGGAAGAGTTAAACAACATAGACAGAGTCTTAGATTAGAAATATGGTAATGAAAGGGTTAAACAACATAGAGAGTGTCTTACATAAGAAATATGGTAATGAAAGTGTTAAAGATGGTAGTGAAAAGGTTAAACAACATAGACAGTGTCTTACATTAGAAATATGCTAATGAAAGTGTTAAACAACATAGACAGTGTCTTTCATTAGAAATACGGTAATGAAAGGGTTAAACAACATAGACAGTGTCTTATGTTAGAAATATGGTAATGAAAGGGTTAAACAACATAGACAGTGTCTTACATTAGAAATATGGTAATGAAAGGGTTAAACAACATAGACAGTTTCTTACATTAGAAATGTGGTAATGGAAGGGTTAAACAACATAGACAGTGTCTTTCATTAGAAATATGGTAATGAAAGGGTTAAACAACATAGACACTGTCTTACAGTAGAAATATGGTAGTGAAAGGGTTAAATAACATAGACAGTGTCTTACATTATAAATGTGGTAATGAAAGGGTTAAACAACATAGACAGGGTCATGAGAAATATGGTAATGAAAGGGTTAAACAAGATAGACAATGTCTTTCATTAGAAATATGGTAATGGAAGGGTTAAACAACATAGACAGTGTCTTACATTAGAAATATGGTAATGAAAGGGTTAAACAACATAGACAGTCTCTTACATTAGAAATATGGTAATGAAAGGGTTAAACAACATAGACAGTGTCTTACATTAGAAATATGGTAATGAAAGGGTTAAACAACATAGACAGTCTCTTACATTAGAAATATGGTAATGAAAGGGTTAAACAACATAGACAGTGTCTTACATTAGAAATATGGTAATGGAAGGGTTAAACAACATAGACAGAGTCTTACATCAGAAATATGGTAATGAAAGGGTTAAACAACATAGACAGTGTCTTACATTAGAAATATGGTAATGAAAGGGATAAATAACATAGACAGTGTCTTTCATTAGAAATATGGTAATGAAAGGGTTAAACAACATAGACTGTGTCTTACATTAGAAATATGGTAATGGAAGAGTTAAACAACATAGACAGAGTCTTAGATTAAAAATATGGTAATGGAAGGGTTAAAGACATAGACAGTGTCTTTCATGAGAATTATGGTAATGAAAGGGTTAAACAACATAGACAGTCTCTTACATTAGAAATATGGTAATGAAAGGGTTAAACAACATAGACAGTGTCTTACATTAGAAATATGGTAATGAAAGGGTTAAACAACATAGACAGTGTCTTACATTAGAAATATGGTAAGGAAAGGGATAAATAACATAGACAGTGTCTTTCATTAGAAATATGGTAATGAAAGGGTTAAACAACATAGACTGTGTCTTACATTAGAAATATGGTAATGGAAGAGTTAAACAACATAGACAGAGTCTTAGATTAGAAATATGGTAATGAAAGGGTTAAACAACATAGAGAGTGTCTTACATAAGAAATATGGTAATGAAAGTGTTAAAGATGGTAGTGAAAAGGTTAAACAACATAGACAGTGTCTTACATTAGAAATATGCTAATGAAAGTGTTAAACAACATAGACAGTGTCTTTCATTAGAAATACGGTAATGAAAGGGTTAAACAACATAGACAGTGTCTTATGTTAGAAATATGGTAATGAAAGGGTTAAACAACATAGACAGTGTCTTACATTAGAAATATGGTAATGAAAGGGTTAAACAACATAGACAGTTTCTTACATTAGAAATGTGGTAATGGAAGGGTTAAACAACATAGACAGTGTCTTTCATTAGAAATATGGTAATGAAAGGGTTAAACAACATAGACACTGTCTTACAGTAGAAATATGGTAGTGAAAGGGTTAAATAACATAGACAGTGTCTTACATTATAAATGTGGTAATGAAAGGGTTAAACAACATAGACAGGGTCATGAGAAATATGGTAATGAAAGGGTTAAACAAGATAGACAATGTCTTTCATTAGAAATATGGTAATGGAAGGGTTAAACAACATAGACAGTGTCTTACATTAGAAATATGGTAATGAAAGGGTTAAACAACATAGACAGTCTCTTACATTAGAAATATGGTAATGAAAGGGTTAAACAACATAGACAGTGTCTTACATTAGAAATATGGTAATGAAAGGGTTAAACAACATAGACAGTCTCTTACATTAGAAATATGGTAATGAAAGGGTTAAACAACATAGACAGTGTCTTACATTAGAAATATGGTAATGGAAGGGTTAAACAACATAGACAGAGTCTTACATCAGAAATATGGTAATGAAAGGGTTAAACAACATAGACAGTGTCTTTCATTAGAAATACGGTAATGAAAGGGTTAAACAACATAAACAGTGTCTTACGTTAGAAATATGGTAATGAAAGGGTTAAACAACATAGACAGAGTCTTACATTAGAAATATGGTAATGAAAGGGTTAAACAACATAGACAGTGTCTTACATTAGAAATATGGTAATGAAAGGGTTAAACAACATAGACAGTGTCTTACATTAGAAATATGGTAATGAAAGGATTAAACAACATAGACAGAGTCTTACATTAGAAATATGGTAATGAAAGGGTTAAACAACATAGACAGTGTCTTTCATTAGAAATACGGTAATGAAAGGGTTAAACAACATAGACAGTGTCTTACGTTAGAAATATGGTAATGAAAGGGTTAAACAACATAGACATAGTCTTACATTAGAAATATGGTAATGAAAGGGTTAAACAACATAGACAGTGTCTTACATTAGAAATATGGTAATGAAAGGATTAAACAACATAGACAGTGTCTTACATAAGAAATATGGTAATGAAAGTGTTAAAGATGGTAGTGAAAAGGTTAAACAACATAGACGGTGTCTTACATTATAAATAAGGGAATGAAAGGGTTAAACAACATAGACAGGGTCTTACATTAGAAATATGGTAATGAAATGGTTAAACAACATAGAGAGTGTCTTACATAAGAAATATGGTAATGAAAGTGTTAAAGATGGTAGTGAAAAGATTAAACAACATAGACGGTGTCTTACATTATAAATAAGGTAATGAAAGGGTTAAACAACATAGAGAGTGTCTTACATAAGAAATATGGTAATGAAAGTATTAAAGATGGTAGTGAAAAGGTTAAACAACATAGACAGTGTCTTACATTAGAAATATTGTAGTGATAGGGTTAAACAACATAGAGAGTGTCTTACATAAGAAATATGGTAATGAAAGTGTTAAAGATGGTAGTAAAAAGGTTAAACAACATAGACAGTCTCTTACATTAGAAATATGGTAATGAAAGGGTTAAACAACATAGACAGTGTCTTACATTAGAAATATTTAAATGGAAGGGTTAAACAACATAGACAGAGTCTTACATTAGAAATATGGTAATGAAAGGGTTAAACAACATAGACAGTGTCTTACGTTAGAAATATGGTAATGAAAGGGTTAAACAACATAGAGAGAGTCTTACATTAGAAATATGGTAATGAAAGGGTTAAACAACATAGACAGTGTCTTACATTAGAAATATGGTAATGAAAGGATTTATCAACATAGACAGTGTCTTACATAAGAAATATGGTAATGAAAGTGTTAAAGATGGTAGTGAAAAGGTTAAACAACATAGACGGTGTCTTACATTATAAATAAGGTAATGAAAGGGTTAAACAACATAGACAGGGTCTTACATTAGAAATATGGTAATGGAAGAGTTAAAAAACATAGACAGTGTCTTAGATTAAAAATATGGTAATGGAAGGGTTAAGGTTAAAGACATAGACAGTGTCTTTCATTAGAATTATGGTAATGAAAGGGTTAAACAACATAGACAGTCTCTTACATTAGAAATATGGTAATGAAAGGGTTAAACAACATAGACAGTGTCTTACATTAGAAATATGGTAATGAAAGGGTTAAACAACATAGACAGTGTCTTACATTAGAAATATGGTAATGAAAGGGTTAAATAACATAGACAGTGTCTTTCATTAGAAATATGGTAATGAAAGGGTTAAACAACATAGACAGTGTCTTACATTAGAAATATGGTAATGGAAGGGTTAAACAACATAGAGAGTGTCTTACATAAGAAATATGGTAATGAAAGTGTTAAAGATGGTAGTGAAAAGGTTAAACAACATAGACAGTGTCTTACATTAGAAATATGCTAATGAAAGGGTTAAACAACATAGACAGTGTCTTTCATTAGAAATACGGTAATGAAAGGGTTAAACAACATAGACAGTGTCTTACGTTAGAAATATGGTAATGAAAGGGTTAAACAACATAGACAGTGTCTTACATTAGAAATGTGGTAATGAAAGGGTTAAACAACATAGACACTGTCTTACATTAGAAATATGGTAGTGAAAGGGTTAAATAACATAGACAGTGTCTTACATTATAAATGTGGTAATGAAAGGGTTAAACAACATAGACAGAGTCATGAGAAATATGGTAATGAAAGGGTTAAACAACATAGACAATGTCTTTCATTAGAAATATGGTAATGGAAGGGTTAAACAACATAGACAGTGTCTTACCTTAGAAATATGGTAATGAAAGGGTTAAACAACATAGACAGTCTCTTACATTAGAAATATGGTAATGAAAGGGTTAAACAACATAGACAGTGTCTTACATTAGAAATATGGTAATGAAAGGGTTAAACAACATAGACAGTGTCTTACATTAGAAATATGGTAATGAAAGGATTAAACAACATAGACAGAGTCTTACATTAGAAATATGGTAATGAAAGGGTTAAACAACATAGACAGTGTCTTTCATTAGAAATACGGTAATGAAAGGGTTAAACAACATAGACAGTGTCTTACGTTAGAAATATGGTAATGAAAGGGTTAAACAACATAGACATAGTCTTACATTAGAAATATGGTAATGAAAGGGTTAAACAACATAGACAGTGTCTTACATTAGAAATATGGTAATGAAAGGATTAAACAACATAGACAGTGTCTTACATAAGAAATATGGTAATGAAAGTGTTAAAGATGGTAGTGAAAAGGTTAAACAACATAGACGGTGTCTTACATTATAAATAAGGGAATGAAAGGGTTAAACAACATAGACAGGGTCTTACATTAGAAATATGGTAATGAAATGGTTAAACAACATAGAGAGTGTCTTACATAAGAAATATGGTAATGAAAGTGTTAAAGATGGTAGTGAAAAGATTAAACAACATAGACGGTGTCTTACATTATAAATAAGGTAATGAAAGGGTTAAACAACATAGAGAGTGTCTTACATAAGAAATATGGTAATGAAAGTATTAAAGATGGTAGTGAAAAGGTTAAACAACATAGACAGTGTCTTACATTAGAAATATTGTAGTGATAGGGTTAAACAACATAGAGAGTGTCTTACATAAGAAATATGGTAATGAAAGTGTTAAAGATGGTAGTAAAAAGGTTAAACAACATAGACAGTCTCTTACATTAGAAATATGGTAATGAAAGGGTTAAACAACATAGACAGTGTCTTACATTAGAAATATTTAAATGGAAGGGTTAAACAACATAGACAGAGTCTTACATTAGAAATATGGTAATGAAAGGGTTAAACAACATAGACAGTGTCTTACGTTAGAAATATGGTAATGAAAGGGTTAAACAACATAGAGAGAGTCTTACATTAGAAATATGGTAATGAAAGGGTTAAACAACATAGACAGTGTCTTACATTAGAAATATGGTAATGAAAGGATTTATCAACATAGACAGTGTCTTACATAAGAAATATGGTAATGAAAGTGTTAAAGATGGTAGTGAAAAGGTTAAACAACATAGACGGTGTCTTACATTATAAATAAGGTAATGAAAGGGTTAAACAACATAGACAGGGTCTTACATTAGAAATATGGTAATGGAAGAGTTAAAAAACATAGACAGTGTCTTAGATTAAAAATATGGTAATGGAAGGGTTAAGGTTAAAGACATAGACAGTGTCTTTCATTAGAATTATGGTAATGAAAGGGTTAAACAACATAGACAGTCTCTTACATTAGAAATATGGTAATGAAAGGGTTAAACAACATAGACAGTGTCTTACATTAGAAATATGGTAATGAAAGGGTTAAACAACATAGACAGTGTCTTACATTAGAAGTATGGTAATGAAAGGGTTAAATAACATAGACAGTGTCTTTCATTAGAAATATGGTAATGAAAGGGTTAAACAACATAGACTGTGTCTTACATTAGAAATATGGTAATGGAAGGGTTAAACAACATAGAGAGTGTCTTACATAAGAAATATGGTAATGAAAGTGTTAAAGATGGTAGTGAAAAGGTTAAACAACATAGACAGTGTCTTACATTAGAAATATGCTAATGAAAGGGTTAAACAACATAGACAGTGTCTTTCATTAGAAATACGGTAATGAAAGGGTTAAACAACATAGACAGTGTCTTACGTTAGAAATATGGTAATGAAAGGGTTAAACAACATAGACAGTGTCTTACATTAGAAATGTGGTAATGAAAGGGTTAAACAACATAGACACTGTCTTACATTAGAAATATGGTAGTGAAAGGGTTAAATAACATAGACAGTGTCTTACATTATAAATGTGGTAATGAAAGGGTTAAACAACATAGACAGAGTCATGAGAAATATGGTAATGAAAGGGTTAAACAACATAGACAATGTCTTTCATTAGAAATATGGTAATGGAAGGGTTAAACAACATAGACAGTGTCTTACCTTAGAAATATGGTAATGAAAGGGTTAAACAACATAGACAGTCTCTTACATTAGAAATATGGTAATGAAAGGGTTAAACAACATAGACAGTGTCTTACATTAGAAATATGGTAATGAAAGGGTTAAACAACATAGACAGTCTCTTACATTAGAAATATGGTAATGAAAGGGTTAAACAACATAGACAGTCTCTTACATTAGAAATATGGTAATGAAAGGGTTAAACAACATAGACAGTGTCTTACATTAGAAATATGGTAATGGAAGGGTTAAACAACATAGACAGAGTCTTACCTCAGAAATATGGTAATGAAAGGGTTAAACAACATAGACAGTGTCTTTCATTAGAAATACAGTAATGAAAGGGTTAAACAACATAGACAGTGTCTTACGTTAGAAATATGGTAATGAAAGGGTTAAACAACATAGACAGCGTCTTACATTAGAAATATGGTAATGAAAGGGTTAAACAACATAGACAGTGTCTTACATTAGAAATATGGTAATGAAAGGATTAAACAACATAGACAGAGTCTTACATTAGAAATATGGTAATGAAAGGGTTAAACAACATAGACAGTGTCTTACATTAGAAATATGGTAATGAAAGGGTTAAACAACATAGACAGTGTCTTACATTAGAAATATGGCAATGAAAGTGTTAAACAACATAGACAGTGTCTTACATTAGAAATATGGTAATGAAAGGGTTAAACAACATAGAAAAGGTCTTTTATTAGAAATATTGTAGTGAAAGGGTTATACAACATAGACAGTGTCTTTCATTAGAAAACGGTAATGAAAGGGTTAAACAACATAGACAGTGTCTTACGTTAGAAATATGGTAATGAAAGGGTTAAACAACATAGACAGTGTCTTACATTAGAAATATGGTAATGAAAGGGTTAAACAACATAGACAGTTTCTTACATTAGAAATGTGGTAATGGAAGGGTTAAACAACATAGACAGTGTCTTTCATTAGAAATATGGTAATGAAAGGGTTAAACAACATAGACACTGTCTTACATTAGAAATATGGTAGTGAAAGGGTTAAATAACATAGACAGTGTCTTACATTATAAATGTGGTAATGAAAGGGTTAAACAACATAGACAGAGTCATGAGAAATATGGTAATGAAAGGGTTAAACAAGATAGACAATGTCTTTCATTAGAAATATGGTAATGGAAGGGTTAAACAACATAGACAGTGTCTTACATTAGAAATATGGTAATGAAAGGGTTAAACAACATAGACAGTCTCTTACATTAGAAATATGGTAATGAAAGGGTTAAACAACATAGACAGTCTCTTACATTAGAAATATGGTAATGAAAGGGTTAAACAACATAGACAGTCTCTTACATTAGAAATATGGTAATGAAAGGGTTAAACAACATAGACAGTGTCTTACATTAGAAATATGGTAATGGAAGGGTTAAACAACATAGACAGAGTCTTACCTCAGAAATATGGTAATGAAAGGGTTAAACAACATAGACAGTGTCTTTCATTAGAAATACAGTAATGAAAGGGGTAAACAACATAGACAGTGTCTTACGTTAGAAATATGGTAATGAAAGGGTTAAACAACATAGACAGAGTCTTACATTAGAAATATGGTAATGAAAGGGTTAAACAACATAGACAGCGTCTTACATTAGAAATATGGTAATGAAAGGGTTAAACAACATAGACAGTGTCTTACATTAGAAATATGGTAATGAAAGGATTAAACAACATAGACAGAGTCTTACATTAGAAATATGGTAATGAAAGGCTTAAACAACATAGACAGTGTCTTACATTAGAAATATGGTAATGAAAGGGTTAAACAACATAGACAGTGTCTTACATTAGAAATATGGCAATGAAAGTGTTAAACAACATAGACAGTGTCTTACATTAGAAATATGGTAATGAAAGGGTTAAACAACATAGAAAAGGTCTTTTATTAGAAATATTGTAGTGAAAGGGTTATACAACATAGACAGTGTCTTACATTAGAAATATGGCAATGAAAGTGTTAAACAACATAGACAGTGTCTTACATTAGAAATATGGTAATGAAAGGGTTAACCAACATAGACAGAGTCATGAGAAATATGGTAATGAAAGGGTTAAACAAGATAGACAGTGTCTTACATAAGAAATATGGTAATGAAAGGGTTACACAACATAGACAGTGTCTAACATAAGAAATATGGTAATGGAAGGGTTAAACAACATAGACACTGTCTTACATTAGAAATATGGTAATGAAAGGGTTAAACAACATAGATAGTGTCTTACATTAAAAATATGGTAATGGAAGGGTTAAACAACATAGACAGTGTCTTACATAAGAAATATGGTAATGAAAGGGTTAAACAACATAGACAGTCTCTTACATTAGAAATATGGTATTGAAAGGGTTAAACACCATAGACAGTGTCTTACATAAGAAATATGGTAATGAAAGTGTTAAAGATGGTAGTGAAAAGGTTAAACAACATAGACGGTGTCTTACATTATAAATAAGGTAATGAAAGTGTTAAACAACATAGACATGGTCTTACATTAGAAATATGGTAATTAAAGGGTTAAACAACATAGATAGTGTCTTAAATAATAAATATGGTAATGAAGGTGTTTAAGATGGTAGTGAAAAGGTTAAACAACATAGACAGTGTCTTACATTAGAAATATGGTAATGAAAGGGTTAAACAACATAGACAGTGTCTTACATTAGAAATATTGTAGTGAAAGGGTTAAACAACATAGACAGTGTCTTACATTAGAAATATGGTAATGGAAGGGTCACACAACATAGACAGTGTCTTACATAAGAAATATGGTAATGGAAGTGTTAAACAACATACACAGTGTCTTACATTAGAAATATGGTAATGGAAGGGTTAAACAACATAGACACTGTCTTACATTAGAAATATGGTAATGAAAGGGTTAAACAACATAGATAGTGTCTTACATTAAAAATATGGTAATGGAAGGGTTAAACAACATAGACAGTGTCTTACATAAGAAATATGGTAATGAAAGGGTTAAACAACATAGACAGTCTCTTACATTAGAAATATGGTATTGAAAGGGTTAAACAACATAGAGAGTGTTTACGTTAGAAATATGGTAATGAAAGGGTTAAACAACATAGACAGTGTCTTTCATTAGAAATATGGTAATGAAAGGGTTAAACAACTTAGACAGTGTCTTACATTAGAAATATGATAGTGAAAGGGTTAAACAACATGGACAGTGTCTTACATAAGAAATATGGTAATGGAAGGGTTAAACAACATAGACAGTGTCTTGCATTAGAAATATTGTAGTGAAAGGTTTAAACAACATAGACAGTGTCTAACATTAGAAATATTGTAGTGAAAGGGTTAAACAACATAGACAGTGTCTTACATTAGAAATATGGTAATGAAAGGGTTAAATAACATAGACAGGGTCTTATATTAGAAATATGGAAATGAAAGGGTTAAACAACATAGACAGGGTCTTTCATTAGAAATATGGTAGTAAAAGGGTTAAACTACATAGACAGTGTATTACATTAGAAATATGGTAATGAAAGGGTTAACCAACATAGACAGAGTCTTGAGAAATATGGTAATGGAAGGGTTAAACAACATAGACAGTGTCTTTCATTAGAAATACGGTAATGAAAGGGTTAAACAACATAGACAGTGTCTTACGTTAGAAATATGGTAATGAAAGGGTTAAACAACATAGACAGAGTCTTACATTAGAAATATGGTAATGAAAGGGTTAAACAACATAGACAGTGTCTTACATTAGAAATATTGTAATGAAAGGGTTAAACAACATAGACAGTGTCTTACATTAGAAATATGGTAATGAAATGATTAAACAACATAGACAGAGTCTTACATTAGAAATATGGTAATGAAAGGGTTAAACAACATAGACAATGTCTTACATTAGAAATATGGTAATGAAAGGGTTAAACAACATAGACAGTGTCTTACATTAGAAATATGGCAATGAAAGGGTTAAACAACATAGACAGTGTCTTACATTAGAAATATGGTAATGGAAGGGTTAAACAACATAGACAGTGTCTTACATTAGAAATATGGTAATGAAAGGGTTAAACAACATAGACAGTGTCTTTCATTAGAAATATGGTAATGAAAGGATTAAACAACATAGACAGTGTCTTACATTAGAAATATGGTAAAGAAAGGGTTAAATAACATAGACAGTGTCTTACATAAGAAATATGGTAATGAAAGGGTTAAACAACATAGACAGTCTCTTACATTAGAAATATGGTAAAGAAATGGTTAAACAACATAGACAGTGTGTTACATTAGAAATATGGTAATGAAAGTGTTAAACAACATAGACAGTGTCTTACATTAGATGTATGGTAATGGAAGGGTTAAATAACATAGAGAGTGTCTTAGATTAAAAATATGGTAATGGAAGGGTTAAAGACATAGACAGTGTCTTTCATTAGAATTATGGTAATGAAAGGGTTAAACAACATAGACAGTCTCTTACATTAGAAATATGGTAATGAAAGGGTTAAACAACATAGACAGCGTTTACATAGAAAATATGGTAATGAAAGGGTTAAACAACATAGACAGTGTCTTTCATTAGAAATATGTTAATGAAAGGGTTAAACAACATAGACAGTGTCTTACATTAGAAATCATCATCATCATCATCATCACCGTTTTACGTCCGTTCTTCCACGCTAGCATGGGTTAGACGGGTTGTCCTGTTGTGGGCAGTGTCTGGTCGGCTGACCATGCCTTGCTCATACAGGAACTGATCTGGCTTGATTTCTACAGCTGGATGCCCTTCCTAACACCAACCTCATTTACAGTGAGTGCTGGGTGCTTTTTCGTGGCGCCTACACGTCCACTTTACAGTGTGGGCTGGGTGCTTTTTTGCCGTGGCACCTCCACGGCCACCTTGCGGTGGAGGGGGGGGGGCATATTGTTTATATGCTTCAGCATGTACCCATGGGAGGTTGGGTACCCTGTATTACTGCGTGACGCCAGAAGTCACGGTCGTGTGTCATTGACTTTGAGAGGTGTAGTTGGGTAAGGTCAGCTTTTATCACCTCATCCCAAGTCATCTTGGGTCTCCCCACTCCGCGGTTTCCATCAACTTCTAGTGCTCTGCACCTTTTTATGCAGCTGTCATCCTTCATACGCATCACATGTCCATACCAGCGTAACCGCCTCTCCTGCACGCAGCATTTGATTCCTCTTATGCTCAGTCTCTCTCTCAATTCCTTTATGCTTTGTCGTTCACGTATATTACTGTTACACATCCATCGGAGCATGCAGGCTTCGTTTCTCTCTAATCTACGTAAGTCTTCCACCTTCAGCGCCCAGGTCTCACTACCATGCAACATCGCTGTTCGGATACACGCATCATACAGTCTGCCTTTCATTCTGAGGGAGAAGCCTTTTGCAGCTAGCAGTGGTAGTAGTTCCCTAAACTTCTTCCATCCCGTTCTTACCCTAGTTATTGTACTTTCTGAGCACCCACCTCCGTTGCTAATTCGGTCACCTAGGTAGCAGAAGCTGTCTACTGTTTCTACAGGGCCCTCCCAGAGATTGGTGGTACTTGTTTCCTGTGGCTGTTTGCTTGCTGTTTCAGCACAGCTGCTGCATGTGAATCCTACATTCTTAATTAAGCTTCCTGAGATCCCGCTACATCTCTTGTGTACCCATTGTTTGCATTTGGGGCAGAGAATGTAGTTTCTACCTACACCTTTCCTACATACTGAGCAAGGCCATTTCCCTGAGGGGATCTGGGTTCTGTTTTCTCGTCTACTTACAAGGACCTTAGTCTTTGTCATGTTGACTTTGAGGCCCTTTCTCTCTAGTCCCTGCTTCCAGGTTTGGAATTTATTCTCTAGTTCTACCATAGATTCAGCTATGAGTGCGAGGTCATCAGCATACAAGAGTTCCCATGGGCATCCGGTCTTAAACTCCTCCGTTATTGCCTGCAGGACTATGATGAACAGGAGAGGGCTAAGAACAGAGCCCTGGTGGACCCCAACCTGTACGCTAAATTCCTCGCTATACTCATTGCCAATCCTAACTTTGCTGACTGCTCCCCTATACATGGCTTGTACCGCTTTCACAAGCCATTCATCTACTCCTAGTTTTCTAAGAGCCCACCAGATTACTGCACGTGGAACTCTGTCAAAGGCTTTCTCAAGGTCGACAAATGCCAAGTAGAGTGGCTTACTTTTAGCTAGGTACTTTTCCTGTAATTGCCTCACAAGGAAGAGGGCATCAGTGGTGCCTTTCCCTGGTACAAACCCAAATTGCATCTCGTCTATATTCACCCGGTCCCTAATCAGCTGTGCTATAACTCTTTCTGTTACTTTAGGGTAGAAATAGGGTAGTGAAAGGGTTAAACAACATAGACAGTCTCTTACATTAGAAATATGGTAATGAAAGGGTTAAACAACATAGACAGAGTCTTATATTAGAAATATAGTAATGAAAGGGTTAAACGACATAGACAGTGTCTTACATTAGAAATATGGTAATGAAAGGGTTAAGCAACATAAACAGTGTCTTACATTAGAAATATGGTAATGGAAGGGTTAAACAACATAGACAGAGTCTTACATTAGAAATATGGTAATGAAAGGCTTAAACAACATAGACAGTGTCTTACATTAGAAATATGGTAATGGAAGAGTTAAACAACATAAACAGTGTCTTACATTAGAAATATGGTAATGGAAGGGTTAAACAACATAGACAGAGTCTTACGTTAGAAATATACTAATGAAAGTGTTAAACAACATAGACAGAGTCTTACATTAGAAATATGGTAATGAAAGGGTTAAACACCATAGATAGTGTCTTACATTAGAAATATGGTAATGAAAGGATTAAACAACATAGACTGTGTCTTACATAAGAAATATGGCAATGAAAGTGTTAAAGATGGTAGGGAAAAGGTTAAACAACATAGACGGTGTCTTACATTATAAATAAGGTAATGAAAGTGTTAAACAACATAGACATGGTCTTACATTAGAAATATGGTAATGAAAGGGTTAAACAACATAGAGAGTGTCTTAGATAAGAAATATGGTAATAAAATTGTTAAAGATGGTAGTGAAAAGGTTAAACAACATAGACAGTGTCTTACATTAGAAATATGGTAATGAAAGGGTTAAACAACATAGACAGTGTCTTACATTAGAAATATTGTAGTGCAAGAGTTAAACAACATAGACAGTGTCTTACATTAGAAATATCGCAACGAAAGGGTTAAACAACATAGACAGTGTCTTACATTAGAAATATGGCAATGAAAGGGTTAAACAACATAGACAGTGTCTTTCATTAGAAATATGGTAATGGAAGGGTTAAACAACATAGACAGTGTCTTACATAAGAAATATGGTAATGGAAGTGTTAAACAACATAGACAGTGTCTTACATTAGAAATATGGTAATGGAAGGGTTAAACAACATAGACAGTGTCTTACATAAGAAATATGGTAATGAAAGGGTTAAACAACATAGACAGTGTCTTACATTAGAAATATGGTAATGAAAGGGTTAAACAACATAGACAGTGTCTTACATTAGAAATATGGTAATGGAAGGGTTAAACAACATAGACAGTGTCTTACATAAGAAATATGGTAATGAAAGGGTTACACAACATAGACAGTGTCTTACATTAGAAATATGGTAATGAAAGGGTTAAACAAAATAGACAGTCTCTTACATTAGAAATATGGTAATGAAAGGTTTAAATAACTTAGACAGTGTCTTACATTAGAAATATGGTAGTGAAAGGGTTAAACAACATCGACAGTGTCTTGCATTAGAAATATTGTAGTGAAAGGTTTAAACAACATAGACAGTGTCTAACGTTAGAAATATTGTAGTGAAAGGGTTAAACAACATAGACAGTGTCTTACATTAGAAATATGGTAATGGAAGCGTTAAACAACTTAGACAGTGTCTTACATTAGAAATATGGTAGTGAAAGGGTTAAACAACATAGACAGTGTCTTACATAAGAAATATGGTAATGGAAGGGTTAAACAACATAGACAGTGTCTTGCATTAGAAATATTGTAGTGAAAGGTTTAAACAACATAGACAGTGTCTAACATTAGAAATATGGTAATGAAAGGGTTAAACAACATAGAGAGTGTCTTACATAAGAAATATGGTAATGGAAGGGTTAAACAACATAGACAGGGTCTTATATTAGAAATATTGTAGTGAAAGGGTTATACAATATAGACAGTGTCTTACATTAGAAATATGGTAATGAAAGGGTTAAACAACATAGAGAGTGTCTTACATAAGAAATATGGTAATGGAAGGGTTAAACAACATAGACAAGGTCTTATATTAGAAATATTGTAGTGAAAGGGTTATACAACATAGACAGTCTCTTACATTAGAAATATGGTAATGAAAGGGTTAAACAACATAGACAGTGTGTTACATTAGAAATATGGTAATGAAAGGGTTAAACAACATAGACAGTGTCTTACATTAGAAGTATGGTAATGGAAGGGTTAAATAACATAGACAGTGTCTTAGATTAAAAATATGGTAATGGAAGGGTTAAAGACATAGACAGTGTCTTTCATTAGAATTATGGTAATGAAAGGGTTAAACAACATAGACAGTCTCTTACATTAGAAATATGGTAATGAAAGGGTTAAACAACATAGACAGTGTTTACATAGAAAATATGGTAATGAAAGGGTTAAACAACATAGACAGTGTCTTTCATTAGAAATATGTTAATGAAAGGGTTAAACAACATAGACAGTGTCTTACATTAGAAATAGGGTAGTGAAAAGGTTAAACAACATAGACAGTCTCTTACATTAGAAATATGGTAATGAAAGGGTTAAACAACATAGACAGAGTCTTACATTAGAAATATGGTAATGAAAGGGTTAAACAACATAGACAGTGTCTTACATTAGAAATATGGTAATGAAAGGGTTAAACAACATAAACAGTGTCTTACATTAGAAATATGGTAATGGAAGGGTTAAACAACATAGACAGAGTCTTACATTAGAAATATGGTAATGAAAGGGTTAAACAACATAGACAGTGCTTACATTAGAAATATGGTAATGGAAGAGTTAAACAACATAAACAGTGTCTTACATTAGAAATATGGTATGGAAGGGTTAAACAACATAGACAGAGTCTTACATTAGAAATATACTAATGAAAGGGTTAAACAACATAGACAGAGTCTTACATTAGAAATATGGTAATGAAAGGGTTAAACACCATAGACAGTGTCTTACATTAGAAATATGGTAATGAAAGGATTAAACAACATAGACAGTGTCTTACATAAGAAATATTGTAGTGCAAGAGTTAAACAACATAGACAGTGTCTTACATTAGAAATATCGCAACGAAAGGGTTAAACAACATAGACAGTGTCTTACATTAGAAATATGGCAATGAAAGGGTTAAACAACATAGACAGTGTCTTTCATTAGAAATATGGTAATGGAAGGGTTAAACAACATAGACATGGTCTTACGTTAGAAATATGGTAATGAAGGGGTTAAACAACATAGAGAGTGTCTTACATAAGAAATATGGTAATAAAATTGTTAAAGATGGTAGTGAAAAGGTTAAACAACATAGACAGTGTCTTACATTAGAAATATGGTAATCAAAGGGTTAAACAACATAGACAGTGTCTTACATTAGAAATATTGTAGTGCAAGAGTTAAACAACATAGACAGTGTCTTACATTAGAAATATCGCAAGGAAAGGGTTAAACAACATAGACAGTGTCTTACATTAGAAATATGGCAATGAAAGGGTTAAACAACATAGACAGTGGCTTTCATTAGAAATATGGTAATGGAAGTGTTAAACAACATAGACAGTGTCTTACATTAGAAATATGGTAATGGAAGGGTTAAACAACATAGACAGTGTCTTACATTAGAAATATGGTAATGAAAGGGTTAAACAACATAGACATCGTCTTACATCAGAAATATGGTAATGGAATGGTTAAACAACATAGACAGTGTCTTACATTACAAATATGGTAATGAAAGGGTTAAACAACATAGACAGTCTCTTACATTAGAAATATGGTAATGAAAGGGTTAAACAACATAGACAGTGTGTTACATTAGAAATATGGTAATGAAAGGGTTAAACAACATAGACAGTGTTTACATAGAAAATATGGTAATGAAAGGGTTAAACAACATAGACATTGTCTTTCATTAGAAATATGTTAATGAAAGGGTTAAACAACATACACAGTGTCTTACATTAGAAATAGGGTAGTGAAAGGGTTAAACAACATAGACAGTCTCTTACATTAGAAATATGGTAATGAAAGGGTTAAACAACATAGACAGAGTCTTACATTAGAAATATGGTAATGAAAGGGTTAAACAACATAGACAGTGTCTTACATTAGAAATATGGTAATGAAAGGGTTAAACAACATAAACAGTGTCTTACATTAGAAATATGGTAATGGAAGGGTTAAACAACATAGACAGAGTCTTACATTAGAAATATGGTAATAAAAGGGTTAAACAACATAGACAGTGTCTTACATTAGAAATATGGTAATGGAAGGGATACACAACATAGACAGTGTCTTACGTTAGAAATATACTAATGAAAGGGTTAAACAACATAGACAGAGTCTTACATTAGAAATATGGTAATGAAAGGGTTAAACACCATAGACAGTGTCTTACATAAGAAATATGGCAATGAAAGTGTTAAAGATGGTAGTGAAAAGGTTAAACAACATAGACGGTGTCTTACATTATAAATAAGGTAATGAAAGTGTTAAACAACATAGACATGGTCTTACATTAGAAATATGGTAATGAAAGGGTTAAACAACATAGAGAGTGTCTTACATAAGAAATATGGTAATAAAATTGTTAAAGATGGTAGTGAAAAGGTTAAACAACATAGACAGTGTCTTACATTAGAAATATGGTAATGAAAGGGTTAAACAACATAGACAGTGTCTTACATTAGAAATATTGTAGTGCAAGAGTTAAACAACATAGACAGTGTCTTACATTAGAAATTTCGCAACGAAAGGGTTAAACAACATAGACAGTGTCTTACATTAGAAATATGGTAATGAAAGGGTTAAACAACATAGACAGTGTCTTTCATTAGCAATATGGTAATGGAAGGGTTAAACAACATAGACAGTGTCTTACATAAGAAATATGGTAATGGAAGTGTTAAACAACATAGACAGTGTCTTACATTAGAAATATGGTAATGGAAGGGTTAAACAACATCGACAGTGTCTTACATAAGAAATATGGTAATGGAAGGGTTAAACAACATAGACAGTGTCTTACATTAGAAATATGGTAATGAAAGGGTTAAACAGCATAGACAGTGTCTTACATTAGAAATATGGTAATGGAAGGGTTAAACAACATAGACAGTGTCTTACATAAGAAATATGGTAATGAAAGGGTTACACAACATAGACAGTGTCTTACATTAGAAATATGGTAATGAAAGGGTTAAACAAAATAGACAGTCTCTTACATTAGAAATATGGTAATGAAAGGTTTAAATAACTTAGACAGTGTCTTACATTAGAAATATGGTAGTGAAAGGGTTAAACAACATCGACAGTGTCTTTCATAAGAAATATGGTAATGGAAGGGTTAAACAACATAGACAGTGTCTTGCATTAGAAATATTGTAGTGAAAGGTTTAAACAACATAGACAGTGTCTAACGTTAGAAATATTGTAGTGAAAGGGTTAAACAACATAGACAGTGTCTTACATTAGAAATATGGTAATGAAAGGGTTAAACAACATAGACAGTGTCTTACATTAGAAATATGGTAATGGAAGCGTTAAACAACTTAGACAGTGTCTTACATTAGAAATATGGTAGTGAAAGGGTTAAACAACATAGACAGTGTCTTACATAAGAAATATGGTAATGGAAGGGTTAAACAACATAGACAGTGTCTTGCATTAGAAATATTGTAGTGAAAGGTTTCAACAACATAGACAGTGTCTAACATTAGAAATATGGTAATGAAAGGGTTAAACAACATAGAGAGTGTCTTACATAAGAAATATGGTAATGGAAGGGTTAAACAACATAGACAGGGTCTTATATTAGAAATATTGTAGTGAAAGGGTTATACAACATAGACAGTCTCTTACATTAGAAATATGGTAATGAAAGGGTTAAACAACATAGACAGTGTGTTACATTAGAAATATGGTAATGGAAGGGTTAAACAACATAGACAGTGTCTTACATAAGAAATATGGTAATGAAAGGGATACACAACATAGACAGTGTCTTACATAAGAAATATGGTAATGGAAGTGTTAAACAACATAGACAGGGTCTCACATTAGAAATATGGTAATGAAAGGGTTAAACAACATAGACAGTGTCTTACGTTAGAAATATGGTAATGAAAGGGTTAAACAACATAGACAGTGTCTTACATAAGAAATATGGTAATGGAAGTGTTAAACAACATAGACAGGGTCTCACATTAGAAATATGGTAATGAAAGGGTTAAACAACATAGACAGTGTCTTACGTTAGAAATATGGTAATGAAAGGGTTAAACAACATAGACAGTGTCTTACATTAGAAATATGGCAATGAAAGGGTTAAACAACATAGACAGTGTCTTTCATTAGAAATATGGTAATGGAAGGGTTAAACAACATAGACAGTGTCTTACATAAGAAATATGGTAATGGAAGTGTTAAACAACATAGACAGTGTCTTACATTAGAAATATGGTAATGGAAGGATTAAACAACATAGACAGTGTCTTACATAAGAAATATGGTAATGGAAGGGTTAAACAACATAGACAGTGTCTTACATTAGAAATATTGTAATGAAAGGGTTAAACAACATAGACATCGTCTTACATCAGAAATATGGTAATGGAATGGTTAAACAACATAGACAGTGTCTTACATTACAAATATGGTAATGAAAGGGTTAAACAACATAGACAGTCTCTTACATTAGAAATATGGTAATGAAAGGGTTAAACAACATAGACAGTGTGTTACATTAGAAATATGGTAATGAAAGGGTTAAACAACATAGACAGTGTTTACATAGAAAATATGGTAATGAAAGGGTTAAACACCATAGACAGTGTCTTACATAAGAAATATGGCAATGAAAGTGTTAAAGATGGTAGTGAAAATGTTAAACAACATAGACGGTGTCTTACATTATAAATAAGGTAATGAAAGTGTTAAACAACATAGACATGGTCTTACATTAGAAATATGGTAATGAAAGGGTTAAACAACATAGAGAGTGTCTTACATAAGAAATATGGTAATAAAATTGTTAAAGATGATAGTGAAAAGGTTAAACAACATAGACAGTGTCTTACATTAGAAATATGGTAATGAAAGGGTTAAACAACATAGACAGTGTCTTACATTAGAAATATTGTAGTGCAAGAGTTAAACAACATAGACAGTGTCTTACATTAGAAATTTCGCAACGAAAGGGTTAAACAACATAGACAGTGTCTTACATTAGAAATATGGCAATGAAAGGGTTAAACAACATAGACAGCGTCTTTCATTAGAAATATGGTAATGGAAGGGTTAAACAACATAGACAGTGTCTTACATATGAAATATGGTAATGGAAGTGTTAAACAACATAGACAGTGTCTTTACATTAGAAATATGGTAATGGAAGGGTTAAACAACATAGACAGTGTCTTACATAAGAAATATGGTAATGGAAGGGTTAAACAACATAGACAGTGTCTTACGTTAGAAATATGGTAATGAAAGGGTTAAACAACATAGACAGTGTCTTACATTAGAAATATGGTAATGGAAGGGTTAAACAACATAGACAGTGTCTTACATAAGAAATATGGTAATGAAAGGGTTAAACAAAATAGACAGTCTCTTACATTAGAAATATGGTAATGAAAGGTTTAAATAACTTAGACAGTGTCTTACATTAGAAATATGGTAGTGAAAGGGTTAAACAAAATCGACAGTGTCTTTCATAAGAAATATGGTAATGGAAGGGTTAAACAACATAGACAGTGTCTTGCATTAGAAATATTGTAGTGAAAGGTTTAAACAACATAGACAGTGTCTAACATTAGAAATATTGTAGTGAAAGGGTTAAACAACATAGACAGTCTCTTACATTAGAAATATGGTAATGGAAGGGTTAAACAACTTAGACAGTGTCTTACATTAGAAATATGGTAGTGAAAGGGTTAAACAACATAGACAGTGTCTTACATAAGAAATATGGTAATGGAAGGGTTAAACAACATAGACAGTGTCTTGCATTAGAAATATTGTAGTGAAAGGTTTAAACAACATAGACAGTGTCTAACATTAGAAATATGGTAATGAAAGGGTTAAAAAACATAGAGAGTGTCTTACATAAGAAATATGGTAATGGAAGGGTTAAACAACATAGACAGGGTCTTATATTAGAAATATTGTAGTGAAAGGGTTATACAATATAGACAGTGTCTTACATTAGAAATATGGCAATGAATGGGTTAAACAACATAGACAGTGTCTTACATTAGAAATATGGTAATGAAAGGGTTAAACAACATAGACAGTGTATTACATTATAAATATGGTAATGAAAGGGTTAACCAACATAGACAGAGTCGTGAGAAATATGGTAATGGAAGGGTTAAACAACTTAGACAGTGTCTTACATTAGAAATATGGTAGTGAAAGGGTTAAACAACATAGACAGTGTCTTACATAAGAAATATGGTAATGGAAGGGTTAAACAACATAGACAGTGTCTTGCATTAGAAATATTGTAGTGAAAGGTTTAAACAACATAGACAGTGTCTAACATTAGAAATATGGAAATGAAAGGGTTAAACAACATAGACAGTGTCTTACATAAGAAATATGGTAATGGAAGGGTTAAACAACATAGACAGGGTCTTATATTAGAAATATTGTAGTGAAAGGGTTAAACAACATAGACAGGGTCTTACATTAGAAATATGGTAGTGAAAGTGTTAAACAACATAGACAGTGTCTTTCATTAGAAATATGGTAGTAAAAGGGTTAAACTACATAGACAGTGTATTACATTAGAAATATGGTACTGAAAGGGTTAACCAACATAGACAGAGTCGTGAGAAATATGGTAATAGAAGGGTTAAACAACATACACTGTGTCTTTCATTAGAAATATGGTAATGAAAGGGTTAAACAACATAGACAGTCTCTTACATTAGAAATATGGTAATGAAAGAGTTAAACAACATAGACAGGGTCTTACATTAGAAATATGGTAATGAAAGGGTTAAACAATATAAACAGTGTCTTACATTAGAAATATGGTAATGGAAGGGTTAAACAACATAGACAGTGTCTTACATAAGAAATATGGTAATGGAAGTGTTAAACAACATAGACAGTGTCTTACATTAGAAATATGGTAATGGAAGGGTTAAACAACATAGACAGTGTCTTACATAAGAAATATGGTAATGGAAGGGTTAAACAACATAGACATTGTCTTACATTAGAAATATGGTAATGAAAGGGTTAAACAACATAGACAGTGTCTTACATTAGAAATATGGTAATGGAAGGGTTAAACAACATAGACAGTGTCTTACATAAGAAATATGGTAATGAAAGGGTTAAACAACATAGTCAACGTCTTACATTAGAAATATGGTAATGAAAGGGTTAAACAACATAGACAGTCTCTTACATTAGAAATATGGTAATGGAAGGGTTAAACAACATAGACAGTGTCTTGTCTTACATCAGAGATATGGTAATGGAAGGGTTAAACAACATAGACAGTGTCTTACATTAGAAATATGGTAATGAAAGGGTTAAACAACATAGACAGTGTCTTACATTAGAAATATGGTAATGAAAGGATTAAACAACATAGACAGTCTCTTACATAAGAAATATGGTAATGAAAGGGTTAAACAATATAAACAGTGTCTTACATTAGAAATATGGTAATGGAAGGGTTAAACAACATAGACAGTGTCTTACATTATAAATAAGGTAATGACAGGGTTAAACAACATAGAGAGTGTCTTACATTATAAATATCGCAATGAAAGGGTTAAACAACATAGACAGTGTCTTACATTAGAAATATGGCAATGAAAGGGTTAAACAACATAGACCGTCTCTTACATTACAAATATGGTAATGAAAGGGTTAAACAACATAGACAGTGTCTTACATAAGAAATATGGTAATGGAAGGGTTAAACAACATAGACATTGTCTTACATTACAAATATGGTAATGAAAGGGTTAAACAACATAGACAGTGTCTTACATTAGAAATATTGTAATGGAAGGGTTAAACAACATAGTCAACGTCTTACATTAGAAATATGGTAATGAAAGGGTTAAACAACATAGACAGTCTCTTACATTAGAAATATGGTATTGAAAGGGTTATACAACATAGAGAGTGTTTACGTTAGAAATATGGTAATGAAAGGGTTAAACAACATAGACAGTGTCTTTCATTAGAAATATGGTAATGAAAGGGTTAAACAACTTAGACAGGGTCTTACATTAGAAATATGGTAGTGAAAGTGTTAAACAACATAGACAGTGTCTTTCATTAGAAATATGGTAGTAAAAGGGTTAAACTACATAGACAGTGTATTACATTAGAAATATGGTAATGAAAGGGTTAACCAACATAGACAGAGTCTTGAGAAATATGGTAATGGAAGGGTTAAACAACATAGACAGTGTCTTTCATTAGAAATATGGTAATGAAAGGGTTAAACAACATAGACAGTTTCTTACATTAGAAATGTGGTAATGGAAGGGTTAAACAACATAGACACTGTCTTACATTAGAAATATGGTAATGAAAGAGTTAAACAACATAGACAGAGTCTCACATTAGAAATATGGTAATGAAAGGGTTAAATAACATAGACAGTGTCATACATTAGAAATATGGTAATGAAAGTATTAAACAACATAGACAGTGTCTTACATAAAAAATATGGTAATGAAAGGGTTAAACAACATAGACATTGTCTTACTTCAGAAATATGGTAATGGAATGGTTAAACAACATAGACAGTGTCTTACATTACAAATATGGTAATGAAAGGGTTAAACAACATAGACAGTCTCTTACATTAGAAATATGGTAATGAAAGGTTTAAACAACATAGACAGTGTCTTACATTAGAAATATGGTAATGAAAGTGTTAAACAACATAGACAGTGTCTTACATTAGAAGTATGGTAATGGAAGGGTTAAATAACATAGACAGTGTCTTAGATTAAAAATATGGTAATGGAAGGGTTAAAGACATAGACAGTGTCTTTCATTAGAATTATGGTAATGAAAGGGTTAAACAACATAGACAGTCTCTTACATTAGAAATATGGTAATGAAAGGGTTAAACAACATAGACAGTCTCTTACATTAGAAATATGGTAATGAAAGGGTTAAACAACATAGACAGTGTTTACATAGAAAATATGGTAATGAAAGGGTTAAACAACATAGACAGTGTCTTTCATTAGAAATATGTTAATGAAAGGGTTAAACAGCATAGACAGTGTCTTACATTAGAAATAGGGTAGTGAAAGGGTTAAACAACATAGACAGTCTCTTACATTAGAAATATGGTAATGAAAGGGTTAAACAACATAGACAGAGTCTTACATTAGAAATATGGTAATGAAAGGGTTAAACAACATAGACAGTGTCTTACATTAGAAATATGGTAATGAAAGTGTTAAACATCATAAACAGTGTCTTACATTAGAAATATGGTAATGGAAGGGTTAAACAACATAGACAGAGTCTTACATTAGAAATATGGTAATGAAAGGGTTAAACAACATAGACAGTGTCTTACATTAGAAATATGGTAATGGAAGGGTTAAACAACATACACAGTGTCTTACATTAGAAATATGGTAATGGAAGGGTTAAACAACATAGACAGAGTCTTACATTAGAAATATACTAATGAAAGGGTTAAACAACGTAGACAGTGTCTTACATTAGAAATATGGTAATGAAAGGATTAAACAACATAGACTGTGTCTTACATAAGAAATATGGCAATGAAAGTGTTAAAGATGGTAGTGAAAAGGTTAAACAACATAGACGGTGTCTTACATTATAAATAAGGTAATGAAAGTGTTAAACAACATAGACATGGTCTTACATTAGAAATATGGTAATGAAAGGGTTAAACAACATAGAGAGTGTCTTACATAAGAAATATGGTAATGAAATTGTTAAAGATGGTAGTGAAAAGGTTAAACAACATAGACAGTGTCTTACATTAGAAATATGGTAATGAAAGGGTTAAACAACATGGACAGTGTTTACATAGAAAATATGGTAATGAAAGGGTTAAGCAACATAGACAGTGTCTTACATTAGAAATATGGTAATGAAAGGGTTAAACAACATAGACAGTGTCTTTCATTAGAAATATGGTAATGGAAGGGTTAAACAACATAGACAGTGTCTTACATAAGAAATATGGTAATGGAAGGGTTAAACAACATAGACAGTGTCTTATATTAGAAATATGGTAATGAAAGGGTTAAACAAAATAGACAGTCTCTTACATTAGAAATATGGTAATGAAAGGGTTAAATAACTTAGACAGTGTCTTACATTAGAAATATGGTAGTGAAAGGGTTAAACAACATCGACAGTGTCTTTCATAAGAAATATGGTAATGGAAGGGTTAAACAACATAGACAGTGTCTTGCATTAGAAATATTGTAGTGAAAGGCTTAAACAACATAGACAGTGTCTAACATTAGAAATATTGTAGTGAAAGGGTTAAACAACATAGACAGTGTCTTACATTAGAAATATGGTAATGGAAGGGTTAAACAACTTAGACAGTGTCTTACATTAGAAATATGGTAGTGAAAGGGTTAAACAACATAGACAGTGTCTTACATAAGAAATATGGTAATGGAAGGGTTAAACAACATAGACAGTGTCTTGCATTAGAAATATTGTAGTGAAAGGTTTAAACAACATAGACAGTGTCTAACATTAGAAATATGGTAATGAAAGGGTTAAGCAACATAGAGAGTGTCTTACATAAGAAATATGGTAATGGAAGGGTTAAACAACATAGACAGGGTCTTATATTAGAAATATTGTAGTGAAAGGGTTAAACAACATAGACAGTGTCTTTCATTAGAAATATGGTAATGAAAGTGTTAAAGATGGTAGTGAAATGGTTAAACAACATAGACGGTGTCTTACATTATAAATAAGGTAATGAAAGTGTTAAACAACATAGACATGGTCTTACATTAGAAGTATGGTAATGAAAGTGTTAAACAAGATAGACAGTGTCTTACATTAGAAATATTGTAGTGAAAGGGTTAAACAACATAGACAGTGTCTTACATTAGAAATATGGTAATGGAAGGGTTAAACAACATAGACAGTGTCTTACATAAGAAATATGGTAATCGAAGTGTTAAACAACATAGACAGTGTCTTACATTAGAAATATGGTAATGGAAGGGTTAAACAACATAGACAGTGACTTACATAAGAAATATGGTAATGGAAGGGTTAAACAACATAGACATTGTCTTACATTACAAATATGGTAATGAAAGGGTTAAACAACATAGACAGTGTCTTACATTAGAAATATTGTAATGGAAGGGTTAAACAACATAGTCAACATCTTACATTAGAAATATGGTAATGAAAGGGTTAAACAACATAGACAGTCTCTTACATTAGAAATATGGTATTGAAAGGGTTAAACAACATAGAGAGTGTTTACGTTAGAAATATGGTAATGAAAGGGTTAAACAACATAGACAGTGTCTTTCATTAGAAATATGGTAATGAAAGGGTTAAACAACTTAGACAGGGTCTTACATTAGAAATATGGTAGTGAAAGTGTTAAACAACATAGACAGTGTCTTTCATTAGAAATATGGTAGTAAAAGGGTTAAACTACATAGACAGTGTATTACATTAGAAATATGGTAATGAAAGGGTTAACCAACATAGACAGAGTCTTGAGAAATATGGTAATGGAAGGGTTAAACAACATAGACAGTGTCTTTCATTAGAAATATGGTAATGAAAGGGTTAAACAACATAGACAGTTTCTTACATTAGAAATGTGGTAATGGAAGGGTTAAACAACATAGACACTGTCTTACATTAGAAATATGGTAATGAAAGAGTTAAACAACATAGACAGAGTCTCACATTAGAAATATGGTAATGAAAGGGTTAAATAACATAGACAGTGTCTTACATTAGAAATATGGTAATGAAAGTATTAAACAACATAGACAGTGTCTTACATAAAAAATATGGTAATGAAAGGGTTAAACAACATAGACATTGTCTTACTTCAGAAATATGGTAATGGAATGGTTAAACAACATAGACAATGTCTTACATTACAAATATGGTAATGAAAGGGTTAAACAACATAGACAGTCTCTTACATTAGAAATATGGTAATGAAAGGTTTAAACAACATAGACAGTGTCTTACATTAGAAATATGGTAATGAAAGTGTTAAACAACATAGACAGTGTCTTACATTAGAAGTATGGTAATGGAAGGGTTAAATAACATAGACAGTGTCTTAGATTAAAAATATGGTAATGGAAGGGTTAAAGACATAGACAGTGTCTTTCATTAGAATTATGGTAATGAAAGGGTTAAACAACATAGACAGTCTCTTACATTAGAAATATGGTAATGAAAGGGTTAAACAACATAGACAGTCTCTTACATTAGAAATATGGTAATGAAAGGGTTAAACAACATAGACAGTGTTTACATAGAAAATATGGTAATGAAAGGGTTAAACAACATAGACAGTGTCTTTCATTAGAAATATGTTAATGAAAGGGTTAAACAACATAGACAGTGTCTTACATTAGAAATAGGGTAGTGAAAGGGTTAAACAACATAGACAGTCTCTTACATTAGAAATATGGTAATGAAAGGGTTAAACAACATAGACAGAGTCTTACATTAGAAATATGGTAATGAAAGGGTTAAACAACATAGACAGTGTCTTACATTAGAAATATGGTAATGAAAGGGTTAAACAACATAGACAGTGTCTTACATTAGAAATATGGTAATGGAAGGGTTAAACAACATAGACAGAGTCTTACATTAGAAATATACTAATGAAAGGGTTAAACAACATAGACAGTGTCTTACATTAGAAATATGGTAATGAAAGGATTAAACAACATAGACAGTGTCTTACATAAGAAATATGGCAATGAAAGTGTTAAAGATGGTAGTGAAAAGGTTAAACAACATAGACGGTGTCTTACATTATAAATAAGGTAATGAAAGTGTTAAACAACATAGACATGGTCTTACATTAGAAATATGGTAATGAGAGGGTTAAACAACATAGAGAGTGTCTTACATAAGAAATATGGTAATGAAATTGTTAAAGATGGTAGTGAAAAGGTTAAACAACATAGACAGTGTCTTACATTAGAAATATGGTAATGAAAGGGTTAAACAACATGGACAGTGTTTACATAGAAAATATGGAAATGAAAGGGTTAAGCAACATAGACAGTGTCTTACATTAGAAATATGGTAATGAAAGGGTTAAACAACATAGACAGTGTCTTTCATTAGAAATATGGTAATGGAAGGGTTAAACAACATAGACAGTGTCTTACATAAGAAATATGGTAATGGAAGGGTTAAACAACATAGACAGTGTCTTATATTAGAAATATGGTAATGAAAGGGTTAAACAAAATAGACAGTCTCTTACATTAGAAATATGGTAATGAAAGGGTTAAATAACTTAGACAGTGTCTTACATTAGAAATATGGTAGTGAAAGGGTTAAACAACATCGACAGTGTCTTTCATAAGAAATATGGTAATGGAAGGGTTAAACAACATAGACAGTGTCTTGCATTAGAAATATTGTAGTGAAAGGCTTAAACAACATAGACAGTGTCTAACATTAGAAATATTGTAGTGAAAGGGTTAAACAACATAGACAGTGTCTTACATTAGAAATATGGTAATGGAAGGGTTAAACAACTTAGACAGTGTCTTACATTAGAAATATGGTAGTGAAAGGGTTAAACAACATAGACAGTGTCTTACATAAGAAATATGGTAATGGAAGGGTTAAACAACATAGACAGTGTCTTGCATTAGAAATATTGTAGTGAAAGGTTTAAACAACATAGACAGTGTCTAACATTAGAAATATGGTAATGAAAGGGTTAAGCAACATAGAGAGTGTCTTACATAAGAAATATGGTAATGGAAGGGTTAAACAACATAGATAAGGGTCTTATATTAGAAATATTGTAGTGAAAGGGTTATACAATATAGACAGTGTCTTACATTAGAAATATGGCAATGAAAGGGTTAAACAACATAGACAGTGTCTTACATTAGAAATATGGTAATGAAAGGGTTAAACAACATAGACAGTGTCTTTCATTAGAAATATGGTAGTAAAAGGGTTAAACTACATAGACAGTGTATTACATTAGAAATATGGTAATGAAAGGGTTAACCAACATAGACAGAGTCGTGAGAAATATGGTAATGGAAGGGTTAAACAACATACACAGTGTCTTTCATTAGAAATATGGTAATGAAAGGGTTAAACAACATAGACAGTTTCTTACATTAGAAATGTGGTAATGGAAGAGTTAAACAACATAGACACTGTCTAACATTAGAAATATGGTAATGAAAGAGTTAAACAACATAGACAGGGTCCTACATTAGAAATATGGTAATCAAAGGGTTAAACAATATAAACAGTGTCTTACATTAGAAATATGGTAATGGAAGGGTTAAACAACATAGACAGTGTCTTGTCTTACATCAGAGATATGGTAATGGAAGGGTTAAACAACATAGACAGTGTCTTACATTAGAAATATGGTAATGAAAGGGTTAAACAACATAGACAGTGTCTTGTCTTACATCAGAGATATGGTAATGAAAGGGTTAAACAACATAGACAGTGTCTTACATTAGAAATATGGTAATGAAAGGATTAAACAACATAGACAGTCTCTTACATAAGAAATATGGTAATGAAAGGGTTAAACAATATAAACAGTGTCTTACATTAGAAATATGGTAATGGAAGGGTTAAACAACATAGACAGTGTCTTACATTAGAAATATCGCAATGAAAGGGTTAAACAACATAGACAGTGTCTTACATTAGAAATATGGCAATGAAAGGGTTAAACAACATAGACCGTCTCTTATATTACAAATATGGTAATGAAAGGGTTAAACAACATAGACAGTCTCTTACATTAGAAATATGGTAATGGAAGGGTTAAACAACATAGACAGTGTCTTACATTAGAAGTATGGTAATGAAAGGGTTAAATAACATAGACAGTGTCTTAGATTAAAAATATGATAATGGAAGGGTTAAACAACATCGACAGTGTTTACATAGAAAATATGGTAATGAAAGGGTTAAACAACATAGACAGTGTCTTTCATTAGAGATATAGTAATGAAAGGGCTAAACAACATAGACAGTGTCTTTCATTAGAAATATGGTAATGCAAGGGTTAAACAACATAGACAGTCTTTTACATTAGAAATATGGTAATGAAAGGGTTAAACAACATAGACAGTCCCTTACATTAGAAATTTGGTAATGAAAGGGTTAAACAACATAGACAGTGTCTTTCATTAGAAATATGGTAATGAAAGGGCTAAACAACATAGACAGTGTCTTTCATTAGAAATATTGTAGTGAAAGGCTTAAACAACATAGACAGTGTCTAACATTAGAAATATTGTAGTGAAAGGGTTAAACAACATAGACAGTGTCTTACATTAGAAATATGGTAATGGAAGGGTTAAACAACATAGACAGTGTCTTACATAAGAAATATGGTAATGGAAGGGTTAAACAACATAGACAGTGTCTTATATTAGAAATATGGTAATGAAAGGGTTAAACAAAATAGACAGTCTCTTACATTAGAAATATGGTAATGAAAGGGTTAAATAACTTAGACAGTGTCTTTAATTAGAAATATGGTAGTGAAAGAGTTAAACAACATCGACAGTGTCTTTCATAAGAAATATGGTAATGGAAGGGTTAAACAACATAGACAGTGTCTTGCATTAGAAATATTGTAGTGAAAGGTTTAAACAACATAGACAGTGTCTAACATTAGAAATATTGTAGTGAAAGGGTTAAACAACATAGACAGTGTCTTACATTAGAAATATGGTAATGGAAGGGTTAAACAACTTAGACAGTGTCTTACATTAGAAATATGGTAGTGAAAGGGTTAAACAACATAGACAGTGTCTTACATAAGAAATATGGTAATGGAAGGGTTAAACAACATAGACAGTGTCTTGCATTAGAAATATTGTAGTGAAAGGTTTAAACAACATAGACAGTGTCTAACATTAGAAATATGGTAATGAAAGGGTTAAGCAACATAGAGAGTGTCTTACATAAGAAATATGGTAATGGAAGGGTTAAACAACATAGACAGGGTCTTATATTAGAAATATTGTAGTGAAAGGGTTATACAATATAGACAGTGTCTTACATTAGAAATATGGCAATGAAAGGGATAAACAACATAGACAGTGTCTTACATTAGAAATATGGTAATGAAAGGGTTAAACAACATAGACAGGGTCTTACATTAGAAATATGGTAGTGAAAGTGTTAAACAACATAGACAGTGTCTTTCATTAGAAATATGGTAATGAAAGTGTTAAAGATGGTAGTGAAATGGTTAAACAACATAGACGGTGTCTTACATTATAAATAAGGTAATGAAAGTGTTAAACAACATAGACATGGTCTTACATTAGAAGTATGGTAATGAAAGTGTTAAACAACATAGACAGTGTCTTACATTAGAAATATTGTAGTGAAAGGGTTAAACAACATAGACAGTGTCTTACATTAGAAATATGGTAATGGAAGGGTTAAACAACATAGACAGTGTCTTACATAAGAAATATGGTAATGGAAGTGTTAAACAACATAGACAGTGTCTTACATTAGAAATATGGTAATGGAAGTGTTAAACAACATAGACAGTGTCTTACATAAGAAATATGGTAATGGAAGGGTTAAACAACATAGACATTGTCTTACATTAGAAATATGGTAATGAAAGGATTAAACAACATAGACAGTGTCTTACATTAGAAATATGGTAATGAAAGGATTAAACAACATAGACAGTCTCTTACATAAGAAATATGGTAATGAAAGGGTTAAACAATATAAACAGTGTCTTACATTAGAAATATGGTAATGGAAGGGTTAAACAACATAGACAGTGTCTTACATTAGAAATATCGCAATGAAAGGGTTAAACAGCATAGACAGTGTCTTACATTAGAAATATGGCAATGAAAGGGTTAAACAACATAGACCGTCTCTTATATTACAAATATGGTAATGAAAGGGCTAAACAACATAGACAGTGTCTTTCATTAGAAATATGGTAATGCAAGGGTTAAACAACATAGACAGTCTTTTACATTAGAAATATGGTAATGAAAGGGTTAAACAACATAGACAGTCTCTTACATTAGAAATTTGGTAATGAAAGGGTTAAACAACATAGACAGTGTCTTTCATTAGAAATATGGTAATGAAAGGGCTAAACAACATAGACAGTGTCTTTCATTGGAAATATGGTAATGAAAGGCTTAAACAACATAGACAGTGTCTTACATTAGAAATAGGGTAGTGAAATGGTTAAACAACATAGACAGTCTCTTACATTAGAAATATGGTAATGAAAGGGTTAAACAACATAGACAGTGTCTTACATTAAAAATATGGTAATGGAAGGGTTAAACAACATAAACAGTGTCTTACATTAGAAATATGGTAATGGAAGGGTTAAACAACATAGACAGAGACTTACATTAGAAATATGGTAATGAAAGGATTAAACAACATAGACAGTGTCTTACATTAGAAATATGGTAATGAAAGGGTTAAACAACATAGACAGTCTCTTACATTAGAAATATGGTAATGAAAGGGTTAAACAACATAGGCAGTCTCTTACATTAGAAATTTGGTAATGAAAGGGTTAAACAACATAGACAGTGTCTTTCATTAGAAATATGGTAATGAAAGGGCTAAACAACATAGACAGTGTCTTTCATTAGAAATATGGTAATGAAAGGCTTAAACAACATAGACAGTGTCTTACATTAGAAATAGGGTAGTGAAATGGTTAAACAACATAGACAGTCTCTTACATTAGAAATATGGTAATGAAAGGATTAAACAACATAGACAGTGTCTTACATAAGAAATATGGTAATGGAAGGGTTAAACAACATAGACAGTGTCTTGCATTAGAAATATTGTAGTGAAAAGTTTAAACAACATAGACAGTGTCTAACATTAGAAATATTGTAGTGAAAGGGTTAAACAAGATAGACAGTGTCTTACATAAGAAATATGGTAATGGAAGGGTTAAACAACATAGACAGGGTCTTACATTAGAAATATTGTAGTGAAAGTGTTATACAACATAGACAGTGTCTTACATTAGAAATATGGCAATGAAAGGGTTAAACAACATAGACAGTGTCTTACATTAGAAATATGGTAATGAAAGGGTTAAACAACATAGACAGTGTCTTTCATTAGAAATATGGTAATGAAAGGATTAAACAACATAGACAGTGTCTTACATTAGAAATATTGTAATGAAAGGGTTAAATAACATAGACAGTGTCTTACATTAGAAATATGGTAATGAAAGGATTAAACAACATAGACAGTGTCTTACATAAGAGATATGTTTCTTTTATTTGCCACTAGGGCATCAAAAGTGGGACAAGTACAAAGGGGGGAGTTTACACAAAAAGGCGTCCTCAATAAGGAGGAGGCAATAACAAAATATAAAAATAAAATAAGATATAACAAAAAATAAAATTTTTAACAAAATCCTCAATAGAGAGGAGGCGCCTTGGGGGGTCGCACACACCCCCGAAAAAAGTGTGCAACCCTTCTCCTCAGGAGCACAGAGAAGGGGTGCTCCCTTGGTCTTTCATCTTCCTCACCTATAGTCTGATGTAGAGTGAAGGCCCATTCACACGGGCCATTCTCGCCACTTTCACCCATCTTTCATAGAAACGGCTGGGGTGCAGCACCTCTCTCTCCATCCTGATCCTTCTTCCGAAATGATATCGGAAGAAACGGACCAGTTGTTGGCCAGAGAGAAAGGTGCCTGACCTCAGTCCTTTCAGACGCGTCCACCATACAACCTCTTTCGCCATGGCTATTACGCACAGAAACACCGCCTCTGCATCATCTTTGAAGGGGGGAGGCGGCTTGATCATTACAATAGACTCGGTGGTCAACCGGATCGGTCCCACCCTTGACAGCAGTTGTTCGACATAGCCCCACAGATCGGCTACGCCCGAGCAGTGTACCAATGCGTGTGCAACGGTTTCCTCGTCGCACACGCATCTGGGACAGATCTTTTTGGCGGGGTCCCTACCCGGGCGCCCGTGTCTGTAGAGCCTTTCTCGAACGGGTAAAGCCCCTCGGTAGCACTGCCAGGCCAGGGACTTCTGGAAGTTGTCCATAGGTCCCGGGCTGAATGTCCTACCGAACAGGCTGGCTAGTTCGTCCTCCTCCATGTCTAGGGCTTCTCCGAGGGCGTCGTCGCACCTGCTGCGTACCAGCCCTCTATAGAATGTTGCGGTGGAGTCTCCACTGATAACCGGATCCGCCTGCCAGAGGGCGGTGAGCGCCTGGGCACACTCAGTGTGCCAGGCGCCCAGTTTTCTCGGTCTTTGCTTGACCCAGGATTGCAGCTCGGTGAGTGAGACGAGTCTGGGAAAGGTTCGTCTCACAAACGAGGCCCACACCGGTTGTCCGGTGAGGAATACGTAGAGGTGCCGTAGCCTTAATGCGTGTTTACGCATCATTAGCCACGGCATCCCCAGCCCTCCTTTCGAAGGGTGTTGACAGCAGATGGATCTCCTCACCATAGGAGCCCGCCTCTTCCAAAGGAATTGGAAGAGCGCGCGCTCCATCTTGGTGAGGGTTTCCCTTGGGCAGGGCACTACGGTCAGGCGGTAGTAGATGACGGAAAGAGATATGGTAATGAAAGGGTTAAACAACATAGACATTGTCTTACATCAGAAATATGGTAATGGAATGGTTAAACAACATAGACAGTGTCTTACATTACAAATATGGTAATGAAAGGGTTAAACAACATAGACAGTCTCTTACATTAGAAATATGGTAATGAAAGGGTTAAACAACAGAGACAGGGTCTTACATTAGAAATATGGTAGTGAAAGTGTTAAACAACATAGACAGTGTCTTTCATTAGAAATATGGTAGTAAAAGGGTTAAACTACATAGACAGTGTATTACATTAGAAATATGGTAATGAAAGGGTTAACCAACATAGACAGAGTCTTGAGAAATATGGTAATGGAAGGGTTAAACAACATAGACAGTGTCTTACATTAGAAATATGGTAATGAAAGGGTTAAACAACATAGACAGTGTCTTTCATTAGAAATATGGTAATGAAAGGATTAAACAACATAGACAGTGTCTTACATTAGAAATATTGTAATGAAAGGGTTAAATAACATAGACAGTGTCTTACATTAGAAATATGGTAATGAAAGGATTAAACAACATAGACAGTGTCTTACATAAGAAATATGGTAATGAAAGGGTTAAACAACATAGACATTGTCTTACATCAGAAATATGGTAATGGAAGTGTTAAACAACATAGACAGTGTCTTACATTAGAAATATGGTAATGGAAGGGTTAAACAACATAGACAGTGTCTTACATAAGAAATATGGTAATGGAAGGGTTAAACAACATAGACATTGTCTTACATTAGAAATATGGTAATGAAAGGATTAAACAACATAGACAGTGTCTTACATTAGAAATATGGTAATGAAAGGATTAAACAACATAGACAGTCTCTTACATAAGAAATATGGTAATGAAAGGGTTAAACAATATAAACAGTGTCTTACATTAGAAATATGGTAATGGAAGGGTTAAACAACATAGACAGTGTCTTACATTAGAAATATCGCAATGAAAGGGTTAAACAGCATAGACAGTGTCTTACATTAGAAATATGGCAATGAAAGGGTTAAACAACATAGACCGTCTCTTATATTACAAATATGGTAATGAAAGGGCTAAACAACATAGACAGTGTCTTTCATTAGAAATATGGTAATGCAAGGGTTAAACAACATAGACAGTCTTTTACATTAGAAATATGGTAATGAAAGGGTTAAACAACATAGACAGTCTCTTACATTAGAAATTTGGTAATGAAAGGGTTAAACAACATAGACAGTGTCTTTCATTAGAAATATGGTAATGAAAGGGCTAAACAACATAGACAGTGTCTTTCATTGGAAATATGGTAATGAAAGGCTTAAACAACATAGACAGTGTCTTACATTAGAAATAGGGTAGTGAAATGGTTAAACAACATAGACAGTCTCTTACATTAGAAATATGGTAATGAAAGGGTTAAACAACATAGACAGTGTCTTACATTAAAAATATGGTAATGGAAGGGTTAAACAACATAAACAGTGTCTTACATTAGAAATATGGTAATGGAAGGGTTAAACAACATAGACAGAGACTTACATTAGAAATATGGTAATGAAAGGATTAAACAACATAGACAGTGTCTTACATTAGAAATATGGTAATGAAAGGGTTAAACAACATAGACAGTCTCTTACATTAGAAATATGGTAATGAAAGGGTTAAACAACATAGGCAGTCTCTTACATTAGAAATTTGGTAATGAAAGGGTTAAACAACATAGACAGTGTCTTTCATTAGAAATATGGTAATGAAAGGGCTAAACAACATAGACAGTGTCTTTCATTAGAAATATGGTAATGAAAGGCTTAAACAACATAGACAGTGTCTTACATTAGAAATAGGGTAGTGAAATGGTTAAACAACATAGACAGTCTCTTACATTAGAAATATGGTAATGAAAGGATTAAACAACATAGACAGTGTCTTACATAAGAAATATGGTAATGGAAGGGTTAAACAACATAGACAGTGTCTTGCATTAGAAATATTGTAGTGAAAAGTTTAAACAACATAGACAGTGTCTAACATTAGAAATATTGTAGTGAAAGGGTTAAACAAGATAGACAGTGTCTTACATAAGAAATATGGTAATGGAAGGGTTAAACAACATAGACAGGGTCTTACATTAGAAATATTGTAGTGAAAGTGTTATACAACATAGACAGTGTCTTACATTAGAAATATGGCAATGAAAGGGTTAAACAACATAGACAGTGTCTTACATTAGAAATATGGTAATGAAAGGGTTAAACAACATAGACAGTGTCTTTCATTAGAAATATGGTAATGAAAGGATTAAACAACATAGACAGTGTCTTACATTAGAAATATTGTAATGAAAGGGTTAAATAACATAGACAGTGTCTTACATTAGAAATATGGTAATGAAAGGATTAAACAACATAGACAGTGTCTTACATAAGAGATATGGTAATGAAAGGGTTAAACAACATAGACATTGTCTTACATCAGAAATATGGTAATGGAATGGTTAAACAACATAGACAGTGTCTTACATTACAAATATGGTAATGAAAGGGTTAAACAACATAGAGAGTCTCTTACATTAGAAATATGGTAATGAAAGGGTTAAACAACAGAGACAGGGTCTTACATTAGAAATATGGTAGTGAAAGTGTTAAACAACATAGACAGTGTCTTTCATTAGAAATATGGTAGTAAAAGGGTTAAACTACATAGACAGTGTATTACATTAGAAATATGGTAATGAAAGGGTTAACCAACATAGACAGAGTCTTGAGAAATATGGTAATGGAAGGGTTAAACAACATAGACAGTGTCTTACATTAGAAATATGGTAATGAAAGGGTTAAACAACATAGACAGTGTCTTTCATTAGAAATATGGTAATGAAAGGATTAAACAACATAGACAGTGTCTTACATTAGAAATATTGTAATGAAAGGGTTAAATAACATAGACAGTGTCTTACATTAGAAATATGGTAATGAAAGGATTAAACAACATAGACAGTGTCTTACATAAGAAATATGGTAATGAAAGGGTTAAACAACATAGACATTGTCTTACATCAGAAATATGGTAATGGAATGGTTAAACAACATAGACAGTGTCTTACATTACAAATATGGTAATGAAAGGGTTAAACAACATAGACAGTCTCTTACATTAGAAATATGGTAATGAAAGGGTTAAACAACATAGACAGTGTCTTACATTAGAAATATGGTAATGAAAGTGTTAAACAACATAGACAGTGTCTTACATTAGAAGTATGGTAATGGAAGGGTTAAATAACATAGACAGTGTCTTAGATTAAAAATATGGTAATGGAAGGGTTAAAGACATAGACAGTGTCTTTCATTAGAATTATGGTAATGAAAGGGTTAAACAACATAGACAGTCTCTTACATTAGAAATATGGTAATGAAAGGGTTAAACAACATAGACAGTCTCTTACATTAGAAATATGGTAATGAAAGGGTTAAACAACATAGACAGTGTTTACATAGAAAATATGGTAATGAAAGGGTTAAACAACATAGACAGTGTCTTTCATTAGAAATATGTTAATGAAAGGGTTAAACAACATAGACAGTGTCTTACATTAGAAATAGGGTAGTGAAAGGGTTAAACAACATAGACAGTCTCTTACATTAGAAATATGGTAATGAAAGGGTTAAACAACATAGACAGAGTCTTACATTAGAAATATGGTAATGAAAGTGTTAAACAACATAGACAGTGTCTTACATTAGAAATATTGTAATGAAAGGGTTAAACAACATAAACAGTGTCTTACATTAGAAGTATGGTAATGGAAGGGTTAAACAACATAGACAGAGTCTTACATTAGAAATATGGTAATGAAAGGGTTAAACAACATAGACAGTGTCTTACATTAGAAATATGGTAATGGAAGGGTTAAACAACATAAACAGTGTCTTACATTAGAAATATGGTAATGGAAGGGTTAAACAACATAGACAGAGTCTTACATTAGAAATATGGTAATGAAAGAGTTAAACAACATAGACAGTGTCTTACATTAGAAATATGGTAATGAAAGGGTTAAACACCATAGACAGTGTCTTACATTAGAAATATGGTAATGAAATTGTTAAAGGTGGTAGTGAAAAGGTTAAACAACATAGACAGTGTCTTACATTAGAAATATGGTAATGAAAGTGTTAAACAATATAGACAGTGTCTTTCATTAGAAATATGGTAATGGAAGGGTTAAACAACATAGACAGTGTCTTACATAAGAAATATGGTAATGGAAGTGTTAAACAACATAGACAGTGTCTTACATTAGAAATATGGTAATGGAAGGGTTAAACAACATAGACAGTGTCTTACATAAGAAATATGGTAATGGAAGGGTTAAACAACATAGACAGTGTCTTACATTAGAAATATGGTAATGAAAGGGTTAAACAACATAGACACTGTCTTACATTAGAAATATGGTAATGGAAGGGTTAAACAACATAGACAGTGTCTTACATAAGAAATATGGTAATGAAAGGGTTACACAACATAGACAGTCTCTTACATTAGAAATATGGTAATGAAAGGGTTAAATAACTTAGACAGTGTCTTGCATTAGAAATATGGTAGTGAAAGGGTTAAACAACATCGACAGTGTCTTTCATAAGAAATATGGTAATGGAAGGTTTAAACAACATAGACAGTGTCTTGCCTTAGAAATATTGTAGTGAAAGGTTTAAACAACATAGACAGTGTCTAACATTAGAAATATTGTAGTGAAAGGGTTAAACAACATAGACAGTGTCTTACATTAGAAATATGGTAATGGAAGGGTTAAACAACATAGACAGTGTCTTACATAAGAAATATGGTAATGGAAGGGTTAAACAACATAGACATTGTCTTGCATTAGAAATATTGTAGTGAAAGGTTTAAACAACATAGACAGTGTCTAACATTAGAAATATGGTAATGAAAGGGTTAAACAACATAGAGAGTGTCTTACATAAGAAATATGGTAATGGAAGGGTTAAACAACATAGACAGGGTCTTATATTAGAAATATTGTAGTGAAAGGGTTATACAATATAGACAGTGTCTTACATTAGAAATATGGCAATGAAAGGGTTAAACAACATAGACAGTGTCTTACATCAGAAATATGGTAATGAAAGGGTTAAACAACATAGACAGGGTCTTACATTAGAAATATGGTAGTGAAAGTGTTAAACAACATACACAGTGTCTTTCATTAGAAATATGGTAGTAAAAGGGTTAAACTACATAGACAGTGTATTACATTATAAATATGTTAATGAAAGGGTTAACCAACATAGACAGAGTCGTGAGAAATATGGTAATGGAAGGGTTAAACAACTTAGACAGTGTCTTACATTAGAAATATGGTAGTGAAAGGGTTAAACAACATAGACAGTGTCTTACATAAGAAATATGGTAATGGAAGTGTTAAACAACATAGACAGTGTCTTGCATTAGAACTATTGTAGTGAAAGGTTTAAACAACATAGACAGTGTCTAACATTAGAAATATGGTAATGAAAGGGTTAAACAACATAGACAGTGTCTTACATAAGAAATATGGTAATGGAAGGGTTAAACAACATAGACAGGGTCTTATATTAGAAATATTGTAGTGAAAGGGTTATACAATATAGACTGTGTCTTACATTAGAAATATGGCAATGAAAGGGTTAAACAACATAGACAGGGTCTTACATTAGAAATATGGTAATGAAAGGGTTAAACAACATAGACAGGGTCTTACATTAGAAATATGGTAGTGAAAGTGTTAAACGACATAGACAGTGTCTTTCATTAGAAATATGGTAGTAAAAGGGTTAAACTACATAGGCAGTGTATTACATTAGAAATATGGTAATGAAAGGGTTAAACAACATAGACAGGGTCTTACATTAGAAATATGGTAATCAAAGGGTTAAACAATATAAACACTGTCTTACATTAGAAATATGGTAATGAAAGAGTTAAACAACATAGACAGGGTCTTACATTAGAAATATGGTAATCAAAGGGTTAAACAATATAAACAGTGTCTTTCATTAGAAATATGGTAATGAAAGGGTTAAACAACATAGACAGTTTCTTACATTAGAAATGTGGTAATGGAAGGGTTAGACAACATAGACACTGTCTTACATTAGAAATATGGTAATGAAAGAGTTAAACAACATAGACAGGGTCTTACATTAGAAATATGGTAATGAAAGGGTTAAGCAACATAGACAGTGTCTTACATTAGAAATATGGTAATGAAAGGGTTAAACAACATAGACAGTGTCTTTCATTAGAAATATGGTAATGAAAGGATTAAACAACATAGACAGTGTCTTACATTAGAAATATGGTAATGAAAGGGTTAAACAACATAGACAGTGTCTTACATTAGAAATATGGTAATGAAAGGATTAAACAACATAGACAGTCTCTTACATAAGAAATATGGTAATGAAAGGGTTAAACAATATAAACAGTGTCTTACATTAGAAATATGGTAATGGAAGGGTTAAACAACATAGAGAGTGTCTTACATTAGAAACATCGCAATGAAAGGGTTAAACAACATAGACAGTGTCTTACATTAGAAATATGGCAATGAAAGGGTTAAACAACATAGACCGTCTCTTATATTACAAATATGGTAATGAAAGGGTTAAACAACATAGACAGTCTCTTACATTAGAAATATGGTAATGGAAGGGTTAAACAACATAGACAGTGTCTTACATTAGAAGTATAGTAATGAAAGGGTTAAATATACATAGACAGTGTCTTAGATTAAAAATATGGTAATGGAAGGGTTAAACAACATAGACAATGTCTTTCATTAGAATTATGGTAATGAAAGGGTTAAACAACATAGACAGTGTTTACATAGAAAATATGGTAATGAAAGGGTTAAACAACATAGACAGTGTCTTTCATTATAAATATGGTAATGAAAGGGCTAAACAACATAGACAGTGTCTTTCATTAGAAATATGGTAATGAAAGGGTTAAACAACATAGACATTCTCTTACATTAGAAATTTGGTAATGAAAGGGTTAAACAACATAGACAGTGTCTTTCATTAGAAATATGGTAATGAAAGGGCTAAACAACATAGACAGTGTCTTTCATTAGAAATATGGTAATGAAAGGCTTAAACAACATAGACAGTGTCTTACATTAGAAATAGGGTAGTGAAATGGTTAAACAACATAGACAGTCTCTTACATTAGAAATATGGTAATGAAAGTGTTAAACAACATAGACAGTGTCTTACATTAAAAATATGGTAATGGAAGGGTTAAACAACATAAACAGTGTCTTACATTAGAAATATGGTAATGGGAGGGTTAAACAACATAGACAGAGTCTTACATTAGAAATATGGTAATGAAAGCATTAAACAACATAGACAGTGTCTTACATTAGAAATATGGTAATGAAAGGGTTAAACAACATAGACAGTCTCTTACATTAGAAATATGGTAATGGAAGGGTTAAAGAACATAGACAGTGTCTTACATAAGAAATATGGTAATGAAAAGGTTAAACAACATAGACAATGTCTTACATTAGAAATATGGTAATGAAAGTGTTAAACAACATAGAGAGTTTCTTACATTAGAAATATGGCATTGAAAGGGTTAAACAACATAGACAGTGCCTTACATTAGAAATATGGTACTGAAAGGGTTAAACAACATCGACAATGTCCTTCATTAGAAATATGGTAATGAAAGGGTTAAACAACTTAGACAGTGTCTTACATTAGAAATATGGTAGTGAAAGGGTTAAACAACATCGACAGTATCTTACATAAGAAATATGGTAATGGAAGGGTTAAACAACATAGACAGTGTCTTGCATTAGAAATATTGTAGTGAAATGTTTAAACAACATAGATAGTGTCTAACATTAGAAATGTTGTAGTGAAAGGGTTAAACAAGATAGACAGTGTCTTGCATAAGAAATATGGTAATGGAAGGGTTAAACAACATAGACAGGGTCTTACATTAGAAATATTGTAGTGAAAGTGATATACAACATAGACAGTGTCTTACATTAGAAATATGGTAATGAAAGGGTTAAACAACATAGACAGGGTCTTACATTAGAAATATGGTAATGAAAGGGTTAAACAACATAGACAGTGTCTTACATTAAAAATATGGTAATGGAAGGGTTAAACAACATAAACAGTGTCTTACATTAGAAATATAGTAATGGAAGGGTTAAACAACATAGACAGAGTCTTACATTAGAAATATACTAATGAAAGGGTTAAACAACATAGGCAGTGTCTTACATTAGAAATATGGTAATGAAAGGGTTAAACAACATAGACAGAGTCTTACATTAGAAATATGGTAATGAAAGGGTTAAACACCATAGACAGTGTCTTACATTAGAAATATGGTAATGAAAGGATTAAACAACATAGACAGTGTCTTACATAAGAAATATGGTAATGAAAGTGTTAAAGATGGTAGTGAAAAGGTTAAACAACATAGACGGTGTCTTACATTATAAATAAGGTAATGAAAGTGTTAAACAACATAGACATGGTCTTACATTAGAAATATGGTAATTAAAGGGTTAAACAACATAGAGAGGGTCTTAAATAATAAATATGGTAATGAAAGTGTTAAAGATGGTAGTGAAAAGGTTAAACAACATAGACAGTGTCTTACATTAGAAATATGGTAATGAAAGGGTTAAACAACATAGACAGTGTCTTACATTAGAAATATTGTAGTGAAAGGGTTAAACAACATAGACAGTGTCTTACATTAGAAATATGGTAATGGAAGGGTTACACAACATAGACAGTGTCTTACATAAGAAATATGGTAATGGAAGTGTTAAACAACATAGACAGTGTCTTACATAAGAAATATGGTAATGAAAAGGTTAAACAACATAGACAATGTCTTACATTAGAAATATGGTAATGAAAGGGTTAGACAACATAGACAGTCTCTTACATTAGAAATATGGTATTGAAAGGGTTAAACAACATAGAGAGTGTTTACGTTAGAAATATGGTAATGAAAGGGTTAAACAACATAGACAGTGTCTTTCATTAGAAATATGGTAATGAAAGGGTTAAACAACTTAGACAGTGTCTTACATTAGAAATATGGTAGTGAAAGGGTTAAACAACATCGACAGTATCTTACATAAGAAATATGGTAATGGAAGGGTTAAACAACATAGACAGTGTCTTGCATTAGAAATATTGTAGTGAAAGGTTTAAACAACATAGACAGTGTCTAACATTAGAAATGTTGTAGTGAAAGGGTTAAACAAGATAGACAGTGTCTTACATTAGAAATATGGTAATGAAAGGGTTAAACAACATAGACAGGGTCTTACATTAGAAATTTAGAAATATGGTAATGAAAGGGTTAAACAACATAGACAGGGTCTTACATTAGAAATATGGTAATGAAAGGGTTAAACAACATAGACAGTGTCTTACATTAAAAATATGGTAATGGAAGGGGTAAACAACATAAACAGTGTCTTACATTAGAAATATAGTAATGGAAGGGTTAAACAACATAGACAGAGTCCTACATTAGAAATATACTAATGAAAGGGTTAAACAACATAGACAGTGTCTTACATTAGAAATATGGTAATGAAAGGGTTAAACAACATAGACAGAGTCTTACATTAGAAATATGGTAATGAAAGGGTTAAACACCATAGACAGTGTCTTACATTAGAAATATGGTAATGAAAGGATTAAACAACATAGACAGTGTCTTACATAAGAAATATGGTAATGAAAGTGTTAAAGATGGTAGTGAAAAGGTTAAACAACATAGACGGTGTCTTACATTATAAATAAGGTAATGAAAGTGTTAAACAACATAGACATGGTCTTACATTAGAAATATGGTAATTAAAGGGTTAAACAACATAGAGAGGGTCTTAAATAATAAATATGGTAATGAAAGTGTTAAACAACATAGACATGGTCTTACATTGGAAATATGGTAATTAAAGGGTTAAACAACATAGAGAGGGTCTTAAATAATAAATATGGTAATGAAAGTGTTAAACAACATAGACAGTGTCTTACATTACAAATATGGTAATGAAAGGGTTAAACAACATAGACAGTGTCTTACATTAGAAATATTGTAGTGAAAGGGTTAAACAACATAGAGAGTGTCTTACATTAGAAATATGGTAATGGAAGGGTTACACAACATAGACAGTGTCTTACATAAGAAATATGGTAATGGAAGTGTTAAACAACATAGACAGTGTCTTACATAAGAAATATGGTAATGAAAAGGTTAAACAACATAGACAATGTCTTACATTAGAAATATGGTAATGAAAGGGTTAGACAACATAGACAGTCTCTTACATTAGAAATATGGTAATGAAAGGGTTAAACAACATAGACAGGGTCTTATATTAGAAATATTGTAGTGAAAGGGTTATACAACATAGACAGTGTCTTACATTAGAAATATGGCAATGAAAGGGTTAAACAACATAGACAGTGTCTTACATTAGAAATATGGTAATGAAAGGGTTAAACAACAGAGACAGGGTCTTACATTAGAAATATGGTAGTGAAAGTGTTAAGCAACATAGACAGTGTCTTTATTTAGAAATACGGTAGTAAAAGGGTTAAACTACATAGACAGTGTATTACATTAGAAATATGGTAATGAAAGGGTTAACCAACATAGACAGAGTCTTGAGAAATATGGTAATGGAAGGGTTAAACAACATAGACAGAGTCTTACATTAGAAATATACTAATGAAAGGGTTAAACAACATAGACAGTGTCTTACATTAGAAATATGGTAATGAAAGGGTTAAACAACATAGACAGTGTCTTACATAAGAAATATGGTAATGAAAGTGTTAAAGATGGTAGTGAAAAGGTTAAACAACATAGACGGTGTCTTACATTATAAATAAGGTAATGAAAGTGTTAAACAACATAGACATGGTCTTACATTAGAAATATGGTAATTAAAGGGTTAAACAACATAGAGAGTGTCTTAAATAATAAATATGGTAATGAAAGTGTTAAAGATGGTAGTGAAAAGGTTAAACAACATAGACAGTGTCTTACATTAGAAATATGGTAATGAAAGGGTTAAACAACATAGACAGTGTCTTACATTAGAAATATTGTAGTGAAAGGGTTAAACAACATAGACAGTGTCTTACATTAGAAATATGGTAATGGAAGGGTTACACAACATAGACAGTGTCTTACATAAGAAATATGGTAATGGAAGTGTTAAACAACATAGACAGTGTCTTACATTAGAAATATGGTAATGGAAGGGTTAAACAACATAGACAGTGTCTTACATAAGAAATATGGTAATGGAAGGGTTAAACAACATAGACAGTGTCTTACATTAGAAATATGGTAATGAAAGGGTTAAACAACATAGACAGTGTCTTACATTAGAAATATGGTAATGGAAGGGTTAAACAACATAGACAGTGTCTTACATAAGAAATATGGTAATGAAAGGGTTAAAAAACATAGACAGTTTCTTACATTAGAAATATGGTAATGAAAGGGTTAAACAACATAGACAGTCTCTTACATTAGAAATATGGTATTGAAAGGGTTAAACAAAATAGAGAGTGTTTACGTTAGAAATATGCTAATGAAAGGGTTAAACAACATAGACAGTGTCTTTCATTAGAAATATGGTAATGAAAAGGTTAAACAACTTAGACAGTGTCTTACATAAGAAATATGGTAATGGAAGGGTTAAACAACATAGACAGTTTCTTGCATTAGAAATATTGTAGTGAAAGGTTTAAACAACATAGACAGTGTCTAACATTAGAAATATTGTAGTGAAAGTGTTAAACAACATTGACAGTGTCTTACATAAGAAATATGGTAATGAAAGGGTTAAACAACATAGACAGGGTCTTATATTAGAAATATTGTAGTGAAAGGGTTATACAACATAGACAGTGTCTTACATTAGAAATATGGCATTGAAAGGGTTAAACAACACAGACAGTGTCTTACATTAGAAATATGGTATTGAAAGGGTTAAACAACAGAGACAGGGTCTTACATTAGAAATATGGTAGTGAAAGTGTTACACAACATAAACAGTGTCTTTATTTAGAAATATGGTAGTAAAAGGGTTAAACTACATAGACAGTGTATTACATTAGAAATATGGTAATGAAAGGGTTAACCAACATAGACAGAGTCTTGAGAAATATGGTAATGGAAGGGTTAAACAACATAGACAGTGTCTTACATTAGAAATAGGGTAGTGAAAAGGTTAAACAACATAGACAGTCTCTTACATTAGAAATATGGTAATGAAAGGGTTAAACAACATAGACAGTGTCTTACATTAGAAATATGGTAATGAAAGGGTTAAACAACATAGACAGGGTCTTACATTAGAAATATGGTAATGAAAGGGTTAAACAACATAGACAGTGTCTTACATTAAAAATATGGTAATGGAAGGGTTAAACAACATAAACAGTGTCTTACATTAGAAATATAGTAATGGAAGGGATAAACAACATAGACAGAGTCTTACATTAGAAATATACTAATGAAAGGGTTAAACAACATAGACAGTGTCTTACATTAGAAATATGGTAATGAAAGGGTTAAACAACATAGACAGAGTCTTACATTAGAAATATGGTAATGAAAGGGTTAAACACCATAGACAGTGTCTTACATTAGAAATATGGTAATGAAAGGATTAAACAACATAGACAGTGTCTTACATAAGAAATATGGTAATGAAAGTGTTAAAGATGGTAGTGAAAAGGTTAAACAACATAGACGGTGTCTTACATTATAAATAAGGTAATGAAAGTGTTAAACAACATAGACATGGTCTTACAGTAGAAATATGGTAATTAAAGGGTTAAACAACATAGAGAGGGTCTCAAATAATAAATATGGTAATGGAAGGGTTACACAACATAGACAGTATCTTACATAAGAAATATGGTAGTGTAAGGGTTAAACAACATAGACAGTGTCTTGCATTAGAAATATTGTAGTGAAATGTTTAAACAACATAGACAGTGTCTAACATTAGAAATGTTGTAGTGAAAGGGTTAAACAAGATAGACAGTGTCTTACATAAGAAATATGGTAATGGAAGGGTTAAACAACATAGACAGGGTCTTACATTAGAAATATTATAGTGAAAGTGTTATACAACATAGACAGTGTCTTACATTAGAAATATGGTAATGAAAGGGTTAAACAACATAGACAGGGTCATACATTAGAAATATGGTAATGAAAGTGTTAAAGATGGTAGTGAAAAGGTTAAACAACATAGACGGTGTCTTACATTAGAAATAAGGTAATGAAAGTGTTAAAAAACATAGACATGGTCTTACATTAGAAATATGGTAATTAAAGGGTTAAACAACATAGACAGTGTCTTACATTAGAAATATGGTAATGGAAGGGTTAAACAACATAGACAGTGTCTTACATTAGAAATATTGTAGTGAAAGGGTTAAACAACATAGACAGTGTCTTACATTAGAAATATGGTAATGGAAGGGTTACACAACATAGACAGTGTCTTACATAAGAAATATGGTAATGGAAGTGTTAAACAACATAGACAGTGTCTTACATTAGAAATATTGTAGTGAAAGGGTTATACAACATAGACAGTGTCTTACATTAGAAATATGGCATTGAAAGGGTTAAACAACATAGACAGTGTCTTACATTAGAAATATGGTATTGAAAGGGTTAAACAACAGAGACAGGGTCTTACATTAGAAATATGGTAGTGAAAGTGTTAAACAACATAGACAGTGTCTTTATTTAGAAATATGGTAGTAAAAGGGTTAAACTACATAGACAGTGTATTACATTAGAAATATGGTAATGAAAGGGTTAACCAACATAGACAGAGTCTTGAGAAATATGGTAATGGAAGGGTTAAACAACATAGACAGTGTCTTACATTAGAAATAGGGTAGTGAAAAGGTTAAACAACATAGACAGTCTCTTACATTAGAAATATGGTAATGAAAGGGTTAAACAACATAGACAGTGTCTTACATTAGAAATATGGTAATGAAAGGGTTAAACAACATAGACAGGGTCTTACATTAGAAATATGGTAATGAAAGGGTTAAACAACATAGACAGTGTCTTACATTAAAAATATGGTAATGGAAGGGTTAAACAACATAAACAGTGTCTTACATTAGAAATATAGTAATGGAAGGGATAAACAACATAGACAGAGTCTTACATTAGAAATATACTAATGAAAGGGTTAAACAACATAGACAGTGTCTTACATTAGAAATATGGTAATGAAAGGGTTAAACAACATAGACAGAGTCTTACATTAGAAATATGGTAATGAAAGGGTTAAACACCATAGACAGTGTCTTACATTAGAAATATGATAATGAAAGGATTAAACAACATAGACAGTGTCTTACATAAGAAATATGGTAATGAAAGTGTTAAAGATGGTAGTGAAAAGGTTAAACAACATAGACGGTGTCTTACATTATAAATAAGGTAATGAAAGTGTTAAACAACATAGACATGGTCTTACAGTAGAAATATGGTAATTAAAGGGTTAAACAACATAGAGAGGGTCTCAAATAATAAATATGGTAATGGAAGGGTTACACAACATAGACAGTATCTTACATAAGAAATATGGTAATGTAAGGGTTAAACAACATAGACAGTGTCTTGCATTAGAAATATTGTAGTGAAATGTTTAAACAACATAGACAGTGTCTAACATTAGAAATGTTGTAGTGAAAGGGTTAAACAAGATAGACAGTGTCTTACATAATAAATATGGTAATGGAAGGGTTAAACAACATAGACAGGGTCTTACATTAGAAATATTGTAGTGAAAGTGTTATACAACATAGACAGTGTCTTACATTAGAAATATGGTAATGAAAGGGTTAAACAACATAGACAGGGTCATACATTAGAAATATGGTAATGAAAGGGTTAAACAACATAGACAGTGTCTTACATTAAAAATATGGTAATGGAAGGGTTAAACAACATAAACAGTGTCTTACATTAGAAATATAGTAATGGAAGGGTTAAACAACATAGACAGAGTCTTACATTAGAAATATACTAATGAAAGGGTTAAACAACATAGACAGTGTCTTACATTAGAAATATGGTAATGAAAGTGTTAAACAACATAGACAGTGTCTTACATTAGAAATATTGTAGTGAAAGGGTTAAACAACATAGACAGTGTCTTACATTAGAAATATGGTAATGGAAGGGTTACACAACATAGACAGTGTCTTACATAACAAATATGGTAATGGAAGTGTTAAACAACATAGACAGTGTCTTACATAAGAAATATGGTAATGAAAAGGTTAAACAACATAGACAATGTCTTACATTAGAAATATGGTAATGAAAGGGTTATACAACATAGACAGTCTCTTACATTAGAAATATGTTATTGAAAGGGTTAAACAACATAGAGAGTGTTTACGTTAGAAATATGGTAATGAAAGGGTTAAACAACATAGACAGTGTCTTTCATTAGAAATATAGTAATGAAAGGGTTAAACAACTTAGACAGTGTCTTACATTAGAAATATGGTAGTGAAAGGGTTAAACAACATCGACAGTATCTTACATAAGAAATATGGTAATGGAAGGGTTAAACAACATAGACAGTGTCTTGCATTAGAAATATTGTAGTGAAAGGTTTAAACAACATAGACAGTGTCTAACATTAGAAATGTTGTAGTGAAAGGGTTAAACAAGATAGACAGTGTCTTACATAAGAAATATGGTAATGGAAGGGTTAAACAACATAGACAGGGTCTTACATTAGAAATATTGTAGTGAAAGTGTTATACAACATAGACAGTGTCTTACATTAGAAATATGGTAATGAAAGGGTTAAACAACATAGACAGGGTCTTATATTAGAAATATTGTAGTGAAAGGGTTATACAACATAGACAGTGTCTTACATTAGAAATATGGCATTGAAAGGGTTAAACAACATAGACAGTGTCTTACATTAGAAATATGGTAATGAAAGGGTTAAACAACAGAGACAGGGTCTTACATTAGAAATATGGTAGTGAAAGTGTTAAACAACATAGACAGTGTCTTTATTTAGAAATATGGTAGTAAAAGGGTTAAACTACATAGACAGTGTCTTACATTACAAATATGGTAATGAAAGGGTTAACCAACATAGACAGAGTCTTGAGAAATATGGTAATGGAAGGGTTAAACAACATAGACAGTGTCTTACATTAGAAATAGGGTAGTGAAAAGGTTAAACAACATAGACAGTCTCTTACATTAGAAATATGGTAATGAAAGGGTTAAACAACATAGACAGTGTCTTACATTAGAAATATGGTAATGAAAGGGTTAAACAACATAGACAGAGTCTTACATTAGAAATATGGTAATGAAAGGGTTAAACAACATAGACAGTGTCTTACATTCGAAATATGGTAATGAAAGGGTTAAACAACATAGACAGGGTCTTACATTAGAAATATGGTAATGAAAGGGTTAAACAACATAGACAGTGTCTTACATTAAAAATATGGTAATGGAAGGGTTAAACAACATAAACAGTGTCTTACATTAGAAATAGAGTAATGGAAGGGTTAAACAACATAGACAGAGTCTTACATTAGAAATATACTAATGAAAGGGTTAAACAACATAGACAGTGTCTTTCATTAGAAATATGGTAATGAAAGGGTTAAACAACATAGACAGAGTCTTACATTAGAAATATGGTAATGAAAGGGTTAAACAACATAGAGAGTGTCTTAAATAATAAATATGGTAATGAAAGTGTTAAAGATGGTAGTGAAAAGGTTAAACAACATAGACAGTGTCTTACATTAGAAATATGGTAATGAAAGGGTTAAACAACATAGACAGTGTCTTACATTAGAAATATTGTAGTGAAAGGGTTAAACAACATAGACAGTGTCTTACATTAGAAATATGGTAATGGAAGGGTTACACAACATAGACAGTGTCTTACATAAGAAATATGGTAATGGAAGTGTTAAACAACATAGACAGTGTCTTACATTAGAAATATGGTAATGGAAGGGTTAAACAACATAGACAGTGTCTTACATAAGAAATATGGTAATGGAAGGGTTAAACAACATGGACAGTGTCTTACATTAGAAATATGGTAATGAAAGGGTTAAACAACATAGACAGTGTCTTACATTAGAAATATGGTAATGGAAGGGTTAAACAACATAGACAGTGTCTTACATAAGAAATATGGTAATGAAAGGGTTAAAAAACATAGACAGTTTCTTACATTAGAAATATGGTAATGAAAGGGTTAAACAACATAGACAGTCTCTTACATTAGAAATATGGTATTGAAAGGGTTAAACAAAATAGAGAGTGTTTACGTTAGAAATATGCTAATGAAAGGGTTAAACAACATAGACAGTGTCTTTCATTAGAAATATGGTAATGAAAGGGTTAAACAACTTAGACAGTGTCTTACATAAGAAATATGGTAATGGAAGGGTTAAACAACATAGACAGTTTCTTGCATTAGAAATATTGTAGTGAAAGGTTTAAACAACATAGACAGTGTCTAACATTAGAAATATTGTAGTGAAAGTGTTAAACAACATTGACAGTGTCTTACATAAGAAATATGGTAATGAAAGGGTTAAACAACATAGACAGGGTCTTATATTAGAAATATTGTAGTGAAAGGGTTATACAACATAGACAGTGTCTTACATTAGAAATATGGCATTGAAAGGGTTAAACAACATAGACAGTGTCTTACATTAGAAATATGGTATTGAAAGGGTTAAACAACAGAGACAGGGTCTTACATTAGAAATATGGTAGTGAAAGTGTTAAACAACATAGACAGTGTCTTTATTTAGAAATATGGTAGTAAAAGGGTTAAACTACATAGACAGTGTATTACATTAGAAATATGGTAATGAAAGGGTTAACCAACATAGACAGAGTCTTGAGAAATATGGTAATGGAAGGGTTAAACAACATAGACAGTGTCTTACATTAGAAATAGGGTAGTGAAAAGGTTAAACAACATAGACAGTCTCTTACATTAGAAATATGGTAATGAAAGGGTTAAACAACATAGACAGTGTCTTACATTAGAAATATGGTAATGAAAGGGTTAAACAACATAGACAGGGTCTTACATTAGAAATATGGTAATGAAAGGGTTAAACAACATAGACAGTGTCTTACATTAAAAATATGGTAATGGAAGGGTTAAACAACATAAACAGTGTCTTACATTAGAAATATAGTAATGGAAGGGATAAACAACATAGACAGAGTCTTACATTAGAAATATACTAATGAAAGGGTTAAACAACATAGACAGTGTCTTACATTAGAAATATGGTAATGAAAGGGTTAAACAACATAGACAGAGTCTTACATTAGAAATATGGTAATGAAAGGGTTAAACACCATAGACAGTGTCTTACATTAGAAATATGATAATGAAAGGATTAAACAACATAGACAGTGTCTTACATAAGAAATATGGTAATGAAAGTGTTAAAGATGGTAGTGAAAAGGTTAAACAACATAGACGGTGTCTTACATTATAAATAAGGTAATGAAAGTGTTAAACAACATAGACATGGTCTTACAGTAGAAATATGGTAATTAAAGGGTTAAACAACATAGAGAGGGTCTCAAATAATAAATATGGTAATGGAAGGGTTACACAACATAGACAGTATCTTACATAAGAAATATGGTAATGTAAGGGTTAAACAACATAGACAGTGTCTTGCATTAGAAATATTGTAGTGAAATGTTTAAACAACATAGACAGTGTCTAACATTAGAAATGTTGTAGTGAAAGGGTTAAACAAGATAGACAGTGTCTTACATAATAAATATGGTAATGGAAGGGTTAAACAACATAGACAGGGTCTTACATTAGAAATATTGTAGTGAAAGTGTTATACAACATAGACAGTGTCTTACATTAGAAATATGGTAATGAAAGGGTTAAACAACATAGACAGGGTCATACATTAGAAATATGGTAATGAAAGGGTTAAACAACATAGACAGTGTCTTACATTAAAAATATGGTAATGGAAGGGTTAAACAACATAAACAGTGTCTTACATTAGAAATATAGTAATGGAAGGGTTAAACAACATAGACAGAGTCTTACATTAGAAATATACTAATGAAAGGGTTAAACAACATAGACAGTGTCTTACATTAGAAATATGGTAATGAAAGTGTTAAACAACATAGACAGTGTCTTACATTAGAAATATTGTAGTGAAAGGGTTAAACAACATAGACAGTGTCTTACATTAGAAATATGGTAATGGAAGGGTTACACAACATAGACAGTGTCTTACATAACAAATATGGTAATGGAAGTGTTAAACAACATAGACAGTGTCTTACATAAGAAATATGGTAATGAAAAGGTTAAACAACATAGACAATGTCTTACATTAGAAATATGGTAATGAAAGGGTTATACAACATAGACAGTCTCTTACATTAGAAATATGGTATTGAAAGGGTTAAACAACATAGAGAGTGTTTACGTTAGAAATATGGTAATGAAAGGGTTAAACAACATAGACAGTGTCTTTCATTAGAAATATAGTAATGAAAGGGTTAAACAACTTAGACAGTGTCTTACATTAGAAATATGGTAATGAAAGGGTTAAACAACATAGACAGGGTCATACATTAGAAATATGGTAATGAAAGGGTTAAACAACATAGACAGTGTCTTACATTAAAAATATGGTAATGGAAGGGTTAAACAACATAAACAGTGTCTTACATTAGAAATATAGTAATGGAAGGGTTAAACAACATAGACAGAGTCTTACATTAGAAATATACTAATGAAAGGGTTAAACAACATAGACAGTGTCTTACATTAGAAATATGGTAATGAAAGTGTTAAACAACATAGACAGTGTCTTACATTAGAAATATTGTAGTGAAAGGGTTAAACAACATAGACAGTGTCTTACATTAGAAATATGGTAATGGAAGGGTTACACAACATAGACAGTGTCTTACATAACAAATATGGTAATGGAAGTGTTAAACAACATAGACAGTGTCTTACATAAGAAATATGGTAATGAAAAGGTTAAACAACATAGACAATGTCTTACATTAGAAATATGGTAATGAAAGGGTTATACAACATAGACAGTCTCTTACATTAGAAATATGGTATTGAAAGGGTTAAACAACATAGAGAGTGTTTACGTTAGAAATATGGTAATGAAAGGGTTAAACAACATAGACAGTGTCTTTCATTAGAAATATAGTAATGAAAGGGTTAAACAACTTAGACAGTGTCTTACATTAGAAATATGGTAGTGAAAGGGTTAAACAACATCGACAGTATCTTACATAAGAAATATGGTAATGGAAGGGTTAAACAACATAGACAGTGTCTTGCATTAGAAATATTGTAGTGAAAGGTTTAAACAACATAGACAGTGTCTAACATTAGAAATGTTGTAGTGAAAGGGTTAAACAAGATAGACAGTGTCTTACATAAGAAATATGGTAATGGAAGGGTTAAACAACATAGACAGGGTCTTACATTAGAAATATTGTAGTGAAAGTGTTATACAACATAGACAGTGTCTTACATTAGAAATATGGTAATGAAAGGGTTAAACAACATAGACAGGGTCTTATATTAGAAATATTGTAGTGAAAGGGTTATACAACATAGACAGTGTCTTACATTAGAAATATGGCATTGAAAGGGTTAAACAACATAGACAGTGTCTTACATTAGAAATATGGTAATGAAAGGGTTAAACAACAGAGACAGGGTCTTACATTAGAAATATGGTAGTGAAAGTGTTAAACAACATAGACAGTGTCTTTATTTAGAAATATGGTAGTAAAAGGGTTAAACTACATAGACAGTGTCTTACATTACAAATATGGTAATGAAAGGGTTAACCAACATAGACAGAGTCTTGAGAAATATGGTAATGGAAGGGTTAAACAACATAGACAGTGTCTTACATTAGAAATAGGGTAGTGAAAAGGTTAAACAACATAGACAGTCTCTTACATTAGAAATATGGTAATGAAAGGGTTAAACAACATAGACAGTGTCTTACATTAGAAATATGGTAATGAAAGGGTTAAACAACATAGACAGAGTCTTACATTAGAAATATGGTAATGAAAGGGTTAAACAACATAGACAGTGTCTTACATTCGAAATATGGTAATGAAAGGGTTAAACAACATAGACAGGGTCTTACATTAGAAATATGGTAATGAAAGGGTTAAACAACATAGACAGTGTCTTACATTAAAAATATGGTAATGGAAGGGTTAAACAACATAAACAGTGTCTTACATTAGAAATAGAGTAATGGAAGGGTTAAACAACATAGACAGAGTCTTACATTAGAAATATACTAATGAAAGGGTTAAACAACATAGACAGTGTCTTTCATTAGAAATATGGTAATGAAAGGGTTAAACAACATAGACAGAGTCTTACATTAGAAATATGGTAATGAAAGGGTTAAACAACATAGAGAGTGTCTTAAATAATAAATATGGTAATGAAAGTGTTAAAGATGGTAGTGAAAAGGTTAAACAACATAGACAGTGTCTTACATTAGAAATATGGTAATGAAAGGGTTAAACAACATAGACAGTGTCTTACATTAGAAATATTGTAGTGAAAGGGTTAAACAACATAGACAGTGTCTTACATTAGAAATATGGTAATGGAAGGGTTACACAACATAGACAGTGTCTTACATAAGAAATATGGTAATGGAAGTGTTAAACAACATAGACAGTGTCTTACATTAGAAATATGGTAATGGAAGGGTTAAACAACATAGACAATGTCTTACATAAGAAATATGGTAATGGAAGGGTTAAACAACATGGACAGTGTCTTACATTAGAAATATGGTAATGAAAGGGTTAAACAACATAGACAGTGTCTTACATTAGAAATATGGTAATGGAAGGGTTAAACAACATAGACAGTGTCTTACATAAGAAATATGGTAATGAAAGGGTTAAAAAACATAGACAGTTTCTTACATTAGAAATATGGTAATGAAAGGGTTAAACAACATAGACAGTCTCTTACATTAGAAATATGGTATTGAAAGGGTTAAACAAAATAGAGAGTGTTTACGTTAGAAATATGCTAATGAAAGGGTTAAACAACATAGACAGTGTCTTTCATTAGAAATATGGTAATGAAAGGGTTAAACAACTTAGACAGTGTCTTACATAAGAAATATGGTAATGGAAGGGTTAAACAACATAGACAGTTTCTTGCATTAGAAATATTGTAGTGAAAGGTTTAAACAACATAGACAGTGTCTAACATTAGAAATATTGTAGTGAAAGTGTTAAACAACATTGACAGTGTCTTACATAAGAAATATGGTAATGAAAGGGTTAAACAACATAGACAGGGTCTTATATTAGAAATATTGTAGTGAAAGGGTTATACAACATAGACAGTGTCTTACATTAGAAATATGGCATTGAAAGGGTTAAACAACATAGACAGTGTCTTACATTAGAAATATGGTATTGAAAGGGTTAAACAACAGAGACAGGGTCTTACATTAGAAATATGGTAGTGAAAGTGTTAAACAACATAGACAGTGTCTTTATTTAGAAATATGGTAGTAAAAGGGTTAAACTACATAGACAGTGTATTACATTAGAAATATGGTAATGAAAGGGTTAACCAACATAGACAGAGTCTTGAGAAATATGGTAATGGAAGGGTTAAACAACATAGACAGTGTCTTACATTAGAAATAGGGTAGTGAAAAGGTTAAACAACATAGACAGTCTCTTACATTAGAAATATGGTAATGAAAGGGTTAAACAACATAGACAGTGTCTTACATTAGAAATATGGTAATGAAAGGGTTAAACAACATAGACAGGGTCTTACATTAGAAATATGGTAATGAAAGGGTTAAACAACATAGACAGTGTCTTACATTAAAAATATGGTAATGGAAGGGTTAAACAACATAAACAGTGTCTTACATTAGAAATATAGTAATGGAAGGGATAAACAACATAGACAGAGTCTTACATTAGAAATATACTAATGAAAGGGTTAAACAACATAGACAGTGTCTTACATTAGAAATATGGTAATGAAAGGGTTAAACAACATAGACAGAGTCTTACATTAGAAATATGGTAATGAAAGGGTTAAACACCATAGACAGTGTCTTACATTAGAAATATGATAATGAAAGGATTAAACAACATAGACAGTGTCTTACATAAGAAATATGGTAATGAAAGTGTTAAAGATGGTAGTGAAAAGGTTAAACAACATAGACGGTGTCTTACATTATAAATAAGGTAATGAAAGTGTTAAACAACATAGACATGGTCTTACAGTAGAAATATGGTAATTAAAGGGTTAAACAACATAGAGAGGGTCTCAAATAATAAATATGGTAATGGAAGGGTTACACAACATAGACAGTATCTTACATAAGAAATATGGTAATGTAAGGGTTAAACAACATAGACAGTGTCTTGCATTAGAAATATTGTAGTGAAATGTTTAAACAACATAGACAGTGTCTAACATTAGAAATGTTGTAGTGAAAGGGTTAAACAAGATAGACAGTGTCTTACATAATAAATATGGTAATGGAAGGGTTAAACAACATAGACAGGGTCTTACATTAGAAATATTGTAGTGAAAGTGTTATACAACATAGACAGTGTCTTACATTAGAAATATGGTAATGAAAGGGTTAAACAACATAGACAGGGTCATACATTAGAAATATGGTAATGAAAGGGTTAAACAACATAGACAGTGTCTTACATTAAAAATATGGTAATGGAAGGGTTAAACAACATAAACAGTGTCTTACATTAGAAATATAGTAATGGAAGGGTTAAACAACATAGACAGAGTCTTACATTAGAAATATACTAATGAAAGGGTTAAACAACATAGACAGTGTCTTACATTAGAAATATGGTAATGAAAGTGTTAAACAACATAGACAGTGTCTTACATTAGAAATATTGTAGTGAAAGGGTTAAACAACATAGACAGTGTCTTACATTAGAAATATGGTAATGGAAGGGTTACACAACATAGACAGTGTCTTACATAACAAATATGGTAATGGAAGTGTTAAACAACATAGACAGTGTCTTACATAAGAAATATGGTAATGAAAAGGTTAAACAACATAGACAATGTCTTACATTAGAAATATGGTAATGAAAGGGTTATACAACATAGACAGTCTCTTACATTAGAAATATGGTATTGAAAGGGTTAAACAACATAGAGAGTGTTTACGTTAGAAATATGGTAATGAAAGGGTTAAACAACATAGACAGTGTCTTTCATTAGAAATATAGTAATGAAAGGGTTAAACAACTTAGACAGTGTCTTACATTAGAAATATGGTAGTGAAAGGGTTAAACAACATCGACAGTATCTTACATAAGAAATATGGTAATGGAAGGGTTAAACAACATAGACAGTGTCTTGCATTAGAAATATTGTAGTGAAAGGTTTAAACAACATAGACAGTGTCTAACATTAGAAATGTTGTAGTGAAAGGGTTAAACAAGATAGACAGTGTCTTACATAAGAAATATGGTAATGGAAGGGTTAAACAACATAGACAGGGTCTTACATTAGAAATATTGTAGTGAAAGTGTTATACAACATAGACAGTGTCTTACATTAGAAATATGGTAATGAAAGGGTTAAACAACATAGACAGGGTCTTATATTAGAAATATTGTAGTGAAAGGGTTATACAACATAGACAGTGTCTTACATTAGAAATATGGCATTGAAAGGGTTAAACAACATAGACAGTGTCTTACATTAGAAATATGGTAATGAAAGGGTTAAACAACAGAGACAGGGTCTTACATTAGAAATATGGTAGTGAAAGTGTTAAACAACATAGACAGTGTCTTTATTTAGAAATATGGTAGTAAAAGGGTTAAACTACATAGACAGTGTCTTACATTACAAATATGGTAATGAAAGGGTTAACCAACATAGACAGAGTCTTGAGAAATATGGTAATGGAAGGGTTAAACAACATAGACAGTGTCTTACATTAGAAATAGGGTAGTGAAAAGGTTAAACAACATAGACAGTCTCTTACATTAGAAATATGGTAATGAAAGGGTTAAACAACATAGACAGTGTCTTACATTAGAAATATGGTAATGAAAGGGTTAAACAACATAGACAGAGTCTTACATTAGAAATATGGTAATGAAAGGGTTAAACAACATAGACAGTGTCTTACATTCGAAATATGGTAATGAAAGGGTTAAACAACATAGACAGGGTCTTACATTAGAAATATGGTAATGAAAGGGTTAAACAACATAGACAGTGTCTTACATTAAAAATATGGTAATGGAAGGGTTAAACAACATAAACAGTGTCTTACATTAGAAATAGAGTAATGGAAGGGTTAAACAACATAGACAGAGTCTTACATTAGAAATATACTAATGAAAGGGTTAAACAACATAGACAGTGTCTTTCATTAGAAATATGGTAATGAAAGGGTTAAACAACATAGACAGAGTCTTACATTAGAAATATGGTAATGAAAGGGTTAAACACCATAGACAGTGTCTTACATTAGAAATATGGTAATGAAAGGATTAAACAACATAGACAGTGTCTTACATAAGAAATATGGTAATGAAAGTGTTAAAGATGGTAGTGAAAAGGTTAAATGACATAGACGGTGTCTTACATTATAAATAAGGTAATGAAAGTGTTAAACAACATAGACATGGTCTTACAGTAGAAATATGGTAATTAAAGGGTTAAACAACATAGAGAGGGTCTTAAATAATAAATATGGTAATGAAAGTGTTAAAGATGGTAGTGAAAAGGTTAAACAACATAGACAGTGTCTTACATTACAAATATGGTAATGAAAGGGTTAAACAACATAGACAGTCTCTTACATTAAAAATATGGTAATGGAAGCGTTAAACAACATAAACAGTGTCTTACATTAGAAATATAGTAATGGAAGGGTTAAACAACATAGACAGAGTCTTACATTAGAAATATACTAATGAAAGGGTTAAACAACATAGACAGTGTCTTACATTAGAAATATGGTAATGAAAGGGTTAAACAACATAGACAGAGTCTTACATTAGAAATATGGTAGTGAAAGGGTTAAACAACATCGACAGTATCTTACATAAGAAATATGGTAATGGAAGGGTTAAACAACATAGACAGTGTCTTGCATTAGAAATATTGTAGTGAAAGGTTTAAACAACATAGACAGTGTCTAACATTAGAAATGTTGTAGTGAAAGGGTTAAACAAGATAGACAGTGTCTTACATAAGAAATATGGTAATGAAAGGGTTAAACAACTTAGAGAGTGTTTATGTTAGAAATATGGTAATGAAAGGGTTAAACAACATAGAGAGTGTTTACGTTAGAAATATGGTAATGAAAGGGTTAAACAACATAGACAGTGTCTTTCATTAGAAATATGGTATTGAAAGGGTTAAACAACATAGAGAGTGTTTACGTTAGAAATATGGTAATGAAAGGGTTAAACAACATAGACAGTGTCTTTCATTAGAAATATGGTAATGAAAGGGTTAAACAACTTAGACAGTGTCTTACATTAGAAATATGGTAGTGAAAGGGTTAAACAACATCGACAGTATCTTGCATAAGAAATATGGTAATGGAAGGGTTAAACAACATAGACAGTGTCTTGCATTAGAAATATTGTAGTGAAAGGTTTAAACAATATAGACAGTGACTAACATTAGAAATGTTGTAGTGAAAGGGTTAAACAAGATAGACAGTTTCTTACATAAGAAATATGGTAATGGAAGGGTTAAACAACATAGACAGGGTCTTACATTAGAAATATTGTAGTGAAAGTGTTATACAACATAGACAGTGTCTTACATTAGAAATATGGTAATGAAAGGGTTAAACAACATAGACAGGGTCTTATATTAGAAATATTGTAGTGAAAGGGTTATACAACATAGACAGTGTCTTACATTAGAAATATGGCAATGAAAGGGTTAAACAACATAGACAGTGTCTTACATTAGAAATATGGTAATGAAAGGGTTAAACAACATAGACAGGGTCTTACATTAGAAATATGGTAGTGAAAGTGTTAAACAACATAGACAGTGTCTTTATTTAGAAATATGGTAGTAAAAGGGTTAAACAACATAGACAGTGTATTACATTAGAAATATGGTAATGAAAGGGTTAACCAACATAGACAGAGTCTTGAGAAATATGGTAATGGAAGGGTTAAACAACATAGACAGTGTCTTACATTAGAAATAGGGTAGTGAAAAGGTTAAACAACATAGACAGTCTCTTACATTAGAAATATGGTAATGAAAGGGTTAAACAACATAGACAGTGTCTTACATTAAAAATATGGTAATGGAAGGGTTAAACAACATAAACAGTGTCTTACATTAGAAATATAGTAATGGAAGGGTTAAACAACATAGACAGAGTCTTACATTAGAAATATACTAATGAAAGGGTTAAACAACATAGACAGTGTCTTACATTAGAAATATGGTAATGAAAGGGTTAAACAACATAGACAGAGTCTTACATTAGAAATATGGTAATGAAAGGGTTAAACAACATAGACAGTGTCTTACATTCGAAATATGGTAATGAAAGGGTTAAACACCATAGACAGTGTCTTACATTAGAAATATGGTAATGAAAGGATTAAACAACATAGACAGTGTCTTACATAAGAAATATGGTAATGAAAGTGTTAAAGATGGTAGTGAAAAGGTTAAACAACATAGACGGTGTCTTACATTATAAATAAGGTAATGAAAGTGTTAAACAACATAGACATGGTCTTACATTAGAAATATGGTAATGAAAGTGTTAAACAACATAGACAGTGTCTTACATTAGAAATATTGTAGTGAAAGGGTTAAACAACATAGACAGTGTCTTACATTAGAAATATGGTAATGGAAGGGTTACACAACATAGACAGTGTCTTACATAAGAAATATGGTAATGGAAGTGTTAAACAACATAGACAGTGTCTTACATAAGAAATATGGTAATGGAAGGGTTAAACAACATAGACAGTGTCTTACATTAGAAATATGGTAATGAAAGGGTTAAACAACATAGACAGTGTCTTACATTAGAAATATGGTAATGGAAGGGTTAAACAACATAGACAGTGTCTTACATAAGAAATATGGTAATGAAAGGGTTAAAAAACATAGACAGTTTCTTACATTAGAAATATGGTAATGAAAGGGTTAAACAACATAGACAGTCTCTTACATTAGAAATATGGTATTGAAAAGGGTTAAACAAAATAGAGAGTGTTTACGTTAGAAATAAGGTAATGAAAGGGTTAAACAACATAGACAGTGTCTTTCATTAGAAATATGGTAATGAAAGGGTTAAACAACTTAGACAGTGTCTTACATAAGAAATATGGTAATGGAAGGGTTAAACAACATAGACAGTTTCTTGCATTAGAAATATTGTAGTGAAAGGTTTAAACAACATAGACAGTGTCTAACATTAGAAATATTGTAGTGAAAGGGTTAAACAACATTGACAGTGTCTTACATAAGAAATATGGTAATGGAAGGGTTAAACAACATAGACAGGGTCTTACATTAGAAATATGGTAGTGAAAGTGTTAAACAACATAGACAGTGTCTTTATTTAGAAATATGGTAGTAAAAGGGTTAAACTACATAGACAGTGTCTTACATTACAAATATGGTAATGAAAGGGTTAACCAACATAGACAGAGTCTTGAGAAATATGGTAATGGAAGGGTTAAACAACATAGACAGTGTCTTACATTAGAAATAGGGTAGTGAAAAGGTTAAACAACATAGACAGTCTCTTACATTAGAAATATGGTAATGAAAGGGTTAAACAACATAGACAGTGTCTTACATTAGAAATATGGTAATGAAAGGGTTAAACAACATAGACAGAGTCTTACATTAGAAATATGGTAATGAAAGGGTTAAACAACATAGACAGTGTCTTACATTCGAAATATGGTAATGAAAGGGTTAAACAACATAGACAGGGTCTTACATTAGAAATATGGTAATGAAAGGGTTAAACAACATAGACAGTGTCTTACATTAAAAATATGGTAATGGAAGGGTTAAACAACATAAACAGTGTCTTACATTAGAAATAGAGTAATGGAAGGGTTAAACAACATAGACAGAGTCTTACATTAGAAATATACTAATGAAAGGGTTAAACAACATAGACAGTGTCTTTCATTAGAAATATGGTAATGAAAGGGTTAAACAACATAGACAGAGTCTTACATTAGAAATATGGTAATGAAAGGGTTAAACACCATAGACAGTGTCTTACATTAGAAATATGGTAATGAAAGGATTAAACAACATAGACAGTGTCTTACATAAGAAATATGGTAATGAAAGTGTTAAAGATGGTAGTGAAAAGGTTAAACGACATAGACGGTGTCTTACATTATAAATAAGGTAATGAAAGTGTTAAACAACATAGACATGGTCTTACAGTAGAAATATGGTAATTAAAGGGTTAAACAACATAGAGAGGGTCTTAAATAATAAATATGGTAATGAAAGTGTTAAAGATGGTAGTGAAAAGGTTAAACAACATAGACAGTGTCTTACATTACAAATATGGTAATGAAAGGGTTAAACAACATAGACAGTCTCTTACATTAAAAATATGGTAATGGAAGGGTTAAACAACATAAACAGTGTCTTACATTAGAAATATAGTAATGGAAGGGTTAAACAACATAGACAGAGTCTTACATTAGAAATATACTAATGAAAGGGTTAAACAACATAGACAGTGTCTTACATTAGAAATATGGTAATGAAAGGGTTAAACAACATAGACAGAGTCTTACATTAGAAATATGGTAGTGAAAGGGTTAAACAACATCGACAGTATCTTACATAAGAAATATGGTAATGGAAGGGTTAAACAACATAGACAGTGTCTTGCATTAGAAATATTGTAGTGAAAGGTTTAAACAACATAGACAGTGTCTAACATTAGAAATGTTGTAGTGAAAGGGTTAAACAAGATAGACAGTGTCTTACATAAGAAATATGGTAATGAAAGGGTTAAACAACTTAGAGAGTGTTTACGTTAGAAATATGGTAATGAAAGGGTTAAACAACATAGAGAGTGTTTACGTTAGAAATATGGTAATGAAAGGGTTAAACAACATAGACAGTGTCTTTCATTAGAAATATGGTATTGAAAGGGTTAAACAACATAGAGAGTGTTTACGTTAGAAATATGGTAATGAAAGGGTTAAACAACATAGACAGTGTCTTTCATTAGAAATATGGTAATGAAAGGGTTAAACATTTTAGACAGTGTCTTACATTAGAAATATGGTAGTGAAAGGGTTAAACAACATCGACAGTATCTTGCATAAGAAATATGGTAATGGAAGGGTTAAACAACATAGACAGTGTCTTGCATTAGAAATATTGTAGTGAAAGGTTTAAACAACATAGACAGTGACTAACATTAGAAATGTTGTAGTGAAAGGGTTAAACAAGATAGACAGTTTCTTACATAAGAAATATGGTAATGGAAGGGTTAAACAACATAGACAGGGTCTTACATTAGAAATATTGTAGTGAAAGTGTTATACAACATAGACAGTGTCTTACATTAGAAATATGGTAATGAAAGGGTTAAACAACATAGACAGGGTCTTATATTAGAAATATTGTAGTGAAAGGGTTATACAACATAGACAGTGTCTTACATTAGAAATATGGCAATGAAAGGGTTAAACAACATAGACAGTGTCTTACATTAGAAATATGGTAATGAAAGGGTTAAACAACATAGACAGGGTCTTACATTAGAAATATGGTAGTGAAAGTGTTAAACAACATAGACAGAGTCTTTATTTAGAAATATGGTAGTAAAAGGGTTAAACAACATAGACAGTGTATTACATTAGAAATATGGTAATGAAAGGGTTAACCAACATAGACAGAGTCTTGAGAAATATGGTAATGGAAGGGTTAAACAACATAGACAGTGTCTTACATTAGAAATAGGGTAGTGAAAAGGTTAAACAACATAGACAGTCTCTTACATTAGAAATATGGTAATGAAAGGGTTAAACAACATAGACAGTGTCTTACATTAAAAATATGGTAATGGAAGGGTTAAACAACATAAACAGTGTCTTACATTAGAAATATAGTAATGGAAGGGTTAAACAACATAGACAGAGTCTTACATTAGAAATATACTAATGAAAGGGTTAAACAACATAGACAGTGTCTTACATTAGAAATATGGTAATGAAAGGGTTAAACAACATAGACAGAGTCTTACATTAGAAATATGGTAATGAAAGGGTTAAACAACATAGACAGTGTCTTACATTCGAAATATGGTAATGAAAGGGTTAAACACCATAGACAGTGTCTTACATTAGAAATATGGTAATGAAAGGATTAAACAACATAGACAGTGTCTTACATAAGAAATATGGTAATGAAAGTGTTAAAGATGGTAGTGAAAAGTTTAAACAACATAGACGGTGTCTTACATTATAAATAAGGTAATGAAAGTGTTAAACAACATAGACATGGTCTTACATTAGAAATATGGTAATGAAAGGGTTAAACAACATAGACAGTGTCTTACATTAGAAATATTGTAGTGAAAGGGTTAAACAACATAGACAGTGTCTTACATTAGAAATATGGTAATGGAAGGGTTACACAACATAGACAGTGTCTTACATAAGAAATATGGTAATGGAAGTGTTAAACAACATAGACAGTGTCTTACATAAGAAATATGGTAATGGAAGGGTTAAACAACATAGACAGTGTCTTACATTAGAAATATGGTAATGAAAGGGTTAAACAACATAGACAGTGTCTTACATTAGAAATATGGTAATGGAAGGGTTAAATAACATAGACAGTGTCTTACATAAGAAATATGGTAATGAAAGGGTTAAAAAACATAGACAGTTTCTTACATTAGAAATATGGTAATGAAAGGGTTAAACAACATAGACAGTCTCTTACATTAGAAATAAGGTAATGAAAGGGTTAAACAACATAGACAGTGTCTTTCATTAGAAATATGGTAATGAAAGGGTTAAACAACTTAGACAGTGTCTTACATAAGAAATATGGTAATGGAAGAGTTAAACAACATAGACAGTTTCTTGCATTAGAAATATTGTAGTGAAAGGTTTAAACAACATAGACAGTGTCTAACATTAGAAATATTGTAGTGAAAGGGTTAAACAACATTGACAGGGTCTTACATAAGAAATATGGTAATGGAAGGGTTAAACAACATAGACAGGGTCTTACATTAGAAATATTGTAGTGAAAGTATTATACAACATAGACAGTGTCTTGCATTAGAAATATGGTAATGAAAGCGTTAAATAACATAGACAGGGTCTTATATTAAAAATATTGTAGTGAAAGGGTTATACAACATAAACAGTGTCTTACATTAGAAATATGGCAATGAAAGGGTTAAACAACATAGACAGTGTCTTACATTAGAAATATGGTAATGAAAGGGTTAAACAACATAGCAGGGTCTTACATTAGAAATATGGTAGTGAAAGTGTTAAACAACATAGACAGTGTCTTTCATTAGAAATATGGTAGTAAAAGGGTTAAACTACATAGACAGTCTCTTACATTAGAAATTTGGTAATGAAAGGGTTAAACAACATAGACAGTGTTTACATAGAAAATATGGTAATGAAAGGGTTAAACAACATAGACAGTGTCTTTCATTAGAAATATGGTAATGAAAGGGCTAAACAACATAGACAGTGTCTTTCATTAGAAATATGGTAATGAAAGGCTTAAACAACATAGACAGTGTCTTACATTAGAAATAGGGTAGTGAAATGGTTAAACAACATAGACAGTCTCTTACATTAGAAATATGGTAATGAAAGAGTTAAACAACATAGACAGGGTCTCACATTAGAAATATGGTAATGAAAGGGTTAAACAATATAAACAGTGTCTTACATTAGAAATATGGTAATGGAAGGGTTAAACAACATAGACAGTGTCTTACATTATAAATAAGGTAATGAAAGGGTTAAACAACATAGAGAGTGTCTTACATTAGAAATATCGCAATGAAAGGGTTAAACAACATAGAGAGTGTTTACATTAGAAATATGGTAATGAAAGGGTTAAACAACTTAGACAGTGTCTTACATTAGAAATATGGTAGTGAAAGGGTTAAACAACATCGACAGTATCTTACATAAGAAATATGGTAATGGAAGGGTTAAACAACATAGACAGTGTCTTGCATTAGAAATATTGTAGTGAAAGGTTTAAACAACATAGACAGTGTCTAACATTAGAAATGTTGTAGTGAAAGGGTTAAACAAGATAGACAGTGTCTTACATAAGAAATATGGTAATGGAAGGGTTAAACAACATAGACAGGGCCTTACGTTAGAAATATTGTAGTGAAAGTGTTATACAACATAGACAGTGTCTTACATTAGAAATATGGTAATGAAAGGGTTAAACAACATAGACAGGGTCTTATATTAGAAATATTGTAGTGAAAGGGTTATACAACATAGACAGTGTCTTACATTAGAAATATGGCAATGAAAGGGTTAAACAACATAGAGAGTGTCTTACATTAGAAATATGGTAATGAAAGGGTTAAACAACAGAGACAGGGTCTTACATTAGAAATATGGTAGTGAAAGTGTTAAACAACATAGACAGTGTCTTTATTTAGAAATATGGTAGTAAAAGGGTTAAACTACATAGACAGTGTATTACATTAGAAATATGGTATGAAAGGGTTAACCAACATAGACAGAGTCTTGAGAAATATGGTAATGGAAGGGTTAAACAACATAGACAGTGTCTTACATTAGAAATAGGGTAGTGAAAAGGTTAAACAACATAGACAGTCTCTTACATTAGAAATATGGTAATGAAAGGGTTAAACAACATAGACAGTGTCTTACATTAAAAATATGGTAATGGAAGGGTTAAACAACATAAACAGTGTCTTACATTAGAAATATAATAATGGAAGGGTTAAACAACATAGACAGAGTCTTACATTAGAAATATACTAATGAAAGGGTTAAACAACATAGACAGTGTCTTACATTAGAAATATGGTAATGAAAGGGTTAAACAACATAGACAGAGTCTTACATTAGAAATATGGTAATGAAAGGGTTAAACAACATAGACAGTGTCTTACATTCGAAATATGGTAATGAAAGGGTTAAACACCATAGACAGTGTCTTACATTAGAAATATGGTAATGAAAGGATTAAACAACATAGACAGTGTCTTACATAAGAAATATGGTAATGAAAGTGTTAAAGATGGTAGTGAAAAGGTTAAACAACATAGACGGTGTCTTACATTATAAATAAGGTAATGAAAGTGTTAAACAACATAGACATGGTCTTACATTAGAAATATGGTAATTAAAGGGTTAAACAACATAGACAGTGTCTTAAATAATAAATATGGTAATGAAAGTGTTAAAGATGGTAGTGAAAAGGTTAAACAACATAGACAGTGTCTTACATTAGAAATATGGTAATGGAAGGGTTAAACAACATAGACAGTGTCTTACATAAGAAATATGGTAATGGAAGGGTTAAACAACATAGACAGTGTCTTACATTAGAAATATGGTAATGAAAGGGTTAAACAACATAGCAGGGTCTTACATTAGAAATATGGTAGTGAAAGTGTTAAACAACATAGACAGTGTCTTTCATTAGAAATATGGTAGTAAAAGGGTTAAACTACATAGACAGTCTCTTACATTAGAAATTTGGTAATGAAAGGGTTAAACAACATAGACAGTGTTTACATAGAAAATATGGTAATGAAAGGGTTAAACAACATAGACAGTGTCTTTCATTAGAAATATGGTAATGAAAGGGCTAAACAACATAGACAGTGTCTTTCATTAGAAATATGGTAATGAAAGGCTTAAACAACATAGACAGTGTCTTACATTAGAAATAGGGTAGTGAAATGGTTAAACAACATAGACAGTCTCTTACATTAGAAATATGGTAATGAAAGAGTTAAACAACATAGACAGGGTCTCACATTAGAAATATGGTAATGAAAGGGTTAAACAATATAAACAGTGTCTTACATTAGAAATATGGTAATGGAAGGGTTAAACAACATAGACAGTGTCTTACATTATAAATAAGGTAATGAAAGGGTTAAACAACATAGAGAGTGTCTTACATTAGAAATATCGCAATGAAAGGGTTAAACAACATAGAGAGTGTTTACATTAGAAATATGGTAATGAAAGGGTTAAACAACTTAGACAGTGTCTTACATTAGAAATATGGTAGTGAAAGGGTTAAACAACATCGACAGTATCTTACATAAGAAATATGGTAATGGAAGGGTTAAACAACATAGACAGTGTCTTGCATTAGAAATATTGTAGTGAAAGGTTTAAACAACATAGACAGTGTCTAACATTAGAAATGTTGTAGTGAAAGGGTTAAACAAGATAGACAGTGTCTTACATAAGAAATATGGTAATGGAAGGGTTAAACAACATAGACAGGGCCTTACGTTAGAAATATTGTAGTGAAAGTGTTATACAACATAGACAGTGTCTTACATTAGAAATATGGTAATGAAAGGGTTAAACAACATAGACAGGGTCTTATATTAGAAATATTGTAGTGAAAGGGTTATACAACATAGACAGTGTCTTACATTAGAAATATGGCAATGAAAGGGTTAAACAACATAGACAGTGTCTTACATTAGAAATATGGTAATGAAAGGGTTAAACAACAGAGACAGGGTCTTACATTAGAAATATGGTAGTGAAAGTGTTAAACAACATAGACAGTGTCTTTATTTAGAAATATGGTAGTAAAAGGGTTAAACTACATAGACAGTGTATTACATTAGAAATATGGTATGAAAGGGTTAACCAACATAGACAGAGTCTTGAGAAATATGGTAATGGAAGGGTTAAACAACATAGACAGTGTCTTACATTAGAAATAGGGTAGTGAAAAGGTTAAACAACATAGACAGTCTCTTACATTAGAAATATGGTAATGAAAGGGTTAAACAACATAGACAGTGTCTTACATTAAAAATATGGTAATGGAAGGGTTAAACAACATAAACAGTGTCTTACATTAGAAATATAATAATGGAAGGGTTAAACAACATAGACAGAGTCTTACATTAGAAATATACTAATGAAAGGGTTAAACAACATAGACAGTGTCTTACATTAGAAATATGGTAATGAAAGGGTTAAACAACATAGACAGAGTCTTACATTAGAAATATGGTAATGAAAGGGTTAAACAACATAGACAGTGTCTTACATTCGAAATATGGTAATGAAAGGGTTAAACACCATAGACAGTGTCTTACATTAGAAATATGGTAATGAAAGGATTAAACAACATAGACAGTGTCTTACATAAGAAATATGGTAATGAAAGTGTTAAAGATGGTAGTGAAAAGGTTAAACAACATAGACGGTGTCTTACATTATAAATAAGGTAATGAAAGTGTTAAACAACATAGACATGGTCTTACATTAGAAATATGGTAATTAAAGGGTTAAACAACATAGACAGTGTCTTAAATAATAAATATGGTAATGAAAGTGTTAAAGATGGTAGTGAAAAGGTTAAACAACATAGACAGTGTCTTACATTAGAAATATGGTAATGGAAGGGTTAAACAACATAGACAGTGTCTTACATAAGAAATATGGTAATGGAAGGGTTAAACAACATAGACAGTGTCTTACATTAGAAATATGGTAATGAAAGGGTTAAACAACATAGACAGAGTCTTACATTAGAAATATGGTAATGGAAGGGTTAAACAACATAGACAGTGTCTTACATAAGAAATATGGTAATGAAAGGGTTAAAAAACATAGACAGTTTCTTACATTAGAAATATGGTAATGAAAGGGTTAAACAACATAGACAGTCTCTTACATTAGAAATATGGTATTGAAAGGGTTAAACAAAATAGAGAGTGTTTACGTTAGAAATATGGTAATTAAAGGGTTAAACAACATAGACAGTGTCTTTCTTTAGAAATATGGTAATGAAAGGGCTAAACAACATAGACAGTGTCTTTCATTAGAAATATGGTAATGAAAGGCTTAAACAACATAGACAGTGTCTTACATTAGAAATAGGGTAGTGAAATGGTTAAACAACGTAGACAGTCTCTTACATTAGAAATATGGTAATGAAAGAGTTAAACAACATAGACAGGGTCTCACATTAGAAATATGGTAATGAAAGGGTTAAACAATATAAACAGTGTCTTACATTAGAAATATGGTAATGGAAGGGTTAAACAACATACACAGTGTCTTACATTATAAATAAGGTAATGAAAGGGTTAAACAACATAGAGAGTGTCTTACATTAGAAATATCGCAATGAAAGGGTTAAACAACATAGACAGTGTCTTACATTAGAAATATGGCAATGAAAGGGTTAAACAAAATAGACCGTCTCTTACATTACAAATATGGTAATGGAAGGGTTAAACAACATAGACAGTGTCTTACATTAGAAATATGGTAATGAAAGGGTTAAACAACATAGACAGTCTCTTACATTATAAATATGGTAATGGAAGGGTTAAACAACATAGACAGTGTCTTACATAAGAAATATGGTAATGAAAGGGTTAAAAAACATAGACAGTTTCTTACATTAGAAATATGGTAATGAAAGGGTTAAACAACATAGACAGTCTCTTACATTAGAAATATGGTATTGAAAGGGTTAAACAAAATAGAGAGTGTTTACGTTAGAAATATGGTAATGAAAGGGTTAAACAACATAGACAGTGTCTTTCTTTAAAAATATGGTAATGAAAGGGTTAAACAACTTAGACAGTGTCTTACATAAGAAATATGGTAATGGAAGGGTTAAACAACATAGACAGTTTCTTGCATTAGAAATATTGTAGTGAAAGGTTTAAACAACATAGACAGTGTCTAACATTAGAAATATTGTAGTGAAAGGGTTAAACAACATTGACAGTGTCTTACATAAGAAATATTGTAATGGAAGCGTTAAACAACATAGACAGGGTCTTACATTAGAAATATGGTAGTGAAAGTATTATACAACATAGACAGTGTCTTACATTAGAAATATGGTAATGAAAGGGTTAAATAACATAGACAGGGTCTTATATTAAAAATATTGTAGTGAAAGGGTTATACAACATAGACAGTGTCTTACATTAGAAATATGGCAATGAAAGGGTTAAACAACATAGACAGTGTCTTACATTAGAAATATGGTAATGAAAGGGTTAAACAACATAGCAGTGTCTTACATTAGAAATATGGTAGTGAAAGGGTTAAACTACATAGACAGTGTCTTTCATTAGAAATATGGTAGTAAAAGGGTTAAACTACATAGACAGTGTATTACATTAGAAATATGTTAATGAAAGAGTTAAACAACATAGACAGTGTCTTACATTAGAAATATGGTAATGAAAGAGTTAAACAACATAGACAGGGTCTCACATTAGAAATATGGTAATGAAAGGGTTATACAACATAGACAGTGTCTTACATTAGAAATATGGCAATGAAAGGGTTAAACAACATAGACAGTGTCTTACATTAGAAATATGGTAATGAAAGAATTAAACAACATAGACAGTGTCTTACATTAGAAATATGGTAATGAAAGAGTTAAACAACATAGACAGGGTCTCACATTAGAAATATGGTAATGAAAGGGTTAAACAATATAAACAGTGTCTTACATTAGAAATATGGTAATGAAAGGATTAAACAACATAGACAGTGACTTACATTAGAAATATGATAATGGAAGGGTTAAACAACATAGACAGTGTCTTACATTATAAATAAGGTAATGAAAGCGTTAAACAACATAGAGAGTGTCTTACATTAGAAATATCGCAATGAAAGGGTTAAACAACATAGACAGTGTCTTACATTAGAAATATGGCAATGAAAGGGTTAAACAACATAGATCGTCTCTTACATTACAAATATGGTAATGAAAGGGTTAAACAACATAGACAGTCTCTTACATTAGAAATATGGTAATGGAAGGGTTAAACAACATAGACAGTGTCTTACATTAGAAGTATGGTAATGGAAGGGTTAAAGACATAGACACTGACTTTCATTAGAATTATGGTAATGAAAGGGTTAAACAACATAGACAGTCTCTTACATTAGAAATATGGTAATGAAAGGGTTAAACAACATAGACAGTCTCTTACATTAGAAATTTGGTAATGAAAGGGTTAAACAACATAGACAGTGTTTACATAGAAAATATGGTAATGAAAGGGTTAAACAACATAGACAGTGTCTTTCATTAGAAATATGGTAATGAAAGGGCTAAACAACATAGACAGTGTCTTTCATTAGAAATATGGTAATGAAAGGCTTAAACAACATAGACAGTGTCTTACATTAGAAATAGGGTAGTGAAATGGTTAAACAACATAGACAGTCTCTTACATTAGAAATATGGTAATGAAAGAGTTAAACAACATAGACAGGGTCTCACATTAGAAATATGGTAATGAAAGGGTTAAACAATATAAACAGTGTCTTACATTAGAAATATGGTAATGAAAGGGTTAAACAACATAGACAGTGTCTTACATTAGAAATATGGTAGTGAAAGGGTTAAACAACATAGACAGTGTCTTACATTAGAAATATGGTAATGAAAGGGTAAAACAACATAGACAGTGTCTTACATTAGAAATAGGGTAATGAAAGGGTAAAACAACATAGACAGTGTCTTACATTAGAAATATGGTAATGAAAGGGTTAAACAACATAGACAGTGTCTTACATTAGAAATATGGTAATGAAAGGGTAAAACAACATAGACAGTGTCTTACATTAGAAATATGGTAATGAAAAGGTTAAACAACATAGACAGTGTCTTTCATAGTAATATGGTAATGAAAGGATTAAACAACATAGACAGTGTCTTTCATTAGAAATATGGTAATGAAAGGGTTAAACAACATAGACAGTGTCTTTCATTAGAAATATGGTAATGAATGGGTTAAACAACAAAGACAGTGTCTTTCATTAGAAATATGGTAATGAATGGGTTAAACAACAAAGACAGTGTCTTACATTAGAAATATGGTAATAAAAGGGTTAAACAACATAGACAGTGTCTTACATTAGAAATATGGCAGTGAAAGGGTTAAACAACATAGACAGTGTCTTACATTAGAAATATGGTAATGAAAGGGTAAAACAACATAGACAGTGTCTTACATTAGAAATATGGTAATGAAAGGGTAAAACAACATAGACAGTGTCTTACATTAGAAATATGGTAATGAAAGGGTTAAACAACATAGACAGTGTCTTAGATTAGAAATATGGTAATGAAAGGGTAAAACAACATAGACAGTGTCTTACATTAGAAACATGGTAATGAAAGGGTAAAACAACATAGACAGTGTCTTTCATTATAAATAAGGTAGTGAAAGGTTTAAACAACATAGACAGTGTCTTACATTAGAAATATGGTAATGAAAGGGTTAAACAACATAGACAGTGTCTTTCATTAGAAATATGGTAATGGAAGGGTTAAACAACATAGACAGTCTCTTACATTAGTAATATGATAATGAAAGGTTAAACAACATAGAGAGTGTCTTACATGAAAAATATGATAATGAAAGGGTTAAACAACATAGACAGTGTCTTACATGAGAAATATGGTAATGAAAGGGTTAAACAACATAGACAGTGTCTTACATTAGAAATATGGTAATGAAAGGGTTAAACAACATAGACAGTGTCTTTCATAGAAATATGGTAATGAAAGGATTAAACAACTTAGACAGTGTATTTCTTTAGAAATATGGTAATGAAAGGGTTTAAACAACATAGACAGTGTCTTTCATTAGAAATATGGTAATGAATGGGTTAAACAACAAAGACAGTGTCTTTCATTAGAAATATGGTAATGAAAGGATTAAACAACGTCGACAGTGTCTTACATTAGAAATATGGTAGTGAAAGGGTTAAACAACATAGACAGTGTCTTACATTAGAAATATGGTAGTGAAAGGGTTAAACAACATAGACAGTGTCTTACATTAGAAATATGGTAATGAAAGGGTTAAACAATATAGACAGTGTCTTACATTAGAAATATGGTAATGAAAGGGTTAAACAACATAGACAGTGTCTTACATTAGAAATATGGTAATGAAAGGGTTAAACAATATAGACAGTGTCTTACATTAGAAATATGGTAATGAAAGGGTTAAACAACATAGACAGTGTCTTACATTAGAAATATGGTAATGAAAGGATTACACAACATAGACAGTGTCTTACATTAGAAATATGGTAGTGAAAGGGTTAAACAACATAGACAGTGTCTTACATTAGAAATATGGTAGTGAAAGGGTTAAACAACATAGACAGTCTCTTACATTAGAAATATGGTAATGAAAGGGTTAAACAACATAGACAGTCTCTTACATTAGAAATATGGTAATGAAAGTTTTAAACAACGTAGACGGTGTCTTACATTAGAAATATGGTAATGAAATGTTTAAACAACATAGACAGTGTCTTACATTATAAATAAGGTAATGAAAGGGTTAAACAACGTAGACAGTGTCTTACATGAGAAATATGGTAATGAAAGGGTTAAACAACATAGACAGTGTCTTACATTAGAAATATGGTAATGAAGGGTTAAACAACATAGACAATGTCTTACATTAGAATTATGGCAAAAAGGGTTAAGAAACATAGACAGTGTCTTTCATTAGAAATATGGTAGTGAAAGTGTTAAAGACATAGTTAGTGTCTTTGATTAGAAATATGGTAATGAAAGGGTTAAACAACATAAACAGTGTCTTAAATTAGAAATATGGTAATGGAAGGGTTAAACAACATAGACAGTGTCTTACATGAGAAATATGGTAATGAACGGATTAAACAACATAGACAGTGTCTCATATTAGAAATATGGTAATGAAAGGGTTAAACAACATAGACAGTGTCTTACATAAGAAATAAGGTAATAAAAAGGTTAAACAATATAGACAGTGTCTTACGTTATAAATAAGGTAATAAAAAGGTTAAACAACATAGACAGTGTCTTACATAAGAAATATGGTAATGAAAGGGTTAAAGACATAGACAGTGTCTTTCATTAGAAATATGGTAGTAAAAGGGTTAAACAACATAGACAGTGTCTTTCATTAGAAATATGGTAATTAAAGAGTTAAACAACATAGACAGTGTCTTACATTAGAAATATGATAATGAAATGGTTAAACAACATAGACAGTGTCTTACATGAGAAATATGGTAATGAAAGGGTTAAACAACATAGACAGTGTCTTACATTAGTAATATGATAATGAAATGGTTAAACAACATAGACAGTGTCTTACATGAGAAATATGGTAATGAAAGGGTTAAACAACATAGACAGTGTCTTTCATTAGAAATATGGTAATTAAAGAGTTAAACAACATAGACAGTGTCTTACATTAGAAATATGATAATGAAAGGGTTAAACAACATAGACAGTGTCTTACATTAGTAATATGATAATGAAATGGTTAAACAACATAGACAGTGTCTTACATTAGTAATATGATAATGAAATGGTTAAACAACATAGACAGTGTCTTACATGAGAAATATGGTAATGAAAGGGTTAAACAACATAGACAGTGTCTTTCATTAGAAATATGGTAATTAAAGAGTTAAACAACATAGACAGTGTCTTACATTAGAAATATGATAATGAAAGGGTTAAACAACATAGACAGTGTCTTACATTAGTAATATGATAATGAAATGGTTAAACAACATAGACAGTGTCTTACATGAGAAATATGGTAATGAAAGGGTTAAACAACATAGACAGTGTCTTTCATTAGAAATATGGTAATTAAAGAGTTAAACAACATAGACAGTGTCTTACATTAGAAATATGATAATGAAAGGGTTAAACAACATAGACAGTGTCTTACATTAGTAATATGATAATGAAATGGTTAAACAACATAGACAGTGTCTTACATGAGAAATATGGTAATGAAAGGGTTAAACAACATAGACAGTGTCTTACATTAGAAATATGGTAATGAAAGGGTTAAACAACATAGACAGTGTCTTACATTAGAAATATGGTAATGAAAGGGTTAAACAACATAGACAGTGTCTTACATTAGAAATATGGTAATGAAAGGGTTAAACAACATAGACAGTGTCTTACATTAGAAATATGGTAATGAAAGGATTAAACAACATAGACAGTGTCTTACATTAGAAATCATCATCATCATCATCATCATCATCAACGTTTAACGTCCGTGTTCCACGCTTGCATGGGTTTGGACGGGGGTAGTCCCACTTGAGGCAAGAGTGATTGTCTTGCTCGCATAGGACTGTCTGGCAGGTTTTCTACAGTTGGATGCCCTTCCTAACACCAACCACATTTACAGTGTGGGTCTGGGAGGTTTTTACCGTGTTGCCTACACGGCCACATTACAGCGTGGACTGTGTGTTTTTTTGTCGTGACACCTACACGATCTCATTTGTTTCGGCCTGGATGGTGTGGCACCAACATTACTTTACATAGAACGGGGTGGTGTGGATGGGGTGGGGGTGGTGGTGGTGGGACGGGGTGTATTTTGTTAGAGATGCCTACTGGCAAGGCGGGTCTTCTCTGTTACTGAGTACCGCCAAAGGTCTCGGTCCAGTGACATTGTCTTGGAGAGGTGTAAGTGTGTGAGGTCGGAGTTTATCAGCTCGTCCCAGGTTTTTCTAGGTCTGCCTATTCCGTGGCTACCGTCTATCTTTATTGCCCTGCACTTTGTTATACAGCTATCGACTTTCATGCGCATCACGTGACCATACCAACGTAGCCTTCTCTCGAGTAAACAACATCTGATCCCTCTTATCTCTAATTTTTTCCTTAGTTCGTTTATGCTTTGCCGTTCACGTATATTACTGTTACACATCCAGCGGAGCATGCAAGCTTCGTTCCTCTCTAGTCTGCGTATATCCTCTGCACACAATGCCCAGGTGTCACTGCCATGCAGCATTGCTGTTCGTATGCAGGCATCGTACAACCTGCCTTTCATTTTTAGGGAGAACCCTTTAGCAGCTAATAGTGGTATAAGCTCTCTGAACTTTTTCCAACCAGTTCTGACTCTAGCTACAGTACTTTCAGAGCACCCTCCCCCACTGCTGATTTTATCGCCCAGGTAACAGAAGCTGTCCACTATTTCTATAGAACCCTCTGCGCAATTGAAAGAGCTAGTATTTTGTGGGCACTTGCTGCTACTTATTGCACCAGAACACCGGCCACATGTAAAATCTATGTTCTTAGTTAGCTTACCTGTGATCCCACTACATCTTTTATGCACCCATACTTTGCATTTAGGACATAAAATGGAGTTTCTACCTACGCCTTTCCTACACACCGAGCACGGCCATTTCCCAGAAGGGACCGCCGCCTTGTTTTCTTTCCTACAAACTAGAACTTTGGTCTTAGCCAGGTTAATTTTAAGTCCTTTTGACTCTAGGCCGTGCTTCCATGTTTGGAATTTCTTCTCTAGCTCGGCCATTGATTCCGCTATGAGTGTCAGGTCGTCTGCGTATAGGAGTTCCCATGGGCAGCCTGTCTTGAACTCCTCTGTTATAGTCTGAAGGGCAATAATAAATAGTAGGGGGCTGAGAACAGAGCCCTGATGGACGCCAACTTTTACGCTAAACTCTTCACTATATTCGTTGTTAATTCTAACCTTGCTGACTGTTTCTTTATACATGGCTTGTATAGCCCTCACAAGCCATTCGTCAACGCCTAGTTTTCTAAGAGCCCACCAGATAATGGACCGGGGGACTCTGTCGAAGGCTTTCTCCAAGTCGACAAAAGCTAAGTAGAGGGGTTTACCTTTAGCTAGGAACTTCTCCTGTAGTTGTCGTACTATGAAAAGAGCGTCTGTGGTACTTTTGCCTGACACAAACCCGAACTGCATTTCATCTAGGTCAATTCTCTCTCTGATTAGTTGCGCTATTACTTTTTCCGTGACCTTCATGACCTGGTCGATTAATTTAATGCCTCTATAGTTACTCCTATCTAGGGCGTCTCCTTTACCCTTATAACAGTTAACGATGATGCTGCTATGCCAGTCCTTCGGAACAACCCCATTCTGTACGACATGGTTAACTATGCGAGTGACCATGGTGTGTCCCACCGTGCCAGATGCCTTCAGCATCTCAGCAACTATTTCCGAAGGCCCAGCCGCCTTACCTGTCTTCATATCCTTGATTGCCTTACTTATTATACTCCCCTCGACTAACACTGCTGGTCCCTCTATTGGGTCGATATGGGGGAGACTGTCTTTCTCCCATTTATTCTCCTCATTTAGTAGCCTTTCATAGTGACACTTCCAAGCTACCTTCTTATCAGTGTCGGTGATGGCAAGTATGCCATCATCGTTAAGTACACACTTCTCCCCGACAATATCACGGTTTTCCTTGACGCATTGCCTAGCAATCCTGAACACCTCACGTTTTTGGTCATCACGTTGTAGGACATGCTTGAAGTTTCTTTCCTCAGCTTCCCTTCTTGCTTAGTACACTTCTCTCCTAGCTTCCCTCCTGGCCACTTGATAGTCTACTCTACTTCCCCCATCCCGCCATACTTTCCAAGCCTGCTTTTTGGCCTTAATTGACCCCTCCACCTTACTGTTCCACCACCATGTTACTCTCCTCCTGCCTACAGGCCTGCTCCAGCCACAGACTTCGTCTGTCGCCAACAGCAGGTTTGCTTTCAGAAATTCCCACTGTCCCTCTATATTGTCTGACTCTAAATGTTCTTCCTTACTGTCGAAAGCATCAAGTAATATGTTTTGAAATTTATTTTTGGCTGTGGGGTCCTTTAGCTTCCATATTTTTAAATATGGTAGTGAAAGGGTTAAACAACATAGACAGTGTCTTACATTAGAAATATGGTAATGAAAGGGTTAAACAATATAGACAGTGTCTTACATTAGAAATATGGTAATGAAAGGGTTAAACAACATCGACAGTGTCTTACATAAGAAATATGGTAATGAAAGTGTTAAAGATGGTAGTGAAAAGGTTAAACAACATAGACAGTGTCTTACATTATAAATAAGGTAATGAAAGGGTTAAACAACGTAGACAGTGTCTTACATTAGAAATATGGTAATGAAATGTTTAAACAACATAGACAGTGTCTTACATTAGAAATATGGTAATGAAAGGGTTAAACAACATAGATAGTGTCTTACATTAGAAATATAGTAATGAAAGGGTTAAACAACATAGACAGGGTCTTTCATTAGAAATATGGTAATGAAAGGGTTAAACAATATAGACAGTGTCTAACATTAGAAATATGGTAATGAAAGGGTTAAACAACATAGACAGTGTCTTTCATTAGAAATATGGTAATGAAAGGGTTAAACAACATAGACAGGGTCTTTCATTAGAAATATGGTAATGAAAGGGTTAAACAACATAGACAGGGTCTTTCATTATAAATATGGTAATGAAAGGGTTAACAAACATAGACAGTCTCTTACATTAGAAATATGGTAATGAAAGGGTTAAACAACATAGACAGTGTCTTACATTAGAAATATGGTAATGAAAGGGTTAAACAACATAGACAGTGTCTTTCATTAGAAATATGGTAATGAAAGGGTTAAACAACATAGACAGTGTCTTACATTAGAAATATGGTAATGAAAGGGTTAAACAACATAGACAGTGTCTTACATTAGAAATATGGTAATGAAAGGGTTAAACAACATAGACAGTGTCTTACATTACAAATATGGTAGTGAAAGGGTAAAACAACATAGACAGTGTCTTTCATTAGAAATATGGTAATGAAAGGGTAAAACAACATAGACAGTGTCTTACATTAGAAATATGGTAATGAAAGGGTTAAACAACATAGACAGTGTCTTACATTAGAAATATGGTAATGAAATGGTTAAACAACATACACAGTGTTTACATTAGAAATATGGTAATGAAAGGGTAAAACAACATAGACAGTGTCTTACATAAGAAATATGGTAATGAAAGGGTTAAAGACATAGACAGTTTCTTTCATTAGAAATATGGTAATGGAAGGATTAACCAACATACACAGTCTCTTACATTAGAAATATGGTAATGAAAGGGTTAAACAACATAGACAATGTCTTACATTAGAAATATGGCAAAAAGGGTTAAGAAACATAGACAGTGTCTTTCATTAGAAATATGCTAGTGAAAGTGTTAAAGACATAGTTAGTGTCTTTCATTAGAAATATGGTAATGAAAAGATTAAACAACATAGACAGTGTCTTACATTAGAAATATGGTAATGAAAGGGTTAAACAACATAAACAGTGTCTTAAATTAGAAATATGGTAATGAAAGTGTTAAACAACATAGACAGTGTCTTCCATTAGAAATATGGTAATGAAAGGGTTAAACAACATAGACAGTGTCTTACATTAGAAATATGGTAGCGAAAGGGTTAAGCAACATAGACAGTCTCTTACATTAGAAATATGGTAATGAAAAGATTAAACAACATAGACAGTGTCTTACATTAGAAATATGGTAATGGAAGGGTTAAGAAATATAGACAGTGTCTTTCATTAGAAATATGGTAATGAAAGGATTAAACAACATAGACAGTGTCTTACATTAGAAATATGGTAATGAAAGGGTTAAAGACATAGACAGTGTCTTTCATTACAAATATGGTAGTGAAAGGGCTAAACAACATAGACAGTCTCTTACATTAGAAAGATGGTAATGAAAGGGTTAAACAACATAGACAGTGTCTTTCATAGAAATATGGTAATGGAAGGGTTAAACAACATAGACAGTGTCTTACATTAGAAATATGGTAATGAAAGGGTTAAAGACATAGACAGTGTCTTTCATTACAAATATGGTAGTGAAAGGGCTAAACAACATAGACAGTCTCTTACATTAGAAAGATGGTAATGAAAGGGTTAAACAACATAGACAGTGTCTTTCATAGAAATATGGTAATGGAAGGGTTAAACAACATAGACAGTGTCTTACATTAGAAATATGGTAATGAAAGGGTTAAACAACATAGACAGTGTCTTACATTAGAAATATGGTAATGAAAGGGTTAAACAACATAGACAGTGTCTTACATTAGAAATATGGTAATGAAAGGGTTAAACAACATAGACAGTCTCTTAGATTAGAAATCTGGTAATGAAAGGGTTAATGACATAAACAGTGTCTTTCATCAGAAATATGGTAATGAAAGTGTTAAAGATGGTAGTGAAAGGGTTAAACAACATAGACAGTGTCTTTCATTAGAAATATGTTAGTAAAAGGGTTAAACAACATAGACAGTGTCTTACATTAGAAATATAGTAATGGAAGGGTTAAACAACATAGACAGTGTCTATGAAAACCTGTCCAGCAGGGAAATAATGTAAAATGACTATGATGATTGTAATTTTGATATATGTATATATAAGTGTGTGTGTGTATATATGTTAATATATAAATATACACACACATGCATGCACACACACCCACATATATATCATCATCATCATCATCATCATCACCGTTTTACGTCCGTTCTTCCACGCTAGCATGGGTTAGACGGGTTGTCCTGTTGTGGGCAGTGTCTGGTCGGCTGACCATGCCTAGCTCATACAGGAACTGATCTGGCTTGATTTCTACAGCTGGATGCCCTTCCTAACACCAACCTCATTTACAGTGAGTGCTGGGTGCTTTTTCGTGGCACCTACACGTCCACTTTACAGTGTGGGCTGGGTGCTTTTTTGCCGTGGCACCTCCACGACCACCTTGCGGTGGGGGGGGGGGCATATCGTTTATATGCTTCAGCATGTACCCATGGGAGGTCGGGTACCCTGTATTACTGCGTGACGCCAGAAGTCACGGTCGTGTGTCATTGACTTTGAGAGGTGTAGTTGGGTAAGGTCGGCTTTTATCACCTCATCCCAAGTCATCTTGGGTCTCCCCACTCCGCGGTTTCCATCAACTTCTAGTGCTCTGCACCTTTTTATGCAGCTGTCATCCTTCATACGCATCACATGTCCATACCAGCGTAACCGCCTCTCCTGCACGCAGCATTTGATTCCTCTTATGCTCAGTCTCTCTCTCAATTCATTTATGCTTTGTCGTTCACGTATATTACTGTTACACATCCATCGGAGCATGCAGGCTTCGTTTCTCTCTAATCTACGTAAGTCTTCCACCTTCAGCGCCCAGGTCTCACTACCATGCAACATCGCTGTTCGGATACACGCATCATACAGTCTGCCTTTCATTCTGAGGGAGAAGCCTTTTGCAGCTAGCAGTGGTAGTAGTTCCCTAAACTTCTTCCATCCCGTTCTTACCCTAGTTATTGTACTTTCTGAGCACCCACCTCCGTTGCTAATTCGGTCACCTAGGTAGCAGAAGCTGTCTACTGTTTCTACAGGGCCCTCCCAGAGATTGGTGGTACTTGTTTCCTGTGGCTGTTTGCTTGCTGTTTCAGCACAGCTGCTGCATGTGAATCCTACATTCTTAATTAAGCTTCCTGAGATCCCGCTACATCTCTTGTGTACCCATTGTTTGCATTTGGGGCAAAGAATGGAGTTCCTACCTACACCTTTCCTACATACTGAGCAAGGCCATTTCCCTGAGGGGATCTGGGTTCTGTTTTCTCGTCTACTTATAAGGACCTTAGTCTTTGTCATGTTGACTTTGAGGCCCTTTCTCTCTAGTCCCTGCTTCCAGGTTTGGAATTTATTCTCTAGTTCTACCATAGATTCAGCTATGAGTGCGAGGTCATCAGCATACAGGAGTTCCCATGGGCATCCGGTCTTAAACTCCTCCGTTATTGCCTGCAGGACTATGATGAACAGGAGAGGGCTAAGAACAGAGCCCTGGTGGACCCCAACCTGTACGCTAAATTCCTCGCTATACTCATTGCCAATCCTAACTTTGCTGACTGCTCCCCTATACATGGCTTGTACCGCTTTCACAAGCCATTCATCTACTCCTAGTTTTCTAAGAGCCCACCAGATTACTGCACGTGGAACTCTGTCAAAGGCTTTCTCAAGGTCGACAAATGCCAAGTAGAGTGGCTTACTTTTAGCTAGGTACTTTTCCTGTAATTGCCTCACAAGGAAGAGCGCATCAGTGGTGCCTTTCCCTGGAACAAACCCAAATTGCATCTCGTCTATATTCACCCGGTCCCTAATCAGCTGTGCTATAACTCTTTCTGTTACTTTCATGACCTGGTCCATCAACTTTATACCTCTATAGTTTCCTCTATCTAGTGCATCGCCTTTACCTTTGTAGCAGTTGACAATGATGCTACTGCACCAATCTTTTGGTATGGCCCCCTCTAGTATTACCTGGTTAACGATACGTGTGGTTATAGTGTGACCTACAGACCCAGATGCCTTCAGCATCTCGGCAGCTATACCCGATGGACCGGTTGCCTTCCCTATCTTCATATCTCTGATTGCCTTACTTACTACGCTGCCGCTGACTTGTACTGCTGGTCCCTCTATAGGGTCTACGTGGGGTAGGGTCTCTTCTTCCCATGCATTCTCCTCATTTAGTAATCTATCATAATGACTCTTCCATGCATCTTTCTTCTCAGCACTTGTGAGGGCAAGCTCACCTTTATCATTCCGGATACACTTCTCTCCAATGACATCACAACTATCTCTGACACACTGCCTCGCAATCTTGAATACCTCCTGTTTCTGGTCCTCACGTTGTAAAACATGCTTGAATTTTCTATCCTCTGCTTCCCTCCTAGCTAAGTATACTTGTCGCCTAGCTTCCCTCTTGGTCTCTATGTAATGTACCCTGCTCCCCCCGTTCTTCCATTCTTTCCATGCCTGTCTCTTGGCCTTGACTGCTTCATCTACCTTATTGTTCCACCACCAAGTCACTCTCCTCCTGCTTGAGGTCTTACTCCAGCCACAAACCTCATCCGTCGCCTCTAGTAAGTTATTTTTTAGGAACTCCCAGTTCTCTTCTACGTTAAATGTCTCTATCTGTTCTTCTTTACTGTCGTAGGCGTTGAGTAAAATATCTTTAAATCTGTTACTGGTTGAGGGGACTTTCAGCTTCCAGATCTTTCTTCTCCAGGTTGGCCTCTGTTTCAGGGCTCGTCTAGTTCTGACCGTGAGGTCGCTGACAACTAAGCTATGTTGGGATGTACATTCCTCACTAGGGAAGGCTTTTGTGTTTACGACCGTCCATCTGTCACGTCCTCTGATGAGGATAAAATCTAACTGACTAGAGTGCTCCCCTGATCTATAGGTGATCAGGTGGTTGTCGGGTTTTTTAAAGTTTGTGTTACATATCGACATGTCATTGGCGTCGCAGAATTCTAGAAGTCTGAATCCTTCCTCATTCCTTGTTGAGAAGTCTGAATCCTTCCTCACTCCGAGTTGGTACCATCAATGTAGGCTCAATGAAAGGAAGAGCAGGAGAAATCGTAGAAATGCTAGAGCGAAAGGAAGTTGATGTATGCTGTGTGCAAGAGACTAGATGGAGAGGAGGGTCTGCTAGAGTCCTTGTAGGAAAAAGCCAGTGCTACAAATTTTTCTGGGTGGGAAATGACGATGGGATGGGTGGTGTAGGTATACTATTAGCTGACAAGTGGGTAGATAAAGTAATCTCAGTGTACAGGGTAAATGCAAGAATCATTAAACTCAGACTAGTCCTGAATAAGACAATTACCACAATAATATCAGCTTACGCACCCCAATCGGGGCTGCCAGACGAACTTAAGGATAGGTTTTACGAGTCCCTAATACACACTACTGCTCTAACAGACGACAAGGACTTCCTAATCATTGCAGGGGATTTTAACGGACACGTAGGTAAACACTGCGACGGCTTCAATAGAGTACATGGAGGCCATGGAGTTGGCACAATATATATATATATCACGATAAATTAACGGAGGCATAGGCCCTCGCTATTCCCTGTAAATAATGTACTCAAAGGAGAAGAAATCTTGAGCTCTTTAAAATACAATATTATGAAAAGGTAACACACCAGAGAGAGATATACAGTGCGCTATTAATAAAACAGGGAAAAAACCACCAGTGTACTGAATCTATAACCTATGAAAGGCAGACTATAGACACGATAATTAAAAATATAAATTAAAACGTAAATAAATACCTCTCTATTTCGCTCCTAATAACAGACTTTCCTACCTCGGTTTGGTTGAGCACACTTCTCTGAGTGGCTTTGGGCTGCCGTTTCTAGCAGTTCTTCTTTCCCAGGCCACTGGTTCACTGCCCTTAAACACGCTGTGACTTCTCTCTCCCACGTGTAGCTGGACAGTCACTTTTAAAATTCTCTTAGTGTTGTCTGAATTGTATAGCCTTGTATAGCTGATGAACCGAGGCTAACCCATTTCTTTCAACAAATTACTGGTGAAACATATCTTTGGATTAGTATCTTTGGATTTGTACGTGTGTTATATAGTTATAGAGGTATTTATTTACGCTTTAATTTATATTTTTAATTATCGTGTCTATAGACTGCCTTTCATAGGTTATAGATTCCATACACTGGTGGTTTTTTCCCTGTTTTATTGATAGCGCACTGTATATCTCTCTCTGGTGTGTTACCTATTCAACATATTGTATTATATATATATATATATATATATATATATATATATATATATATATATATATATATATATATATATATATATATATACACATAACGCAGTAATACAGAAGACCTACCTTGCCTATGTACAAAGCGAAACCTACAGTCAGTAGGCACCTCTTAACCAAATATACACCCCAATCCACTACCCCTACCCTATCCTTCCACTCCCATCAACACCACCCTCTCTCTATAAAGTTGGTACCCCAACATCCAGTCCATATAAATGAGATAAATGAGATCGAGATCGAGATCGTGTAGGTGTCACGAGAAAAAACACACAGTCCACGCTGTAATGTGGCCGTGTGGGTTACACGGTAAAAACCTCCCAGTTCCACACTGTAAATGTGGTTGGTGATAGGAAGGGCATCCAGCCGTAGAAAACCTGCCAGATAGTCCTATATGAGCGCGACACGGTCACCCGACCAACTTTGCCTCAAGTGGGACAACTCGCGTCTAACCCATGCTAGCGTGGAAAGTGGACGTTAAACGAGGATGATTCAGTAGATTTCGTTTTTGCTTGATTTCTTATGAATGAAACAATTCTAATCCTGTAGAAGCCATTTCTATATTAAGTTTTATATATATTCTACTAATGTATTGAGTACTTCACTTACTGTTGTTACCCCCGATTGAATTCGACTCACATACACACATACACACACACTTATACATATATATAGGAAATCAGTCAGGACCCTGACGGCTGGGTTCCGGCCATTTCCACAGGTAGATATATAAGGAGAATAAATGAAGGAGAAGGCAAGACGTTTTAAACAGCCGGAGCTCAGCTATCGGGGTCCTGACTCTTTTCCTATTACCCACTCTACTACCCTAAGTACTGAGTACTCTGGTACGTTATGGTCCACCTGGTTTCTTAATATATATATATATATATATATATATATATATATATATATATATATATATATATATATATATATATATATATATATATATATATATATATATATATATATTAAAATAACAGATTAAAGTTTAAGCAATATATATATATATATAGTTATAAGCAGAACAAATGAAGGAGAGGCAATACGTTTAAAACCAAACTTTACTTCTTACATTATGTTTCATCTATACAGCAAATAACAGTTCATATTGTCTTATGCACACATCTTTGTTGTTAATGCTATTAGTATAGAATCTTCAGAGAAGAAAGAATTGTTAATATTGATGCTAATTAAGGTTAGCCCAACCAATCAATCCTGGATAAAAATTCCTTTATCATTAGCAGCTTCTCTTACAACAGGCCGACTATATATATGCTCACTTTTCCCTCCACTGCTCTGTATACACACATACACACCCTTATATTAACATACTTTTGCTCATAGCTTCGTACTTACATTCACACACACTCTTTTACTCACATATACACACACATTTTTTCTTAGCTTCATACGGACGTATAATAACACACACACCACCGGAGAGCATAGACAACGTGGGTGGATGTGCAGGTGAAGGAATGGCGGATACGGAAAGACCCGTTAGGGCCTGTAAGAGTGGTGAGGGTGGAAATAAAGGGACAAGTGTTGCAGTGGGAACGGGAACAAGGATAAGAGCCGGGTGGAATCGTGGGAGAGGAAGAAAAGGAACAGCGAACCAGGAGGTCGCGGGGGTTGCGGGCGAGCTTAAAAGCAGTAATGGTTGGGTTTTGAAAAAAGCGAAAAGTGATGGGGTCAGAAGAGAGGATGCTAAAGGAACGGAGGATATGTCACTGGAGTGGTAGGGTGATGGGTGGTAGGTGAGAGGGAAAGGAACAGGAGTGTTGGGAGGGCGGGGTGAGGTGAGAGGACTGTGGTGCGGTCTGTTTCACAGGAATGGGTGAGAGCAGCTTGGGTCAGGGTGGGGGGATATCCACGCTAGATGAAGCAGGAAGCCATGCGAAGGCAATTGGACATACATATATATAGACATATATATATATATATATATATATATATATATATATATATATATATATATATATATATATATATATATATACATATATATATGTTTATATAAAGAATTAGTATATCTAGTAACATATATATACACAGATGCATACTTATGTTAGCAAATATATAGGTTTTGCCTTAGTAACTATGTGGTTCAATGCATGAGGTAGCAGAACAATAATGTGAGAGACGTAAAATAAGAAAATTATAAAATTAACTTACTTACTTAAATTTCACTCCCAACTAATTAGTTTCTGAAAGGGATTAAACGTACTATCCGAAGAGAGCACGGAGAAGCCTTTCGTCATCAGGGAAGTCTATTCTCAGCTAAGTTTCCAGGAAATACGTGGACACAGGTAACTTATACAAAAATAATTCAGTGGATGGAAAAAGCAAAGCGAGGACTAATTCCAAGCCATTGATAAAATCACTGCCTCTGCGTCGGTGGCAAATTCAAAAGAATCAATCACGTGACATCGAGATCAATCAGTGGATAGTGGTTTGTTAGTAAGACAGCAGCCGCACCGTTACTATAGCAGCAGTTTTGGCCATTTTTGCTCGACAAATAATTTTGGAGATAATTATAAAGAATTAGTATATCTAGTAACATATATATACACAGATACATACTTATGTTAGCAAATATATAGGTTTTGTCTTAGTAACTATGTGGTTCAATGCATGGGTAGCAGAACAATAATGTGAGAGACGTAAAATAAGAAAATTATAAAATTAACTTACTTACTTAAATTTCACTCCCAACTAATTAGTTTCTGAAAGGGATTAAACGTACTGTCCGAAGAGAGCACGGAGAAGCCTTTCGTCATCAGGGAAGTCTATTCTCAGCTAAGTTTCCAGGCAATACGTGGACACAGGTAACTTATACAAAAATAATTCAGTGGATGGAAAAAGCAAAGCGAGGACTAATTCCAAGCCATTGATAAAATCACTGCCTCTGCGTCGGTGGCAAATTCAAAAGAATCAATCACGTGACATCGAGGTCAATCAGTGGATAGTGGTTTGTTAGTAAGACAGCAGCCGCACCGTTACTATAGCAGCAGTTTTGGCCATTTTTGCTCGACAAATAATTTTGGAGATAATTATAAAGAATTAGTATATCTAGTAACATATATATACACAGATGCATACTTATGTTAGCAAATATATAGGTTTTGTCTTAGTAACTATGTGCTTCAATGTATGGGGTAGCAGAACAATAATGTGAGAAACGTAAAGTAAGAAAATTATAAAATTAACTTACTTAAATTTCACTCCCAACTAATTAGTTTCTGAAAGGGATTAAACGTACTGTCCACGTATTGCCTGGAAACTTAGCTGAGAATAGACTTCCCTGATGACGAAAGGCTTCTCCGTGCTCTCTTCGGATAGTACGTTTAATCCCTTTCAGAAACTAATTAGTTGGGAGTGAAATTTAAGTATGTTTATATATATATATATGTATGTATATATCAGGTTTCAGCACAGTTTTTATCTACTAACTTAGAGTGACAAGTCATTGGACACTTTGCCCAAAGTAGCACAGGGAGGGATTGAACCAGAGACCGCATGGCTGCCGAGTGAAGCTGTAAATCACACAGAACACACAGCTGGCACCTATCTCAAACTGTAGTTTGTGCAGTAATTAAAAGTGAATGATAAGCTGCTAAACTGAAAGAAAATTAACTCATTAGTCACCTAATTTGTTACCTACTCAGATAAAACTCGAATAGATTGCAGATAAAAAATTGAAAAAATTACAATTATAAACATGAAGTAAACAATATGGTGGACATCTCAGCCCTTTATCATGTAACATGGTGGAGGTGTGTGGCCTAGTGGTAAGTGTTGGCGATCATAATGTCGTGGGTTCAATTCCTGGATTGAGTGTTGTGTTCTTGAACAAAACACTTCACAATGCTCCAGTATACTTAGCTGAAGCTGGCATCCTGTCTAGCGGGGAGTCTTGTAGTTTCAGTCACTTCATGCTACGAAGTGCGCATGGCTTAGTGGTTAGAGTATTAGGCTTGCAATCGAAAGGTTGTGAGTTCAATTCTCAGACCGGGTGATGTATTGTTTCCTTGAGCAAGACACTTTATTTCACGTTGCTCCAGTTTTCTCAGCTGTAGAAATGAGATGATAGGACTGGGGTTCCCCTCATTAAATTACCCAAGACACCTCCAACGAGATATACCTTGGAGGAGGCCAGCTAAACCTGCATAGGTGTGAGCTGACACACACATGTAAACCTGGATAAGCACCAACCTGATGAGCCTCTGGGTTCAAGACAGACTTTAACCCTGTGATGGACTACTGTCCTGGGCTGGAGCCTTGTATTCTCTGTTGTTTCACATCACAGAAACCAGGATAAGTACAAACCTGATAAAGCAACAGACTCTGGAATAGATGTCGGCATGGCTGTGTGGTTAAGGAGTTACATTAGCAACCATCTGGTTTCCCATTCGGTCCCACTGTGTGGCACCTTCAGTACATGTCTTCTGCAGCATGAATTGATGTTTTGACGGTGGAATCTGGTTGACAGAGCTCTGGACTTTCAACTCCTGCACATAATTGTGTCACATCAGTGCTGTTGTAATGATCACATAATAGATCCGCATGGGTGTCACGTATAACCAAATAAATATGATTATGCAGCATCTGTCTTAACGTTAATTTCATATATTCACATATATATATATATATATATATATATATGCAAAAGTTGTATTTAAAATGTTGGGTTACAACGAGTAAATATTTTATAACTGATATAAAAGCACTCAACAGATTTTGGAGTATTTTACGATATTAAACAATATTAAACGTTTAATATCGTATATATATATATATATATATATATATATATATATATATATATATATATATATATATAGGAAAATGTTCAGGACCCCGACGGCAGAGCTCAAGCCGTTTCAACGGCTATTTCTGAAATAGCCGTCGAAACGGCTTGAGCTCTGCCGTCGGGGTCCTGAACATTTTTCTATTACCCACTCTACTACCCAAAGTATCGAGTACTCTAGTGCGTTATGGTCCACCTGCTTCGTTACCACTCTTCGTTCGTTATATATATGTATGTGAGTCCTGGCATCATCATCATCATCATCATCGTTTAACGTCTGGAAGATAGACGTTAAACGATGATGATGATGATGTGTTCAATCGAGGATAACCACAGTAAGTAAGGTACTCAATACATTAGTAGAGTGTAAACAAATTTGATATAGAAATGCTTCTACAAGACTAGAATTGTTTCATTTGAAAACAGTTTTTTCAAAGAATTGCTGTTTTTTAAAATCCCTTGGCCAATGACCTCCACCCATCCTCAAAATCACCACCAGAAAACATACAAATACCACCGTATTACAATGACAGTTGGCTTTCCTGATGATTTCCTTTGAATGAAACAGTTCTAGTCCTGTAGAAGCCATTTCTATTTTTCTATATTAACTTTGTTATATACAGCAAGTGGTTGGTGATAAGAAGGGCATACAGCTATAGAGATGTTGCCAAAGAAAGGGTTGGGAAGACCCTAAGTGGTGTGAAAGGTATGATAATCTCTCCTGGAACATGAGACTCTACACAAATGAGACAAGAGCCTGACCTGGGTGAACCAATTTGCTCAGTCACTGACCATTTGACCATGAAGTAGGTTGTACTGGGTTACATGCTACCAGCAGCAGACAGAAGCCTCACCTGACATAAGTAAAAGAGTGCTGGGTTAATATGTTCAACTAAAAATCTCTTCAAGGATGGTGCCCCAGCATGGCCACAGTCTAATGACTGAAACCAGTGTAAACAAGTGTATGTACATATATTGATATAACTATACATATACACCACAGCGTGTGTCTGTCTGTGTCTATATATGTGTGTGTGTGTCAGTGTCTCTATGTGTGTGTATATATATGTGTGTGTGTGTCTATACATGTGCGTGTGTCTATACGTGTGTGTGTCTATACGTGTGTGTGTTTGAATCAGCCAATGCCTGTCATCCAGGATATAACCACCCCACCCTGCAACCAATGCCTGTCATCCAGGATATAACCACCCCACCCTGCAACCAATGCCTGTCATCCAGGATATAACCACCCCACCCTGCAACCAATGCCTGTCATCCAGGATATAACCACCCCACCCTGCAACCAATGACAAGTTGATATTATTTGACAAACATGAAGAAATTTATTGTAAACAGAAAGTAAAAATATATTTCATACTTTGAGAATATACAATATTGAAATGACGACTACAAACAAAAAGAGGAAAGACTCTACAGTCAAGTGAGGAGGATATATATGACAAGACTTGCTATTTAGCCTTAATAAAATGAATATATATATATATGTATATAGTTGTGTATAATGGTAGCTATGGTGCTTCCATAGGCGGTATGCCAAAATTAGCACTCGATATTCAGCAGAGTAGAGTGTAGATAGTATAAAGAAAACGAAAAATCAGTGATACACCTGGACTTAGTTTATTGCGTGTTACAATTGTTTCGCCGGCAGGTAGCTCGAGACATGGTCTTTGTATGGATCTGGCTGATTCTACTTCTGCGGGTTCTTTCAGACACGGGTGTTATGTCCGGAGCAAATTTAGTGATAAAATTTGCTCCGGACATAACACCCGTGTCTGAAAGAACCTGCAGAAGTAGAATCAGCCAGATCCATACAAAGACCATGTCTCGAGCTACCTGCCGGCGAAACAATTGTAACACGCAATAAACTAAGTCCAGGTGTATCACTGATTTTTCGTTTTCTTTATACTATATATGTATATATATGGTTTTAATATAGATCAGATTCTCATATATATATATATATATATTCAGAGAAAATTGATGGTAGAAGTGTCAGTGATAGACATATTTTTGCAGGTAGGATCTATAGAGGTGATTAATAGCTTCCGGTACCTAGGTGATCAGATTAGCACGGGAGGAGGATGCTCCGAGGCCATAGTATCTAGAATAAGGACAGGATGGAAGAAGTTTAGGGAGCTGCTTCCTCTGTTGACAACGAAGGGTTTCTCCCTACGAATGAAACGTCAGTCATATGAATCCTGTGTGAGATGCGCGATGCTGCATGGTAATGAGACATGGGCAGCAACTGTGGAGGATATGCGAGGCTGGAGAGAAATGAAGCATGCTCCGATGGATGTGCAATGTCAATGTGCATGAACGACCAAGCATGGACGAGTTGAGAGTGAAACTGTGTATAAGAGGGATTAGATTTAGTGTGCAGGAGAGAAGACTGCGTTGGTATGGACATGTGATGTGCATGAAAGATGACTGCTGAGTGAAGAAGTGCCAAGAAATCCCGATGGAAGGAAGACCACAAGAATCATGAGCGGAGGTGGTGAGAGCTGACTTCAGATCGCTGAAGCTCACGGAGGAGATGATGAGGGACTGTGATGAATGGAGAGATGCTGCGCTGAAGAGGATCCATCCCACCCTTGCATGAGGGGAAAAGCGGACGTAAAATGATGAGGCCAGACAGGTTGAATTCCCTTAATTATTTATTCCTGCAAACACTTTGCACATTTCAGTGGCCAGGCTGCGTATGACCCCGATGACATCTTCAGATGTATATTGCACAATAGTTGTATACCAAAGGAATGATGGTAAACACATTTCAAGAGGCTTTAAAGAAAAAAGCAAAGAAAAAAACAGAGAAGAAAAAAGTGTATTTTTGTTCTTGACCCAGAGACGATCGTGGCAGCCTGTTGTTGTTATGCGTCGCCGTTCCTGCACATGGATGCACCTTTCAGTGCACTGCCAGATACACCTTTCAGTACACTGCCAGATGCACCTTTCAGTACACTGCCAGATGCATCTTTCGGTACACTGCCAGATGCACATTTCAGTACACTGCCAGATGCACCTTTCAGTACACTGCCAGATGCACTTTTCAGTACACTGCCAGACGCACCTTTCGGTACACTGCCAGCAGGTTAGCACTGCAGAAACTGTTGGGGCAGTCATGTACACTCTGGCCATCCTGGTTTAAATTTTAATAATTGTTTCTACTTTTGGCTCAAGGCCAGCAATTACCCCAGTGCATTACTGGTACTTTATTTTATCGACCCCGTAAGGATGAAAGGCAAAGTTAACCTCGGCGGGATTTGAACTCAGACCATAAAGGGCCGTAACTCTATGCTGCAAAGCCTGGCGTCCGACCTTCTACCGATAATCCCAGTCCACCGCCCTTAAATTCTAATAATACCAACTTAATTGAACTTTGAGTGATTGAGGAAACGACCGGAGCTACATCCAGTCTTGTCGACTTGCTTTGTCTCTTAATTATATATATATATATATATATATTAATTAAAGGTTGATTAGTCTCTAATACTTAAACATCTGAATGAGAGAAATCTCGAGAGAAGCAATACTAATTAAATAAGAACAAACTCTAATTCTAGGAGTACAAACAACAAAATTATTCTATCTAAACTTCTATATAGACCTCACTACCATAGTTTTATATGGGAAAGAACTCTTATTGGAACCATCAATAATTGAAGAATCCGCAATACTCTTCAGGGGAGTTTAATTCTTCAAAAGCTAAGAGAAATTGACCAAGAAATCATAGATACTGTTTCATTTGCTGGGATAAAAACACGCATAGTGTTACATGATCAAAAATTTCCCTCACATATTAGGACTATGAGTCAGGCTTATAATGCTGCTAGGAATAGCAGCCAAAAGACCATCTCGTACAACTTGACAAACTAACCTGTTGACTGCCACATATATTTTACACAGCTACAGTTGCTGCGTTGACTGCTGCATATATTTTACACAGCTTCAGTTGCTGTGTTGACTGCTGCATATATTTTACACAGCTACAGTTGCTGTGTTGACTGCTGCATATATTTTACACAGCTACAGTTGCTGTGTTGACTGCTGTGTACATTTTACACAGCTACAGTTGCTGTGTTGACTGCTGTGTATATTTTACACAGCTACAGTTGCTGTGTTGACTGCTGTGTATATTTTACACAGCTACAGTTGCTGAGTTGACTGCTGTGTATATTTTGCACAGCTACAGTTGCTGTGTCGACTGCTGCGTATATTTTACACAGCTACAGTTGGAGTGTTGACTGCTGTGTATATGTAGTGACCTACATTCCGCGGGCTCACATACATTCTCTGTGCGTGATTTGGCTTATCTCGGCCAATCAATGCCAGTAGAAGAGGATGTATCTCTACGCGCCTTGAGGGAGAAATTCCCCGCGAAGATTTGAAGAATCTCTCTCTCGCACCCGGAACTTCGAACCAGCAACACGTACAACATGTGACGGTGAGATTTTGCACTTTGGCCTGCCGGCTTTCCGGCACAATGGCACATTCCCTTTTGTAACCTCATTTTATGTGTAACTTCAACCATACAAGTTAACAAACATTATTTGTGCTACAACAAAAATAAACATACATTTCATCTCTAATTTCTGCTGTTGCATCATTATTATGTTACTCGTGTCTCAATAAGATTTATATACTACTCTGCTAAAAGTGGTGACCCCGACGTGATGAATATTTTCAGTTCAAAATATTCCTTTTGAAATGAGATTAAAATTGGCAGTGTATGTATAAAAAGAAAAGAAATTTACGCCACGAGGAAATTTCAAAACGGCTACCACCAAGTACTTCTCTACTATCAGCCATCAGCAGCAACACATGGCTAACTACTAACCAGCACCAGGGAATGGCGATGTGGCAGCTTGTAACTTTACCGACGCAACCACCATACCTTCTGTCTCGTTACCACAAGGACTCCAGAAATTAAGACATCAGTCTTCTCACCACTATGGCGTCAGACATGGCTGCCATATTGGTGACTCTAGTTTCTTCAACGCTCGACTTCGACTCTACAGAAGATTCATTGTGACTTTGCTTTAACAACAACAACAACTCTACTAGCTCCCTAGTAAGAGCGATCCCAAAGAAATTTCAAAGAAAAGAAAAGCGAACTTTTTGTTAAAAGAAGAGAAACAATTCTTTCTTTCTTCCTTTTTTTTCAGGCATTTATTTTGGACATTTATTTTTTTTAAACTGTATTATATGGAAATTCATTTTTTTCAATCATTGTATATATGACTGCATCATTTTCTTTATCATTGTATATATGACTGCACCCACACATTTATTTGTTGTATTACATGCCTGCATATGCACACATTTCTTTGTCACCCACCAATATGTTGTTCTTAGTATATGTTCTTCAAACGTAATATTCTGCGAGATCCCTTTTCACCTGGTTGAGGTGTCGTCACATGCTAGCAACTCATAGAGCTTAATTCACCTGGATTCAAACAGGCACCGCAACACGAGAATGCTAATTGCAGCTGAACTCAAACAGTTTCGCATCTCGTTGCACACTCATCGTCCATAACAACCTCCATCTTGTTACCTTACCCGACTCACTGGGAAAACAACAAATAGAACTGGACTTGTCAGCATTTCCACCACTTCTGTGGATTCGCCGGAATTATGGAATTTACACTGAAACTACTACCCACCTACAGATTCAACTTGCTTTTTTCTTTTCAAAGCAACCAGCCATTTTTTCCTGCCTCCCTAGCAGATTCGGCAATACATCTGGGAGGCCAACATTTTCTCGCCTACCCATCATCTTCTTGCCAGCACTGGTAAACTACCATAATAGCTTCACCCACAGCTACTGGTACAACACTTACCATTAACATTGAATGCAAGAACAGCAACTTCGCCCATGTCAGACTTTATCCGTTTTCTGTTAGACCTTTGGTGGTCACGTATAAACTACAAAACAGCTAGTCTTTTGACACAGCGGCTCAACACTGCCCTTAGCGCCTCATTTTTTTTCTTGCATACATCCTTCTGCTCAATTATTTTTTCACTGATGTGCTCTTTCAGCATTTTTTCTTGCTGATTCAGTAATCTGTATCGTCTTCCGTCTAGAGGGGGAGTATCGTAGTGACCTACATTCCTCGAGCTCACATACATTCTCTGTGCGTGATTTGGCTCAGCTCAGCCAATCAACGCCAGTAGAAGAGGATGTATCCCTACGCGCCTTGGGGGAGAAATTCCCCGTGAAGATTTGAAGAATCTCTCTCTCGCACACGGAACTTCGAACCAGCAACACGTACATGTGACGGTGAGATTTTGCACTTTGGCCTGCCGGCTTTCCGGCACAATGGCACATTCCCTTTTGTGACCTCATTTTATGTGTAACTTCAACCATACAAGTTAACAAACATTATTTGTGCTACAACAAAAAAAAACATACATTTCATCTCTAATTTCTGCTGTTGACATCATTATTATGTTAATCGTGTCTCAATAACATTTATATACTATGCTGCTAAATATATTTTACACAGCTACAGTTGCAGTGTTGATTGCTGTGTATATTTTACACAGCTACAGTTGCAGTGTTGATTGCTGTGTATATTTTACACAGCTACAGTTGCAGTGTTGATTGCTGTGTATATTTTACACAGCTACAGTTGCAGTGTTGATTGCTGTGTATATTTTACACAGCTACAGTTGCTGTGTTGACTGCTGCGTATATTTTACACAGCTACAGCTGCAGTGTTGACTGCTGCGTATATTTTACACAGCTACAGTTGGAGAGTTGACTGCTGTGTATATTTTACACAGCTACAGTTGCAGTGTTGACTGCTGTGTATATTTTACACAGCTACAGTTGGAGTGTTGACTGCTGTGTATATTTTACACAGCTACAGTTGGAGAGTTGACTGCTGTGTATATTTTACACAGCTACAGTTGCAGTGTTGACTGCTGTGTATATTTTACACAGCTACAGTTGGAGTGTTGACTGCTGCGTATATTTTACACAGCTACAGTTAGAGTGTTGACTGCTGCGTATATTTTACACAGATACAGTTGCTGTGTTGACTGCTGTGTATATTTTACACAGCTACAGTTGCAGTGTTGACTACTGTGTATATTTTACACAGCTACAGTTGCTGTGTTGACTGCTGTGTATATTTTACACAGCTACAGTTGCTGTGTTGACTGCTGTGTATATTTTATACAGCTACAGTTGCTGTGTTGACTGCTGTGTATATTTTACACAGCTACAGTTGCTGTGTTGACTGCTGTGTATATTTTACACAGCTACAGTTGCTGTGTATATTTTACACAGCTACAGTTGGAGAGTTGACTGCTGCGTATATTTTACACAGCTACAGTTGGAGTGTTGATTGCTGTGTATATTTTACACGGCTACAGTTGCAGTGTTGACTGCTGTGTATATTTTACACAGCTACAGTTGCTGTGTTGACTGCTGTGTATATTTTACACAGCTACAGTTTCTGTGTTGACTGCTGTGTATATTTTACACAGCTACAGTTGATGTGTTGACTGCTGTGTATATTTTACACAGCTACAGTTGCTGTGTTGACTGCTGCGTATATTTTACACAGCTACAGTTGCTGTGTTGACTGCTGCGTATATTTTACACAGCTACAGTTGCAGTGTTGATTGCTGTGTATATTTTACACAGCTACAGTTGCAGTGTTGATTACTGTGTATATTTTACACAGCTACAGTTGCAGTGTTGATTGCTGTGTATATTTTACACAGCTACAGTTGCAGTGTTGATTGCTGTGTATATTTTACACAGCTACAGTTGCAGTGTTGATTGCTGTGTATATTTTACACAGCTACAGTTGCTGTGTTGACTGCTGCGTATATTTTACACAGCTACAGCTGCAGTGTTGACTGCTGCGTATATTTTACACAGCTACAGTTGGAGAGTTGACTGCTGTGTATATTTTACACAGCTACAGTTGCAGTGTTGACTGCTGTGTATATTTTACACAGCTACAGTTGGAGTGTTGACTGCTGTGTATATTTTACACAGCTACAGTTGGAGAGTTGACTGCTGTGTATATTTTACACAGCTACAGTTGCAGTGTTGACTGCTGTGTATATTTTACACAGCTACAGTTGGAGTGTTGACTGCTGCGTATATTTTACACAGCTACAGTTAGAGTGTTGACTGCTGCGTATATTTTACACAGATACAGTTGCTGTGTTGACTGGTGTGTATATTTTACACAGCTACAGTTGCAGTGTTGACTACTGTGTATATTTTACACAGCTACAGTTGCTGTGTTGACTGCTGTGTATATTTTACACAGCTACAGTTGCTGTGTTGACTGCTGTGTATATTTTATACAGCTACAGTTGCTGTGTTGACTGCTGTGTATATTTTACACAGCTACAGTTGCTGTGTTGACTGCTGTGTATATTTTACACAGCTACAGTTGCTGTGTATATTTTACACAGCTACAGTTGGAGAGTTGACTGCTGCGTATATTTTACACAGCTACAGTTGGAGTGTTGATTGCTGTGTATATTTTACACGGCTACAGTTGCAGTGTTGACTGCTGTGTATATTTTACACAGCTACAGTTGCTGTGTTGACTGCTGTGTATATTTTACTCAGCTACAGTTTCTGTGTTGACTGCTGTGTATATTTTACACAGCTACAGTTGATGTGTTGACTGCTGTGTATATTTTACACAGCTACAGTTGCTGTGTTGACTGCTGCGTATATTTTACACAGCTACAGTTGCTGTGTTGACTGCTGCGTATATTTTACACAGCTACAGTTGCTGTGTTGACTGCTGTGTATATTTTACACAGCTACAGTTGCAGTGTTGATTGCTGTGTATATTTTACACAGCTACAGTTGCAGTGTTGATTGCTGCGTATATTTTACACAGCTACAGTTGCAGTGTTGACTGCTGCGTATATTTTACACAGCTACAGTTGCTGTGTTGACTGCTGTGTATATTTTACACAGCTACAGTTGCAGTGTTGATTGCTGTGTATATTTTACACAGCTACAGTTGGAGAGTTGATTGCTGCGTATATTTTACACAGCTACAGTTGCTGTGTTGACTGCTGCGTATATTTTACACAGCTACAGTTGCTGTGTTGACTGCTGTGTATATTTTACACAGCTACAGTTGCAGTGTTGATTGCTGTGTATATTTTACACAGCTACAGTTGCAGTGTTGATTGCTGCGTATATTTTACACAGCTACAGTTGCTGTGTTGACTGCTGTGTATATTTTACACAGCTACAGTTGCAGTGTTGATTGCTGCGTATATTTTACACAGCTACAGTTGCTGTGTTGACTGCTGTGTATACTTTACACAGCTACAGTTGCAGTGTTGATTGCTGCGTATATTTTACACAGCTACAGTTGCTGTGTTGACTGCTGTGTATATTTTACACAGCTACAGTTGGAGTGTTGATTGCTGTGTATATTTTACACAGCTACAGTTGCTGTGTTGACTGCTGTGTATATTTTACACAGCTACAGTTGGAGTGTTGATTGCTGCGTATATTTTACACAGCTACAGTAGCTGTGTTGACTGCTGTGTATATTTTACACAGCTACAGTTGCTGTGTTGATTGCTGTGTATATTTTACACAGCTACAGTTGCAGTGTTGATTGCTGTGTATATTTTACACATCTACAGTTGCTGTGTCGACTGCTGTGTATATTTTACACAGCTACAGTTGCTGTGTTGACTGCTGTGTATACTTTACACAGCTACAGTTGCAGTGTTGATTGCTGTGTATATTTTACACAGCTACAGTTGCTGTGTTGACTGCTGTGTATACTTTACACAGCTACAGTTGCAGTGTTGATTGCTGTGTATATTTTACACAGCTACAGTTGCTGTGTTGATTGCTGTGTATATTTTACACAGCTACAGTTGCAGTGTTGATTGCTGTGTATATTTTACACATCTACAGTTGCTGTGTCGACTGCTGTGTATATTTTACACAGCTACAGTTGCAGTGTTGATTGCTGTGTATATTTTACACAGCTACAGCTGCAGTGTTGATTGCTGTGTATATTTTACACAGCTACAGTTGCTGTGTTGACTGCTGTGTATATTTTACACAGCTACAGCTGCAGTGTTGATTGCTGCGTATATTTTACACAGCTACAGTTGCTGTGTTGACTGCTGCGTATATTTTACACAGCTACAGTTGCTGTGTTGACTGCTGCGTATATTTTACACAGCTACAGTTGCTGTGTTGACTGCTGTGTATACTTTACACAGCTACAGTTGCAGTGTTGATTGCTGTGTATATTTTACACAGCTACAGTTGCTGTGTTGATTGCTGTGTATATTTTACACAGCTACAGTTGCAGTGTTGATTGCTGTGTATATTTTACACATCTACAGTTGCTGTGTCGACTGCTGTGTATATTTTACACAGCTACAGTTGCAGTGTTGATTGCTGTGTATATTTTACACAGCTACAGCTGCAGTGTTGATTGCTGTGTATATTTTACACAGCTACAGTTGCTGTGTTGACTGCTGTGTATATTTTACACAGCTACAGCTGCAGTGTTGATTGCTGTGTATATTTTACACAGCTACAGTTGCAGTGTTGATTGCTGTGTATATTTTACACAGCTACAGTTGCAGTGTTGACTGCTGCGTATATTTTACACAGCTACAGCTGCAGTGTTGACTGCTGCGTATATTTTACACAGCTACAGTTGGAGAGTTGACTGCTGTGTATATTTTACACAGCTACAGTTGCAGTGTTGACTGCTGTGTATATTTTACACAGCTACAGTTGGAGTGTTGACTGCTGTGTATATTTTACACAGCTACAGTTGGAGAGTTGACTGCTGTGTATATTTTACACAGCTACAGTTGCAGTGTTGACTGCTGTGTATATTTTACACAGCTACAGTTGGAGTGTTGACTGCTGCGTATATTTTACACAGCTACAGTTAGAGTGTTGACTGTTGCGTATATTTTACACAGATACAGTTGCTGTGTTGACTGCTGTGTATATTTTACACAGCTACAGTTGCAGTGTTGACTACTGTGTATATTTTACACAGCTACAGTTGCTGTGTTGACTGCTGTGTATATTTTACACAGCTACAGTTGCTGTGTTGACTGCTGTGTATATTTTATACAGCTACAGTTGCTGTGTTGACTGCTGTGTATATTTTACACAGCTACAGTTGCTGTGTTGACTGCTGTGTATATTTTACACAGCTACAGTTGCTGTGTATATTTTACACAGCTACAGTTGGAGAGTTGACTGCTGCGTATATTTTACACAGCTACAGTTGGAGTGTTGATTGCTGTGTATATTTTACACGGCTACAGTTGCAGTGTTGACTGCTGTGTATATTTTACACAGCTACAGTTGCTGTGTTGACTGCTGTGTATATTTTACACAGCTACAGTTTCTGTGTTGACTGCTGTGTATATTTTACACAGCTACAGTTGATGTGTTGACTGCTGTGTATATTTTACACAGCTACAGTTGCTGTGTTGACTGCTGCGTATATTTTACACAGCTACAGTTGCTGTGTTGACTGCTGCGTATATTTTACACAGCTACAGTTGCAGTGTTGATTGCTGTGTATATTTTACACAGCTACAGTTGCAGTGTTGATTACTGTGTATATTTTACACAGCTACAGTTGCAGTGTTGATTGCTGTGTATATTTTACACAGCTACAGTTGCAGTGTTGATTGCTGTGTATATTTTACACAGCTACAGTTGCAGTGTTGATTGCTGTGTATATTTTACACAGCTACAGTTGCTGTGTTGACTGCTGCGTATATTTTACACAGCTACAGCTGCAGTGTTGACTGCTGCGTATATTTTACACAGCTACAGTTGGAGAGTTGACTGCTGTGTATATTTTACACAGCTACAGTTGCAGTGTTGACTGCTGTGTATATTTTACACAGCTACAGTTGGAGTGTTGACTGCTGTGTATATTTTACACAGCTACAGTTGGAGAGTTGACTGCTGTGTATATTTTACACAGCTACAGTTGCAGTGTTGACTGCTGTGTATATTTTACACAGCTACAGTTGGAGTGTTGACTGCTGCGTATATTTTACACAGCTACAGTTAGAGTGTTGACTGCTGCGTATATTTTACACAGATACAGTTGCTGTGTTGACTGGTGTGTATATTTTACACAGCTACAGTTGCAGTGTTGACTACTGTGTATATTTTACACAGCTACAGTTGCTGTGTTGACTGCTGTGTATATTTTACACAGCTACAGTTGCTGTGTTGACTGCTGTGTATATTTTATACAGCTACAGTTGCTGTGTTGACTGCTGTGTATATTTTACACAGCTACAGTTGCTGTGTTGACTGCTGTGTATATTTTACACAGCTACAGTTGCTGTGTATATTTTACACAGCTACAGTTGGAGAGTTGACTGCTGCGTATATTTTACACAGCTACAGTTGGAGTGTTGATTGCTGTGTATATTTTACACGGCTACAGTTGCAGTGTTGACTGCTGTGTATATTTTACACAGCTACAGTTGCTGTGTTGACTGCTGTGTATATTTTACTCAGCTACAGTTTCTGTGTTGACTGCTGTGTATATTTTACACAGCTACAGTTGATGTGTTGACTGCTGTGTATATTTTACACAGCTACAGTTGCTGTGTTGACTGCTGCGTATATTTTACACAGCTACAGTTGCTGTGTTGACTGCTGCGTATATTTTACACAGCTACAGTTGCTGTGTTGACTGCTGTGTATATTTTACACAGCTACAGTTGCAGTGTTGATTGCTGTGTATATTTTACACAGCTACAGTTGCAGTGTTGATTGCTGCGTATATTTTACACAGCTACAGTTGCAGTGTTGACTGCTGCGTATATTTTACACAGCTACAGTTGCTGTGTTGACTGCTGTGTATATTTTACACAGCTACAGTTGCAGTGTTGATTGCTGTGTATATTTTACACAGCTACAGTTGGAGAGTTGATTGCTGCGTATATTTTACACAGCTACAGTTGCTGTGTTGACTGCTGCGTATATTTTACACAGCTACAGTTGCTGTGTTGACTGCTGTGTATATTTTACACAGCTACAGTTGCAGTGTTGATTGCTGTGTATATTTTACACAGCTACAGTTGCAGTGTTGATTGCTGCGTATATTTTACACAGCTACAGTTGCTGTGTTGACTGCTGTGTATATTTTACACAGCTACAGTTGCAGTGTTGATTGCTGCGTATATTTTACACAGCTACAGTTGCTGTGTTGACTGCTGTGTATACTTTACACAGCTACAGTTGCAGTGTTGATTGCTGCGTATATTTTACACAGCTACAGTTGCTGTGTTGACTGCTGTGTATATTTTACACAGCTACAGTTGGAGTGTTGATTGCTGTGTATATTTTACACAGCTACAGTTGCTGTGTTGACTGCTGTGTATATTTTACACAGCTACAGTTGGAGTGTTGATTGCTGCGTATATTTTACACAGCTACAGTAGCTGTGTTGACTGCTGTGTATATTTTACACAGCTACAGTTGCTGTGTTGATTGCTGTGTATATTTTACACAGCTACAGTTGCAGTGTTGATTGCTGTGTATATTTTACACAGCTACAGTTGCAGTGTTGATTGCTGTGTATATTTTACACATCTACAGTTGCTGTGTCGACTGCTGTGTATATTTTACACAGCTACAGTTGCTGTGTTGACTGCTGTGTATACTTTACACAGCTACAGTTGCAGTGTTGATTGCTGTGTATATTTTACACAGCTACAGTTGCTGTGTTGACTGCTGTGTATACTTTACACAGCTACAGTTGCAGTGTTGATTGCTGTGTATATTTTACACAGCTACAGTTGCTGTGTTGATTGCTGTGTATATTTTACACAGCTACAGTTGCAGTGTTGATTGCTGTGTATATTTTACACATCTACAGTTGCTGTGTCGACTGCTGTGTATATTTTACACAGCTACAGTTGCAGTGTTGATTGCTGTGTATATTTTACACAGCTACAGCTGCAGTGTTGATTGCTGTGTATATTTTACACAGCTACAGTTGCTGTGTTGACTGCTGTGTATATTTTACACAGCTACAGCTGCAGTGTTGATTGCTGCGTATATTTTACACAGCTACAGTTGCTGTGTTGACTGCTGCGTATATTTTACACAGCTACAGTTGCTGTGTTGACTGCTGCGTATATTTTACACAGCTACAGTTGCTGTGTTGACTGCTGTGTATACTTTACACAGCTACAGTTGCAGTGTTGATTGCTGTGTATATTTTACACAGCTACAGTTGCTGTGTTGATTGCTGTGTATATTTTACACAGCTACAGTTGCAGTGTTGATTGCTGTGTATATTTTACACATCTACAGTTGCTGTGTCGACTGCTGTGTATATTTTACACAGCTACAGTTGCAGTGTTGATTGCTGTGTATATTTTACACAGCTACAGCTGCAGTGTTGATTGCTGTGTATATTTTACACAGCTACAGTTGCTGTGTTGACTGCTGTGTATATTTTACACAGCTACAGCTGCAGTGTTGATTGCTGTGTATATTTTACACAGCTACAGTTGCAGTGTTGATTGCTGTGTATATTTTACACAGCTACAGTTGCAGTGTTGACTGCTGCGTATATTTTACACAGCTACAGCTGCAGTGTTGACTGCTGCGTATATTTTACACAGCTACAGTTGGAGAGTTGACTGCTGTGTATATTTTACACAGCTACAGTTGCAGTGTTGACTGCTGTGTATATTTTACACAGCTACAGTTGGAGTGTTGACTGCTGTGTATATTTTACACAGCTACAGTTGGAGAGTTGACTGCTGTGTATATTTTACACAGCTACAGTTGCAGTGTTGACTGCTGTGTATATTTTACACAGCTACAGTTGGAGTGTTGACTGCTGCGTATATTTTACACAGCTACAGTTAGAGTGTTGACTGTTGCGTATATTTTACACAGATACAGTTGCTGTGTTGACTGCTGTGTATATTTTACACAGCTACAGTTGCAGTGTTGACTACTGTGTATATTTTACACAGCTACAGTTGCTGTGTTGACTGCTGTGTATATTTTACACAGCTACAGTTGCTGTGTTGACTGCTGTGTATATTTTATACAGCTACAGTTGCTGTGTTGACTGCTGTGTATATTTTACACAGCTACAGTTGCTGTGTTGACTGCTGTGTATATTTTACACAGCTACAGTTGCTGTGTATATTTTACACAGCTACAGTTGGAGAGTTGACTGCTGCGTATATTTTACACAGCTACAGTTGGAGTGTTGATTGCTGTGTATATTTTACACGGCTACAGTTGCAGTGTTGACTGCTGTGTATATTTTACACAGCTACAGTTGCTGTGTTGACTGCTGTGTATATTTTACACAGCTACAGTTTCTGTGTTGACTGCTGTGTATATTTTACACAGCTACAGTTGATGTGTTGACTGCTGTGTATATTTTACACAGCTACAGTTGCTGTGTTGACTGCTGCGTATATTTTACACAGCTACAGTTGCTGTGTTGACTGCTGCGTATATTTTACACAGCTACAGTTGCTGTGTTGACTGCTGTGTATATTTTACACAGCTACAGTTGCAGTGTTGATTGCTGTGTATATTTTACACAGCTACAGTTGCAGTGTTGATTGCTGCGTATATTTTACACAGCTACAGTTGCAGTGTTGACTGCTGCGTATATTTTACACAGCTACAGTTGCTGTGTTGACTGCTGTGTATATTTTACACAGCTACAGTCGCAGTGTTGATTGCTGTGTATATTTTACACAGCTACAGTTGGAGAGTTGATTGCTGCGTATATTTTACACAGCTACAGTTGCTGTGTTGACTGCTGCGTATATTTTACACAGCTACAGTTGCTGTGTTGACTGCTGTGTATATTTTACACAGCTACAGTTGCAGTGTTGATTGCTGTGTATATTTTACACAGCTACAGTTGCAGTGTTGATTGCTGCGTATATTTTACACAGCTACAGTTGCTGTGTTGACTGCTGTGTATATTTTACACAGCTACAGTTGCAGTGTTGATTGCTGCGTATATTTTACACAGCTACAGTTGCTGTGTTGACTGCTGTGTATACTTTACACAGCTACAGTTGCAGTGTTGATTGCTGCGTATATTTTACACAGCTACAGTTGCTGTGTTGACTGCTGTGTATATTTTACACAGCTACAGTTGGAGTGTTGATTGCTGTGTATATTTTACACAGCTACAGTTGCTGTGTTGACTGCTGTGTATATTTTACACAGCTACAGTTGGAGTGTTGATTGCTGCGTATATTTTACACAGCTACAGTAGCTGTGTTGACTGCTGTGTATATTTTACACAGCTACAGTTGCTGTGTTGATTGCTGTGTATATTTTACACAGCTACAGTTGCAGTGTTGATTGCTGTGTATATTTTACACAGCTACAGTTGCAGTGTTGATTGCTGTGTATATTTTACACATCTACAGTTGCTGTGTCGACTGCTGTGTATATTTTACACAGCTACAGTTGCTGTGTTGACTGCTGTGTATACTTTACACAGCTACAGTTGCAGTGTTGATTGCTGTGTATATTTTACACAGCTACAGTTGCTGTGTTGACTGCTGTGTATACTTTACACAGCTACAGTTGCAGTGTTGATTGCTGTGTATATTTTACACAGCTACAGTTGCTGTGTTGATTGCTGTGTATATTTTACACAGCTACAGTTGCAGTGTTGATTGCTGTGTATATTTTACACATCTACAGTTGCTGTGTCGACTGCTGTGTATATTTTACACAGCTACAGTTGCAGTGTTGATTGCTGTGTATATTTTACACAGCTACAGCTGCAGTGTTGATTGCTGTGTATATTTTACACAGCTACAGTTGCTGTGTTGACTGCTGTGTATATTTTACACAGCTACAGCTGCAGTGTTGATTGCTGTGTATATTTTACACAGCTACAGCTGCAGTGTTGATTGCTGCGTATATTTTACACAGCTACAGTTGCTGTGTTGACTGCTGCGTATATTTTACACAGCTACAGTTGCTGTGTTGACTGCTGCGTATATTTTACACAGCTACAGTTGCTGTGTTGACTGCTGCGTATATTTTACACAGCTACAGTTGCTGTGTCGACTGCTGTGCATATTTTACACAGCTACAGTTGCTGTGTTGACTGCTGTGTATATTTTACACAGCTACAGTTGCTGTGTCGACTGCTGTGCATATTTTACACAGCTACAGTTGCTGTGTTGACTGCTGTGTATATTTTACACAGCTACAGTTGCTGTGTTGACTGCTGCGTATATTTTACACAGCTACAGTTGCTGTGTCGACTGCTGTGCATATTTTACACAGCTACAGTTGCTGTGTTGACTGCTGTGTATATTTTATACAGCTACAGTTGCTGTGCTGGGTTTTAAATAAACATTTATTAACAACACATATCTGAGTGATTGACAAATGTGACATCAATGAACAAGTAGTGCCATCTAGCTTTGAAGGTATGAACTGTTGGAAAAGAGTTCAAACATGTTAGGACGAGTTGCTGCGTCTACGGCACTGAAGTGGTTAAGGAGCAGTTTAATATTTATTAAAAGTTTCCCCTGAAGAGTATTATGGTTCCTTCAATTATTGGTGGTTCCAATAAGAATTCTATTCTTATTGGAGTTATATTCCAAACACCAACTTAATAATGAGAATCTTAGGTATATTCCTCTCTGAGGGTCCTGTCAGAAACAACTGTCCCCAACTGAAAGGTAGAGGTAGTATCTATCTTTAGAAATATAGTAATGAAAGTGTTCTGAGGTCAACTTTGCCTTTCATCCATTCGAGTTCGATAAAAAAAAAGTACCAGTCAAGTACTGGGTCGATTCTTCCTCTATATCTCTTTCTCACTTCCATTCCCTCACGTTCTCTGTCATTCTCCGGACAAAGTCTGCTGTATTTAGGCCTGGAGAGGAGATGGGATACGCCAGGTTTAAAAATGTCAAAGAAATGCTATATCTCAATATGGTACCCTTAAGACTCTCACAGGGGTTATGGGTCCCTACACATACACAATGAAAAGGTTAGTGTTTGTAATCATCTAAAAATTTTCCATCATAATTCTATGTAAGAACTTTCGTTAAGTTACATTCCAAACACCAGCTTAATAATAAGAGAGTTAATTATTTTATACAGTAGCAAAGAATTTCTTGTTGTTTTCAAAATTAATTAAAAACCATGAACAGTGTCTTTCATTAGAAATATTGAAATGAAAGGGTTAAACAACATAGAACTTTTGGCTCAATTTTTTAATAAACTTTAGACCAAATTCTGGAAAAAAATTATGGGTAAATTATCGAAAAAAAATGTAATTAATTAAAAAAAAAATGTTATCTAAATTTTCAAAAAACAAATTTTTGCAAAAAATTTCACCAAGTTTTAAATAATGTTTTTGGCAATATTAAAGAAATTTTTGTCTGAATTTTTCCGAAAATTATTTGGCGAAATTTTCGAAAAATATTTTTGGTTATTTCTTCAAAGGAATTTTTAGCCCACATCTTCGAGAAAACTTTTTGCACCAATTTTGAACAAAGGGCAGAGATTCTGATTAAATTAAGACTAGAAAGGGTAGACATGGTCTCGGTAACCCATGGAGAAGGCAGCCCATGCTTGCATGGGTGAGACAAGCTGTCATGTTGTGACTATGTTCTGCTCATACATTCCATTTGGGGCATGATTTCTATGGCTGGATGCTTTTCCTAATTCCAGTCACTTTATAGCAAAGATTGGTAACACTTTAACATTTTATTATGAATCCAATACAGAGTGGACTGGGTGTATTTTTATCATAACACCAGCACTAATACTTTACTGAGATGGTGAAGATGTGTATGTGTGTGTGTGTGAGAATAAACTTGTCTTGTACAAAAAGATTTTAAGAAATATTTTACCAGAAACCATTATCGACGATTTTTTTCAAAATTCTTTCGAAAATTTTAGAAATCTTTTTGTAGTTTTTCGAAGATTTGGACAAAATATTTAGTCGGAATATTTGACCTGCATTCTTATTTTTTTTTTTTTTTTGATTTTTCAAAAACTTATTTTCGATAATAAACGAAAATAAATTTTCGAAAGTGTTACCAAACATTATTTTGGATATGTTTCATATATGTATGTGTATGTATGTATGTATTATGTCGGGTCACTCTTGAGTGATACTGGTAACATGTAACCCAGTACAACCTGTCGCATGGTCGGGTCGTCAGCGACTAAACCGGTAACCCCACCAAGTTTACTTGGAATTGAAAGCTTTCCTGTAGTCCAGCCAGACTGTAACCATATTCCTCCTAAGTTGTCGCACCTCCGACATTGCAGTTTTGTTGATTAGGAGTTGTTCAGCACATCTCCAAACCTCTTCCTTCCAGCTGCTTGTTCATCTGTGATGATGTTATTATTTTCAGTGATCTTGGAGGAATAGGTTCAGGCAGGCTGTATACATCTTATACATCAGGTTCTGGCATGCAATGGGTCGGTAGTCAACCATTCTGGTATAAGTGTATCTCCCTTAAGAACTTGTTGGTAGAGGTCAGTAAGATACCGCCAATAGAATATCAGTTTTTTTGTACCAGTAGCCGACGATCATGTCTCTTCCTGATATTTTCTTATCTTGGAGTTTTCCTATCACAGTCTCAAGGGTACCCTCACTTATTTCGTATGTTTTTGTTGTAGTGTAGGAGCAATAATTCTTTCGGATTTCTTTTAACCACACTGCATCTTGGCTTAAATTCTTCTTTTCACCACATATTTTTTCTCCAAAAAGAATCTGTCTTTCTGGGATGGGGCCTCAGTGACACTTATTATTTTGCCCTTCATATCTCTATAGACTGATGTTTGGTTTCGTCTGAATCTTTTATTAAGCACTTTTCTTTCATCTACCTTCTTCAGGTATCGGCGTTTTTTGCTAACAGCTTTATGTATGTATGTATGTGTGTGTGTATGTATGTATGTATGTTGTACTGGGTTACATGTTACCAGTAGCACTCAAGAGTGACCCGACATCGTCGGGTCGTCGGCGACTATACCGGCAACCCCACCAAGTTTACTTGGTGAGGAGGGTGATTTTCGACACCCTTCAGGACAAAAAACAAAACCTGACAAAGGGCGGAAGAACTCATAAGAGTCAACAGCCATCCAAAAGTGTGTAAATATGTATATACACATGTACCGCGCAGTTAAACCACTGGGAGTGAAGGATCCCTAGCCTTTGTCAGGGCATTCTTCTAGGAGAAGGCAACTCAGGAAACTGGGATAACTCCGATATAAAACCTGCGGCTCAGTAGTTACCGATGATGTTGATCTTTTCTTCTTTTCGGGTTATAGCTACTGTCGCTCAGAGAGTGGGATTGGCTCAGTGCACAGTCTTCCCTCACTTTAAAAAATATCCTCATGTCCAGGCATTGCACGATGGCATTAATTGATAATTATTAATAATGGTATATCGTGTAATGGCCATACTCGATAACGAGGGGGCAACCATCATATATATATGTATATTTGTGTGTGTGTGTAGACATATATCATCATCATCATCATCTTCGTTTAACGTCCATTTTCCACGCTAGCATGGGTTAGATGGGAGTTGTCCCACTTCAGGCAAGGTTGGTTGGGTGACCGTGTCTCGCTCATATAGGACTATCTGGCTGGTTTTCTACTGCTGGATGCCCTTCCTAACACCAACCACATTTACAGTGTGGAACTGGGAACTTTTTACCGTGTTACCTACACGGCCTATATATATATATATATATATATATATATATATATATATATATATATATATATATATATATATGTATATATATGTGTGTATATATATATATGTGTGTATATATATATATATATATATATATATATATATATATATATTGAAGTTAAAACAATGAAATAAAAAATCAAGTCATTAGAAATATACTTCACTACTTTACGATCGTTTCTAGGTGATGATAATACATCGTAACTATACTTCGATATCGATCTATGTAAGGTTAGTTACAAAATATCAGATAAAGAGAATGTTTACTTACATGCATATCACCAGCTGTTGTCAAAACCAATAATAATTTTATTCAAAATTACTAGTAAATTAGTATTATGTTTAGTTCTATGACCTTATTTGGAGGTAGCTGAAGAACTAACCAATCAGATTGTTTTTTTTCCATATGATGTTAAGATGAAAAATAATTCACTTTAGTTGAGGTCATGACCCTTTGAAAGGAATGGTTGAAGGGTGTTAATAATATAATTGCTATAAAGAATCTATTAGGAAGAAGGGGATTGTCAAATTGATAGTTGAGTGTATATGGTATAGTGAAGTTTAAAAGGAATGTAAAAATTAATTGTTGAGTTGTGTTGTGTGGAGTTTTTAGGGGAATATAAATCTATGTCATGGCTAGGAAAGATAGTATATTAAAAGATGAAAATTATAATAAGATAATTGTTTCTACTTTTTGCACAAGGCCAGCAAATACCCAGTGTATTACTGGTACTTTATTTTATCGACCCCGTAAGGATGAAAGGCAAAGTTAACCTCGGCGGGATTTGAACTCAGATCGTAAAGGGACGTAACTACGACATAACTACGACCCTCTACCAATACTGCCAATTCACTGCCAATGAAATATAGTAATCTAATATATATTTGTGAAATAGGCGGTGGTTGAAATTCAAATGTGGTCGGACTCTCATGAAAATTCACACACATATGTAAAAAGTGCCAATGAAGCAAATAGACGAGGTTTCAAATCTCTAACTTGAAAAATGTGGTCCCTGGGGCCCTAAAACTATCGCGTTCGGTGAGTTATTTCCCCCTGTTCTAATACTTTTGTCTTATTTACAATTTCATCATCCTTCTACATTTAACGATCATACAGTACCGTTTTATGAAATCGATTCTGCAGTACGGTTACTGTTTTCCATCAAAAGAAATAAAACCCTCGGCGATACTTGGTTTTAGTGTCCTAAATTATCATCATCGACATTCAATTATTAGCTCCACCCACTACACGATACGTCACGAAGGTAAATGTTTCGAAAACATTTTAAACTTTATATCGCAACAATATATTGTTTAAAGAAATCTTTTTTCTGTTGTTAAAAACTGTAAATCTGTTTTTTAAAAAAATGTATTTCGCAGCAATTATTTTTCTGTTAAAAAATGTAAATAAATATTCATGTAAAAATGAAGCATAGTGTTTCGGTTAAATACGTCTTTTTTTTAACAGATTTACAGTTTTAAACAACAGAAAAAAAAATGTTTAAACAATATATTGTTGCGATATACAGTTTAAATTGTTTTCGAAACATTTACCTTCGTGACGTATCGTGTGTTAAAAAAAAAATGTATTTCGCAGCAATTTTTTTTCTGTTAAAAACTGTAAATAAATATTCATGTAAAAATGAAGCATAGTTTTTCTGTGAAAAACTGTAAATAAATATTTATTTTGTTCAAAAAATAAATCAAAAATCTAATTTTCTCTGTTAATATTTTAATAAATATTTATTCTAAAAATTCAATGTTTTTTCGTGTAAAAATGAAGCATGTAAGAAAATGAACATGTAAAAATCAAGCCGCAGCAGCAGCTGATGACGTGTCGTGACGTATCGTGTAGTGGGTGGAGCTAATAATTGAATGTCGATGATGATAATTTAGGACACTAAAACCAAGTATCGCCAAACCCTTAAATTGCGAAGAAGGGACGCATGTTTTTATTTTAATTCTAATACATGTTAACCACCACTAACAGTAAGTAGTATTTTTCAAATTGCATATCATCGACATTGCTATTTCGCTGTTAATAAACAACGCTTTTCACGTTGCTCCACTTCTCATTGTACGCCGTCCAGCCCCAAGTGCATATTTCTATTTTTTTTTTCTGAAACTGCTTCTTTATAATAAACTTTCAATAATATTTTTCAATTTATTAACTTAATAAAAAGTGGCCCCGGGTGCAACCGGGCTCAGCTGCTAGTACAATAATATAATATAATTGTTTCTACTTTAGGCACAAAGCCAGAAATTATCTCAGTGTATTACTGGTACTTTATTTTATCGACCCCGTAAGGATGAAAGGCAAAGTTAACCTCGGCGGGATTTGAACTCAGACCACAAAG